>OY992863.1:14185000-15673383 GCA_963921415.1 Pyrausta despicata | reverse complement strand
CTAACCTAACCTAACCTAACCTAACCTAACCTAACCTAACCTAACCTAACCTAACCTAACCTAACCTAACCTAACCTAACCTAACCTAACCTAACCTAACCTAACCTAACCTAACCTAACCTAACCTAACCTAACCTAACCTAACCTAACCTAACCTAACCTAACCTAACCTAACCTAACCTAACCTAACCTAACCTAACCTAACCTAACCTAACCTAACCTAACCTAACCTAACCTAACCTAACCTAACCTAACCTAACCTAACCTAACCTAACCTAACCTAACCTAACCTAACCTAACCTAACCTAACCTAACCTAACCTAACCTAACCTAACCTAACCTAACCTCCTAACCTAACCTAACCTAACCTACCCTAACCTTACCCTAACCTCACCTAACCTAACCTACCCTAACCAACCTAACCTAACCTACCTAACCTAACCTAACCTAACCTAACCTAACCTACCCTAACCTAACCTAACCTAACCTAACCTAACCTAACCTACCCTAACTAACCTAACCTACTACCAACCTACCCTAACCTAACCTAACCTAACCTACACCTAACCTAACCTAACCTACTAACCTACCCTCACCTAACCCTAACCTACCTAACCTAACCTAACCAACCTAACCTAACCTACCCTCACCTAACCTAACCTAACCTAACCCTACCCTACACCTAACCTAACCTCACCTCCCTAACCTAACCTAACCAACAACCTCACCTACCTAACCAACCAACCTAACCCTACCACAACCAACCTCACCTACCCTAACCTACCTAACCTAACCTAACCTAACCAAACCTAACCTAACCCTAACCTAACCTACCCTCCCTACCTACCTCACCTAACCTCCCTAACCAAAACCTACCTACCCTAACCTAACCTACCACCTAACCTACCTACCTAACCTAACCTAACCTACCTAACCTAACCTAACCTAACCTAACCTAACCTAACCTAACCTAACCTAACCTAACCTAACCTAACCTAACCTAACCTAACCTAACCTAACCTAACCTAACCTAACCTAACCTAACCTAACCTAACCTAACCTAACCTAACCTAACCTAACCTAACCTAACCTAACCTAACCTAACCTAACCTAACCTAACCTAACCTAACCTAACCTAACCTAACCTAACCTAACCTAACCTAACCTAACCTAACCTAACCTAACCTAACCTAACCTAACCTAACCTAACCTAACCTAACCTAACCTAACCTAACCTAACCTAACCTAACCTAACCTAACCTAACCTAACCTAACCTAACCTAACCTAACCTAACCTAACCTAACCTAACCTAACCTAACCTAACCTAACCTAACCTAACCTAACCTAACCTAACCTAACCTAACCTAACCTAACCTAACCTAACCTAACCTAACCTAACCTAACCTAACCTAACCTAACCTAACCTAACCTAACCTAACCTAACCTAACCTAACCTAACCTAACCTAACCTAACCTAACCTAACCTAACCTAACCTAACCTAACCTAACCTAACCTAACCTAACCTAACCTAACCTAACCTAACCTAACCTAACCTAACCTAACCTAACCTAACCTAACCTAACCTAACCTAACCTAACCTAACCTAACCTAACCTAACCTAACCTAACCTAACCTAACCTAACCTAACCTAACCTAACCTAACCTAACCTAACCTAACCTAACCTAACCTAACCTAACCTAACCTAACCTAACCTAACCTAACCTAACCTAACCTAACCTAACCTAACCTAACCTAACCTAACCTAACCTAACCTAACCTAACCTAACCTAACCTAACCTAACCTAACCTAACCTAACCTAACCTAACCTAACCTAACCTAACCTAACCTAACCTAACCTAACCTAACCTAACCTAACCTAACCTAACCTAACCTAACCTAACCTAACCTAACCTAACCTAACCTAACCTAACCTAACCTAACCTAACCTAACCTAACCTAACCTAACCTAACCTAACCTAACCTAACCTAACCTAACCTAACCTAACCTAACCTAACCTAACCTAACCTAACCTAACCTAACCTAACCTAACCTAACCTAACCTAACCTAACCTAACCTAACCTAACCTAACCTAACCTAACCTAACCTAACCTAACCTAACCTAACCTAACCTAACCTAACCTAACCTAACCTAACCTAACCTAACCTAACCTAACCTAACCTAACCTAACCTAACCTAACCTAACCTAACCTAACCTAACCTAACCTAACCTAACCTAACCTAACCTAACCTAACCTAACCTAACCTAACCTAACCTAACCTAACCTAACCTAACCTAACCTAACCTAACCTAACCTAACCTAACCTAACCTAACCTAACCTAACCTAACCTAACCTAACCTAACCTAACCTAACCTAACCTAACCTAACCTAACCTAACCTAACCTAACCTAACCTAACCTAACCTAACCTAACCTAACCTAACCTAACCTAACCTAACCTAACCTAACCTAACCTAACCTAACCTAACCTAACCTAACCTAACCTAACCTAACCTAACCTAACCTAACCTAACCTAACCTAACCTAACCTAACCTAACCTAACCTAACCTAACCTAACCTAACCTAACCTAACCTAACCTAACCTAACCTAACCTAACCTAACCTAACCTAACCTAACCTAACCTAACCTAACCTAACCTAACCTAACCTAACCTAACCTAACCTAACCTAACCTAACCTAACCTAACCTAACCTAACCTAACCTAACCTAACCTAACCTTTTTTTTTTTTTTTTTTTTTACGTCAGAAAAAATGCATGAAATTGCATACCCGCCGTGGGTCTGCGGCGGGTTATGTGGGGCTCTCCCCGCCAGAAGGGCGAGGCCTACCCACTAAAACGACTGACGACCTACCTACTCGCCATGCTCTGGGACCGCTGGTATCAGCAACGCCCTACCCAGCATAAGTCTCAGTAGCATGGAATGCCTGCGTTTTGCGCAGGCCCACCTTGTTGACCACAGTCCTTCTCGTTTCGGATGTGGATGGATAAAAACTACCAACCATATCCGACCTGCACTAAACAATACATAAAAAAAACCATTAAAATCATGCAAAAAGGCACGTTTAAAATAGTAAAAATGTATTTACACCATATGTACAAAATATTTCATTTAAATTTAAAATTATGTACAACTACTCTAGATTAATAAATAAAAATAACTTAAAACTCATACTGAGCACCGACGGCAGGTGTAAAAAGCCCGCGCGTCGGTGGCCAAAACCGACTCAATAAATTACAATTTTAAAAAACTACATTTATAGACGGCTTGTAAAAGCTCGCCGTCTCCGCCCCGTTCGTCTCCGACGCTGAGGGTCTGCGCGGGGATCGTCTTCACGATCCCGTTCAGCTGACTCCTTCTTCCCCATCACTTCTTCGCAGAAGGTCTTGAAGGCATTTTGGGCTGCCTCACTATCTACCATAGCTTTCACAATGGCTGAAAGCGTGAAGTCTGGCCCAATCGCTGAAGTAAGGACCCCTCTCTCTGCATCCCATGCCGAGCACGACTGCAGGGTATGTTCCGCCGTATCCTCTGCAGAACCGCAGTGGTGGCATTCGGCAGTCCTCTCTCTACCGATTTTGTGCAGGTATCTACCGAAGCATCCGTGCCCGGTCAATATCTGCACCATCTGGTAAGTGAGAGGACCCCCGCGCCGTTCCACCCAGTCCTTCAACACCGGCTGCAGAGCAGCCACCGTCCTATGGCCCGCACTGGGCTCCCTGAGACGGGTCGACCACACATTCAGCGCTGCCTCCCCGGCCTCTTTCCGCCAGTGCTCCACGTCCTCCTTAGCTGGTGTGTCTCCACGGTGCTTTACAGCAGCGGTTCGGCGGTACACGTCAGCCAGAACTTCGGCGTCGAGCTCCCACGGAAGTGAGCCAGCAAGAGCGCAGGCTGCCTCTCCCGATACGGTGCTGTAGGCACGCGTCGTGCGAATCGCGAGGACACGCTGGTACCTCCTCAAGGCGGCAGCATTCTCCCTTGTCAAGGAGTCTACCCATATGGGGGCACCGTATAGAGCCATCGATCTCACGACTCCCATAAATAGACGGCGGCACCCCATGTGTGGGCCTCCAAGGTTCGGCATCAGCCGGCTCAGTGCGCTGGTCGTCTTCACGAGCTTGGGCGCCAGCTTTTTGAAGTGGGCCTTAAAGTTCCACCGACTGTCGAGGACCAGTCCCAGGTACTTCATGGTCGACCTGACAGCGATGGAGACGCCACCCATGACGACAGCCGCACCCTCTGGAGGTGCCCTCCTAGGCCCGTGGAAGCATATCGCCTCGCTTTTCTCCAGAGCAACTCGCAGACCCAGTCGGCTTATTCGGTCCACCATGTGTCCCACTCCAACGGTAGCCAGTCTGGCGGCTTCAGCGAAATTGGCGCCTCTGGCGGTTACCAGGGTGTCATCCGCATAACAGACGACATCAATGCCACGCATGTTTGCGCCCCGAAGCGCCCAATCATAACCAACGTTCCACAGGAGTGGCCCCAGCACCGACCCCTGCGGAACTCCACATTCTACCGTGTGCCTTCCCCAGCCCTCTTCAGTTGGGAACACAATCTCTCGCTCTCTCAAATAGGCGGAGATGATCGCCTGGAGATAGAGGGGGACCCCATGATATTTCAGGGCCTCTTCGATGCAGATATGGGGCAGCGAGTTGAAAGCATTGGCAATGTCCAGGGACACCGCCAACACACATCCTCCCTTCTCCACCTCGTCTTCGGCAAGGGCCCTCACCAGCGCAATCGCGTCAATGGTGGACCTGCCCCGCCGAAAACCAAACTGCCTGTCTGCCAGGTTAGGTCCCGTCTCGTCGAGATGACGGGTCAGCCGACTCGCAATAACCCTCTCCAGCAACTTCGCTAGCTCGCTTAGGAGGACGATGGGCCGGTAAGCTGAGGGCGAGTCAACCGGCCGGTCACCCTTCTTTAAGAGGACCAGTTTCCCTCTCTTCCATTCCGCCGGAAAGCATCCCGTCCTTAAGCACGTAGTGAGGAGGTTTCGAAAACGGGGTTCCAGACCATCCTTCTTCAGAGCCATGACCACCGCTTTACCGGGCAGACCGTCCAACCCTGGGGCGGTATTTTTGGCCTGGAGGCGCAACAAGGCAGCTCCGAGCTCACCCTCTGTCACTTCTGGCGCCTGTTCTCTGTTAGCGGCCTCATTGGAGAACTCGACTGGGGGAGAGATGTCTGGCCGCGCAGGGAACAACGCCGTCACCACACTCTGCAGCAGACCAGAATCCATCTGCGACGTAATTGGAGGGGTGTATGGCCTCAGCCGGTTCATGACCAGCCGATAGGGTCTCCCCCATGGATCCTGTCTTAGCGTTTCGAGGAGTTCCTCCCAAGCAGCAGCTTTCGCGGCGCCGATCGCTCCTCGGAGCTCCTTTTTGGCCTGCTGGTAAACGCTGTATAGGGGCGCATCCTGGGCCTCATCTCGGTTTCGGCGTCTTCGGTGCCGGGAGTAACGGCGTCGCGCAACGACACATGCAGTCCTTAGACGGGACAACTCCGGAGACCACCAGTACGTTGCAGTGCGGGGCGGCAGGGCCTTTACACGTGGCATCGCCAAATCACACACACGCGACATGGCCTCACGAAGCCATCCAGCTTCTTCTTCAGGGTTCAACTGGTCGGGGGCTATGGCCCACCCCTCGATCATGGCCGCCAACTCCCCAACATCTCGGTCCATTCGTTTGAGGGCCCATCTGGGTCCTATCTCTTCCGGAGGACGGCTCGAACTGCTCGGGGCAAGCTGGACAGAGGAGACGTCGAAACGCACATACCTGTGGTCCGATAGGGTCTCAACTCCCTCCAACACTTCCCAGCTCAGGACACGCTGCGCCAGGGCAGGGCTTGCGAACGTAATGTCCACGACTGATCCACCCTGCATCCGCACACACGTGTCTACCGTTCCTCGGTTGACGACCACCAGCCCATTAGCGAGAAGCCAGTCTTCCACCAGTTCTCCGCGCGAGTCTGTAAGTCTTGACCCCCAGCTGGTGGATTTGGCATTAAGATCGCCGGTCACCACCACGCTATGGGGACGATTCCATCCCGCGAGCAGATTACTTAATTCCGCCAAGTAGCGTTCCGCTTCATTGATGGGCTTGTTCGGAGACAAGTACACTCCCACAACGAGAACATCACCAACCAGTACCGCAACACATCCGTGGCCTTTTCTCACGGACCGAATGGGTGACGATCCATTTGTCACGCTGACGACAATTGCGACTTTTTCATCCTTGTCCCCGACCCAGTCCTCCCTCGGATAGACGAGATACGGTTCGGAAACGACACACACCTGAATTTGCCACTGTGCTATGCTCTGGACCAAGAGATCCTGAGCCCTGGCACAATGGTTGACGTTCGCCATTAGAAATCTCGTGGCCATCCTTAAGCGACGGCCGTTGACATCTCCTCCTCAACCTCCAACGATGCTGGAGGAGAAGAGGGCACTTGCTGGCGTATGGCACTTGCTACTGCCCTTCTCCCTACTCTTTTTTCAGGGGCTTTACAGGCCCCGCTGCTGATCTGGTGGTCTGCCGGTTTGCCGGCCGCAGCACATAAAGTACAGTGGGCTGCATTGCTACAAGCGGCAGCAGTGTGTCCCAGCTGCCCACACCTGTAGCACTGCCGGCTTCGGTCCACATCAGCCTGGCAAGCCGCCTGAACATGGCCAACTTCCAGACACCGGAAGCACCGCATCTTGCGGGTGGGCAAAAGACGCGTCCTGGCGACGACCCAACCGACCAGGAGACGACCCTCCACCACTTTTTTGGCTGCTGCAACTGGGCAGCGCACCCACACCCCATAGAGCCCTGTGCGATCCTGACGAGGGGAGCCGACCTTCACCTGGTCGGCCGAGCAACCCCCAAGACTTGACACTGCCGCAACGACCTCCGCGGTGGTGACGGAGTCATCCAGACCGGAAACTCTTATTTCAGAGCACTTTGTTGGTCTGGAGACTCGAACGTCCTCTTCCTTCACTACCTGCCTAATTTTTTCAGCCAGGGCATCCGCTTTTTTGGCGCTATCTGATCCGGGCACCTCTATAATGGTGGCACCCGTCATAGCCATGCGCATCCGCACGCCGTCAAGGCCCACCTCCGAGAGCTGAATTTTTCTCTTTGTCTCCGCAACCACCGATGAGTACGTGACCCCTCTCTCGGCCGCCCCGGCCTGCAGAGTCAGAACAATCGCCGTCGAACGCGGCGGACGAGCCCTGGGATGTTTTTCGGTCTGGTTATGAACCTTGGGCTGAGATTTGGGCCCGTTCGTTTTCCCTCTCTTGACTACCGACGTCCAACCCTCTGCCATTGAAGCGGGGGCTGGTGGTAAAGGACGTGGTGTCGGCTGTGGAGCTGCCTTATTCTGAAGGGCTTGTTTGCCCCGTTTCCTCTTGTTAGACTTCTTAGTCCTGTCCCCCGTTTTAGGCACTGGCTCGGCAGGCATTTGGGTGACCCTGGGCTGCTCAGCCGGTTTCTTCGGCCGTTCCTGACCAGGACGCGTTGCTTTAGGCGCTGGTCTGGTCGGCGTTGGTGGCGCTGGCGGTGGCATGCTCTCCGCTGCAGCCTCTCTGCGCATTTCGTGAGCCAGTGTCGGGCGAAGCCTTGGCTCTGGATTGAGACGGGGCTCGATCCCCTCCACCCTGGCATTCATGCGCGCCGACATGACGGTGATCACATGATCGGCCCACTCCTTCATAGTAGATAGGCCCGTCTCACCAGGGGCCGATTCCTTCGTCTTTTGTTGAAGGCCGCCCTTGATGTCGGCCATTTCCTTTCGAAGATCAGCCATTTCTGCCTTGAGGCGATCGTTTTCCTCCTTGAGGATGCGAATTTCCTCCTCTGTTGTGCGGGAGGCCAGAATATTAGAAGCCTCCCAAATGGTGGCTTTTGCTTTCTTCAGGAGAGCCTTCATGGTCCCCTTCATATTTCCACTTTTGTCTTTTACTTCTTCTATGAGATTAAGACCCACCGCTATTTGGTCAAAGAGGGCTGATGTGGTCTTTTCATCTTCCACATTGCGAAGCTGCCCCTTTGAATATGTGAGCTGTCGCGTTCTTGCCCGCACTGCATCAGCCTTTTTGGCGAGATCCAACATCTCCTTCTCCGCCTCCAACTCCATCTCCTCTCTTTGAAGTTTGAGGAACTCAGCTTTCCTGCTGGCGAGTCCAACATACTCGCCAGTTGTAGGTGGCCTTCCTCTGCCACGACGCGCCGTACTCATTTTTCGTGCAGGAGAGCGAGATCGGCTCGACCCATCCGAGTCCGATACCCTGCCAACCTCACTTTCCACATTTCGTCCTCCTCTTTTGCGTGGTTGCCAAAACCGACCTTCCGCCGATTTCATGGTGGCTGTCGACGAATCTGACATCCTTTCTAACTCCAGTCTTTCAATTTGCACCGTGGCTTGACGTCGACCTACGTCTGCGATTATCTCCGCAGCGCTTTTTCGCCCGTCTGATTCCACAGGTGCGCAGAGATCTACAACTTCATTGCGCTGATCTGTATGGGAGCTCACTCCCGATTCCTCCTCATTATTCCCTGCGCCCGAAGGCGCCTTCGCGGAACTCCCGCGGATGGCGAGATCACTCTCGCATTCCCCCCCTGTATTACCCCTAATGTTTAGATTCAATTCCATAATAAATCCCACGAGTGTGGGGGAAATAAACAGTCCACCCGGGCAGTGCCCCCTGTACCCGGGTAACCCTATTACACCGTGGAGGTCGGGTGGTCTCCACGGGTTGGCCGCTAGCTGGTTGATGCACTCCCCAACCACCTCCTAAGAGGCGTCCCTACGCCGCGCGAAGGCCCCGAAGGGCGCCCCAGCGCAAGGACTTTGAGGCGCATTTTTATTGAGGTGCGCTACCTCTCAGGTCCGGCCGGTTAAGGCAAGACCCCCTGGTCCTACTTTGCCCCCCGCTAGACATGACAACGGACGGGGCAGTAAGGTAACAGGTTTGCCCGATGGTGGCCAGCATGGCCTATCTGGAGCCGTCGCGAGGCGGACACCAGACCCATCGCGCCGCGGGTACATCCCGCCATCCCACGTGCCGAAACACACCATTCTACAACGGCGACAGAACGCCACGAGCAATAACGCTCCCTTCCTCCTGGCAGCATCCGAACGACGCCACTCCGCTGATGTCACTTAAAAGTGACCACAAGCCTTGCAGGCCTGCCATACTACGCCATCAAAAAGATGGCCACTGGGCCCCATGAGCCCCTACTCAAGGATCTCGGCCCCTCGTCTAAAAGAAGAGGAGAGAGAGTACACCTCTTCGACAGTTTTGGTCCGCGCCGGGCCAAGCCGGTACCCCCCATATCTGGGAGGCATTCCCCTATCCGCCACCTGGGGACGCGCCCGATGGGAGACTGTCAAACTCCACACGGGAACCTAACCTAACCTAACCTAACCTAACCTAACCTAACCTAACCTAACCTAACCTAACCTAACCTAACCTAACCTAACCTAACCTAACCTAACCTAACCTAACCTTTTTTTTTTTTTTTTTTTTTTTTAGGTGGTCGGAATGCAGTTACGCACCGTCACCGGCTACCCCTTCGGCAGCCAGCGGTGTGTGGGACTCGTCCTATAGCCGGACCATACCCACTAAACCTATCCACCATGTACCTCTCGCGCCAGGTAGACCAGATGCGGTTACATAGCTAAGATGATTATCCGCGTCGAAGGTCAAGCACAGCTGTGTGACAGCCCGCACTGTGGCTCTGTGGTGCCTCACTCGAAAGGTGGCGCGCGGTCAGCCGCGCGCGTCCACTCTTGTCATCTTCTCGAGGGGCCAGGTGCTCTTGCACCGGCGCCTCTTGACCTGACTGAGGAAGGGAAGCGGAGAGTTAAGCTCCGACTTCTGGACCGATCTTCGGTCAAACCTTCCCTCCGGGAGGCCGCACGTCCTCGACCTGGTGCTTCCTCGACCGGGGTCCGCTTCTCGGTTGGTTTGTGATCCTTAGGCTGGGGACAGTTCGGCGTCGACCCAAGCCTATGGTTTGCTGGGATACCGCTGGCTACGCAGAGCACGCAGCGAATCTCTTTTACGCAGCCCGCGGCTTTGTGGCCTACTTCGGCGCATCGCATGCAAGTGTCTGAGCGGTCGACTCCCGCCCGACACTTGGCGCGCCCGTGGCCTGCACTAAAGCACTTGGAGCAGCGAAGAGCTCTTGGTTTAAGCAGAGACACTCTCGCTACTGACCATCCCGCAACAATCTTTGTATTGGCCAATTTCTTGGCGGTCATTATTGGGCAGCGCACAACAACGCTTCCACCCATGTCGCTCTTGCTGATGCGGCCCACCCGCACGTTGCTGGTCGCACAGCCTCCTTCTCTGGCAATAATCCCAGCCAGTTCTTCAGAAGACACACTTCCATCGAGGCCTGTTAGTCGGATGTCGGTGGACTTAACGGGCCGAGAGATTTTGATCATCTCTGGCGGCAGGAGACTTGCGAGACGAGCGGCAAGATTGTCCGCCTTCTCATTCGCTTCATCCAAGTTCCCGTCTATCAGAGTTGACACTTCCAGTATAAGGGCGCCGGTCGTGACAGATGACTTCGATCGAAGTCTGTTCCCATCGATGCCCACTTCTTTAAGATCGATGCGTTCCCTCGCGTTTTTGAGGAACGCATCGTAGTCCGGTTCTTCCTGCTGCAGCTCGACGACAATCGCGGCAGTCCGCGGAGGACGGAGTCTTCGAGGGTTTCCCTCATTTGGGCCTCTCTTCTTGCCGGATGAAATGGCATGCGGTGGCCTCACTGGTTGGGAGGTTGCAGCATTGGCAGGTGTTTGAATACCCTTGCCTTTCTTCTTCCTCCTCCTTCTTTTTCTTTTCTTCTTGCCCTTAGTAACCTCAGCCCAGGTGGGCGTGGCTGAGGATCGGGCCTGTTGGGTTGATGGAGTGGGGACTGGGTTGGCTCCCTTAGTGAGATCCTTCCCCTTCCTCTTTCCCGCATCTGTTTTAGGGGCCGTTGCTTGCGGCACAGCTTCTCTTCGTCTAACATCCGCTCGGAGAGGTGGACGTAGATTCCTCTCTGGAAGGAGTCGATCGCCAATTCCCTCAAACCTGGCGTCCAACATCTTCCCGACCGCAGACAGCACGTTGCGGGTGATGGTCTCCGCTATGTCCGTCGTTGGCTGGGAACGAGTAACGTTTACCATAGGTAAGGGTTGGACTACGTTCTCCGGGATCATATCCATGGTATCCACGGCTGCGTCGACAGGTGCCCATTCGGACTCGGCGTCGCTTACGTGGCAGGACATACGTCTGGTAGGCTGGTCCTTGTAGGCGTCCTTCATTTGCGACTTGAGGAGCTTCACCGCGCCTGCAAGTTCCCCGCACTGGTCGCGGAGCCTTGATATTTCGCGACGATCAGCCTCCTTTTGTTTTCTCGCCTCGTCATCACGGCGTTTCAAGGCAGCAACTTCCTCTCTCAGGGCGGTAATCTCCAGCTCCAGGTAATAATTCTCCTTGGAGCGAGTCCTTCCGCGGAGAGTCCATGCCGCTTCCCTTATAGCCGCGGCGGCCTCTTTGAGTGCTCGTTGATCGGTCCCTTTTAGGTTGCCTGCGTGGTCCTTGACGCGCAAGACTTGTTCGCAGCCGTCAGTTATTACCTTGAACAGGTCTGCGCTTAATTCCGCTTTACTGCCATCTGACTGAGTGGCACGTGGTGCCTCAGTGACGGGCATTTCAATGTCAGTAGGGGCCGGTGTGACGCTGCGGTTGGTAGCAATCGGCGCCCTTGCATAGGTGCGTGAGAACGCCACAGATGGTGTTGGGGACTGTTCTACGCACGTTTCAACGGGCTCACTCGCTCTAGCTATCGGCGCTCTTGCGTAGGTGCGTGAAAACGCGCTAGATGGTGAGGGCGTCAGGTCGACAGACTCATCAGCGACCTCAAGATTTGGGTCTCGCTGAGATTCCTTGGTCACTGAACGACCGCTCATGTTTCCGGTGGTGGGAGGCCGACCTCTGCGGCTCTGTGACAGTTTGGCCACCTTTGCCTGCGATGAGTCGCTCCCGATGCTCATTTCCTCCTCAGAAGAATCCTTATTAAGGTTTGGGGCATCCAGCCCTTCTGCCTCGCGTCGCCTCCGTCTCGAGGCCGAGCGGGTTCGGTACGCCGGTCCATGTGAAGAGCTGGTTCCACCCTGTTCCTCGGTGTCAATCCGGTGAGTAGCGCCAGATCGGGCAGAAGGAGCGCCAGACGAGGCACTCTCAACCGCCTTCATAGGCGCTTGTGTCTTTTTGGTTGTCGGAGGAGCCCCAAATATTCCGCGAAGTCCGCGATCAAAGGAGCTCTCGCTCGGTTTCCCCCCCTTTTTCACTGCACCCGAAGGCGCCTTCGTGGAACTCCCACGGTCGGAGGGGTCTTGGCTCGTCGCCTCACCCTCATCTCCACTTAAAACACCACGCGATGGGTTCCGCGGCACCAAATACGATCCGGGTTTACTGGTCGCCTCACCGACGGGTACGCACGCCGGTGTCGCGATCAGGTGGGGTCCTTGACCATCCCGGTCAGCTCCCACTTGGTGAGATTTATCCTCATCGCTCATTATCCCATCTTCGCCTGTTATATTCCCGGTGGACAGGCTTAAACCGGGAAGGCCACTAGCGGCTGGACTACCCTCCAGCCACTCCGTCGAGGTCGGAGCTGGAACCGCCATGGACCACAGCGGCCCCATCTTAGGGACCACGTGGAACGTGGTCCTTGATCCAGCGTCGCCCGGCTGCATCTGACCATCGGGATACATCACCGGATCACCGAAGAGCAGGGAGGCACTTTTGGAATAATTTTAAGTTAAGTGGTTAGTGATTTACAACCCTTAGAACTTTTAAAGACTTTGTGACAGCCCTAGCGCCCGAACGAGATCGGTGACAGCCCTATTAAAGACTTTTAAAAAATAGTAATTAATTAGTAGTATAACATATCAAAAATTCAGAATTTTCTAGCGAGTAGTTTTTTAATTATTTAAGTTTTTGTAAATCTTTAAAATTGAAAATAATTAATTTTAGGGTGAAAACAACCCCTAAAAAATTTCAAAAAATTAGTGTTTGTAAATTGTCTTAGTGTTAATTTAATTCCGTTTCTTTTTTCAAATTTTATAAAAATTTTAGGGTTATTTTAGTTAATTTTAGTTTTAGAATTTGTAAAATTTTAAGTTTGCACACCCCCTGTGCTCAGAGGGTTGTTTTCGCGTGGGGTTGAGTAACCACTTCTTAAAGCTTATTTATTGCTCTATCTACCACAAAAAGTTTGAACCCCCTGACACCAATAGTTTAGGCGTTATTTAAATTTTAATGATCACAGGTAAAAACTACCCCTAAAACAAAAATCCATGTAAATTTTTTAATTATTTATACTTTTTTCTTTTTCGTTTTGTTTTAAATATAAGTTATTTAGTTTAATCGATAAACATAAAATTCGACATTTTTTAGGCATAATTAGGTATTTTTTAGGCGTTGTTTTGAGTAAATTTCATCAAAATTTAATAAATTGACTTCAAAATTGCATAAAACCCCCTAAATATTAAGAAATTATAGTTTTAAAACCACATTATCGTAGGCTAGTTCACTCTCTCTTAAAGTATATTTTAATTGGAATTTTTGTAATTATAGTGGGGATTTTATTTACAATTAATCACGGGCGGGAAACTGAGATTAATTAGAAAAATTAGAAAATCGTAAGGGTTGAAACTCGGTAGATACTAAAATTTTTTCAGTTTTTCCTTCAGTAAAGTTGTTTTTTCGGGAGTTTTTACAAATCGGGCGAAAAAATTTTTTCAAAATTCAAAATTTCGAGGGTGTCATTTTCGGTTTGAAATTACGTAAACGAAAATTTTAGAAAATTAATTAAATTCAATAACTCGGCTATTTACCGTCCGATTTTGACGGGGAAAAAACTCAGAACAAAAATATTCAGAAAAGATAACAAAATCAAAATTCCACGAATTGATAGCGTGTAAGGCAACACGGGAAGCCTTCACACAATATTGTGAAAAAATATGCTCCGCTATGTTAAAAAAGAACAAAAGTAATATAGTATAAATAAGTTAGCTATTAAGATTATTTTGTAAAATAATGAAAAATAGCTAAAAATAAGTAGGTTATACTAAATTAAGCAATTAGATATAAGCATATGTACTCAATAATAGTAAGTAAATAAAATAAACTTAAAGTTGTAAAACACATGTTAGTAAGTAAGAAAATGTATAAGGTCACTTGGACGCTTCACTCTCAGCAGAAAACACTGCACTAGAAAATAAGAATAGAGAATAAGATGAAAATGTATAGAATAAGAAAATTGTATTAAAATCAAAAACTGTATTAGAATAAGTAAAACTGTATAAAATTTAGCAAAAATGTATTAGAATAAGTTTAAAATTGTAATGATAATAAAGAAAGTCGGCAATTATTTAAATAAAGAACCCTTAAACAAAAAAGAATAAAATAATAGTTAGATGTAGGAAAATTAGAAGTTAGTTGAGTATCCCACTCAAAAGTCGAGTCAGTATAAAAGATGATGGATAATAGAAGAACCACGTATGAAGAATGAAAGTGCGAGAGGAATACATGCGAGAACTGGAATGAAAGAATGGAATAGTACATCAATCCTGGACTACCACATCCGGGCCAGAGCCGCTACAAAAAAAAAAAAAAAAAAAAAAAAAAAAAAAAAACCTAACCTAACCTAACCTAACCTAACCTAACCTAACCTCAACACTGAGGCTCCCCGACGGCTCATTCACTCAGGACTCCACCGATACCGCCCGAGCGTTGCTCCATCAGTTCTTCCCTGATGACACCCCTGACTCTGCCCCTGATCAGGCAAGATCTCGTTCTGAAATGAACCGGACCCCGGAAACACAAGCCGAGCCACCCTTCCAGTACGACGAGGTTCTTGAGGGCTTGCGAGACATGAACCACAAAAGGGCGCCAGGACTCGACCACCTCACGGCGGATATCTGCCTACAGGTCGCTCTATGGCTCCCTGATGAAATTTTAGGCCTACTAAACTGCTGCCTACGTTTACGACACTTTCCAAAAGCCTGGAAAATGGCCACGGCTAAGATTATACCTCTTCGGAGACGAGTGGGACCGACTCACCCTCAACGGCCCTTCTGGGGGGCGCCATGACAGGGGGGGTGTGCGGGGGGGGCTCCGGAAATAACTCCCGCACAACCCTCTGGAGATCCTCCTGCTGGAGGGTTTCTATTGCCGGGGGGCCGCGGAAACGGAGCTTTTCCCGCGCTGCCTTATACGGCCTCCCCCACGGGTCCCGGTCTAACCCCTCCAGCATCTCCTCACGCGCCCTCTGCTTCGCCTGGCTTATGGCCAGCTGTAAATTCTTTTTGTCGGTATTATAGGCGACATACAGCTGGCCTTCCCGCTCGGCGTCTCGGTTTGCCCGCCGCAGAGCCCTCGTATATGCCCTCCGCGTGAGGGAGGCCTGCTCTCGAAGGAGGGCGATTTCTTCTGTCCACCAATAAACTTGCCTCCGTCTAGGTGGGGGCCCTCTCACGCGTGGCATGGCGGCGTTGCAGACTTCGGTTAGGGCGTTCCTGAAGTTGCTCGCCGCCTGATCAACCCCCGCTGTTGTGGGGGTCGCGCACCACGCCGCAACGATTGCGGCCTCCTCCGCCAACTCCTGGTCCAGTCGTGTTAGGGTCCAACGGGGAAAGGTGGAGTGGCCCTGTCGTCTTGTCGGCCGTCCTGGGCCGTTGGAGGTGGAGATCTCAAATCTTATGTATTTATGATCCGAGATCGTCTCCACCTCCGACAGAACACGCCAGTTCCGGACACGCTGCGCGAGGGCGGGGGTGGCGAAAGAAAGATCCACCACGGACCCCCCCGCCCGCCGCACGCATGTGAATGCGGTCCCTTCATTTAGAAGGGACATTCCGGAACTGGCCGCCCAGTCCTCCACGGCCAGGCCCCACGCATCCGTTCGCACGCTCCCCCATAGTGTGGACCAGGCGTTAAGATCGCCCAACACCAACACCGGGAGAGGTGCTAACCGCGCCACGACTGGACCAAGATCTTGGAGAAAAGCCTCGAGGTTGGCCAACCCTCTGTTTGGGGAGACATAAACGCCGACTATGGCTATGTCCCCCCATGTTGCGGCTACAAAGCCGACACCCCTCTCTTTAACTTGTAGCGGCCGCGAACGGGGCCCCGTTGCGGCCACTATGGCCACAGAGCCGGAAATATCCCCAGCCCACTGCGGCTGAGGGGATACAAAATAGGGCTCTGCGGCCACCGCCAGATCTATTCCCCATTGCGCCATGGACTGCATGAGCAAGTCTTGGGCCCCGGCGCAATGGTTTAGATTCGCTTGTAGGAAGTTACTATGGAGACTTCTACTCATGCTCCATAGTAACTTCTTCAGGCGCTGCGCGCCTCCCACTTTCTTCGCCCTGGGTCCTTGGGGCTCTCCTCTGTTTGGTTGGAGGGGGATTACAGAATCTCCCCCCCATGGTGTGGCCCGAGGGCCGGCCCTCCTCAGCGCATACGACGCAACGCGCCGCTGCCATACATCCAGCGGACCTGTGCCCCGGCCGCCCACAGCGGAAGCACAAGTCCGCACGCTCCTTATCCGACGGGCAGAGCTGTCGAGTGTGGCCCGTCTCCATGCATTTGAAACAGCGCATGGGGAGCGCGTCGAGGGCCCGGACCTGCACCGAGCTCCACCCTACCAGAAGCCGCCCGCCGTTGGTGATAGCTTTTGCCGCCGCAATGGGGCACTTCACCACAACCGATCCGGAACCGTTCGAACCGAAGCGGATCTCGGTCACTTTTATTTGGGCCGGGTCGCAACCTCCTTTTGCGGCGACTGCCGTAATGACGTCCTCTCGGGTGACGGTTTCGTCTAGACCCGAGAGACGTAAGTCTGCGCATTTCGTGGGGCGCGTGACAATTGCCACGCCCGCCAGCGCTACCGAAAGCTTGGCCGCCAGACGATCGGCGGCCTCGGCACTCTTTGCACCCGGCAACTCGATTTTACGAGCTCCAGTGGCCGTGTGCCGGGTTGCAACTCCAGCAATCCCCAGCTCCGTAAGGGAAACCGTCTCCCTAGCCTTGAGCAGGGCCGTTTTATATGAAATCCCTCGCTCTATGGCCTCCGGCTGCAGTGTAACTACCACAGCCGAAGAGCGGGGGGGGGTCAGTTTGACCGCTGATTTAGGTTTGGGCGCAGAAGGACCAGCTTTTACCGCCTTTTTCGGGGCAGGGGGTTGCTGCGCCTTCCGTGGCGTTGGTGCCGGCTGCGCCCTTTTTGGGGCTGCAGTGGGCTGCGCCTGTCTCGTCCGGGATGCTGGGGTGGGTGGGGCCGGGGGGGACTTTTTGCCCTTCCCTTTGCCCTTTTTCCCCCCTCCAACGGTTTGCCACCTCTCTTCGACGGCGGCGGCAGATTCTCCACCGGCAACGATCTGGCTCGGATTGGCCGAGGCAGAGGTGCCGGCGACAGCTAGGGGTGTCGCGGGGACAGATGAGGGACCCGAAGATTTTGGGCCCTTCCCCCTTGGTTTCTCCACAGCGGCGGCTGGGACTTCGTCTATTTTAGCGGCTGCGGCCGCTGCCCTCTTTCTGTCAGCTGCGAGGGGCGGGCGGACAGAAGGTGTCACCGCCCCGTCAATCCGGGCGCTGATCATTTCGCCTAAGGTGAGTAGGAGGTCCTTCTTGAAGGCGTCCATGTCAACTGGTGGAGGTACAGCGGGCTGTTCCACCGTCATCACTGTGTCCGATTTTCGGGCCGAAAAGTCACGACGGAGGGCTTTCACCTCCGTCTTTAGCTCCTCCAGCTCGCGCCGGAGGTTATCCCTCTCGCGGCGTAGCTTCCGGCATTCATCAGATGCGGAGCGATTTACCGCAGCCTCCACCAAACTATTAAGGAGGCGCGCGTTCTCCTTGAACTCGCGCTGAAATGTCCCCTTAAGGTTGCCCGACTTCAACGCGAGCTCGCAAATGCGTGCAGCACCTTTTGTGGCAGCTGCCCGCATTTCCTCTAAATCGAGGTCCTCCGGATCGCGTGCTGACAGATTTACGGTCGCGTCCTCAGCAACCGGAGCCAGCTCCTTTCTGTAGATCCGGAGCGACAACGACCGGTTCAATGCCTCCTCGCTCGCCTCCTCCATCTTTTGGCGGAGCGACTCCCTCGCACGGGACAGCCCGTACGCATGCCCCGGGTTCTTGACCTTACCTCTTTTTGAGGCGGCGGCCTTGGTTGGGACAGTCTCGTCCCCCTCGCAATTTTGCAACGCGTCGTCCATTTCCTCTTCGTCGGAAGAGTTGAAGATGGCCGACGCCGCCCTACGTTTCGGTTGGGATACCCTTGTCTCCGAAACGGACTCTTCCGGAAGCCGGTTGAGTACCTCGTCCTCTTCATTCAAAAAAGTGTTTTTACGCACCGACATAGTGCATAAAAATCAATCAACAGTCAGATAAAAATGAAAACCAAGTCCAGAGTAAAGCCAAGTATCAAAGTGCAGAACGAAGGAACCAAATTTTCAAAAGCCAAGTCAAATATCAGAGCGACAATCGAATCCAAGGAGAAAAGCGAGAGTCGTCGAAAATCAAGTACAGCAAAAATGCGCAAACAGATCTTGTTGCCCCACTTCACGTTAGATTTGGTCACCAGCCTGCCACCTGCGTTACCGGGGTCAGGACTGGGAGAGCCAGGGGAGACGACGGGGACGTACTAACGTGAACACTCAAAACACTTGTGGGGCCTCCCCCAACCTAACCTAACCTAACCTTTTTTTTTTTTTTTTTTTTTTTTCGCTGTGGAAATGCTTTTACGCATGCCCCCCACACAACTGCAGGGGGGTATGTGGGACTCAACGGCTGGTGTGCAAGGCCGTAATACCCACTAAAACCACAGCGCATTCCGCCTTTCCGCCATTGTGGGGCGCCATGGGGTCGCGTGAGCATTCACCACGGCGCCCCGGCGGACAGCCCGAGGGCCACAAACTCCTTGGCGGCGGAGCAAGGTGTTGGGCTCCGCCACCAAAACTAACTCCTACACGGCCGCAGAGGATAGGGAGGACGGCAACGACACACCGCATCTCCTCTTCCTCTGCGGCCCCACCGCAGCGCCATCAAAAGGTGCGCCCCCGTTTGGTCGCGGGAGATAGGCCGCACGGCAACGACACACCGAGACGACTCTCCTCCCGCGACCGCACCCGACTGCGAGGGACAGCCTAAACCGTCCCCCTCACCCGCACTTTTGGACGCATCCTGCGCAGGCCTCCCCAAGCCCACGTGGAGCGTCCCCTCCCGGGATCCCGCTTAGCTTCACCGTGGGTGACAAAGCCACGGTTACTGAGCCCCCCCACCACGACAAGGTGGAGATCCGACAGGGGGGAACCTAACCTAACCTAACCTTTTTTTTTTTTTTTTTTTTTTTTTTTTTTTTTTTCGCTGTGGAAATGCTTTTACGCATGCCCCCCACACATCTGCAGGGGGGTATGTGGGACTCAACGGCTGGTGTGCAAGGCCGTAATACCCACTAAAACCACAGCGCATTCCGCGACTCCGCCATTGTGGGGCGCCATGGGGTCGCGTGAGCATTCACCACGGCGCCCCGGCGGATAGCCCGAGGGCCACAAACTCCTTGGCGGCGGAGCAAGGTGTTGGGCTCCGCCACCAAAGCTAACTCCCACACGGCCGCAGAGGATAGGGAGGACGGCAACGACACACCGCATCTCCTCTTCCTCTGCGGCCCCACCGCAGCGCCATCAAACGGTGCGCCCCCGTTTGGTCGCGGGAGATAGGCCGCACGGCAACGACACACCGAGACGACTCTCCTCCCGCGACCGCACCCGACTGCGAGGGACAGCCTAAACCGTCCCCCTCACCCGCACTTTTGGACGCATCCTGCGCAGGCCTCCCCAAGCCCACGTGGAGCGTCCCCTCCCGGGATCCCGCTTAGCTTCACCGTGGGTGGCAAAGCCACGGTTACTGAGCCCCCCCACCACGACAAGGTGGAGATCCGACAGGGGGGAACCTAACCTAACCTAACCTAACCTAACCTAACCTTTTTTTTTTTTTTTTTTTTTTTTTTTTTTTTTTTTTTTTTTTTTTTGGCGTGGTGGAAATGCCTTTACGCACGATACCCCCCCCGGGGAGGGGAGGGCCTGTGTGGGACTCCCGCCCTGAAAAGGGCGTCCTACCCACTAAAACCACCACGGTGTTCCCTCAGCTCGCCTCTGTGCTGGGGCCACGGGATCGCTCCGCGCATTCTCTACGTAACCCCGGCGGCGATGGCTCCTTGTCGAGCCCCTCCTCACTCGCTGAGAGCAGTGTGTGGGAACACACACACACTGCTCAGGCCTCTAAGTGGCGGATGGCGGACTCCCCTAAGTCCGCCATCCGCAGGCCTCATGGTGGACGCCTCGCGGCTGGATCGGCCCTCGGCCGTCGTCTCGCCCGTCTGCGGCGGATCGGGTCGGAAGTGGAAATCTCCCGTTCCCGCTCCGCCGCCTCTTTCTGAAGCAGGACTTCCTCGCAGAAGTCCTGCACTGCGCTCCACGACCTGTCGCTCTCGACCATAGCTCGCACCACGGTCGGTAGCGAGAGGTCGGTTCCAATGGTGCCCGTAAGGGCCGTACGCTGGGAGACCCAGGCGGGGCACTCCGCCAGTGTGTGGTCCGCCGTGTCCTCGGGGCAACCCGAGCAGTGGTGACACCTGGCTGTCGGCTCCCTTCCCGCGACTCGGTGCAGATATCTCCCGAAACAGCCGTGTCCCGAGAGAACCTGCACCAGACGGAATGTCAGGGAGCCGTGTCGCCTGTCCAACCACTCCTGCAAAACAGGGCGGACTGCCCCGATGGTGCGGAGGCCCGCACTTGGGTCCGCAAGCACCTCTACCCACTCTTCGACAGCGGCCCGGCGGAGTCCGGACCGCTGTCGCTCTGTCTCCTGCAGCGCTGGCCGCCGTCCCAACCTCGCCGTCTCCCTCTCGCGCCAGAAATAGAGAGACGCGAGGGCCTCGGCCTCCAGCTCCCAGGGTGGAAAGCCAGCCAGCACGCACGCCGCTCCATATGAGATCGTGCGGTATCCCCGTATGGCCCTGACCGCCAGCGTTCGCTGTGCGCCGTGCAGCAGTCTGACGCTCTGGCTGGTCAAGGCGTCGGCCCAGACGGGGGCCCCGTAAAGGGCCATGGACCGCACGACTCCCATATAGAGCCTCCGGCAAGCACTCCTCGGACCGCCCACGTTGGGCATAAGGGCCCCTAGCGCACCCGCTGTCCCCACCAGCTTCGGGACCAGCCGTTTGAAGTGGGCCGTGAACTGCCACCTGCCGTCGAGGGTGAGCCCAAGATATTTAAGCGTTTTCCCGACGGCAATGCGCACCCCATCCAGAACAATCCCACTGCCCGCCGGCGGCGCGCGCCGAGGCCCGTGGAAGGCGATGGCTTCGGACTTCTCCGGAGCAACCTCCAGTCCTAGTCGCCTGATGCGGCCCACCACCTGCGCCACACCAGCCGTCGCGCGAAGAGCGGCCTCCCCATAGTCCCTACCGCGGGCCGCCACTAGGGTGTCGTCGGCGTAACAGATCACCTCGACACCTCTGGTGAAGGCCCCCCGCAGCACCCAGTCGTACCCGATGTTCCACAAGAGCGGCCCTAGGACTGACCCCTGTGGAACGCCGCACGACATGGCATGGGAATGCCACTCCTCGCGCCCCGGATAGCAGACGCGCCGGCCCTCCAAGTACGCCCCGATCATCCGACGGAGGTAAGGGGGCACCCCGTGATACCGGAGTGCCTCCATGATGCACGACCAGGGCAGGGTGTTAAATGCGTTGGCGATGTCGAGAGACACCGCCAGAACCACCCCGCCCCGGGAGACCGCATCCTCCGCCAGGCTCTTCAGCCGCAGGATGGCGTCCACAGTCGACCTCCCCGATCGGAAGCCGTACTGGGTCTCGGCCAGGTCCGGACCCTCTTGCCCGAGGTGATTGATGAGGCGGGCGGCAAGAATACGTTCGAAGAGCTTGCCCACCTCATCGAGCAAGACAATCGGCCGGTAAGCCGATGGCGATCCAGCGCTGCGACCAGGCTTACGTAGCAGCACCAGCCGGCCTTCTTTCCACGGAGCGGGGTACTGCCCCGTCTCCAGGCACGCCGTGAACAGACGCCGCAACCTGGGCCCGAGGACGTCCTGGGTGAGAACCCAAGCGCGTCCTGGAACTCCGTCGGGCCCAGGGGCACACTTTTTGGCCCGAAGCCGGAGCATGGCCGCTCCCAACTCGCCCTCCGTCACCTCCGCTGCAGGGACAGAGCCTGCAGAGGCCGGGCTCTCAGCCACCTCAGCCATAGGCGGTGGGGAAAAGGCCTCCCGGCGAGGGAACAACCCCGCCACCGTATTCTGGAGCAGCTGGGGCTCCAGACTCTCCGTGATCGGGGGTTCCCACGGGCGCAATTTCTTGCGCACCGCTAAATAGGGGCGCCCCCACGGATCCCGGTCCAAGGCCGTCAGCTGCTCCTCCCTCGCCCGGTCTTTGGCCTGGGCAATAGCAGCCTGTAGCGCCTTTTTGGCCCGGCGGTACTCCTCGTACAGCGGCGCATCATCCTCCACCCGTCTGCGCCGCCGTCTGCGGTGTCTGGTGTACTGGCGTCGCCTGGTCACGCACTCCTCCCGGAGTTGGGAGAGCTCTTGTGACCACCAGTACACCTGGTTCGCCGGCTTCCGTGGGCCAACCCGGGGCATCGCCGCATCGCAGATCGACGTCATTGCGGCTCGAAACCGCTCCGCCTCGCTATCTACGTCCACTGCCGGGCCGTGGTGGGACACAGAAGCCCATTCCTCGGCCAGAGCCGCCGCCTGGAGGAAATCCTTGTCCAGCAGCTTTAAGGACCACCGGGGGCCTCGAGGCAGATCCCGGGGCCTCGTCGCGGAGAGGGGGGACACATCGAATCGGATGTATCGGTGGTCCGACATTGTCTCCACCCCCTCCTCTACCCTCCAACCGCGGACTCGGTGCGACAACGCCGGGCCAGCGAACGAGACGTCTATGATCGTCTCGCCCTGCCGGCGCACGCAAGTCGGCACGGAACCGCGATTGAGGAGTACGAGCCCCATCCGCAGGGCCCACTCCTGGAGCTCCTCGCCCCGGACGTCCGTCGACGGGCATCCCCAAGCCACGCTGTGGGCGTTGAAATCCCCCAACACCAGGATCGGGTGGGGGTGGCCTTGTCTCACCAGGGCCCCGACGTCATCGAGAAACTCTTCGAACTCGGCGCGGGACCTACTGGGAGGGCAATATGCCCCAACTACGGCAGTGTCACCCACCAGCGCTAACACACAACCCGGTCGACTGGCTAATGAGACCAGGGACCGGGAGTGGGCGCCACCGCGGGTGACAACGGCCACTGTGCCTCCGGCGTCTCCTACCCAGTTATCCCTGGGGGGGACGCGATAGGGCTCGGCGACTACTGCCACGTCGATGGACCACTGCGCCATGGACTGGACCAGGAGGTCCTGGGCCGCGACGCAGTGGTTCAGATTGCCCTGTAGCACCCTAATTAGTGCAGCCAGCGTCATGTCTTGAGGGTGCCGTCTCCGCCTCCATTGGCTCGCCGGCATTATCCGGCAGCCGAGTTGGCTGGCTGGGGGCATCACTAGCCCCCGCATTCTCCCTAGGGCGACGTCGCCGTCTAGCCGTCATGGCAGTGCAGGCTTTACCGCCCGCCACGTGGTCCGCCTTCTTATTGGCCTCCGCACACAACACGCAGTGCGGAGGGGCGTCACAGCCTCTGGCCTTGTGGCCAGGGCGGCCGCAGCGATAACAGAGGTCGCTGCGGTCTACCTCGGAGGTGCATTGGCCACGCATGTGCCCGGCCTCCAGGCACCTGTAGCACCTCGTGGGCCTGGGCTCCAGGAGTTTGACCTGGGCGGACACCCACCCGACTAGCAGGCGTCCCCCTTGCATCACTGCCTGGGCAGCCGTTACTGGGCAGCTGCCAGGGCAGGGCAACGTGGGTTGTGGCCAGGCCTGTCGATGGCAGCGTCTTGACCTCGCTCGCCCTGACTTGGTCGGGCAAGCACTTGCCTTTCGCCGCCACGGCAGCGACCACCTCCTCCTTGGTGACCGACGCGTCCAGGCCCGAGATGCGTAGCTCGGCGCACTTTGTGGGCCTGGTCACCTTTGCCACGTCCTCCGGAAGCACCTCTCTGATCTTGGCGAACCTAACCTAACCTAACCTAACCTAACCACGATTTTCAGCACCTGAAACATAGTATTTGGTTATTGTTGCGGTGTTATAATTTTGTATCTAGTAGTTTACAACTGTCTTTAGTGAAATCACCGCAATAAATACATACATTTTGGATTTTTAACGATTTTTCCAAATTTATAGATTCCCCATACAAATTAATATCGAAATTTTCCTAAGTGTTTTTCAGTCGGTCGATTTTCAAAATTTTTTCGCCTAGATCGGCTGTATTAAGTTATTAGAGCATATCGCCGTTGGTTTTAGCGTGATCCGACGTTGCGTTCATTTTTTATACATAGTAAAAGCTCAAAAATAACGGTTTTTCAGCCGTGCTGAAAATTTTTTGTAGGAACACCCTGTGACCTGGTCCGCTTGTTTTGTGCGGCTCGACGAGACCTACCCGCGGACACCCCGTTTGCACCCCTACGGCAACTCAAAGATCGTAGATTTGCATTTTTCAGTGCAATTATAGTCCGTACCGAGGTGTAAAGGCAGGTAGTCAAATATCACTAAATCACGATTTTCAGCACCTGAAACATAGTATTTGGTTATTGTTGCGGTGTTATAATTTTGTATCTAGTAGTTTACAACTGTCTTTAGTGAAATCACCGCAATAAATACATACATTTTGGATTTTTAACGATTTTTCCAAATTTATAGATTCCCCATACAAATTAGTATCGAAATTTTCCTAAGTGTTTTTCAGTCGGTCGATTTTCAAAATTTTTTCGCCTAGATCGGCTGTATTAAGTTATTAGAGCATATCGCCGTTGGTTTTAGCGTGATCCGACGTTGCGTTCATTTTTTATACATAGTAAAAGCTCAAAAATAACGGTTTTTCAGCCGTGCTGAAAATTTTTTGTAGGAACACCCTGTGACCTGGTCCGCTTGTTTTGTGCGGCTCGACGAGACCTACCCGCGGACACCCCGTTTGCACCCCTACGGCAACTCAAAGATCGTAGATTTGCGTTTTTCAGTGCAATTATAGTCCGTACCGAGGTGTAAAGGCAGGTAGTCAAATATCACTAAATCACGATTTTCAGCACCTGAAACATAGTATTTGGTTATTGTTGCGGTGTTATAATTTTGTATCTAGTAGTTTACAACTGTCTTTAGTGAAATCACCGCAATAAATACATACATTTTGGATTTTTAACGATTTTTCCAAATTTATAGATTCCCCATACAAATTAGTATCGAAATTTTCCTAAGTGTTTTTCAGTCGGTCGATTTTCAAAATTTTTTCGCCTAGATCGGCTGTATTAAGTTATTAGAGCATATCGCCGTTGGTTTTAGCGTGATCCGACGTTGCGTTCATTTTTTATACATAGTAAAAGCTCAAAAATAACGGTTTTTCAGCCGTGCTGAAAATTTTTTGTAGGAACACCCTGTGACCTGGTCCGCTTGTTTTGTGCGGCTCGACGAGACCTACCCGCGGACACCCCGTTTGCACCCCTACGGCAACTCAAAGATCGTAGATTTGCGTTTTTCAGTGCAATTATAGTCCGTACCGAGGTGTAAAGGCAGGTAGTCAAATATCACTAAATCACGATTTTCAGCACCTGAAACATAGTATTTGGTTATTGTTGCGGTGTTATAATTTTGTATCTAGTAGTTTACAACTGTCTTTAGTGAAATCACCGCAATAAATACATACATTTTGGATTTTTAACGATTTTTCCAAATTTATAGATTCCCCATACAAATTAGTATCGAAATTTTCCTAAGTGTTTTTCAGTCGGTCGATTTTCAAAATTTTTTCGCCTAGATCGGCTGTATTAAGTTATTAGAGCATATCGCCGTTGGTTTTAGCGTGATCCGACGTTGCGTTCATTTTTTATACATAGTAAAAGCTCAAAAATAACGGTTTTTCAGCCGTGCTGAAAATTTTTTGTAGGAACACCCTGTGACCTGGTCCGCTTGTTTTGTGCGGCTCGACGAGACCTACCCGCGGACACCCCGTTTGCACCCCTACGGCAACTCAAAGATCGTAGATTTGCATTTTTCAGTGCAATTATAGTCCGTACCGAGGTGTAAAGGCAGGTAGTCAAATATCACTAAATCACGATTTTCAGCACCTGAAACATAGTATTTGGTTATTGTTGCGGTGTTATAATTTTGTATCTAGTAGTTTACAACTGTCTTTAGTGAAATCACCGCAATAAATACATACATTTTGGATTTTTAACGATTTTTCCAAATTTATAGATTCCCCATACAAATTAGTATCGAAATTTTCCTAAGTGTTTTTCAGTCGGTCGATTTTCAAAATTTTTTCGCCTAGATCGGCTGTATTAAGTTATTAGAGCATATCGCCGTTGGTTTTAGCGTGAAACTAAAGAAGGATGGAAACCTTAAAGTAGCTGAGATTGTAAACAAAGACCCCATGATTGTCCTCCGAGACGTCCTCAACTACAACAAGGACGAGGACGTGCTTAACGGTCTCCGCACGCAAAATAAGGCGCTATTTGAGGGTGTGAGCAAAGACGAAGATAGGGCAGAAGTCAAGTTCCGAAAAAGAACTCGGAACCCGCTCACATCCCACGTAGTGCTGAAGGTCTCCCCTGTGCTGTGGGCTAGGCTGACCGGGGCGGGTGTCGTACACATCGACCTGCAGCGAGTCCGGGTGCTCGATCAGTCGCCCCTCATCCAGTGCTCCCGGTGTCTGTGCTACGGTCACGGCAAGCGGTTCTGCCGCGAAACCGTGGACGTGTGCAGCCACTGTGGTGGCCCGCATCTGGGAGCGGAGTGCGCTGAGCGAGCGGCCGGAAAACTGCCGACCTGTACCAACTGCCAGAGTGCCAAGATGGACCGAGCCGACCATAACGCTTTCAGTAGCGAATGCCCGGTCCGGAGGAGGTGGGAAACTCTGGCACGGTCTGCAGTACAGTATTGCTGAGGTGGTCACCGGTGCCACCACTGTCCCGGCGGTCACGTACGCAGCCCAAGCAAAACAGTACCGCGTTGTTCAGGCCAATCTCCAGAGGAGCAGGGCCGCAACGGACGAGCTCATCGTCGAGGCGGCGAGGAGAAAGATTGCCTTCGCGTTGGTCCAGGAGCCCTACATTGGAGCAACAGGCGAAATGAAAAACTACTCAGGCGCGCGAGTCCTCCAATGTAGCAAAAGCACGGACCAACCGACAAAGGCGGCGATTGTTCTCTTCGACGATACGATCGATGTCACCCAGTGTCCCACGCTCACCTCGAAGAACATGGTAGCTGTAAAGCTAAGAACCAAAGCGTGGGAGATAGGGGTGATATCGGTCTACCTCGAGGGCGATAAGCCTATAGAGCCGGACGTGGAGCGGCTGAAGGAGATGGTTGATGGGATTGGCCTGAAAAACGTGGTACTGGGAGGGGACGTGAATGCGTGGAATATTTGGTGGGGAAGTAGGGAGACAAACTACAGGGGAGAGGAAGTCCAAGGTATGGTGGACGAATTGGGCTTCCACATACTCAACCGGGGGTCTGAGCCCACATTTGACACCATTCGTGGGGGCAAAAGGTTTACCAGCAGCGTGGACATCACGGTGTGCTCCTCGGACATTCTCGGACGGATCGAAGGATGGAGAGTGGACGACAGCGTCACCTGTTCGGACCACAGGGCAATTCTATTTGAAATTAAAATTAAAAAATCATACGGCATTGATATTAAAAGAAATACTAGGAAATTTAATACAAAAAAGGCAAACTGGAGTCAATTTCATGAGAAATTGACTCAGTTATCGTCGCCTTAGTGCTTGAATGTTCTATCTACCATTGATGACTTTTTCAGGTACACGAGTTTTATACTTTGTTTTAAAAAAGAAGCTATTATTTTTAGATTTGAAAGTCTTTAATTTTACATGGGTTACTTTTCAATAGATTTTATAACTTTCATCTATGGATCGTTATCACATATTCCTTATTTTACAGTTTTTATTTGGAGATAGAACAAACATGCACAGTTATAATTACGAATGTGGAGATAGCACATTTCCTCATTGGATATGGGTCAAAGTGAGTTTTCTAATTTTGCGTGCTTATTTGTTCGATGTCCCAAAAGTATTACAATAATATATAGAGGGTGTGTTGTTTTTTATATTCCTTGAATCATTTTTATTTAAATGTTCATATAAAAAATATAATTTAAAGGAAAAAAGTGCCATGTGCTAAATATCTGAAAAGATCAATGCTTTATTATGAAAGATAAAGCATATTCATCAGTGTTAGACGGTTAACTTAGTGAATGTAAGTATTAATTTAAATATTCTCAGTGTGGATTTAGACATAGAGATGCATAAATAGTATAAAAAAATACTCAGACACGAAGCCAACAGATATAGACACAGGAGTTATTCTCTATAGCGAACCAAACCCGGAACCTTTGGATTAGATGGGAAGGCAAATAACATCTGAGCTAGTAGTTTGTTACTTTTATTAGATATCGTACCTGTCATAATAAATAGAAGGTTAGTTTTTTTTCTCGGAAAAAGTAAGTCAATTTCTATCATTTGGTTTAAATTAATCAATTGGTTAATTGCCGTAATAACTAATGCAATGGGGTCATATTATTAACCTTCAGAGTTGTAGGAATATGACATTAACTGAACATATCAAAATAGTAATTGTATTCTCCTGTCTAGGATGAATTACATATAGTGTTAAACAAAGATAAATATTCTTGATGCATTTTTTATAGTTATGCTCCGTTATAAAAACAGCACCCTGTTTCAAATTCATAACGGAAAATAAAAATCATAAAGTGTAAATCAAAAAGCTCAGTTTGGGGCTGCGTCATCTCGTTTTTAGTTTTCCAACAAGTTATAGACATAACTAATTACTTGCAAAACAATTCCGAAACAAACAAAAAACTATTTACACATATGTATTTTTCCCGGAGCGATTAAGTGATTCCCATAATGAATTCTTACCGCAATAATTAATGCACGAAAATGGCGGACATGGCGTCGCGGTCCGTGATTGGTCAATTGGGTGGACATAGAACACTCAAGCACATAACTTCTGTTACAGGGTAGGACATAAAACAAACACCGGACTTAGAACACTTAAGCACAAAATTTGCTGTTTATTGTTTTGACACAAGTAAAATTAAAACTACTTTATTTTTATTTTAGAACCAAAAAGTTTTAAATCTTTCTTCACCAAAAAGACTGAAATTTGAGCCTTGTCAAATCTACATTCAAAGGTTATTTTCGGTGAATTTGGCTGTTAGAACAAATAAGCACTGAAGCGACGTTATGTGAACAGGAAGAAATTAAAAAATCGATTATTGATAAAATAAATAGTGAAGTAAAATTAGAAGAAATAATAAATAAATACATATCCTTAATAGAAACAAGCTGTAAAGAGAACATTCCAGAAGTTAAAAGCATAAAACAAGTAGGATTGCCCTGGTGGAGCGACAGGTTAGCTAAAATGAAAAGGGAAGTGACGAGAAAAAAGAGGAGAATAAAGTGTGCAGCACCGGTCCGCCGAGAATGGGTCGTGGAGCAATACACCACCGCAAAAGCGGAATACCTGCTGGAGATCCAAAGGGCTCAGACCGCCAGTTGGAAGGAGTTTTGTAATAGACAGGATCGAGAGTCGATGTGGGACAGCATCTATAGGGTTATTGGACGCACAACAGAAAGACGGGAAGATCTGCCCCTTGTCCATAATGGCAAGGAGTTAGAGGGAGCAGAGTCAGCCGAACTTTTGGCGGGGACCTTCTACCCGGAAGACAGACAGGAGGACGACAACGCGGACCATAAGGCGGTGAGAGAGGTAGCCAGATATGTGAACATGAGGGAACATGATGACTCATGTGACCCTCCCTTCACGGCGGAGGAGCTAAAATGGTCCGCGTCTAGTTTCAACCCGAAGAAGGCCCCAGGCCTGGACGGACTCACGGCCGATATTTGTTGTGCGGCAATAACCCTTGACCCCGATCTCGTCCTGTCTATTATGAACAGGTGTCTGGCGCTCTCCTACTTCCCCGCCAAGTGGAAGGAGGCCGTTGTGGTGATCCTGCGTAAACCCGGCAAGACGGATTATACTCTTCCCAAGTCATACAGGCCGATTGGTCTTTTGCCTGTACTTGGGAAGATACTCGAGAAGATGCTCATCAGGCGCATCAGATGGCACATCCTGCCCAAAATGTCCACCAGGCAATATGGCTTTACACCTCAGCGCAGCACCGAGGACTCCCTTTATGTCTTGATACAATACATTCGGCAAAAACTGGAAGCTAAAAAATTGATGGTGGTAGTATCTTTAGACATAGAGGGAGCCTTCGATAGCGCATGGTGGCCCGCCATAAAATGCCGGCTCGCCGAATCAGGTTGCCCATCAAACCTGAGGCGAATGGTGGACAGCTACCTTGAGAACAGGAGTGTGCGCCTGAGGTACGCAGGGTCGGAGTGCCGCAGGATCACCACGAAGGGGTGTGTACAAGGTTCCATAGGGGGTCCAACGTTTTGGAACCTCCTGTTGGATCCCCTGTTGAAAGACATCGAAGAAGAGGAAGTACGATGCCAGGCTTTTGCTGACGATGTGGTGCTGGTTATCTCAGGCGACAACGGACAGAAGGTGCAGGAGCGGGCCAATGCGGTGCTCGACCGTGTCCAGCGTTGGGGCGTCAAAAATAAGCTGAAGTTTGCACCTCACAAAACAAGCGCGATGGTTGTAACGAGGAAGCTGAAGTTTGACGCACCAAGGCTGACCATGGGCGGGGTGCGCATCGACCTGACGCGAGAGATGAAGGTGCTGGGCCTGACAATTGACGACGGGCTGACCTTCAACACACATGTTGCCAATGTGTGTAGAAAGGCGCTCGGCCTGTATCGTCGGTTGTCGAGGACAGCGAAGGTGCAGTGGGGGTTGTCGCCTGAGGTAATCAGGACTATTTACGTCTCGGTTGTGGAGCCCGTCATAATGTATGCCGCGAGTGCATGGGCACCGGCGGCCAAGAAACTCGGGGTCCGGAAGCGGCTCGATACTGTTCAGCGAGGTTTTGTGCAGAAACTGGTCAAGGCCTACCGGACTGTCTCCCTAAACTCGGCCCTACTGCTCGCTGGGTTACTCCCCCTGGATCTGAGGATCCAGGAGGCCGCCGCTCTTTACGAGGTAAAGAGGGGCCACTCCCAGCGGGTGGTAGGGGACCGGGAGGTCGAGGTTCCGGTACCAGTCGTCAGCACGCCACACCCCGCTGAGCAGTGTGGATACGCATTTGGTAGCGTGGTAAACGGTGCAGAAGTAGCACAAGGGGACAGTTCCGTCTGTAATATATTTACAGACGGAAGTAAAATTGACGGCAAGGTCGGGGCCGCGCTTTCCCTGTGGAGGGAAAACGCGGAGACCATTTCCAAAAAGTTTAAGCTCGAGTCCTTCTGCACCGTTTACCAGGCAGAACTGCTGGCCCTAAAAATGGCCACCGAAGTGGTCTTGAAGCGCAAGGAAAAGGCGTTTAATGTTTACTGCGACTCCCGTTCAGCGCTTGAAACGGTTGCGGACTGTACTTCCCTCCACCCAATCGCATTTGAAATCCGGCAAAATTTAAACACCATCAAAAATTTAGGCAAAATTCTGAATCTATTTTGGATCAAAGCACATGCGGGGTTGGAGGGGAATGAAAGAGCTGACGTTCTGGCAAAGGAAGCCGCAGTAAACATTAAGCGCCGGGCCGATTACGACGTGTGTCCTGTTTCGTTCGTCAAGCGCCAGATACGTCTGGACACGATTGACGAATGGAACAGGAGATACAAGGGCGCTGACACGGGCTCCACGACAAAAATGTTCTTCCCAGATGCCAAAGCGGCATTTGGGATAGTGAGAAAACTGGACATCGACCCGCTTTTGACGCAGGTGTTCACGGGGCACGGCGGACTCTCTGAGTACTTGAATCGCTTCAAGTGCAAGGAGAGTCCGGGGTGCGTCTGTGACCCACAAAAGACAGAGGACATCCGGCACGTCATGTTCGACTGCCCTAGATTTGATATGGAAAGGTTAGCCTTGGAAATGAAAATTGATAAAAAATTTAAGGAAGGTGAATTGGCCGAAATTATGAGTGGAAAATTTTCTCGAAAATATTTTTTGGAATTTGCTAAAGCTATTATAAAAGTTGTAATTAAAGGTAATAAAATTTTAGGCTGACGAAGATCCGGTCACCAGCGAGTATGGTATAAGCATACTCGTCTGGTGAGGATACGAAATTTCTTTATTAAATTGTCAAAATTCAAAATTGTTTAAATATAATTGTAAAAAAGTCTCCGCTTTTTCCACGGCGGAGGATGGGAGGAGGGAGGATAAAAAAAAAAAAAAAAAAAAAAAACCTAACCTTTTTTTTTTTTTTTTTTTTTTTTTTTTTTCGCTGTTGAAATGCTTTTACGCATGCCCCCCACACATCTGCAGGGGGGTATGTGGGACTCAACGGCTGGTGTGCAAGGCCGTAATACCCACTAAAACCACAGCGCATTCCGCCACTCCGCCATTGTGGGGCGCCATGGGGTCGCGTGAGCATTCACCACGGCACCCCGGCGGATAGCCCGAGGGCCACAAACTCCTTGGCGGCGGAGCAAGGTGTTGGGCTCCGCCACCAAAACTAACTCCCACACGGCCGCAGAGGATAGGGAGGACGGCAACGACACACCGCATCTCCTCTTCCTCTGCGGCCCCACCGCAGCGCCATCAAACGGTGCGCCCCCGTTTGGTCGCGGGAGATAGGCCGCACGGCAACGACACACCGAGACGTCTCTCCTCCCGCGACCGCACCCGACTGCGAGGGACAGCCAAAACCGTCCCCCACACCCGCACTCCCGGACGCATCCTGCGCAGGCCTCCCCAAGCCCACGTGGAGCGTCCCCTCCCGGGATCCCGCTTAGCTTCACCGTGGGTGGCAAAGCCACGGTTACTGAGCCCCCCCACCACGACAAGGTGGAGATCCGACAGGGGGGGGTGGAGATCCGACAGGGGGGAACCTAACCTAACCTAACCTTTTTTTTTTTTTTTTTTTTTTTTTTTCGCTGTGGAAATGCTTTTACGCATGCCCCCCACACATCTGCAGGGGGGTATGTGGGACTCAACGGCTGGTGTGCAAGGCCGTAATACCCACTAAAACCACAGCGCATTCCGCCACTCCGCCATTGTGGGGCGCCATGGGGTCGCGTGAGCATTCACCACGGCACCCCGGCGGATAGCCCGAGGGCCACAAACTCCTTGGCGGCGGAGTAAGGTGTTGGGCTCCGCCACCAAAACTAACTTCCACACGGCCGCAGAGGATAGGGAGGACGGCAACGACACACCGCATCTCCTCTTCCTCTGCGGCCCCACCGCAGCGCCATCAAACGGTGCGCCCCCGTTTGGTCGCGGGAGATAGGCCGCACGGCAACGACACACCGAGACGACTCTCCTCCCGCGACCGCACCCGACCGCGAGGGACAGCCAAAACCGTCCCCCACACCCGCATCCTTGGACGCATCCTGCGCAGGCCTCCCCAAGCCCACGTGGAGCGTCCCCTCCCGGGATCCCGCTTAGCTTCACCGTGGGTGGCAAAGCCACGGTTACTGAGCCCCCCCACCACGACAAGGTGGAGATCCGAAAGGGGCGTAACTAACCTAAAACCTTAACTAACCTAAAACCTTAACTAACCTAAAACCTAACCTAACCCAAAACTGTAAATCAGTCTGTCTTCGTGCGTATGCGCTCGAGAGCGGTCGGCGAATTGTTGTTAAAAATGTTTGTGAATACGATCAAGTGTGCGAACTGTAATGTGGTCATATCGGAAGTCCTAGCGTTTGAATCTTAGCGAATGTGTGTTTTCGGAAGAGGAGATCGACGAAGCCAAAATGTTATTGTTTACATCAACGAAAACAAGCCACAAGATGGTCTCTAGACGCAAGGATAAAAAGCTCTCAAATAATATAACAAATAAGTAATAACAACTAAGATCTCAAATAATCACCGGTATTTGTGGTTTATGATCTACACAAGTTACTACCCGTTTGTTTTGATCATGTCGACGTCACGAAGTTGTTGAAGGATTTATTAATACTACGTAACCAAGTTGATAACAATAAAGTGTAATTACGCTAGATGCGACTATATGATATAAAAGGACAATTGGCTATGAAACGAATACCTTTCCCGTTCTTCAATTAGAACGTCAATAAAAACAGAGGTGGAGGGTATGCGTTTGATAGCGGGCCGATCGGACTACCGCATATGTTATCGGCGGAGCTCAGCGATCATGACGAGAATGAGCCAAGTCATTCAACGAGACGCAGTAGTAACGAAAGCATAGGCGATAGGGGAGAACCAAAATATCGCTCTATTATTTCCTCACAAACGGACTGTTATCTTCGCGGCCATAACGTCTCTGTCGCACCGATGCGTTTGACTTTGTTACAAAAAGACAGTGTACAGGCGGCATCCGCAACCACCGTGACAGCTCCGGAGCCGCATAAACACCTGACTATGGCGAAGATAGTAAACAATGGGAAACAGTTGGACAAAAATGACAAGGGATGGTATGACCAACAAGAGATAGTAATGACTTTGGTAGAGAAAAAGAAATCTAGAAATCCATTTGATAGCAAGACCGGAAAGGCGTCGGCTAATTTGACAGAAAAGTTTAAAGCTTCGGAGACTAAAATACCGCTATTTATATCAAATGTGAACAAAAAAACAACTGAAAATGACATTTGCGAGTACATTACACGTATGAATCGGGAAGTTGTGAAATTGGAAAAAAATAATATGAAGTCTGAACGTTCAAATAATGTTTTTAAGTTGTTTGTGTCAAAACATAAATTAAATGTTTTTTTACACGACAACCTGTGGCCGGTGGGGGATTGCGTTTAGACGCTTTTTTTGCGTAGAAGAACGTGGTTCGCTCTGCCGAGTGCGTGTTTATACTATGTGGTGTTTCGGATGTCATTGCACTTCAAGAGACTTCGCGTACATAGGCAAGTCTACCGTGGACACTTCTGCTGGAGTTCTTAAGGGCAGGCCTTACGGTGGTGTCGCCTCGTTATGGAGAAAATCTGAGTTTCCGTTAGTGTCAGTGCTGTCGGGCAATAGTGATCGTTTAGTCGGTATTAGAATAGAGCACGCGGGCCGTTCCATAGTGGTCTTTTCAGTGTATTTGCCTACGGATTCTGCTGACAATCTGGTGGATTTTGCAGGATGCTTGAGTGAGCTTATAGCAATAATTGAAAGTGTTAATGTAGAATCAGTATTTGTACTAACTGTAGGATCGTTTCAGAAGTGAAAACCACGTTCTTGCTGTAAACTTATTTATTATTTCAACTGACACAAATCACACTTTTCTTATATTATTACACACCGAGAATTTTAATTATAAACACCAGAAAAACAAATCAATATCGATTCGGCCAGAATAACGTTCTATATTAAGACTACCGCTCTAGGCGAAGACTCTGAACAAAATGGCCGCACTGCCTGCCGTTATAACTTACCGGGCCGTTGCAATCCCCACTCGGCGGCAAGGTGGGGTGCAACGGCTGTGACGTCAAAGTACTGTGCGAGTCAATAGAGTTCCATAATAATAGATATTCTATACTGATAAAATTATTAACATTTGTTAAAGTACAGTTGAATAATTGATAAAATCAATATGTATTTAGGAATATAATATTATAATTGCTTACATAACTTTCACAATCAACTTGACTTTTCCACTATTTTCATATTAAAAGAACAAATACGCAAAATCAAAGATACAAATCACCAATTGTCACAATAATCAAATAAAGAATACGCAGTCAGTAGAGCCTTCATATAAAAAATATTAAATCCGGAATTCCCCTAAAATAAAGTCTAGTCAACGAAAGTAGAGACAGAAAAAAAAAGAGAAATTAAAAAAAAGACGATGGAAACCCCCAACAATACGCATTTTTAAGAGCCATCCGCACATATGGCCATGATGGGATTATACAGGCTATTACTATTGTGACCATAATTTGTCTGTATTTGGCCCTGTGATCAACAGATAATTGATCAAACTGCCCTGTTTTTCTGTGTTTTTAATAAAATAGGTAAACATCTAAAGGTTAACACTTAATTCAAGGGTCTAAGTCAATAAGTAGTTTAGGATTTACAATATATAAATCCCAATTGACAAGAGAAACGCATAGTATTTCTTATTATTTGAAAGATTACTTGATTATAGAATAGAATAGAATATTTATTTATTTCAAAATGACACAGAGTACCTAAATACAATTAAACAGTCCTTATTTATTGTAGATACTAATTTAGTTACTAACTTACTTAGGGCTTCAAAGTAACTACGTGTAACAATATTTATCCTACTATTAAAAGTGAGCTAGGGGCTGGCCTTTATCTTATGTTTAATAAATACAAAACTTCAAATATTACAGAAAATAACTTAGATTCAGAAGACGGTACCCAGGTAAAGTTATTCATTACCTTCCGTGCTATTAAAAACTGTGTTACGGCAAGGTAAGATTCACGCTCTGGAGTTCCGAACTATAGATAACAAGACATAAGGTTTTTTTTTATAATGACGCTTAAGTATAAAAATCCGTACGACGGCTCACAATACCGATGGGTCCGGTGTGGGTTATAACCACAATAAAATAAAATATAGTTCTCTAGTTCGTAATTTGGCGGAAGAAAAAACAAGTGTATCTGTGTGATAATTATTATTATGTATCTGTAAATGCTAGATCAATTGCTAACTAATTGCAAGTATCTATATTATATATAAGTAATAAAGTAAAATTTGTCGCTAAAATTGTTTATATGTTTACCATTAACGGGACGGACACTGGGATGTTATAGCAGACAATATATCAAAAATATAAAGAGATAGGTGGAAAGTGTTTTCCCGTACACACTTTGGCACAACGGTGGTATACAATATTATTGCACAGAAATTAAATTAAATACTAATCATTTTACCACCAGGCAGTTATTAAAATTTCTGATTGGAAGTGGATAATTCTCAGACATAATTCAAACGATATGATAAGATAAATGAACAGCATAAATATGTTTGATGACAGCGAATGGCAGTTCAATCGTAATGAATATAATGCTTCGCGTGGCAGTGTTGTTGGTTGTGGTCACTTCGGCGTGGGGCGACCGCTACCACGAGCGAACCGGGGGCGCCGGCGCACGCTCCACGCGGCCGCTGCCCGACCCAGCCGAGCTCACCAAGCAGTTCTGGTTCGACGAGGCGCAAGCTGCCATTGAGAAACGTGCGAGGTTTGCAACAGGCCAGGGCAAGGCTAAGAACATCGTGTTTTTCATAGGCGACGGTATGTCTATACCCACGATATCTGCCGCACGTATATTACTCGGGCAGAAGCAAGGTAAACCTGGAGAAGAATCTAATCTCTCGTTTGAGGAATTTCCGACTGTTGGTTTGACTAAGGTATGATCTTATTTTTTTCAAGATTTTCCTCTCTTTGATGATAGGAATTTGTTGCTTGTATTAAACTTTCATTTTTCTACAGACATACTGCACAAATATGCAGATTGCAGACTCAGCATGCTCGGCGACGGCCTACCTGTGCGGTGCGAAGAACAACGAGGGCGTGCTGGGTCTCACAGCTGCCGTGCCTCTTAAAAATTGCGAAGCATCACTGGACCCTAGTACTCATCTGGAATCCATTGCTGCATGGGCAATGGCTGACGGACGTGATGTCGGTGAGAGGCAATTTTTTACCCCCTTGTCTTTGTCTGTGTGTGTATATGTGTTTGTGCTGGTGTGTTGTTGTGTGTGTTTGTCGGTGACATAGTAGCTCTCGAACAAATGGGCCGATTTCAAATGTTTTTATTTGAAAGATTATTTAACCACTGATATTTTAGCTATGGCAGGTTAAAATCCATCCAGCCGTTAAGCTCACCATCTGGTTTTCTGGCTCGTTCAGGGGTTTTTAACTAGAAAGTTAGTTTTTATTTACATGCAGTAAATTATTGCAAAGGAATCGCAGCTACGTAGAAGAAATAAGGTAACCGACATAGCCTTGAGAATCAGTAAGCTCAAGTGGCAATGGGCAGGGCACATAGCGCGAAGAACTGATGGCCGTTGGGGCAGAAAAGTTCTGGATTAGAGACCCTTCAACCAAAAGCGCAGCGTAGGACGTCCACCGACAAGAAGAACAGACGACCTTGTAAGGATCACACTGGATGCAGACCGCGTGTGATCGGTCGATGTGGAAGACTGGGGAAAGCCTATGTTCAGCAGTGGACGTCCTTTGGCTGATAATGATGATGATGAATCGCAGCTAAGTACAACAAAGTAATCATTTTTTATGAACAGGTGTAGTGACAACAACCCGCATAACTCACGCTTCGCCGGCGGGCTTGTATGCGAAGACTGCCGAACGGAACTGGGAGAGAGACTCGCAGGTCACGGCCGACGGCGCCGACGTCAGTCTATGTCCCGATATTGCTCATCAACTGATCCACCATTACCCTGGTAACGGTTTAAAGGTGGGTAACAGATTTTAAAAAAGATTTGGATCTTTTACTCTTGTATTAACAGCCTTAAATCAGATTTATGTGTTAGGATATCAAGTATCTCGGTTCCTATTTTATCTGTCTGTCTACAGTGATTTTATCTGTACTTTAATTTATATTACAAAGATAAAATTATTTTAATGATTGAAGTTATCGTCAAAATTAAAACAGTAATGTTCTAAAGCAAGATTTCAAAAATAACTTGTTTTTTACAGGTAATACTAGGAGGAGGAAGACGTGAATTTTTCCCTAACACAACTGTAGATGAAGAAGGTTTGAAAGGTAGCAGAGCTGACAATCGCAATCTTGTCAACGAATGGTTGGACCAGAAGCGTAGCCGCAACGCGTCTTCCTCGTACTTGATGAACAAAAACGATCTAAAAGCTGCATTAGCAAATCCACCAGATTACATGTTGGGACTATTTGAGGAATCGCACCTGCCGTACCACTTGGAAGCCAACCCTGAATTAAGGCCAACCCTCGCGGAGATGACGGGACTGGCTATTAAGTCGTTGCAACGGAATGATAATGGTTTCTTTTTGTTTGTGGAGAGCGGTCGTATCGACACAGCGCATCATGATAACTACGTGGAGCTAGCGCTTGATGAGACGCTGCGTCTGAGTGATGCGGTGTCAGTGGCCGCGGAGCTGTTGTCGGAGGAGGACTCGTTGCTGGTGGTCTCAGCGGATCACGCACACGTGTTGGCGTTCAACGGGTACCAGTGGCGTGGCGGCGACATCCTGGGCCGCTCGGCCAGCAGCACCTTAGACAGCGTGCCCTACATGACACTCTCCTACACCAACGGCCCGGGTGCGAGGCCGCGACCGCAAGGCTACCGAATCGATGTCACAGCTGACGCCAATTTCGGTAAGTATAACGTTTTATATAAGGTTATTATTCAATATTTATCATCTGCAATGAACTTCATTTTCGATTGTTCCTAAGTGTCATATCGAGTCGAAGTATAGGTATATAACATTTTATAACTATGATAACAAGCATCTGATAGTTGAAAAACTGGACAATAACTTAATAAGCCATGTACACCTGTTTCAATATTGATAAGATTATTGTTTGACTTGATAGTGATAGACAGTTTAAAACGAGTCTTAATTCAGTTAAGGTCAACAAGTAAAAAGTGCGTACTAGATAAGAGCACAACTGTTTAATTTTCAGGATCTCTTCGTTGGCAAACCCACGCCGAAGTGCCGCGCAGCTCGGAGACTCACGGGGGTGACGACGTGGCGGTGTTCGCGCGGGGGCCACACCACGAGATGTTCACGGGGGTGTACGAGCAGAGCCATCTGCCGTACTTGATGGCGTACGCCGGTTGCTTCGGCCCCGGCTTGCAAGCATGTAACGCCGCCACTGCTATCGGAAACACCTTCGTTCTAACCGCATTATTTGTTTTTGTGGTGATGCAACGGATCCTTGATTTGTAGTGTACATTACATCCCATTACAATATGTGTTACCATAGAAATAAGAAACAAATGGCTGTGAATTTTGAATATTTTTGAAGTGAAAACTTCTTTAGCGGCGTTGAGCACTTTTGTGGCATGGGTAGAAACTGTGAAACTCGCGTCAGGTCACGTGATGCTGATCGAAAAACCGTAAGACGGTTGTTAAGTTTTCACTTCTGCCGGCACTCCCGGAGTGCAACCCGTGTTAGTTTTCTTATTGTCTTAATAAAATAATTATGAAAGAATACAAACATAATCTCTTAAAAAATATTTTGTTTCAATTATTTATAAACAATAGAAACCTAGAAATTATTAACAAAAATATTATAAACTTATGAAGCTACTTTGTTCCAATTCAACTTACTTGTAAGTGTGTCTTCAATTAATTACATTGTACACTTTGAGTAATTTTATACATCACACATACAAAAAGAAAATGTTTAAATCACATGCTTTGAGCTATCAAATACAAGGCTAAGATAAAACGAACAAACTGGCTTCCCCCACTTGCCATCATAAGCCGGGCAGAACTTCGAGCGTGTGTCTCGGAGTCATCGTCACAGGCGCGCAGGCCGGTCCCTAAGCAGCCGGCGTAAGCCATGAGGAAGGGTAGCTGGCTCTGCTCGTACACGCCGGTGAAGAGGTCGTGGTGCGGCCCGCGCGCGAACACCCCCACATCCTCGCCGCCGTGCGTCTCCGACTGCAAGGGCACGTCTGCGTGCGATCGCCAACGCAACGTCCCAAACGAAGGATCAGCAGTCACGTTCACTCGAACGCCATTTACCTGCCTCCGAGCTCCCGGGCCGTTCGAATACGACAGCGTCATAAACGGCACGCCATCTTTGTCGACGTCGTCCGATGCACCAAGGATGTCCTCACCACGCCTTTTGTACCCGCTGAACGTCATTACGTGCGCGTGGTCAGCCGTCACAACAATGAGGGAGTCTTCTTCCGATAGGAGCTTGGTAGCTACATCTACTGCGTTGCTCAACTGAATAGTCTCATCGAGAGCAAGGTGAACAAAGTTATCATGATGACCATGATCAATGCGTCCACTCTCGACGAAGAGAAAGAAACCCTTTTTGTTGCGTCTTAGAGATCTTATAGCTACTTCCGTTAGCTCTGCGAGTGTGGGTTCTGTTGTCTTATTGGCTTCTAAATGGTACTTCATGTGACTGTGTTCAAACAAACCTAAGAGATATTCCGGAGGTGATAAAGAGAGGTTCAAAAGCTCTTCCTTGTTCCACACGTAGGCATGACTGACGTCTTGTGCCTGCTTGTGAGCATGCCATTCTTTGATTAAATTGCGTTTGTCTCCGCGCAAGCCGGGGAACCCTTCCTCATCTGTTACATCATCAGGCAGAAATTGACCTCGGCCTCCACCTAATATAACCTGTAAAAATGACAAACAGTCGTCCATGAATGAATGAAAATTCTTTCTGAGCAGACGAAACCTGGATAAAATATTTTGTCATTTTAATTTGAGCCTTACTTTGAGTTGGTTTCCGGGACTGCTGTTGACGAGCTGCTGCGCGATGTCGGGGCAGTGCCTCGCGTCGGGGCGTTCCCGACGCACCTGTTTGTCGTTCTCCCAGTGCCGGTTGGCCACGTGCGCGTAGACCGCCGCTGGCGAAGCGTGCGTCACTCGCGCTGTTGTTACCAAACCTGGTAAAAATATCTTGATTGTGTTGATCTGATTTTTATACCATTGTAAATTATGAGATTTATCAGTACGTGTATGTACTCAAATCTCATGGTCATTGCATAAACATGGGGACATGGAAGCAGTCCTGGGAAAAACTATTCTGGTGAGAGATATCGCTCTATTATTCTTGTCTGGTGAGACCAGTTTTAATAAAACTGAGCTGAAGATCAAGTTACTACTTAACGCGTTCATAATATTATTATTGAAGCATGAAGTTGTGGCAAGACTTGCCTAAGTCATAACGAACCTGCGTCTCTTCCGTCTTTTAGCGCCCATACAGCAATAGAATCGACGTGCGTGGTGGGATCTGCGGAGGCTTTACAATTGAAACGTGGAACTTTGCCGTTCACGCCGATGGTGCCTAAGTTTGCTTTTACGCCGCTCAAGTATGCTGTTGCAGTGCACGCTGAGTCCGGTATCGGAGCGTTGAGACAATAAGTCTGAAAATATGAAAACTAAATCAACTACACGAATGACAAATATCATCAAAAATAAATGCTGAAATGAATGCTCCTGGCCGATTTTGACTACGGCGGCCAGTCTCAACAGAGATCAGCCAACTACGCAGGAGATATTATAGTACACAAGTGTGAGCGCAATACACAGGTGCACTCACTGTTCCATCACTCTCAAAGTTTGGTGAGACGGCAATCCGACATTACCGGTGAGAGATCAGGCACGTTAAGCCGTTGTTCCTGCGCCTGAAATGCTGAATAGGTTTACCTTTGCAAAACCCGTAGATGGGAAATCTTCAAATGCCAGCTGAGCTTGCTCACCGGTCTCCCCACGGCGCTGGCCACGAAGAATACGAGCAGCGGTAAGCGTCGGCACTGACATGCCATCACCGAGAAATAAGACAATGTTGCGCGCAATGTTGCGGTTGTTTCGATTTTGCAAGCGCTTGATTATTCCTTCTCTTGCTTCTTTCTCCCAATACTTTGGGCTACGTTCAGCGGCGGACTCCCGCAACGAAGGCTCATCCTGGTCAATGCGAGCATTATAAGGATGATATCTATCAGATCCTACCAGGCCCAATTCGACCACCGCGATCAACAACACGACCAGACGCATAATGGGATGCCACTAAGATAATTTTGTTTTTGTTCTCTTCAAGTCGTGGTATAGGCTACCCGCACATGTGCAGGCATGTGAACTCTTTTCGTTTATTTAAATTGTTAAATAGTCTGCGGCGATAGGACCATATAGGTACTTTTCTTTGATAAAAATTATTTAGTATTTGGTTAGAATCTTAATTGTTTGGTTTGTATCGCAAAACTTACAACGCGCATACTGAACGCGTCACGTGTCGTCCGCCTAATAGCAAAATATCTCATTATTACAAAAACACACTGTTACAATAGAACATTATTTAATAAATCTACACGGAGTTTTCATTTACTGATATTCACGCTTGACTGGATTTAATTATAGCGTTGCATTATGTGACTTTAACAAATAACTTCGATAAATAAACTGAACGATAAGTTAACAATACGTTTTTCATTTAAGGTCCACAAGGTACATAAAAATATTTTAATATATTTAATATTTACTTTGTTGTATTTTAAATATTCAACTTTAAATTAACTTATAAAATATTACCTCAAGTAACTCGACACTAATATAGAAATATTGTTTATTTGCGTTTGTATAGGGTGTACAGAAGATGTGTGTAATACAAATAAACCTAAAAACTGAAAATAAAAATACAAGTTTAAAAATATTTACAGAACATCATAAAAACATCAGCCCCAGCGCTGCACCAGGGTATAGTGCCCAAACGGCTGGCAGCATTTCCTCTTTGGATAGCCAAGCTTATCCTTTGTCCGAGGTAGGCCCTTTGATCTGTGCTTAGTCGATGTCAAAATAACCGCCATTTTGTCATCGTTGGCACAATTGTTTTTTTTTTCATTTTTGTCGATTTAAATTATTGATATTTTCTACCCTTAATGGGTCGGACACTCATTTATCGGACACTGTATAGCTCTCGATGAAAGCTGCATATTTGCGCCTCTTAAAGCTTTCGGCAGACGCTGCCGCCGCGCCAGCTGAAGAGGAAGGGCTACCGATATGGGATGGTGCCAGCTTATCTACTCAAGTGGCATCCTATTCAAGTGGGCGAACGTGCTTCCATGGTATAAGCGTCAAGCTGTCAGGTGTCTTACTGTTGTCACGAGAAATGCACGAAGGCTCTAGCATATCCGTCACATTGGCGGTGACAAAAGCTCTGCGGATGACGTCATTTAGGCTTGCGTGGCAAGAAAGACCATGGTGGCCCCACTCGTCAACCGGATATCCGCATCGGCAGGGGTGATTTTTTTTGCGCCAAGCATCCCTTGCCTCCACTAGATACGCCACCTCAACTGCACAATTGAAGGACGCAGTCCCAAAAAAAAGAACGAAAAAGGTCCAAAATTCCATGAACGGTGGAATGAAATGCTAGCAGGGCAATGCAACACTTGTCTGATATCCATTCGTTCGAAACGACTAGGGAGTGTAACCTGAGACCAAGAGATGTCCGAAAAATTAAAATTTACAGTTTTGGTTAGGATACTTTTTAATTGCGAATATTTTTTAAATAACAAAGCTGGAATGCCTACCTGGCTCGGCTGAGATTGGGAGGACAAGGGATCTTTAATATATTGGCAGCAAAGTTTTGAAGCGAGCCTGAGAAATTTTGATCCAACAGCAATGGGACGCAACAAAGTTGGCGCCGTACAGAATTCTAGTAATATCAGTAATGACATTCCCTGCAAGCTAGCAAGCAAAAAGCTAGATCACGAAACATTACTGCGATTATAAAGAGTCGCACAAAAGCCCACTTGATTTACCTGTTTTAAATGAATTTATGCAATTTCTTGAAAATAAATTCGCAGCCCTAGAGCTAATTCATAAGCGTGTATGAGCAGCACTCTATCAGAGCGGTTATATCACTCCCAAAACCCTCTTATCATATCATCCCTAAAGTGTGGGTTACCCCCACACATTAAAATTACAAAGCCGGGTCACGTTACGCAATAACGTTTTACCCGCGTCTCCGACAGATGCAGAGATGGTCTTTAAGGTGTTACGGTGATAGACCATCAAGGCCACTGGCATAGCCATTCTTCAAAGACTAGATGGCTGCAACCACGTCGGTTTCCCTTACAGATGTAGATTATCTCGAGAAGGACTCGCGGGCAGCTGCAGCAGAAGGTGGGGGGGATTTGGCCTCAAGAGCAAGGAAAGTCTCCTGGCAGTAGAGCGTAATGATATCATTACCAAAAATTAAATTAGATGCGCCTCTAAGGTCACCATCACTGATTTTGGATTCCATAATTTTTAAAGAATGATTAGTATAATGCGGCCTTTTATCTAAACTGTCAATAGGGACTTGGGATACACTGAGAATTTTATATGCGAATGTTATGTCTGGCAAGCTGTCAGTTGAGTTTTCATTACGTGAAGTTCTATGAAGTGGGAAAGGTTCGAAGTACTGCAAATTATTTTTTTAATTAACTCTCGACGAAAAAGATGGGGGTTAGAAGTTTGACCCCTATGTCTGTTTGTATTTGTGTTCTATACACGTGTTTGTGTGTTTTCGTGTTTTTGTCTGAGTCTGCCTGTGGCATTGTTGCTTCCGAATGGATGGACCGATTTCAATCCGGTTATCTTTTATTCGAAATATAGTTTAATCACAGTGGTTATGAGCTATATTTGGTCAAAATCCGCCCAGGCGTTGAAGCTCACCGGCCGTTTTCCTGGCCCATTTGGGGTTTATTTTATCTGAAAAGTTAGTTTTTACTTGTACGAAATTTTTCAGATTACTTAGGACTTTCCAAAAAGATTCATTTAAAACCGCTTGTGACTGTGAGTTATCCTGAATATCTTGTGACGTGTGTGTATGAAAGCGTGGTTGATGAGTGCGTAGAGGGCAATAAAACGATATGGAATCACTAGTACCGCCAGAAGACTGTGGCACTCTAAAATGATTGGCACCAAAACACGAATAATAAAACTGTAATCAAATAAAATAAAGAAATATTTCACAACAATCACACCAATTCTCTAGTCCCAAAGTAAGCTACGAAGCTTGTTTTATGGGTACTAGACTACGGATAAACATACTTTAATACTTTTTTTGTAAATAAATACATATTATACATAGAAAACACCCAGACCAGTACAAACACCCATGTTCATGCACACTTATGCTTGTACTGTGCGGGGATCGAACCCCCGACCCTTGGTTTTAGAAGTCCGACATGTGGACCACAGCACAAAGCGGTCGTCTTTTTCTTTACAACCTACCATTAAAAAACATAATAGAAACCACAAATCAGTCCAAAATGCAATACTTGTAAGTGGTATTTTTATAAGATAACTAATAATAATTAGATATATCCCTCTAATAATTTTTAATAATTTTTGCAATACCCAAACTGAAAGGGTTACTAAGTTATAAGTGCAATTGTCTAGCATAAGACCTGCTATATGTATGTAACACTTAGTTGGCAAAAAAAAGAATAGAATAATATAATAACACGCAAATGAAAGTTACTTGTTTAAAAGAACTACAGAGCAACCGGATAACAGGAGTCAACTGGAGCATCCCAAAATTAAGGTTGCTTTGCAACAGCCAAGCTAAGAAGGCGTCCTTAGCAATCAGCTGGCAGCTATCAGTTGATTGTAAATTAATAGAGTAGAATAGAAATCGTTTATTTGCAAGAATACAATATAATATACATTAAAAATACTTACATCTTTAGTCATAAGAAACATATAGCCTGAGAATCTAAGAAGGGTTATGGGCATAAAATGAAAGATGCTTCCAGGATGAACCGAGATTTATTGAGTTAAAACGTCACGGCACGTCAAGACGGCAGTTCGGCGGCAAGAGAACGAGCGGAGAGAAAAAAAAATAACAGACATTGACAGTGACAGCTGTCAAAATAGTTGCGTTTAAATACTACAACACCCTAAAAATAAAATTAAATTTTGCTATTTGATCACAATCACAAAGATTCTGGCAAAGTATTATGAATGCATATTTCGTGCATTTTTTTTTATGTAAATGCTGAATGCAATCACAACTTGGGCTGGATAAATATAATTAGATGTAACGAAAAATGTGAGATGCTAAAAATTGTGAATAAAACGACAAATCAATTAAAAACGTATAATAAAATAAATACTACAGTTACGAGTACATTGGCATAATTATTTTATTAATGGACTTTCATTTCCAAACAAAAAATTGCATCGACGTGGCTTACAGAAACGAATAATAATTAAATAATCAATTTGCCTAATTAATCTAGGTTAATAAATAGATTCTGAAAACTTAAAACTTCAACATCAGCATAATCAGCCGCAAGATAGAAATACTTAGGCCTCCTCCTTAGATTTTCAAGTCTATCGCTAGTCAGCCGCCTGCATCTAGTTTGGTTCTCACTTATAAGGTCGCCAATCCATCGGGCCGGTCGCTGCGCTTCTTATAAAATAGTCTCCAATCGTCTTTCTTTCTAAAGTTATTAAAGTCTGTCTAAAGTTGTAAAACTTGCCACAGCGCTAAAATGACAACTGTAAATAATGGGGCATGTACCACAGGGCTTGCGTTGCAGTAATGTGGGCCGGGTCCGAAGCAGCCGGCGTACGCCATGATGAAGGGTATCTGGCTCTGTTCGTACACGCCGGTGAAGAGGTCGTGGTGCGGCCCGCGCGCGAACACCCCCACGTCCTCGCCGCCGTGCGTCTCGTCATACAGAGGCACTTCCACGTGATTTCGCCACCGAAGATCCCGGAAGTTCGGCTCTGCTGTGATATTTGACCGCCTGCCACTTACTTGCTGCCTCATTCCAGGCCCATTTACGTATGAAAGAGTCATGTACGGCATACCATCATCATCCAAGTCATTCGAGACTCCAAGAATGTCTGTGCCCCGTGCTGTGTACCCGTTAACGGTCATGACGTGCGAGTGGTCAGAAGTCACTACGATCAATGAGTCATCCTCTGACAGGAGTTCCGTGGCCACCCTGACCGCTTCGCTCAGCTGAATAGTCTCATCCAGGGCAAGTTCCGTCCAGACGGCATGATGTGCGTGGTCGATCCGCCCGCTCTCCACAAAAAGGAAGAAACCGTTTTCGTTGCGGCTCAAGGATTTGATGGCTACCTCCGTTAGTTCGGCAAGTGTGGGCTCTGTTGTTTTGTCAGCTTCCAAGTGATACTGAAGGTGACTGCTTTCGAACAATCCTAAGAGATAGTCGGGTGGTGACGATGACAATGACATAAGTTGTTCCCTGTTCCACACGTAAGCGTGACTGACGCCTTGGGCTTGTTTGCTTGTCTGCCATTCTTGAATCAAATTGCGATTGTCTCCACGGTAACCTGCTGAACCTTCCTCATCTATAGTAGTATTCGGTAAGAATTCTCTTCGTCCTCCACCCAATATCACCTGGAAAAAACATTGTTGTGTTATTTTTTGTACACTTACAGTTACTTTGAATACATTGATTGCTATACGAACTGAAGTAAGCAGTGTCTCATAAAATCGAAAAAAATATTGAAAAAAAAACATAAAAGTAAAATTGAGATTAAATTACTTTGAACTGATTTCCAGGGCTCATCTCGATTAGTTGTCTGGCAATATCAGGGCAGATATTTGGGTCGGCATTATCATCGCGCACTGCGTTGTCGTTCTCCCAGCCGCGGTCGGCCACGTGGGCGTATGCCCCTGATGGTGACGCGTGAGTTACACGTGTCGTCGTCACCACACCTGGATGAAAATAAAAAAAAAACAGTACCACATTATATCTGGGGGCACGGCAGTGCACTTAAGACAGAAGTTATATAATAATAACATCTGACAGAACATTTGTTCACGTTCTTTACAGAAACATCCCTCTACCAATCCACATTAAACCTGCTTGATGGAAAAGTTCCTACCGCTTTAGAGTTAGGTCCTTATGCAGTCATAATAACTTCCAAATATTATTAATTTATATTATTTAAGTTATAAGCTCACCGGCATCTCGCCCATCTTGAAGTGCCCAAGTGGCAATGGAATCAACATGTGTAGCCGTGTCTGCAGAAGCGGCACAGTTCCCGCGCGTCACGTGCCCGTTTACACCTATAGTACCATCGTTGTTCTTCACACCGCAAAGATAAGCAGTTGCCGTACACGCCGAATCCGCTATTTGTGCGTCAAGGCAATACGTCTGAAACACACATTGGAGTATATAGTGACACTTCCTATTTATGTTTAAGCTTAGCAATTAGATCAGGTTTGAGTAATAGATGATCTTGACATACCTTGGAGAATCCTGAAGTCGGAAAAGTTTCGAATTCCAGTTGAGCTTCTTCACCGGTCTGGCCGCGTCGCTGGCCGAGAAGCGTCCTAGCGGCAGCAAGCGTCGGCACTGACATACCATCTCCGAGGAACATTACAATGTTTTTCGCAACGTTCCGGTTGTTTCGTTTACGAATGCGCTCGTCGATCACAGCTGCTGCCTCGTCCGCCCAGAAACTAGGCTCGCGCTCATCAACCGAGGCCCGGGATGTTGTTTCGTAATGTTTATTGCGATGGTAGCGGTCAGGCACCGCCGCCCGCGCCACCACGGCCACCGCCAACAGCAATACAATGACGCGCATAACGAATAACATGAGTGCGATTTTTACAAGCGGGAACATGCCTTTAATACTTCGCTTGATATCTAATCGTATTAATTGACACATCGTAAAAGTAATTTATTCATTGTTTATAACCATCGAATAAACATTATTACTGAGGCTGCTGATTAGTGTTTATCAGACAGCGGTCATTTTTTTGTATCTAATCTACTTTCGCAATTTTACACCGTTTAAAGTAAAATCGTTTCTTAGATAAAAAGGTACACCTACGAGTGTACTCGTAATGTATGCATGAAAGACGTTATTGAAAATACATACTTGTTCGAGAAATCGGTAACTTAATCGACATCCAGTTCACATACTTTTTTGTTACTGTTTCGTAGTTGGCTACGATCGGTTTCATTCTATTTAAAATAAACTTTATATCAAAAAAGTTTATATGAAATCTGAATTCGTCTGTAAATATTGTTCTCTGTAAATTAGTTCTAAATATTAATGTATCATTTCCAGTTCGCTTCAACAGGGTTAATATTCCGTTCTGTACGAGCGTCAAAAATCTTGGACTTCACATGGACCAAACTCTCAGTTGGTCTGTCCATGTGGCAGAAGTTAGTCGGAAAGTTATGGGTACACTGCGTTCTCTGTGCAGATATAAACACTTCCTTCCTGTCAAGACCAAAATTTCCTTAATCCAATCCGTTGTTCTTCCTCTCATTGATTATGCTGATGTGTGCTACCCTGACTTTAATCAAGCCCTTGTAAACAAGCTGGACCGCCTGATCAACTGCGGCATTCGTTTCATTTTCTGTCTTCGTAAATACGATCATATTTCCGCTTTTCGCTCACAGCTTGCTTGGCTTCCTCACCCGCTTCGACGTAATATTAGAATTCTTTTGAGTACTTTCTCCATACTTAACGATCCCAATTCCCCTTCTTATCTTAAATCTCGATTTTCACTTCTTAGTTCGAAACATTCGCGTCAACTCCGTTCCTCTGATAAATTGACCTTGGCCTTTCTACTTCACCGCACCAGTTTTCAAGCCAACTCCTTCCACATTCAGGCCATCAGGCTCTGGAATGCTCTTCCCGAAAATATAAAACAGGCTCCCAGCAAATTATCATTCAAGAGACTCATTCTCACCCACTTTCTTACTTTATCGCAACCGTCATTATAGATCTTCCTTTAACAATTCGTCAAATTTATTTAGTGTATATTTGTATATATTATGTGTATTTTAAATATGTAATCATATATATATATATGTATATTTACATATATTTATGTATATTGTATATTTTATATTTAATCTTATGTGTCATATTATTCTTATTTTTTGTTTGTTTTCTCTTTTATTTACTTTGTCGCACCGCCCACTAATCATTTCTGCTTAGCCCAAAGGTATGACTGGTAGAGAATGCCCTACGGCGTTAAGTCCACCTTTTGTACAAAGTATTGTTGTGCAATAAAGCTTAAATAAATAAATTTCAATTACGTGAACTTTAAGAGGTGTTCAGCGTAAAAAGTTACTTGTTATTGATGTCTGTGTTCATACTATATTTGTTGTATACCATGGCATGTTTATGTAACTATTATTATTATTAATAAAGTATTTGTTAAACAAACAAAAACCGACATACACGTCTTCTCCAACATCTACGAGTATAACAAACAGTAATTGTAAATTTCCTTTTGCAGGTTTATATAACTAAGCTGTATTAATTTAAAGATGACATTTGACAATTGGAACACATTAAAATTTAGCAACTTAAAAATATGCATATTTAAGTGTTCTTCAATTACTCTTTTGTTATTATTTTGAGGATTTGCAAGTTTTCAAATAAATTTAAATTATTTTTCCTCTATCAATTCGTATTGTTATTAGTTATAGAAATAAAAATACAAAATAATTGCAAAAATAAATATATTCCACCTTATGAGATATTTGTATCACTTAATCTTAATCATGCACTAAAGAAATACGTAAAATAAATAAATGTATGATGAATTTATTAATCTATCACTGCAACAGTATGTAATTAACATAATTTATGAATGAGTATATTTTTACATTCTGTTTCGCACCTTCTACATAATCATTTATTTCTAATTAAAGCCTATCACCAAGTAAACACGCATCCAAATTTCAATAACGTCACAAAGGCTAGTACCAATGCAGGGACAGCGTGAGTGACAGGGGCGGCGCTGCAAGCATGCAGGCCGGGGCCGAAGCAACCAGCGTATGCCATGAGGTGCGGCAGCTGGCTCTGCTCGAACACTCCTGAAAACAAATCGTGGTGCGGCCCCCTCGCGAACACACCGACGTCATCACCGCCGTGCGTCTCCTCGACTAAGGGCACCTCCGCGTGCGTCCGCCACCGTAATGCTAGGAAATTAGCTTCCGCTGTGATATTCACTCTGATACCATTCACCTGGTTCCTCACACCAGGCCCATTCGGATACGACAGCGTCATGTACGGCACCCCATCGTTATCTAAGCCATCGGAAGCACCGAGGATGTCGGTTCCACGCCCCGAGTAGCCGTTAAAGCTCATGACGTGTGCATGGTCGGCTGTCACCACTATGAGCGAGTCTTCCTCAGATAACAATTCAGTAGCCACCCTTACTGCTTCACTCATCTGGATGGTTTCATCGAGCGCAAGTTGGACGTAGTGGTTGTGGTGCCCATGGTCTATGCGACCACTCTCAACGAAGAGGAAAAACCCTCTTTCGTTGCGAATTAGAGATTTGATGGCTATCTCGGTTAGTTCTGCAAGTGTAGGCTCTGTAGTCTTGTCAGCTTCCAAGTGATATTGCAAGTGGCCGTTCTCAAATAACCCTAAGAGGAATTCCGATGGTGATGAAGAGAGGTTCATTAGCTGCTCCCTGTTCCATACGTAAGCGTGACTGACGCCTTGCGATTGTTTGCTTGCTTGCCATTCCTGGATTAAGTTGCGGTTGTCACGACGACGTCCGCGTGAGCCTTCTTCATCAATAGTATCGTACGGTAAGAATTCCCGTCTTCCTCCACCCAATATCACCTGGAAATTATAGTTTATGAATAACGTTTTTTTTTTAAATTATTTACAAACTTTTGACTTAAATAAAGATGTGCCTTCCTTTGCGCACGACTCCATCTGGTATTATCCTATCTTTTTCATAATAGAAGCAGAATTAAAATGCTCAATGAAAGGGCTTCAACATATCTTCCGATATTAAATTGTCATCAAAGCTCATGGACCAACTTTAAAAAGTCAACTTTACTACACGCACGCCACATCCATTAATTTGTATGAGTACATAAACATTATCGCCAGTGCTCAAATGACAACAAGCATGACCTGCCACGGCGGCAAAATCGCTGACAGTCACGAGTCGTGGCGAAAGCATGCCGCTATCATATAGTGTGCTCTTCGCCATTTGTTGACTGAAAAGTGTCTACCTTGAACTGGTTCCCCGGGAACATGTGCACTAGCTGATGAGCGATGTCGGGGCAGCGGCTCGGGTCGGCGTCGTCCTCGCGCACCCGCTCGTCGTGCTCCCAGTGCCGGTTGGCGACGTGCGCGTACGCACCCGCCGGTGACGCGTGCGTCACGCGCGTTGTTGTTACTATACCTGGATTATTTTTAATTCAAATGTAATAATAATAATTTATTTATTTATTAGGACAACAAAAGATCCAGGTAGGGTTAGTAAACAATACATCTTACACACTATGTTAGTACCTAATAACTAATTTGGTGCATATATTACTAGATATAATATATAGTAATAGATGATATTAATCACATTAATATTATAAACGTGGAAGTTTGTTTGGATCATTGACCGTCAATTAAGATGAAACTATTTTATATTGTTTGTATACCAAACTTCATATATATATACAATTTTTATGAGGTTTGGTATACGAGTACAGACAGGGTGTGAGCTAATTTGGGTGATAGGATACTATTAATCCGAATTAATTGCTTCCTTAGGGCAAGTCACCATTTTTAAGAAAGTGCGAAACTAAATATATAAAACTCAAAGGTGACTGACTGACATAGTGATCTATCAACGCACAGCCCAAACCACTAGACGGATCGGACTAAAATTTGCATGCAACCTCCATGCAGGTAGACGTTATGTCGTAGCCATCCAAATTGTATTAAATTTGATAAATTCTCTACCCCTTAGGGGATAAAATAGGGGATGCAAGATTGTATAAAACTAGATGTCAAAAAACAACAATCCACGCGGTCGAAGTCACGGGCGGCCGCCAGTTAAAAATATAATTACTTTCTTAATTTCCTCGTACCTCGTCGCTTTTCTTTGTTTTGGTGAGCCTGAAACCTAACACACCTGCATCTCGTCCATCGCGCAGAGCCCACGCTGCGATCGACTCAACATGCGTGCTGGGATCCAGCGAGGCATCGCAGTCCCACCGCGGGACTTCACCGGTCACGCCGATTGTCCCTCCGTTGGCCTTCACGCCGCACAGGTACGCCGTGGCGGAACATGCGGAGTCTGCCACTTGCCGGTTCAAGCAGTACGTCTAAAATTATAAGAGTTGTATTGTAACGGTATCATTTTTAATTTAAGTGCATTATCTTAAGGCAGAATATTGAACGTAAGTAAGTTCTTTTCCATAAATAAATAAGACATTCCTTTATTTTATTTAAGAGAAAAAATAACAATAATTGATTGATAACTGACTGATTATTTTTAAAGCTTGTCTTAAATACATTTTACCAATTAAATTTAATTTAAATATAATATAATGTAAAATTTAGACAAGCTTTTATGATGCTGCTAATTTTTATAATTAGGAGTTCTTGTCTCAATAATATAAGCCTAATCTCTAAACTCTAAACATATATTATGTGTGTAACAGCATTCCTTTCCCACCAGCCCTGTGTCGCTTTCCTAGAGCCTAAAATAATATGATTGTGGTACCGTTTTAAAGATATCGGCGAGATAACTATGAATTAATATTCAGCTAACTTCTAATACATTATAGCTAGAATCAACATACCTTAGAAAATCCTGACGTAGGAAAAGTTTCGAATTCTAGCTGAGCTTCCTCTCCAGTCTGCCCGCGTCGTTGGCCGAGCAGCGTTCTCGCCGCAGCGAGCGTCGGCACTGACATTCCATCTCCAAGGAACATGACAATATTCTTCGCAACGTTGCGATTGTCGCGTCGGCGGAGGCGCTCCTGTATTCCGGCAGCTGCCTCTTCTGTCCAATACCTTGCTTGACGCTCGGCAGCCGGTCCACGCGTTGGCACCTTTTCCGAACGGTCCCTGTGATCTTCATCGTCCAAGTTCCGGTCCGTCACAGCCGCGTGGGCCGCTGCGACCAACGCCAACAACACAATCAGACGCATGGCGGAGCTTACGAGTGGCGTTCCATAAACGAAAAACGCCTTTATTACTTCGCGTCATATCTAATCGTAACTACATGTAATTAACATTGTCATTTATTACTATAATCAAATGATTATAGATTTTATCATGCGTGGGTCAATGCGTGTGTAGTACTTGTAATAGTAAATTGCATCACAAGTTGTCGTCTTGTCAAAGCACTTCCTAAACGGGGCGACTTTATAGCACGGGCTCGGTAGTGAAAATTGGTGTCAATATTTGAGTACATACAGTCTATTTCACGTAAAATAAGATTCGCGTGGGCGGCGCATGATAATCGCGTGCGATGACTAGTGTAAAGATAGGCTTTAATCCATAGCAACTTAGGTTTCAATGTTATTCTGTTTTCGTCACACTGCTTTCATATTAATTAACATGACACTGTATTCTACTGGCATAGGCTACGGCGTGTTGTCGCTATTTTACAGGTCTTTGCCTTTGTGGTCACAAAGCAAATGGGCATAATCACGAGTTCCAAACCGACTCGAGGCGCATACACACGGGTGGGAATTGCGACAAAGACGGCGGCGGCCGGTGACAAGATTGTTGTGATTCAATCAACGTGCAAAGGGAGTCGAGCGGGCAAGGAGGGCGCAATGGTAAGGGCCTGAGCACACGTGCGCCTAAATGAGATGTTTACATTTCATTTGTGAATCTTTTTCTTGTTAAGCTTCGTTTACGTGCCAGCATGATTCAGAAAATTACGTATTTCATACGTAATTTAACTTAAACTGAATCGAAAGAATTTCGTTAATTGGCTATGCAAAAGTTGACTTGCAACAAATGTATGTAAGATGGAATTGTGCAACTCAAATTGGAGCAGATATCTTCAATCGAATGAGCTAAAATGTTGCATTACAAACACTTTGGTGTAATGTGTAAGAAGTTGACTATTAACCAAGAGGTCGCGGGTTCGATCCCCGCTCTCTACAAACATTTGTGTGCATCAACATGTCTGTTCTCATATCTGTAACACAAGTGCTTTAGCTACTTATCACGGAGTCAGATCAATGTATGTGATGTTATTGTAAAAAAAAACCGGTCAAGTGCGAGTTGGACTCGCGCACCGAGGGTTCCGTACAAACCTGTAGGTATATTAGTAAAAGTTCACCCATCACGGGTATTATAGATTTAAGTATTTTATATAAATTTTAATTTAATATCTCAACGCGTTCATGAGATAAGGAGTAGTAACTTTGAAATTTTCAAAATTGACAAAAATATTTTGATTTTTTTTTATATGATGAAACTGAAAATTTACGGTTTTCGTAATTTTTCCTATATCTGTACTATAATACGTGACTTCGTACTAAATTTCAAGATTCTAAGTTTACGGGAATTTGCGGAAATTTGCGGCCTAAATGGCTGTATCTTTTGATTGCGTTGGCTTTCTAAGCTGGTTGATTTTTCTACAGCTTCCAGGGACAGTAGACCTAAGTGTCATATAGAAATTTCAGTTTGATACCTCCACGCGTTCCTGAAAAAAAACGGTCTTGTCAGACGGACGGACGGACAACAAAGTGTTCTTATAAGGGCTCCGTTTTTTTCTTTTGAGGTACGGAACCCTAAAAAAAGTGCACACAAACATAAAAGAGGTTTTTCCCAAATACATTTTCTTCGGCCCGTTTGCACTGTCAAACTAGTAAGAGTGAGAAGGATGTTATCCAAAACTACGAAAGCGGTCTTCGTAAGGAGTCGGACGCGGTCTGAAGATTACTAAAACAAATACAAAAGTGGGGGTGTCGTGTGCCTGCCGTCTTATCGTCTCGCCCGGTCACTCGAGGGCAGGGATTACCGCGAGCGCCTGCACTTGATTAGCTCATGCATACAAGTTTGTTATTCAGCGCGCACGTATTGTGTTTGCTACTGAGCTTTGCTCCCATTCTCCAGTTAACTGTACCGTAAATGCCCCGACGACGCAATCATTGTGAGGACGGCCTAGTGCAATCGGATTGTTATGGATTTTTCAATTGAACACGGTTGTATCATTTCAGGTTCATGTTGGAATTCTGGAAAACATAAATGGGTGGTGGGCATTCTAAAATTATGGTGTGTAATAAAAAAAACCTGCCAAATGCATTTTGTACTCATGCACAAAAACCGTAAGACAAATAAATGTTGTTACAGTGCTTGAAGGGGTTAAAATGGCAAAAAAACACCTCTGTTATATCTCTATGTTTATAAAATTTTCGTGCCACAATGTTCGTTCCCGTACTCCTCCGAAACGGCTTGACCGATTCTCATGAAATTTAGTGAGCATATTGAGTAGGTCTGAGAATCGGCCAAAATTTATTTTTCATACCTCTAAGTGAAAAGGGTGGCCAACCCTTAACATAAGACAAAATAGTAACGGGCAGGACAACGTCTGCGGGGTCCGCTAGTACCTATGATATAATTTTTTTAAGTTTTTACCACACATTTGTTTTAAAACGCTTTACTTCCTACCTATCCCGGTTCGTGGAAAAGTAATCAAGTTCAGTTAACATTCAGACGGACAACTAAGTCTAATAGGGTACCATATTAAAACTTTAGGTTCGGAAACCAAAGAAGCTATACAACACCGTTTATTACAAGTTGCAAAATACCACACATTTGAGTTTAGCATCTTCACATCCATCCTGCACTGACAGTTCGCGTCTCGACTTCTCGAGCGCTGGCAGCGGTGCTGCGTCGATTTTTCATCAAAGGCCCATTACCCGCGAGCCGCAAAGTCGCGCGGCGCGGGTTAATGGCGCGGCAAACTTGGCACAACTAACCTACTACTTACACGTTTTTATTGCGTTACGCACTCGGACTCCATACCATATCTTCTGTCAAAGAAATGCCATTAGTCAGGACTAGCAGTTCGACCACGACACGCGCTAGCGTGTTTATCCTAAGGGAGCATTTAATCGGGATAAAAAGCAATAGTCCTGTTGGCCGATTTCGACCACGGCCGCCAATCTCAACAGAGATCAGCCAAATGCAGGAGATATTATAGTGCTCTAGTGTGAGCACAATACACAGGTGCACTCACTGTTCCATCACTCTCAAAGTTCGGTGAGACGGCAATCCGACTCGACCGGAGAGAGATCAGGCCCAGGACCAACGGCTTAACGTGCTTAAATAAGTAATAATAAAATATATCCTATCATCTAAGCCAGCTCATACCCCATATGTCTACCTAATTTATCAAAATCCGTTCAGTAGTTCTAATGTGATTGACGGACAAACATCCGCATATCCAAACCAAGAAACTTTCACATTTATAATATCAGTGTGATTGCTTAATTAATAACATAATTGTAATACGAGTATATTTTGGTTAAAATTCTCGGATCGGTACAACACTCTCGTGCAAATGAAATCATTTCGACGTTGAAAAAACCTTTTTAAGGACCTGCCACGTACAATCAACTGTAATGTTTAGTAAAGTACTATAAGGATCAATTGGCAAGGCAGGAAGAATTGCAAATTAAAACAACACGTCACAATTTTCGTGTGCGATAATGTGGTGAGGACTGATCTTGAAAATGGGTGATAATAAATTCATAAATGCAAATCGCGCCACTTATCGTCGAGATAAATTCGTTTATCTGACAGGTGATACGATCATGGCCACAGATGATGCAGCCGTCGCACAGATGCTGGGTGCCACAGTTCAATTGATCAGTGCCGTCGCAACAGGAACAGTTCGAAAATGCTGCGTCTCCTGCTGCTGTTGGCTGTTATAGCCCTTACTTCTTGTGGTAATGTTTGACATTTTTTTGTCAGGTTATTTATTTATTTAGGCTTTATTGCACAACAAAACTTTGTGCAAAAGGCGGACTTAACGCCGTAGGGCATTCTCTACCAGTCATATCAGGGCTAAGCAGAAATGATTAGTGGACGGTGCGACAAAATAAATAAAAGAGAAAACACAAAAATAATAAAATATGACACATGAGATTAAATATAAAATATACAATCTATGTACATATAAGATTACATATTTAAAAATACACATTATATCAGGGAATCACATGTTATCAGGGAATAGCAACTGCACTAACGAATTTTTTGTGAAGTTTTATGCTAAGTTGGTCTTTTATCAATCAAAATTACAGGGCACAATACACATGCCCGTTGGACGAGTTTTTCTGGTGCATATGGCAGCAAGGCAGAGTTGGACCCTTCGTTCTGGGCGGGAGAGGCGCAAGAGGGTATCAAGGCGAGGCTCCGGCGGCGAGGGGAGACCCACGGCGTCGCGCGCAACATCATCATGTTTCTTGGAGACGGGATGTCGTTCCCCACACTGGCGGCTACGCGAGCGATGTTAGGACAACGCGCAGGGCGAACTGGTGAAGAGGAAAAGCTTTCCTTTGATCAGTTCCCTACCGTCGGACTTTCAAAGGTAAGCTTTTGAAACATTTTTTAAATACTGGCAGTATAACCTACTCGTACACTGAGCCTTATATCCATCTGTGTGTGTGTGTGTGTGTGTGTGTGTGTGTGTGTGTGTGTGTGTGTGTGTGTGTGTGTGTGTGTGTGTGTGTGTTTATGTGTGTGTCAGCGTCGCGCGTACTTCTGAACGCAGCTGTTGTTCGGGTCCAGTCGGTGCGGTGCCGGCCATAGTTCGGCAAGCGGCCTTCTTTTTCTTCCCTTCAACTTTCGTGAAGCCCTGTTTGTCGCACCGATTTGTCAGTTGACAATGTGAAGATGAAGATGACTTCTTTTCTTTCGATTCTTTGGATGGATATTTTAGATTTTCAATTTTTGTAATGGACCCCTTTGCGACAGAGTATATCAACATTCCCTTTTCATCTTTCTTCCCAGACGTACTGCGTAGACGCTCAGGTAGCCGATTCGGCGTGCACAGCGACGGCGTACCTGTGCGGCGTGAAGACGAACTACGGGACGATCGGCGTGACGCCTGACGTGTACCGCTCGAATTGCACGAGAGCCGTGGATGTGGACACTCATGTGCGGTCTATTGCAGCTTGGGCTATTGACGCGGGGAAAGATGCAGGTATTTTATTAACCCCCGACGAAAAAGAGGGTGTGATAAGATTGACCCCTATGTCTGTGTGTGTTTGTGTTGATATGTTGGTGTGTTTTTGCGTGTGTCTGTCTGTGTGTGTGTCTGTCTGTGTGTGTGTGTGTGTTTGTGTTAATATGTTGGTGTGTTTTTGTGTGTGTCTGTCTGTGGTATCGTAGCTTCCGAAAGGATGGATCAAATTTGAAGCGGTTTTTTTAATAAGATTATTAAATCACGGTGGTTCTTACCTATGGCTGGTGAAATCCGTCCAGCCTTTAAAGCTCACCACCTGTTTTACCTTTCAGGGTTTTTTTACTGGAAAGTTAGTGTTTTTGACTAGAGTGTCTTGGCTGTTTACAATCATAGCGGGAGGTTGAAACTAGAGTTTAAGAGAAACGTTTAACGTAGTTAGTTCTTATAAATGAAACATACAGTTACTGTATTTTACGGACTGGAGTGATCAAAACTTCATTTTTGATTAGCATCTCGTCAAAATCATGTTTGACCAAGATAATATTTACAGTTTGGTATGATAAGATAGCTTGTTTTGGTAGCTTGTTCGATCTATTGATATCAATCTGGGCATAGTTTAATTTTTATCTGCAACGTTGTTTTATCGGGTGATAATGATCTTTTGACTAAAGAGTAGAGTAGAACTTATACCACCACACTTTCCCAACTCTGCCACTCAAGAACGAACGACGAATCAGAAACAAGTAAATGCTAGGTATTGAGACCCAACGAAATCATACAGAAAGCAGATTCCTCCTATTGCATGATAATTTGCAAAGATGAACAAGTAATACTATAGCTGGATACGAAAATTATTTTCCCTTAAATTTCCACTAAACGACGCCAGCGCAAGTATACTCGTGCATCCAACCGTAACCACTTCGTCTTCGAGAGCTGAAAGTTGTAAGATTTACAATACAACTCACAACGTACGGAAAACGTTTCCAGCTTTAGTCATGGATTTCCGCAATCTAACGCCTGATACCATCAACGGAGTGAAACTGTTCTAAACACTTTTTCCAGGAATCGTGACAACAACCCGAGTGACGCACGCGTCGCCCGCGGGTGCGTACGCGCACACCGCCGAGCGCGACTGGGAGGACGACGCGGAGATACTGGCCGACTGCGGCGGAGTCGACGTCACGACGCTGCAGAAAGACATCGCCTACCAGCTCGTGCACTCAGCACCGGGAAACCAGTTTAAGGTAAATTTTAAATGTGCTTATTTCTTTTTTTACTTTACTGCACCAAAAATACCATAGGTGGAATTTATGGCTTCCAGTCCAGTCAACTAAGTGGAAATGCATACATGCAAATTTGCGGTGAAATACTTAAACTTAAAACTTACTAATTAATGGAATATTTAAAAAAAAAACTGTTTGTACCTCATTTCCAGGTCATTTTAGGAGGGGGAAGACGCGAATTTTTACCAAAAACCGTAATTGACGAGGAAGGAACTCAGGGAAAGAGATTGGACGGACGTAATTTAATCCAGGAATGGAAATCAACTAAGCAAAACATCAATGCAACACACGAATATGTTTGGAATCGCGAACAATTGTTGAAACTGTCTCTTTCTCCCCCGGAATATCTGCTTGGTTTGTTCGAAGGCGATCATATGAAATACCACATGCAAGCGGATCCAGTCGCCGAGCCAACGTTAGCTGAAATGACAGAGATAGCAATAAGGTCTCTGAATAGAAACGAAAATGGATTTTTCCTGTTTGTCGAAGGGGGTAAGATTGACAAAGCTCATCACGACAACTATGCGCGAATGGCTCTCGATGAGACCATTGAGTTCAGCGCAGCAGTGAATCGCGCTGCTGAATTGCTAGCCGAAGAAGATACCCTGATTGTTGTGACAGCGGACCACTCTCACGTGATGGGGTATAGCGGGTATTCGCACCGCGGCAACGATATTCTTGGGTTCTCAGACCAATTAGGGGATGACAACTTACCGTACACGACTTTGGGCTACACCAACGGGCCCGGCTACAGGTCTGAAGTTAACGAACAACGTGTTGATGTCTCCCAATTTGACATAAGTAAGTAGATTCTGATATAGGTTCATTGCAAAGTCACATGATATATTAGGTCCTTACCTATGAAATTGGCGTTTTGTATGGGAGGAACAAGAAGTCGAAATTTTTTTATATAGCATATTTATTTAATCAAAGTATGAGCCATTGTAATCTATGCACTTTTGCCATCTCATAGGTAGTTCATTGATCCCTTTACTAAAAAAACCATTCGAACGGGAATCAATAAAATCTTTGAAGGCGACTTGGACTGCCCCATCTGAGTTGAACTTTTTCCCTTGCAAGAAGTTATCCAAATTTCGAAAAAAATGGTAATCTGTTGGAGCAAGGTCCGGGGAGTACGGTGGATGCCTTAGAGATTCCAATTGAAGTTCTTCTAATTTGCTAGCCGTCTGTTGTGCAGTGTGTGGTCTAGCGTTGTCGTGAAGCAGCAGTGGCGTAGAGCGATTGACCAGCCTTGGTTGTTTAGCAACTAGCTTTTCCATCATGGTTTGCAATTGCTGACAATAGATATCTGCCGTAATCGTCTGGCCAGATTTGAGAAAACTGTAATGAACGACACCGGCGCTAGTCCACCAAACGCTTACAAGTAACTTTTTATTGGTCAATTTTCGCTTGGAGCAGGCTTTGGCTGGCTTGCCAGGGTCCAGCCATTGCGATGAGCGCTTCCGATTATCGTAGAGAATCCACTTTTCATCACAGGTAATGATTCGATTTAAAATCCCTTCGTTATTGTGCCGGTCAAGTAATGTAACGCAGCAGTTGACGCGCGTTTGCCGGTTTGCTTCACTCAATTCGTGAGGAACCCACCTTTCAAGTTTTTTAATCTTCCCAATTTGCTTCAAGTGGATTAAAACAGTTTTATCACTAACGCCAAAGCCTGCAGCTAACTGGGACGTGGTTTGCGATGGATCCGCTTCCACAATAGCCTTCAATTCTTCATTATCAACTTGGGTCTCCGGCCGTCCACGGGGCTTGTTTTGCAGGTCAAAATTTCCAGAACGAAAACGTTGGAACCAAAAACGCACTGTGTTTTCTTTTGCGACACAACCGCCATACACATCATTAACCCTTCGAGCCGTTTCCGCAGCACTGGTGCCACGGTGGAACTCGTACTCGTAAATAACGCGATATTTCAAATTTTCCATTTTGTAAATTGAGCGATGCAAACAGAAAAAAGATAAGTAAAAAAACAAATGAATGACGGTTTACGAAACACAACTACATGTGAAAATAGCTGTATAAATTTGAATTTCGAATTCCTAACCAAATAGGAAAAATTTGTGATCAAAGTGGCCAGTACGACAAAACGCCAATTTCATATGTAAGGACCTAATATTAGATGTTACAAAGTTTTATTTTCGTAACCAACCATTAAATCATAGAACACTTCGAATTTTACTCAGTACAGAATCACTCAGCTCGTAAGTATTTAAACTTAACGCATGCGGAAATACCAAATTGCCGTTGCGTATAATAGTAGCCTAGGTGGTCTCATTAGACAATTTGTGGTAAGGCTCGATGAAATTCGTATTAAGTTTTGGTCGTATTACCGTGCATAGCGTCGCATTGCTACATGACGCATTCTGTCGCTTATTTAGGACAAAGCCTTTTAGGAGTACCCACGGTGGACGCGCTACGCCTCGGCAATGATCCCCCACAACTATGACTTTTATTAAATGTTTCTTTTGACAACTTGCAGAAGACCCGGAGTTCCGGTATCCAACTTCGGTGCCGTTATACGACGAGACGCACGGCGGCGAGGATGTGGGAGTGTTCGCGCGCGGGCCGCACCACGACCTCTTCACCGGCGTGTACGAGCAGAGCCAGATACCCTTCCTCATGGCCTATGCCGGCTGCTTTGGCCCCGGTCTGCACGCCTGTGACGAAGCGAATTAACTTTTCCTCTGAGTAACTGGATATTTTTGGAAATTAAATCGCGCTTTTTGAGATCGAACAGCTGCTGAGGGTATAGTGTCTAAACAAAATAAATGTGGTTATGTAGCTGGATTAAAACCATGTAGGTATTATTTTTTTCATTATAGTTTTAGTCACACCTGCGTATGACAACTGTCTAGTATTCTAGATGAAAACGGTCTTACGGACAGGGATGTTTTGATTATCGGGTTCTATTGCTACCTTTTGGGTACCGAACCCCAAAAAATAATACAATTTTCTTTGAAAACACTTATACAGGTTGGCGACCACAATGCGACAATTTAATTTCTGACTGTCACGCTCTCACGCCTAAACTACTGAACAGATTTGGATGAAACTTAATACACAAACAGAATGTTGACGACCATGTATGTGTACCTAATTTCATCCAAATCTGTTAAGTAGTTAATACGTGAAAGCGTAACAGACAGAATGTCAATTGTCGTATTGTAGTCGCCACCCTGAATACTGCAATGTACGAGTAGATTGATTCTCAAGAGAGAATTCCAAGACGATTTGCTTAATTACGTTTGAGCTTTTTGAAAAATGCTTCAAACCCGATATTGTAAAGGCGCTGCTAGCCAAGGAATCCTACTAATATTATAAAGGCGAAAGTTTGTATGTATGGATGTTTGTTACTCTTTCACGTAAAAACTACTGAATGGATTTGGTTGAAATTTGGCACAGGGGTAGATAATAGTCTGGAATAACACATAGGCTACTTTTTATCCCGGAAAAATATGCAGTTCCCGTGGGATACGAAAAATATTAGTCCACGCGGGCGGAGCCGCGGGCGAAAGCTAGTAAAAAAATAAAACTCAGTCGAGCTGCATGTAGGACAATCAATCAGCGAAGGTCGTTAAGTCCTCCGGACAATGGGAGCTGGCGGGAGCAGAGCACCCTCCAAGAACGTAGCCTGGAAGGAAACATTATCACAAATCACAACTTATATAATTTACCGACGTTTTAAAAAAAAGTTAAGTCAAACTGGCTGAGGTAATAATTCAAATTCAAAACATTTATTTTTTTATAGTACAAAGATGTTTTTATATTAAATGTCCTCTATAATCAAGCATATTTAATATACAAAAATTTTAATTAGTATCTACACAAATTGTTTTTCCTAGTTTTGATTCAAATACACTAGATTAGCATGCCACATAAATGTAGATAATTTTTTCATATAAAAAATTATATTCATTCAAAGTCATTCAAAATGTCATACTCGTAAAATCAGTCAAACTGTAATAACATTATTGTCATGTTTTTTTCTGTTTACCACTTTTTTGTACCATGATGTTAAAATAAGACAGCATTTTTACTACCATTTTATAAGCTACATTCTAAGATATCAATCTATCACTGAGTAATTTCGTTTTTATCTAATTTAATACAAATTTTTAAACTATTATTTGCCAAATTGCTAAAGTACTGAAAGCGTTCAGGTTTGATAAATTTAATGTTTTATCAGGACTCTTGACAAATATACTGAACTTTTGTACACGCATGTAACTAGCAAAAGCGAAAACACCTTGTTTCTACTGCGAAAACTAAAAAAAATAACATGCTATCAACAAAACTATTACCTTCACTATTAACAGTGAGCAAATCTTGCTATAGTTCAAACGTCACGCGGCCATCCATCTCTCGTGGCAGCGAAGCCCTGCGCGGTGGCGGTGGCGCCGCGGTCGCGAGCGAGCGCATTGACAGGTATTGTCGTGCTGACGTGAACTAATGATAGAGGGTTTGATCTTGACTGTTCCACAGTACTGGTAGAACAAACAGCTCAACAGTTGTAAGTATTCTGTTATTCTACTCTTAATTCGATAGTTAAGAAAGCAAGCTCTGTTTGAAGAGTCATAGAATTATTATAGAACCTAATTCGCTTCGAAGCATTCGTGAACATCCAACCTTTACACTGGTATGCTAGTTCTTTATCTTCAACTTAATCTCGTACCTGTTTTATTATATTCCAAAATTGATAAAAATATACATTCCACTTTATCATACTAAACGTTAAGTATAATTTTTAAGCATTCATTTTTTTTTGTTTATTCAAAAAATTCGGACGAAATTGTATCGATACGTACTAAACAAAAGTTAAATAGCATGACTATGTACAATTTAAATTACATAACACACTGTCTAATTTACTGCGTACTTCACACCTATAAAAGCAAGTTAAAAATAAAACATATATAAAGACTTGCTATCAGTGGTATTAATCGAATATAACTTATCATTGCTCAAAGTCCTGTCATGTTGTCGTGCGCCACGCCCACGACGCGATCACGAGATGCCCAATAAAGACTGTTTCCAACCAAGTTATGTGTTTTAAGGTAAACGCACACTTTTCCGAGCCGAACGCGTCGAACGAGCCGAACGAAATAAACGCAATCGAATTGTTATTATTATTACTATAAATATACAACAACATCACATACATTGATCTGACTCCGTAGTAAGTAGCTAAAGCACTTATGTCACAGATATCAGACTCAACAGTGGTATTACAAATAAATTTAAAAAAACATATAACACCCTGACCAGTAAAAACAAACATGTTCATGCGCACAAATAATTGTACGGTGCGGAAATCGAACCCGCGACCTCTTGGTTAATAGTCACAAAATGAATTTTAGAATTCCGTATATAAAATCTTATGAAACCTCCTACACTTATCCGCGTCGAATCGTCCGAATCTTGAGTGTGATTTTATATACAAAACTCTAACATTCGTTTCGTTCGGTTTATTCGGCGCGTTCGGCTCGGATAAGTGTGCGACCACCTCTACCCACCTGCCGATGCTGAAGTGGGGCAATAAAAACGTACATTGCACTTTTCCTTCTGAATCTATGCGTATGCTTATTCTAGGTTGTCGTATGGCATAATATTGTGGGGAAATTGCAGTGATGTAGACGATGTTTTTATTCTGCAGAAAAAAAACCGGTCAAGTGCGAGTTGGACTCGCGCACCGAGGGTTTCGTACAAACCTGTAGGTACATAAGTAAAAGTTCACCCATCACGGGTATTATAGACTTAAAGTATTTAATATCTCCACGCGTTCATGAGATAAGGAGTAGTAACTTTGATATTTTCAAAATTATCAAAAATATTTTTCATTTTTTTTATATGATGAAACTGAAAATTTACGGTTTTCGTAATTTTTCCTATATCTGTACTATAAGACGTGACTTCGTACTAAATTTCAAGATTCTAAGTTTACGGGAAGTACCCTGTAGGTTTTGATTCCCGTGCGAGTTTCGAAAATTTGCGGAAATTTGTGGCCTAAATGGCTGTATCTTTTGATTCCGTTGGCTTAGAAGGTTGATTTTTCTACAGCTTCCAGGGACAGTAGACCTAAGTATCATATAGAAATTTTTTGATACCTCCACGCGTTCCTGAGAAAAACGGTCTTGACAGACGGACGGACGGACGGACGGACAACAAAGTGATCTTATAAGGATTCCGTTTTTTTCTTTTGAGGTACGGAACCCTAAAAATTGACAGGATACTTACAAATGTTGACCAGATGACATCCTGTAGATCGTATTTTGTGAAACACCAATTGCTGACCCTAACAGGATGGATTCCTGTAAGTTTGTGCGAAATCATGCTGACTTGTATTCCCCAATCGTAGCCATCCCGAATAGAAATAATAGATACTAAAATAAATTGAACAGGCCACACACTAACATGAAACTTGTGTCAAGTAGTCCTCATCACATGATAATAAAAATATATAATCACATCCCAAATAGTTTAAAAAATATAAAAAAGCCTACATTATATAATTAACATCTCAAAAATTTCTTAATAAAAAAGTGTTATTATAATATTTCAGAATTTTTTGACGATAAAATAGAGTACAAATACTTAAGGCCTTATAAAGAAGCCTATTTTTATTTCAAACTTTTCTTGACACGAAGTTAAATATAATATAATATTGAATAATGTAATTAAATTAATTTTATGCAATGAAATTATGTAATAACTAATATTTATTTAAAATAAGAATGTAATTAATTTAAGCGCTATAATTAATTATATTTGTGCCTTATATATAATAAGTAAATGGGCAATAGTCGCCCCTCATGTTTGCAATGCCCTGGCATGGCAGGGCGGCACTTGTACTATTTATTACTTTGTAACACCACCCAACTTGTGACTTGCAATAAATAAATCTGAATCTGTATGTAAATTTAAGTATATTAAGGAAAACTGACCGACTGACTTGCTGACTGTCTGACATGCAAGCACAATCCAAACAATCAGGCTGTAGTGTAGTGCTTGTCATCTTGGTTTTGTCAGTTGGCATCTTCAGTGTACCTTAACCAAACGCAAATAAAGATTTCTATTTCTATTATCAGTCAATTACAACATTCTCAGTGCGCCGCGCGATGGTGGCTTTTTTCCTGATAGATCACTGTCGATAAAGGTATACAAAGAAAACATTATTTGCATTTCAAACACAGATAAATAAATAAATATTCCTCTAGTCCCAAATTAAGCTACGAGGCTTGTGTTATGGGTACTAGACAACGGATAAACATACTTAAACACTTTTTTTTGTAAATAAATACATATTATACATAGAAAACACCCAGACCAGTACAAACACACATGTTCATGCACACTTATGCTTGTACTGTGCGGGGATCGAACCCGCGACCCTTGGTTTAGAAGTCCGACCTGTGGACCACTGCACCAAGCGGTCGTCAGATGATACTTCGATTTGCTAGAACTGTAAAACAATAGAGACGATTCGTTTTTTTTTTAATAGAAGCGCAGCGGTTGTGTGGTAAGCCAGCCAGATATCACAGTAGAGCCCCAGGTTAACAAACAGGTGTAACAAACGTTGTTTCTTATTACATAATAAGAAATAAGCCGAGTGCATTAAAAAAATAGAAACTGTTAATTTAAGAATTTCAACTTATTAAACATAAGCCAAAAAGAGTTTTATTTTTCGTTCGTAATAGTAGTTTATGCAACTGATACATAATGAGGGGCCTTAAAACACGAGTGTGGTTTTATGAAACGAGCGTCAGCGAGTTTCATAATAGCATCACACGAGTTTTTTAAGGCCTAATTATGTACAGTTGCATACACTACTTTATCTACACACATATCATATTTTAACTTTTCACAATATTTTCGTCACAGCGAAAAACTAACAAACAAATGAATGACAACAGTAATGGCGGGTAATTCAATCCTCCGTCACGACGATTTTTTTTATATCATAGACAAACGAATAAGTCCCTATCCTCATGTCACTCGTGATCATATGTCGTGCGATTTGGATTAAAAAACATACTGAATTTGACGATTCATATCGATAACTGCTTTAATATCAATGGATACTAGAATAGAGACCTACTTTAGTTTTGACAGCTGTTCCAAATTTAAAGTCATAACCTTACAGAAATTGATACTGTTATAACATTACAGTACAGATTTTACCTACTGCCACAGATAAGAAAGTTCTCATAGTAAAATTGGTTGTAGTAATACTGGTCATTTCCTACGGTTTCTGAACGCATTTTAGAGCACTAATGATATGTCCGTAGATAAAATACATTATTTTACTTCATAGGACACAAACAGTTGAACATGATAAACGATAGGCTTATTCACTGAAATGCATTATCTTTTTTAATGTCATAAAAAGTAAATCTGTTTTGTGTTCATAATCACACTCTAAAGCGTACGAGTAAAAATACCGTTTTGGGATCATTTTAATGTTCCGCTTAGCATTTAACGGTTCATTTAGGGGCGCAATAAAAAACGTACAGCGTATGTCTTTTATAGGTGTATCTCTATCATGCGATCGTCAAAATACGTCCCTGGGTCGCTACTCCGATAAACCATCTGAAAATGTAGCAGTCCTTGTCGCTCATTGATAAGTTGTCTAATGAGAGAACACGATGACGGTCGACTCGAAAATATGATATTGCGCGTGTAATGCCCGGTTTGCACCAAAGCGGAGAACCAATAAGATTTAGTTATTTCCACATCTCCTCTCCGCTTGGCGTCGGTGAAAAAAGATCAAACAGAGAGGAGAGGAGATTTCTAATCTCTATATGTATATATACAATTTTCGGGTCACAGTGTTCGTTCCCGTACTCCTCCGAAACGGCTCGACCCATTCTCATGAAATTTTGTGAGCATATCTCAATATGCTCAGTAGGTCTGAGAATCGGCCAACATCTATTTTTCATACCCCTTAGTGATAAGGGTAGTCCACACTTTACATTTATATGGCAAAACAACGTTTGCCGGGTTAGCTAGTTTTTCTATATAATTTTGAGCCGCGCGCCAGCAAGCAGTGCCGCCGAGCGGAGATGAGTGTAGCGGAGATGTGAGAGTGTGATTATTGCAGACAGGACTTGGCCAACCTCGAGCTCTAACAGCACACACATATCCACTACGCTTAGCTTAAACTTCTCTCAGCTTTTCATCTCCTCTCCATTTTGGGGAAAACCTTCCCAGTCTTTGCCTCGCTGTGCTTAGTCTTGGGTCAAGAGCAAACCTATCCCATTAAAAAAAACCTGCCAGTTTCGCAACTCATCTCCTCTCCGCTTTGGTGGAAACCGGTCCTAGCAGTAGGCGTAGAGGCGCAGCGCGGACCGCAATGTTTGATTGGTGTTTGCGCCGGAGACAGGTGCACCACGATGCGTGCTACCTCACACGTTAGAAGTTTCAAAGATTTTGTCACTATCGAAAAATTTACTTAATACGGTCTAAATATTCGTATTTAGCTCTCAAGCTATTCCAGAATATTATCTTAAAAATGAAACTCGTTTTCCTTGGTCACGGCATCGCGTGAATGGCTGGACCGATTTTACTAATTCCTTTTTTGTTGTATTTGTTATTATTAGAAGAAGGTTCTAACGGAAAAAAATATTAAGGAAATCTCTCAGAAATATTGAAAAATATACATAATATGTATATTTTTCAATATTTCTGAGAGATTTCCTTTATATTATAATTTTGCATATTTAAAAAAACGCGCGTAACTAATGTCAATGTTTTTGTTGTATTTGTTATTATTAGAAGAAGGTTCTAACGGAAAAAAATATTAAGGAAATCTCTCAGAAATATTGAAAAATATACATAATATGTATATTTTTCAATATTTCTGAGAGATTTCCTTTATATTATAATTTTGCATATTTAAAAAAACGCGCGTAACTAATGTCAATGTCATTCGATGACATTGTTCAATCATTGCAACGCTAAGGCGGTACGAAGTTGGCCGGGTCAGCTAGTTCTAAATAACTATAAACAATATCAAAGGTGATTTGAATGTAATGTAGGTACTTAGTTTTTCTTATATTCTTATTGAATGTTGCGTGTCAAATAAGTGATATTCTATTCTAAAGTGAACCAGACTAGGTATACAAAAGATAATGAAATAAGAAAATTATGAACAACACTTAGACCCACCCATGAACATGATATACCTATAGAAAATTGTGTTAGCCGGTAAAATTACAGCAGTGATTTTGCACAATTTTTGGCTCGTTGGGCCCAGCTATATTGACCACTTTGTAGGTAGTGTAGTAAGTCTGCTGTTCAATCTCTAGTTGTGGGTGCATGCGTCGCGCTGCGTAAACAAGTTTTTATAGCTGCACGCGCTCCCAGGCGCTAAGCGCATAACACACAAACAAACACGCTTGTTTTGTTATTCCACACTCCATATCGCGCTTTGAAATTGCCGCGCACCCCACTCTGGAAGCGATGTCTTAAAAAAAGAGAGTTTGAGAACATGATAATAGTCCTATTTATTTGTATGCTATCACACTAACATTATAAATGCGAAAGATTCCTTGTTTAGTTGTTTGTCCGTCGATCATGCTGAAACTACTGAACGGATTTTGATGAAATTTACTATACATATAGGGTATGAGCTGACTTCCCCCCTGTGGGATCTCCACCTTGTCGTGGTGGGGGGGCTCAGTAACCGTGGCTTCGCCACCCACGGTGAAGCTAAGCGGGATCCCGGGAGGGGACGCTCCACGTGGGCTTGCTGCAGGCCTGCGCAGGATGCGTCCAAGGGTGCGGGTGTGGGGGACGGTTTTGGCTGTCCCTCGCAGTCGGGTGCGGTCGCGGGAGGAGAGACGTCTCGGTGTGTCGTTGCCGTGCGGCCTATCTCCCGCGACCAAACGGGGGCGCACCGTTGGATGGCGCTGCGGTGGGGCCGCAGAGGAAGAGGAGATGCGGTGTGTCGTTGCCGTTCTCCGTATCCTCTGCGGCCGGGAGGTGGTGGAGCCCAACACCTTGCTCCGCCGCCAAGGAGTTTGTGGCCCTCGGGCTATCCGCCGGGGTGCCGTGGTGCCGACCCCATGGCACCCCCCACAATGGCGGAGTGGTGGAATGCGCTGTGGTTTTAGTGGGTATTACGGCCTTGCACACCAGCCGTTGAGTCCCACATACCCCCCTGCAGATGTGTGGGGGGCATGCGTAAAAGCATTTCCACAGCGAAAAAAAAGGGTATGAGCTGACTTGGGTGATAGGATACTTTTTATTCCAATTAAATGCTCCATTGGGATAAAACAGGAACAGGCCTATTGAAATCCTCAGCGTATAGAGAGTAAGATTTGTTAAAATTCGATAAAAGAAATGTTTAGATTTGATATGTATCCTGACTACTAAAATTGAAATAAATAACAATAACAATTTTAGTCTAGAGGAATCAAAACATAACCGAATAATTTGATTACATGGTTACTATTGATTATTTCCGCTTTTCGCTCACAGCTTGCTTGGCTTCCTCACCCGCTTCGACGTAATATTAGAATTCTTTTGAGTACTTTCTCCATACTTAACGATCCCAATTCCCCTTCTTATCTCAAATCTCGATTTTCACTTCTCAGTTCGACACATTCGCGTCAACTCCATTCCTCTAATAAATTGACCTTGGCCTTTTCACTTCACCGCACCAATTTTCAAGCCAACTCCTTCCACATTCAGACCATCAGGCTCTGGAATGCTCTTCCCGAAAATATAAAACAGACTCCCAGCAAATTATCATTCAAGAGACTCATTCGCACCCACTTTCTTACTTTATCGCAACCGTCATTATAGATCTTTCTTTAACAGTTCGTCAAATTTATTTATTTATTTAGTGTATATTTGTATATATTACGTGTATTTTTAAATATGTAACCATATATATATATATATATATATATTATATATATATATATATATTTTATCTTATGTTTATATATATAATATAAATATATAATTCTTATTTTTTTTCGTTTTCTCTTTTATTTATTTTGTCGCACCGCCCACTAAACATTTCTGCTTAGCCCAAAGGTATGACTGGTAGAGAATGCCCTACGGCGTTAAGTCCACCTTTTGTACAAAGTATTGTTGTGCAATAAAGCTTAAATAAATAAATATTTGTTACTTTACAAATGCTGCACAAAATAAGCTGTAATGTATTAATATTGTATTTTGTTAACATTGTTATTTATAACTTACCCCAAAATAGAGCATAAGCGTCGACAGAGAAATGGAATTGGAATGCATTTTAGTGCATTAGTGCGCGGGTCAGGGGTGACGAAACTTCCCGTCAGTGGCGCGCCTAATGCCCAATCCTGGGGGAACAAACGTCTTTGTGTTATTTTTACCTAGCACTACAATGTTGCGCGTTATTGTCGTCCACGACACTTTTTCTCCGGAACTATCCTAATAGTCGCGCTCGATAAAGAAGTAATAAAACGTTGGAATGTAACAAATTTTTCGCTGTGTCGCTGGGACAGTAATAATTCACGGCAAATGACGACACGGGTGAGCGGGTTGTCAGAGTGATGCGACGTCGGAGGAAGAGGAGGGTAAAAAAACCAATTTTGATGACCGCTTGGTGCAGTGGGCCACGTGTCGGACTTCTAAACCAAGGGTCGCGGGTTCGATCCCCGCACAGCACAAGCATAAGTGTGCATGAGCATGTGTGTTTGTACTGGTCTGGGTGTTTTCTATGTATTATATGTTTTTATTTTCAAAAAAAAGTACTTAAGTATGTTTATCCGTTGTCTAGTACCCATAATACAAGCCTCGTAGCTTAATTTGGGACTAGAGAATTATTGTGATTGTTGTGAAGTATTTATTTATTTTTGATTTAAAAAAAATACAAATTTCGTTTGCGAGTGCGTCGGGTAAGGTTATTGCGCGTGATATATTAATTATTGGCAGTCGCGTGCTAGGGAACCGCCGATAAATCTCAACGCAAATGTAGTGCGCTCCCTCGCCCTCCGAGTGCACGCGCGGTGCATGCTCCTTGCACCCTTAGGCCTGACAATTCAACCCTCCTTAACTCGAACGGGCAAGGTCGATATTCTCGTGTACTAGGTTTTCATGACTTTGATAAGAGCTCATCTAGGAATGAGCTGCCAAATCCGAGGCGATGCATTCAATTGTTCGCGGCCGTGTGGCCAATCGATCGTCACTTTAATTTTACGACTGAGTCGTGGTGCGGAGCGAATAACTTTAAGTTCGGAACATTGAATTTTTGTGTGGCACAAAATGATTTCACACGTAGTAGAGAATAAGAGTTGATTATGAACATGTACTTTCATTTGCGCTGTTATTTTGACACACATTGAATATGATTATTTGTTTTTTTTTGGTACACAAACAGGTAACTGTCAAACAATACAGGACCAATGTGAAATTAAAACATACTCAAAGAAAAATGGACTGCCACAGGTGGGACCCGCGCCTCTCGTAAACTGGGGGATTGCTCTCTCAATTGAGCTACCGTGACACAAGTGTAAGTGTGTGATGAGCAAGGAATATACTACTTTCTACCGAGAAGTGATGAGTAAGCTCATCGGTCCGAATTTCTTTAAGCGCTTTTTAGGCTGCAGCCAGCCATTATCATCAATGTTATGGTAAGATGATCTTCAAGTGTGTTTTAATTTTACATTGTTAAGACATTGGTATTGAAGATATACAAGAACAATTTAAGTAGAATATCGATACAAGCTGTAGAGTACCTAAGTAATACGTGGGAACCGTATCTTAACCTCATTTACTTTGATGTCTGTAAGTTGCTATTGCAAAAAAAATAAAAACACATCTTGCACAGGAGTATCGGTATTATATGTAATTCAATTTCGTAACGGATTAATGGCACATAAAAAAAAAATAGTCATTTTAATTGACACAACACTAAGTATACCTATAATATTGTAATATTTTAGGGCAGCTGTGTTACAGTTGCCTTAAAATATCAAGGTTGGTTACTTTACAATTGTGATTAGAATTTTTGCTTCTTTTGTAAAGTAACTGGACTGAATAATGCGAAAGACGTAACATGACTGGCAGAATTGAAGAAAACACTTTCGACAGCTGCGACAGGAACTGTATCAAATCGTGCTGCCGGCGAACCGAACGTAGCGAACTTTGGCAATTACACAAATTGCTCATCGCTCATTACGCTCCCCCGCCCCGCGGCGACGCATCAGTATTCATTAAAAGCGCAATTAGCGGAGTGCATAGCCCTCGCGAGGCGGTGCGGTCCTCAAAGCGAAACATTACGAAAATGTCATTCGTCAAAATTTCCCCGAAGACTGTGTCGGGTCCGCGCACCCCCCGCGGGCGGCGGGCGGCGCGACGCGCCCGGCAGTCCCGATCGCTCGCGGCCCGCGCTCGCTCGCCCGCCCGGAGCGCGAGGAAACTTTGTACGCGGCGCGATCGCGGCGTTTGTGTTGGACGTTGACTTGCAGTGAAGTGTTGTGAACTTTTGCCACTTGGCAATTTTGAAAGCTCGTGTAAAGGTATCTCAAAATTTTTTGTGATTTTGTTTCACTTAAAAGTAGAGTTTGCTACGAGATTTTCGTAGCATATCGTAGTCGACGCTTGAAGAGTTTTTCTCATCAATTAGGCTTACGTTAATTCATTTTTTTTAATGAATATGGGCTGGCTCTTGACATCATTCTTCCTCTAAGAGGTAAAGAAGATGTCGACGATGTAGCGAGCTTACCCAGAAGGTGCCTATTGACTTTCGCTTTGAATGAACTCAAACTTCAATGAATTAAAATGAAATGAATAAAATTAATTCAAACTGATTATTCCTTAACTACACAAGGATGAATTACTATTACTTTAGAAATTTACCAGTCATCGCCCTATCGAGGGTAGTTCGCGTGACAGATAAAGACACGTACCTTTGTCGCGAGGCTTAGGTATTGTGTGACAGGATGGGTAATCCCTCCCTGGGCTGAGTGACACCTTGTTCAGTCTCCACTTCATCCCACTTTATGCTATAGGCGTAATACCACTATATGACGACGGAAACCTGAGTTATTATAGGCAGAGCACATACGGGAAACAATTTTTTTTGCTTTGATAAATCTTTTTTATCAGATTGATTCAACGGATGACACGTATAGATAACTGTTATAGTAGTAATAATAATAATATTTATTTTATCAAAAGCTTTTACAATAAATTGTAGTAGTCGAAGTCACCATTTAAACAAATAATGCCTGTGTCAGGTGATAACGCTCCTTCTTAGCTATGCTTATTATTTTACATATTTTTTAGTATAATTCACTATGCTAACTAAATAAAATATTATCTATATTGTTCTTGAAAAATAGTACTACACTTCAGAAAACAAATAATAATAATAATAAGTAAATAACAGACAATGTTCAAATAAAAATGTACAAATAACGCTTTCTTGTCCCTTAAAGCGAATCCTTTCTGACAGCCAAAAGTGTTATAAAATATATAGTGCCCAGCACATCAGGTTATCCATTTTCGCATAAAATACCGCAGTGTTCACCGTAGCGTACTTTGGGGTAAGCACGAACATTATCGTAACGTATTCGTATCGTCCAAACGTCAAAAAATGACAGTTTCTCAATACAAACTGACAAGTCAACGATAGGTAAACGCTACGAATACGTAACGATAGTTGTTCGTGCTCACCCCACTGGCCAGCGTACCTATTTCCTTAATAACTCTAGAACAAATCAACTGGGATGGATTGATAGTCATGAAACACAATATCTACAGTATAACGCAATAACACCTATTGTCCTATTCAGTTAATGCTTGATGTTAAAGTAACTGTCTTTTGCTGTCTTCAGTAAGAAGATTTTTGAGCATTTCAGAATCTATGCTGCAAAACATTATAATTGAGCCTTATAATTTGACATTATCATTTTGATGTTTATAATTGTAATTTATTTATTCCATATAAAACGGCAGGCATAGGTAACTGTAAGACAGTTTGTCAGCAGTAGTTCTCGTGGACTACATTGCGAGGGTTGTAGATACTAATATTTTGTAAATATGTATTATTTGAGAGTGTGCACCCAGCCTATTACACCTAATCGCAAAGCATTTTGTACATTTTGCGACGTGACTAATCTCGCACGCAGCGAGCAGACAGAATAACTAATTGCAGACGGATTGTAATAAATCATAGCTGCTCAGCTACGTAATACTAACACACATTTGATGATTTAGTTTCAACGCTTACTCGCACTATTGGGTTTTATCAAAAAGTATCATTTTCAAAAAATTATTATAAATATACAACAATACTATGCAGTGATCTGACTCCTTGGTAAGTACGAGTAGCTTAAGCACTTGTGTTTCATATATCAGAATCAAATTACAATAAATTACAGTGGTATTACAAATAAACTTAAATAAATACACATTTGCATTGTGCAATATTTTATATGTTATGTTCGCATATCTTAGCATATGCATATTTATGCCTGTACGACAGTGTTTATTAAAAAAAAACTGATTTTGATTAAATAACATACCAAGTAAACGTAAAATGATGTTGACAGTTTTTTTCATAACGCATCAATTAAACTTTAAAGGACATACAATGTCTGTATGATGTACATACTTATTATGATAAAAAAAAAAACAAATGTCAAGAGAAGAAAACGAGGTGGTAATTTTTAGTATTCTAAAGATTAAGCATTATTTAATTTGCTTGCTTGTATGTTATCTCTTTAACCGATTTATCATAATAATTTCCTATTACTGCTAGCTAGGGATTCGAACTCTGGCACACATCGCATCCAGAGGTCCAGATGGACTGATGCCAGCTCATTTAGTATTCATTTGACGGTGTTCTAAATGAACCCATATTGACGGCTGTGGAACCCCTATCAGCTTTATTATCTATTGAGCTATCGAAAGCTAAATTGCCTGTCTGTAGACATTTCGCCAATTGGCTGATTGCCTAAAGGGATAGCCTAGGCCTCGAATGTTGAGCCTATTATATTATGTTAAGTGACTGCCTGTTTGGTGTAGCGGCAAAGTTTCTGCTTTACATCCGAGAGGTCTAGGGTTCGAATCCCAGGTCGAGTCAAAATTGTTTCTGAGATTTTCTGTCATTAATTTCTCCAAAAACAGCTCGGAGTCGGGAAGTTGGCGGTGATACACCCCGTGCCTCAGAAAGCACGTTAAGCCGTTTGTCTTGCGCCTGATCTGTCTCCGGTCATTTCGGACTGCCGTCTCACAGAACTTTGAGAGTGATGGAACAGTGAGTGCACTTGTGTGTTGCGCTCACACTAATTGTGCACTATAATATCTACTGCGTAGTTGGCTGATCTCTGTCGAGATTGGCCGCCGTGGTCATAATCGGCCAGGAGGACTATTATTATTATTATGTTAAGTACTCGTGGCCGCCCGCGGCTCCGTCCGTGTGGAAACCCTTAGTCTTAACACATTGAACGCCATGGTGGTCACCGGTGACCCCCAAACAATATTATTTCTATTGTGTCTAGTCTCTCGGCAGTCAAAGGCTTAACAATCCCTAGCCTTTATAACTTAACCGAGTGGCGCCAGCTATCGGTAAGCTATGAGTAGATTTTTCAATTTTTACATGGAATTGAGATGTTAAGTCGCAGAAAACAAAATAGCTTTAGCCTCTTGCCTACCTCCATACAAAAAAAAACATATAACATTGCTGCGTTGCGTCGTTAAAGAAGGACGAACAACAGTTGGCGCTTAAAAATAAATAACAAAAAACCAGGATCACGTGTCGTTAAATAAATATGTACTATTCATAAGAAAGCTTGACGAGAACCTAAATGGTTTTAAACGAAACAAAATTATGACGTTCATTCAATCGACTTTAGTAAAAATATTACTCTTAACCATAATCGTCTTGTCTTAAATAAACTTTCATGCAAGAATTCATTAACATTTAGGAAACAAAATTGCATAATTTCCCATAGTTACTACTATAATATAATACCATAGGTCATAAAACATCTTCACTCTTCAGCAATAAAATTTTGCAGACACAAAATTTTATGATAGAGAGCAGTAGTAAAATTGAGCGAAATAGTAAAGTAAGACACTTGATGAATATGGTGACTAGTGCTACAGGGAGTTTATAGCACAAGTTATAATAGAAGTTGGCGTTTTTAAGAGCTTATTACGATGAATCGCTTGCTTTAGTCGGTGTTAATGACTTTATTGCGACGTATTCTTCCACGATCAAATATCAGTAACGATGACCAAAATTCAAAACTTGCAAATAAGCAAATTTTGAATTTTAAAGATATACTAACATTAGTCCACTAGAACCTTTATTGCACAAGAAATGTACAAAGGGTGGACTTAATGCTAAAAGCAATTTCTGCCAGTCGACCTCAAGGTCATTTAGAAAGAAGGCAAAATGGATACAGTGAAAATTAAATGACGAAGGTAAATAACATTATTATTTCTAGAGTTATCGTTTATACCGAAGAAAACGTTATAATTATCGGCTTAAACGAGCTAAATTGTTTTAAGATCTTGCTACATAAGTGGAACTCGAAATCAGTATAACAAAAAAAACTATGACCTTATTACACCTCATAAAAATACCAGGTATGCAAAATGTCAAACGAGTAAAACACTGCTTTATGTGGACGGCTTCCACGTCCTAAAAATAAAACTGCGAAAGTTGGACGTTTTAATTTTTTTATCAAGTTTTCCCGTAATGTTTGATTTAGTGTGCCCTCAGGCCTGAGGCAAGAGGCTTAATCCTCGAGACAGCAGCTGGAGAGCTCACCTGGAGTGGACGGTGAGGGCAGACGTAGTGGAGGGGGGGAGAGGGGGAGGTCTCTCGTCGAGCTGAATACGTCCGCTCCAGTTTCGCGCGGAGCCTAAACGGCGCGAATTAAATCTAGATCCAAGCCGGGCCGCTTAGCTAACAGTTGACGGCTACGGAATACACGTACCGACCTACCTGCTCAAAGGCTTTAGTGTCTGTGTAATCTGGGCTACGTTATGAAGTCGTCTGGGGAAATATATTTTTTGAATACGTCGCGTCTTTGTCGACGGATTATCTACGTCATGGTGCTTCCTTTAGCGTTTGAGCTGTAAAGGTAGTTGTAGTTCACTTTTCAGAGAGAATATGAGCATGTGACTAAATGTACAGAATAAAAATAAAGTTTCCATAGAAATAAACAAAATCAGATATTAAGGCTATACTCCATATTATTATTGTAAAAGCGGTAACTCCTGATAAAAAGGCGTAAAAGTAATAATCAGCTTCGAGTAGGATATTTAATAGGCTTGATTCCACTATGAAAGAAATCTTCAAAAACTGATTTTCTCTAAAATAATTCATAATTTCAGATGCCTTTACACTAATATTTTTCTGCAGTTCGTATTATTTGATTTTTAATTGGAATTCAAATGATTATTAGTCACTCAGTCGGCATTGCACGCGATGACGTCAAAGTGTGTTATTCCCATACAAGCTCTATGAAGAAAAGCGTTTTGACAGTTGATAAAAAGTACGTCAACGATTGGTGGTGTCAACTACCGTATTATGTATTTCCTTATCACTTAAAATTATGGTCGAAGTTATAGTAATAACACCGACTTAGCACCCTACGCTACTCCTTTCAAATGAATGAATCACAGGTGAATGAATCACTAATACGAAAAATAGTAATTAAAATGTTTGCATGTCACATGTAACAGTTAGATGTTTCTATACAGGGTGTCCCAGGAAACCTGTACCAGCGAAGGTTTGGACTTAGGGGACACTAATACCTAACGTTTGACCCGCGATATTTAACAGTTCACGAGATATGATTTTTTGTTTATTTAAATTTCAGGGGGATTTAGCTATAACTGTTTTGTATGGTGTTTCTTTTAGTTTTTTTTTATTTGAATATTTTAGCTGGAGTCTGTGGTTACCCGTATGAATAAAAAAGCTCCCAAATTCTATCTACTGGCAGGATATAAATTTTGCAGGATTTGTAAGGATGGGACCCGGGAGCAGCCAATTAAATGATGTTGCGCGTGTAACGTATGGTTTATTACTGGCTCATTTCACAGATTACATATTGACATAAGTATTGCAGCTTACTTAGGGGGACGTGACACACACTACACTTCCCCCTTTTTCAAGTTCATAAATTAAAAAATAATTGTGTCAAACGCTAGGTATTACAGTCTAAGGACCGTAGACGCTGGTACAGGTTTCCTGGGACACCTGTAGAACCAGTGTTAACACTTTGTAAATGCTAAATATTAAATAGAAGTAGGCTTCAAAAAGAATAAATCTAACAGAAACGTGTAAGTTTTCAACCTTTTTGTTGTATGACCGCTTGTCTCGCGTTCACTTTTTGTTCCCGCACAATCGCAGAGCGTCGCCGCGAGCTACGTCTGAGTCTGACCCACTTGCGCAGTTGTCGTGCAAAACTCTCTGAGCTCCATTTTTCTTCGCTTTGACAGCCTGTTTAGGCACGTTCTACACAGGTTAGGACTTTTGAGGTTCGACGCCCTCTTTGTATCTTTAGTAAACTAGATTTCAGTTTAGAGCAGGTTACGACTTGACATGGGTTGGTTTGAAGGGATTTTAAAATGCCCAAAAATTAGAAACTCTCGACAACTCACATTTTGCCTCGCTATTGTTTATCCAAGTATGTACGATATATTACAGTACAATACATCAGAAAATAGTTTCCCACAGACATGAAAATATAGGCTGCTCTTTGAAGCGTTGAACTGTTTAATCAGACACGACTTTAAAGTAATTGTGCCTGAAGATATAAATTTGTAAAGGGTCACCAAACACCGCCACTATTTGCAAAGTTCAAATAAAAGAACATACCTACCATCAACTGAAAGTGGTTGTGAGGTGTTAAGTGGAAGCGTATTTCGTCAGTCAGTAAGCCGAGCGAGCGAGCGATGAGGTGTCACGACTGATTGTCGCGGACGGCGGCGCATTTACTAAATCCCGATAAACCGCTTAGCCGGGCCCGGGCCGGGCCGGGCCGGACGGTGGCCGCCTTGTCACAGACAATGGAGCCAGAATTAGAGGTCGTTACCCACTGACGCCGATCGGAACTTCGAATTTCGGAAGCTAACTTACTTTAAATTTTAAGCGCGACTGCTCGGAATTGCTCGCTTGCAGTCAAAGCTAACCAGGAGTAAATAATTACCTCAATAGGTTTCATACTGATAAAATGTCACAAGTAGCTAAATGATATTATGCATACGAGGTTAGAACTAAGGCCTACTCTCTGGCTATGAAATTATAATAGGCTAGATGACACCACCAATCATTGACATACTTTTTATTATCTGTCAAAACGGTCTATCTCCATAGATTTTGTATGGGAATACATGAACGTGACGTCACGGTCATGTATCAGAAATCGGAGTCAATTGACCGAATATTTATTGAGTTTTGTGTGTTTAAAAATTGGTTTCTACAACTTTTTGGAAATATATTGGTTGTATTAACTTCATAGGGGCTATGATTTTTAAACGCCATGGTCTTCTAAATATTTAAGATAGGTGTCATGATACTAATTGGCATAAAATAATAGGAATGATGACAACACCAATCGTAGACAAACTCTTTATCATAATCCGTCAAAACGATATGCCTCCATAGTTTGTTTATGAGGAAACTTAATTTAACGCCATTTTTGAGTATTATTATCATTTTCTGATTTCTGATAGTGAAATGTAAATTCATTGACTAAATAATAGATGAAAATTGTGTTATTTAAATTGGTTTCTACAGCTTTTGCAGCAAGAAACAAATTGTGTTGATTACCTTCGTAGAGGTAATGTTTGAACAACGCCATGGTCTTGAAAATATTCACGACTAGCTGACCCAGTGAACTTTGTATTTTTGTATAAGAAAAAAAAATTGGTTTATTATATTTTCCACGCAAGTTTTCCATATTTTCACATCCTCAAACCTTTCCTGGACTTCCACAAATATTTCAAGACTAAAATTACTCAAATCGGTTCAGCCATTTTCGAGTTTAAGCGAGACTGACGAACATGCATTCATAAAGGCGTGATGACATGTGAGGTGCCAGAGGATCCAATTGTTGATCCAAAGGTTGAACAATCTACAAAAAAGGCCTATCTTGGGCAGTTTATAACTCTGTTAATCCTATAAATAGTCCGCGCAAAATAAGTCTACAATAAATATAATGTTGTAAAAAGCAAAAGGTATTACAAGTTAATGATGTAGATAAAATAATATAATAAGAGATAATACGATCATAATGAGGTTTATCATTTCAAATTCTCTAATAAATTAATTAAAATATTTTCTCTCGAGTGTAAGGAAAAGTTATGTCAAAGCTTATCGGCGTTGAAAGAAGATTGAAATTTGAGTTGGAGAAAAAGATTTTCGAAGAAAACCTCTGGGACAGATCTGAGGATTAAATCTTATCGCAAAGCCATTTGAACACAGTTCTAAACGATTTACAATCAAGATAACGGGTATCCACCCGACACTAATCTTTTTATCGTTGTACTTGTAAACGTTATCGCAGCCATCATTACAGACTTCAGGTCTTATCGAGGGCGAACGATCGATGATTTATTTCAATTGTTTTTTTTTTAAATTGAAATAAATAAATAAATATTTCACAACAATAACACCAATTATCTTATTATACTTACCACGGAGTCAGTTCAATGTATGTGATGTTGTTGTATATTTATTATATTTACGTATTACTGAACAAAGAATACGGCTCATGCCAGTCACATAGACTTAGGTAGAGCCATTCACAAAATAAATTATTATTATTATTCTTATTTTGAAAATCACACTCGTTCGGACGTAAAATCGAAAGCCAAAGTGCTCGCTCCGAATATTGGAAAAATTTTAAAGCGTAAAGAATTACTTAGAGCTACTTCTTTTTCTTAAAATTTCGATGCTCATTAAAAGTCCGAGTTTCCCATTCAAGTATAAAACAATTTTATTTTCCGTAAAACTTTCTTTTAAAGGTGTATTTAAGTTTTGTTCGTAAACACTTTACTTTATTTTATTTATTTGTTACAGGTAGCAAACAATGGACAGTGAGTGACTGAGTGTTCTAGTGATGTGTTGATGGTCGAGTGGCGTGGTCGTGCGATGTGACGGGCAGTGGTCACGACGCCGACACGACGCCGATACGACGTCGACACGACACCGACACGACATGGCCGACGACAACACGATCATCGAGGGCACTGTCAAGTTCCGCGACGGAAAGAAGGTGAGATAAGCCACTCCTATCTGTTTTCAAGAGCACGATAATGAATCATAAAATGTTTCGGTAAGCGTATTACTCAAGAACGCCTGGACCAATTCGGCCAATTCATTTTTTATGATAAACCTTAAACCACTGGGATGGTTCTTATGAACAAAAAATTAAAAGTCTGCGAGGTCTGCTAGTTAGGGATGTCGACAATGAAAGAAAATATCGATATATCGATACATCGATATTTGAAAAATATCAATATCGGTCTCGATATATCGCGAAAAAAATATCGATATATCGATATTATATCGGTAGAATTTTTCGACCAATTAGCTTTCTTTAAATGAATTGAATAGAATTTAAGTCAGTCTAGCTAGCTCAGTTATACAAATATTTTTTATTATAATGAATTCTTTATTCTCGATTAAATAAAAGGAATCAGTTAATTATAGCAGTATTTTTCCGGCAATGAAAGCAAAAAAAAACTCTTTTTTTGCTTGCCCCGTAGCCGGCTCCTTTTATTAGGAACTGCCATATTGACGGCACGGAGAAAGCCGTAGGAGTTAAATATTTATTTAAGGGCTAAGCGTCATGAGCAATATTTCACGAACCAGTCAAAGGAACTAGTTCCGATTTGAACGGCAATGTGCCTTGTTGTAACACTTGATGTTCCAATGCGGGTTTTTTAATATTAGGCTCCAAGTTCAAGAAGTTAGAGTTCGACTTGGTCTTGGCATAATTGCACTAGTATTTTTAAACTCTGTGAACGCATGGTAATGCTTATTTTGCAAATGTGTCGTATTGCCGCTTATTTTATACTGTTTACTGACGACTGACTGTAACAATCAGGGCAGTTAGTCACGCACTCACTACAACAGCTTCTGACCTGATATATTAATGAAATTCTGCACAACAATGACTGTTTTTTTAATATATTTTACGGCGTTGAATTCTAGCGAATTAACACGATGAGAAAAATAAAATTAAAAAAATATCGTTTTTGATACGAATTCGATATTTGCTTTTTTGTAACGATATATCGATATATTGGATCTAAAAATATCGGATAAAAATATCGATGTTTCGAACGAAAAATATCGATGTATCGATATATCGATATTTTTTCAACAAGCCTACTGCTAGTATTTGATTAAAATAAAAAAAGCAAAGATATGTTACGGGCTTACAAAAAGCATTCACAAAGTGGTCGCAAACTACAAAACAAATAAGCAGATAGGATATCAGTGTATGTTTTTGTACCATATATTTTTGGTGAGAAATAAATGTTTACTATTATTGACGTGACAACGTCTTATAAATTGGTTTGCCGGGTGACACTTCAAGAAACTGCGTTACGCTCCGCTCACAATGAGAGCGAGTGAGAGGCACGCGTCCCTTCGACTCGTGCATGGTTAGCCCGCCTAAGAGCGAGTGAGACAGACATAAAAAGTGAAAGGCACGCGTCCTTTCCACTCGAGCACAGTTAACCCGCCTAAGAGCGAGAGAGACAGAGCGAGAGAGAGAGAGTGAGAGAGATAGGCATACACACCGGTTCATGTTATACGAATGAATATTCACATTAAAATTATTTTACCACTCAAAGTCGTTGTCACGTAAAACTTTCGCCCGTATACCGACTTTACAGGCAACCAATTTTTATTATTCTTATTATTTGTTTCGTAAGAACAGGTGTCAAGCGACGAAACATCATTGCTCGCAGTCAGCTATCATAAGTAGGCAGACAATAGCATAGTTCTTTTGGCCTATTTGTTCAAGCGCCTGGTGACATATATTTAATGAAATGAAATTCGTTTATTTGCAAGAATACAGGTTTTAAAGATCTTAATGTAATCGTAAGTTAGTACAAGTATTCAACCTGCATGCAGGTGTGCAAAATATTATTTTAATAAAATTAATATAAAATTTAAATTTACTCATTTTTTTTTTAAATTAAAAAATAGGAATATAAAATAAATTATGAAATGTTACATTAATGTTTTTTTTTAATCAAAGTTACCAAGAGCCCCTATCTTATAGAGTTAATGCTTTAAATTTAATTACACAATACAAAGAGATTAGCGGCTGTTGTGTTAACTTCAGGATAGATTATGAAATATTATTCAATAACTGTATTAGTTACACATAAAGTTAAACATTTGAAAAGGTTTCCAAGTAAATTAACTTCAGGCTTGACAGAAAAAGTAGACCAAAATATACTCGTGCTGAAATAAAAGATATCAATAGGATTGTTTTTACCAAATAGTTAAACCTAATAAATTCTTGTTTTGTGCTTTGCTAACGACATAAATAAGTATTTGCCGTCACAGAATCTCCCAGTTTGATTGTTGTTATTATCCCGTACATTATTAATTATAAACAACTAGCGACTTATCTGCAAGCCTTTTTTCCTCGTAGATAGAGATCGAATATTTTAATGGCACAACCGTCACGGAGCAAAAAAAAAAAAACAAGTGCGACTTGGACTCGCGCACCGAGGGTTCCGTACAAACCTGTAGATAAGGAGTAGTAACTTTGAAATTTTCAAAATTGTCAAAAATATTTTTCAAAAAGATTTTATTTTATATGATGAAAGTGAAAATTTACGGTTTTCGTAATTTTTCCTATATCTGTACTATAAGACGTGACTTCGTACTAAATTTCAAGATTCTAACTTTACGGGAAGAACACTGTAGGTTTTGATTCCCGTGCGAATTTCGAAAATTTGAGGAAATATGCGGCCTAAATGGCTGTATCTTTTGATTGCGTTGGCTTAGAAGGTTAATTTTCCTACAGCTTCCAGGGACAGTAGACCTAAGTATTATATAGAAATTTCAGTTTGTTACCTCCACGCGTTCCTGAGAAAAACGGTCTTGACAGACGGACGGACGGACGGACAACAAAGTGATCTTATAATAAGGGTTCCGTTTTTTTTCTTTTGAGGTACGGAATAAAAAACACGCTTTTATTGCTAACTAAAAAAGAGAAATTAATTTCTGAGTACACGGAATGTATATTACACTACTGTACCCCACGCTTTTTACTCTACAGTAAAAAGCGTGGGGTGCACTTTATGACGTTTTCATACTTCTATTTTTATATTTTTCACTATTTTTTTTTATTTTTTTAGTTAATAAGGATAATGGAAAACTCTTATCAAATTATTGCATTGTCATTGGTACCTAATACGTGTGGAAAGTTTCAAATTAATCCGATTTCTGGAAGTTGGTGAAAATTGAGCTCAACCGTTACATACGAGTACATTCATACATACATCCCGATCTAATAAAAGCGTGTTAAAAAGTAAGCAAAAGTTTCACAACTAAGGTATTATTACTAAAAAGCAACTCCCTACAACCTTCCTAGTATTCAAAAAGTAATCCTTTCGGACAGAATGTCATGTACAAGAGCAATGTAGGTCAGTGGGGCGGTTCTCATCTCGCTGTCCCGGTGCAGTGTCGAGTTGCATTAACGTCAGTCACTTTGTTGCAGTGGAAGTCGCGATGGTGCGTCATGCGGAAGTTGTCGCCGGTCGCAGGTAAGCGCAGTTATATTATTCAGATAATAAATAAGTAAAAACTTATTTATTATTATTAATTTATTTTATTTATTTAAAACTTTATTGCACAAGAAATGTACAAAGGGTGAACTTAATGCTAAAAGCATTTTCTACCAGTCAACCTCAAGGTCATGCAAAAAGAAGGCAATGGGTGCAGTTAAAATTAAATAAGACAGGTAGTGTTTAATAACGCAAAAATAAATTAACTTAATGTATAGATATAATATCAATACTATTATTAAACAAACAACGATTTAAACTAAAATGACAAAAGTCCCACAAAACTATTCACATAGTTTGTATATATATAAAGAAAAACTTCTATTTGTACATTTCACACGAAATAAATATACAAGAAATGAATTGAATATATAGGTATAAATAAGCGTTTTTGCTCTCACAGTAGTAAAATGGCTGCCATTTTGTCTCTCGAACTAATAAATAAATATTTTAAATATAAAATAAATATTTCACAACAATCACACCAATCCTCTAGTCCCAAATTAAACTACGAGATAAACATACTTAAATACTTCTTTTTGTAAATAAATACATATTATACATAGAAAACACCCAGACCAGTACAAACACACATGTTCATGCACACTTATGTTTGTACTGTGCGGGGATAGAACCTGCGACCCTTCGTTTTAGAAGTCCGACATGTGAGCAACTGCACCAAGCGGTCGTCACTTATTCAACCACCACAGTCGTGTTAACGTCGTACGTTCATGAATGTCTGACATGATTTGAATGACAACACTAGTGAAATGACATGATTTGAAATTGGTTGATACCCAAATAGACTTATCTTGTGTCTTCAGTTGAAAATTACATGATAAACTTAATTAAAATTACATGATTTTCGAATAAACCCTTTAAATGAATATCATGTAATTTTCGGAAACCCTCTATTCAATCACACCTTTCTTGAAAGGTTCGTTTTCAAGACACAATCTATTCACTTCTATTCAATTCTTTTCTTTGTAACAACTCGTTTTATCTTCAGTTCATCTAAATCGGTAAAACACTTAAGGATTTAAAAAGGACCTGATAGACTTCTATCACATTTATAAAATTAAGTTAAACTTTAGGGATAAGATACAGGCAAAAAATCTCTTAAGGGAACGTGAAACTTAGGTATTGAAACTTATGCTATTGATAACTTTCCGACTCTGTTTTTGAGATATTCATGACAGAAAATCTCAGAAACAATTTTGGTTCGACCTGGGATTCGAACCCAGGACCTCTCGGATGTAAGGCAGAAACTTTGCCACTACACCAACGAGATGGTGCTACACCCCCGTGCCTCGGTGCGCACGTTAAGCCGTTGGTCCTGCGCCTGATCTCTCTCCGATCATGTCGGATTGCCGTCTCACCGAACTTAGAGAGTGATGGAACAGTGAGTGCACCTGTATATTGCGCTCACACTTGTGCACTATAATATCTCCTGCGTAGTTGGCTGATCTCTGTTGGGATTGGCCGCCGTGGTCGAAATCGGGCAGGAGGACTATTGATTAATTATTATTGATAAAGTTGAGCACGTAAGTTGGTAAAGACAAAAAATCTCGTCTAGCAAATCAATATCTTTAACAAGATGTCACGAAATCAATATCCATGAGTCAGACTGTGATTTTCCGATCCACTTGAAATGAGAATAGCTGAGTGTGCCTCATGATTGACGCACAAATTCTCTTTATTAATCTTGTATTAATAAAGAGAAGAAAATAACAATTTCTCTTTATTAATCTTGTATTAATAAAGAGAATTTGTGCTATAATTATACGTTGTAATGTAATCCGTGCCGTCGTTATTAGAAGTAGATTACGGGATGATTGCTGGTTCTATCTCAGCTGTTTAGTTATTCATGGACAATGAGCGTGTACCAATAATTAATACGCAGCAATCGCGTATGAATATGAAGCGATCAGAGTGAGTTGCGCTGATACGAATGAGCGATATCGCGGGATTTAACTGAAACCCTAAACTGATTGTGTTACGTTAAAAGATTTCCTGACACATAATTGTTTGTATGACATCAATGACTTTTTAGTTCCCGTTTAGATGTTTTCATCTGTTTTCAGCGTGTGACATACGAGTTAAATATTTAGTTTTATTACATTGTGAAGTTTTGTCCTTAAACTTTTAATGTTACGTTTCATTGTTTAATTTGGTTTGGTTTTTTTGTTTGTTTTTTTTTTTTGGTTTTTGTTTTGTTTTTGTTTTATTCAAAAAAGTTATGCTAATTACGGAATTGGGCCGTCGGGTAGGATTTTTAAAAAACTATACAATTTAGTTTAACTTATTTATTTAACTTAATTACAATATAACTATTCTAATTTGATCCCGATTGATCTGGTCTTAACTAACGTCCTGTCGCTTCCGCGATTGAAGCAAAAAGGCACACGAAAACTGTCCCAAAGTTCCAATGTGAACGAGAACTGCTAACCATGCACTTTCGGAATTATTGCCTAATCTTTAACACCTGCACTTGCACAACACATATACACTGGTGACGCATAGCAGTGATGTAGACGAGGCTTGCACTCGTAACACCTCCCCTCTCAGATGAGCAACTATTTGCGAAGGTTGAGAGCAAAAGTTGCGGCTCTTTTATCTTCAAAGCACGTTGTAGAAGCCATTTCTATGTCTTGAGTTTGTGAAGATGTAGTTTCATTTCGATTTGTTCGGCGTTTCAGGTAATAAGTTAGACTAATGAGTGCAAGTGCACTTAACAGTATGATGACGTAGGTAGGTATCGTGGTGTGATACAGGCTTGATGAGTCAACGGTGCTGATTTGAACAGGTGTTTCCATGACTAATTGATGTTGAATATTGTGCAATTGGTTCAAATCAATTGTTGTGAAATTGTAATGAGGCATTTGATTCTTCGAATTAGCTGACAGTGGGATTGAATGTGGGAATGTCATTATTTCGACAGCTTGACCTCGAAGTTTGTCATCGGTGTTAACAATTGTGAATTCAGGTGTTCGAATGCTGCAATTTCGTGGAATCGTTGCTAAGTAGCTTCCCTTTAGCAGATGATATTTTTCTCGTGCGCATGATATTCGTACTTTGATTTCTCTGGGTAAAGATATAATATAATGTTGGCTATCGAGTTCCAGTAGTGCATCCTTCAGGAGCGAGATAAGTGTGGGATGGCGGTCTCCAGTCTCTTGATGATAGATGACGTTGAAGATACAGTCACTCCGTGTTCGTATTTGATGGCTAAGCTGCTGCTTGCAAACGTACCAGGTGTCGATCTTCGGGCATTCAGCCTCCATGTACGCAAATTCCTGGGAATTGGATGCCATAAAAGGAAATGGTGGTAGGATAATTTCGGAGTTTTTATTAGGGACAGGACAAAGTCTATATAGATCGTATGTTTCTAACGACATTATAGGAAATTTAAGGACGATAACAATTTTCCTATCAATAAAATATGAACCTAAGGTAATTAAATCATAATAGTACCTAATGTCTATGTTTAGTAATGAGCCAGGGTTGTATATAGTTTTTAGCTGGCTCAGCATTTTAGTTAAATCAGTGATTGATAAAATAGAATGGTGCATTACGTTAGTACGACTAAAAGCTATTATATTACTTAATCTACGAATTTCAAAAGAAAGTTCCTGAATGTTTTCAGTAATGATACTGAATAATTGCGAAATTTGAGCATATTGAAACATCTGTTCCTTGCTTATTGCAGATGCGTTGCTAATCGAAATTATAGCCTTTTCTAGTTTTCTTTGATTAAAAGTTAGATTATTTAAAATATGAGTTTGTTGGAGAGTCATTTCCTTATATAAACTAATATGCTTATTGAAACTAGCAGAAAGCTCCAAGTCATTTTTTTGCAATATTTTAAGGGCATTTTCGAATTCCAGAGCATCCTCGTTGTCTAGATTTCCGGATATGCTCTTAATAAATGTTACCAGTGGGCTAAAAAGACTCTTTTAACTCTTTTAGGTTCAAACGTTTCTAGCTCTAATGAGGTTTTATTGAGTTTAGCGAACAAATGTAATATTTGATGTTTAAATAGAAGAAAATCTCGATTGTTTAGTTTACTAGATAAGTCAGTTAATTGGGTTTGCAATAGGCCAATTTGTTGATTGATTTTGTCAAGGTTAATTTCTTGAAGAAAAGTGTGGTAATGGGATATGATTTTTGTTAAGCCAAGTTTAAATGGGAGAATTCCAGGTCCGTCAGAAAGGTCGTCAAGTCGGATCGAGTTTAGCGTCAGTGGTTCTGCTAGTGCTCGGTCCAGGTCCGTTACGAGGAGCAGAATCCTGTAACAATTTAGTGTTTTTATTTTTCTTATCCTGTTTCAGGCGAGTCTTGGCCACTGGGCCTCGTTTTTTTGATGTATAAATATGGATAGGTAAATCGGCTATTACTTTATCTTGAGTGTAACGTGGTGCAGTTTTTTGTCTATTAGCTGCGGGGTTTTTAACGTAAACAATTTGATCTTGGCTATACTGAGTTTCAGGTTCGCGATCTAAGTTACGCCGCTCCATTATCGCTGTGCGCTCAGCGTAAGATGAGTCATGTATGATATCGTAAACTGTGTCCATTTTACTACGGTGTTCTTGCAAATACTGTTGTAAAAGACGTTCCGATAAATCTATGTCAGTTGGGTCTCTAGGGTCAAAATGTCCAGATATGAGGTCAAATGGTCGGCATTTTGTGAGGCTATGGATAGAGCTGTTATATGCAATTATTGCATATGGTATCAAGTTTTGAACGGGTTCATTCTTGTGTTGTAATTTTAACAGCCGAATATGTTCCAAAAGGGTACTGTGGAAACGTTCCACCATGCCATTTTCATTAGGGGCATGCGCAGCTATTTTATGATGATGCACTTTATGTAATTTTAAAAACTCGCTTACTACTTGGTTCACAAATTCTGTACCTTGATCTGTTACTAGACAAATTGGGAATCCGTGATGAGTAGAAAATGTTAAGAGTGCTTTAACTATATTTGGGGCAGTGCAATCTGGTAGTCGGTATACTTGAGCGTACTTTGAAAAGGAGTCGATAATCGTGAGATATTTATCCAGTTCTATCGTAAGTACATCTGCATGAGCTGTTTGATACGGTTTGGAGGGTGGGGGAACTATTTGGAACTTAGGTTGTGGGGGGTCGCGATCATATTTGGCGCGATTGCATAAGTCGCATTGATTTATATATTTGGTTATGCTTTCTTTTAATTTTGGCCAAAAATACCGTTGGGATAGTGCTAAATGCGTTTCATTTATACCGCGGTGATTCGTTTTTCCTTCGTGGTACTTTGATATTATATCTTGTTGGTTGAGAAAATCGCAGACGTCTTGAATTTCATTTTTGACAAGTACTAAGTTAGCTGAAGCATTTTTGAAAGTTTTTTGTAATATGGGAACGATGTCGTACATTTTATTTAAAGGTTGAACTAAGATGGCTGTACGCAGTTTGGGGTCAATGTGGTTTTTTACGATGTTTATAATATCTTGTTCAAGGTTATTTTCGGAAATCTGTACCGTTGTTTTCCTGAAAGTTTCAAAAGGTGTGGTCGTTATAGGTTTGGTATTACAGGGGTTTGCGTTAACGCGTATAACTAACTGTCTTTTGAATTTATTTAAGGGATCTTCCGATACGGGTAATTCGAGTACAGGATGTTCAACACTGGTGTGTACTGTGCCTTCTTCGAAATCGGGTAAGAACGGTAATTCGTCGTTATTTTCAGGTGGTGGGCTGCTAAGTGGTCTCATGCTTGGTGCTGTGTCAGTTGAGGACAGGCTGATCAGAGGTCTGTCATCAGGGGCGGTAATTGTCGAGGATGACGAATCGTTGATTTGGATTGACGAGGAGTCGCTGATGTTAACAACCACAGAGTCCGACTCCTGATTATGAATTTCAATACGAGACAGAGCGTCAGCATTGGTGTTAGCTTTGCCTTTTTTGTAAATGATAGTGAAGTTATATTCTGCCAATTTAAGTCGCCATCGAGTTAGGCGAGAATTCGGTTCGCGTAAGTTGAGAAGCCATTGAAGGGGCTTATGGTCCGTGATAATTTTGAATTTTCGGCCAAATAGGTAGGGTCTAAAGTACTTTGTTGCCCAAACTATTGCAAGCAACTCTTTTTCAATTGTTGAGTAGTTTAGTTCGCTATCATTTAAAGTTCTGGATGCGTAAGCAACTGGTCTGTCTGAACCTATGGAACCCTGCGATAAAACGGCTCCTAGGGCAACGTTTGAGGCATCTGTAGTCAAGATAAAGTCCTTGGAGAGGTCTGGGTATTGGAGTATTGGGTCATTTATGAGTAAGGTCTTGCAATGTTCAAAGCAACGGACATATTCGGGGGTCAGTGTAATTTTGGAACCTTTTTTAAGACATGCTGTAAGGGGTTTAGTTAAACGGGCGAAATCAGGAATGAAACGTCGGTAATAACCGATGAGTCCTAAAAATCCTTTTATTTGCTTAGTCGTTTTGGGGATGGGGTATTTTAAAATAGCTGCTATCTTGTCGGGGTTGGGTTTAACGCCTTGGGTTGTAATTATGTGTCCTAAGTACGCGGTTTCATGTCTCAGAAATTCGGACTTGTCCAGTTGAACTTTGAAATTAGAGTCACGGAGCCTATCAAAGATTTTACGAAGGTTTATCATATGTTCCTGAAGGCTTGTCGAAAATACTAAAATATCATCTTGATAAACGACACAAATGACGTTCTGTAAGCCTCTTAGCACGTTGTCCATGACGCGCTGGAATGTAGATGGACTATTTTTAAGGCCCATAGGCATTCGAAGGAATTCGAAGTGCCCATTGCCGTCTGCAACACTGAAACCTGTTTTGTGAATATCGCCCTGGTGCATTTCAACCTGGTAAAATCCACTCGCCAGATCAAGGATGGTAAAATATTGGCACTTGCCTAGCTTGTCTAGGATGTCATTCAAGTTGGGAATGGGATATTTATCGTCTACAGTTTTTTTATTGAGTTTTCTGAAGTCGACTACAAGTCTCCATTTGACTTTGCCGGAGGCATCCGCTTTTTTAGGGACTATCCAAATAGGAGCACTCCAGGCTGAAGTTGAAGGTCTTATAATACCTTGTTCGAGCATTTTTTTAATTTGTGACTGGACTTCTTGCCTGTGTACGAAGGGGTATCTATATGTTTTACTATGAACGGGAATTTCGTCTGTCGTAGTGATTCGGTGCTTAATTTTGTTCGTAAATGTCAGGGGTTCGTCCTCAAGATAAAATATGTCAGAATATTGTCTACACAATGAAAGTAAATTAGCTTTTTCCTCAGGGTTCAAATGATCAGTTCGCAAGCGCGACGAAACTTCTCGGAAACGCTCGTTATCAAAGTCATGAGTCATATCAAGTAAGTCAGTCTGTTCATTAAATACGTGCACCTGTAATGGTTCGGTTAAAGTAAAAATGATATCATTTTGGGAGGGATTTAAGATTTCTATGTAGGCTTGACCATTTTGGGCGGCTGACAAACAGTCCGTGATGTAACAATTGCATATCATTTGGGATTCTATGGAAATATCGCCTTGAAAAATAGAAGTTGGAACTTTAACAAGTTGGGTTGATTGGGCGGGAATTATTGTCTCACATGAATTAACTATGCCAGATTTGTACATTAAAATGGGGTTTTCTGCGTGCCGCGTTCGTAATACACGATCACTCAGGTCAATTTTAGATTGCCATTTTTCTAGGAGATCTAGGCCAATAAGGCCATCGAAATATTCATGAAATCTGTATACATATAGTTTTATGGGGGTTTGGTCGTTGAATTCGGGAAAACAGGGAATAGTCACGGAATAATTATTTTGGGTTGTCGCATGTATGTTAGTAACAATAAAGGGGTCATATTTCAGCTCATAGTGCGAAAAAAAATTTTCCACCGCTTCAGGGCTTACAAAAGATTTGTTTGCTCCAGTATCTATTAGAAACTTTAAAGGGGGGTTGTTTATTTGGATAAATGGCAACTGCCTTTGATCTTGGACGTTTAATTCTATGTTGGGGATGTTTGATCCGAAGCCTGGTGAAAATTTTCCTGTTCGGAATAATCTGTCTGTTCAGTTATTTCTTCAGTCTGACAGTAATTTTCAGGGTCAGTCATGTAAGCTTGTTGATAATAGTCAAGGTCATTGAAGTCGTTGTAATAATTTTCAGGGTCAAAACATTCATTAACGTTAATCTGCGGGTTAGTATTTTGCTGAGAAGGTGGTAGTACGCGGGCAACTGGGTGACTAACACCACTCATGGGCGTAGGAAAATTCCTGAAATTATGAGGATTTCCTCGAGGAGGAATTCTGAAACCGGTAGTCATATTGGAACGTGGTAAGGCTCTCATCATTTGTTGAGTCCTAGTAGGTCCTTGCTGATTTTGGAAATTATGAGGCGCGGTAGGCCTGAAATTATTATTGGGAAAGTTGATATTATTTGGTACAATTAAATTATTTGGAAAATTGCTTTGTTGCATCGTAGGGAAATTATTAGGCCTAAATTGTCTGAAAGGCACCGGGAAATTAAACTGTCTCGAAGACATCGGTGATTCATGCTGTGAATTTAAAGGTGAGTAATTGAACGGGTTATAATTAGAAGATTTCTTGGAATTCGGCGGGTTCCCGACTTTACTTTGCAAATATAAAACATTTAATTCTTCCTGGGCAAATTCCAGGGCTTTTTCTAATGATTCGGGACGCATGCACCGAACACGTGAGCCTAAGGGCTCGGCAAGACCTCGAGTGTAAGTTTGAAGGGCTAGTTTTTTATAAAGAGTACGTTTAGCCTCTACCGTAGTTGAAATAGTATCGTGCAACTCTACATAGGTCATAATAACGCTTAATAGGTTTTGAACGCGTTCGTAAAATACTTGGGGTGTGTCTGAGCCTTGAGTTAATGTGGACATATCTGTATACAGGGCGGATTCGTCTCTGTGATCCGAAAAGCTGTTAATAAGAGCATTTCTAATACCATTCCAGTCCTGGGGAATACCATTTGTAGCTAAAGTTTTAGCTGCATGTCCGGTGATTTTATTTAAAATACCATTAAGTAAAGCAGAATTATTTAATTCATTTCCCGGGGCTGGATTGATGTAAGTTAAAATAAGCTTGTCACAAATATCTAAAAATCTGATTAAAACGTTAGAATTTCCATCAAACTCTGGTACTAATCTTAAGGCTTTCCAGATTTTATCCGTCATGTCTACTGGCACAACGACAGCTGCTGGCTGTTGGTTTTCCATTTCTTCTTCTTCTATATTTTCTAAGCTAGATAAATCAATATCGCGATGAAATCGATTGTCTCTCGAAGTAGGTCGGATATTGCGCCGCTGATTCGGCCCAATACCTCTATCTTTCCTTGGAAAGAAATTTTTTAAAGCTAATAATAACTATTATTTAAAAAAAAACTACCTAACGCTATGCCCTATGGGAGTCAGGAAAGGGGCCACTGGCAACCAATAGGAATGCGTAACTAGCAATATAATATAACTCACAGGAGCAGGCCGCTTAGCATACTGGATTGACGCTGGTGCTGCCACTGATGCTGCTGCAGGTTGTGGTGGGCCATCAATTTTTGGATGAACGCCGTTGAGTGAAGACGATTCTTCTTTACCATCCGACGACCGCTTCGCGTAGATTCTTAGGGATAGTCGACGCGCCGACGAAACGACTATCAGGCGGATCGAAGTGTGATAACACGCACTGACGCGACTATCCTACCGACTGCGCCAATTACGGAATTGGGCCGTCGGGTAGGATTTTTAAAAAACTATACAATTTAGTTTAACTTATTTATTTAACTTAATTACAATATAACTATTCTAATTTGATCCCGATTGATCTGGTCTTAACTAACGTCCTGTCGCTTCCGCGATTGAAGCAAAAAGGCACACGAAAACTGTCCCAAAGTTCCAATGTGAACGAGAACTGCTAACCATGCACTTTCGGAATTATTGCCTAATCTTTAACACCTGCACTTGCACAACACATATACACTGGTGACGCATAGCAGTGATGTAGACGAGGCTTGCACTCGTAACATGCTTCATAATATAATTTCATTTAATGTTATGTTAAATAATTTAATTTTGATTTAAAATTTTACTTACTAAGTTGATGTGCCCTAGGCGGACGTCACTGTACTAGTTTGTAAGACTGTAACACCTTACTGTAACGTGTGACTTGCAATAAATATTATGATTATGATTATCATGATTATGATTATGTTTGCTGTCATTGGTTGTTCTACTTATGAAAAGAGGAGTAGAGACTCCTGGAGGATTTATGTGATAAGATAATTTCAAGAATAGCTACTATAGTATTCTAGCGGCTGGTTACGTGCTTCGCTTCGCGTATAAAGTCACATATTAAAAAAAAAAATGCAAAAATATGATAAATGAAGAACCGCTCAACCGATTTCGTGCAAAACTCACATAAAGCATGTACTAAATAGTCCGAAAAAAGCCTAAACATTTGATTTGGATAGGTGAGTCTGTTAAAATTATAAAATTACAACAAAAACTGGCATAAGTTTTTTTGGGTTCCGTAGTAAACAAGTTATATTGTACATCTGCAAAGTGTGACGCTTTTTCACAGAAGTAGTCATATTATTTATATAGTAGGTGGACGTCATCTGTCATCTCTCTCAGTTGAGGTGCAGTTAAGAAAGTAAAAGCTGTAATAATTACGAGATTTTAATTTATTTAGCACCTTAATACTTCCTGACTGAGAATCGATAACACATCAAGAATTAGAAATGGGTGTTAGTTATACAAGCTGAAAAAGAGTATTATTATCACTAAACGAAACCAGCGCTGGAACCCAAATATATCCAACTGTAACCTCCTGGAAAAACTAGAGCTGGAAGTCGCAGTTCTTACAATACAACTCACAACGTTACACAGAAGATGCACCTGGAATCACAACACTGACACCAACAAAACACTCATAACTAAATTAGTTATAAAAAACAATTTGAATGTTACTTAAACCCTAAGCACTTATTGTTAATGAACCAATCTTACGTAATCCTTTGTAATCGTATATGGGAGTATTATTACGAGGCCTGTAACGATATTCTAATATATCCTCTTACCTCCGCTTAACCTCGCGGAGGTCCCGGCTCAGGTGAGCTCCCGTGGGACTCTCAGCCTACGTTGTGGTAGGATTATAATTATGCCTACAACTATATGTATTTGAAATAGGCAACGAATGTGTGGGAGGTAGGTAAGGTCAGGTTACGGCACGTTCACGTATAATGTCAGTTTTACTGGTCCGTCCGTCCGGTCCGAACGTTTATGTTATACACACACACACACGTGATTTACTACATATTGCTAAAGTAATTTTCAAAGGAGTGGGTTTGGCTGAAAATCAGCGCTGTCATATGTCAGCAATAGCTGAGCCGCATCTAATTGATTTCATGTTTTATTTTATGTAGTATTAAGTGCAAAAAAGTAACCATTTATCGTTATTGGAATGAATAAACTTAATTTATTATTATTATTGTATGCGTAGCGAGTATTATTATTAGATTGAGTCCAGTTTATTTTATTTTTATTTTAGTTTATTTATTAGGCACACCAACGACGGTTACAATTCACGAAACAAATGACTTACATGCAGTAAAAAAGTGTTGCTAATTGCACTATCAATTAAAAACGTACACAACATGCTTGATAACTTAGGCGTTACAAATTATGATAAAAATTTAAACAATTTATCGTATCGATTATAGGTACTGGATCGATTCAGTACTGTCATGAGATGTGTGAGTATAATAAAATAATAGATACTAATAATAATACCGAACGAAAGTAAGTAGCGAGGGATCCGTTAAAACGGATCCTGTAAGCCGGAAGTCATATGCGAATCGCCGTTAGGCCTCAGATAGCCTCAATTAGATTTTTGGCATCAACACTCTAACGAATTACCTACATTCGTAGATTACACGAAACACTCAAAATAAGTTCTGAACATTTTCATGGATGAGTCCCTGAAAAATAAATCACCCGGCATTATATAAAATAGCTAGTAGGAGAAGTTAAAAAATATAGGTAATTTATAATAATATAATAATAATAATTCATTTATTTCGGAAAGTCATTCAAATTAAAATTACATTTCCATATCGTTGTTAGTAACAATTTTTACTTAAAATTATGTTAGTAACAATTAGATAATAATAATAAAATAATAATAATAATAATTCAAAAATAATAATTACATAGTTCAATAAGAGATGAAGAGACCTCCCAACTTCTTTCTATTTACTTTGCAGCTAGGTTTGACGGCCTAACGTGAACTGTCATCCAGTGTCACACGAACGGCCCATCAAACCTATCTGCAACATCGTTGATGGAGTAGGCGTTACTTTGCGGAAATCCATGACTAAAACTGAAAAAGATGATTATTTTGCTTTAAATTTCCACGAAGAAAAAAAAGTCGCTCGTAGTCTGTCGAAGCGAAAACATCTTCTGAGGATGCCACGTGTAGTGGCGAAACGCGTCTTGTTGGTGTCAGTGTTGTGATTCCAGTGCATCTTCTGTGTCACGTTGTGAGTTGTAGATATTGTAAGTCCTGCGACTTCCCGTTCTACCTTTTCAGGTGATTACAGTTGGATGTATTTTGGTTCCTGCGCTGGCGCCGTTACGTGGAAATTTAAAGCAAAATAATCATCTTTTTCAGCTCTAACTGCAACAGTTCGTAAGATGCTGTTGGGACTGGCACGCACCCAAATTTGTATGTACAAAAGAATAAATCTGGACAATTAACGGCAATCTTGAGATAGTGTAATCGAATCCTACTACTATTATAAAGGCGAAAGTTTGTAAGTATGGATGTATGGATGTATGGATGTATGGATGTTTGTTACTCTTTCACGTAAAAACTACTGAATGGATTTGAATGAAACTTTACCACAATATAGCTTATACATCAGAATAACATATAGGCTACAATTCATAAAGAATTTTTAAGATAAAGGCTTTCCACACGGACAAAGTCGCGGGCGGCCACTAGTATAATATAATCGCGTTAATTAATTAGCCATCAGTTTTAATTGCTTTGTGTCTGCAAGTGGAATTCGTAAATTGATCTCTATCAAATGTCGTGATAACAGTTAAGATAGTGCGTCCGAATCGAATTTTATCACGTTAATTAGTTTTTAATTGTTTTGTAAAGTCAACTAAGTGCCTTTTTTGATTTTTTCAATCTCTATCACACAACACGGTATACGATAAATGAATAATTTGCTTACAAACATATTTAGATAAAAAAACAAATAATATTCCAATTCATGCATGGACAGAAACATTGAAGTAGCGGTCATAAATTTTTTTCATACAATTTAATAAATTCAATTCAATTCAATCGAGAATAATGAATAAATATTTAAATAATTATATGATAAGTAAAACAGGACATAGGTAACTAAATTGGTTAAAATTGACATTGTTAATAGTTCGAGCAATCCTCAATTAATACGCTCTTAAATCTAGATATATTTGAGTTAAAAATGTCAAAATTTGGTTTATCGGTCAAGCTATTGTACAGACACATTTTGAGTATATATCAGGGTAGGTATGGTTAGACTGCTTCGTTGGTGTAGTGGCAAAGTTTCTGCATTACATCCGAGAGGTCCTGGGTTCAAATACCAGGTCGAGCAAAAAATTGTTTCTGAGATTTTCTGTAATGATTTTCTCAAAAACAGCTCGGAGTCGGGAAGTTGGCGGTGTTACACCCCCGTGCCTCGGTGCACGTTAATCCGTTGGTCCTGCGCCTGATCTCTCTCCGTTCATATCGGATTGCCGTCTCACCGAACTTTGAGAGTGATGGAACAGTGAGTGCACCTGTGTATTGCGCTCACACTTGTGCACTATAATATCTCTTGCGTAGTTGGCTGATCTCTGTTGAGATTGTCCGCCGTGGTCGAAATCGGCCAGGAAGACTATTATAGGGTTACATGCTGAAATATGCATTGATGTAAAAATCCTTTGCGAAAGGTTTGTACGAGCGGACAAAAACTGTAATGATAAAATACCTTAGAGCACAGTGTCGTCAGTCGCCTTGTTGTTTTGTTAACATCCATGATTACAGTTTCCGAAGTGAGGTGGCGCCGAAGTAACAAACTCAGCAGTAATAAGCGCGCTCGACTCTACAAAGTTCCCTCGCACGATGCAAGGAGTTCTCCTCAACAATTTGCACCTTACGCACACAGCTGCGCATGACCTGGTGCCTTACTCTGCAAGACAATATCCATAATAGTTTCGAATAAAGGCGTAGTTCTCACTCATGCCAGCTTGGCAATGTGAGCAAACGGGATAGCTTGGATCAGGGCTTGTCAACCGGTTTATTTTTAAACCGGTAACAGCCCAAGTACATATGGATTGTTTTAAAAAGGTTTAGGTTAACTGTAAAATTTATAAAACCGGTATTCGGATAAAAAGGATTTTGAATCAATTAATATATGTATAACCAGTATAAAAGTTGAAAAGTCCGATAAATTGATGCCTCTATACCTACCGGTTTATCGGACTATCGGACTGATGCCTCTATACTTACCTACCTACGAGTATACCTTCCTACCTATAGTTCGCGGTTTTTGCATAAATCGGTTTATTTAGGTTTTTGAATCATTCTCTACAACTAAGCTCTGAGTCGAACCTATATGAAAATACCGGTAAAAATCTTTATCCACCGGTAAAAAACCGGTTTGAAGCCGTGGCTTGGATTGAAAATACAGTCATTTCGTTACGGAGTAGGGTCTCTAGTTCTAGCAACAAGACGCGCTAGTTCCCAGGCGAGTGACGTCACAACTCCGCCGATCTTATCCATCACGCAGCGATTGCACGAACCCGCGGCAAATGCACATCACTAATAGCAAATAGTTCAATATGCAGATAGTTTGCCGCTTGGAAGGGGTACACATTGGGCGCTTAGCGTTGAGTGAAACGCGCGTCGTTTTCATAATATCTACTCTTGACTAGTAGCGCGCGCTTGCATGTGTTCACGTCAATACTCGTAGTTGACGCCCGCTTGGTGCAGTGGTCCACATGTCGGACTTCTAAAACCAAGGGTCGCGGGTTCGATCCCCGCACAGTACAAGCATAAGTGTGCACGAACATGTGTGCTTGTCCTGGTCTGGGTGTTTTTTATGTATAATATGTATTTATTTACAAAAGAAAAGTTTTTAAGTTATGTTTATCCGTTGCCTAGTACCCATAACACAAACCTCGTAGCTTAATTTGGGACTAGAGAATTGGTGTGATTGTTGTGAAATATTTATTTATTTATTTAATAGGTTTCCTGGTTGGAAAGCTCCCAATGTGTATTTTATGAAATATCGGTTAAGAGACCTGTGATTGCAAGCTTCCAGAGAAATATGAAACCAATAAATGCAATCTAGTTTTGAGATTGACCATGTAATTGAACCTGAATGAGAGTATATTTCTATGCCATGAGGATCGAGTACCAATGGTTAAGTTTTTATTAATTTATTTATTTAAGTGATAAGTTTTTATTAATTTATTTATTTAAGCTTTATTGGACAACAAAACTATGTACAAAAGGTGGACTTATCGCCGTAGGGAATTTTCTACCAGTCATACCTTTGGTATAAGCAGATATAATAAGTGGGCGGTACACAAAATAAATAAAAGAGAGAACACAAAAATAAAACCAATAACATGACACAAGTACCTAGGTAGGTACAACCTCTACTGTATCACGGTCTTAGTAGTAGGTAAAAATTTTATGACAGGTTAAGCAGATGCTATTGTATTGTAGTACCTAAGGTGTTTGGCACATAAATTATTCATAAAGTATTTATGTTTGTGCTGTGTGACACTCGATCATCTGCAAAGCAAAGCTCTTTTTTTTCTTTTTTTTCACTCATATCGGTCTTACAGCCCATAAATGTCTTTTCCTAACATCAATGAAAGATGTACTCTAAATTCTAGCAACAAATTGGCACTGCAGTCTCGTAAGAATTTAGGTTATTCAATTTTGGTTCTGGCTTAGTCTGCAAAGCTTTTCTTTACTTTATCACTTACGAGTTTGGGAAATACTTCACGTTTGCCTCTGAATGTTAATGTAGATACTTTTGAATCAAAGAGGGAGGCAAGTGCCGTGTTTCTGCCGCGCACGCCACGTGAGCGGAGCGAGCTGAGCTGAATACTGAATGAGCGAGCGTAACGAGCGCTCGCCGCTCGGTAATGAGCGTAATTGCTCGCCGCTCTGGTAACAGTTACGCTTTTTGCAAAGGGAACAGCTCTGCTGATTCTGTGACGACTTAATGAAGAAGCGGGGCGGTTAACAAACTGTAGGAAGCTTTTTCTGTCAAGGCAAATGTTTGTTTCTTACATTTTCATTGTAAAATAATGGTTTTGCATATGTCAGCTTTTCACAGTCGTCAAATGTATTAACGAGTTCATTTTATATTATAAAAGTTGATCATAAGTAAGAAAAATGTTTCGGCTATACTAATTAGTACCTAGTTAAAGTTTTGCAAAATCCGCGGTGAAGCTCAAAGCAAATTACAATAGTACAAACAGCGGCGCTAAACAAAGACGTGGCCGACGCAATATACTGTGTTATGTACGTAATGTAAGCTATGTTATGTAATTAAGCTATTATTATTCGTTCATGTTTTAATCTTTAAACTACTCAACGGACAGTGATGCATTTTTCTATATATGTAGAATAACACAGTAGGGAGGACAACGATTGCTGGGTTTGCTAGTATATCCAATAAATTAATATCAATTTGAACTAAGAACGTTTTATGCATGGAACCTATATTGTTTTATGTCAAATAAGGTAATGTTACAAACCTAAAACAGTTTTATTTGAATATTCTTATCTTAATGTCCTATAAAGAACGCAAAGTGGCACATTGATTCGAAAAGCCGAGCAAAGAAGGCACTCTACCAAAAATAATAATAAAGATGAACAAAAACGTTAATGCTTATCCTCGTATTAGCACACGAAATAGTAACAAGTAACAAACTGTCTGGCTATTTAGATAAAACTGGGGCTGTGGAGCAAAGTGGGGTGATTAAGTTCATTAGACGACGAAGGGGGAAGCTGTCGCAATCGTATTGCTTGTTCTACGTTCTGTGGGAAGGCTGCACGTCGGAGCATGGCGAAAAGCCTTTTGTAAGTAGGTACTTAATATGTCTGTCGTGAAAGTTTCACATGTTAATATTACCAAGTATTTAGTATTTACCAAGACTGCTTTTGGTGTCACACCAAATATGAAAACCGTATTAATATACTATTTGATGTTTTATTAACTAGCCGTCAGTAAACAAAAAGTTTTAGAAAGCCATAACATATATTATGCCATTATGTAACATCTATGTCATTGAAGTATGTGTAATACTTCAATGACATAGATGTTATACTGGATGTCACCAAACAACTGCAAATAGAAAATCCTGAAAAACTTTGCCAAACTACTAGCGAAACAGATTATGTGTGAGTGTGGCATGGAGTGATTAAACGAAGGCAATACACTTATATTTTTCGGTCGATTTTTATTTATTAGTTACAACTTAGTTAAAATCTTAGCAATTTTTATTGAAGGGCATTTTCAATTAAAACACACTTAAAGAAAAATGGATTGCCACAGGCGGGGCTCAAACCCGCACCTCACGCAAACCGGGCGATTGCTCTCCCAATTGACCTATCGTTACTACTTACTAATTTTAGAATAACTTATAGATAAAATCGAAACTAGACTTCGCTTCACATACTAACATGACCCGATAGCTAGCTACAGTGGAAAGTGCAATTCTTTTAAATATCATGTGTAGGTATAATAATAAATAAAAAAAAATAAAAAATATTTCACAGCAATCACACCAATTCTCTTGTCCCAAATTAAGCTACGAGGCTTGTGTTATGGGTCTAGGCAACGGATAAACATACTTAAATACTTTTTTTGTTAATAAATACATATTATACATAGAAAACACCCAGACCAGTACAAACACACATGTTTATGCACACTAAGTGTGCATAAACATGTGTGTTTGTACTGCTATGCTTGTACTGTGCGGGGATCGAACCCGCGACCCTTGGTTTTTGAAGTCCGAACTGTGGACCACTGCACCTAGTGGTCGTCAAAGGTATAGGTAGACAAACTCTACATTTAGAGGTAGAAAATGGCATCGTTACCTCCTTCCAAATCCGATTCATCTTAACACGATAGAATATCAAAGTGATCACTAGAGGGGCATTGGGAGAGAAATCGTCAATTTTTCGATTTGAATTTCGAATTGTCAACTTAACGGCGATAAGCGAACGTTGCCTTGAAGCTGCGATTCCCGTGAATCAAAGTGCGGAGTGCGCAGGCGACGTAACGAGCCCTTGTCTGTAATGAGCCCAATTACTGCCCTTTGCTGCCGTGTCTCCGCTGGATCAAGCTCATTAATTTAATTGTTCACATCAATTTGAATATCTGTGTCAAATGCGAAGTGAGATCAATGCTTTTTTTGTATTAAGTGAATCATAACATGATAATAAGTCGTAGTTCTGGGAAAATACCAGGAAAATATAATAACCCCTTAGCAATCAGGTAAAAAGTCTGAATCTTGTTGAAAATCTGTTAAATTATCTTTGAATTATAAATGTACAAACAAATAATGTGAACGAATATTTAACTATCCTATAAAATAGCATAATGTTTTATGGAAATTGAATTATTTTTAAGGCCTAATTTCAAGCTTGTACAATCTAATTATATAGGAAAATATACTAGGAAATGCTTGGAGGAAACCTATGCTCAGCAGTGGCCTATGAAAGGCTGATATGATGATCATGACGATGAAATATATCAGTTTAGTAAATAGAATACTATAGCTTTTATACCAAAATATGACACTAAATGCCTGACTTTTTACATAGGCACCGAGGCAAACATTCAAACTACCACCTTAACTATTACATCACCTCAAAGGTAGTACCCAAAGTGAGGGCTAACATGAAAGCGGACACCGCTCAAGTCATAGCAAACTTTCGCAACTCGTAATCGAATGAAAACTACCTGCTAGGTAGCAGGCGATCGTCACATGGCGTTTACTAGACGACAGTTACGAATACACGAGTGGAGTGGAGATCGAATTGCAGCGCGTAATTTTGCACGCACCGCACGTCGCTTTATCGGCGTCCGTGACAATCGACTTAAATACAGTAGTCTTACTGTGACCACGGACACTGAAAAGTGTGTGACACGTCAGGTCCAAAATTGACTAGACATGACAGTATTGTTTCAACTGTATGCTAACTGCCAAATTGTATTTTTTTTAAATAGTTTTCTTGTAAGGAAAATAAATAAATATATTATGATGTTTAATTATACTGTAAAAGTACATATATTGAATAAGCAATTGTTGTGCGAAGTAGTGCTCTCTCTCTGTATGGATGTCCACGGAAGACCAGCGTCGTGGCATTCCTGAGATGCGACGACAAATGCTGAGTAGCCCACCTTTTCAGTATCTTGTGTATGTGCATTTGAATATGTGTTTTTCTATTTTTGAAGTATGTGATACAGAATAAACATGTTTTCTTACTTTCTTCTTTCTTTCAAAATTGAATGAAAATAGATCCCAAAATAATCCGTAAAATGTGTTTTATTTAAATATCTTACTGTGTTGTTAAGAAAATATAAGAAGTTTATGTATAGCAACGTTGATATTATTATCTCAGATAATATGGTGCAGTAGTTAATGTTCTGTAAATCTGCAGTAATTAATCTTTAGCGTCTCTGTGTACTCTGATGCAATTTTGTTCTAGACTTGAGTAAAACTATAAATGGGAATTGTAGCACCAATGTCAATGTAGCATTTGTGGATGAGTAGAGTGCTTGGAGTGAATATTCCTGCTCTTAGCTCCCTTCTATTTTATCTCCTAGGTTATTCAGATAAACACCATGCCCCATACCCCATCCCATCATACCAGAATAGGCTAGATTGTAAAAACTGTTGTTTTATTATTTTGGAAATAACACCCAAATCGTTGCATTCAAAAAAATGTGAATTAAATACGGATTTGATAACCAAAAAGCGTTGTCGTCCTGAAGCTGAAATGGATTCTGCACTTGCCGTCTCTAACACAACTAGCCCTCAACGAGCTATATAATAATAATAATAATAAATTGTATTTATTTTCTTTCACAAAAAGCCTTACAATTAAGGAACATATGGATTGTAATATTACTAGATTGTGAAAGACTGGTGCCTGAAATAGGTTCAAACAAACCTGTTCTACAGGTCACCAGGCCTCCCTCGCAGGTAATACATCTAAACAATATAACATAATATTTTATATTTGTGGAGAGTATGTAACATCATGTGTCAGTGTTGTGGTGATGATGATGCTGATGATGATGATGATGTGTGTGTGTGTGTGTGTGTGTGTGTGTGTGTTTGAGCTGTGTAAAAGCGTGAGTAACATTGGGGAAATTATGTGATGTGAAGCTGTGTGTAAACAAATAAAATTAAATGTATCTTTTAATAAAATTAAATCAATAGGCATAACAAACTTTCCGTCGCATTATAATTTAGGGACTTTAAATATTCTGTGACAATTTTTTTACATTTAGATTTAAGGAGAGGATAGATATTGAGTTTTTCATTAATTTTGTTGTAGAGAAATGGACCAAGAAAACAGAAAAAATTGTTAGAAAACCAACCAATATCCAGTACAGTAAAGAATAGTGAAGTAAGAACGCTGTTAATCACATAAAAGCCAACAAGCCCCCCACTTAGGGCATCCTGCGCATAACGACCTTGCTGACCCTATCTCTAATAGCCAGTAGACGCAGCGTCAGCGTTGCGTGCTATAAACGCGGCGCGTGCGATCGTGCGGAGTGCATGACGACGGGCGGCAACGAGCTGTGTTTGCGGGGTGCAGGGTGTAACGCATAGGTACAACGACTAATTGCAATGTTATAATAATTATAATGATTACTAGCTTTTATCCGCGACTTCATCAGCATTAGGTAGTTTTTTTGGAATGCGCTGTTTTGTCGTAATAACAATTTAATCCAAATATAATTCAAACCTATGGTAATTTAGGTGTGAAAGTGATCAGATTCCCCGGAAAGTATTTTTTTTCCATGGGAATGCGTTGTTTTCTCGCGGTCTAAAGTAACTCATGTCCTTTCTTAATTTTCAAACTATCTTCTTACCAAATTTCATTTAAATCTGTGTAGTAGTTTAGGCGTAAAAGCTATCGGCCCACTTGAATTTTTCCCATGGCAATGCGTCATTTTCCCGCGGTAAAAAGTAGCCTATGTCCTTTCTCGGCTATCTCTGGGTCATGTTTTACATCGTTAAATATCACAATTATTTTAAAATGTCATCATCATAATAAAGTACAAATATGTCCAAAGCTACTTATTCCAATCAAAGAAAATCCTTAACAATGTAGAAATTCTTGTCTTTGGGCCACCGGTCTATATAATTATGTGTTTATGTTATGTCGTTGCTTTTAATCACATAAAAGACGACAAGGCATCCAAATGAAGCGTCCTGTGCATAGTGACCTTACTACCCCCTAAGAGCGGGTACACATCGGGCGCTCGGCGTTGCGTCAAAAGCGCGTTTTCATATCAACGCTTGACCAGAAGTTTGCGCTTGCGTGTGTACACTTCAATAGGCCTCCTGGTTCTCGAAACGCGCATTAAGAAAGCGTGCCGTGAAAAGCGCCCCATGTGTACCCGCTCTAACTTTACTAGCCTAGGCGCAGCGTCAGCTTGCGTGCTATGAACGAAGCGCGTGCGATTGTGAAGAGCGCAAGACTACGGGCGTTAACGAGCTGTGACCGCGGGGTGACGCAGGGGTGCTCGTTGCCATAACAATCATGTGTGAAACATGGATTGAAAAATTATTACTGAATTAGTATTAGAGAATTTCATGTAGATTTGTGAATAAATAATAATTACGTCTTGTTGGTGTAGTGACAAAATTTTTGTCTTACAGCCGAGAGGTCCTGGGTTCGAATCCCAGGTCGAGCCAAAATTGTTTCTGAGATTTTCTGTCATGCTCAAAAACAGCTCGGAGTCGGGAAGTTTGTTGTATTACACCCCCGTGCCGCGGAAAGCACGTTAAGCCGGTGGTCCTGCGCCTGATCTCACTCCGGTCATGTCGGATTGCCGCTTCACTGAACTTTGAGAAGGATGTCACAGTGAGTGCACCTGTGTATTGCGCTCACAATTGTGCAATATAATATCTCCTGCGTAGTTGGCTGATCTCTGTTGATATTGGCCGCCGTGGACGAAATCGGCCAGGAGGACTATTATTAGTCATTTATTGATAGAGACCCGAGACCGTGATTGAGATAAATCTAGAGCAATATGTTACTTGTAGGTTAAAATTGTCATCAGTTCTAGATCTACTGGTATGTCTCTTGCGTATGTAAAGAACGTTCGATTAATAAACTGGTAAAATACCGCTGTTATCAGATGTTCAAATCAGAACTATTATCAGCCAAAACTCTTTCACTGAACCTCCCTAGACTTTGTCTCGGGATTTGTTCATGTTCAGTGAACGTCAAAGCTTTGTGACGTGGCACGCGCGATCAAGAGTTTGTCACTGATATGGCGAACAAAGCAAGCCAGCAGGATAGGGGAAACTTAAGAAAATGCCCGAGGGAGACACTTATCAGATGCGATTGAAGGGACCCTTTTGTAATTCATTTATTCAAATGTAGGTAACGGGAGCCGCATGTATGATTGTTTTGGATGTAAGTGTTTGTTCTATTGTACATAAAGGTATCACAAGTACAGTAGGTAGCACATCCGGCTTCACATTTTTGTTGCAAAATCTCCCGTATCACAAGCGCCTGATCTCTCTCCGGTCATGTCGGATTGCCGTCCCACCGAACTTTGAGAGTGATGGAACAATGAATGCATCTGTGTATTGCGCTCACACTTGTGCACTATAATATCTCCTGCGCAGTTGGCTGATCCCTGTTGAGATTGGCCGCCGTGGTCCAAATCGGCCAGGAGGACTATTATTATTATTTGTAGTATCTTCAGGATATCACAGCACAAGGCCGGTCCTTTTGGAAGGCGTAGGTGGGGATATGGATCCAACACGAAGAGGCCCCTTAGTGATACATTAATGTGTAGGGATGTGTGCATCAAGCGGATACAATCTCTGTCTGCACTATTGAGTAGATACAACCAAAGACAGCACCCGCTAGGTGCAAGGACTATTGCAGAGAAGATGGGAACTATAATGGGTCTATGGAGGGGAAATTGCTGGATTGGTTGATGGGATATTGATGAGACAACGGGACGCCTGCCATATCAAATGTCTCATCTTGATAATCACGGCAGACGGTGACTCGCCGCTTACTAAATGGGCCGCCTATCAAAAGCTACCAGATGGTAGCCAGGCAGCAACATTGGTGTAACCGGCTGAAGGTTGTCGAGAGGTGAGTCTGCGGGGTGAAGGTGGCCGGCGGCCAGCAGTCCCCCGGCGTTATGACATTTTACACTTCCAACCTGGAGCATAGGTTTCGCTCTTGCGTTCTCCACTCTTGGACAGCCAGTTAAGGCAAGCACAAGAGGCGAGGGCCAAATAAGGTAAACCGGGCCCTCGGGAGTCGGGGTCCGAGGTGTCGCCACGCACCTACAGCACGCCACATGCTGCCCCTGCGGCTTTATTATTATTATTATTATTATTATTATCACAAGTACATAAGATAATGCAGTGTTTACCGTGACGTGCTGGTCACCGTACTTTGTTAGCATTGAGTAAAAACTCTACTTAAATGTAAAATAAAAGTTTGTCAATGTATTGTACATTTATGGGGTTTGACTTAACAGTCGACCTAACATCTTCAAAAGTGCGCACCTTCTTAGTTACTTACAATACATACAAAAAAATAGTTTTTATAATTTAACTTACATGTAATATTTTTTTACAATGTAATAATTTGACGACCACTTTTGTGTAAAGAAGTTAACTACTAACCAAGAGGTCGTAGGTTCGATCCCCGCACTGTACAAACATTTGTGTGCATGAACGTGTCTGTTTGTACTGGTCTAGGTGTTATATGTATTTATTAAAGTTTATTTGTACTACCACTGTTGATTCTAATATCTGTAAGTGCTTTAGCTACTTACCACGGAGTCAGATCAATGTATGTGATATTGTTGTATATATATTTATTTATTCCACGAGAATATTAATGAATATAGCAGGCGACATAACCTTGAACTTTTAAAAGGTACATTATTCATCAAACGACAGCACTCATCATACATTTCGCCGCTTAAATGATTGATCTCCCTAAGGTCAATTGGTTGTTCAGAGACGGTGGCCCGCGTCGCATTTAGGCATACACTTCAATCAAAGTTAACACTGCGGCATCTTCGACCCTTGTAATAAGGGTGAGTTTTCAACAGAAATGAATAGCCTGATGTGCTGTCTGTACATCTGAAGATAACGAGCACTGACAACGACTCAGCGTCTTCGGGTCTTCGCTTCTAACGAACGACACGCGCAGTTACGGTAATCAAAAGAGAATAGGCGACTCCAATTTCAAAGGACTAATTGGGGTGTCACGGCTTAGTAGACGGGGCAATATCAAGGATATCGTAGTTGGAGAACAACGACATATTTTTGCACATTTCTGACACTATTTTCGCGTGCTCCAAACAAACTGTAAACCAAAGATAGATATATAAACACTTTATTGTAGAACACTAAACAAAAATAACAAGTTTACGTAAGAACAATTTAGGCGGTCTTATCGCTTGTAGCGATCTCTGCCAGACAACCTTTGGTTAAAGGAACATTTCATTAACAGGAAGTGAGAATTTATGCAAAATTTATATGGATAATACAAAACACCATTTTTCAACGAAACAACTAAGATATATATGACTTAACTTAATATATCTACTTATAGATGTATCTACGATAAAGTCTGTGTAAATTCAAAATTCCACCTTATCTAAGAATCGTTTTCTATATTTCAATCTAGAGTCGTAAATAACAAAAAAGAATGCAACTTTTGCACAAAGTTTTGTTTTTAAATATTAGCTACAATAAAAAATAAAATACGACCTACTTTTTAGGGTTGAAAATTACAAGTAAAATATATGTATTTTCAATCTGACATTGTATTTTTCAATAAAATACAGAAACTTTCAATGAGTTCGTAAGATGTATCTTTCGAAAGATTTCGGGTTTTTACATGTATTTTTCGCTGTTTTTAGGACTAAAAATCTAAACTTATATCGTTTATGTTATAATAATGTTGTTTTTTTTTCAGTAAAAGAGCCTGCCTTGAGCGAATTGTATCAAATTTTAATTTTTGAAAAATACATTGAAAAGTAAATTTGGAGTTTTCAAATAGCTCTAAATTTGTATACTTCGAAAGATACATGTATTTTACTGAAAAGATTCAAAGTTGCGAAAAAAAAAACTTTCGCCATGTTCATCCCTTGTACTTCGATCCAATTATAAACAGCAAAATATGAGAATTGAATTAATCTTAAGCCCAGATCTGGCAAAGAGCATTTACGCGTATCTCGCGTTATCGGCCATATTTTAACCCTCCCGATGCGAACTGACGTTTGTTACCGCCGAGGCACGGTGCCGCGAGGGGTTTAGGGGCACAAATATATGCCAGGGGCATATCTGACGGACCGGCGGCATGCGGTCCCCAGGGAGAGGGGCGCAGAGTAGGGCTGCAGCATTAGACTCGGTAATTAAGTAACAAAGGAGCTACACTAAGTGCAGGAAGTTACGTCAACATTTTAGTGCTTTTGTGTTTTGTAAGCGTTGGTTAATATCCTTGTTTAAGACATTTGAGTAGTTTGTGCTTCTCTACATTGTCTGTTTGATGTAAAATTTGTGTATTAGTAAGACTAAAAAAAAGTACAAACTTAAGTACCTATGCTTTTCAAAGAATTACTTAAATATTTTTAAATCGAAATGAAAAGTTACGTGCTATAGCATAAATCATTGCGCTTTTCAATATTTAGCGCTCGTTCGCGCTAAATAGACATAAACACCTCAATCATGCATTCAAGCCAGGCTAAACAACGCGAATGACTGTGCAGTTACCCCGCCGATTGTGACTCCGCACACGTCGCGCCGCGGGCTTACACTCTTATTACGCGCTGCACACGCACGGTTAACTGTGGTGCGGGAGGCAAAATCCATAGATAGAGCTTGCCAGATTGTTTGCCTGTAAGATTTTTATTAGGAGACATCACTATTGAGAAAATAACAGAGAAGCGATTTGGTAAAAAAAAAATGGTTGCCTGTAAAGTCGGTATACGGGCGAAAGTTTTACGTGACAACGACTTTGAGTGGTAAAATAATTTTAATGTGAATATTCATTCGTATAACATGAACCGGTGTGTATGCCTATCGCTCTCACTCTCTCTCTCTCGCTCTGTCTCTCTCGCTCTTAGGCGGGTTAACTGTGCTCGAGTGGAAGGGACGCGTGCCTTTCACTTTTTATGTCTGTCTCACTCGTTCTTAGGCGGGCTAACCATGCCCGAGTCGAAGGGACGCGTGCCTCTCACTCGCTCTCATTGTGAGCGCGGAACGTGAGCGGAGCGTAACGCAGTTTCTTGAAGTGTCACCCGGCAAACCAATTTATAAGACGTTGTCACGTCAAAAAAATAATACGCGTAGTGTTCACGTAAGTACACCGATATATTAATATTTGCTTTGTTGATGGAATCAGGCGTTACTTTGTGGAAATCCATGACTAAAGCTGAAAATGGGAATTATTTTGCATTAAATTTCCACTAAACGACGCGAGCGCAGGAACCCAAGTACAACCACCTGGAAAAACTGGAGCTGGAAGTTACAATATAACTCACAACGTGACACAGTAGATGCACCTGGAATCACAGTATTACATTATTTACATTTTCACATTTATACATATTTTAATTTTCCTTAATAAAACGCCCTTAGTATTTGTTAGATATAAAATACCACATTCAGCGTTAATTTGACGTGAGTTAGTTGCTAAAAACATGTGAGTTTTTAGCCAGATTCTTACGGGTCGTCTATGTGTCAATTTAGAATCCACAAACTGCCCTTAGCCCGGTCGCGCCGATGCGATTATGACCCACGTCACGTTCTACCCATGGGCTCAGTCTTATTACTGCAGGTACCGCCGGATGAATCAATAGGTATCGTGTCGGGTCACTTTAACCTTTGACTGGTGTGATATTGCATCTTTTTTGAGTGCTTAGTCAAATTGTTTGAGCTCGGTTTTTATCTACCACGACATATGAGTATTTACATTTTGTTAACTGTTGAATTTACTAAGACACGAAATCTGAAATCTGTCCTGCATTGACTACTGTCAAACTTTCAGATTTGATCTTATATGTCTCTATGACCTATGATAATTTAATAATAAATAAATATACACCAACATCACATACATTCTCTGACTCCGTGGTAAATAGCTTAAGCACTTGTGTTACAAATATGAGAATCAACAGAGGTATTACAAATAAATTTTAATAAATACATATAACACCCAGACCAGTAAAAACAGACATGTTCATGCACACAAATGTTTGTACAGTGCGGGGATCGAACCCGCGACCTCTTGGTTAATAGTCAACTTCTTAACCATAACACCAAATGGACGTCTAAAATTGAATTAACCATGCCACAGGTATATTTTTATACGAACCTATTGGGTGCTTAAGGATTGTTTTGTTTTTTAATTTTTTTTTGCCATTTATGACTAAGAACTAGATGTGCGATATGATATTTACATTGTGTCAACTGTTGAATTTACTTAAACAAGATATCTGAAAGCTTGAAAACTTTCAGATTTAATGTTATTAGGTCTCTATAACCGATGATAATTGCCGTTTAATCTTTTTTTGTATCTTTGCACCTCAATATCACGGAATAGGGTGGGAGTTAAATCCAAGCATTAGTGATTTGGAATCGCATTCATGACTCTTTCAGTGTCAGTGTAACGGTCAGCTACTAATGTCAAGTGTGAGTGCTCGAGGGATATTGAAATTATTGTAAATAAATCAAACACCCAAGTTAACCGTATGGCTTCTATTCGAGCACTAATGTATTGTTACAATGCATACTGCAACATACATGTAATGTCACTGTCCCAAATGTAGGGCGCGTTCAAAGTGCAATTTCTTAATTTTGCATAATGATCAAAATACTGAATAACTTAAACCATGTACGTACATCGTACAGTCAGCATAATGTAAAAAAAACTGACTGGCTCGACGAAAGCGAATCGATTTATCAAACAACGACAGTTCTATACCGAAACGTCCAGCTCAAATTAACGATTAGAGATCCGCCGATGTCCTAATTGAAGGACCGTGGCCGGAGCGTCCCAAATGTTCGCTTTTCGCCTTCCCTCATCAAGTAATTGGGCTTTTGTTAATTCGCGCGATTGGAGAGCACTGGAGCGGAGCGTGGGCGCAGAGGCGTTTACGTTCCGTCTGTATTTTCAGATCTACCCAGCTCGTTCACTCGCACAGTCAAACTTATAAGTGTGACAGGGTAAGCTACATATGAAACTATCAACAACGACTTAGAGAGTAGGAGAGCAGGGATGATGGAAACGATCGACAGACGTTTTAACACAATGACTGTCCGCAGAGTACGTAAATGCGATTAACTGAAGTTAATGCGTATGAAAATGACAGTTGACTTTGACGTTAAAGGTTAAAGACAACTTAATTTCATTTTACATTTTACTATGTATACAGAGCTATCAAACACGACATATGTGTAGTTGATATAACATGGGGGGTTACTTTGCGGTAATTTATCCAAGCTAAGTGGAAAAGACCATCGAGTGTTTTGTTTGTGTCAGTGTTATGTTTCCAGGTGGACTTCCAGCTATAGTTTTTTCAAGTGGTTGTAGTTAAATGTATTTGGGTTCCTGCGCTGGCGTCGTTGAGTGGAAATTTAAAGCAAAACAATTTTCTTTTACATCATATTTATGAATAGCTTTTAAGTAGTTTCCGTAAAAAAATATATGTGAAGCTTCTTAAATATTTTTTTTTGCTTTTATGACAAGACCATGCCAATCAAGATTTTTCTGATAAGTTAATGTAGCTCAGTTTTAGTAAACTGCAGGTATCGCCCAAGATCAAAAGCCAAGTAGCCTTAATTCGACTTTCTATCTGTGCTGCAAGGCTCTAATCAATGGGTTCAAAATATCGCCGCGGCTTATAACAATGGGTTAACGAGCAGAATACTTCTAAATACTGTTATAGCTGAAACCAATTTTAAGAAGTAACGTTGAATACATGAACCTGCTAGAATCTCAGATGCTTGGTTCTACGAGAGATTATAATGACAAATTCGTATACGAATGAAAATATGAGTAAGAGCAACCACCGATAACTTACTGATTTGAGTAAATAATGCATCAGAAGGTAGGTATTTTCTATATTTAACATTAATAGTCCTCCTGTCCGATTTCGACAACGGCGGCCAATCTCAACAGAGATCAGCCAACTACGCAGGAGATATTGTAGTGCACAAGTGTGAGCGCAATACACAGGTGCACTCACTGTTCCATCACTCTCAAAGTTCGGTGAGACGGCAATTCGACATGACCGGAGAGAGATCAGGCGTAGGACCAACGGCTTTTTCGAGGCACGGGGGTGTAACATCGCCAACTTCCCGACTCCAAGCTGTTCTTGAGAAATTCCTGTCAGAAAATGTCAGAAACAATTTTGTCTCGACCTGGGATTTAAACCCAGGACCTCTCGTATGTAAGGCAGAAACTGCCAGTACACCAACGAGGCAGTATATTTAACATCCCCTCTGTAGCACTGCACCTATCCCCGTTGGAGGTAGGTCGGCGGCAGCAGAGGTTAGCCCGCCGTAATTACCGCGCCGAGTGCGCACTAATTGAAACGCAAATTATACCGACCGCGCCTCTAACGATCGCTCACACATTATTTAAACGTATTAATTGAACTGAGCACCCGCCACGTAAAATTTGATACCAATTTACTTAATTTGCATTGAAAATTTTATGTTTGCGCAGAATTACGGCTGATTATTGGTCGTCGTGGTGCGGCAGTTTTTCGTTAATTGCAATGCGCTCCGCTCATGAAATATTCAGGCAGTTCGTTAAGTGAAAAATGGCGCTATAATGTCTCACTCAAACAATTATGTAATTTGATCTGCGATCCATCTTTTATTATTTGGGATGTCATTGTCGAATGAATGAATATTTATTAGAGCCGAAGTTGGCGTAATGATGAGCGCGAGTTTTTTTTTTGCCTTGTGAGTGCATTCAAGAACAAAGAAAAGAACTTGCTCTTGATTTAAAAACATCATTTCAACTTTTATCGATTTGGTTTTGCGTAACAAGAGATTATCACCTCACCAAATGAAAAACGTTACTCTCCCAATATGCAATTGTTTATTTATTTTGTTTTAAACTTTTTGCATAAGATGATGAGATGAAGATGAAGCGGCTTAGTGCTTAAATAATTTATCTCTATCTAATTTGACAGTCAACCTCAAGGCCTACAGAAAAATGGTAATGGGTGTAGTTAAACTTTTATATGACAAAAAAAGCAAAGCAATATACCATCTCGATAGATGTAGTCTTGTTTGCTTGAAGTGTTATCGTCTGTAAAGATGACAGCACATATAGCTACACATTCACACAGCAAACTCGACCTAATAAGTAACTGCGTAGAGACTGCAATGTTAACGTCGATGTGCTTTCGTGTGTAGGAAGAGTATACAGAGTGTAAAGAAAACCTTAACGAAGCCGAATACCACATATTCTACTAATTGTTACGATCATTTTTTTTCCTTTACACCATACCTGGGAAGTAGACGGTTACTGAGGTATTGATGGTTAAAGTTTGAAAAAAAAAAATGATTTTTACAGAAATGTCTTCTGTCCGTTATAATTTTACTTTTTTCCAAAGAAACATGGTACATAAACGGCACCTCCGCAATGAACAGCGCACACTAGAACCGAACCGCGTCGCGGCGGTATAGCAACACGCCCCGCGGTCACTTTTCCGCGTGCGCGCTGTACATTGCGGGTTAGAATTAAATTGTTTTTTTTTTAATGTCAAAAAAAAAAATTGTTTCCCAGCCAAAATTTTTTTACATACGATTTGGTTTGATGTACTGAACGCGTGGTTGACGGCTTCGTAAAGTTTTTTTTACACCCTGTATATAAAAGCCGCTTGTGACGTCATCTGCGCGCGAACAGACGGGCACTCACGCGCAGCCGGCAATTAAACACTGCTCTTTACTACCGACAGTCGAGATCTGTATGTTGTTACACGCTTCCTTTAGGATCGAAGTGTCACTGCGAGTGGACCACACATGGTGGTCGTTGAACGGAACGGAAATAAATAGATTAGTTGCTCTTGTTAAGTGCGTAACAAGCTCTCATAGATTCACTTTTGAATAGTGCATAGTGTTATAAAAGTTCGGTTTCCTGTTCCTCTTGTTTAAAAGATCTAGTTCCGTTACGAGGAAATAGTTAAACATTTGAGCAAATACCAATTATGAATAGGTACATGGTTTTTTAATCATATTAAGGTCAGATTTAAAGGATTTATTTCTAACCTATTAGGTAGTGGACCTATAATTGAACGGAACAATTAAAAGGTTATTTTGCTTACTGATGCACGTGACACTTTAATTCTACTAAGCTTAGATATAAAATTTATAACTATATCTGCGAGTCTAAAATAACCTTAAACGAAACGCATAGAGAAATACTTAAGATAATAAAGAGTCGAGAAGACTAAGACAATTATGATTTAAATGGAGATCTTACCCAAATATAAATAATTTGATTTCATTTCACGCTGTCATTGTTACTAGTTCACTCGAGTAGACCTCCAAAGAAAAAAAAACCAGGTGTAAATCGTTTACGGACGGCCGATCTTTTTGTAGTATACTTGTGCGTCTTGTGTTTAGTGGTAACATATTTCACACACAACATTGATTCATAATAGCGATGGCGTGAAAAGGCAGCGCCCGCGAAGGGTTGGAATGTGGACAAGTTGAAATTAAATGTAATGGAGCTTTTTATTTCAAAGGGATTTTTGGCGACACATTTTTAGTACGGAATTTTGTATTGTCCCAGTAATAATATTTCATGGGTATGATACCTTTCACGAGCATGATACATTGATCGGGATAGTTACTGGGCTGGGTAAAAAATCGTTTAAGTTAATTGCGTAACCGTAATGGCTTAAAACACACACTTCACTCTTGTTATTATCACTATGGATCCTGTTGACCGAGGTATTCAAACATTCTAATTTTATTTTATGACACTTTAAATTTATCGGTTGTAAATAGTAATCTCCGTGCTTCGGAAGACACGTTAAGCTGTTGGTCCCGGTTAATATCGATATATATTAGTCGTTAAGCCTGGTCAGAGGCCCTCGGGCGGGTTAATAACATCTTACAGTAAGGTTGGTCACTTACCTTACAAACACCCCTCCACCAATCCGCACTGAGCCCGCGTGGCGGAGTATGGCTCGGACCACCTCATAGTTGAGGTGAGGCCTGTGCCCAGCAGTGGGACGTATAAGGCTGATGAGATGAGATGAGAAATTTATTGGTATATAAAAGGCCTTATGTCAACTTTGTTTTTTTTTGCAAAGCATGAAATTGGTCACCGCCACTGACCCCTCCCACAGGCACGTGTTTAGGGATGGCTCCCAGTGGACATTTGTTTTCTGTATCTTTGCATTCGCGATATAACAGTCATGGCGCATGATTTCCCTTGATGTTATTTTACAAAGGGTATCACCATGGTAACTCACAATTCCGGAGTCCCATATCAGGAGATCTTTGCCAGATGAAAATCAAATTCAATATTTATATTTAATCAGTCTGATTTCTCTTTCACGTTTTACTCTAAACGTAACTTAACGTAACGTAGGTAATTAAGCTTCGCAATAAGAAAATGTTCAAATATAATATTATTTATTTAGTTTGAGGAAATAATAAAATTTTCGTATTATTTCTTTTAGATAAACCCAAAGGTTATGAAGGATGACTTTTTTCTAGTTTTTCTCGTGTCCAATTTTTATTCTTCACTAGCTGACCCGGCAAACGTTGTTTTGCCATATAAATGTAAAGTGTAGATCACTAAGCGGTATGAAAAATATATGTTAGCCGATTCTCAGACCCACTCAATATGCTTCGGTCAAGCCGTTTCGGAGGAGTACGGGAACGAACATTGTGACACGGAAATTTTATATATATAGAGATTATTATCAATTGCGAAATCCACTACGGTAAATGATGTTGCTTGAAAAATGCGATTTAAGTACTGGATGAAAGCAAGTGCTGTATCTTACACAAAGTAAAGATACAACACGAAATAGCCTGCGCTGAAATTCGAGCGACAAAGTCTCACACGAGCTAGTAAAACTTAACGAAACTGTTTTTTACTTAAGCAGAGTGCGTCATAGGTCGTTTACCCTCGTCCTGCACTAGAAACGGGGTCCTGCACTTATTTTCTCGTCGATAAACCCCGAAGAATAGGACATGTTCCAGCGGGCCCATCGGCGTACCCTCGATTGATCCCTCGTACCCTTTGGGGCTATGGGGAAATGCAAATAACGGCGCGAATTGTACTGATTGAGATTTTATTGCCCGCCTATTGTGCCATGTGCTGTTGACACTATTGTTATTATGGATCCGATTATAATAAGTTGCTGAATTGAATGCTGTAATAATTTGCGTGCCGATTTGTTGTGCTGCAGATGCATTTAAGCGCCATCAATTGTGTATTGGACTAACTGCTGGTTATTAAAAACACAGTGCTATTAAATTAATATTTTTTTCATTAATTAAATCAAATTTAATAAAAAGTTAGTCACACCAATATAAGACAAAAAACAACCAGAGCTCTTTCGAAAATCCTAATTTGGCTCGAAATAATATTTTCACTTGCTTATTTTTGCTTGCAAACCACTTTTCAAAACCATATCAACAATTGGGGGATGATCAAAGTTTTAGGATTTAGCACAATTTTCACCTTTAAAAACTAAACTCGATGCTAAACCGTGTCCGTGGGAGCTCCAATGACATTCTGCGCGTCGTGACAGGGCGGATAGACTGCCCCTACTTGATGCAGTGTATTCGGCTGCATAATAGTGTAGCGAAATAGTTTTTCTTTTTTGATTAATTATATGTGTATGACGCTAAAATACTTTTTATAATTCTTTCTGTATGGACTGTATGTCTGAAATAAATGGTTTTATTATTAATATTATTAAAAGTCTATCCGAAGAAATAAATGTAACCAAAACAATTTACTTTTGATTACATAAGCTCTTGTGTGCCTTCATTATTGCGTCTATTGACCTTCAATTTTGTTGCAGACTGCGTACACCTGCAGCTGTACCGGGACTCGAAGGCGCGCTGGGGCGGCGCTGCGACCAAGGCCTCTCTCTCTCTGCAACAGTACCTTGGCTGTGAGAGTGGCTTCACGTTGGACAAGCATTCCAACACACTGGCGCTCGTCTGCCGTGACCTCGTCGCCATACTTGCCTTTGAAACTAGGGAGCGCCTTATACAGTGGCAGGTAAGATTCCGTATAGATAACTGTTCTTTGACTCTAAGGCATGTCCCTCGCTGCAGCAGTACCTTGGCTGCGAGAGTGGTTTCACGTTGGACAAGCATTCCAATACGCTGGCTCTCGTCTGCCGTGACCACGTCGCCATACTTCCCTTTGAAACTAGGGAGCGCCTTATACAATGACAGGTAAGATACATAGATAATTATTTTTGACTCTTAGGCATTTTGCTCGCTCCAGTAGTCCCTCGACTGCTTCTACTACTGGTCAGTAGTACCGTAAGATGCCTTCCACTACAGCAGTACCTGGGCTGTGAGAGTGGGTCGACAAGTATTCCAACACCCTGGCACTGGTCTACAGTGACCTGGAAGTATCCTCGCCTTCGAGACTAGAGAACGCCTTATACAAGATGTAACAAAAAACCCCGTTATAACTGAAGAGTGTTGTTGTGCCCGGAAAACTGCACAACATTCCCAATTATACCTTGGTCAAAATCTCAAAAAAAAAATCGGACCTCCCATATAAAATTGCCAATCAGCTGATCGATTTACTATGGGAGAGCCAAAAGATTATTTGAGATTTCGACCTAGGTTTCTTAGCGAAAGTTGTTCAGGTTCAATAACACCCTTCAGTTATAACGGGGTTTTTTGTTACACCTTGTATAGTGGCAGGTTCTCGTAATATGTGTACTAACATACCGATGTATTAGAGCTTAAAGGTGTGGATGTCGCTGCAGCAAAACTTAAGGCAATATTGCCCTAAAATAAATAAATAAATTTGTCATAAAAAGTGCTGAAAAAATAGGAAGCGGTTGCAATGTTGCGATGGTCTACTTATACTGGAATACCACAGTAGCTATTTATGAGCTATTGGGCAAACGTTCATAAACAAAGCCGTATCGTCATTATATCAAGAAGTATCAAAATTTGGCTTAAAGGTTCCATTCTCGTTCTTGTTATTTGGCTCCAACAGAAATGGCAATCAAAGCCACTGTTCGCCCGAGCCGGCCGCTTATGAACCGACGTTGGGATGTTGCCAAGAGCTTCAGCGACTCGTTACAGTCAACAATGCCAAACACGACCGTTCTGAAAATTTTGTTAAGACGAAACGATGGCAAACAAACGTGACCGGATTGCTTATTTGTTATTACGTATGTACGGAAAAGAAAATAAAATAAATTAAAAGTTCGTGTGTGTCCGACCCTTTGTAAGTCAATAGAAATATTCATTTACCATCATGACATAGGTTTTGCTAGTAGCTAATTGGGAGCTAAGGACAAGATTTATGTGATGGCGACTAACTTATTACGTACTTCGTAGCGATTGATAGCAAATTGAACACGTTCATTAATTAATTAGCGCTAAATTGATCGACGACAGATTCTGCTACAAGATATATGCACAATTGCACACAAAGTCATAAGTACGGCAGCACGCTTAAAGACTTTTGGTATACAGACAGAGCTGACTAGGGTGATAGGATACTTTTTATCCCGATTAAATGCTCCCTTGGTATAAAAGAGGAAGAAGGAAGAATCCAACGTTTGCGCCGACGAAATCGTGGGCATGTCGCTAGTTAATAAAATAAATAAACCTGACATCACACTATCTTTGCACACCAGGTAAAGGTGAGCGCGCACTTGGGCGAGCCGCGTCACTACCTGGTGCTGGTGGGGGGCGGAGGCAACAAGCGCGTGCCCGCGGGCCCGGCGCGCTTGCACCTGCATGAAAGGCGGTTCGCGCTCACGGCCGGGGTGCCGCCGCGGCTGTTGGGGGTATGGGAGCTGCAGCATTTGAGGTACGTATTATGACCCTTACGTAGACTATAAAAGACATAGAGTGAATTTGCAGCCTTATTAGTAATAACAATTGTTTTCCTGGCCGATTTCGACTTCGGCGGCCAGCAAACTACGCAAGAGATATTATAGTGCACAAGTGTGAGCGCAATAAACAGGTGCACTCACTGTTCCATCACTCTCAGAGTTCGGTGAGACGGCAATCCGACATGACCTGATAGAAATCAGGTGCAGGACCAACGTTCTTTCCGAGGCAGGGGGGTATAACACCGCCAACTCGGGAATTAGGCGGTGCTGTTTTTGAGAAATTCTGAGCATACGCCTCACCTCACCTTTGAAAGTCATAAAGTCATTTATTCCATAAAAAATAAGAAATGGGTTGTAAGTGCCATACTTTTTCATGTTGGCTAAGTTTATCTTGTTTGAGACACCTTACTGTCAGTTGTTATAAATCTACCCTAGCTTCTCTGACTTAATTATTAAAAATATTTATTAGCATAACGAACAATGTTAATACTGTAGTGTACTACTTATAATAAGAATCAAGTACCTCGGATGCACTAAAGATTTCTTTTTGATACAGGCGCTATGGAGTTGTCGAAGGACGATTTTGCTTCGAAGGCGGATCGCATTGCGGGAAAGGTGAAGGTCTGCATGTCCTCATCACCGATCAAGCTAAAGAGCTCGCTCATGATTTTGATCTGGCTTCCCAAGGTCGCTTATCACCAAGACGAAGGCCAATGAATGCGAAAAAGAATGAAGGTGAATATTCTGCTAAATTTATTTTTAGAGGTATGTTTAAACTTTATTTACGTATTTGACACATATTTATTTTACAGGTACAGATAGTCCTAAATCTCACAAAGCGTACCGACCCGACACACGACTGTCCGAGCTTAACACCATCGATCATTCCCTCCCTCCGATGGACCTTCGACTTTACGAGGATACGTGCACAAGAGAAGAGGCTGGTGCCATCTCCCCGTACTGGCCATCGGCGGAAAGAACGCATTTCCAAGACTTGGGCTTAGCAGATACAGCCTCAGTCAATGAGACTATTGAAGGGACAGACACGAATGCTTGGAACGGAAATAGCAATGTAACGTTAGAGCGGTGCATGAGTTGTATATCAAAACTCGGTGCGTTGTCCAGATCTTCCACTGCAGCACTGACTCCAGGAGCGAAACATTTTAACCCAGCATGGACCATGGAAGCAGTCCATGAAACCTCACAACAGGATTCTGCGACGGAGGAGAATAGAAACACTCAAAGTTGTGACATTATTTCTAGTAAAAGTAAGACTGAAGATTTGTGCCGTTGTACGGATCGGCCCCCCGATAGACCCCCTAAGCCCACTAGACTAGAGCTGAACCTCGTACATAAGCCACCAATGCCACTCCCTTCACAAACATGTAGCTGTGCCCACGTCGTGACGATAGAAGAAAATAAGTCAAAAATAGGCCCATACGAAAATTATGATGTGCCAAAATTACCATCAGCTGAGGTAATGAATGTTGTTTTTTTTTGTGTACTTTAAGTTCTGATCTAAATACATTATTTATCCAATTCTTTTATTTGCAGGTTGAAGGAGAATATTACGACACACCAAAAAGGCTCAAAGAGTGTCTAAATAGTGACTTATTTAGAATCACGAAAAGCTCCACTTCAAATACTCTCATTTTAAAAAAGCCGTGCGGATGTTTACTAAAATTTGGGAAGCGGCCAAAAGAGCCTACAATCGTGGATGCGGATGAAAACTTCCAGCCAGCTAATTGTCCCTGTCAACGAGTGACAGACTGGGCCAACAACTGGATAAAGCTACCTTACTGTAGGAAAAACACAGTTTCAAGTGACAACTTGGTGCCAAATAAGGAAAACATCATGCCCAATGCTTCTGACCGAAGTGCACTTTATGCAACAATAGATGTATCTCGAAAGTCAAGAAGAAAACCGAATGATTGCCAAAACGATAACGCTACTCATTGTCAATTCAGTCGCAGCCTTGATTCAAAAACAATTGAAATAGATGAAGGTCCGTTGGCAAATTATGAAAATCTTAATTTTGCTCTATCTTTGGAACATTACGAAAATGCAAAGGATTTGTTAAAGAAAGCCGGAGTCACTCAATCTGAACTTAATGCAATTACTGCAAATCTAAAACCCACTTCTTTTCAAAATGCCGATGGTAAACCAACATGCACGAAATGTGGTCACCTCAAGATTAAAGATGAGCAAAAGGAGCAATCTACAAGTTGTAGTACCAATGATGACTATCTCATGATGGAACCAAATGTGATTGATAATAATAAGTACGATCAAGTAAAATCTCTTCCAGCAGGTTACACGCCAATGTCTCCTATTGGTGGATTTGCTTTCAACACTTTGAAACATCCAGTCAAAAGTCCAATCAATAGACTTTTAGATGAAAAATCAGCCAGCAACCCTACTCTTTGTGGGCCAGATGAGGTACGAAACGCCTCTGGGGATGGTCAAAAGGGTACTGAAACGCGGAAATCTCGTGAGCGAATTGAGAGAATAGAGTACAGAAAGCGATCTTGCTCGGCGGACTCATCTAGGTTTCTCGAAGATGTCAAAGAATTTGAGGATAGTGTTGGAAGCCGAGGCTCTACATCTTCTATTGAGACGCTCCGTAATATTGCTCTGGACGGCGACCGAGCCCAAACACCCTGCGACTGTGCCGCAGATAATAAACATTCAGACGCAGATAGTTCTGAAGCCTCAAAAGATGCGCGAGTTCGAGGCTTGCCTCCAACTAAACGATCATCTTCAGTACCCGGAAAAACTGGAGGAAATAGAGATTCATCTAGTTCAAATGATTCTGGAGTGTCCAGTTGCTCCTTGAGGCCTGGAGGTGAACTGGCAGAGTTTGAGCTACCGCTCACAACTGCAGCAACAAGACGGCACTATCGCAATACAAGACAAGTCACTGCTTGTATTCATACCTCCTTGCCGCGTCGATCGAAGTCCACTGATCCTCTGCGAGACTTTGCTACTTTACATAGAGTGCGAATGCCAGCTAAATCTTCATCAGCAGAGGCTGAGGTCCCAGTCCTATCAGCCAAGCCGCTAAGAGGTAATAGTCAAACTCAACAAGTGTCTAAAATTACTTTAAAATTCTTAAAATGTACATTATAACATGAATAATATATTACAGGGGTGATGGATACGCATAGCACGTCCAGTGGAACATCAGACATGTCTGATTATATCGAGACTCTTTCCATTTGTTCGTCCCATTCATCAACGGACACACCGATCACCATGCGGTAAGTTTATTTTATTGACGTGACAACGTCATATAATTTGATGGAGCCGGCTGCACGCACCAAAAAACATGACGTTCGCTCTGAGGCGTTCCATTCAAGGCTTGAAGTGCAAGCGAGAGCGCAGAACGAGCGACAAAGAGGCAACGTTCCTAAGACGTTGTCACGTTCAACAACTTTACAGACAATCGATTAAATTTTTTTTAAATTATTTATTGCATCAATCAAAACTTATTCTTTAATACAAGGATTCCTACTCTAAAAAACTTCAAGTGGGTTTATCTCGCAGTAGGCGAGTTCGGGTTTACATGTAATGTAATCTTATATATATATATATATATATATATATATATATATATATATATATATATATATAAAAATGAATTGCTGTTCGTTAGTCTCGCTAAAACTCGAGAACGGCTGACCCGTTTTCACTCATTTCGGTCTTGAACTATTCGTGGAAGTCCAGGGAAGGTTTAAAAGATAAGAAAATGTAAAAAAAGCAACAGGCAGGACAACTTCTGCCGGGTCCACTAGTATATATATATAAATGAATTGCTGTTCGTTAGTCTCGCTAAAACTCGAGAATGGCTGAACCGATTTGAATAATTTTAGTCTTGAAATATTCGTGGAAGTCCAGGGAAGGTTTAAAAGATCTAAAATTTAAAAAAAAGGAGCGGGCAGGACGTCTGTCGGGTCAACTAGTCTTATATATAAAAATGAATTGCTGTTCGTTAGTCTCGCTAAAACTCGAGAACGACTGGACCGATTTGAATAATTTTAGTCGCAAAATAATCGTGGAAGTCCAGGGAAGGTTTAAACGATGAAAAATTAAAAAAAAAACGGGCAGGACATCGTCTGCGGGTCCGCTAGTATACTCGTAATATATTTTTTAAAACGGTTTTACATTCTTTGTAGTTCGAGTTACAAATATTTTCGAGAAGCGATTTAGGCATTTTAGGCATAGTATTTAATATTTTAGGCAAAAGGTGTACCATCTTTCTCGTTTCGAAAATGTGACAAATAATTACTGGTCTATTTCTGTAATGACAACTTGCTAATACGAGTGTTTTGGTGCAGGGTGGTGCGACAAACGACAAGCACGCTTCGACCAAGATCCGGGAAAGAGTATCAAAACCTAGACCCCAGGCTCACGTCCGTCTACCGAGCAGGCAACTCTTCACATCTCTATACTAATTTACCTTAAACGGTTAAGAATTTTGTAAATACTATATTTTCATTGTAGATGGCATAACAACAGTTGTCTTTATCTCATAGTTTTTTATGTCTAAAAACTCAGTGAGGAAGTGTATCATTTCGTCTATTGCGTGTGATCCGTCCATCGGCTGTCTCATTGTTTGAATGTGAGACGCAAAATACATTGTAATTGTTTCCAATAAATCGATGGCACCTGTTAACTTTAATCTTACTGCCAAAACATAATGTGTCACTTTCCTTAAACTTTGAATACTAAAATAAGGTAGAATCTAAAGTTTATTGTTTATTTTATTTAATGCACTTGATGAGATTTGCAAAAGTAAAGTAAAACATTATAAGGAAAACTAAACGAATTACAAAACAGGTGAAATAAATAATTAATTACGATTTCTATTCCATTTATGGTACCTACATGTCTTATGTACTTACTCCACAATACTAACCTAAGATGCTGCCAAATATTGTATTATTTCTAGTCATTTGTAACGAATATTAAATTGTAAATATGTAAGTCAAGAAAATGTGTGTTTGTGAGAGCACGACACTTGTTAAAGTTGAAATGGACATTCGACATCAGCGTTCGATCGGTGTCTCTTCACAACTCACATTTTTGTACATACGTGTATTTATTTAGAACGTTGTAAATTATATAATGAAATTATATTAACACAATTATATAGACTATAAACTCTACAACGATTCTCTTGTCTCTACTTTGTTACGACGATGTAATTATTTTGATATTCGGAGTTTATCTGGTATTGAAGTCTGAGGTTTCCTACTTCTAATCGTACGTTATGTAAGGGTGATAGTTACGTAGTTGGCATTATGAAACTCACTATAGCAATAAGCAGTGCAACCAAAGGTGATTATGTAAGATAAGGTTTATGATTATTATTACCTTATAGTTTATTAGAGCGGCGCGTGCGCAGGCCGCGCCCCGATCGCGTGCTTCGTTGCCTCTTTCGGGTGCTTGTGCTTACACGCCTTAACTAATACTTACAATTTTCAATATTGTAAGTAATTGTTCAGGTTTAAATAAGGACTTAAGGGACAGTGCAAAAACTGCCGCGCTGAAATCACCGTCAGTCGCGATTTATGCCACAAAAATGAGCACTGGTTTTAAATGATATGAATTTGATCATAAGACTATTATTACATACATTTATGAAAACAGTAAATTAATCTAAGTATATTTTTATCTATTACTAAAACACAAGCCTCGTAAATTGCGGTGCGGTAGTCTGTGAACTCCGTACCTGTGCGATGCGAAGCGACGCGGCCGCGGGGCGCTGGGGCCCGAATGAACCGAAGACTGGACTCGTAAGCAGGTTGTATAGAAGTACGCTAGCGAATGAATTTATATAAACTAACGTTAACGAACTTGAATTTCTGAATAAAAAAACGTGGTAAATCTCGAACGTGTTGTTTCATTATGAACCTAATTAAGCATGGCGATAACGAGTGGAAAAATCCGAGTGACCGATGAGCGATGGGCGCGGGAATTAATGACTTTGCCAAGGAAAAATACCTTGAGTTTTATCGTCTCGACAGATGACAAAGAGAAATTGGCTTTTTAAAAAGTAGAGACGAGACGGGAAACATCTTAATTAGCGGAGGAGCCGACTTAATAACGGCGCCCGAGCCTCCGGCCGCCGCAATTAATATTACAGGGAACTTCCGCTTATTCATAACAGCGCATTATTGCTTTACGAGATAATGCTTTAGTAACATTATTAATTTTCCATATATGCTTCTTATTTAAACTGTTTAATTTGTTCGAGAGTTTTATTCAGTTGTTATGAATGATACAAACAAACAACCCACTTTTTGAATTAAAATTTAACGGTTTATAACGCTCACGTTATAATTTGTAATGTTAATACTGTTTAATTCATGTTGTCATGTAAGTAAAAAATATGTTTTCTTATGAGATTAAATCATCTTTAAACCTATTCAGCCTTGTAGGAAGCACAAGATAATAACGAAATCTTGAACAATATTCATTTCATGGAACGTCTATATTATTCACAAAGACAAACTTACTCCCATTTTGTTTATTACAACAGAAACTTACTCGTGCCGAGTTGAAGAAGCGCAGAACAAAAAATCTTGCCTCCAGCCGCCGGCAAATTATAAAGAACATCATTAAAGTCTCGCCAGTTTTTCCGAAGATGCCTCTAATTACGAATACTGTAGGTAATTTCACAAGTTATAATGTTCGTATTTAGGTGTACGTGCAATTAGGGAGGTGATGTTATTGGAAACAATGTTTGCGCCAGTCGTTACAATTTGGAGAACGTTCAAGATTCCTAGAAGGTAGTGAACATAACATAACATAACATTTACTTTATATTATATTTTACTTTATATTATATTTTAAGAAAAACAGCTGTCAATCTTATATGGTAAGTAAAAACATCTTACATTTAAAAATAATTATTTATATTATGATATAAAACAAAGCTAATGCACGGGTATGTATTTTTTTTCTTTGTTTGTAGTAATGTACTTTCGATATCAGTTAAAACATGTTAGATATCTCTTATAGTTTGAGAATAATCGTCTGTACACACTTAACGAATATACCCTGTTTACAAAATTTCAGCTCAATTGGAGACTGGAAAGTGGGTGAAATTCAGTTTTCCACTGCAAAGTTGATCTGAAATTTTCATATCAGCTTACAAGATTTGATTACAAACAAACTCGTATGAAGAATCGATGCTGAATAAAAGCTTGATAGGCATTATTACTTATCGTAAAAAATAATAGCTGAACTAATAAAACAGATGATATTAGCATCAATGTTTACATAGATAAAGGGTCGCAGTACTGCTGATGCTGGAGTCGCTCTGTTGAAACATATATTTGATGCCTATGATAGTATATATGTATGTATATAGAATTTTTTGTGACCTCTCTAAAGCGTTTGATTGTGTTGACCATGAGACCATGTTGAGAAAACTACGCCATTATGGTGTATCAACTGATGCACGTAACTTATTTAAATCATATCTCACTGAGAGAACACAAAAGGTTTCTATCAATGGAGCAGAGTCTCCTGGAGCACCTCTCACTATGGGAGTGCCCCAGGGTTCGATATTGGGACCGTTACTGTTTCTGATATATATTAATGACCTTCCATACTTTGTCGACGGTGTTTGTGAGATAGTGTGATTTGCTGATGATACTTCACTACTTTTTAAAACCCCAAGGGGTAAAGAATCGTTTGACGATGTAAATGGTACTCTCTCGCAAGTACTTCATTGGTTCATCGTTAACAATTTATTGCTTAACGCGACCAAAACTAAATGCATTAAGTTTACAATGCCCAATGTCCGACAAGTTCCAACAAAGGTTGTTGTTAAGGATGAACAGCTAGTTACTTCAAATACTGCAACTTTTTTGGGAATTACTTTGGATGATAAGTTCCAGTGGGGTCCTCATATCGTGACCTTATTAAAGAGACTAAACTCCGCTGCATACGCTGTAAGAAAGATAAGGTTTCTGACTGATGATGAAACGGCAAGACTAGTTTATTTTAGTTATTTTCACAGTATCATGTCATACGGCATCTTACTATGGGGCTCAGCTGCAGATATAGAAACAATTTTCGTATTGCAGAAACGAGCCGGGCGGGCTATTTATAAACTTAAATCAAATTAAACACTTAGGGAATTGTTTAAAGAAGTTAAAATACTTACAGTTTACTCGCAATACATTTACGAAAACCTAATTTACGTTCGAAAAAACTTACACTTGTTTCCTAAAAATAGCGATTTGCATAACTTCAACACAAGACAAAAAAATAGGCTTGCCGTTCCACATTTTAGACTTCATAAGGTTGGCCACTCATTTATGGGTAGATGTATATTATTTTTTAATAAATTACCTGAAAATTTAATTTCATTGCCTTTAGATAAATTTAAAACAGTTGTAAAAGATGTATTAATGTCGAAAGGATATTAAAAAATTGATGATTATATAAATGACAAAGATATAAGGAAATGTTTAACGCAAACAATTACAATTATTGTAAATCAATTTTGAAAAGAGGCAACGACAATAATGACTGAGTTTCTTGCGCCGCTTCTTCTCAGCACTGGCCCAAATTGTCCCGAAGCGGTGGTAGGGTTAATTTATATGTTGGGACGTGTAAAAGTGCTAGTTGTTAGCCTACTTACAGAAATAAATGGATTTTATTGGATTTTATTCATACTAAATAGGTCTTTACATAACACAAAATATTCATAGGACATTATTTTGATGAAAGCTGAAAAAAATAATTATTTTGCTTTAAATTTCCACTAAATGACGCCAGCGCAGGAATCCAAATACATCCAACTGTGACCAATTGAAAAAACTAGAACTAGAAGTCGCAGGACTTACAATACAACTCACAATGTAAATTTATTTCGATCGGGCGGATCTTTCCAGAGAATTATCCAAATCAAGATATCACTTTTTCCAGATTATTTATCTATCGTAGCGGCTATATCTGCTGCAAATGAATTTAATCAGTTAGATATCTAATAATAACAGTGCACGTGACTCGGGTACAATATGAGGAAATAAAGTATTTTTATTGCACCTGAATTGTTTCACTGCCGGCTATTTTAAAAGATAACAATAATCTGATAGATCTGAGGTCGTAAGACTTTATTAAAACACACTTTAAGAAAAATGGACTGCTACAGGCGGGAATTGAACCCGCACCTCTCACAAGCCGGGCGTTTTTCCGGTCATTCCAAGCTATGTCCATTTTTCTTTAAGTGTGTTTTTATTTCACATTGTAAAGAAAAAACATAAGGTAAATTTATAAGACTTAAGTAAAATAAATACGCACAATGAAATATAGAGTAAATATTCGATTAAAGCTGAAAAAGAGAAATATTTAGCTTTAAATTTCCACTAAACGACGCCAGAGCAAATTTAAAGCAAAATAGTTCTCTTTTTTAGCTTAAGTTATGAATTTTCGCAAAGTAACGCCTGATTCTATCAACTATAAATATTCCATTGTTACGGAGCAAAATGAAAATGACAAAGGCTTACTTTTAGAATCAAATCGTCTAGCCTTACAAACTACCTGAACATGTAATAGGAAAGTCATAATTAGTAAAATCATCATTTCAGCCTGTTGCAGTCCACTGCTGGACATGGGCCTCCCCCGAGGAGCACACCACCACAGCGCACGATCTCCCGCGTTTTGCATCCAGTCACTACCAGCTGCCTTCTTCAGGTTCTTCATGTCCATCTAGCCGGGGGGCGTCCCACACTACGTTTAACTAAGCGTGGTCTCCATTCAAGAACCTTCCTGCTCCACCTCTCGTCGGTTCTGCGTCAGACATGGCCAGCCCACTGCCACTTCAGCTTGCTACAGTAAAATACTAAGTGGCAATTTAGAAATACTTCGTAAAAGATGATGGAGTAATAAAATGTGTGGTTGAGATTCACTTAAATCAGAACTTTAGTTTTGTTTCGCTATTCTCCTGTTCTCAGAGGATTCATCGGCGCGGCGGGATCGTTAGAAGGATAGGAATGGGTGGAGGCGAGATATTTCCTCACTACAATAAAAAAAGTGGTTACGTTTTTAATCCCGCAAATTGCGGGAAGCAACGTTTTTCGTCATGCGGGCGAGTATTTGCACCTAGGTTACTTAAATTCTAGCCGTTGGTCCTGCGCCTGATCTCTCTCCGGTCATGTCGGATTGCCGTCTCACCGAACTTTGAGAGTGAAGGAACAGTGAGTGCAAATGTGTACTGCGCTCACACTTGTGCACTATAATCTCCTGCGTAGTTGGCTGATCTCTGTTGAGATTGGCCGCCGTGGTCAAAATCGGCTAGGCCAGGACTATTATTATTATTATTACTAAAATAAGACTAGATATACGTGAATAAAACCTTAACAGATTTTGTCACAAATATTCCTTGCTTTATTTCGAGCTACCTAAATGATAAAGCTTTTTAACATTTTTATAACCATTTGTATGCAGAATATTCGGGAAATCCAGTAGTTCCAGTTTGATACTAAGTGAAAAAGAATTGCCAACCTACTAACTCGTATAAAACAGTCGGTAAGTATTGATGAAATTATTATTGCATGTTATATTGACTGAAGTAGGCAAAGTATTTGCAACCAAATACATCAAGTTTTCTTACGTACTAAAAACAATCAAAACATCGGCCTGAAATTAAATATAAAACCAAAGGACCATGACCTTTTTTGTCCCCACCCACCATCAGAAATGGAAAGTAAATCATTTTATACTATAGCGACTTCAAGCAAATCGATGGGGTTTCCATGATATTCAATATTTTGTGCAGACATTTTGCCTATAAAATGTACTGACTCACTACGCTTGGGCTTAGGATCGCGCCGCGGTAGTGCAGCACTCATACCAAATCCGCATTTAAACATTTTCGATGAGTAATCTTGTTCTATTTGGAAGGTAGGTTCTCAGAATCCGCGTAGCAATGAAACGACCGTTTGGCTTTAGACCTCGTTTATTACTGCGCGGCGGAAGCGCACACGCGCGGACCGCCGCGCGACACACGCACACATAGGTAGCTACAGGCTACATACACACCATTTCCTCCCACATTATTTTGAAACTCTGTAACAATCATAAATTAACATTAAAAATACTTTTTATAATCTATTTTCTTTCTAGGTCTTAGAATAGGACCCATTGGTCTCTCGACCGTCCCATCAGGAAGGCTATCCGAGTCATTGGGTACATCGCTTGTTTCAGTCGACGGGTCGGTCGTTTGACCAGTGGCTGTATCCTGAACAATAACATTTTCACCGAGATCATCATTTGCCTCAATCCAAACGTCATCGTCATCACGTGCCTCAGTCACAACCTCCTCCGCGTCATTATTTTCTTGAAATGGCGTAACCGATTGGTTCACTGGGGGAGGTGTCATCGGTTGTTCTTGCTGCGGTAACGACGAGAACGTTTGAAATCTCGTGCCTATAGTACTAAGGTCCTGATTACTACATTCAACATTGATTTTATTCGCCCTAGTTTTTATTATTTGGTCTATATGTCTTTTACAGGTAGTATCATATTCTTCAAAATAAACATCAAATAATCTTTGACCAATTTTCTTTTTAATTACTGCAGGTGACCATATACATTTTCTAGCGATAAACCATTTTGCCAAGACTTTTTCACCTAATTCAAAACATCTGCTTTTATGTAATTGTACTTTATCGCTAGAATTGTTTTTACATTGCATTGCAGGCAATATTATATCTAACCGGCCGCGTAAGTCTCGGCCCATCATTAACTTAGCCGGTGTGACCCCCGTCGAACAATGTGCTGTGTTACGGTAATCAAACAGAAAACCAGTTAGTTTTTCTTGAATCTTACAATTAGGCAAATTGTTTTCTAACAAAATACATTTAATCATTTTTTTGCAAGTTTTAACTGAGTTTTCTGCTTGGCCGTTGCTAGCCGGGTGGTAAACCGGAGAATTCATGTAAGTAATTCCATTACTTTTGCAAAATCTTTCAAATTCCACAGAGTTAATTTTTACATCGTTATCTGACACTATTATATTTGGAATACCGAACCTCGAAAATATACATTTCAGTTTAGCGATAAGCGCACCTGTGGAAGTACCGCAATTCATGTGAATGCATTCCAACCATTTAGTTAAGGAATCTATAACGATTAAATATACGCATTGCGTTACAGACATGTAATCGATATGTATTCGACACCATGGGGCCGGCGCGGGGGGCCAGGGCGCGGGCGGCGCGCGCGGCGCGCGCGGCGGGGCGGCGCGCAGCCCCGCGCACACGCCGCATGCGCCCACCCACGCCTCGATGTCGCCGTCAATGCCTGGCCACCACATCCTACTTCGCGCACTGGACTTAGTTTTAACCACTCCGAAATGAGAAGAATGCAATTCTTTTAGCATTTGATTTCGAAAATTCGGGGGAATCACAATTCTATGTCCCCGGAACAGACATCCGTCATTTACCTCTAAATCATTCTTGCAATGAAAGTATGGCAAAACGTTACTACATTTAATTTTTCGCGGCCAACCTCGGTTCATGTACCTTATCACAGTTTGTAATGTTTTATTACGCTCGGTTTCCTGCCTAATCGCATCGTACGACACCGGTAGTGTGTCCGCGTCTAGGAACAGAAAATATCTCGCGTCCTCTTCGCTCTTATCTTGTTTACTGTCAATGGGCAGCGGCGCTCGCGAAAAAAAATCTGCTACTAAATTATTCTTACCACCTATGTACTGTACTGTATAATTATATGCTGATAGAATTATTGCATATCGTTGTAAACGTAGGGCGGCCGTGACTGATATGCCGTTTTTCTTTCCAAATATCGACAAAAGGGGGCGATGGTCAGTTTTTAAAACAAAAGGGTCCTGTCGACCATACAAATATTGATGAAAATGCCTGACGCCAAAAATGATGGCCGTCGCCTCCTTTTGTATTTGGCTGTAGTTTTTCTCACTGGCCGTTAAAGCCCTGGGTCTTTAGCCAACGTGACATCGGTTCATAGCGAAACGATATCTAAGTTCGTTATCGTCTCCGAGATAACGATAACAATTTCGTAGCCAATGTAACACTTATGTCGTCATCGTTGTGTCGAATTGTTAATTCGTTAAAAAACACAAATATTGGCTATGGTAGGTATCGAAAATTTAGCTGTCAGTGTCACTGTCAGTCAAGAAGTAGCAAATCGGATCAAACCCGCCAACTTTTTTGTTGTTGTTTTAAATAGTTTTACTATTATTTTTATGTGAGGATTGCGTTTAATCGTTTTGTGATTATAACCAAAACACAATTTTGAAGGTGGTAAGTAAATGTAGTGTTATAACTTTTAGATGGTCTCCAAAACTTAACTTATGCTTTTCAAAATAAATACATTTTTATGTGATGGATGTTCAAACGATGATGGAGTAATCTTTATTTTACTTTTTAGTCATAAAACATGGGATCAAGAGTGCGAGGAAGTCCCGAACAATTGTCAACGCTGCTTGAGTATATGGAAACGTAAGTCAATTAAAGTTTTATTCATGAGTATGTAATGTAAACAAAGACGCGACTGTAACAATGAAATACTTGTATTGAAGTTTGTTTGTTTATGTTACAGTCATGGTGACCTGGCGAGGGCACTTGCTGGATCACAAGGTCGCGTAAGGTCAGACCGACTATGGACTGAACTTACTAACATTTTGAAAGCTGTTGGTGGTAGTGTCAGCAAGACTACAGAGAAGTGGAAAAAAGTAAGGACCTAATGAACATTTTGAAATGAGTGATGTGATGAAAAAGTGGCTAGCAATCCTAGCTGTATTTTCAGAGGTTGTTTGTTTGATTTCCAAACAGGAAATCATTCATCTGATTAATGTTTGTTCATGTGTGTTGGTTTTGTGTTTGAATAAGTGGACGCACCCTTAAGGTTCTCTGTTATAACTAGACTGGACTAAGATGATGATTATCAGTCTCTGACACTCACAGTACAAGCTATGCTTTGGAGTCAATGGCCGTATGAGATGTCCCGAATGTTTATTTATTTTCCAATTAATTTCTAAATTACTTACTAAATAATTGGCTTTTTAATCTCATATATACTTATGATTATAACTACTCTTTATTCAATAAAGGTGTGATCAGATTGGAAGTCCAAGACAAAAAAAAAGGCATTGGCCATAAGGCTTCATGCAAGAGGGACTGGAGCAAGCGGGCAAACTTTATCAGCTAGTGATGAAAGGGTGCTGGCTATAATGGGTGCTTTGGCAGTGGAAGGACAAGCCTCTGTAGATATTATATCTGTGTGCCAAATTGCATCGAAATCCATTCAGCCGTTTTCGCGTGATTAATTAATTTTATTTAAAAATTGATTTAAGAAAACATTTTCAAAGAGGTATCCATAAATTGTCCAAAATAACACTCATTTTCTCTTGCAGACTCCCCACAACTGACTGGACCACAGCATTCCACTTCACAGCCCTCAAATAATTTGCTTCTGTCGTCCACATCTCAGGTGCAGACACCACCACCCCTACCGCTCGGCTCTGGAACGACAGCCTACTTCGCCACCTCCACCAGCCCTAGCAGTGCCATCCCCACCAGCTCCTGCACCGCCCACTACTCCGAGGCGAATGTGTCCACCTGCCCCCGCGCATCTGCTATTGACATGCGGTTGACATCACCAGCGACACCGCAGTCTGCTGCCTCTCCCGACCGCCCTCGTTTGCGCGCCCGCCGTAGACGCCACTGACTGTAGGAATCTATATGAAAGTTTATAATTAGGCATTTTTAATCAATATAAAAAATAATTATGTTCACAATACTTTTGTTTGATTATGGAACTCTCGCGTGGCGTTTGTGGACTATCCACCTGCTCTATACTATGACCCTGTTGCAAAAAAGCTAAGAGCACTCAGCACCTGAAAAATATAATAATATATATGTAGGTTTGTTGTGCTTTTATAATTAACAGCGGTAACAATATGAAATAATTGAGGCTACATATAGGTACTTACAGCGTTATAGTATTGAGTAGAAGCAAACATTAAAACCTTAGATTGGAAGTGCAACATTAGAACATACCTAGTTTAGAATGAAAAATTTTCAATAAATAAATATGAATATTTCTAACCTTTATTTCCACGGGAATTTTAGGGGAACCTTTTAATCCGGCATGACCTTTTAGGTCGTTACATAGCCTCCTAAAAGTTGGATAAACAATAATTTGGGCAAATCCTCGATTGTATCCTTCGTTGTATAAATCGCTTTTGGCGCCTCTCTCACGTTTTCTCATTGTGTGCAGCCCACAATAAACGCAAAGAATAATTTTTCAACTTATTATTACCCTTTTAGCACTAAATAAATACCTACTAGAATGTACTAATATCACTCCGTGTTAAAAGTCAGCTACGAGTAGATGAAATCCGGCCATATTGTTTCGATAACTACAACATTTAAACATTCGGTTCGTTATCTTTTTTAGCGATCACGATCGAAGCGATGACGAACACTTAAAGTGCAGCTTGTCTACGCATTCATATGGGATAACCGCGATAACAATTCGTTTCTTTATCGTTTCGTTACGAATTATAACACTTGTCTACCAACTTGCGATAACGATGACGATTGACCACGTGATTTAACGAGGCTTATGTCAATCCCATACATTTTAATGATATCGAACTTCGATATCGTTTTTAAGTTGTTACTTTGTCTCAGCCCCCTGGACGCGAACGCAATCGGTCGCTCCGTGCCGTCCGCTTCGACGTGCGCGAGCACCGCGCCCAGCCCGCCGGGCACCGCGTCCACGCTCAGTGCTAGCGGAGAGCTCGGCTCAAAGTGCGCCAGGACGCGCTCCGACGCCAGCTCCCGCTTCACAGCATCCAGCGCCCCTTGTTCTTTCTCTGTCCAGCACCACGGCGCGCCTTCCCTCAGCAGCGCGTGTAGGGGCTGCATCAATGCCGATGCGTTGGGGATAAAATTACGGTAATAATTGACGACACCCAAAAAACGCTTCAACTCCGTCACGTTTGTTGGGTTGGATGCGTTTATGATGGCCGAAACTTTACTTGAACTAGTTCTTAATCCATTTTTATCGATAACGTATCCTAAATACGTCACACTCGGCTGAAAAAAAGAGCATTTATCTTTTTGTAACCTAAGCCCAGCGTCTCGCAATCGCCTAAGGACTTCTGTTAGCCTTTCCCTATGAATTTCATCCGTGGGGCTTGTTACACATACATCGTCGAGCCAGCAACTGACGCCGTCTATGCCTAGCAACAACGTCTCCATTGTGCGTTGAAAAATTGCCGGAGCGTTAGCGAGTCCATAAACAAGACGCGTATATTTATATAAGCCTTTAGGGGTATTTATTGTTGTTAATAATTGAGATGATTCTTTTAACTTAAATTGATTATATGCATTGCTTAGGTCCAATTTAGAATAACATTTGCCCCCACCAATTTTTGCAAAAACTTCCTCTATACGGGGAAGGGGATACTTATCAATTTTTAACATTTTATTTAATGTGCACGAAAAATCTCCAGCAATTTTCAGTTTACCATTTTCTTTCAGAACGGGCACAATAGGAGTAGCGTATTCAGAAAAATTAACAGGCACTAAGATTCCTAATGCTACTAGTCTATCTAATTCTGCGTTTACTTTTTCTTTGAGTGCGAAGGGAATTAACCGCGGCTTGAAAAATTTTGGTGTGGCATCGTCTTTTAAATGCAACTCGACCTCGAACTTGTTGAAACAACCTAACTCGTCTTTCCAAAGTTCTGGGAATGCATTCAATAATTGCTGTACTTCATCTTGACGATTTATGACACAATTATTTTTAACAGTAAAATAGATATTAAATTTCGACATAAGGCAGGACCTCCGTTTTTAATGACATAAAACTTTATATCTTTCGTTTGATTACCGTAGGTCACTTTGCAAACAAAATAGCCCATAGGTACGATTTTATGTCCATTATATAAACACATTTTTATCACTTGACTGTAACCTAAAATTTGAAAATGTTTCTAGATATAGGTTATCAGAAATAACACTTGAACCAGAACCTGTATCCAGCTCCATTGATAGGTTAGCATCATTAGCAAAAATTGACAACTTTATTGGTTCATATTTTACGTACCTCATATTAAACAATTGGCATTCCTTACAGTCAGACTCATGAACCTCGTCTTGGTCCTGCTCCGCATCAATATTATTCAAACGCACCGCACGTATTTTACACACTTTCTTTAAATGTCCTTTTTCCCCGCACACTGAGCACTTGTAATTTTTATAACGACATTTCGATGCATCGTGATTTTTAAGTCCACACACCGCGCACTTATTCTGGTCGCCGTTATCAACGTGAGCCGGGCCGCGCCGTCCCTGCGGCCCTCGGCGCTCGCTCACGCGGTACACGGGCTCCTCCTTGACCTTCAGCTCCGCTGCTCCGACTCCCGAAACGCTGCAGCGCGCGCGCCTTGCGCACTCGGCCTGCTGAGCTATCTCCACGGCCCTCGCAAGCGTCAATGTAGCAGAGTCTTGTTCGAACAGCCGGTCACGAACCACTCCTGCACCCAGGCCCAATATGAAGCGATCTCGCAATAAGATATCCAATGCCGATCCAAACTCGCAGTACACGGCGAGTCCACGTAAACGCGCCGCCCAGTCGTCGATACTCTCATTATCGAATTTGGATGCTTCATAAAACACTGCCCTGTCGGCAAATGTCGACCTCTTAGGTGTGAAATGGGCACAAAGCGCCTTAATTAAGTCTTCATATGGCAGACTTTCCAGCTCCTTCGGATGTACTAGATCCCGTGCCAAACGGTACGACTCGTCCGATAGGTGTGTCAGCAGTAACGCACTTTTGTTGTCGGTTGAAATGTTGTTCAATTTAATAAACTGCGTCAGCCGGCTGTGAAAAATGGACCACTCTTGGTTTTTGTGGTCAAAAATTTGTATATTTCCCATGAAATTCATATTCACTATTTCACATACACACACTGTGGGTAAGAAACCGTCGCCAATGTTCTATTTGGAAGGTAGGTTCTCAGAATCCGCGTAGCAATGAAACGACCGTTTGACTTTAGACCTCGTTTATTACTGCGCGGCGGAAGCGCACACGCGCGGACCGCCGCGCGACACACGCACACATAGGTAGCTACAGGCTACATACACACCAAATCTACTATTGTGATAACTTTGTAAGACTAAATTTTTGTGTTGTTGCCTGAATAAAGTAATTTTTCTTGTCATAAATGTTATAATCGTCTGTCCGGAACCAACTTTGTATGGTAATAATAAAAAATCTTCGATTGTTTTGAATTTAAGTTCATTCTAGTGCTCATATATTTTTGATCACGATCTTTCAGCGAGGTAATTTTAATTTAAAACCCAAATTTGGTTTGCCGTCTGTGTACAGAACATTAATTTGTCTATTATTTTAGAATCTACGGTTTGTATTTTCGCAAACAATCTAGGTATTTCATTCCGGTCAACAATAACATACACCAATCAGGGTTGTTTGTTATAAATAACACTCTGGATGTTTATTTTAGATTGTGCGATTGGTTTCTGACTTGATGGTGACCTTATAAATGTATAGCTGCATATTATAACTTAAAGAATTTTGTCTGAAATTGTCAGCCAATGCGTGAGGACGGTAAAGACTTGTGACCCACATGTCAGAGGCCTTATATGTATTACTGTTTTTTTGCAAATTTTTATTAATTACGTTAATCAGATGTCAGAGGTGCCTGTCGGTATAATTTTCGCGCAACATGTATCGGTCGTGGCGTTCCACCTTTTTGGGCAAACCTCACTAAATTCGGGAGATTGGAACACTTAGAAATATCACAGACTTGTTTACTGCGCTCCGACAGACCCGTGAGCGGTAGTTTTATTTTAAATAACGCTGCATACAGCGGGTTATCAATAATATTGTTTCGACTCAAACATTTTGGTTGTATATATTTGCGTTGAAAGTATTTAGGAATTCAAAGCTAACAGAAATCATATTTTTCTAAGCATAGCAACATCGAATGCCAAAGCAAGCGTCTTAAAGCGGAAATAGTCAATGTAAACTTACTAAAAGAATGTCACAATCCATACTACTATTATAAATGCGAAAGTATCTCTATCTATTGGCATGAAATTTGGTATGGAGATATTTTGATAAATTATGTTTATTCGAAATCTGAATATTGATTTACAGGGTAAGATTCACGAGTTCGCAAATTAGTCGCTGAATAAGTTCACTGTGCTTGCCTAGTCAGTGTTTTATTGCTTCATGCTAATGACATCGTCAATGTTTAAGTGCTTGATTTTAATAGCTCAAAAAGGGTACTTCCGAAACGGTTACCCCTTTTGACCTGTTTTCGTATTCAATGAAGTTTATTAATCATGTCTTAGATCTACACACAAAAAAATGTAGTAAAAAGTTTTAAGGAATACTTTTTTACACCAAGTTTCACACAATGCTGGAGATATAGTTTAACAGTATGATCCTAAATTAGTCAGAAATCTACCATAAGCAAAACAAAAAAAAAACTATAGTTAACTGAAATTATAAGAAACGAGATCAGATCTTTAATTAACAAATTATTTACTCAATACATGAAACCAGTACGGTGAGTGAATAACATGATATATTTTAAGATCAGCTGATCATCATGGGGTCCAATAAAAAACATAGCATAGGGGTAGTTCGACAAGTGATAAAACTCATTTGTCGGAGCGCGTCGGTTGCTGCCAGCCACCTACATTAAATCCGTTTGTTTATCTGCAGTTTCAAAATAAATCTACCCCTTTTACTCATGCTGGCTTGGCCGTGCAAGTGAACGGGATAGCAGAATATGGAAATACTGCAGCATTACAGAGTACAGTCTGAGATCCCCCTTGATCATCAATCCCTCCATCTCCGCATCTCCAGTCGGTTCAAACTAACGAGCCTTAATGTATTCCTCGCACTAAACTCTACCAGAGTTGTTTATGAAACTTCGCGAAAGTCTTATCGCTTTTTAACGTCCTATTAATGGTAAGATTTGGGACTATCTGGTCGTTTTTAAATACTGGTCATAATATCTGGAGGAGGCCTTTACCTTCCAATGAGAGGGGTACTTGTATTAAACATACTCATAAATGTTACCATTATTATTAAGTACGAGTGGACCCCGCAGACGTTGTCATGCTCGTTGTTTTTTTTAACATCCCGTGCTTTAAGGAACACCATAAAACATGAATTGGCCAAATTCGTCCAGGCGTGTTCTTGAGTTATGCGCTTACCAATACGTTTTGCGATTCATTTTGATATTATAGATTCCTGTAGACTTTTTTTGCAATCATTTCGTTTTTAAAAATTCTACTTTAAGCAAGAAATAAGAGCCTTTCTTTATTATGGGACTATCAATCTAACTGTATTTCCTTACGACTGAGTAAATTCAGGACTGACCTGAATAACCAGCTAAAAATAAAATTACCAATGGAGTCATAACAATATCTGTGGAGAAATCAAATAGTTCTTTAATTTAACGTTGAATAATAACTAAGCTGACCTCTAGAAAACCAAAAGTAAAAAAAATGGTCTCAAGATAAAGAGAGAGGTCAAAGAGACAGAATAGTAACAAATCGTAATAGAAGGGGCAGGGTCTCTTTAAATGCTAATAAGTAATTGTTATTCGTATAGCATGCAACAAAGAAAATGAAGACAATTAAAATTTTAAGTATCACTTCAGATTTGCAGTTGGACGGATCTGTCGGAGAGCATTGCATAATTTAAAGTTAAATTGGAAAACGACAAATTAATATGGATTCTTGTGGAGAAAAGTTTTGTAATTATCTTATTTTCGATTCGACACTGATTTGTATCCAAATTGTCAGTAAAGTCGTTATTAATGAGGTGCTAATACCTATGTGAAAGGTGCTTGTGGCGCAGTGGTTGCAGCGCTTTGGTACTGATACCAAAAGTTAAGCAACCTACGGCGCGGTCATGTTTGGGATGGGTGACCATTCTGACCATACAAGTGACGTCTATTTACAAGCATCTCCGTGCTTTGGAAGGCACGTTGAGCTGTTGGTCCCGGTTAATATCGATAGATTAGTCTTTAATTATTCTTTAAGCCTGGTCGGAGGCCCTCGGGCGGCTTAATAACATCTGAGAGTAAGGTTGGTCACTTACCTTACACACACCCCTCCACCAATCCGCACTGAGCCCGCGTGGTGGAGTATGGCACGTATCACGTCATAGTTGATGTGAGGCCTGTGCCCAGCAGTGGGACGTATATAGGCTGATGATGAATACCTATGTGCACAGAGTTTAATTGAATTAAGCTTGAAATTCGACAACATTTTATCTACGTTATTTGTAACAAAATGATTACAAGCTGCACCCTAGCTTTATGCGAAGGCAGTGATTATCTACATTGTTCCTAAGTCCAAGTTTCAAAGTCGCCAACAGAAGCGCTTCGCGCCGAGGTCGGGCTGACTCGGCTTATGATCCGAACCTTTGACCGACGTGTGGAACTTAACCCTGCATTGCTCGCTAGAGTTACCTAGGTAAAGCAACCTGTTTTCACTAGGAACAATCGATACATAGTTTTTTTTTATATATTCGAGTGGTCTGAGGTCCAGACTACAAAACCGGCTGTCGCGGGTTCGAATCCTGCTAGGGGAAAATGTTTGTGTGATGAGCACGATCATTTGTACCTGAGACATGGGTGTTTATAAATGTATTTAAGTATTTCTATCCGCCTTTCAAGCCACCATAGCACAAGCTAACGATTAGTTTGGGGGTAGGTAATTGGTGTGTTCGTTGAAACAATTTATTTATTTATAGTTTTTTCAATGGCAAGCGCACACTTGCTGCTTACAGTCACCGCGATTCGCGACTGTAGCGATTTTTCCAGGCTGATTTGATGACACACTGTCGATTGCACGTCAGTTAATCTGATGATCCTTACATTGTTTTAGAATACTTACGTCATAACGTTTTTATCGAAGTTTTGCTTAAAGCAATAAAATAAGTATTTTTGTGTAAAATATCGTAAGTTGAGAAGACATTCGTTGCTGAGTCATATTTTTTCGGCAAAAGAAAGAAGCAAGAGAGAGTGTCATCAAGTTTCAGAATTTTTTTTGGAGTTGTGATTTAGTGTAGTGACACGAATTAACGACGGTCATTATCCAGGCGGACGGCTCAAGCGTCACTAATTAAACTTCTGCCGATACGCCTAACGCGCGGGGAAAATCTAGATTGATTTTTTAACAAGGCTTAAAAAGCAAAGTTAGGTGAAAAGCTGTGATATAAATAAAAATTAAAATTCAATAAAATTCATTTATTTCTGTAACTAGGCTAAGAACTAGCACTTTTACACGTCCCAACATATAAATTAACCCTACCACCGCTTCGGGACAATTTGGGCCAGTGCTGAGAAGAAGCGGCGCAAGAAACTCAGTCACTATTGTCATTGCCTCTTTTCAAAATTGATTTACAATAATTGTAATTATTTGCATTTAAACATTTCCATATATCTTTGTCATTTATATAATCATCAATTTTATAATATCCTTTCGACATTAATACATCTTTAACAACTGTTTTAAATTTATCTAAGGGCAATGAAATTAAATTTTCAGGTAATTTATTAAAAAATGATACACATCTACCCATAAATGAGTGACCAACCTTATGAAGCCTAAAATGTGGAACGGCAAGCCTATTTTTTTGTCTTGTGTTGAAGTTATGCAAATCGCTATTTTTAGGAAATAAGTGTAAGTTTTTTCGAACGTAAATTAGGTTTTCGTAAATATATTGCGAGTAAACTGTAAGTATTTTAACTTCTTTAAACAATTCTCTAAGTGTTTCATTTGATTTAAGTTTATAAATAGCCCGCACGGCTCGTTTCTGCAATACGAAAATTGTCTCTATATCTGCAGCTGAGCCCCATAGTAAGATGCCGTATGACATGATACTGTGAAAATAACTAAAATAAACTAGTCTTGCCGTTTCAACATCAGTCAGAAACCTTATCTTTCTTACAGCGTATGCAGCGGAGCTTAGTCTCTTTGATAAGGTCATGATATGAGGACCCCACTGGAGCTTATCATCTAAAGTAATTCCCAAAAAAGTTGCAGTATTTGAAGTAACTAGTTGTTCATCCTTAACAACAACCTTTGTTGGAACTTGTCGGACATTGGGCATTGTAAACTTAATGCATTTAGTTTTGGTCGCGTTAAGCAATAAATTGTTAACGGTGAACCAATGAAGTACTCGCGAGAGAGTACCATTTACATCGTCAAACGATTCTTTACCCCTTGGAGTTTTAAAAAGTAGTGAAGTATCATCAGCAAATAACACTATCTCACAAGCACCGTCGACAAAGTATGGAAGGTCATTAATATATATCAGAAACAGTAAGGGTCCCAATATCGAACCCTGGGGCACACCCATAGTGAGAGGTGCTCCAGGAGACTCTGCTCCATTGATAGAAACCTTTTGTGTTCTCTCAGTGAGATATGAATTAAATAAGTTACATGCATCAGTTGATACACCATAATGGCGTAGTTTTCTCAACAGGGTCTCATGGTCAACACAATCAAACGCTTTAGAGAGGTCACAAAAAATTCCCACAGCATCATGCTTACTATCATAGGCATCAAATATATGTTTCAACAGAGCGACTCCAGCATCAGCAGTACTGCGACCCTTTGTAAAACCAAATTGTTTATTATGCAATAAATTGTTTGATGTGAAGTGAAATAGTAGCTGATTGAATATAATCTTTTCAAAAATTTTACTTAGAACCGGTAAGATAGATATTGGTCGAAAATTTGAGGGGTTATTTTTGTCACCAGATTTAAATAACGGTACTATTTTACTAAATTTCATTAAATTTGGGAATTTTCCTTCATCAATACATTTGTTAAAAATGATCGCTAAAAGAGGTGCTATGAATTCAATAATAGTTTTAATGATACATACGGATATTCCCCACAGATCCTCGGTTTTTTTCATATTTATTTCATTGAATGCGTTCATAATTACATCGGTGCTTACGTATCTAAAGTATAGTGGTGAATCACACTCATCAATATCGGATTTGAGAATGGATTCAGACATTTCTGCAGAAGAGTTAAGTTCTTTAGTAGTAGATGGTGCTATATTAGCAAAGAACTTTTCAAAAATATTAGCTACTTCTGCATCAGATTTAACTAGTTTACCTCCGTCTTTTAATGAATATGAACGATCTTTTGTTTTATCTTTACCGGTTTCTTTGTTTATGATATTCCAGGTAGCTTTGGCTTTATTTTTTGAACCTGAAACTATCCTACGAAGATGATTCGACTTTGCTTGGGCACAAACTTTTTTAAAGATTTTTGAATATTTTTTAACATATTCTATAATATGTGGGTCCTGAGAATGTTCTCTAATACTATACAGATCATATAACTTGTTCCTGCTTTTATAAATACCTGGTGTAGCCCATTCATTAAACTTACTTGTAAACCGATTAGACTTAACCTTTTTTTTTGTGAAAATTGATGCAAATTCGCTTTTAATTAAGTTAAAAAGATCTTCATATAAGTTGTCTACGTTACTACTACTGTTTGAAATTAATGTTTTCACACCATCAAAAATCCTATCCTTAAATCTATTTATCCTGTTTGCAGTGACTGGTCTATAAACTATATCTACTACGCTCAAGGCCGGACCAGACGGAAATGTGACCTTTTGTCCTCTATGGTCGGAGCTTAGACATTGTAAAATAGATTTATTTGTTATTTTGACATCACAAAAAATATTATCTATGCAAGTAGCCGTTGTTGGAGTCACTCTGGTAGGTTCTTCAAAAACATTATTTAGGTTATACGATTCAAAGAGATTAAGAAATCTCATAGAAATTTGTGTTTTTTTTAATATGTCTATATTAAAATCACCGCATACTACTAAATTCTTTTTTGATTTTGATGCTTTTGATAAGACTTTATCCATAGTGTCTTCAAAAAGTTGGTAATTAGCGTCTGGCGGGCTATATACGCTTATGACAATATATTGATCTAGTTCAACACATGCAAGTTCAATAGTTCGCTCAATGGAGAGAGATACAATATCTTTTCGTTCTTTACAGTTAAATTGAGTTTTCAACAGAATAAGTGACCCACCTCTAGTTGTAGTCTCCCTTGTGAACGAACTACCGACCTTATAATTGTCAATACTTAACTTTACTTTACTTAACTTTACGTTATAAAAAAAGGGCTAGTGATCAAAAGGAACAGGTCATCTTCATTCACTATGCTAAGGTACGAGTATTAAGAACGCATGAAAAATCAGTAAAAATTATTCAAAATTGAAAATTTTGACACGTTTTAAACAGTATAGCAATAATAATAGTCCTCCTGGCCGATTTTGACCACGGTGGCCAAGCCAACTACTAAGCGCAATACCGTGTGCACTCACTGTTCCATCACTCTTAAAGTTCGGTGAGACGGCAAGCCGACATGACCGGAGAGAGATCAAGCGCAGGACCAACGGCTTGACGTGCTTTCCGAGGCACGGGGGTGTATCACCGCCAACTTCCCGATTCCGAGCTGTTTTTTGAGAAATACATGACAGAAAATCTCAGAAACAATTTTTGGCTCGACCTGGGATTCGAACCCAAGACCTCTCGGATGTAAGGCAGAAACTTTGCTACTACACCAACGAGGCAGTCATAATAATACTACATACATAAAGAAATGAACCGCATCCATCCAACAAACGCTTACACTAAAAATTTTTGTTCCTGTATGCTAAAGCGCTACTTCTAACAAGTCGTACTTCAGTTGTTTGCAGTACCCGAAACTTAAACGCTCTGAGACAAGACAATATCTTCCGTTTAGCCGACGACGCAAAGACAGTAACCCAGTTTATCACAAAAGTCGCCCAGACAGGAGCGGCGCGAAATGAGGTGAGCGTACACAGCTCACGGGTAAGACTACGTTTGAGTACTAGTGATGCGACTGCAGGAGAGGAATTGAGAAATGTTGATAAAGAGTTTAGATTTAAATTCATATAAACAAAGATTTGCTGAATGTTTATTAGCGTCATGCACATCGATTCTATATGTTTTAAATTGTCACAATGCTAACACAATACAACAGCATGTTAAGTTCTCCTAGTTTGTAAAGAATGTGCGTGTGAATAGACTAGATGACACCACCAATCATTGACATTCTCTTTATTATCTGTCAAAATATATTTTTTTTTATGAGAATACAAAACGTGACGTCACGGTAGAGTATCAGAAATATTTATTGAATTTTGTGTGTTTTAAGATTGGTTTCTACAACTTTTTGGAAATATACTGGTTATATTAACTTCATAGTTTTTTAAACGCCATGGTCTTGAAAATATTTAAGATAGGTGTCATCATACCTGTTGTCAATTTGGCGCGGCTTTCATATGCTAAGAAAACGTCATAGCTCAATGCATCGGTTGGAGAGCGAACCCTAACCAAACAAACAAAGATGAAAAGCTTTAAAAGATAAAAAAAAAGATGAAAAATTAACTTAGCAATCCCATACCGACATCTTAAAATGCGCACCAACATCACTTCCTAGATCGTAAACGTAAACCAAACGCGCACTCGCCGGGACCTCGCGGGAATATTAAAACACTGCACCACACTCGTAATTAATGCCGGGCAAATGAGGGCTCTGATGAATATTTAGATTTATTGACACGGATAAGGTATGCCCTGCGTGTACGGGGACACGTATCTTTGGGCTGCTATAAAGTGCTTTACAAATATATGTATACTAGCTGTCCCGGCAAACGTTGTTTTGCCATATAAATGTTTAAGGTGGACAATCCTTAACACTAAGGGGTATGAAAAATAGATGTTGGCCGATTCTCAGACCTACTCAATATGCTCATAAAATTTCATGAGAATCGGTCAAGCCGTTTCGGAGGAGTACGGGAACAAACATTGTGACACGAGAATTTTATATAGAGATTTAACGCAGCTTATATATACATAATAAGGAGTGTCCATATAGAAATGTCGTAGTGTCATGACTTGGAATTCGAATACTGTGGTTTGCGGTGAAACATGCCGTTCTATAAATCTGTTTTGGCCATTTAATTTTAACTTGTAAACAAAACTGCACGTATTCGTCAAATTCTTCGTTTAACCAAAATACATATCTTTGAATGATGATTAATTTTAGATATAAGATAATTATGTCTACTGTTAACTTGCCTACGTTTGTTTTTGATGTTGGTCGACGTAAACTTTAGCCTAATGAAGTTACAAACTTTAGTGGTTTAATACTAAGTTAACACATACATGTTTTATAAGATTTTTTATTTGTTAATAAATGGAAAAAAATATGTACTTAAATGTGTATATGTACCGTGTTAAAGTAAATAAATGGAATTGGAATTGTAAGAATTATACAAAAAATCAAGAAAGATATGTTACGGTAACAGATGTTTTGAATATTGGAGCATACTCGTGTATTGAATTTGCGACTTATCACTTTGGCGTTTCCCGCGTCTGTCGCTATGTATGTATGTAATATTGATTTATTTATGCTTAGATCTTTAAAACTGCTCAATGATTTTTTATGCAGTTTTTTAAATAGATATAGTGATTTAAGAGGAAGGTTTATACGAATAAAAAATATAGCCCTCCTGGCCGATTTCGACCACGGCAAACAATCTCAACAGGGATCACCCAACTAAGCAGGAGATATTATAGTGCACAAGTGTGAGCGCAATACACAGGTGCACTCACTGTTCCATCACTCTCAAAGTTCGGTGAGACGGCAATCTGACATGACCGGAGAGAGATCAAGCGCAGGACCAACGGCTGAACGTGCTTTCCGAAGCACGGGTGTGTTACACCGCCAACTTCCCGTCTCCGAACTGTTTTTGAGAAAATCATGACAAAAAATCTCAGAAACAATTTTTTGGCTCGACCTGGGATTCCAACCCAGGACCTCTCGGATGAAAGGCAGAAACTTTGCCACTACACCAACGAGGCGGTCATATAGATAGGCTTAAAAAATAACACAGCGGGCAGGACAATGTCTGCCGTTTTTGCTAGCACTTCATATAGTCAGATAATTTTATGTCAATATTCCTTATATATAACTGCATTGCTATTGCAACTAATATTTTTTGGAAAGATGAAAATTAAACTACTTGTAAGTACTAGTCGGTGATACTGAGGTGCTTGTGGCGCAGTGGTTGCAGCGCTTTGGTAGTGATACCAAAAGTTAAGCAACCTACGGCGCGGTCATGTTTGAATTTGGTGACCATTCTGACCATAAAAGTGACGTATATTTTCAAGCAGTTCCGTGCTTCGGAAGGCACGTTAAGCTGTTGGTACCGGTTAATATCGATAGATATTAGTCGTTAAGCCTAGTCGGAGGCCCTGGGGCGGCTTAATAACATCTGAAAGTAAGGTTGGTCACTAACTTTACAAACAACCCCTCCAGCAATCCGCACTGAGCCGGCGTGGTGGAGTATGGCTCGCACCATCTTATAGTTGAGGTGAGGCCTGTGCCCAGCAGTGGGACGTATATAGGCTGATGATATATAACTGCAAAATGTTTTTGAAAATGTATGTTTTGTAATTTTTTTAACATGCTTCACGCGTTTGCGCTTCTACGGATCGGGCCATCGAATTGGATGCCCAGTCGCTGCCTCCGAATAAATTACCTGTTTTATCTTAATTTGGAGCATGTGTGTCCAATTACGTAAAACGGGGCGTCCTCCAATTAATTCGACGGGTCATTTTTAGGGTTCCGTAGTCCGACAAGGAACCCTTATAAGATCGTTCAGTCCGTCCTAGTCTGTCACAGCAGAATATCTTCTACGTTTATGGACTGATTTGCATCCAACTGGTTCCAGGATACTTCACATATAGATCTCATTTATAAAAATACGAAAAATTAAAATTACACCTGTTTGAGGGTACCGCCCTATACATGTACCTAAAGTGAAATATTTTTTGAGTGCACCCCCTTGTATGGGGTACCGTTGAAAAGGACTATAAAAATAAGATAGAGTTTCCATACAACACTTTTTTATCCGCTTTACCATTTGCAAGTTATAGCCCGCCAAAGTCGTTTACGCGGTGTCCCCCCCCCCCCCCTGTAATTTCTAAAGTCTTGGACCTATAAACTTCAAATCTCTCACGTAAAGAAACAGGCATAGAAACTCTTATTTAAAATTGTTTAAAAATCCTACTTAAAATTCGGGTATCCTGTGATAAATACTTTCAAAATTATAAATAATATAAAAATAATTATATACTTTACAATGATGACATTGACGGCTAAGGAGATCATGATGCAAGAAATGCAAAACAGCGCGGTGCTAAAATTGACTACGGAACCATACTTTATGCGTGGTCCGACACGCTTTTGGCCGGTTTTTTATTTTGTCGTTTTTCACTCGCACCAATTTGCCGAAGTGTTTGTGGGTAAGCTAATACGTGTTCCAATTTATTGATATTTCATTGAAAACTCTCTGTATGCTGGCTGAGCTCGCATCGGGAAGTTCCGAGAACACCTGTAGTTGAATGTGTCTGAGTGTATACCAATTCGAGTGTTACGAAATGTTAAGTTAGGACTATAGGTGCTGCATTTCTGTGCAAATCAATATTGACCCAATTACCAGGGCACATAAGTGGCGTACTCTCGCCACCACTCGCGACAGTCAACGTTTTAGGTGTCATTGTCCACTGTCATTAACGAGTTACTACGACAGTATACCAAATATGTACGCTGACGATTTAGTAATGATGTCATGTACTTACTTACTTCGATGGCTCAGCGACTCGAAGTGGATCTTTGTCTCCGACACGATTTGGTGAAACTGATCCCTATCTTGTACTTATGATGCTTATCTTATATGTGACCAATTCGCCATTTAAGGTTCACACACCTAACCAAGTTTTCCGTAGTTTAAAATCAAAAAATACCCCGATGATTTGTAAAAACTTGTCTTTTGAAATAAACAAGATTTAAGTTACAGCCGATTTAATGAACTGCAGTCGATCCACAATACAAGTGGCTGAATTCTGTGCTGCCACGATATAATTTCTCGTGTTCCATCGACACGCCAAGAAGAAGAACAAGATGTGCTTACGATATTTAATGTAAAGGGAGGCGACCACACAATCTTCAGTCAACGTCGCGAGAGTCAATTTACCAAGATGCTAAGACGCTACGATGCTACGAGAAACGGCGTAGATAAAGGCGATGACACACCAACTGTAGTTACAGAACTAACTTCCAACAACCCCGTTCAACTATTCACAAATGTACTGAGCTAGATTCGAATCGAACTCATAGAGCTATACATGAATCTGATTTTAAATTGGTTTTCGAGTTTGTGAATAGGGCTTGAGTGGTAATCGAATGTACGTTTCGTTATTCAAATTGTATGAAATAAAAATATTGTATGTACAGTTTTGAGTAGTTTATGAATGATTACTTTGCAGTTGTGAAAAAACTTAAATGATAGAATTTTGGACATGTATGATTTAGGTGCACCCATTTAAATTCTGGTTGACCTTACGTCTCAGGCTGCGAAATGTTTAGCAGAAATGATTTCAAACCCTTGAGAACCTATCACCTGCGCAACTGAGTGTATGTAATAGATTAAGGAACGTTGTAGCTGACATGTGTTTTTTCAAAAAGCCCCAAAATAAATATAGATAAAAATACATGTATAGGGGTATACATGTATAGGGCATTAAAAAGGGGTAATTTTAATTTTTCGTATTTTCAAAAATGAGATCTACGAGTATGTGTGAAGTATCCTCGAACAAAGTTACATGCAAATCAGTCCATAAACGTAGAAGATATTCCGCAGTGACAGACTAGGACGGACTGAACGATCTTATAAGGGTTCCTTGTCGGACTACGGAACCCTAAAAATGATAGAAAACTGGTTGCGTTATGTCATTTTACGATTTTGTATGATAAATGCAGATAACAACTCGTATTACTCAGAAATGTGTAGGGAATAATGTTATTGTATTAACAAACTTCATTACTTGTATTCAAGAGGTCCTTCTGGACGAGTCCTAATATAAAGAGAGGCAAGGCAAGAGGAGGGAAGAGGCCCAAGAGGGCTCGAGGCTTAGACACGGCCTAATCGACGTTTGTTATTAAAAGCACCGCCGAGTAATGACGAACATTTTTAACTACAGCGCTGTCGCCCGCTTATTAAAATTTTAAATGTACGCCTGGCGTCTTAAACATACATATTTTGTTGAGGTGATAATATTTTCATGTTTATTTTTATTTTTTTGTGTTAATATTAGCAAGAAATGTATTTTTTTGGTAATAAGCTATCAAAGACCAAGAATCTGCAAGTGGGTGTGTGTAACAGTTAAACAAAAATTCTATGAGAGTTAGACACAATATGAATCAACACATGCAAATCTCTTTGATATGAATAGTTGTTTTAAGAAGCAAAAATTTATTAGTAGTGTCTATAAATTAAAATATACTCTGTTTTCTAAATTGCAGATAGGATTAGTATGCAATAACTTATCCCATTAAAATCTGTCCAATAATAAAAAAAAATAGTACTAAAAATCTTAAAACTAACATTTAATAAAACCATAAAGACAGCAAAGCAATTGGAAGTGAAGTGAAGAATTTATACCAAGTCAGCACAAGCTGAGCAGCTTGTGCTGACTTGGTATATGATCCCAAGCAGCGCTCATCTCTCCATAGATGTTGGGTAAGAGGTAGGTCTTGAGGGCTTGTTAGATCAGGAAGTTAAAACAATGGATAAAAAAGAAAGAAACATCATTGAGGAGCACTGTAGCGTATGTATGTGTGTGTGTGTGTGTATAATGTTCAAAATTATCAATATTTTATTATCGCGTTATGTTTGGGATCGGTTAAAAGTCAGTCTAAATTTATTTATGACTAGCTGTGCCCGCGACTTCGTACGCGTGGAATAGTTTTTTTTTTAAGTTTATTTTTCAAATGTATATACCACAATTTATTTGCACTATTCTGCCAAACTATTTTGGGCATAGACATATACTGTCGCAGACATTTTTTTTAAGGTCATTTTAAGAGGAATAATTCTTTCATATATATTTTGGTATCTAAAACCGTTTTATTTCTATCCTTCTTTACCTTCCAAGTAATGTTGAGTCAAATAAAAAAAAGTCCCATTAAAATCGGTTTAGTAGATTCTGAGATTCAATTTCCTGCCTGCCCCCTAAGTTCATCGGCGTGATTATTTATATCCCAGTTTACTCTCCAGGTGATACTGAGTCAAATAAAAAAAGTCCCGTCAAAATCGGTCCAGTAGATTCTGAGATTAGCCCGGACAAACAGACAGACAGACAGACAGACAGAATTTTTTTTTAAAAATTGTTGTTTGGCTTCTATTACGGTAATTAAGACCCCCTGTAACAATTTTTCATAAAAATCTTCAATGTACAGAAATCGATCTTTTACAGTCTTATTATATGTATAGATTATATGTATAGATGGCGGTTACCTAGGTACTTCAACTAGTTACCTAAAGAGCGCTTTTATACAATACCTACTTTGTCTGTTCACTTACAGTTCAGGTATGTGTCCATGATATTCAGTACTACCTAGTAGTAAGCTCTTCCTCAACCTCTCGTATCAAAATTGCTCGCAAAGCCTCAAAACGGTGGAGCATTAAGTTGCACTCAGTCGTCGTGTCCAGCTAATTGTGTTTAGCCACAAAGCGGAACTCGTTAAAAGTCGGAATTTTTATGTTACCCCACGGGTTTTTAATATGAGGTGCAGCGATATGTAATTGATGTAGATGCAGAAGGCCCACCATGTAACGTTAAATAACTAACAAAATAGTAACACGGTAGTAGTGAAAGGACATAACACTTAAAAAATCTTTTCGTCTTCGGTCATCATGGAGGATTCGAACTCCCGACCTTTGGAAGTCCGGAATTAATTGAAACAAATGTTTCAATTAATTGTAAAAAAACGTTCGTTAAATGTAAATGATTACACAATAGCAGGCAAAAAGAACCCTGGAAAAGGACATAGACAATATCCGGCATGGGTATAAAAAAATTGTTGACACCACCATCATCAAAAATAAATATACAACAACATCACATACATTGATATGACTCCGTGGTAAGTAGCATAAGCACTTGTGTTACAGATATCTGAATCAACAATAGTATTACAAATAAACTTAAATAAATACATATAATACCCAGACACAAAAATATTTGTACAGTGCGGGGATCGAACCCGCGACCTCTTGGTTAATAGTCAACTTCTTGACCATTATACCAGAGTGGTATTATATATTAATAGATGCTCGAATTTGTTACCTAATGTAAAGTGCAGTTTGAATAGATGGTTTTAACTTATTTTAAGCGGCCCATCTGCATCTGCACCTTTTCAACTATGCAGCTGAAACGCGCGGGGGCGGAGCCGCAGGAAGCAATATGTTGCGAAACAAAGCGAACGCATTTATTGCGGGCGCTATAAACTCGCGGGATTAACGCTAGTAGCTAACGCTAACGTCACACCGTTTAAGTCAACGTTCGTTCATACAAATATTGCGTTTGAATCTTGATGTCGCAGCAAGAGCTTCTGGTTGACTACAATAAATTTCCGTGTTTCCACACGGACAGTTAAAAAAGTGGAAGAAATTACTTTTTGTAATAAGGCCGCCTTAAAAACGATGTTTTTTTTGTATGGAATCGGTTTTTTCATGCGTGAATAACATAAAAAATATATATCTTATCAGAAAATACAAAGTCTATATTTAATTTTTTTTTAAGTAAATTAGGTTCATTTTCCGCTGGCAAAAAATATGAATCATTTATTTTTATGAAAATATCTATTGATGTATATCTATCGATGTATATTCTCCAACCCTGTGTGGAACGTAATTAAATAAAATATTTTAACAATCATCGCTTCCTTACCTATTCACATGTATTTATAAAGCCAAAACTGTAGTTTGACACATTTTTTTTGAGGAAATGAGATAACTCCCGAACATACGTAAGATAGTGTAGAAAAAACCTACTAACTGTGCAACCTGTAGGCCGTAGGTAAGTCGTGGACGTCCGACATACTTAATCACTGCATATTGCTGGTTGTTGCATCAATTGGCCGCTGTTAGACTCCAGCTTCTACATAGTGAGAGGTATACTATCGCGGTCTGCACCACATGAACACCTTTAAGGCGAAAATCATTTGCACGTCGCGCGCAATCCCGCTCGGTAATTACTCCGCGTGTGTCGAAGTGGATGCAAACAATTTTTGTTTGGAGGTGTGCACGCGGCGCTGACTGCATAAAGTTTCAGGACATTGACTTAGATTATTTAAAAAACACACTTTAGTGTCCCAATATTTTATCAAGCCTTTGTACTTTATTCGTTTTTGTACAGACACGGTGCGTAGGAAGACACAAGTGATTGCGTATGCGGCGCTCGACTCACGCTGTCGCTCTTTATCGGATTGAAATAAAAAGCCGGCCGATGAAAAATAGTTTTGGAGGTACACACTGAGAGATATATTTGGGTTGACTGTAAAAATAAAGGTTGACGGTTAGAAAATACAGAGTATTGTGGTAACACACAAGTGCATTTAGTGAATTCTTTGATCGCAGCTTAATCTTTGAAATCGAGCCCGATTAATAAGGATTAATGAATACGTATACAAGCATCTCCGTGCTTCGGAAGGCACGTTAAGCTGTTGGTCCCGGTTAATATCGATAGATATTAGTCGTTAAGCCTGGTCAGGCCCTCGGGCGGCTTAATAACATCTGACAGTAAGGTTGGTCACTTACTTTACAAATACCCCTCCATCAATCCGCACTGAGCCCGCGTGGTGGAGTATGGCTCGGACCACCTCATAGTCTCATAGTTGAGGTGAGGCCTGTGCCCAGCAGTGGGACGTATCTAGGCTGATGAGATGCAATGATTCCTGTTTTGAAGGAGAAAACTAAATATTTAAAATAAGATTTTTCATTTAAAATAATATGTGTGTTTCTTATTTTAGTTAGTTAGAAGGCTAATTTTGATTTGAATAAATAAAAACCTTACAAAAAAATGGATTAACCAGAAAACTGACAGTTCATTTGATGAAATATTATGACTGGGTTCCTTTTGTTTCTCCAACAGCCATTTAACGATTTTTTTCCGAAGATTTGACACGATTGTAATTTATCAGTCGAATACCAAAGCTGGGTTTTATTTTTTAATTTTAGAATACGTCCCAAACGCACCAACTGTGTCCAAGTCCGAAGCCCATTTGTATATTCAGCGCGAGTGCGTCTGTTTGATCGTCGCGCGGCCGCGGGCGGCGGGCGGCGGGCGGTGGCGGCTGCGGTGTCGCGGACGCCTCGGCGATTTCATCACATTACCGACGGCCCTGGGAGCCGTGGAACTCTATTTTTTCGCCTTTCTGCCTTTCCACTGTAAAGGTTTTTTCCCTGATTTGTGCGACATCTGACTTGAATATATTTTTGATGAAATAAAAATGTGTAACAAATAAAAGTGAACTTTGATTTTAGCAAGTTGTGTTGTTTTAACAAATATTTGACTTTACATATTGGACTGACCGATTTGAAGTTACCGTAACTCTTAATACAGTTATACATAAATAAATAAATATTTCACAACAATCACACCAATTAAGCTACGAAGCTTGTGTTATGGGTACTAGACAATGGATAAACATACTTAAATACTTTTTTTTGTAAATAAATACATATTATACATAGAAAACATCCAGACCAGTACAAACACACATGTCCATGCACACATATGTGTGTACTGTGCGGGATCGAACCCGCGACCCTTGGTTTTAGAAGTCCGACATGTAGAACACTGCACCAAACGGTCGTCATATACATATACCTACTAAAGTGCAGTTTAATAAATTATTTCACGCCTAATCTTCGACTGCGATATAAAAGCTACCATATGTCCGTGGTAGCATGGATATCGCCAGTCTCATGATATGAGAAGAGTGATTTTAACTTTATACCATCATAAAGTTATGAACCATAACTCGTTACCTGTTCAGCTACTTATAGTCACTAAAACAGACAGTTCTACAGTTATTATTAGAAAGAAAGAAAGAAAAGCGTTTACTGATTAAGGACGTCACAATATACAGATCGAAATGAAAAGAATTAAACAGATACAAGATCATCAGACACATACGAGTATAAAAGAAAAAAAAAACCGGTCAAGTGCGAGTTGGACTCGCGCACCGAGGGGTCCGTACAAACCTGTAGATAAGGAGTAGTAACTTTGAAATTTTAAAATTGTCAAAAAAAAAATCAATTTTTTTTTTATATGATGAAACTGATAATTTACGGTTTTCGTAATTTTTCATATATCTGTACTATAAGACGTGACTTCGTACTAAATTTCAAGATTCTAAGTTTACGGGAAGTACCCTGTAGGTTTTGATTCCCGTGCGTCCCGTGAAATTTGCGGCCTAAATGGCTGTATGTTTTGATTGCGTTGGCTCAGAAGGTTGATTTTTCTACAGCTTCCAGGGACAGTAGACCTAAGTATCATATAGAAATTTCAGTTTGATACCTCCACGCGTTGCTGAGAAAAACGGTCTTGACAGACGGACGGACGGACGGACAACAAAGTGATCTTATAAGGGTTCCGTTTTTTTCTTTTGAGGTACGAAACCCTAAAAAAATACAAAGATATTGTTTTGAATAAAGAATTGAATTGAATGGGGGAAGGCAATAAAAGTAACAAAAATAAATAAATAAATAAATAAATATTTCACAACAATCACACCAATTCTCTAGTCCCAAATTAAGCTACGAGGCTTGTGTTATGGGTACTAGACAACGGATAAACATACTTAAATACTTTTTTTTTGTAAATAAATACATATTATACATAGAAAACACCCAGACCAGTACAAACACACATGTTCATGCACACATATGCTTGTACTGTGCGGGAATCGAACCCGCGACCCTTGGTTTTAAAGTCCGACATGTAGACCACTGCACCAAACGGTCGTCAAAACAAAAAAAAAACACGAGTAATTTCAAATTATTAATAAATAATTATTTTGCAGTATCAGTCATTACAGCCGGCCCGTGTTTTCGTGTGTCTCGACGTCTAAACTAAGAGGACCTCATACAGCATTAAGCCAGGCTCCTGTGGGTCCTGACGCTGGTATTATGCGTTAAATTTTCCCGCAAGAGACAACACACCTGCCACCCGTTATTAATCTCCGATAATTCGGCAAACGCGACAAACCCGATATCTAACATCGGATATCAAGCCAGCAAACTTACAACTCAAACCCATGATTCAATTACTTGTGTAACTTGGAAACCGCTGTGGTTGTTATGTGAAGAGTAAATAGGAGTGTATTAGTAGATGTGTGTTCTTAGTTTAGGTATTTTCATACGATATCCCTCGGGAAGAGGATACGTGGGGCGAACTCGGCTTGGTTGCTTTTATGAATTTTGATTCGTATTGTTTTTTTTTTGTTGTACGAAGTCGAAATCAACAATTTGCTTGTAAGTTAAATATGGTATTGAGACGGTAATAGTACAAATTTTGAAATGAACAAAACATCTAGGTTCATTTTATTTGTTTGGTATTTTCGCGTTTAGAACGCTATTTTTTAATTTCGAAAAGACAACACTTAAAAAATTATTTTCGGCTCCGGTCATCGGGAAGGAATCGAACCCCCGACCTTTGGAAGTCCGGTCCAATGCTCTGACCACTGAGCTACCGAGAACCTTAATGGAGTCGTTGAATTTTGTAAGTGCTTTTTAACAAATCGTTTCAAAGCGTTAAAAAGCACTTACAAAATTCAACGACTCCATTAAGGTTATCGGTAGCTCAGTGGTCAGAGCATTGGACCGGACTTCCAAAGGTCGGGGGTTCGATTCCTCCCCGATGACCGGAGCCGAAAAGAATTTTTTAAGTGTTGTCTTTTCGAAATCTAGGTTCATTATTTGATTCGTTACCTAACAATTGTTAGAGAAAAAAATTACAAAACTCAACCTGTATCTTTCGATGATTATTTACATGAATTGGTTATAACTTTAGTGTGAAAAGCCAATTCAAGTGTAGCGCTTACATTTTCCATTTGACAAAAGAAAAACAAGTAACTATGCCTTATCTTGTCATTCCTGAGATGCTACGATACCTGCTGTGTGTGGCCCACCTTTTCATTATCTTGTGTAGGTAGGTATGTGTATTTGAATATGTGTTTTTATATTTTGTAAAGTATGTGATACTGAATAAACATGCTTTCTTTATTTCTTTCTTTCTTTTATCTTATCTAAAAATACTGTCGTACAACTCTGTAGTCGAGTAGAACATCTTTTATTCAAAACAGGCTGACAAAAAGAACACAACTCGGTTCCTTTAGATTTTGCCCGAAGTAGGTACTGAGTCTCGGCGTACGTTTTCAGTGAAACATCTTTTAAAAGTAAACATTCCATTACAAAGCTTCCCGCTGGCGGGGAGGGGGGAGAGGGGGGGAGTGGAGCCTGTGGGAGAGGGGGGTAAACCGTCCCAGATCTAATTAATATAATTTGCCCGCTTTGATCCGCGGCTCAAACGGGACAGAGCCGATGCTCGCGATAACTTGCGGAAGTTCCGTAAAGACTATTTGTGGTAGTGCAGAGCTATTTTAACGAGATTTTACGCTGATGCTAACATTGTGGTAATTAATAAACAATCTGGAAAATTGATAGTTAATCACATGAACGCAGACAAATTGCAAAATAACATTAATTGTTACAAAACATATTACTACTGACTTGTAATGTCAATAATGCGTTTTGCAATAGTCGGATCGCTTTCTGTCTAATTTTTTTTTAAATTAAAATGGGTTCGCTCTTGACATCATTCTCCTTCTAAGAGGTAGAGAAGATGTTGACGATGTAGTGAGCTTACCCAGAAGGTACCTATTAACTTTCGCTTTGAATGAACTAATTAAAATCAACCCATTGCAAAGTCATGTGCAAAACGTCACCTATCGTAACACTATTATTTTGTTGCTTATTAAGAATTCTGTGTTCTTTGTTGAGACGCCCCTTCTTATTGCGTAAAACTATCAATTGACTTGTTGTTGGTACAGTTATTTTTATTTTTATTTAACTTCATTTTGTCAATCAATCATAAAAATGGTATATCGATATCCAATCTAATTTAATAAATGCAAAAGTAACTCTGCCTGTCTGTCTGATACTCAATCACGCCTAAACTACTGAACCTTTTTGCGTGAAATTTGGTATGGAGATATTTTGATGTCCGAGAATTGACATAGGCTATTTTTTCCGCAGAAAATTCAAGTGGACCGATCGCTTTTACGCCTAATCTACTGCGAAGATTTAAATAAAATTTGGCAAGCAGATATTTTAAGACTCAATAAAGAACATGAGTTATTTTCGACCGCGGTAATAAAGAAATTTTAATTGGGAAAATTTACTTTCCGGGGGGATTGTTTTCACTCCTAAATTACCAAAGATTTGAATTATATTTGCATAAAATTGGTTTTCGTGAAAACAACGCATCCCAAAAAAACTTCCTAATCCGGACGACGTCGTGGGTTACAGCTAGTACAATATAAAAAATAAATAAATCTTAAAAATAGGGAGAAAACTATTACATTATTTGAACATACAAGCACTCTTACCTAATCTTTCCATCGCGCCAGCTCTGTATCACGTAGCCAGCGCAGCTCAAAGCAACATTTATCAGTCCTATTGGTAGTGCCAGTTAGCAGTGTTGAATGGAATTCAATTTCTCGCCGAGACGGTGTCGCTGAAAAGGTTGGTGTACAACTGACATCAATGCTTTTCACGTATCTACTTCTCGCATCAATTTCGGGTGTACAACTGATTGTTGAGCGTTTTGTTCTAGATTTCTACGTTTGATGATCAATGTGTGTTTGATTTTACCAGATTTTCATTTTGAAAATAAGGTGTTGAAGGTTTCGTTTTGGTAGTAAACTTATTATATTAAATTTCTATTCATGATACATTTATACTAGTACATAAGTCACAAAAAAAAAATCTTAGCATTAATTTAAGCCAAATGCCGGATAAAGCTAGACGACGATATTCACTTTTATTTTATTAATTTTTAGAAAACATACAGTTTTAACATTACATAACAAAATAGGTAATTAAAATAACACACAAACCAATTAAGTTTCATCAGCTTAAATAATACATAGAGTCAACTATTTTTTTTTTTAACATTAAAATATGTGAAACTATAAAATCATAAAAGATGACATAATGCCAAAGACACAATAATTACTTATTTTTGGAGCAAGTTATGAATTTCTTTTTTAAGCTTAACAAAAGTTGACGCAAAAATGTCAACCGACTGAAAATTATTATAGATATGACAAGTACGAGGCAAAAAAGGGTTACCAGCATACTTAGTCCTAAAAGGTGGCAAATCATTTAAATACAAATTCAAAGCGTACTAAAAATTAAGTCTATTGCTTAAGGGGTCCATATATATTATTGAATCCAATATTACCAATCTCCTTACGAATTTAACATACTCTAGGCAACTCTGAGATATATCTGGTGTGTCTTGTAGGTAGGTCTCGTGCAAGGCGCAGCCTGAATTTGCCTGAACTTGTGGTGGAGGTGAGGCGCTTGTCCCAAACTTACGTCCGACTTACGATTGCTTTCATGAATAGAAATCGATGGTGATAGGATGAAATTCTTTGAGAATAGAATATTAACTGCATAAACAGGACCTACTAGTATTTGTTATGGTTAAAAATACGACAAAACAGCTATTATCGATATTGTCTCAAAAGAGCAATATTGGCCCAACAATCCATAAAATTTCACGTCTAGACAATCATTAAGACACTGCCTCGAAAAAGCAGCAAAAATATAAAAGAATAAGAGACATATTATTTACGCGCGTCATAATAAGTATCTAATTAAATTGGATTGGAATCGGACACGCTAATAATAGAGTTACTTTTTTTGTAAAAAAAAAGCGATGACACTGGCCATATTATAGCATGTACGAGTTTGTCACAAGGAAACCATTAACTTTACCCATAAACTCAGTTAAAGTTTTTAAAGTGATTTCAAATATCTTCGATTCATCTTACTGATACACTTACTACATACATACTCTTTGACAGTTGTAAACTTTAGCCAAAGGCAGTCGCATTGCAGGCGTCGGGTAGCCGAGACCAGATAGCCTTATGTTTCGCTTCTTCGAACTAGCATCCGATCGCACCAAAGAGAATCCTTTAAGACACACGACAGCAATGTCGTAAGTGCAATACGGTCATTTCCCTTTAAGCTTGTACAAGGTTCGTGAGAAAGGTATTCGCTAAAACTTTGTTGAATGAGCAAAATGTTGTGAGGTAAACGTTAACCTACAACATACTCGGACGTTGACGGTGAGCCAATTTGAGCATCACCTTTTACAAACTAAACATTCGGCTATTTAACTAAAGTCAAATGATTAATTGATAACTTATACTACGACATGAAAAATAGGATGTCAAGCATAAATGTATAACAATTACAAAGTATATTTATAATAAACCTATTAAGGTTTAGTTAGTTCTGGCCACTTACTAGAATTATTGTAAACTGTATTGGAAAGAATATAAACAGTTTTGATTTTGATTGATTTGATTAGTAAGTAAGCAACTTAAACTTTGATCTCTCTTTCTCTCTTTGGAATTTACATATAAACTTTGAAAGCATTCTTTAGGGGCTGTAAGAGAAAAAGGGATCATGAATCGCAAATTAAATGTGTTGGTAAGCGCATAACGCAAGAACGCCAGAAAAATTTGGCCAATTATTTTTGTATGACATTTCTTAAACTACGTACGTATGGTTCTTACGAAAAATAATAAAAAAACAACGGGCAGAATAAAATCTGCGGGATCCGCTAGTAAAAAATAAAAGAACACCTTGACCAATTTGTCCAATTATTTTTTTTATGATATTCTATAACTAAAGTGATGGTTCTTACGAAGAAAAAAAAATAAAAACAAGAAAGGATAACATCTGCGGTGTCCGCTAGTAAACAATAAAAGTATGTACTATATGCGGATACTTTTGACAGCGTATTTGACGGCTTTTTTGTGTCTTCTTGGTTCTAATATTAGGCAGCCATATCTACAGGCTCAAGGTATCTAGCACGTTAACACAAGATTGATCATAATAAAGCCTGCATTGTTACAGTTCAGTGAGCCGAGAGCACGCGATTAATGATAGTACCGACCAGGTTTGTTTTGCCTTTGATGGAACTTACTTGTATGTGCAACAACTGTATTGATACATATATATGTATATACATATCTTTTGTCAAACTGATAGTTTAATGACTTGATTAAGTTATATTTCGATCAGTATCCTGAGGATAGAAAAGTTATTTGTTTAGGAAGAAAGATAGCTGAGTTTACTGCCTTCATAAACTTGAAGACAATACAAAGTCAAACAGGAGCATTCTCTCTTTAGCTGATGCGGAGATTTCTGTAATTCATCTGGGACGTTCACAACTTTACCACAAACATTATTTTCAACAACTCTAAAAGTAAACCAACCGCACTAGAAATGTAAAATGCAACTTTATTGCAACATCCTTCCCACTTGGGATGTCGTATTTGTCGCGCAGGTCGCACGGAGGGCGGCTAACGACTTCCGGATCCGACGGCCGAAAACCCGCAGCGCGGCTCGACTGACTCACGGGATGATTCTGAGCCAACATGAGCCAGGCTATAGCAATTGTAGCTATTTTTTTATCTGGTTCGATCCCCGCACAGTACAAGTATTAGTGTGCATGAACATGTGTTTGTACTGGTCTGGGAGTTTTCTATGTAGAATATGTATCTATTTAAAAAAAAAGTATCCGTTGTCTAGTTTCCATAACACAAGCTTAGTAGCTTAATTTGGGACTACAGAATTGGTGTGATTGTTGAAAAATATTTATTTATTGATTTAAAAAAAAACGTTGGCATAAACCAGGAAAACAGCTGTGGCTTGACAGATATAGAGACCAGCCGTAGCTAGGAACGACAATTATTAAACTAGTATCATTATTTTTTTTATTCGAAACCGCTTTGAAATCGGTCCATCTGTTTAGGGTATACAATGCTACAGACAAACACAAAAAACACAAACACTCACAATCAGATATTGCGGTCAAACTTATAACACACCTCTTTTTTCTCGGGGGTTAAAACGGGTTAATGATGACAGGGTTAAAAAAAAAAGTTAGTCTGTCAGTCAGGGTAACAAAAAAAAAACGCTCACTAAGTCATAGGTAAGAAAATATAAAAAAAACACAGCTTAGAGTTATAGAGCAGAGGCTTGCTACGTAAATAGTCAGTACAACTCAAGGATTTCGACGACGATCCAGAGACTTGGCAGACGATGGAGCGAGCTCAAGGTGTTCACACAAGAAGGTTAAAATATAGAAAGATCTTATATTTATCTTAAAACCAAAATTAGCAAAATCGGTTCAGCCGTTCTCGAGTTTTAGCGAGACTAACGAACAGCAATTCATTTTTATATATAAGAAATATTTAGAAACTGCATTACGTCGTAATTTAATCGTGAATCTTAATTATACGACAAATTAATACCGACCACTTGCAGTTATTGTGGAGAACGACCAAATTTGTAGTACCCACGGCTACGCGTTACCTGCTACGACGTAGTCGCCGCTATGAGGCACGTAGCACGTAGTCACTACTAGTTTATTTGTTCCGTTTTAGTCGCTCACGATATGTCATTAAAATTGTTTGAGGGTTTCTCAGAAAGACAATTATTGGATCAAAGAGTTTATTTAAGAGGATTTTCCCTTTAAATAAAGCAACAATCCACGTTGTTTCCAAAGGAAAACGTCAGCATTCGTAGTACCTGCGGCTACGTTTTACGTGCTACGACGTAGTCGCAGCTACGAGACTCGTAGCACGAGGCCACTCGCTTAATAAACTCGTTCCGTTGTGGCCGCAATATTCGGGCATGGCTTTGACGGATTCCGTGTTAAATAAAGGCATATGGCAATATTTTAATAATATTTTGAACAGCTTCAATAAGGCTATGCGATGTAATACACTAATGTTTTGTCTGTGAGAAAAAACAACAGTAGTTAGTCCATAAAAAGTAGGTACTTGAGATGTTTAGTTAATCAATCACACTGAAGTATGTATTTTTTGTCTTCATCATTAACTAACAAGCTATTTTTTAATTCGAAAAGATATATCACTTTAAAAATTATTTTCCGCTCCGGTCATCAGGAAGGATCCGTATAGCGTTGTGAATGCAAAAAATAATAAATAAAATTTAGCCTTCTTCATCTTAAACTAATGTTAAATATTTCTCTCGGATCATTTGAGGGTGTCTCCCACAAGCATTGATGAAACAGACGCTGGCGCAAAGCATTAGAAAACACTTACAAAATTCAAAGACTCTATTAAGGTTCTCGGTAGCTCAGTTGGTTAGAGCATTGGACCGGACTTGCAAAGGTCGGTGGTTCGTATCCTCCCTGATGACAGGAGCCGAATTTTTTAAGTGTTATATCTTTTCGAAAGTTATTTTGTAATCAACTTTTCAAACAAAGTATAAAGGTACGGAATTCATTGTGTTTGGGTTCTGCAACAGCTTTGTACCCCCAAAATTCACATCGGATCGGACGCCGCTCGCCGGGCGCCGGGCGCGGAAGCGAAATGTTTTCACTGGTGCGATCGCGTATGAATATTTTTATTCGGCCTTTGCATATCGCCGGAGGAGGCCCGAACATTCCCGTTACGACGCGCGAAGCTTTTGTTTAATTTACGTAGCAAAACGCACTTACGGATGTATCATAGGTGTCTGGGTTTCTTTTTAAAACTATCGAAAAATCACGCTGGGCTGTCAAAGTATTTTTATATACGACTACTTTGGTGTAATGGTCAATAAGTTGACTATTAACCAAGAGGTCGCGGGTTCGATTCCCGCGCTGTACAAACATTTGTGTGCGGTTTGTCTGGTCTTGGTGTAGTGGGTATTTATTTAAGTTTATTTGTAATACCACTATTGATTCTGATATCTGTAACACAAGTGCTTAATTTACTAACCACGGAGTCAGATCAATGTAAGTGATGGTGTTGTATATTGATTTATTTATTATTTCATTATTGTTTTTGGCCTTATATTGCCCCCTCGATCAGCTAAAATTAAGCTGACAAAATCATTTTTTGGACGATGTCACAAGAATATTATTATCATAGAAGGTAAAATGTGTTATTGATCCTTGTGTTCTATTTATACTTAATAATTAAAAAAAAAGAAATATGGCTCCAATATTTCAGGATATATTAAACAAAACATTAAACCCACAAATCATTTTACCTCTGGTAAGGATTTTAACGTTAAATTACTAGTAGCGCGGTATAAAGGCAGGTACACACTCTTGTTACGGCACTCTTGCTTCAATAAAAGCGGATCTCAAGATGCGCTGTCAATTACCTTTGTCGACTCCGCTGAGCTGAGCCGGCCAAACTCACGGTTAACAAGCCAGTACTTATTTTGCATAGACTAATCTAAGCCTCATTGAGAGCAATGTGTCTTTTATTATGTTATAGTCCTTCTGGCCGATTTCGACAACGGCGGCCAATCACAACAGAGATCAGCCAACTACGCAGGAGATTTATAGTGCACAAGTGTGAGCGCAATACACAGATGCACTCACAGTTCCATCACTCTCAATGTTCGGTGAGACGGCCATCCGACATGACCGGAGAGAGATCAGGCGCAGGACCAACGGCTTAACGTGCTTTCCGTGGCACGTGGTGCAACACCGCCAACTTCTCGACTCCGAGTTGATTTGAGAAATTCATGACAGAAAACCTGGAATTTAATCCAGGACCTCTCGGATATAAGGCATAAACTTTGCCACTACACTAAAGAGGTAGTCAAGTTTTATTATGTACAGATGTAACAAACAAGACTATAAACCTCAAACATTTTATGTCAAAACTAACACATGTTTAATAACAAGGAGCGCAAATGATTACAGCTATGTATAAAGGCAAGTACACAATTTTGTTACGGTGCTCTAATAAAAGCGGATCTGCCGACGCGCTGTCAATTACCTTTGTCGACTCTGCCGGGCTGAGTCGCTGAGCCGGCCGAATAAAAATGGCCGCCGGTTTATAGCGAACGACTTTATTTGAGACGGTGTAAGCCGTTAAAATTATGCCGTGGTGTGGAAAGATTTGCTTATTTAAGTATTTGTTATGTTTATATAAGAATAATTTAGAAAAGATACGTTAATATACTTCGGCAACGAAAGTTAAAATGTATTTACGTTTGATACAAATAAATGAAGTACCTACATGATTCTATAAAAAAATAGACTTTCTTTGCTACGTAGATGCTGTAGTTATTTTTTTATTCAGATTAACATGTTAGCTCACAGATCACTCCAAAGCGCATACATGCAACACAAGATCAAATACATAATCAAAAACATGGTCATTGTACATATATATCTTGTTGGCAATAAAAAATATTTGTATTTGTATTTGTATTTGTATGTAACGCGGGCTTTAGCACTCGGAATCGCGAGCATGTGTCGCGCCATAAAAATTAATTCATTTTCAAGGTCAAGCGCCTCCTCCACTCGCCAAAACGTAACGGCTTTTCGGAATACAAAATTCGCGCGCGTATCCTCCGCCCGCGACGCCAACGGTCTGTCGTTGTACGAGCGAAAAGAATCCTTATGACCCAGTCCGCACGCGACCGCGAAGCACGCGCTAGTTCTGGCGAGCCCTTAGACAACTACTATTATGTTTTCATGTGTACTTTCATTCTTTGTGTACTATATGTGTACCCTTTTGTGAATACAAGTTGTTCATTACTTAAATCGCGCCTTGGAACTCATTTCTACGCCCATTCCTGAGATCGAGTCCCAAACCCGAACTTTACATATATCGATTTAAATATAAATACAAATTAACCGTCAATAAATGAGAAATAGTAATAACAATACAGTTAAATCAAAAACAATGTCTTTATATAATTCTGGCTAGATTAACAGAAAAATAACAATTTTGAACAAATTAACTCAAGAAGAGTATTTCTCAGGCAGAAAAGTACACTGTACCTAAGTGCTACAAAATCACAATTCGTTCAAAAAATCTGCCTGATAGCCGCTAGATAAATAATTAAACACATTATTTGCACTTACGCTTAAATAATACATAGTTCTCCTTATTATCTTATTTCTAATTGTCATTTGTGACTCGTAGCTTTTTTAACAGTTTGAACTGTTACCTCTCCACACAACACTCTCGGCTAAGTCACGTCGAGATACTGAAAAAATCGTTGTGTTTAAGCCAAGTTTAAGCCAAACGCTCTTCAGCTTCGGAATCTCGGCGGGCGGGCGGAGCGTGGGCGACTGAATATTTATACGGCGCCGTTCCCATGAATACGACAATTGAAATTATACCATCGTCACACTTTTGTCATTCAAAATGTAGATGGGCACGTGTGTAAGAGTTTGGGGTGAAGTGCCACAAAAGTCGTGTTTTGAAAGACTTGGTATATACGAGTAATTGTTGGTTAGTCATCATTATGGATTTGACTGGTATGCTTATTGGTAAACAAATTTTGAATTTTAGGAAGATGTTGCAAAAATAGGGAAGCAAATCGTATTGTAGTCCCTGATATAAATATAAAAATACCCATTGAATTATACGATATAAGCGGCCTACACGTGACTTCGTCCGCGCAAACGTTGGATTTTACCGCCTTTTGTTGTATACCAATAGAGCATTTAATCGGGATAAAAAAGTATCCTACCATACCAAATTTCATCAAAATCCGTGATCCGTCGGCGTGATTGACGGACAAACATCCAGAAAAAGTATACAACAACATCACACACGTTGATCTGACTCCGTGGTAAATAGCTTAAGCACTTGTGCTACAGATATCAGAATCAACAGTGGTATTACAAATAAAATTAAATAAATACATATAACACCCAGACCAGTACAAACAGACATATTCATGCACACAAATATTTGAACAGTGCGGGGATCGAAATCGCGACCTCTTGGTTAACAGTCAACTTCTTGACCATTACACCAAAGTGGTCATCTAATCCAAACAAATAACCAACGCATTTATAATATTACTAGCTGACCCGGCAAACGTTGTTTTGCTATATAGATTGTTTCTCTCATCACTAACGGGTATGAAAAATAGATGTTGGCCGATTCTCAGACCTACTCAATTTGCATACCAAATTTCATAAGAATCGGTCAAGCCGTTTTGGAGAAGTAGGGGAACAAACATTGTGACACGAGAATTTTATATATATAGAGATATATAGAAGAAGTGTGATACCACACTTACGAGTTATCACCGTGACTGGCGAATGACAGCGTGGCAACCAACCATGACAGTTAATTTCGCTGACCGTGGCGGCGACAGACGCACAAGTGTTCATCGCGCCTTAGAATGATAAATTTAAGTGTTATTACTTACTACAAATAGTTTTTTCGATCAAAATTCAAACTGAAACGTTGCCTTGTTTATATTTTTCTTTATCGGTTTTTACTGAAAGCTGTATCCTTTTATTTACTTTCAACCTGTTTCTGAAAAGACGTTAAGTAGTGAAGAAGATTAAAGGAGTACGTCCTTTAAGTTTTCGCGAACATCTCTAAGGAAATGTTAAACTGAACTTATAAATTGAGTTTCATTTCGTAAGACTGGTGATTCAGCAAATTAAATAAATAATAAATATTTCACAACAATCACACCAATTCTCAAGTCCCAAATTAAGCTACGAGGCTTGTGTTAAGGGTACTAGACAACGGATAAACATACTTAAATACTTATTTTTTGTAAATAAATACATATTATACATAGAAAACACCCAGACCAGTACAAACACAAATGTTCATGCACATATGTTTGTACTGTGCGGGGATCGAACCCGCGACCCTTGGTTTTAGAAGTCTGAAATGTAGACTACTGCACCAAGCGGTCGTCGAATTAATAGTACTTTTCTTGTCAAACTTTTAATACTAATAAAAAGATGAAAGTTCAAATTTACTAGTAGAATAATTGAATAATATCTGTATTTTAAAAGAATAACTGCAGCCAATCCAGTTAGTTATGAATTCATATCATCAGTAGGAATTTAAATTCTTCTGCCATTGTTTTACTGTGCTAGCATAAACGTGTAAAACTTTCATGTTAAATGACAAAAGACTAGAGACATGAATTTGACAAAGCACCACATGTACAAACTAAGTCGACGGCGCTTCAGGCCATCAAATTCACTTACGGCGCGCTAAGCCGGCCGTACGCTCGCGCGCCACTTGCGCCTAATCGCGTAGTGCGCAGCCGGCCGGTTCATGACCGTCCGATATTATAGTTAGTTTCGCCCGTATATGTATATCCGGTGTTTCGACAAACTAGATGATCTACGACCACTTTGGTGTAATGGTCAAGAAGTTGACTATTAACCAAGAGGTCGCGGGTTTGATCCCTGCACTGTACTATTGTGTGCATTAACATGTCAGTTTGTACAGGTCTGGGTGTTATATGTATTTATTTAAGTTTATTTGTAATACCACTGTTGATTCTGATATATGTAACACAAGTGCTTTAGCTACTTACGACAAAGTCAGATCAATGTATGTGATGTTGTAAATTTATTTAAAAAAAAAACTACATCGGGTGCAGCAGTTATCTACACATTAATATAACTTATAACTTTAGTAAAATCATTAAAAGAATACACTTTAAACTAGAACAAGAGATAAAACATATTTATTTTTTCATACAAACACACATACAAGCTTAAAGAGCAAGACCGAAGCGATTAAAAGTCAATTTCTTACAAAAACACTTATTAAAATAAAGAGATAAGAAAATTAAAAATATGATTTTCAATACTAAAAAAATGCAATCGACGTTCGTATGCCATATAAATCAACTTTTTTTTGAGTAGTCTTTCTTTGGCAGAGGTTTTCCCTGGATAAAGTGCAACTCTAAAACTAGACCAAAAAAAATGCAAGAAGTATTTTGATAATTGAAAATCAAAACAAAAAAAAGTAATTCAAATATTTTTGGCATTATTTTTTGGTCTAGTTTTCGCTTCTTTTAGGGTTGCAATTTATCCTACACCCTCTATATAATATGAAATGTAATAAAAAAAATATTTCGTGATCGACCTTTTAATGTGACTTTGGGCAAGGAGTAGTGCTGCTTGCAACGCAACAGAAGCCATTTGCAGAATTACAATTATCATCAACGGTTTTTGTACGTCTTAAACGTAAAAATAAACTGTCCCAAAAATACCTCTCTCCTTAATCCTACGTAACAAATAAAACAATGTGTTACTTATCTTTCGCAAACACACTCTAAAGCCGGGTCCAATAATCCTTCTGAGGAAAAAAATACACAAGATCAAATCTGTCACCAATTTACTCCAGTCGAAACGAAACAAAACACTTCCAAGAAGGGGCCCTTTGATTAAACCATCCCTTTAACCTAAAGACGTGGTCCTTTCGCAGGTAGAAACAAAAGCTTATATTTTATTTGAACTCGATTGCACCCTCCCGCACCCTTTGCCGATAAGCCGAAGGGAGGGAGGTGATTACACCCGATAGGGTATTTGAGATGCCCTCGGAGCGGGGATTCGGAAATCTTAAGGGAGAAAGTGGAATTTTAGGTTTGTGGTGTTTTTACAGCGAGATTTAGTTAAGGCTTCTGAAGTTGGCCTTGTCTTACATCTACTGATATTTATACGTAGAATCAAAATAAACTTCAGTGGCTTAAAGATTACGTTCACTGTGTGGCGTATTTTGATAATTACATGGCACCGCGCTCCGTCGCAGTTCGCGGGGCGACAGATTTACTAATACTTTGTAAACAAGAACCCCAGTTTGTATAAAAAAATACGCATACACCACACAACACTCTGACAACGCGCCATCGCGAGGTGCTATTTGTACTGCATAAACAGACTTATCAAATCGCCTAATTAATTAGGTAAACGCAGCGTGGGACGCCCCCCGGCTAGATAGACAGATGATCTGAAAAAGGCAGCTGGTAGTGACTGTATACAAAGAGCGGGAGATCGTGCGCTGTGGAGCTCCTTGGGGGAGGCCTATGTCCAGTGGACTGCAACATGCTGCTATGATGATGATTAATTAATAAAAATGTTAAAAGCTCCATGCGTGACGTGCGCCCAGCAGTAGGACGTTCAACTGGGATTGAGTTATCTTACTTTATTTAGAAGAACAAACGAGCAAAACGTCTGTTACTAAGTGGGCATCGCACTTGAGGCGGGCTGATGCGATTAGCCGCGAGTCCGGGTGCAGCTCAGTGCATTAACTCTTCCAGAGGTTTAAGCTTAATAGGAGCACTATTTACAGACGCGATACAGCTCCACTCGACTTTAGAAGAAATGTAAAAAAAACCTTGCATTGTACACGTACACGTACTTGACTGCCTCTTTGATGTAGTGGTAAAGTTTCTTGTTTACATCCGAGAGGTCCTGGGTTCGAATCCCAGGTCGAGCCGAAATTGTTTCTGAATTTACTGTTATGAACCTGTGATGAACCTAGCTTGGAGTCGGGAAATTTGCGGTGTTGCACCCCCGTGCCTAGGAAAGCACGTTAAGCCGTTGGTCGGATTGCCGTCTCACCGAACTTTGAGAGTGATGGAACAGTGTCTGCACCGGTATATTGCGCTCACACTTGTGCACTATAATATCTCCTGCGTAGTTGGCTGATCTCTGTTGCGATTGGCCGTTGTGGTCGAAATCGCCCAGGCGGACTATTATTACTTGTACTTTTTTATTTTCCTCTAATATCGAATGTGCAGTTCTTAAAATTGAATTTTAAGATATCAAAAATAATTTTCAATGTGATTTTACCTTTAGACAGTTGCTCTCACAATGAACAAGATCGCGATCAAGCATCATTTGACATGTCGTTCGTCGCTTTCGCTATCGCTCGCTGCGAACGCTCGGACGCCCGAAATTAGCGCCCAGTGAATTCGCATTGAAATACACGGCGCATTCGAAAAGCCGTTTAAGCATGGTTTGTCGGCCAATTGGTGTTAAATCTTTGCCGTATGCGATTGTGCAGTTTTTTGTGTGAAAAAATTAATGAAAAAAACCAGATGTAGATTTTAGTTCTTGGCTGTGCGTCTGATTAGCCAGCGTTAAATAGCCATTGTAGGTTGCCAAAAGCTTATCTATTTACAAAATTATTTTCTTTATCATCATAAAAGAAGTTGAATAAGAACATTCTTAGTTTGCATAACTAATAACATGAAAATATTGGGCAGGATTATGACACAACTAGAGAGAGAACACACACACAACTATGAGACCTCGCAGACATTGTCCAGCCCATTGTTCTTAGAAAAAATCATGTTTTATCCCAAGGGAGCATTTTAATCGGGATGAGAAGTATCCTATCATTCAAGTCAGTTCATACCCTGTGTACATACTAAATTTCATCAAAATCCGTTCAGTAGTTTAAGCGTGATTGACGGACAATCTAAACAAATAAACATTCATATTTATAATGTTAGTGTGAAGTACGAATGTTTGCTGCTCGAGCCTTGTACGAGTACTCATGAGCAGAAAAAAACGCCATGTGAACAAATTGATTGAATTTTCATCTGCCAGCCCTAGCTCTAGCATCCGCTAAACCTCAAGCGTCCAGCTAATGGTTATGTTTAGGTTACAAAGCTAATAAGCTCATCATACTGTGTGTACCCAACTAAGTTCATAGGACATTCGTGTCAGGGGCGAAGGTAGCTCGGGCTATGTTGTGGGCATGTTTGCGTACTATGTCCACGCAGCATAATTGTTTGCGCTATGCAAATAGCGCGAAGGCGTTTCGAATGCAACGCGTGTTTTTGAAGCCGGGATAATAGGGAGCGTTTGCACTGTGATTTTAGCATTAAGGTCACGTCCATTACCGCTTGCCAGTGCTGAATGTAAAAAAAGAAATTCTGTAATCGACAACGCGCTAACAGGCTTGCTCTATGTCATTTTGTTAGACATTTTTTCAATAACATAACGTCAAAATACAACTTATGCATGCATACGAGTATAAATAGGGCGGCGACCACAATATAACAATTGATTTTCTGTCTGTTACGTTTCACACCTACACTATTGAACAGATTTGGATGAATTTTGGTACCTACACAACATAGTCATCGTCACCTTGAGTACGAATGTGTGTTTGTGTGTGTAAGAGTTGTATTATCAATGTATAACTCATAAATAAAATGAGAACTTGTTTCATCGCTTTTCGGGTAGAAAAATCGGATCAGTCAGAGCACGAACATTTTCATAACGTATTCGTGTCGTCTAAACGTCAAAAACTGACAGTTTCCCCATACAAATTAACTAGACAACGATAGGTAAACGCTACGAATACGTCACGATTGTTGTTCGTGCTCACCCCACAGAGAGAGGTTTCTAAGAAGGCTTCCATGAAAGTCATAAACCTGCTATTCAACAAACAACGTAAAATTTCTGCTTAAACGTACACACTTTTAGGCGGACACAGTTTCATTTCTAACAGAAACTAGGGCACACCCATATAACCATCATCCATACAACAGCGCCGGGCAGCGGCTCACAACACTCAATGAAATAACAATTTGTGTGCTCCACATTCTTGAGTGCATCAAATTTTGAGCAGGTACGTCCCGGGGCGGCTGTTGTCGTCATTACAACCACGTCCCTTCGCTTGATTTAACGTGGCCAAGTTAAATTGGGGGTTTATGCAACTACACATATAACGGACGGGACCGCGGGAATTGCGTCCTCTTTTGACTAATTACGAATGCGGATTGTTTGTTGTTCTGTGCTGTATGAGTATCGCGGAATTTGCATATTTTGAAGATCACAAACGTTTGTTATGACGTGGGGTTTGTTGTGCTAAATTGCTTTGTGCAATGTTTAGTTTTTGGGGAAAGTAAAGAATTACAATTTACTTTTTTTTGTTTATATTTTTTTCAAAATTATGTAATGACAATAATCACCTTAGTCTACTTATGACCACGGACGCTGAAAAGGGTTCAAAACGTCAGGTTATAATAAAATGTAAATAAATCGCGTAATAATCCGTAAAAAGTGTATCGTTTTTAAACTAAAGCACTTAATTACGAATCAGCTTTGTGAATTCAACATTTGTTGGTGAATACTAAAACCACATATCGAAACTAAAGTACCTAGTTATTTATTGGAATGCTGTAACTGAAATTAATTTAATTCAGGTCTAAGATAAATAACAGCTTGAAAACTCTTTTCAATGTTTGTCATAGTTGAGTTAATTGAAATTATTTGTCCAATAATTTCAAACTTCTGACTAGTATTTTAATTAAGAGAAAATAACAGCATTTAGAAATCAGATTCCAAAGAACGTTTCAACAAATATATTTTGACACAATACCGAGTGTTTAACTCCGTTTATAATGTCTAAAAGCTTCGAAAGTCGTCCGAAGTTATCCCAACTCGGTTTATAACAATAAAATAATAGTCTCGTTGGCAGAATTGAAAGTTGTTAACTATGGCTCTATAAGAGGTTAAATCAATATTGCTTAGCGATAATTGTGCTCGTTATAAGTTTACCTGCTAAGACCGAGGGTTCGATGCGCTTCGAATTTGACGCAAACTAATTAACTACATTATGACTTGGTAACTCGTTTCCTGATTGTGCTGGTTACGGCAAATGCAATTATCTCTCTCTCTCTCTCTCTCTCATCAGCCTATTTAAGTCCCACTTGCCGGGCACTGGCCTCACCTCAACTATGAGGTCGTCCGAGCCATACTCCACCACGCGGGCTCAGTGCGGATTGGTGGAGGGGTGTTTGTAAGGTAAGTGACCAACCTTACTGTCAGATGTTATTAAGCCGCCCGTGGGCCTCTGACCAGGCCTAACGACTAATATCTATCGATATTAACCGGGACCAGCAGCTTAACGTGCCTTCCGAAGCACGGAAGCAAATGCAATTATTTGAGTAAATTTTTAGATGTTATTTTGTATCTAATTTATTTAAAAATAAAATTGGTTGCCTATAAAGTCGGTATACGGGCGAAAGTTTTACGTGACAACAACTTTGAGTGGTAAAATAATTTTAATATGAATATTCATTCGTATAACATGAACCGGTGTGTATGCCTATCTCTCTCACTCTCTCTCTCTCGCTCTGTCTCTCTCGCTCTTAGGCGGGTTAACTGTGCTCGAGCGGAAGGGACGCGTGCCTTTCACTTTTTATGTCTGTCTCACTCGCTCTTAGGCGGGCTAACCATGCCCGAGTCGAAGGGACGCGTGCCTCTCACTCGCTCTCATTGTGAGCGCGGAACGTGAGCGGAGCAGCGTAACGCAGTTTCTTGAAGTGTCACCCGGCAAACCAATTTATAAGACGTTGTCACGTCAATAAGGAAAGCGTAAGGTAGTCCTTAGCAAAAAGGACTGATGACGTTGTTTAGATGAAACTGATGCTGGTCATTAGCAACCGATCGACCTGGAAATCTATTTCAACGCGTATTTTCAGCGCCCAACGAAAAAGACGTGTCTTATAAGTATCTGTAGCATCGCGCATCGTAGACTGATTTCAGTGCGGTTATTTTATTCGAAAAATTATTTAATCACAATGGTTTTTAGTTATGGCTGATCAAAATTCGACCAGCCTTTGATTCGCATCAGCTGTTTTTCTAGTTTACGTCGAGGGATTTCAATCCAAATAGATTTCGAATTTCAAATCCATGGATAGACAATGGCCTGTACAACATTTTTTCTGGACAAGAACAAGATGATAAGAGACCTTATTTAGGTGCCTAAATATGGTATTCTCGATATAAAATATCACGAAAAACGTTGTGGACATTCTACTCAACCTTACATACTCGTATGTGTAGATGTACATAATTGTGAAACGAACTGGAAAGGTTAAGTAAGTGGTCAAGTCTTCTGAAGCGGGATGCTCACGCTTTTATTAGGGTAGCATCGGTCGGCCCAACGAATGAATTGCGAAGGGGCAAAAGACCCATGAATTGGGCTGACACGACGCAGTTTGTGACACCTGTGAGGTCTTGATGTAATCATTTCTTTTCGCAATTGGCACGTCGACTTCCTATTAAGGTACTTAAATAATAACAATTGTAAGATGGCGAAGACTTTTTAGTTAGTCGATAATCTTTTGGTGAATTATGTAATTGGTAAGTTATTAAAATGCTTTCGACCCGACTTAAATTATTGGATTAGGTTTTTTTAGCAGTCTATGACTTGCAAACCTGACAGTTTATCAAAATTAAATCAAAATCATTCATTTCGGACCAAGATTAATCCATATTATGTGTTACTAATAAAGGAAACTTAAAAAATTAGTGTTAGTGAAACATAAAAAAACATGAAAGTTTATGATACTGTTGTTGATTATTGATTTGTCTTTCATGGTGGTGATGGAAATACCTGGCCGAAATGAAGGAAAGTCGAAAGCTACTTAACTTATACTCTTTACTTACGCCTTCTTTTGGGAGGAAATTGTTGAAGATAATGAGCATACGCGTTTGATTTAAAAAAAAAAATCTAACTAGCATTTTGTATATATGTGTTGAAAAGCTTAGCTCCAGCACGATAACAAAGAATCGCTATAAATATGGAATCAGGTCTGTGCATAGACAGATCTTACTCATCTCTGAAAATAATTTTGCAGGAAAACTTCATGTATTTCAGAACATGCACAGTTAAGGCTATCCGGATTATCTGACGTAAACAGAACGGGATTTTATCTTGCGTATGGTATTCATTTGAAGACGACAATTTTTTGCACATTTTTTAGTATTTTTTTACTTTGTACAGAAACCGATCTGTCAATTTTTCACGCAGCAAATGAAACGTTATAATTACCTTAGTATAAATCGCTGTTTCTATGAAAAAAATCGTCTTAATATTCTTGTAATATGTTTCCAACATTTTACAGATAGTTACATTTTATAGTTAACTAGCTGACCCGGCGAACTTCGTACCGCCTTAGCGTTGCAATGATTGAACAATGTCATCGAATGACATTGACATTAGTTACGCGCGTTTTTTAAAATATGCAAAATATATAAGTCAACTAAAGTTTTTGTTATATTACATTATAGTAAGTGGTAATTATGCTGTTAAAATGTAGCCTATATGACACGTTCGTAGATTTACCATAGCAGCGCCATCTATTGATTAGAATTCAATTTACTCTTCAGTCTAAGTAACACGTGGCCGGCTATGCTAACACCAAAAATTTAAAAAGTGGAAATAATTGAATTATAAGGTATATCGTTCACTACAAAATAAATTTAGTTAATTTTATAGCGTCAACAACACGTGGTAATTATGCTGTTAAAATGTAGCTTCTAAGACACCTTCGTAGATTTACCATAGCAGCGCCATCTAATGATTACTTACTCAACCCAGTCGAAAAGTATCGACATCTGTTAGAATCATTTGGAGTTAACATATAATTGTGACTGTCAAATAATAACAGACAAATAATTAGCAATAAATTAAAATCGCGACTATAATTTGAGATTTAAACTATCCTATCTCTTAAGTTGGATCGAACTGCACATGGTGTGCGAATTTTATTATAATCGGTTAAGTGGTTTAGGAGTCCATTGAGGACAAACATTGTGATACGAGATTTATATATATTAAGATTTAAGAAGTAATTGGCATGAAATATTAATGAATTCATACTTTACATGAAAGCTCTGTGGTGACCTCTACAGTTCGCCATCACAAGCGCATGCCTAACACGACAGCGAGCGCCGATACGGCTCCATAGGCTAGATGGCGCTGTTAGCCTAGTACCGGCCTAGCACCGCACATGATGACATGAACCGCGGTATATAAGATTTCCAGAATAATATAGATAGACAAATCAAGATGATGTCTATCGGACCTCGGTCCCCGACCATAACACCCGGTCGGTAGGAAGCGCTTCCCTTTAGCTTCCTAACTCTAAATTAGTTGCGCCAAAGCTCAATGACTTGCCGCTGGATTAACGTTTAGCTTTTAATACTGCATCTACGGCAGCTAGCGATCTCTCTAGCTTGCATTTTAAATAACCTAGTTACGCTATCTGCCCAGTATTTGTAGGCACGGCGTTGTTTAGGCGGGGACGTAAATCACGACGCTCGCTGGACAAACAGTCCCGCTGTGTAAACTCACATTTCACCTGCGTTACGGACTTTGCGATATTTATTCGGAACCTAGATTTCGTATGTAATAAGCGCAATTGATTGCACTTTCAAAACTGAATTCAAAAATATATCTGCAATGCGTATGACGAATGGGCGATCAAATGCAATTTGGCGTGTATAAATTAATAAAGAATATGTTTTCGATAACGAAATAAAATATTCTAAAGTGGCATAAAGTGTCACCTTTTTTTCATCATCGACCTACAGAGATTTTTCAAAATCCTGACGTTTCATGTATTTAGCTCCGTGCGTACAAGCGTAGTGTAACTTTGAAATAAAAACAAGAAGCATGTTTGAATGAGTAAAGCGAGGCATTTTGCGGATTACATTTAAAGCGGAGGACCGTCCGCCTGTTCATTTACTTTATTGGAATTCACTCTAAACAATCCCAAGGCGGCGAAAGTTTTCGGCGGCGAGTAAAAAGGCTAATCTACGGTCCATCAAATGTAAATTGAACGGGGCGAGTCGACACAGTCACTGTTACAATAGCCAGCAACATCAAACAGCAATCATCAGCGGAAATAGCAAACCTTACGACTTATATCTCGAACAATTACGTAGAAGGCATGAAAGAAATTCACTCAAGATGTTCACCGTGCAATTTTTTACATGTACGCGTCACTTACTGCCAGAAAACGAGATTCAAAAATAATACCGAACAACAATCTAATTCTAAAAACGGCACTGTTGCAACTTTTTTTGAGCACTACAGCAATGTTTTGATTTCTCATTTCGTCATGAATCTTGGCACGCTATGTGACACTATAAACTAATTATAATAAGGAAAAGAGGAGTCTGAGATAGCCATTCTTAACAACTGGCCAGAGGTAGAACTTTCTTCTACGACCAAGGACGTACCCTTAATCTAACTAGAATTTCAAGTATTTAGATTTTTAAAATACTTCGTTTTTATTTATTTATCATGAGAAAACATACAGCTTTTTAATAGCCTATAGACTTAAATATAAAGGTACTTATACATTGGCGATTTTAACTTCGTTTGTTTGTTTGTATAGTTGAGGTGAGGCCTGTGCCGAGCAGTGGGACGTATATAGGCTGATGATCATGATGATTGTATGTAACAGTTTAAGATCTACCTTTAATGACTACTTTTGATAAATGCCTGCAGCTTCTCAGGCTGTGGTTTGGGCAACAAATAAAACACGGTGGATGAATAGATTAGTCCGGGTCAATATTTGCCGAGGATAATTGACAAAGTTCAGGAATGCGTCAGCGATTCTCCGAAACTCAACTATCGTTTGGGCTCGAATCCGTTTACAATTTAAATTAGCTATTAATTAACAATGAACGTAACAAGGTTCCCCTTTGTACTTGAATTGCGAATTTGATTGACATAATTTTGAACGCGGATTTAAAGTCAAATATTTTTTTAATTAGCGAAATGTAAGATATGGTTTTTTTAAACATTCCAGTATCACTATATGGAATTTTACATATACTAAAAACATATCCTTGGCAAGCCCTGCGCTACATCTGTGAGTGACATCGGTTAGAAAAAGTGTGATATTCGCATACGACCGAAAGGCCTATTCCGAAAAACGAAACCCGTTTCACATACGTACACACGACAGCACGTTAATGTGAAAACTATAGCATCTTAAATATGCACATTGAATAAAGGCGATAAATTCGTAGCTTGATTTTCTTCATCTGTACACGTTATCGTTCTGAGAGATTCCGTTTTTTGGAATAGGCCTTCAATAGGTACCAGAATAAATATTTCAAAAAATTTTGCACGTGCATATAATCGGTAAACTCCTTTTAAATGAGGGCACACATAATATTGGCATAGGTGCCTAATCAAGTAATTATAATTTATGGTCTGGAATATGTTCCTTTTCACTTGTTCTCTGAGTGAGTTCACACGAGCGGCATTGTACACACATCAAAAGTGTCTAGGGATCAAGCATTTTTATGCGGATTTCTTGAGATTGAGATTTGGCTTTTTAATAAATTTATGATTTTATAAATTAATATGAATCAATGAAATTTGGTGCATTTCATAATTTGAAACAGGAACTGTCAATCAAATTCGAGTAAAAGATGAAAATCAGCTGTCAATATTTTCCCTATAAAAACATACAACGCATTGAAGACATTATTAAAATCCTGCCAGGAAGTCCATCCTTATAGTGGTGGAACCATCATGGTATGGGCGGGTATTTGGATCGGCGGAAGAACTGAGTTGATTTGGAATAGAGGCAACCTCAACGCTCAAATTTATGCTGAGACGATTGTATCAGACGTCATCGTTCCTCTACAAGTGCAAATCGGTCCCTTATTTCGACCGCACACCGCAAGAGTTGTAAGACAGACTCTCGCCGCAGCTAACATCAATGTCATGCCCTGGCCTGCTCAGTCGCCAGACTTGAACCCGATTGAGCATGCATGGGATATGCTACAGAGAAGAGCTCTGCCGAATATGGAGTCGCAAGAAGACCTTTTTTTGTTGTTGCAACGAACATGGGCGGCCATTCCACAGCGTGATTTGGATGAACTCATTTTGAGTATGCCAAACCGATGTTCTTGTGTTTTAGTGTTCGCGGTAGAAACACGGATTATTAATTGTTTAAGTTACCCAATAAAATTTTAAAGAAAACTGTTATTTCAGTCTTTTTTTCTAACTTTAATGTTAGTGGTTCAAATGTCAAAAATCCCTTTATTAGATAAATGGCAAATAGCTTTATTAATGCAAAGGTGACTTGGTTTATCGTTACTGTAGACAAACGAAAACACTTTATTTGATGAATTCTTAAAGAAAATTTTAATTAATATCAATTAGGAGAAAAGTTATTGCAAAAATATTATATTATATATGTTGATCGCTAGACACTTTTGATGTGTGTATATTATTTGCTAGCTACACATAGATTTATTATATTAGAATTAATAGATTGTATACTCATTTAGTTATACTATCGCATTGGGTGTTATGATTATCCTGTAATGATAAGTATAAGTTTCGAAAATAAATAAAATAAATGTTAATGAGGTAAGGTTATAATTTCAGATTCCACCATGTATTTTATAAATGCTTATCTTTTCTAATTGCATAGAAAAACGCCGTCAAAATTCAATGTTTAAAACATAAAAACGTTTATTTTTCTCAATACCGATGTATTTTGTGAACAAAACCGAATAATCGCGACCCAATGTCCCGGCCCCAAATAATTTATACTCGGACTTGTTAATCCGCAGACAAAAGCCTTTGATCTGTACGCAAACTTCCGCCCGCCCCCGCGCCGCCCGCCCAAGACTTCCCGAACGCAAATAGGGCTAACCACAACCTAATTTGAGAGTACTACAGTTCATTTATTTATTCAACCTTTAATTGCACAATGAATTTTGCACGAAGGATAGACTAAACGCCATGAGGCATTCTCTATGAGTCAATTTTGTGGATGATTAGTTAAGTAAGATTCTTTTAACTTTTTGCACTAGCAACATAGCTTTCACAGTTGAGACTGGATGCATATCTCAGCCTCAGGGTATGATGAGCATTTCTTTAGGCTAAGTTATGCATCTAATGATCTAGATAGTTTTAAAAAATGAGATATACGAGTACGTGAGATAAAAGATTTGGTCTATATCTGCTCCGAGGTCTAATAAACGACGAATAGTAAATGTGAGATAAAAGATTTGGTCTATATCTGCTCCGAGGTCTAATAAACGACGAATAGTAAATGTGAGATAAAAGATTTGGTCTATATCTGCTCCGAGGTCTCCGAATTATCTTTTTCTTTAAATAATTATGATGAATATAGTAGCCACCCGCGACTTTGTCCGCGTGGAAAACCTTTATCTTCACAATTCTTTATAAATTGTAGCCTTTGATACTGATGGTATATAGCTAAGTTCTGGTAAAAAAATGTAAAAGAGTTACAAACATCCCTAAAAACTTTTGCATTTACGACGAATACTTTTTAAATGTTGTCAGCCCTGAAAGAAATGTAAAGAAAGCGGCGTTTATCTTCAAAGGCGCCGTGTTTTTAATCCTCCGGCGCTGTTATTGGTCGAATAATACCGAAGCTGTTGGTACTTACACTACAGTGAACTACGTAAGAACTTCCCGAGAAGAAGAGGAATAAGGATTTCCTTGTTTTCTTATTTTGACGATCGCTTGGTGCAGTGGTCCACAGGTCAGACTTCTAAAACTAAGGGTCGCGGGTTCCATCCCCTCACAGTACAAGCATAAGTGTGCATGAACATTTGTGTTTGTACTGGTCTGGGTGTTTTCTATGTATAATATGTATTTATTTACAAAAAAAAGTATTTAAGTATGTTTATCTGTTGTCTAGTACCCATAACACAATCCTCGTAGCTTAGTTTGGGACTAGAGAATTGGTGTGATTTGTGAAAAAAAATAACATTAATTAGGGGCTCTATCAACTGAAACATCATCATTTAATTGCGCGCTCGTTTTATAAGAACTTGTGCATATTACGAGGGTCAAACTGAAAGTTCTTAGAAAATCAAAAACTAAGCATTCTAGCAAGTTATTAGTTTTATTATAACTTTTCAAAATAGCGTCCATTTACATCAATACATCGCTGCATTCGATGGAACCATTGAGAAAAGCACCTTGCCCACTCGGCCTTAGGGGTCTCTTCGACGGCGTTTTGAAACGCAGCCACTGCTTCTTCGGCGTCCATAAAATGTTTTCCTCGAAGTTTTTCTTTTATTTTCGGGAATAAATAAAAATCGCAGGGTGCGAGGTCGGGGCTATACGGCGGGTGACCCAGTAATTCCACGTCTGAGGTCGCCAAATAGTCGATCGTTTGCCTGGCGGTGTGCGACGAGGCATTGTCGCGATGAAGGAGGATCCTGCTGCGAGGTCGTTTCTCTCGAACTTTTTCCAAGACAAGTGGCAAACAGTTGTGAGTGTACCACTCTGCATTAACCGTTTTCTGATCCTCTAAGACAACTGTCGCGTAATGACCTGTCTTTCCGAAGAACGAGGCCACCATCTTTTTTCCAACACTTCGACCTCTCTTCACTTTAGTTGGCAACTCTTCGGAAGGAAACACCCACTGAGCAGACAGAGCAGATAGCAGAGTTTCCGGATCATAACAGTAAATCCAGCTTTCGTCACCCGTTAGTATGTCGAACACAGCATTTGAGTCACCTCCGTTAAATTTTTGGATCATTTCTCGGCACCAATCAACACGGCGGAGTTTTTGAGCCTCGGTCAAATTATGCGGTATCCAGCGGGCACAAAGCTTCCTGACCGCTAAATGTTCATGGAGGATTTTGTGCACTTGACTCATACCTATGCCTAGACTTGTCCGAATCTGCTGATAGGTCACTCTTTTGTCAGTCTCTATCATACGCCGCACAACACTGATATTATCTTCAGTCGTCGCTGTAGAAGGCCGTCCCTCACGCAAATCATCGGTGAGATTAGTTCGACCACGTTTGAATTCATTAAACCAGTTGTAAACTGTGGCACGAGATGGGGCTTCATCGTGAAAAGCCAATCGAAGTCTATCATAACTTTCTTGTTGACTTATATGACATCGAAAGTCATAAAAAATCATTGCACGAAAATTTTCTCGGCTTAAATTCATTCTGACGTGCACAGACAATTTTCAATTTGCCGCCAAATCGTAAAACAAATGACAAATGAATGAAATGTATACTCAATATTATTGGTAAAGAGTTCTATTTTCAAAATTTAAAGTTATTTTTTTAATATAATGCTTTTAAGTTGCCAGTTCTAAAAACTTTCAGTTTGGCCCTAGTATACATATTTAGTTATCATATAGGTAAGTAAATTCAAATATATATCGACGGTCAAAAGGAAAAAGGGCATAAGCGCCATTTTGGTCAAAAATTACTTATGAATGCCATTTGACTTAAAATTTTCTGCTCTTTCGAATGCGCTTTCTCTCATGGCTCTACGTTGACTTTTTTGGCGTTTATGCCCAAGCATAAAAAGAAGATTTTATAGTGTTATTTTTGCTAATCGGCAAACATTCTGGTCATTTTTGCTATAAAGGTGATTGTACCCCTACAAAAATAATTTATTTTGGGTTTGTTGTCGGTAATGCTTTTTTACTTCACAAGAGTGCCAAGCTTTTGGTTGCTTATGCCTTTTAAGCATTTTAATTGAAAAGTACAAATGTCGTTTAAAGCTTACTTCCATTTCGTAATTGAATAGAGCTATGGCACTTGTGCCCTATATACAAAATGCAAATTGATATTACTCTGGCGGTTATCCCCTATTTCCATTCAGTTCTTAATGACAGCCAGTCGAATAAGCCCTATCACATAAATTGATTTTAATATGACACTGGTGGTTATGTCTTACTTCCGTTTAAAAAGTATTAACAAAAACATTTTTTTTTATTTCAATAAACATCATACTAAATATGAAATGTCGAGCTATTATCTTTGAAATCTTCCATTTAGTGTAAAATTATAGCAGGGTATACTGTAATAGGCCTCTAAGTAAGATAGATTCTTAGTATGTTTTTGTGAAAATTTACTCCCAAGCAATTTCACCCTACTTTAGATGTTAGAGACCCAATTACGATGTCGTGCAATATCTGTTTTAGATATTTTCCTGATGAAGGATTGTGTTGGTTGCGCTTCTTCATTAGTTTTGAGGTGGCTTTTTATCCATTTTTATTTTCTTCGTAGTTACATTGTGTGTTACTAATGTCTTGTATCCTGGTATTGTTTTGTATGCAAACTGTTTCTTGTGCCCTATTATCTCATACAACCACTATGAAAAGTACCTTATCCTTCTTTTCTTATAATATTGATTTAATGGTCTAGTCGCTTAAACCCTTTTACCCCGCCTAATGATTAATTGGAATGTCGCATATGCTTCTTATCCTTTAATTTTTTTTTATTTGTATCTTATGCCATATTTCCTCATTCAAAAATTAAAAACTGAGGTTATAAGAGGTTATAAGCGACAAAAACTACTTAAAATAACGCGAAATCACTAAAACTAAGAATACCAGTAATTGCTCCATTTCTATCTGATTTTATTACTGTTTCACTTTTCACAAAATCTTAATAAATGACATAAATACGTCAGCTTTTTTAAAATTTAAAACTTTGAACGGCTCTCCTGAACATTTCATCTTTTGTCGCTTATCCCCTATTTCCTTTTGACCGTCGATATATATACATAAACATCACATACAATGATCTGACTGCATGGTGAGTAGCTTAAACAAGGTCTGTCTGACAGATATGAGCACAATCAACAGTGGTATTACAAATAAACTTAAATAAATACAAACATATAACACCCAGACCAGACTACACAAACAGTTCATGCACACATATGTTTGTACAGTGCGGGGATCGAACCCGGAACTTCTTGGCCAATAGTCAACTTCTTGACCATTACACCAAAGTGGTCGTCAATTATGAAATTTGTTTGTTTATGTTTTTAAATCAAGAAATTGGAAATACTTAAGTCATTTGTTTCTTTTTTAATCCAAAACAAATATTAAAGTCACATTTATCCAGAAAATAATTACATCCGTAACGAATCCCCCATTAGGTTTAGCGAATTATGTGCGCAGTTCAAAAATGTGGCCTTCATAAGCGCAGTCATTGCAGCAGAATCTGTATTCAAAGCAAAGCCTTGCTGCAGGGTTGGCATTAGTAATGTAATTCTAAAACAGATAATATGTCAATGGTTATTTGGGTTAATGGTGATAGAATCAGCCGTATCTCTGCGGAAATCCATGACTGAAGCTGAAAAAGAGAATTATTTGGTTTTAAATATCCACAAAACGACACCAGCGCAGGAACCCAAATACATCCAACCGTAACCACTTGAAAAATTAGGCCTCTGTGTCACGTTTTACTGTAAGTCCTGCAACTTCAAGCTCTAGTTTTTAAAGTGGTTACGGTTGTATGTATTTGGGTTTCTGCGCTGGCGTCGTTTAGTGGAAATTGAAAGCAAAATTATTCTCTTTTTCAGCTTTAATTGCGATTTTTGGTTAATTCTGTGTGCCTTAATAACTTAATAAATGCTTAAAATCCAAAAATAACCAACCTCGACGGATGTCAACTGTAAATTTCATAAATCGTCTTTGAATAGTTAAAAAAAATTCAATTAATAAAAACGTATACGAACTCTTATTTTCAAAGCCAGCATTGGTTATGCGGCTTATTAGTACCTGTTTCTACAGCAGACTAGCGAGTTGATTATTGGTAAATAGTACAAGCAAACAAAGTGAACTGATAGCTATTTGAACAAACAAATTTCCGTTGACCAATGAATTATTTAGAATAACATTTCATCTAAAAAACCTCTCCACAACGCAACCCTATAGTACCACATACAGTGGAGCCCGTGCCGCCGCCAAACGGCCTCATTCGTGCCTCAGTATGTACGCCAATCACTGCGCTTATGCCGGCTTCATTTGCACGCTTGTTGCCAGAAAACTACACATGTATTTAGGAACTGTTAAAATGGGGTAACGAACATTGGGAACTTTGCAAACAATTGATAATGCATGAAAGTGGTTGGTACTTCTTTAAGCTAACGCCCCGAAAAGAATAACTATTATTTTCGTTACGTTCAAAACTACGGTAAGTAACTAGACAAACAAACACGGCGGACATTGACCTGCCCCGATTTGTTAGATAAAATTCTCGTGTCACAATATTCGTTCCCGTACTCCTCCGAAATGGCTTGACCGTTTCGCATGAAATTTTGTAAGCATATTGAGTAGGTCTGAGAATCAACCAGCATCTATTTTCATACCCCTTAGTGATAAGGGTTGTCCACACTTAACATTTATATGGCAAAACAACGTTTGCTGAGACAGCTAGTTGTATCTTCCATTTGAATCACTTATTAAAAAAAACTGCATTGAAAGCCGTTCAGTAGCTTTGAAGATATAAGCACACATACATATACAGGGTGTAAAAAAAACCTTAACGAAGCCGAATACCACATATTCTACCAATTGTTACGATCATTTTCTTCCTTGACACGATGCCTGGGAAGTTAACGGTTACTGAAATATTGATGATTAAAGTTTGAAAAAAAAATTGATGATTTTTACAGAAATTACTTCTGTCCGTTATAACTGAACTTTTTTCCAAAAAAACATGATACAAATTTTCACTAGTTCTTTCATAAAAAAGCCTCTAAATCGCACACTCCGCAATGAACAGCGCACACTCGAACCGAACCGCGTCGCGGCGGCGTAAAGCAACACGCCCCGCGGTGACTTTTTCGCGTGCGCGCTGTACATTGCGGGCTAGAATAAAATTATTTTTTTTGATGTCAAAAAATAAAAGTTGTTTCCCAGCCAAAATTTCTTTTTCATACGATTTGGTTTGATGTTCTGAACGCGTGGTTCACGGCTTCGTTAAGGTTTTTTTTACACCCTGTATTTTACTTACAGACATTGGGACCGACGCGGGAAGCGACTTTGCTTTATACTATAAAGTGATTACATTCAAGATATACAATATAAACTAACTTGTTAACACAAAAACTTTCTTAAGAGACTTATCTTCAAACAGATATAAGAAGTAAGTGTCATAAATATATCAAAGACTGGATAGATTAACGATCTACCTTAGCAATGCTAAAAAGTTTCTAACTTATTATACGTAGTGACATTACACATACGAGAACAATTACCCTATTTTCAATATAACTTTATTGAAGCAAACTTGTATCAAAGTTGAATGAACGATAAATCTATTCGTGTTGTTTATGCGCTAGTAATCCTATTGATCCAGGTGTATCCCTAGGATTTGGCAATACCGACCGATCGTAGCTAATTGTGGCTTCTCGATATGGAAATGGGTAAATAGACAGACAACAGGATCTGTATTATACGGTCATCAGGCGAAGAGCCAATCGTAGCCACGCCTTGGGTTAAGTAAGCGTCTTAGGTAGCAATACTAACGATCGGTCGATTAGCTAGCTTAGTTATTGTAGCTCTGTTTCGAAATCAAATGTATAGTCAACTTACGAAAATATTGAATTGAAATATTTGTATAGTATAAATAAATAAATATTTCACAACAATCACACCAATTCTCTAGTCCCTAATTAAGCTACGAGGCTTGTGTTATGGGTACTAGACAACGGATAAACATACTTAAATACTTATTTTTTTGTAAATAAATACATATTATACATAGAAAACATAATATTGATATATAATATTGGTATAATATTGATAGTAATAGTATATTTGATGTCGTCGGGCGGCATTATCTCGTTTCCTTTTCAGGCATCCACGGAAGACCAGCGCCAACGGTTCCTCGATTCGTGTTTCACTATAATAAATGTACTCACTAATTTGAGTATTAATTTAATGAATATTTTTCTTTCTATTCTATTTAAATCTAATTATGTAATGTAAAATGACTGCCTCGTTGGTGTAGTGGCAAAGTTTCTGCATTACATCCGAGAGGTTCTGGGTTCGTTCGAAACTCAGGTCGTTTTTGAGATTTTTCTGTCATGAATTTCTCAAAAACAGCTCGGAGTCGGGAAGTTGGCGGTGTTAAACCCCCGTGCCTCAAAAATTACGATAAGCCGTTGGTCCTGCGCCTGATCTCTCTCCGGTCATGTCGGATGGAACAGTGAGTGCACCTGTGTATTGCGCTCACACTTGTGCACTATAATATCTCCTGCGTAGTTGGCTGATCTCTGTTAAGATTGGCCGCCGCAGTCGAAATCAGCCAGGAGGACTATTATGTAATGTAAAATAAGTAACCGTCAGTAAACGTATCGTAATTAATAGAAAAAATAGGGTAAGTAGCTGCTGCCCTTGAATATTACTGGCTGTGAAATTATTCGTAGTGAGTAAAATAAACAATTATTGTGTTTTTAAATGGGAGTCATCGAAGTCTGTATACCACACATTGAGTGTTGTATAACGTCACTTTTACCCATGTCACTTTCCGATGTATCACGCTTATTGATTCCCAGTTACCAAAAATATGAATTACGTACAGCAAAAAAAAACTTGGGAATAAGTTAAAAACTTAAAAACCTTTTAAAATCACAAAAATATAAAGCCAAAGTTTAGTCAAACTTAAGCATAATGGAGAACTGAAATTCATAATCATCGCCTTACTTATATTATATTATTCTATTACAAAACAGTAGCATTATACTTAAAATAATGCAATTCAAAAAATCTACTTTTAACAAAAAATCAATGAATGTAAAGGTAAATACGATAACGTACCATATCATACCAATAACCTATTTAAGGTTATGGTTACACATTGATAGAAGTAACGACCATAGTTATAAAATTATCTATTTATTATATTTACTTATTTTTGCGTTATTAACCACAACATACCTTTCCCATTTAATTTTCACTGCAGCCATAGCCTTCTTTCTGCTTAACCTCGAGGTTGACTGGCAGAAAACGCTTTTAGCATTAAGTCCATCCTTTGTACATTTCTTGTGCAATAAAATTTAAAATAAATAAATAAAATAAGTGACTCTACTGAGCAATTTTACTCTATACGTAAATGTTATAGCAGGCTTTATAAATCCTAGCAGATAAAAGCGCAGGAAGCCATACATTTTCACACACTATTTAACTCCGCTGTAATGTCCACTATCGTACGATTATTCTATTCGAAATAAATAATTAGTGTTTGAATGAGATAATATATGAGATACGCGTGCATTGAGTTATACTTTATTAGTTAAATTGTTATTTGGTAATTTGAATAGTTATTGATGTTACCGCCAGTGCACGGCATTGCATACTATCGCTGCAACTTCTCCCTCTCTCTCTTACACACATGCAATCACACACACTTTCGCAAACACATAAACGCACACACCACACACACACGCTCGCGCGCGCGCGCACACACACACATGCACACGTAAATCTATTCTACATTTGTTACCGTTTTTATTTTAATTAGTTAAGTAAGAAAAATGTCGAGGAATCACTGACACTGAAGATAACAGTTTAGTCTCATTGTCAGGGATATAAATCTTATGATGCTTAAATGTTTAAGTTATCCCTGAACAAACGCAAGGATTTTTTTTAAAACCTGAGTTTACGAATAAATAATTATTATTATTAACTCGCGACAGCGTGTCCAGCGATCACCATAGCCAATATACTGGTAGTCGCGAATCTAAGCGACAGTGTACCTCAAGTGTGCGCGGACGGTAAAGTCAGTCGGTAGTCAATGAAAAGACGTTTGCATTTCAAACTGCACTTATTATATAGTGATCTTTTGTTGCAATGCAAAACATGCTCCAGTCCGAAGTGCACCGTTCCGTTTCGTGCATTTAACATCGTCATTTGAGCGTTCCGCTTTTATTTATCGAAACGCATTGCGGCGCTACAATGGGCTAATTGATTCGCACTGATACTTTATGACAACGATCTACAGTAAGTAGTTACAGACGTTTCCAATTTAGTCATGTCATCGACAAAACATTTATTAAAAAATGGTTGCCTGTAAAGTCGGTTTTACGGGCGAAGATTTTACGTGACACCGATCATGTTTGAGTGGGAGAGAGACGCAAGACATTCGCCGGTCCGGCAGGCCTCTCTCTCGTTCGGTGACTCATCGTTACGTTACCGGGCGTTATACTTCTTCATGAGTGACTCCGAGCCGCAACCTAATTTAAGACGTTGTCACGTCAAAATGGTGAAGAAAAATTGGTTTTGAATAAGCTGCTTGATACATGCAATTAGCACACACTGTTAACTGTTATCTTTCTCTTTCATACCTCATCGATTAGCATTAACAATCATCTCGTAGAATAGTTGTTCTTACTAACTCTCAACTTTATTAGTAAACCGTGGTTATCGTGGTTGACGTCACAGTTGGTATTTTTTGTTTTAGTCATTTACTGTATTAGCACGGTGATGTTTGATTAGCCCAAATAAACTAAAAAAAAAACATAACTATCACAATCATTTTAAATGTATAATCGCTGAATAAAATACGAGCCACTACACCAACGAGGCTAAGGTCTTATCGATACTTTTATACGGTGACATCCCTACTCTGTTCGTTTCCCTTTGTTTCAGGCCGTTATTTACCGCCCTACGCCTCGGTGGAAGCGATGACTCATTCGTCATCATAACTCGCTGCAATAAAAGTTGGGTGTTATTTTAAATCGAAGCATATTTCACGGCAAGTGATCGCTACACATTTTTTTGGTCACTTTTCATAATTAGAATGTATGAAGCATCCATGTCTAGTTTTTCGTTTTTCGTAAGGTACTGCTAAGACGGAACCTAACCGAAAAAAGATTTTAAGGAAGGAGTTCGTACTATAAAATCAGATAATAAGTTTCCCAAAATCTTTAATTCCATAATTTTGTTGTATCTATTGCCAACGTACATACCACGTTGAAAACACCGGTTCTCGACGGATGACCGAAGTTAAGCAACCTGGGGCGCGGTCAGTACTTGGATGGGTGACCGCCTGGGAACAACGCGTGATGTTGTAGTAGTGAGATATTAATCTTTAGTACTTAAAAATGCTGTTAAATAAAACACACGAACAATCTCGTCATGTTTTTAGTTAGAGAATGGACGTATTTTATGAAACCCTTTGTGTAATACAAAGGGTTTCATAAAATATTATTATATATATTTTTGAGCAGTTTTAACATCAATTACATTAACACATTTTGCGCCATAGTGATCACTGGTGACCCCAAAACAATATTATTTCTATTGTGTTCAGTCACTAGGCAGTTGAAGGCTTAATTTATTTAATAAAAATAATAATTTGCTAAACTGATCACACTCAAATTAGTAATACAAGATAGCAATTGAAGCATTGATTATGGTTTTCCAGACTATAATTGCCCGCGGCGTCGCTCGCAACTCATTTCGGCAATTAACCGATCGCGTTCGCGCTCTTTTTATACAATTTGCCAGCGAACCGAAATATGTAAATTTGTATCGGCTCGATGGTATGGCGTCATAGCACAGGATAATTGGATCGAATTTAACAATTAGGTACGTCAGTCAGAAGTGTCACTTCAAAAGGTGTTATTGCTTTTCAGGACCTTCTAATTTTGGTGTGGTTAAATCCGTCAATAATAAATAAAATAAAAATCATTTATTTCGAAAAAACTTGGCTCCATAAATATTAGTAACAATTATCTTAATATCTGTGGTTAGTAATGAATAAGAAAAGTACTTTTATTTATATTTTTCTGAGTGGTCTATTTCCCCACACACGAAACCTGCAACTCAGAGTGCCTCCTAAAGATAGGTGCATCCATCCTACTTGCAATCATGTTCAGGATCTCGTTCCCGCTTTTTATCACGAGACGATGGAGAGTGTCTTTTTGCGCATGATTGCCAAAAAAGTCATCTACAGCAGCGACCGCAAACGTGTTTGATGCGCTGCAGAAACGCGGAAGGCGCAACAAGACCCTGAAGATGTTGACCCGCAAGGCACAAGGACCACAGGCCGTAGGTGCAGAAACTCAGGCATTATACTCTGAAAAGCGTGATTTTGACATCCACCATTTGTCAATGCCTACCGATATCGTCCTACGATATCGGTATCGCTTTTTTTTCAGTGGCTAGAGAAATTAATCTCACCTTGCGGCTAGAGAAATTAATAAAGGTACATCACCAACTCTCATATTAAATGTTAACTATGTTAACTAAAGCTGAAAAAGAGGATTATTTTGCTTCAAATTTCTAAAAATACATCCAACTGTAATCACCTGAAAAAGATAGAACTGGAAGTCGCAGGACTCACAATACCTACAATTCACAACGTGACACAGAAGATGCACCTGGAATCACAACACTGACACCTAGTGACCTTGTCACGTTGTGAGTTGTAGGTATTGTAAGTCCTGCGACTTCCAGTTCTATGTTTATCAGGTGATTACAGTTGGATGTATTTTGGTTCCTGAAAATAATCCTCTTTTTCAGCTTTAGTCATGGATTTCCGCAAAGTAACGCCTGATTCCATCAACTATGTTAACTGTTAGTGACGCGGTCATAAATACTTTTTCCTTCTCGAATGAAGGGACTGTTATGATAAGAGCTATGGCCTGCCACCCAACTCGTCAAGTCGCCCGTCATCTGATAAATGGACTGAGATATTTTAATTGCTACAGCCGAAACAAAAGACAATGGTCCCATTTACTTTGCGTCTTTCGTATTAATGTGCTCTATCGGGAACGCACCTAAGTGGTGGCTTCCGGTCGTTGACCTGGCGCTGACCTATGATGTAAGTAGGTACAGGACAGATTTTCCGCAAGGTCCATTTCTACAGATTTAAACGAAAAATAAGAAGCAAAAATCTTTTTTGCTCCTCAGGCCATCATCATCAGCCTATATACGTCCCACTGCTGGGCACAGGCCTGACCTCAACTATGAGATGGTGCGAGCCATAGTCAACCACGCGGGCTCAGAGCGGATTGGTGGAGAGGTGTTTGTAAGGTTAGTAACTAACCTTACTGCCAGATGGTATTAAGCCGCCCGAGGGCCTCTAACAAGGCTAAGCAACTAATATCTATCGATATTAACCGGGGCCAATAGCTTAACGTGCGTTCCGAAGCTCGGAGATGCTTGTAAATAGACGTCACTTTTATAGTCAGAATGGTCACCAATCCCAAACATGACCGCGCCGTAGGTTGCTTAACTTTTGGTATCACTACCAAAGCGCTACAACCACTGCGCCACAAGTACCTCTCTCCTCACCTCAGGCCATGATACTCACAAACGTTTCGGTCATCATATACAATTACGAAAAACGGCTTTTGAAAAGGGTCGGACTCAATGTAATGCACACTACACCACCACCACCACCACAAAAATCAAACAACTCCACGACAATAATGAAATTATTTATTTACTTGCTTATATAGACACAAAAGTAAGGTACAATCAGGTAAGGTTATAAAATATAATATAGCGAGGACAACTTTGGTCTAGTGGTGGTCTGACGTCCAGACTACAAAACCGGCTGTCGCGGGTTCGAATCCTGCTAGGGGCAAATGTTTGTGTGATGAGCACGTGTATTTTTAACTGAGTCATGGGTGTTTTTAAATGTATTTAAGTATTTCTATCCGTTATTCTAGCCACCATAGAACAAGCTAACGCTTAGTTTCTAGGTAGGCTAGGTATTTGGTGTGTTCGTTAAAACAATTTATTATTATTTATTTATTATTTTAATAAGACAAGTGTTAGTAAGTGTTAGATTACAACTCAAAATATGTATCAGAGTTTTAAGATCATATTTTGTGTTTAACAGTGAAAGTATTTACATAAAAATTACCTAAAGTTTACAAAAAAACTGAAAAAGAAAAGTTTTAATTGTTTTTAGAATATACTTGGATTAGAAATAAATATGTCAATATCGTCGGAGCCTTGCGAAAGATCCATTTATAAATTATAATAACTTGTGAAGCATTTAACTTAACTCAAGATTCAACTCGTAGGTCTGATTGGAACAAGACCCTTAATTTAGATATCGCAAAAAAAGCCATTAGAATGACACAGCCTTTCCGAGGACGCGTTAAATTGATTCCACGCGAGTCTTCATATAAATTGGTTGCGCAAACAGACCCCGATAAATAAGAGCAATAAGGTTGCGAATCAATCGACACGAGTGAAAGACCGTACTTGGTGAAAATTAGTTATGGTTACCACACACGATACAGTATACTTGCGCAAGCTTGGACTTGATCAAGTATCCTGTATCGCCTGTTGGAAGATAATTGCGCAAGTTGTTCACTTGCACAAGTTCCTTAAAAAGTTCAAAATTTCAATTTTTAACTTGTACAAATTAGCGTTTGCGCAAGTTTTCATGAACGTGTGTGGGAGCGCGCGCAAGTTTCAGTACTGTTCTAGCCACCTACACGTACGCACGACGTTTTGGCGCCAAAATGAACGAGCCTTACGAGCGACATGGAGTTCGCGATAATTTGGAAGAATTTGTAAATATTTACAGATTTTTTTCGTAGCTTAAATAAAGCCAACTATTGCCACTGTATCATCCATAGCACAAAATAACACAACCACTACAACCAGGTAGCTCACTTTTAAAAAATTATTTTATTGTTTCAAATGGAGCAGGTACGCATGCTTGATTAGCCGTTTGTGGTCGGCTGCGAAATACGTGAATTTGTACAAGTCTAAGCTTGCGCAAGTATATTGTATCGTGTGTGGCCACCATTAGCTTGAAGCGTCTTTTTCAATCGGTCAAGGATAAGGAGTGACCAGGAGAGCAGGAGCCGTGAATAAAGCGCGTGTTTGATAGCACCGGGATGTTTTCAGAGAACCCTCAATTGGTCTTGAGACAAATGCCTTAATGCTGACTTCAATCAAACTTTTTTTATTTGAAGTGTTGATTTTGTGTGTCAAACACGGTGTTAACCCGACTACGGCGTAAAAAACAGGAGGCTGTTTGTTAAATAGTTTTAGGGGTTACATAAGCGAAATAAAACATAAATTTCTTAACATTTTGATTTTTTTTTCCGCTTTTACCTACAATCAGTCACAGACTATAAGTAAATATGTTGTATGTCTAATTCAATCAATTCCAAGGACCTCCTTTAGCAGAAGTCACCTCAGCCTTCACCATCTGTCACCAACAATATCGTGGCGTCTCAGTCGTTTAGTGTTTTAATTGCTTATTATCATTTTTTCATCACAAATCAGCTGTTGACGTAACACGATACTGATCGCACTGTATCAAAACCCAATAAAGTTGTACCGACGTACATACTCACTCGGTATACTGTTGATAATTTGTTCCCGGTTTGGGTTTCCAGTCATTTTCATTCTCACAATATATGCATTTTGCGTGTATTATTATTCTTTTCCGTGGAATTTTTTTTCGTTCACTTTCTACTGAAAAATAAGGAATTTCTAATTACGTGTTCATAAACGTCAAAGTTTGTATCACCTATAAATGTGATATTCCGCTGTAAAATAGGGAAAAAGGGTTATAACTAACATTTTAATGGTTTTTCTCTCCTTCTCAGCATAATTATTTCTTATTGTGAACACAATTTATTAGTATTTTTCCGAATTTTGTACTTTTTGACACTATGTTTGACATTTTGAGTGACGGGAGTCTTATTATTTTTTTCTGAAAATTGACAACTTTTAGCAAAGTTTCAATACAATTTCCATTACAAACTCTGCAAAGCACGAGTTTTATCGCGTTCTATCCACGCTCTAAATTTGAACGGCCGGCCCTATATAAGCCCATACCATCCATATCTGACTCATTCGATTCCTGGCTTCGATTCTACAACAGTAAACTCTTTACTATTCGACACTTCAAGAAGTTCTACAGGAGGACCAGTACCTCTCTACCTCCGGAAGGACCTCACTCACTTCAACACTGAGGACAGACCCCTCCTTGACTGAGGAGGAACTGCGAGGGACCGAACCCTCCTATCCTGAGGAGGGCCTGCGAGGGACTGTCTCCTCCTAGCCTGAGGAGGAACTGCGAGGGACTGAACCCTCCTATTCTGAGGAGGGCCTGCGAGGGACTGACCCCTCCTATCCTGTGGAGGGTCTGTGAGGGGCTATCCTCTCCTAGCCCGAGAGACTGCGAGGACTTGCCCCTCCTTACTCTGAGGAGGGATTATTCTTATTTACCCCGAGGAGGGATTACCCTCTTTGCTACTCGCTCCTATTAAGGAGGATTTTCACTTTACTCCCACGGAGGGAGCATTGCCTCCTCCTAAATTTATCTACATCGGATACATCAACTGCTTGCCTTTGCTGACAGAGCCATCGCGGCTACCTCTGCTGTTCACCGGTGTCTTCACGGTCTCCGGCACAGCTGCGCTCCAACTTCTACACCGCTGCGCATCGACGGACTACTCCAAGAACGCTTCGCTTCTCTTCGGCGCCTCCGGACCCGCTTAATCTTGAGAAGACACCTACCCACGCCCACTCCACTCACTACACTCACTCATCTTTCACTCAATCATTCCTCTCACTCGTCTAGGTTTCTTTTTAATTTTTCTGTTTTTCTTTTAATACAATTAGTTTGTTATTTCTCAATTCTTTTCGTTTCCCTTTTCCCTTCTTTGTCGCTTCACGACAAATTGGCGCCCAACGTTTAAGTCTTCAGTCTCTCTTTCTTTTCTCTCTTTCTCTTATTTAGTATATTGCTTTTCATTCCTCATTCATTTCACTCTCTATCTTCTTCTAAATTCTAAAACAACACTTCTTCTAGTGTTCTTCACCTAATCATCCTTATTTGGCTTTTTCTTTTAACAAATCTTAACCCCTTCATTGTCATCATAAATCTTAACCCCTACTCTGTCATCTCGAATCTTAACCCCTTCAAATTAGAAAACACAACTTCACTCTACAATCTAGAAGAAAATGAGGTACTTCATTTCATTTTTTTTTTGAGCTTTATTGAATCTTGACTTTCTTTCTAATTAACATCTTTACAATGTCTCGATTAATTAAATTTGACTATCTTAACAAAGCCGAACTTATATACGAGGTAAAGATTAGATTAGAGGAACCAACTAACACGGTTATAGACCTTAGAAAACAAATCCATCGACTTTCTTCGATAACTTCATCAGAGGAAATATTAATTTCTCCTCTCTCTATTGATGAGGATCTTGCTGAAATTGATACAACCCTTAATTACCTGGAAGGAAAAATAACTAGATTAATACAGGGTGATTCTAAATTTACTCGCTTAATTGAATCTTATCTCAACCATCTATTTTATAGAATTGAACGTATTGATATTGACCTAAGTCCTGAGTTCTTATCAACTTTTAATGATCTTAAAAATAAATTTGATGGCCTTTCTAACAAATTCGAGTCTTTTACCTTTCACCCAGCTGAGGATATCGTCAGACCTATGGATATCTCGGCCGTAGTTGGCCCTAACCCTTCAGACCCTCAATCCTCTACACAACCCTTTACTCCCTCTCCTACTCGACCTCTACTTAATCTGGACATTTTTAAGGATATTAAACGTCATTCCTTTAATGGAAAATCCTGTCCTAGATCTTTTCTACAAAAATTAGATGAATTCTGTATTTCTAGGCACATCGATAAAAACCTCCTTATTATTCACGACAAATTGGGCGCCAATTTGTCGTGAAGCGACAAAGAAGGGAAAAGGGAAACGAAAAGAATTGAGAAATAACAAACTAATTGTATTAAAAGAAAAACAGAAAAATTAAAAAGAAACCTAGACGAGTGAGAGGAATGATTGAGTGAAAGATGAGTGAGTGTAGTGAGTGGAGTGGGCGTGGGTAGGTGTCTTCTCAAGATTAAGCGGGTCCGGAGGCGCCGAAGAGAAGCGAAGCGTTCTTGGAGTAGTCCGTCGATGCGCAGCGGTGTAGAAGTTGGAGCGCAGCTGTGCCGGAGACCGTGAAGACACCGGTGAACAGCAGAGGTAGCCGCGATGGCTCTGTCAGCAAAGGCAAGCAGTTGATGTATCCGATGTAGATAAATTTAGGAGGAGGCAATGCTCCCTCCGTGGGAGTAAAGTGAAAATCCTCCTTAATAGGAGCGAGTAGCAAAGAGGGTAATCCCTCCTCGGGGTAAATAAGAATAATCCCTCCTCAGAGTAAGGAGGGGCAAGTCCTCGCAGTCTCTCGGGCTAGGAGAGGATAGCCCCTCACAGACCCTTCACAGGATAGGAGTGGTCAGTCCCTCGCAGGCCCTCCTCAGAATAGGAGGGTTCAGTCCCTCGCAGTTCCTCCTCAGGCTAGGAGGAGTCAGTCCCTCGCAGGCCCTCCTCAGGATAGGAGGGTTCGGTCCCTCGCAGTTCCTCCTCAGGCTAGGAGGAGACAGTCCCTCGCAGGCCCTCCTCAGGATAGGAGGGTTCGGTCCCTCGCAGTTCCTCCTCAGTCAAGGAGGGGTCTGTCCTCAGTGTTGAAGTGAGTGAGGTCCTTCCGGAGGTAGAGAGGTACTGGTCCTCCTGTAAAACTTCTTGAAGTGTCGAATAGTAAAGAGTTTACTGTTGTAGAATCGAAGCCAGGAATCGAAAGAGTCAGATATGGATGGTATGGGCTTATATAGGGCCGGCCGTTCAAATTTAGAGCGTGGATAGAACGCGATAAAACTCGTGCTTTGCAGAGTTTGTAATGGAAATTGTATTGAAACTTTGCTAAAAGTTGTCAATTTTCAGAAAAAAATAATAAGACTCCCGTCACTCAAAATGTCAAACATAGTGTCAAAAAGTACAAAATTCGGAAAAATACTAATAAATTGTGTTCACAATAAGAAATAATTATGCTGAGAAGGAGAGAAAAACCATTAAAATGTTAGTTATAACCCTTTTTCCCTATTTTACAGCGGAATATCACATTTATAGGTGATACAAACTTTGACGTTTATGAACACGTAATTAGAAATTCCTTATTTTTCAGTAGAAAGTGAACGAAAAAAAATTCCACGGAAAAGAATAATAATACACGCAAAATGCATATATTGTGAGAATGAAAATGACTGGAAACCCAAACCGGGAACAAATTATCAAATGTACCGACAAATGTACCGACGTACATACTCACTCGGTATACTGTTGATAATTTGTTCCCGGTTTGGGTTTCCAGTCATTTTCATTCTCACAATATATGCATTTTGCGTGTATTATTATTCTTTTCCGTGGAATTTTTTTTCGTTCACTTTCTACTGAAAAATAAGGAATTTCTAATTACGTGTTCATAAACGTCAAAGTTTGTATCACCTATAAATGTGATATTCCGCTGTAAAATAGGGAAAAAGGGTTATAACTAACATTTTAATGGTTTTTCTCTCCTTCTCAGCATAATTATTTCTTATTGTGAACACAATTTATTAGTATTTTTCCGAATTTTGTACTTTTTGACACTATGTTTGACATTTTGAGTGACGGGAGTCTTATTATTTTTTTCTGAAAATTGACAACTTTTAGCAAAGTTTCAATACAATTTCCATTACAAACTCTGCAAAGCACGAGTTTTATCGCGTTCTATCCACGCTCTAAATTTGAACGGCCGGCCCTATATAAGCCCATACCATCCATATCTGACTCATTCGATTCCTGGCTTCGATTCTACAACAGTAAACTCTTTACTATTCGACACTTCAAGAAGTTCTACAGGAGGACCAGTACCTCTCTACCTCCGGAAGGACCTCACTCACTTCAACACTGAGGACAGACCCCTCCTTGACTGAGGAGGAACTGCGAGGGACCGAACCCTCCTATCCTGAGGAGGGCCTGCGAGGGACTGTCTCCTCCTAGCCTGAGGAGGAACTGCGAGGGACTGAACCCTCCTATTCTGAGGAGGGCCTGCGAGGGACTGACCCCTCCTATCCTGTGGAGGGTCTGTGAGGGGCTATCCTCTCCTAGCCCGAGAGACTGCGAGGACTTGCCCCTCCTTACTCTGAGGAGGGATTATTCTTATTTACCCCGAGGAGGGATTACCCTCTTTGCTACTCGCTCCTATTAAGGAGGATTTTCACTTTACTCCCACGGAGGGAGCATTGCCTCCTCCTAAATTTATCTACATCGGATACATCAACTGCTTGCCTTTGCTGACAGAGCCATCGCGGCTACCTCTGCTGTTCACCGGTGTCTTCACGGTCTCCGGCACAGCTGCGCTCCAACTTCTACACCGCTGCGCATCGACGGACTACTCCAAGAACGCTTCGCTTCTCTTCGGCGCCTCCGGACCCGCTTAATCTTGAGAAGACACCTACCCACGCCCACTCCACTCACTACACTCACTCATCTTTCACTCAATCATTCCTCTCACTCGTCTAGGTTTCTTTTTAATTTTTCTGTTTTTCTTTTAATACAATTAGTTTGTTATTTCTCAATTCTTTTCGTTTCCCTTTTCCCTTCTTTGTCGCTTCACGACAAAGTAACAACACTAGATACGGTTTAAACCCAGCCAACGATCCCAGCATCCAACAAAAAGCGTATACAAATGAGACCGTACGACGAACGTGGAACAACTAATTACCTAATACCTTAGTGAGTACGAGCATTGTTTATATTCCCCACGGGTAGTGTAACCGCGCCGTTAATATTTAACGTGCCGCCGGGGCAGGGTGGTGGGGCGCGCTTTCACTTAGATGCAAGTACAGAGCAAGCAGACAGCTCAGTATAAAAACAAAACAACATCACATACATTGTCCGGACTCCGTGGTAAGTAGCTTAAGCACTTGTGTTACAGATTCCAGAATCAACAGTGGTATTACAAATAAAATTAAATAAATACATACATAACACCCAGACCATTACAAACAGACATGTTTATGCACACAAATGTTTGTACAGTTCGGGGATCGAACCCGCGACCTCTTGGTTAATAGTCGACTTCTTGACCATTATACCAAATCGGTCGTCGCTGATTATTTGGGTACCGGGAACGGATTTTGCGAATGGCTATAATTCCGCCAGTACCCGTCACAACGACACTTAAAGATGAAGAACTATATTACAAAAACATACCTATTCTAACACGTCATAAAAAATATTACTACATATTAACTTTCACTACAGCCAGCATGAGGCACTCATGAAAAGAAATTACTGAAATCATCAAATAAACATAATTTTAATCGACCTATTTTCCAAAACGAAGGTTCTACTCATTAAGTTTGTCATCATGAAGTTATAATAGCCGTGCCTAAGATACTTAGGTTCATCATATCAGCCTGTTGCAGTCCACTGCCGGACATAGGCTTCCCCCAAGGAGCGCCACAGTACACGATCTCCCGCCCTTTGCATCCAGTCACTACCAGCTGCCTTCTTCAGGTCATCTTTCATCTTCAGGCCTCCACCTCCACCTCTCGCCGGTTCTGCGACAAACATGGCTAAGATACTAAGATTGATATATCAAAAAATAAATTGATTGACTTCTTATGCCAAATAAGAAGTGATCTATCTTGTGCATTGCGAAACTATATGTGAATTTCTGTCTGAGATGCTAAGAAGGTTCACTAAAAAACTAGTTACAGAGTTTTTTTAGATTGAGTTAGCTGTTTTTTGTTAGCTTTCACTTAAACTCGGCCTAATTTACATTACCGTTATGACGGGCCGAGATTTTATAGGCAACTCTAGCTCGTCTCGAGTTGACAGAAGATGTTTGTGTACAAAATACTTAGTTAAGTTACTTCTTTTTTTTAGCATTTACAATGCGAATTTCTTTACAATGTGAAATTAAAACACACAGTGAACCCGCACCCCTAGCAAGCCGGGCGATTGCTCTCCCAATTGAGCCGGCTCCGTTGCACTTAGTCATCAGTCCGTATTTCTTTAAGCGCTCGTTAGATTGTTAAACAGCTGAAAAGGTGTTTCTTTCGGATGTTGTTGGTATCTTTCCACAACATTGATGAATCATGGCTGGCTGCAGCCTAAAGAGCCCTTAAAGAAATTCGGACCACTAAGTAAGTGCCACGGTAGCTCAATTGCGAGAGCAATCGCTCGGCTTTCGAGAGGTGCAGGTTTAGTCCCGTCTGTGGCAGTCCATAATTTTATAAGTATGTTTAAAGTTTACAAAATACTCAGTTGAGAATGTCTATTGAGGACACTTCAGAAGTACATAACTTAAAAAGCCTAAAACATTACGTATCCATTGATATAAATCAATCATGCCGTATACTTAACTGAATATCCCCACTCATTATTTTATAGGTATTTTAATGACACAAAGCTTTATGGTTGGTATTTTCCGTAAGGACAATCGTACCATTCCACTTAAAACAAAAGCAGAAAAGCGGTCTAATTGGGTTTTTCATAATAATAATTATAATAATTGTGTCACAAATCACTTAGATTTAAGCGTCTAACGGGCCTGTGCGAGTTGGCTCCAGCCTCATGTACGCCTTCCAAAGATCCGGGACCTTGTGGTCTCGAGAATGAAAAAGACATAATAATAATAATTCTTTATTTGCATCCAACATGGTATAAATAGATATTCGTTAAAATTTGAGTCACATGTTAGGCTACAGGAATTAGCATGCACATGATTTTATATATTATTTTTTTATTTAAGTTGCGCTGGTAAACATAGTTCAGACGACGAATATATCAGATACATAGTCACATAAATAGTAAATGCTGTCACTCATAACAATAAGAAAGCAAATAAAGCTCATCATCATCATATTAGCCATCCGACGCCCACTGCTGAGCTATTCCCCCTAAGGAACTCGACCGTGATTGGTCCTGCGCTTCCCGCATACAGTGGCTTCCCGCGACCTTCACCAGATCGTCAGTCCACCTTGTAGGGGGTCTTCCACAGAGTGTCACCCGGCACGAAGTCGCCATTCGAGAACCTTTCCGCCCCAACAGCCATCGGTTCGTCAATTGACGACCGCAGTGGTCCACAGGTCGGACTTCTAAAAAACCAAGGGTCGCGGGGTCGATCCCCGCACAGTGCAAACATAGGTGTGCATGAACATGTGTGTTTGTACTGGTCTGGGTGTTTTCTATGTATAATATGTATTTATTTACAAAAAAAAGTATTTAAGTATGTTTATCCGTTGTCCAGCACCCATAACACAAGCCTCGTAGCTTAATTTGGGACTAGAGAATTGGTTTGATTGTTGTGAAATATTTATTTATTTATTTAATTTAATTTAATTAACAAATTTTGTTTGTACTTTATGAATGAGTACTTACAACGAAAGCAATTTGATCCCGATTAAATATTTGATGCGAGAAGACATTAATCCTTTGAGTAACCCTTATGCCGCTCGCGTCATATCTCACCACTCGCCACTCCAAAGTATTGTATAAAGTTTGCCATCCACTCCGTAAATACAAAAATAAAGTTTAGCTACATTGTAACTCATTCCATAACAACAAGAAGCTGATTGAATCAAAATTGAAAAAAAAATATCGACAAGCAGCCTTAACTTAAATTCGTTACTTCAGAAAATGTGCTTCAAGCCTAAACTGATAGATAGCGGACTAAAATAAATTCAAGTTATTTTTGTAAATAGACTTACAAGGAGTACTTTACACGTCCCAACATTTATGAATCAACCCTTACACCGCTTCGGGACAATTTGGGCCAGTGCTGAGAAGAAGCGGCGCAAGAAACTTAGCCACTATAATTGTCATTGCTTCTATTCAAATTTGATTGTTTACATTCCAACATTTCCCTATCTTTTTCATTTATACATATAATCATCAATTTTATAACACCCTTTCGACTTTAATACATATTTTACAACTGTTTTAAATTTATCTAAAGACAATGAAATTGAATTTTCATGCCTAAAATGTGAAACGGCAAGCCTTTTTTTTTTGTCTAGTGTTGAAGTTATGCAAATCGCTATTTTTAGAAAATAAGTGTAAGTTTTTTTCGGACGCATATTAGGTTTTCATAAATGTTTTGCGGGTAAACTGTAAGTAAGGAAGGCAGCGTGAATATGTCAGTCTCAGTAATAAGCCTTAAGAGTCCCATATCAAATACCTCAAAACTACACCGTACTAGTGTCTATATCTGGAAAACTTATTCGTTTTGCTTTGCCTGAACTACAAACCCAATCCAATGTAAGTACGTCACAGCTCAGTTTCAATAACAGAGCTACCGGGGCGTGCATTAACGAACGACACACGCGTATTAACTCGATATTAATAATTTAATACACCCGGTAATCCCCCGTCAGCGGCACAGAGCCGCAAATGGGGTACATGACGTGGAAATGACGGTAACGGCTTGCGTCAAACTATAATGTAAATATAGTTTCTAATAATAGACGTGAGCAGAAAACAGTTAGTTGGTGGTTGGGAAGTAGGTTTGTATTTGTGACAAGTCGGAGGCAGTTTGTCCTTTCTATCGAAAAATAATAGTTTACTAAAGTAAAGTAGTTAACTAAAAAAACACGCTTTTATTTCTAAGTAAAAAAATCCACGGAATTTATATTAAAGTAGAGTAAAAAGCGTGGGGTGCAATTTATGACGTTTTCATACTTCTCTTTTTATAGTTGCCAATAATAGGATGATTTTCATACCAAGCACCTCACGCTTTTTACTCTACAGTAATATAAATTCCGTGTACTCAGAAATCATCTTTTTTTTTACGTAAGCAATAAAAGCGTGTTTTTTTTTAGTTTTTTAAACTATTATTTAGTTAATAAGGAAAATGGAAAACTTTTATAAAAATTTATTTGTTAAGTATTTTTTGCGTTTGCTATTTTTTAATTTCGAAAAGACAAAACTAAAAAAAAATCTTTTCGGCTCCGGTCATCAGGGAGGAATCGAACCCCCGACCTTTGGAAGTCCGGTCCAATGCTCTGACCACTGAGCTACCGAGAACCTTAAATGGAGTCGTTGAATTTTGTAAGTGCTTTTGTAACGCTTTGAGCCAGCGTATGTTTCATCAATGATTGTGGGAGACACCCTCAAATCACCCGAGAGAAATATTTTTACAAATATTTAACAATCGGTTAAGATGAAACAGGCTATAATTTTATTTGTTAAATATTTTTCGCGTTTGCAACGCTATTTTTTAATTTCGAAAAGACAACACTTAAAAAATTATTTTCGGCTCCGGTCATCGGGGAGGAATCGAACCCCCGATCTTTGGAAGTCCGGTCCAATGCTCTGACCACTGAGCTACCGAGAACCTTAATGGAGTCGTTGAATTTTGTAAGTGCTTTTTAACGCTTTGAGCCAGCGTATAAAATTATTGCATTGTCATCGGTACTTAATACGTGTGCAAAGTTTCAAATTAATCCGATTTCTGGAAGTTGGTGAAAATTGAACTCAAAAATTCCGTTTCATACATTCATACATACATACAATCTACTAAAAGTGTACGTGTTTAAAAAATAAATTTGATTAAACTTTTATTTAAATAACACTGCCAGCGTAGTTTGCTATCTATCTAAAAATTTTAACAATTTGATGAGACGATAGAAAATCTTTTGCCATCAATTCTTAGCGGTTGCTTAATACCTACCATTTTAAATGAGCTATTTACACAAAAACGTTTGCATAATTCGGTAATTTCTACACCGTTTCGACTGGTAAATCAGTCGTTTAACTAAATGACCGGCCTTGACCCGACCAAGTCTTTTCCAAGACGAATAATGGTCGAGCTTACGGAATCACTGGGATATTTTCACCACGAGGCGTTTTCCCGAAATCGGTAACATTTTCGGGTCTCAGTGAATACATATTTAATGCTCGCCATCACCGACCTACGCCCATTAGGTACCCGGCTGCGGTCGTTACATTCTACGATCATGGAGTGAATATTGTGTAGAAAATAAAAATTGATACTATTTTTTTATTGTTTGGGTTGGCTAAGAATGACAAGATGAGAGTGCATAGCTGTACTAACGTTTTATTTTCACTAGAACCACTTTGTACGAGCAAGCAACGTACATTTTACCTTATTCGTCAATTTACACGTCGACCTCATGACGACCACTTTGGTGTAATGATCAAGAAGTCGATTATTAACCATGAGGTCGCGGGTTCGATCCCTGCACTGTACAAACATTTGTGTGCATGAACATGTATTATTGTACTGGTCTGGGTGTTATAATGTATTCATTTAAGTTTATTTGTAATACCACTGTTGATTCTGATATCTGTAACAAAAGTGCTTAAGCTACTTACCACGCAGTCAGATCAGTGTATGTGATGTTGTTGTATTGTTTGAGTTAGCTAAGAATCACGAGATGAGAGTTCATAGCTAGATGTATTAACGTTTTTACGAGCAAGCAACGTACATTTAATTCATTAAATATATTTAATTCGTTAAATTACACGATGACCTCAAGTCACTCAACTAAATTAGTTTGCAATTAGCCATCAAGAGCGCCGCGTGTAATCCCCCATTTTAAAATCAGTTACTATCAAGTTCAAATATAGATAGTTTATCACAACAAGTCTTATTCCGAACACACTTATAACAATACCTACATCTTATCAGTCTCACAACATGACATGACGTTTACCTAAAACGTTAGGAAATGTAATATCAGTACAATTATTACAGTTGCACATGTCTTTAAAAGGTGTGTCACTAGAAGAAACCTCACACCGCACTTGGTTAATTTGATTCGCGTAAGAGCAAGCCATATTACTGTGGCCAAACGCGATACATCCTATGACCCTAACTATTGGGTATCGGGTCTAAACGCGATCTATTTTAATGAGTGTTTAGGTACTCACTGCTCGACGTTTCGGCTGGATTGCACAAAGCCATGGTCACGAGCTGACTGGTGGCTTGCGGCGTCGTCTGCTCGAGGCGGCTGCAGTTTCCAGATCCACCCTCACATTTTCATTATTACATTTTTAATGTTACGAGTAGTACAGTCATCGCGACAAATCCGACCGGATTTGACCCGATAACCAATAGTTAGTGTTAAAATGTAACGCGAAAGTTTAAAAGCATACATCCTATGAACATTTTAAAAGAAAAGAAAATCGGTTCGTCTAAATACGTTTGTGCTGGTAATTCTCCTTGCTCTGTTGCAAATTATATTTTTTTTATTCCCCCACAGGAAATAACAGATTTCGACAATTTTTACGAGACGATTCTGTTCCAGCTTTAATTGAACCTATTCAGATAATTTTAAATGTGAGGAAAAAATATAATTCGGAAAAAACAGATTTCTTCCCGCTTCGCTATAGCAGAGATGCTTGAATTCGGATGATTAAGTGCCTAAACAGGATTTTCACGAAAAATTATTATTACTTACATACGTACGTATAAGATTTAAAGGATTTGAAGCTATAATTTATTCTTCTTATCAGAAGTGGATCTTTAAAAACATAATTAAGAATCAAACAAATTTACCTTGTCAAGTTCTGATACCAATTATACGAGGGTGCCAACCAAAGACAATCGTCGCTATCTAAAACTACCAAACTCGAGAATCACCTTTAGGAAATACAAATGTTTTTTACTTATTAATTTGAAATTTCCTTACATAAATGTATTTGGCATTATGACTCACAATTTAAGTTAATAAATTATGTTACAATGTGGAAGAATTGGCGTCTGTCAACAGTTTATTTATAAACTAGTATAGACGTCAATAATCCCCATCTTAAAATTTAGTTCTTTAAATATAGTTATACCAACATATTTGTTGAGATAACTTGTATACTGTTAAGAACACATAAATAAAGTTACAAAAAAAATTTTATAAATTTAAAATAATACGATGTATTTTGGAAGGCACGGACAGGCAGGTGGTGAGTTTACCAACGTGGGCCACTAAAAATTCACTGGGTCGCAATACATAGTTTGGAATCACTGCTATAAGTCTTTGCCTGTCTAGAAACTAAATATAATAGAAATTACATTGTTTGGCGGTCAATCACACACAACAAGGTCAAGCGCACAGTCAATCACTTGTAGGTTTAAAAAAAAAACTCAAATACTGATTGAATTTATTTCAAAACCTTTTTTCCAATGAATATTGATTAATTATTTGTTTTACCACTGTATTATTTTAAATTAAGAACATAATTGCCTTTCCATGCCAAGCCGGGATGTATTAATTTTTAAATAATAAATAATAACTTCATCGCTTTTTGGACAACACTAATTATTTACACTATACCTACTCAGCTCTTAAATTTCACAATTTAAGTGGAAATAAAAAGAAACCATGTAATGAGGCTTCAGAGGCGCGGGGCGAGCCGGGTGGGGGGTGGCATGACTAGACATGTCGGTTTTTTTTTAAATATGACTTTAGCTCTAAATTTGTGAGAAGATGCATCAAATCGCATACTGCTGCTAGAAAATAATGTAATCGTCTTTGGTTGATACACGAAGTATAATATTCTATATTTGGGTATAAATACTTACATAAGTTATAATACCTGAAAATCACAGCAACAGAAAACGTAGGTACTTATTCATTTTTATTTATATGACTTAGAGAGGCAATTGACTCGGACAGTTTTCGGGAAAGCTGCAATTTCATTTCATCCAAACCATACACTAGAGCGAAAATTAGTTAAACTGAGTTTAGAAAATCACAGTGAAATAGTTAAAGTCAAAGTGGAGTAAAACAACAAACTCACCTTCGCACACGGCATTAGTTGACACACCCGACCCGTACCGCGAACTTCTGTCCGAGAGCCACTCAAAACACACTCAAAGGATTAAATGAAGCCACTGAAAACTTCAAGCTTCAGCCCGTAAGCAAACAAAGGCCAATATAATTGAATAGGCTAGACGACATCATCAATCGTTGACTTAAAAAAAATTGAAAAAATTCTTTTTACAATATATTGTCAAGTTTTCCCATTAAGTTGTCATAGACACTTGTGTTGGGAATAACTCGCTCATTCCGTCACGGTTTGCTAAATAAGACTACACTGACATACACTTTATTATCTGTCAAAACGGTCAGCCTCCATAGATTTTGTATGGGAATACAAATACGTGACGTCACGATAGTGTATCAGAAATCGGAGTCAATTGACCGAATATTTATGGAATTTTGTGTGTTTAAAAATTGGTTTCTATAGCTTTTTGGAAATACACTGGTTTCATTAACTACATAGGGGCTTTGTTTTTTAAACGCCATGCTCTTGAAAATATTTAAGTAAGGTTTCATAATGCCTATTGACAATCATAAGTTCGATCCGCGACATTAAAATTCCTTCCGGTCCCAGATAATCCCGCAAAATATGAAGTAAATAAAATAACAAAATATGAATAAATAATAAATCAGCTTTGTTTGTTTATGAAGTTTCTATTATTCATACAGCGATCGTTCTAGTCGCTTTGTGCCAATCAGTACTTAGGGTGTATTACATAATTTTATTTGTTAAGTATTTTTTTGCGTTCACAACGCTATTCTTAATTTCGAAAAGATATAACACTTAAAATTGTTTTCAGCTCCAGTCATCGGTCATTATATTTGTAAAAATATTGCTCTCGGGCGATTTGAGGGTGTCTCCCACAATCATTGATCAAACATACGCTGGCTCGAAGCGTTAAAAAGCACTTACAAAATTCAACGACTCCAATAAGGTTCTCGGTAGCTCAGTGGTCAGAGCATTGGACCGGACTTCTGAAAGTAAATAATTTTCTTGTCATGACAAGTTTTTTTTAAGAGTTATGTCTTTTTGTATTACATAAATTATTGACTAGATTTACTTTACCCTTTGTTGGATAACAGCATGACAATATAACGTCTTTTCTTAATTATATGTAATATACGGAAATGATTTTAAATACACGTTAGTTTTGCTTGGTTTAATGAGCTCCATTATTCGGCCATTTCTCCATTATTTATATAAATAAAATTATGATAGAGTGGTAATAAAAATATATTCTTATAGCACACCAAAAATCTTGTGCGAATCGCCGAATCATTTCCTGACGCGAATTATACGAGATGCCGTGTATTATTTATTATTCCACCTAATTTCCAAACGATTCTTATACGGATTTGATCCTCGTGTGTTTCAGACACAGCCTGGCTCTACCAGAAAGATAACTCGCTTTATTACGAGTATTTTGCCGATATCATATTTTATTATATTGCTTTTAAAGATGTTGTGTATTCGGGTGCCCTGGTAACTCTAATAGAATAAGTCGTTTATTCCATTATTAATAAAATACTTGTGTCTGAAATGACAAGTTACTTAAATACATTTTACTAATTAAAATTAAACTTACTAACAGCCATATCCATTTCCAGACCAGTAAAATTATATAAATTCCTTAAAAATAATATATTATAACTAAGCTCATGGAAGTATAAAACAGATAAACAAAAAAAATAAAACAAAAATTTAGACGAATCGAAAAAAAAAACACCCCCAGCGCCGCCATTGGGTATGGTGCCCAAAAGCCAGCCTTTTGAGCTTTGGCCAAAAGCAGCGTTTCCTCTCTGTATAATAATAATGATTATTATTATTTATTTGCATCTAACATGGTATAAATAGATATTCGTTACAATTTGAAGTCACATGTTAGGCTACAAGAATTGGCATGCAAATGTTACAAGAAATAAAAGTTATAAATCATTAATTATGGCAAGGCTGATCCTTTGGCCGACGTACCAGTAACTCACCAGTGTTTACAATATTTCATTTAAACCAAAAATCACGTACCAAGGAATAAAAAGGTAAAACTGGAAACCTAAAATTAAATGTTTGTTCTCGTATAGCTATCGAACCCAAGACACTCGTGAGACGTTGCTAAATAATTCCCTCTGTGTCGAGCAGGGCAGGGCTGCGGTATCCAGGCTCGACTCCCATAAATAATAATGCCTTGCCAAGATGTTTTGCTCCTAAGGCTGACGATAGTACCTATAGAAGTACAGAACTATTTATGGTTGATGATGGTAGAGGCTACGGTTGACAGTTTGGTTATTTCCAGGTAAAACTGCGAATATTGCACTAAAGAATTAAGTTTTAAGTTATTAATTAAGGAAAAATTTGTTAATGAAAGAAAAAAAAGCTTTTTTTTTAAACTTTAGAATTTGTAACTGAATGTTGTGAATATTCAAGCTATTTTTTCGGTCTCAGTTACAGTGAATCACGAGTTTATTAATAGTAGAAAAAACGGCTTACATGTGTATATACATAAACTTAATTTGTTTATTTATTTATTTAAAAGCTTCTGCATAAACTTGTGTACAATGGTGGACTTAATGCCGGAGGCATTCTCTACCCGTCAACCACAGGTCCAAGCAGAGAATATACAGGCGGTGCACATACAGAGAAAAAAGAAAATGCATGTAAAATTGTAACCTATATGATATTTTTTTAGTAAGTAAAAAAATATCAATCAATAAACATTCATTATTGGTCGCGGGTTCGATCCCCGCACAGTACAAGCATAAGTGTGCATGAACATGTGTGTTTGTACTGGTCTGGGTGTTTTCTATGTAAAATATGTATTTATTTACAAAAAAAGTATTTAAGTATGTTTATCCGTTGTCTAGTACCCATAACACAAGCCTCGTAGCTTAATTTGGGTCTAGAGAATTGGTGTGATTGTTATGAAATAATTATTATTTATTATTATTATTCAAACCTACTAATTACTTTCATAGATAATTAATATTATACTAGCTGACCCGGCAAACGTTGTTTTGTCATATAAATATTGTGGATAACCCTTATCACTAAGGGATATCAAAAATAGATGTCGGCCGAATCTCAGACCTCCTCAATATGCTAACAAAATTATATAAGAATCAGTCAAGCCGTGTCGGAGGAGTACAGACATACATATATACTTTTCAATAAGTTATAAGGATATGAAAAATATTTAGTTGCGAACTAGGTTCCAGCCCTGAGCATAAAGGATCAGTGTGTAATAGAGGTAAGTACAAAGGCATATTGTCGAACGCTTTGCAGACGGGCGACCGCTTGTTACTGCGATCCAACGGATTTTATTGTGCGTTATTACATTTTGTTTGTGAATTGAATTCCTGCATAAAAACTTGTGTAATAAAGTCAGAATAAAGCAAGATCGCCTTTTAACAAAAATGCTTACACGTTGGAAAATTTGGTGTAGGTTTTCAAATGGGTTGATTTTTGAGCTAACCCGTACCAATATCTAGGAAATATTTTGAACAGCAAATTAGTTGACTTGACTTTGACTTGACATTGCTGGATTTAATAGAATAGGTATTGACATTGAAATTATTATACAATCATACACTTTTCATTATAGATTGAATTTAATATAATTAATAATTAATGTTTGCATGCTATTTTTGATAGTTAAATAGGACGAACAATATTACAATTAAGATCTTCAGTGAAACCCTATTTATGAGCAAACAAATAATCATTTATTCATTCATTCAATCGTCAAATGCATTGGTTTTATATTTTAAAAGTATACATTTTACTTGAAATAAATTTGAGGACAGAAGTTTTAGAGTATAACGACAACCTATTCTCTCATCTCTCGTCAGCCTATATACGTCCCACTGCTGGGCACAGGCCTCACCTCAACAATGAGGTGGTTCGAGCCATACTCCACCACGCGGGCTCAGTGCGGATTGGTGGAGGGGTTGTTTGTAAGGTAAGTGACCAACCTTACTGTCAGATGTTAATTAAGCCGCCCGAGAGCCTCTGACCAGGCTTAACGACTAATATCTATCGATATTAACCGGGACCAACAACTTAACGTGCCTTCCGAATCACGGAGATGCTTGTAAATAGACGTCACTTAAATGGTCAGAATGGTCACCCATCCCAAACATTACCGCGCCTTAGGTTGCTTAACTTTAGGTATCACTACCAAAGCGCTGCAACCACTGCGCCACAAGCACCTCCAACCTATTACAAAATCTTAAAATTAAATTGTACATCTTTCTTTGTTAAACTTGTCTGCAATGTTTGTTTTGCGTCATACAATAAAGTGTTAATCTATCTATCTATATAACAATAAATTAGGTATTAATTCAGCAAGTTTTCTTAAGGAATAAAATGTTCAAGACACACCAAAAAAGCAATAGCAACCTGAAACCGTCATTAACATACATGATCTCATTATTATGGTGGTTATATAAGACAAATGAAAAGCTTTTTGCCATTAGAATTTTACTCAAATCTCGTAAACTTTGTCAATCAATATTCACTAAGCGGCAGCAACATAAAATTATGTAGGCACATATTATGATAATTAGAAAACCAACATAGCTAACTTATTTTACGAACGAACATATAATGTGTTTGTGAAACTTATCTTAAACTACTGACATCGTCAAATTAGTTCTCAGTTCTCTCTTCTTATCCAAAGCACACAAATTGTTCATATGTAAGAAGGTACTTAAGTATTTTTTTTACTAAATAATAATTTTCGTACAACAGAACAACCTTCAAATCCAGCATTCCAGCCCGGGATAAATATCCCAATAAACTCCGATAATCTGAAATTCGTACATAAAAAATTGGTTGCCTGTAAAGTCGGTATACGGGCGAAAGTTTTACGTGACAACGACTTTGAGTGGTAAAATAATTTTAATGTGAATATTCATTCGTATAACATGAACCGGTGTGTATGCCTATCTCTCTCACTCTCTCTCTCTCGCTCTGTCTCTCTCGCTCTTAGGCGGGTTAACTGCGTGCTCGAGTGGAAGGGACGCGTGCCTTTCACTTTTTATGTCTGTCTCACTCGCTCTTAGGCGGGCTAACCATGCCCGAGTCGAAGGGACGCGTGCCTCTCACTCGCTCTCATTGTGAGCGCGGAACGTGAGCGGAGCAGCGTAACGCAGTTTCTTGAAGTGTCACCCGGCAAACCAATTTATAAGACGTTGTCACGTCAAAACAGTTTGTTATTCATGATTTTGATTCAACTACGGGTATGCATACGCAAGAATCGGATGAGCATAATTGGTTCAGAAGATTTTTCCAAAATTAAATGACGGTCATTCACCCGACGCCCCGAAAAAATTGCAAAGCAGTGGATTATGAATGTCAGTGTTTAGTTAGCTAATAGTTAAATATTATGTCATCCTAAAATAGGTTGGGTTATACTAGGGCGCGGTCGTGGAATTTACGTCAAAGATGACAGACATGCTCGTAGATTTTTTTCATTAATTAATGACGAATAGGAAATTATAAAATGTACTTAATCTATTACATTGCTTATTGACGTAATTATTTAATTCTATTGTTTTAATTGTATTTTGTAGTTACGACATGGATATTTCATTTACAATTCACAACAAATGCAATAATTTTAACATTGCATGTGAATAAAGTTTGCACACCGTGTTATTGGAAGAATACACCGGATTTTTATAAAATTTCAATACTTGTAATGAAACTGTGTTCTGGAAAATAAACTATTACTTACTTACGGTTCTTAACTTTCATAAAGGAGTGTTATATTTAGAGGAACAGGGATTTCCTATTCCTAAGAAGGTTTTTTACGTTTTGCGAAAAATAATAGTTTGCGAAATACTTTCTTAAATAACAATCTGGACTTCTCATAAGGCGTGATTTCTAATTAGTGGAACAGAGATTATTAAGGGATATTAGCCATTTTATTTTCCTCATACAGTCGTTAGCAATATGAAAGTATATAAGGTTTCAATAAAAGTAATATTTGGGCTAACGGCGAACTGAGCCGTTCACAATGGTGCCGATGTGACTGTGGATAGGGTTGCCAATAAAATGCCTTGATATTAAGTATTTTACTTACCTATTAAAAGAACAAGATTAAATTTCGCCACTTAGTCGCGACTTAGTAACTCGTAGTCTGTCGAAGCGACAACATCTCCTGAGGATGCCACGTGTAGTGGCGAAACGCGTCGAGTGTTTTGTTGGTGTCAGTGTTGTGATTCCAGGTGCATCTTCTGTGTCACGTTGTGAGTTATAGGTATTGTAAGTCCTGCGATTTCCAGCTCTAGCTTTTCAGGTGATTAGAGTTAGATGTATTTTGGTTCCTGCGCTGGCGTCGTTTTAGCGGAAATGTAAAGCAAAATAATTTTCTTTTTCAGCTTTAGTCATGGATTTCTGCAAAGTAACACCTGAATCAACTTTAACAAAAGAACAAGATACTTACGGAAAAACAAGAATTTCTTTCTTGCTTTTACAAACAAACTTTCGCTAATATTAGTAGGATAACATATTTTTATTTAAACCAGGCCTCAGCTTTACTGCTAACACATAGTATTATATACTTATTAGCTTATATTTTAATACTGTATAATTTTAAGTACGTGTCTGTGTTCCACAGCCAAAATATAAATGAATAAATATTTCACAACAACCACACCAATTTTCTAGTCCCAAATTAAGCTGCGAGGTTTGTGTTATGGGTACTAGACAACGGATCATCATATCAGCCTGTTGCAATCCACTGCTGGACATAGGCCTCCCCCAAGGAGCGCCACAGCGCACGATCTCCCGCCCTTTGCATCCAGTCACTACCATCCATCTCTCGTCGGTTCTGCGACAAACATGGTATGACAGACAACGGATAACCATACTCAAAAACTTTAATTTTTGTAAATAAATACATTATATACATATAAAACACCCAGACCAGTACAAACACATATTCATGCACACATATGCTTGTACTGTGCGGGGATCGAACCCGCGACCCTTGGTTTATAAGTCCGACAAGTAGATCACTGTACCAAGCGGTCGTCAAGTCAATATAGGTACATTTTTTTCATAACCAGCCCTTACACACGGTATATTACCGTTCGTTCGGACCAGGGGTTCACAAAAGAATATCGCAAGGTCAAACATACCCGCAATAAGGGCTTGCCCTTCTCGTTACAGCTAATACCGGGGTTATTAATACAGTATTACGTTCCGTTGACCTACTTTTCCCGGTTATAAGAACCTTCGTTAAATTGCGAGGGTATGAGATAAGGCGGAGCAGGCAGAAAATTATAATTCGCACTTTTGAGTTTCATCTTATGGGTTTAAGTTGCGACCTGAGATTTAGATGCTAAAGTGAAGGTATACATAGTTTTTCTGTGTATTTTATTTTTCATATTAGCTGGGTCTTACTTACTTCGCTGGCTCAGCGACCCGATGTGGATCTTGGCCTCCGACATTAAAATGCGCCATTCTTGCCTATTTTGTGCCAAATCTGACCAGTCGGACACTTCTAGTTCTTTTAGGTCTTTTAGCTGGGTCAAGTTAAAAATATTATGTGATGCTTAACACAACTCATGTCTAGAAAATCTTGTCTGTCGATACATTAAGTTCGAACAAGTTCAGCAGATATGACTTTTTTATATGTTCTTTTCTTTGTAGCCTGTTCTCTCTCCGGTCATGTCGGATTGCCGTCTCACCGAAATTTGAGAGTGATGGAACAGTGTGCACCTGTATATTGCACTTACATTTGCGCACTATAATATCTCCTGCGTAGTTGGCTGATCTCTGTTGAGATTGTCCGCCATGGTCATGACCATGTCTTGAAAATCTTGTCTGTCGATACATTAAGTTCGAGCAAGTTTAGCAGGTATGACTTTTTTATATGTTCTTTTTCTTTGTAGCCTGATCTCTCTCCGGTCATGTCGGATTGCCGTCTCACCGAAATTTGAGAGTGATGGAACAGTGTCTGCACCTGTATATTGCGCTCACACTTGCGTACTATAATATGTCCTGCATAGTTGGCTGATCTCTGTTGAGATTGGCCGCCGTGGTCGAAATCGGCCAGGAGGACTATTTTATATATATTTTCTTTGTAGTACCTAATGCGAAGTTTTGAATCGTTCCTTCTACGTAACAACTTACCAACGTTGCTTTTTGCACTCTGTAAACTTCCTCTACTCAAAGAATAAGATAGTGATGTGGCTTTTACCAAAATAACTCAGATAACTAACCGCAACAGTACGCATTGGAGTGCAACTAAAACAGACCTCTGTCTAGCCCGGAATAACCAGACTTGTTGTTAGCCGTCTTGTGTTTGCTTCGCGTCGCCAAAGTTTAGGTAGCATTATCTCTAATTAGAGTTTACCAATTCGTCGTCCGTGGTGAAAGCAATTTTATGTCATATGGTCAGTAGAAGTGCTTTGGCAAGGAGAAGAAGGAATACAAACGAATCGTTCATTTTTCTACTAATGAGGTGCGAAGTGGCTTTATAAGTTTCGACGACCTTTTTGGTGTAATGGTCAAGAGGTTGACTATTAACCAAGAGGTCGCGGGTTCGATCCCCGCACTTTACAAACATTTGTGTGCATGAACGTGTCTGTTTGTACTGGTCTGGGTGTTATTTATATTTATTTAAGTTAATTGGTAATACCATGTTGATTCTGGACTCAGATCAGTGTATGTGATGTTTTTGTATATTTTTATAAGTAAATTATTATCCATTATATTTGCCTTCTCATGATTATGAAAAGTTAATGAGAAGTTACAAGTGAAATTTTCATATTATTATTTCATTGCTAAAAATTTTTGGAGATTTAGATGGGAATTCAGCGATGCAAGTTAATCATGTTGTCGATAAATTTCAATATTTAAACTACAAGCAATAATGGAACATTTATCACGTGACTAAGTTAGTAGTACATAGATCGTTCATATCATGCGTATATCATCATAAAATGAAACCCGTTTTCCTTGGTCACGGCATCACGCGTGAATGACTGGACCGATTTCACTAATTATTTTTTTGTTGTATTTGTTATTATTAGGAGAAGGTTCTTACGGAAAAAAATAAAATCTCTCAGAAATATTGAAATATATACATTTAATTTTGCATATTTTAAAAAACGCGCGTAACCACAGATTACTAAATAGTTACTACGTAACAGATAAATCACTCCATTTAAAATTTCGATACCTACAGCGTTAATAGACTACTTTTTCTGCCGCGTACAAAAATGCACCTACAGATCTGAGTATAAAGTCACTATTGCTTCGCAGCTGCGCGAGACCACGTGACGTGAGACCGAGTGACAATCGAACTAAGGTTGACACTTTCGGTAAAAATATTTCAACCACATTTTTCTACAATGGTATTTGATTGACTGTTGTTAAAATAATATAACATTATTTAATAACAAATGTGAAATAATAAATTTAGCTTGTATAAGGTATATTAGGTAACAAGCGAATTATGAGCTACTTAATTGTGACTCTTGCTATCTATTTCTTAAACAAATCTGTCATTTGTGGAATCTGTCGTTTGTAGATTATTGGTAGGTAGGTACATTTCGAGAATCGGTCAATTTTATTGTCAACTATGTAGGTGTTACGTATCTACACCGCCGCGTCCTGGCGCGCGGCGATAAGCATTCAATAAACCAGTCTACCGGTAACCGTTGTTTCATTGCTACGTATATAACACTGGCGACGAGCGTGTTCTTAAAATAACCTGTAAAGACGCGTGTGCTTATTCAATCTTTCAAAAATGCCTATCGGACATATCGAACCGTACCTATAGTTTTGCCAATAATAATTGGGAAGCGTATATACGCAGGGTAAAACAATTTATCGCGTTAAATAATATCGATGACACGTTGCAAGTAGCCACTTTGGTGACTGTGGTGGGTGCCGAGTGCTATGAATTAATGTGCGATTTGTGTTCCCCACATAACCCGGAAACAAAAACATTTGCCGAATTAACTAATTTGGTGAAAGAACATTTGGAGCCGGAACGATCGGAAATCGCGGAAAGACACGTGTTCAGGCAACGAACACAGCGGCAAGGCGAAAGCGTTCGTGAATACCTACAAGCTCTCAAACACTTGGCAAAAACTTGCAACTTTGGAGATAAACTAGAAGAAAATTTACGTGATCAATACGTATCAGGTTTGAGCAATGAAGACATGAGATCTAGGATCTTTGCGGAGAAAAATGTAGACTACAAGCGCGCAGTGGAGCTCGCACAGGCGTTGGAGGCGGCGGAGCGGCATGCGGCCACGGCGTGCGCCCCGGGCGCAGGCGCCGACGGAGTACGTGCGCGGCAAGCGGGCGACGGCTTGCACCGGCTTGGCGTGGGCGCGGGCGCCGCCGGGGGCTCCAGGGCTGGCGCACCCCGGCCGCAGCAGCGCGCATGCTCGCGATGCGGTAAACTTGGCCATGCGGAGGGCAAGTGTCGTTTCAAATACTATAATTGTGATGTGTGCGGCCAACGGGGCCATCTAAAATCAGTGTGCGTTAGGAGTGATCATAAACAAAGTAAGAAGAATGCAACGAAGAACCAATTCTTCCTGAACGAATCGGACTCGGAGGATGAAGGTTGTAACTTTTATAATTTAGTAGTCAGTAATGATGGTGATGGACCTTTTTTCGTGAAACTGAAAGTTGAAAACATTTTGTGCAAGTTCGAAATTGACACCGGAAGCAAACTTTCTGTTATTTCTAAGGACTATTATGATAGAAATTTTTCAAATATACCTATCGTAAAAAAACAAATTTGCTTAAAATCATACACAGGAAATGTTATCGAGTCCCTTGGTTTTATTGATGTCAATGTGATTTACAATAACAAAAATGTTAAACTAAATCTTTTCGTGATAGAAAATGGCGGACCACCTCTAATGGGACGAACGTGGATTAAACATTTGAATTTGGGCATTGCAGAATGTCATAACTTATCCGATGAAGACTCAATAGCATTATCTTTACGAAAACAATTTCCGGAGGTCTTTTCTGAAGGTTTAGGTACTTTTAAATCCAAGTTCAAGTTGCATCTTAAAGACAAGACGCCAATTTTTGTAAAGGCGCGACCATTACCATTAGCGTTACGGCAACCGGTCGAAAGGGAACTCGAGAGGCTGCAGCGTGATGACGTCATATACAAGGTGGAGCGGTCAGACTATGGAACACCGATTGTGCCAGTAATTAAGGCAAATGGCAACATAAGGTTGTGCGGTGATTACAAAGTAACGATCAATCCACTTTTAAAAGATTATCATTATCCGTTGCCCCGTATTGAGGACCTTTTCGCTGCTTTAGGGGGTGGTGAACAATATACAAATCTAGATCTGTCCAATGCGTTCCAACAATGTTTATTAGATGAAGAGTCACAACCAATGACTGCCATCACCACCCATATAGGTACTTTTGTTTATAAGCGCGTTCCATTTGGTATAAAATGTATCCCCGAAAATTTTCAAAAAATAATGGAAGAAACACTTAGTGGCTTACCGTCAACAGCCGTTTTCGCTGATGATATTTGTATTACGGGAAAAGATAAGGCCTCACATTTAGCTAACTTGAGGGCTGTGCTACAAAGATTGAATGATAATGGTTTGAGAATAAATTTTAGTAAATGTAAATTTTTCAAAAATTCTGTTACTTATTTGGGGTATAAAATTGACAAATCTGGTTTGCATACGGATAAAATTAAAATTCAAGCCATTGTAGCCGCACCCTCGCCTACTAATGTTACACAATTAAAAAGTTTTATGGGGTTAGTTAATTTTTACTCTAAGTTTTGTGTCAATATGAGTGACATTTTAAAACCTATGTACGATTTACTCAAGAAAAACGTAGAATGGAATTGGACGGCGGAGTGTGAAGCGTCTTTTAATAAAATAAAAAAGGTGTTAAGTAGCTCCCCTGTACTCGCGCACTACGACCCGTGCTCAGAGTTGATATTGTCGGTGGACAGCAGCGCGTACGGGCTGGGCGCGGTGCTGACGCAGCGCGACCGAAGCGGCGCCGAGCTGCCTGTGTGCTGCGCATCGCGCACGCTAAACAACGCCGAGACGAACTACTCGCAAATTGATAAAGAAGCGCTCGCTATTGTCTTCGGGGTGACTAAACATCACCAATATCTGTATGGCAGACATTTCACACTGCGAAGTGATCACCGGCCGTTGAGTTACATTTTTGGTAAAAATAAAGGTTTGCCGGTAACGGCCGCAAGTAGACTTCAACGATACGCAGTCAAATTGGCAGCTTACAACTTCACAGTGGAGTTTGTCAGTTCGGCGAGAAACTGTTTCGCTGATGCTCTTTCCCGTCTTCCTCTAGAACTGACCAATAAGCAGCTTCGTGATGAAGATGAAGAAGGTAGCTATTTACATTACGCCCAGGGAAACTTTCCGATCAGTTTTAAGGACATTAAAGCTGAAACAGGAAGGGATCCGTTGTTGAGCAAGATCTTTGGGTTTATTATGTACGGCTGGCCAAATAATAATAATTATGAGTACAATGACCTTGAAAAAAACTAAGTACTTAAATAAAAAAGATAGTTTACATATTGATCAGGGGTGTATTATATGGGGTTACCGAATTGTAGTGCCAAAGTCGTTAAGAAACTGCATTATGAAAGAAATTCACGACGGACACCCAGGAATTGTCAAAATGAAACAAATCGCCCGCAACTACGTTTGGTGGGAAAACATAGACCAAGATGTGGAGCAGGTGGCGCGCGAGTGTGTGCCGTGCAGGGAGTTGCGCCCCGCGCCCCCCGCCGCGCCACTGCACTCGTGGCCATGGCCGGCGGAGCCGTGGTCGCGACTACATTTGGACTTTCTCGGTCCTTTTAATAATAATTATTACCTTATTATTATTGACGCCCACTCAAAATGGATCGAAGTAGAAAAAGTAATCTCAACTTCGTCCGGGGTCATATGCGACTGTTTAAGGCGTATTTTCTCTCGTTTTGGTTTACCCAAGCGCATAGTGAGCGACAATGGACCTCCGTTCTCGTCAGCCGCATTTGCGCAATACTTGAAAAGCAACGGAATAAAGCATACTCTTGTGCCACCGTATCACCCTTCAAGTAACGGAGCAGCGGAGAATGCCGTGCGCAGCATCAAGAGAGTGCTCAAAAAAGCAGAACTAGAAAGACAAGACGTAAATAAAGCATTGAGCCAATTTTTGTTTATGTATAGAAACACCGAGCAGAGTACGACGGGGCGCGAGCCGGCTGTCGCTTTACTAGGCAGACGACTTCGCGGCCGACTGGACCTGCTACGGCCCGATGCTGCCGAGCGCGTGCGCGCGCGCCAGCTCACCGAGGAACAGCGTCACGACAACTCAGCCTTGCGAGTGGCGCACCAGAATGATCCAGTGCTAATGCGTAACTACTCCAAGATCGGCCACAAATGGACTGAGGGCCTCGTTCGTGAGCGTGTAGGGCCGGTCTCTTATGAAGTCGAAACCGCAGATGGTCGAGTACACAAGCGGCACATAGACCAAATACTCCCCAGAAAGTCCCGTCACTCACTCAGTCAAGTGGTAGAAGGACCCTCTACGTCGGATAGGTCCAAATCACCATGTTCCAATTCCGAAGCCGCACTAGACGCAGAGGATAAGGACTCTTATGACAGTGCGGAGGAAGGTGTGGGAGTGAGCCCGGAGCATACACCACCGAAAACGACGTCATCACCTGTACAGTCCATACACAAGCCGCGCAGGGAAGCTGCCGTACGTTGCGCTGAAAAGCTTAAAACTAAAAATAAAATACCTAAATAAAAACATATTTACACTTACCTTTATTACACACGCCGCCATCCAAAGTTAGTGTAACGATATTTATTTATATTGTATAATTTATAATTCTAAGATGTTATATACATATACATAAATATGTAACTAATGTAAAGTACCAGTAAAATACAAAACAGCTATTGTTTACCCCCATTCGCACTAACTAATCTTAGTTCGATTAAGCAACCTTGGCTACTTATACCTACTCTTCCACTGTATTTTGTTATTAACTATAACTTCTAAAATATTTCATAGTAGATCTGTGTTTACGTCCGTTGAACATAATATTACAGTATATTGTAGTACATATTTCTGTTCTGTAATTAGAATAATGAATAGCCTAATCTAAGAAGGGAAAGGTGTTACGTATCTACACCGCCGCGTCCTGGCGCGCGGCGATAAGCATTCAATAAACCAGTCTACCGGTAACCGTTGTTTCATTGCTACGTATATAACAGTAGGTACCTAGTCATTTCGCTAAATAATGAGTCATTAGTCGACTAAACTAAGTAGGTAGGTACACACAGTTCGTAAGTGGTGCGCAGCCCATAAAAAGTAGACTAATAGGTATATTAGGTACTTATGTTTATTTCAATAAAGTAACTGACCTATGTTTCACTGTAGGTATTACATTTTAATTCAATAAAGCTGAACCCCAATTTACCTAAATTTATCCAATTTACCTACGTAGGTAGGTACCACCTACTAATTTGTTTGTTTTTTATACTTTGTAAATAAATTACTAACTTACCGGGTAATTATTACATTTTCTTCATTAGCTGGTTGACTAAAAAAAGAAAGCGTTTCATTTCTCTTAGTATTCGACCTACACCCATCAACAGCACATTCCACCACCAGAAGTCATTTTTCTTAAATAAAGCTAACGTTTAACAAGCACAGATTACTTATTTGGTTCGTATGAAAACTAAATTGATCGTAAGCGTAACACAAATAATTATAGTGCGTCGTCAGCGCGTCCGACGGTTGTTGGCAGCCCACTGAATTCGCACCGTCGTCGGTGCGGGCGAGAGTAGGCTATTACCGCGCGCAAGTACATCAAGTGAGAGAGGCCTGACGTAACTAATGTCAGTGTCATTCGATGACATTGTTCAATCATTGCAACGCTAAGGCGGTACGAAGTTCGCCGGGTCAGCTAGTATCTAAATATATATGTAAAAGAGAAACTGACTGACAGATGCACAGCTCAAACCAACAGGCTGAAGAACTTGAACTTTACAATATCATGGCACATTTAGTAGTGCAGAGGAGCAATAAAAAGGATTTTCAGAAATTTACCTCCAAAGGGTGTAAAAAGGGGAGTAGTTTGTATGAAACTTTGTCAGGAATACAAATTGATATTTAGGTACTCGGTCAGAAATTATGACTGGAGTGTATCAGAATTTCTTGATATTCAACTTTCAAAGAGGTAAAAAAGTTAAAAAAAGCGCCTGGAGTTGTAATGGTCATTTTTCTTTTGACGTCAGATTTACTTGATTTTGTTAATTATACATTATTAAAGCGAAATCCTTCATATGCACGAACTAAGTCGCAGGCAGTCCGCTAGGAATTAACATAAAATATGCCACCTTCTAGCGAATTCAATTACCTTTATTTATTATTATTCCACTTGTGCCTGTCTACGCGAACTTACTGCGAACTTGGCAAGAGCTTAAGAAATTGACCAACTTTTTTTGTTTGGAATCCAATTAGCATTTATTTATGGCTCTTGAGTAACGAAGTTGCGTAACATCAAACCGTCACTCGGAATTTCGGCGAGTTTATTAAACACAGCAGTTGTTCGTTGCTTAAAAGCCTTAACAGTCACGAAGGTATTAGCGCTGCGATAAAAGTCGCCACTCGACTTGTGTTAGCTAGAAGTACTTCGTAGATAAACTGTCTTGAGTTTGTTTGAGTCCTCAAATTCAGCGGGTTGCGCACGGAACTAAATTTATTTCTTTAAACTTATTTGAACACGCCATGTACAATTTATTTTTTGTTAATCTTCTTATTTTTAACTTTAAAATAGTAAATAAATGTAGGATGAGCTGTTTATTTGCTTCTCGCACAATTAACCCTAAACACCAAGCATCTTGTTGTATCACTTTGATGCCTAAGTACGCTTGTTATTATAATAGGTAATATACATGATAAATTACCTATTGCCTATACCTATATGAGGTGCTTGTGGCGCAGTGGTTGCAGCGCTTTGGTAATGATACTTAAAGGTAAGCAACCTCGGGCGCGGTCATGTTTGGGATGGGTGACCATTCTGACCATTAAAGTGACGTCTTTTACAAGCATCTCCGTGTTTCGGAAGGCACGTTAAGCTGTTGGTCCCGGTTAATATCGATAGATATTAGTCGTTAAGCCTGGTCAGAGACCCTCGGGCGGGTTTAATAACATCTGACAGTAAGGTTGGTCACTTACCTTACAAATACCCCTCCACCAATCTGCACTAAGCCCGCGTGGTGGAGTATGGCTCGGACCACCTCATAGTTGAGGTGAGTCCTGTGCCCAGCAGTGGGACGTATATAGGCTGATGAGAAAAAAAATGAGAGAAGAATTACCTATTATGATAACAAGCCTTATTGCAACACAAATTAAAATAAGTTAGTTTTGCTATGACCAGATATTTACGGGTTGTTCTATTTTGACGTGACAACATCTTAAATTAGGTTGCGGCTCGGAGTCACTCATGAAAAAGTGTAACGCCCGGTAACGTAACGATGAGTCACCGAACGAGAGAGAGGCCCGCCGGACCGGCGAATGCCTTGCATCTCTCTCCCACTCAAACATGATCGGTGTCACGTAAAATCTTCGCCCGTAAAACCGACTTTACAGGCAACCGTTTTTTATGATTAATTTTGAAGGCATACACATCGCTGGCAGCACAAGGTTACACGTCACATAGTCGCTATTATAGTTGCTATCATAGTTGCTATCGCTTAGATTAGTTTTTTTCAACGAACACACCAATTATCTACACCCACATTAATAAACACCCATGACTAAGGTACAAATGCTCGTACTCATCACACAAACATTTGCCCTTAAAAGGACTCGAACCCATAACAGCCAGTTTTGTAGTCTGAAGCCCAGACCACTATGCCAAGGCTCTAGTCAAATGAGCTCCGGTATCCACGTATTCACGAGTAATGACATTTTTGCGTTTGACATAAGTCGCTATTCCTGAAGCCTTACCTGAAGTTTCCGGTACAAGGTTAGACGTCAGTCTCTGTCGCTATTGCTATCGCAAATGAGCCGCGACACTCACCCCTGAGCGACTCCTAACGACTTTAATTACACGCGATGTACCCGCTGAACTTCACTGAGACATTTTTAACTCAAGCTACCCAAAGTGCCTCTTTGAAATGTAAATAAAAACGAATAATTAGGAAAGCTGATGGACAGACTATTAAACTATTTAAATGTGGAAACAGTTACAGAAATAATCTAGACATAAATAGCATCTATTACTTACACTAACCTACCTATTGATTACCTATTTTTATTTTTTATTATTTGGGATAGGTTTGCTCTTGATCCAAGACTAAGCCCAACTAAGCAAAGACTCGTCGACGATGGAGCGAGCTCATCTAGACTGTCTGTTCACTCTAGCTTTGAAGATTCCTATGTTGTAATTGCAGGGAAACACTGACGCAGGTAGTGCGTTCCACTCTTTTGTAGTGCGCATCAGGAATGTAGATGAGAAGCGCTTGGTTCGTATCAGTGGAACATCGATACGGTACGGATGGTATCCCGCGGCACATCTGGTGGTCCAATGGTAAAAGGGGGTCGGCGGAATAAGCTGGTATAGATCATGACCACACTCGCCGAAATAAAGCCTTGTGAAAATTCGGCAAGCAGGCGTCTCTGCGATGATTACATAAGGTTAAGGTCAAGGCCAACATTACGGATTACTCGTATTGTCATGTCTAAATAGCCAGGTCACCGATTTTTAAGAAGTCGAAAGTTTTGAGGTTCGGATCCGATTTACCGATAGGATAATGCATAAAACATTTTTATACTTGGTTCCTATCGATATGTAAAATAAAATAGCGGACTGTAATCAAAAGGTGCTTCAAATAATTATTCGCCCTCAAATATAAACGTGACAAAGGTGTAGAAGGTGCTTGAAGGCGAATGTAAAGCGAACGTTCGGCTCGGCCGCGAGCTTGTCGGACGCGATCGTGCAGGTTCGGGTAACCTCGATGTTCGCTGGGCCCGAAGATGCTAACAATGTTGCGCAAAGTCCCTACAATACTTATTATGTCATTTCTGATTAATAGCACAAGTGCTTCAGCTATTTCATTTGGTTGGTATACGAACAATCTTCTTCTTCTTTCGTGTCGGCATGACGGGCTAAATTTTACTTGCCCAGAAAGCGGCTACCGTGGCAGCCCTCTGGTTACAGGCTAGTAGGTCCTCACGTGAGCAGGTGGTCGGGCACGCGGGACAGTTCATGAGGTGGACCATGGTTTGCAGGGGTTCTCCACATTCACATCTGACGTCTGCGCTGCTTAAGTACCCCCACCGACACAGGTTATCTTTACTTCGACCAACCTGTGTCCTCAGCCTATTTAGACTTCTCCAGGTTGGCCAAGGTTCTTTATAGCCCGGAGGCAGATTTTCATTGGGGGGGTACAGTGGATGTGGATACTCACTTGCCCAAAGCCTGCACCTCATGTCAGCGGGGATTTCGTCGGTAGGCTGCGTACGAACAATATGAGTGAAGTTTTCCACGTTTATTTATTTTAATGTGGGTGTACCCATACTGACTAAGTTAAGGATGTATAGCGGAAGTCCAGATTTCTTCCATTTTTCTTGGCAAGCACATACTGTTTGCTGTTATTTACTGCCCTAGTACGCTCATTTGCCATGAAACCGATTTGTCTAAAGCAGCAATTCAACTTTTTATTCAAACTGGAACATTTGTTTAGCATTTTATTTTCAAATCACGAATACTACTACATAATGGATAACATGAATATTATATTCTTGTGATACATTCTTAAATTCAAATTCATATTATTTATTTTCGGATGAACTTTAGATTCATATTGTTAGTAGCAATGTAAAAATAATTCAGTTTTTTAGCTTAAGTCATGGATTTCCGCAAAGTAACGCCTGATTTCATCAAGTAACATTGTTCTTACGTCTAATATTAGGAAAAAATTAAATTTTATAAAAATCATTTTCTTAAAGGTAACAATCTTGTTGTATAACATATCAGCCATACAGCTGATATCAGCGTTAATCATTGCCTAACAACATTATATCTCAATATCTTAATCCTCCAAAACCAAACTTAATAATTAAAATGCCTATCACTGTAATTGACAAACCCATTGCACTAATTAATCGTTATTAATCCCCAACCATTAAACTAATCTCGATCGAAATCCTAAACGCAATACTGAATGTAATAACCGAACCAGTTGATATAAACAACTTGGTATAGATCAGTGTGAAGGCATGCTAGACCTATGGCCATACTACCCCTTTTCGTCTGTATTTTCGGGTCTAGCTATCGCGTTTGCTCGCACAGTCAAGCCCGTAAGAAGGACAAGGATAGCTACAACCGAAACTACAGACAACGAATGAGAGAATAGGGTCTCTGTAGGGACAATCATGTTAGGTTATGACTCAATACAGTGGTGACAAGTTAACGATATAGCCCTAAAATATAGTTCACAGCGAGTCGGATTTTGATTTATCGGTAGTGGATGTAGCCTCAATTGAAATGTGTTCGGGTGTAGTACTAAACCTGGTTGCTGGAATGCGGTTGAGTATATCTGTGAGTGTACACACGGCTCTACATCAAGTTGCTCTTTTTTGTTGAAAAGTCGCCCTTATTGCGTGAATATAGGATATCGCAGTAATTAACATGACGTGCGGTACGAACGGCTACGTTCGTATAATGTCCAAAGTAAGTTAGAAAGATGAAAAAGACTCACTTCCGGGTAATTAAAAAAGGTAATCGGAATATTCGAAACTTTTTAATGAATAAGTAAATAAAACAGTTTAATGAAATGTGTTACGTGATACAGGCACATTGAGATTTTCAGAATTGTTAGTTAAAATAATAGTTTAAAAAACTAAAAAACACGCTTTTATTGCTAACTAAAAAGAGAAAAAGATTTTATATTACAGTAGAGTAAAAAGCGTGGGGTGCACTTTATGACGTTTCCATACTTCTCTTCTTATAGTTGCCAATAATAGTATGATTTTCACATACTACTATACCAAGCACCCCATCATCTTATATGATACACTTAATCTTAAATTAAATATTTCATTAAATGTATATCTTTTGATGAAGGCTTGGATGAAGCTCAGAATCAGAATCTTTATTGCAAGTCAAATGAGTAAAAGGTGTTACAAATAATATCAAATTACAGTGACACCTAGCAAGGGCACAGCAATCTAAGAAAGGCAAACATTTCGTATTCACTTAAAAACTTAAAATATTAAAATGTTAAAGATATTATTTGTACACGCATTGATAGTACAATGAAATAAATGTACACATCGCATAAAATTCTGAAGTCAATCACGCGTTCCTACAACACTCAGAATAATACACAACCCTCGTCACTGTTCCTATTCAATCTAATACAGTTAAAATGAATCTTAAAAAAGTACTGCATCATTTGCCCTGAGTCCGGGTAAAAGAAATCTTATTTTCGTTTCGGTGAAATATCAATGGTATCTTTGAGTAAGTCAACCCTAGTTTAGCGAAACTACTTTTAAATTCTAAACCCAACATGTGCCATGAAAATATGTTCCCACAAACTATTGGTTAAGCGTTGGATGTCGAGAACCCATATCAAACGCCTGTTCTTCTACTCTCTAAACCGTCATCTGAAGTTTCGGATTTAGCCGTCCCTGTCACTCTTAGAAGCTTACCGTGTGTAATGAATGGCATAAGTAAAAAAAAACCAGGCAAAACGATAAGCACACAGATTTTATTTAAATTAGGTTATAATCAACTATCAAATACAAATTGGCAGAGTTTCGGCCTATTCAGTGGCTAAGAGGGCAAAAGTGGGCTAGACTGAGCTGTCTGGCCGATATAAGGGCTTGCTCCCACCCAAGGGCACACAGCTGGCGGAAGTTGTAGTGGGGAGCGTCAACTGGCATGGCGGTGGCTTCCTATGGGCTGGCTTGGCTAGGATTGGCTGACTTGGCTAGGATTGGCTGGCTTGGCTAGAATTGGCTGGCATGTCTCTGATTGGCTGAGGCTTGGCGTTACACATGCAAGCAAGCGCGTTGGCTGAACCCGAATACACGAGTAAAACGTTAGAGAGTACAGACTTATACGCGCATGCGCACCGAAAATTTTTAACAACCCTCTTTGTGAGGTAAGAGGTTCATTACGGAGGCCCGAAGCCGATGTGCGCTCAGTAATGCGTGAAATCGTAGTTTTAATACCGACGTGTACGTGCGCTTTAAGTAGGTACCTAGAGAGATTAAACCGTCGTTGCTTGACATAATTACTTAATGTAACGGTGCAGCTTAAACTTGAACTCTTAAAGTAGATAATGGTTATAATTTCTAAACTGAATTTAAGCTTATTATTTTTTTAAAACCCAATTTGCAAATCTTCAAAAAAATACACAGGCATAACTTGCTTAAATGGAGACCTCAATCAACCATGTAATTAGGTATAAGTTAAAAATGAAATAAATTATTATTATTATTATTATTATTATTATAAAATACCCCAGTATTTTCAGGGATTACCCTTCTGAAACTTGTCTAATCACAAGATACGTTTCTGTAGTCTAGATGTGTTAACAAATTACTTAAGAGTCGATCTACCTATGTGTAATAATAATTATATAAAAATAAATTTATTCAGTTTCAAAAAGGTACTCGTAAATTACAATTACTTTGGGCTTAGGATCAAACATACAGGCAATTACTTTCTTTGCCTGTACTAGGTTACATATAAACCTGTATCTCAGGCTAAAGAGAGCACACATATATTATTACAATAGGTATAGGCTAATTTAATTATTTAATTCAATAAACAATAACTTAAACTACATACTTAATACGCAAGATAACAAAGAAATGATCTAAATTATCGAAAAGACATAACACTTAAAAGAATCTTTTCGGATCCGGTCATCGGGGAGGAATCGAACCCCCGACCTTTGGAAGTCCGGTCCAATGCTCTGACCACTGAGCTACCGAGAACCTTAATGGAGTCGTTGAATTATCTAAATTATGTCAGTAACTTAGCGCCATTACAAAGTCAGCATTTTGCAACTCTTCACAAGTTAACAGCAGTTTTCTTGCGTAACTAGGCTAAATATAATTATTGTATTCATCACATTTATATTATTTTCTACTTGTATTTGTATGTAAAATGGTTTTCATGTAGTTAAAAGACTTAGTTAGTACTAAATTATTTGGTTAGATTACGTTTCGTTCTACGCTTACTTAAAATCCTGAGCTAATCGACTAATTGATCGTAACGTAAGAGGCATTCGGATCGCTGGTCATCAGCATTATTCTCAAAACAAATGAATTCGCATATCCAACATCGATGCTAATGGGAGCTGGCATCGTGCCAAAACGTTAAGTAACCGCGATTAATCGCTCGCGAGTCTTGCGGCTGATGGCCACCATCGATCATGGGGTATGCTCGTCGATTGACAATAGAGATTTCTTGCGTTAGTTGTTATCTATGGTGACACTGATTAGCGCGAAAGCGAAAGTTGCTGTCACAAGCGATTAGACATTTGTTACTAGCTTGTTAGAGCATCTTTCGAAGTACCTACCGTTGCGATAAGAATAATGTAAGCTAACAAATTGTCTCTTAGTCTGTAGCACTTAAATTGTGTATTTGGTTCGTTTAGCGAAAGGGTTGGTACTAAGAAAAAAAAGTAAAATTTACCTTTTTTAATTATTAATCGCATCGAAATCGTTAAACCAGCATTTTTTATCAGTAAAAAAATAACGGTGTAGCATAAACTTAATAATAGAACAAAATAACGCCATTTTTCCTCTCAAACATCAGATCAGATTAAATCAGACAGAAGTGAACCTCAAAAAAAAAGATAATAAACGACATCACATTAAAAACCTCAAAAATAAGAGTATTTCTCCACTATTGATTTTATCTATACATATAATAAGACTGTAAAAGATCGATTTCTGTACATTAAAGATTTTTATGAAAAATTGTTACAGGGGGTCTTAATTACCGTAATAGAAGCCAAAACAACAATTTTTAAAATTTTTGTCTGTCTGTCTGTCTGTCTGTTTGTCCGGGCTAATCTCAGAATCTACTGGACCGATTTTGACGGGACTTTTTTTATTTGACTCAGTATCACCTGGAGAGTAAACTGGGATATAAATAATCACGCCGATGAACTTAGGGGGCAGGCAGGAAATTGAATCTCAGAATCTACTAAACCATCCTTGATTTGCGTACGCTGCGAAAACGGTTCAAGATACCAAAAATATAAATATGAAAGAATTATTCATCTGAAATGATCTAAAAAACTGTCTGCCACAGTACATGTCTATGCCCAAAATTACAACTCCACGCGGACGAAGTCGCGGGCACAGCTAGTCATACATAAAAACCTTCCTCTTGAGTCACTCTATCTATTACAAAAAATCGCATCAAAATCCGTTGCGTCGTTTGAAAGATTTAAGCGAACAAAGGGACATAGAGACAGATAAAGTGACTTTGTTTTATACTACGAGTATGTTGTGATCATTATTTGATTGTTAATTTGAAACGGAAGCTGAAAAAGATGATTATTTTGCTTTAAATTTCCACGTAACGGCGCCAGCGCAGGAACCAAAATACATCCAACTGTAATCACCTGAAAAGGTACAACGGGAAGTCGCAGAACTTACAATATCTACAACTCACAACGTGACACAGAAGATGCACTGGAATCACAACACTGACACCAACAAACACTCGACGCGTTTCGCCACTACACGTGGCATCCTCAGGAGATGTTTTCGCTTCGACAGACTACGAGCATCTTTTTCAGCTTTAGTCATGGATTTCCGCAAAGTAACGCCTGATGCCATCAACTATATCAAATTTGAAACGGACCTATTTATTGATTTGTTATAATGTTTATTAATATTTGCACGCCTGCATGCAAGCTGAATACAGCTACTATACCTATTTTTAAGATCTGCAGTTTGTAACTTGCATACTTTTGTGTATTCTAGCAACTAAATGATGGATTTGACTTGATTTGATTCAAGAGCCGAGGCGGAGGAAAGTTGCATGTGCAAAGTGCGCTCACATACTAGACTCGCGGCACGACCGAGTCTAGGGTTGCCAGATCGATTCTTCCTGTTATCGGGATCAACAACCGATTAACTCTTTGATGGACGGTAGGCAGACACAATAGATGTTTTATTGTTATAACTGCTTATGAGGTGCTTGTGGCGCAGTGGTTGCAGCGCTTTAGTAGTGATACCCAAAGTAAAGCAACCTACGGCGCGGTCATGTTTGGGATGGGTGACCATTCTGCTTCGGAAGGCACGTTAAGCTGTTGGTCCCGGTTAATATCGACAGATATTAGTCGTTAAGCCTGGTCAGAGGCCCTCGGGCGGCTTAATAACATCTGACAGTAAGGTTGGTCACTTACCTTACAGACACCCCTCCACCAATCCGCACTGAGCCCGCGTGTTGGAGTATGGCTTGGACCACCTCTTAGTTGAGGTGAGGCCTGTGCCCAGCAGTGGGACGTATATAGGCTGATGAGATACTGTTATAACTGCTATAGCAGTCTACCGTCCGTCAAAGTGTTAATCGGGATATCAGGTCGGGGAGAAATAAAAAAGTTAATAATATTAATTGTACGTAATAATATTAAGTAGACAAACATATTTTTGCATTGCACTGTAGATGTAAAAAAACATAGTTTTAGGTATTTGTGACACATAAGATAGGAACCGTTTGAGCATGTTTATTGTTTTTGTTCTTGCCATAATTATTTGTCTTTTTTTTTACCGCGTTTAAAAAAAGTCTTAATATTTAAACAATTTCGTCAAAATTCAAACGAATTATTATTGCCGCCTTTATTAAACCCATGACCCTTTGACGAAAATGTGAACTTAAAATTATCGAACTTGTTTTTCAGGAGATTATTTGCTTGGTCGAGAGTCGGGAGGACATACAAAATTCGGGAGAATCCCGCAAGGCGAGGCGACTTAGAAAATATGCTCATTGGCCAGCGTCCGACGCAAAACAGCCGCAAGCAAGTGCACCTCGAACTCAGAGTAGGCGACGCGCCTACGATATTTTTTTTTGTGAAATCCACACATTCAACAAGCACATAGTTTTTTTTCACCCACCTATTCGAGAGTGTTACAAAACAGTTGACAGTGGAACACGGTCTAGTGATGTGATTGCGCGCGCTCGGCCGCAAGCGGGTCCATTAACTCGGCCTGGCGCGCAGCCAGCGGCCGCGTCGCGACGGGTGCAACATAACTAATCAACGCTTAAAAAGGATGTAACAAACGGTTTTCAAATTTACGCATTTTGAAAATTGGGGACAGGTGAATGATAAAGCAAGTAGATTAAGAATAATAGTCCTCCTGGCCAATTTCGACCACGGCGGCCAATCTCAGCAGAAATCAGTCAAAAACGAAGGAGATATTAAATAATAATAATTATATGCACAAGTGTGGGCGCAACACACAAGTGCACTCACTGTTCCATCACTCTCAAAGTTTGGTGAGACGGCAATCCGACATGACCGGAGAGAGATCAGGAGCATGACCAACGGCTTAACGTGCTTTCCGAATGCACCGCCAACTTCCAAACTCTGTTTTTGAGAAATTAATGACAGAAAATCTCAGAAACAATCTTGGCTTGACTTGGGATTTGAACCCAGGACCTTTTTTTATTTATTTATTTGGGATAGGTTTGCTCTTGATCTTCCGGATGTAAGGCAGAAACTTTGCCACTACACCAACAAGGCAGGTAGATTATCAAGTTAATGCAATGCAACAGATATGTTTTTATAGTTACGATTATCTGTTATCTTTCTCTTGATCCTCGAAGAGTTTGAAACACCTGATCCTTAAAAAAACTGCTGATGATTAAAATAGCACCTGTGACTTGTTTTCCAAAAAGTTTTGGATTAAAAAAAAAACTACTTAAATCAGAAATATTTATTTGCCAAAACTCGGTATTACTGACAACGGTCTACCACGTTGTCAGATGTATGAAATGAAATGAAATGAATATTTATTTGCTTTTGGAAAAGGGTACATTTTTGTAGGTTATAATTTTATAAATGATTAGGCTCAGCTTTTCCAGCTATAAGAAATAGCATGCAAATATTTTACAATTTTATCAAAATGCACATTATAATATTAGAAAAGGTGCTCATGTTTGACTTCTCATTTAGTCTTGCAGATATGAGTTTTTAAGCTAGGCCAACTGCGCGAATTATCGGCTTAGAAATAAAATAAGCATGTGTTTACACACTCGTACGTTAGTAGTGTTGCGTACCATTCTTGCCTTATCTCAATTGATCTACCACAATTCAAAATTCGTTGTAACCTTATTTTCATCTCAAGATACGCATCAGTTATCTTTTTGCTTCCCGCTGCCGGTCAATATGTCCGCATTCGAATTTATCGCGGTCCGCGCGGGTTAATTTGCGGTGCGTGTAGCGCGTATAATATCGGCGGTTTAATATCGACGATATCGTTGATTTATGGAGCCTCCAAGAAAAATTGCTTAGTTCCCGTGGTGGGCCGCGCTTTTTGTTCGGGCGTGCTAAGCGGTTTTGGGGCAATTAATTGTGTCAATTTTATCTTCTCTTGGGTTTGAAAGATATTCACTTACTAGCAGACCCGTAGACGAGACTAACGAACAGCAATTCATTTTTATGTACAAGGTGTCCAAGAATTAACGGTAGACACCCTGTATAAGAATAGATTTTGATGTCGGTAAAATACAAAATATGTCGGCGATTCGTCATTAGACTGCGTTACTGCGCACGGGTCAGCTAACGTCACCTGAGTGCGAGCCTCGAAGTTGTATGACATGTGTACATTGTACAAAACGCAGCAACGTTCCGCGCGGAAAAGCGGAACATGAGTGAGGACAAAGATCTGCGTTTGCGTCACCGCACGCGTTTACCGCAGTCCGCGGCCGAGCGCAGTCTAATATGTTAATAGCCTAATACGACTATAACTAATACATTTGAGACTTATTATTACATAATACAAAAGGAAGGCTTATTAACATTTGTCGCAAGCAACAACAAGAACTTAACTCCTTAGCGCCGAATGTAGGATTCCGACTTTGTTTTTTGAGTTTCTAGAACCTTCTTTTTTGTTTCCTAATATGCTTTCCAAGTTGTATTTATCTCTGTTATGCAAAGAGCCCTTGCGCCGGAAACCATCTCGACGAGATGACGCGACATTTGCATGTCAAAGCCTTCGCGAGAGTACCTCCGCACTTAATACAGAGTCCCGGATATAAATACTGTTGCAAGCTTGTGTAGATGCCTTAAATTACAAATAATAAGCATGCAGCATGAATTATAGCACCCAATATAGCTAAATCATTTTCAATCAAACAGTTAAAAACTCGGCTACTCAATTTTCAGTGTCGTTTTTGCTCGGCGTCTATTACGGCTTATATTTTTATCAGCATCACCATAATAAGTCGCAAGAAATCTATTGGTAGCATTGGCTCGGTAGGGATTTGGTTATGCAATCTTTAAAAAGAACATCTCTTTACGCAACGATACTGCGCGATTTGTATTTAAGAAAATCTAAGAGAAAAATTTACCATGCGTTCCAAGATATCATGCAATGAAATGAAATTCGTTTATTTGCAAAAATACGGGTTTTAAAAATCTTAATAACAAGACGACAGCACTCACAGCCTATTATGCGTATATAGAATCGGTGCTACGTTACGGCTTAATTATTTGGGGAAACAGCACTGATATGCGTAAGGCATTTATAGCGCAAAAAAGTGTGTAAGGGCGGTTTAGCACCAGATGAATCATGCAAGCCACTTTTTGAATTATTACATATCTTAACATTGCCCTGCCTGTACATATTTGAGGCTGCAAAGTTACACATACACATTATAAAACTTGTGTATTATGTCAACCTGTGTCAACTTAGATCTTTATTTGTTCTTTTTATATAATGTAAATTCGTTATTGGCTGTAAGTTTAGCATGTAAGATAAGCTTATAGATTTTTGTAATAAGAGCTGTGAATTTTATAACAATAAAAAAAAAATTGTCAAACAAAACCCCAAACATTGCACTCACGCCAAAGATTTATATGCACGCTGTACTAGAAATTGCAACCGGCTGGTTCTTGATTTCATACCAAAAAGTGCGCGGATCCAAAAAAACTGCTTTTGTATGTGTGTAGTAATATTTAATAAGATTCCTAAATATATTAAAGATAAACCACTTAATCAGTTTAAAAAAAGTTTATACGAATGGCTGGTAGACCATGCATTTTATACATTTCAAGAGTTTTTGAATAGCTAGGATTATAGATATAGGATTATAATATATATTTTGAACAAAAAATTAGTTTAAGTTGACTTGACATTGCTGGATTTAATAGAATAGGCATTGACATTGACATTATTGTAAAATCATATTAATTTTATTAAAGATTGAATTTAATATAATATAATATAATAATTAATGTTTGCATGCTATTTTTAATAGTTAAATAGGACGAACAATATTACAATTAAGATCTTCAGTGTAACCCCATTTATAAGCAAATAAATATTCATTCATTCATTAATAATAATAAATAAATAATAAATATTTCACAACAATCACACCAATTCTCTAGACCCAAATTAAGCTACGAGGCTTGTGTTATGGGTACTAGACAACGGATAAACATACTTAAATACTTTTTTTTTGTAAATAAATACATATTATACATAGAAAACACTCATACCAGTACAAACTCACGTGTTCATACACACCTATGCTTGTACTGTGCGGAGATCGAACCCGCGACCCTTGGTTTTAGAAGTCCGACATGTAGACCACTGCACCAAACGGTCGTCAGATTCATTCATTCATTCATTCATAATGTTATTAAAGTTAGTACAAGTATTCAACCTGCATGCAGATGTGTATAATTAATTCAAATAGGCAAAATGAATTGATATATTAAATTATGATTGTTACATTAACTTTTTAATTTCATGCCATTTTTTTTATTAATTCATAAATTCCGTCACACTGTTAAAACAATATTCTTGTAGCCATTCAGTCAATTGTATCTTAATTATGCAACCGAATAACATAGTAACTTTAACGAATCTCAGAATCGACCCGAATATACTTATCGTATTGAGGTACCACAAATAACATTTGCAGCTCTAGTTTAAAACTGCCAAATGCGGTTGCAGGAAAAATAACCAACGTCACGTTCCCAAACTACATCTCTAAGGCTGTACTCTAAATTGCAATGCCTATATTCTATATTTGCCATCCTTTGCCCTCGAACTAGCGTTTTAACATGAGCGAGGAAGATGCTAACACCGAAGGTTCTTACAAAGAGGCTGTACGCGAGTCTAGAACGAAAGTCTGAAGCGACGAAGCGCAAGGATAATTCAATGTGGCTGATAGAATAACCCAGTTCAGCGCCGTTACTATGCTTTCAGAACTTAAAAGTATTTTCTGAAATAACATAGGGTTTTCTCGGCTAAGATCAGGTCGCTGGAACAAAGTTTAATTTTATTCATTTATTTCAGCTTTATTTCACAACAAAACTTTGTACAAAAGGTAGACTTAACGCCGTAGGGTATTCTCTACCAGTCATACCTTTGGGCTAAGCAGAATTGATTAGTGGGCGGTGCGACAAAATAAATAAAAGAGAAAACACAAAAATAATAACACCAAAGTTGCGATCGGCTTTGTGCCCCTTTTGATAACACTGAATATATCTTTCAGCGATGTACATTATGAGAACTTGTCACAAAAGTTTAACCGTTGCACCTTATTTATATTCAAATAGTTTTTTTAACATGTCGGTAGTCTTATAAACTTTATCTCTTTCATAGGGAAAGTAAAGGATAGTTGTCCAGGTAGGTTCATAAAAGTTATCATTATTATATCCTTATCGGAGTACAGAAAATGGGTCACAGTTGTTTTAAATTTTTTTTCATGCAAAACGCTGCTTTGTAGTCGGTCTTCAATAGATTTTTTTTTATTTGCTTATTATGTGTTTTTAAATTACAAACAGGTCTTATGCTAAATGCATTTTTGGCAACCACTTTGGTTGGTCAGGAAGTTGACTATTTTTTTACTTGATGATGGATAACGTTTCACAAAGTCATAAGGAAAAAAAGTTGACTATTAACCAATGGTTATTAATGGTCGCGGGTTCGATCCACGCACTGAACAAACATTTGTGTGCATGAACATGCTTGCTGTGTACGGGTCTAGGGGTTATATGTATTTATTAAAGTTTATTTGTAATACAACTGTAGATTCTGATATCATTAATACAAGTGCTTAAGCTACTTACCACGGAGTCAAGTCAATGTATGTGATGTTGTTGTATATTTATACATTAAAAAAAACTTAATACAGTAAGGAACATATAACTATGAATCCAATAACAAACCAAGGCTTCATAAACTCTCTACATTTTCCCATAAAATATATCAATACTAGGTATCACTGTCTTAAATGTAGACCACGAGTCAGACAAGTGATAACAGGAAGACAGGACAGACATAAACTGGGCATATAATATGGGGAGATAGCGCGTTGTAGTTACGACGTCGTATTATGTTGTACGGTTTAGTGGTACACGGCAGTACACACGGCTCCACATCAAGCTATTCATTTTCGTTGCAAAATTACTCTTATAACGTAAGCATAAGATACCGCAGTGATTTGCTTGACATGTAGCCGTGCGTACAATGTCCAAAGTAAGTTAGAAAGATTGAGAAGACTCACTTCTGGGTAATTAAAAATATCGGAACATTTGTAACTATTTTGATGAAAAAGTAAATAAAACAGTTAAATGAAATGTATTACGTAATACAAGCACATTAATGTTTTTTGAAAAAAAAAAACAAATAGACTTAGATATAATAATCAGATATAACTAATAATAATAATAATAAATATGTCACAACAATCACACCAATTCTCTGGTCCCAAATTAAGCTACGAAGCTTGTGCTATGGGTACTAGACAACGGATAAAATCAATAAAATCAATAAAATCAATTTATTTTTGTAATTAGGCTAACAAATTAGCACTTTTACACGTCCCAACATATAAATTGACCCTACCACCGCTTCGGGACAGTTTGGGCCAGTGCTGAGAAGAAGCGGCGCAAGAAACTCAGTCACTATTGTCATTGCCTCTTTTCAAAATTGATTTACAATAATTGTAATTGTTTGCATTTAAACATTTCCATATATCTTTGTCATTTATATAATCATCAATTTTATAATATCCTTTCGACATTAATACATCTTTTACAACTGTTTTAAATTTATCTAAAGGCAATGAAATTAAATTTTCAGGTAATTTATTAAAAAATATTACACATCTACCCATAAATGAGTGACCAACCTTATGAAGCCTAAAATGTGGAACGGCAAGCCTATTTTTTTGTCTTGTGTTGAAGTTATGCAAATCGCTATTTTTAGGAAATAAGTGTAAGTTTTTTCGAACGTAGATTAGGTTTTCGTAAATATATTGCGAGTAAACTGTGAGTATTTTAACTTCTTTAAACAATTCTCTAAGTGTTTCATTTGATTTAAGTTTATAAATAGCCCGCACGGCTCGTTTCTGCAATACGAAAATTGTCTCTATATCTGCAGCTGAGCCCCATAGTAAGATGCCGTATGACATGATACTGTGAAAATAACTAAAATAAACTAGTCTTGCCGTTTCAACATCAGTCAGAAACCTTATCTTTCTTACAGCGTATGCAGCGGAGCTTAGTCTCTTTGATAAGGTCATGATATGAGGACCCCACTGGAGCTTATCATCCAAAGTAATTCCCAAAAAAGTTGCAGTATTTGAAGTAACTAGTTGTTCATCCTTAACAACAACCCTTGTTGGAACTTGTCGGACATTGGGCATTGTAAACTTAATGCATTTAGTTTTGGTCGCGTTAAGCAATAAATTGTTAACGGTGAACCAATGAAGTACTCGCGAGAGAGTACCATTTACATCGTCAAACAATTCTTTACCCCTTGGAGTTTTAAAAAGTAGTGAAGTATCATCAGCAAATAACACTATCTCACAAGCACCGTCGACAAAGTATGGAAGGTCATTAATATATATTAGAAACAGTAACGGTCCCAATATCGAACCCTGGGGCACACCCATAGTGAGAGGTGCTCCAGGAGACTCTGCTCCATTGATAGAAACCTTTTGTGTTCTCTCAGTGAGATATGAATTAAATAAGTTACATGCATTAGTTGATACACCATAATGGCGTAGTTTTCTCAACAGGGTCTCATGGTCAACACAATCAAACGCTTTAGAGAGGTCACAAAAGATTCCCACAGCATCATGCTTACTATCATAGGCATCAAATATATGTTTCAACAGAGCGACTCCAGCATCAGCAGTACTGCGACCCTTTGTAAAACCAAATTGTTTATTATGCAATAAATTGTTTGATGTGAAGTGAAATAGTAGCTGATTGAATATAATCTTTTCAAAAATTTTACTTAGAACCAGTAAGATTGATATCGGTCGAAAATGAGAGGGGGATAAACATACTTAAATACTTTTTTGTTTGTAAATAAATACATATTATACATAGAAAACACCCAGACCAGTACAAACACATATCTTCATGCACACACATGCTTGTACTGTGCGGGGATCGAACCCGCGACCCTTGGTTTGAGAATAATGAACCTTACAAATATTTATTTTTCCACTGGTTTCGCTGCTAAATATCTTGTCGCTTGTGAAAAAACAAACACTGGTTATTAGTTGATCAAGTCAGCTCTATAACATATTTAATCTATTATCTATAATTTTACCAAGTAATCTTTTTTATGCGTTAATCTGCTTAACTTCTGTGTGTGAAGAACAATCAGCTTCCTGCTATTTTACAAATTCAAATGATTCGCGTTTGGTTGCCTAGCGCTTCGAGTAATAGGGAATATGCATAAAATTTGAAATGGCCTAAAATATTTTTTTCTCGAATACTTATGATCGTAATATTATAATGAAAAGATTTTTTTTTATTTTCTTATTATTTAGACTCCTAAAATAATATTCAAAAAGTGCAAAATAAGGGAGCGAAATTCAAACTTCCAAAACGCGCCACCATAGGTCGAACGAAATGTGACGTCATCTGACACGATATTGTATTGTAAAAATTACTAAGTAACTGAAAAGTCCACAGTAAACACTAAGGTAGACACCGGACGTGTCATGTGACGTCACGCAAAGCGCGCGCAAAATGGCGGCGTTTGAACTGCTTAAATTTTTTTTAAGTTTTAAATTTCATTTTTAAAAATATCTAGAGTATTTTGAAGCCCATTAATATTTTTTTCTATGTTATAAAATAGTAAACTATTAATTTAAGATAAAAAAGAAAAACATGAATATTCCCTATTAGTAAGAGTAAATTTCCTTGCTTAGATATCTTTGTAAGTCTACTCCAGTCTACTGAGTTTCTGTATCTATGTATTTTGTGGCATACGGGTGGAATGCAAACATTCCTGGGGCTAACATATTAGTACTAAGTGTACTGATTGAATAGCACGTATTTGGACAATGACGGCCTGTCGACAGTACTAGTATGACATAGTTTTCTAGTTAAGCTTGTAAGTAGATAAGTCAAATTAAACAAATAAATATACAACAATATCACATACATTGATCTGACTCCGTAGTAAGTAACTTAAGCAATTGTGTTACAGATATCAGAAATCAACAGTTGTATTACAAATAAACTTAAATAAATTCATACTCTTATAACACCCCGACCAGTACAAACAGACATGTTCATGCACACAAATGTTTGTACAGTGCGGGGATTGAACCCGCGACCCCTTGGTTAACTGTAAACCATTTCACCAAAGTGGACGTGAAAAAAAAACAAGAACACAAACAAGGAAACAAGTTAAGCAATTTGCCTTTAACTTAAGCGAAAAAACCTTACTTATTTCAAGACCCATGTCTGACTGTTAAATGATTTCATATTTAATTTAGTTATGACGTTTGAAAATAATTGGAGTTATGTTTTATTCAAAGCTGCTGTATAATCGTTTTTAGGCTCAAATACGTGGAATTTGCTATCAGTAAGCGCTATCCAATCTCGAATTCTAGGAATAGTTTCCCGTCCTGGAATTTCTCGGATACATTTGCATTAAAATAAATAAACATCGCGACGATAGTGCTCCATTAATTCTAGCAAGGCAAGACCCGTATTTATACAACCTTACCTTACTATTGACTTATTTTAACCCTTACCTTTATTTTCTTCAGTAGACATTTTTATTTCATCGGCGATGATACTAAAACAATGTTGATATTAAATCAGGTCCAGCGATATCAATGTTTGTTCACTTGGCCACTGATTTAAATACTAAAAAGTGACTTTATACTTATGGGACTATAAATAAATAAATATACAAAAACATCACAAACATTAATCTGACACCGTGGTAAGTAGCTTAAGCACTTGTTACAGATATCAGAATCAACAGTGGTATTACAAGTAAACTTAAATGAATACATATAACACCCAGACCATTACAAACAGTACTATGACACACTTATTTTATTAAATATTTTTTATCTAAGCTATTTTCAATGAAAATCCTGACATGATGAAAGTCATGTTAGACAAAGCTATGACAATCTTAAAACCAGCTTTCCATTAAGCATCTCCCAATGCAACATCTTTGACAAAAAAACAAGCAAAGGCTTTGAAAATTCCATGATAATGTTTTTTTTTAAAGACATAACACTTAAAAAAAATCTATCGGCTCCGGTCATCGGGGAGGAATCGAACCCCCGACATTTGGAAGTCCGGTCCAATGCTCTAACCACTGAGCTACCGAGAACCTTAATGGAGTCGTTGAATTTTGTATGTTTCTTAACGCTTTGAGCCAGCGTATGTTTCATCAATGATTGTAGGAGACACCCTCAAATCACCCGAGAGAAATATTTTTATAAACATTTAACAACCGGTTAAGATGAAACAGCTTAAAAAAAAATGAAAGGTTTTTTTTGCGTTCACAATGCTATTTTTGGGTTTTTTTTATTATTATTGTAGTATGTTTTTTACTTAATCTGCTCAATGTGCCTTTCCTATAAAGTGCCGTTCTGTAATACGGCCCAAAGAGTGGCTGAAGACGCAATAAAAACGACATCATTAATAACGCTCGTCGCCACTGGAGTGACAAGATGTGAGAGCCACTCTTATAGTGCTTCTAACTAAACACATGACCTAAATAAGATTAGATATAGAAAGAAAGAAAGAAAATCATGTTCATTTGGCTTATACACTACACTTGAAAATGTATACAGGACTAGAACTAAGTATATTATAAAACTAGCTATAAAGCTATAGCTAGCTAGCAGTTCCTTGAGAATTCGTCCGCGGAAACTATGATCCCAAAAACACACCCTCGTGTTTAAATTTCGAAGAGTCTTAGTTTGAATTAGAATCGAGTCATGTACGAGTAACTCTTAAGCACAATTGAAGCCTGCTAGGTTTAGCACTAGTAGGTAGTAAAAAATGGCACTTTAGGTATTGAATTTTGCAAACCTCTCGCTTCGTAATCACTTACGTTCTAAAGTGCACCAACATGCAAAATGTTATTGATTTATCTGAGATTTCATGATGAGTAAGTAAACGTTTGACTTTTAAACATAAATAGCTATCTACGCTCTTGTAGAAATCGTTTAAGGGTAGCACTGTACTGTCTGGCTACTAAGCGGTTGGCAAATTTGTAAACTTTGGGACAGGTCGATTAGGTACCCATGCTTGTAAGGAATGCAATTAAAGTAAGTAGCGCAACCACTGACTCGTGACAAATTGTGCATGCATTCTTGGTAGGTAGGTATTGTAAGTCCTGCGACTTCCAGTTCTATCTTTTTCAGGTGATAACAGTTGGATGTATTTTGGTTCCTGCGCTGGCGCCGTTAAGTGGAAATTTAAAGCAAAATAATCCTCTTTTTCAGCTTTACATATTTGTTTTTTCGCATTACGTGAACAGTAGACTTTGAAATAAGACACTTTTTTATTTTAACCTAAAAAATTTTTAGGTTAAAATAAATTCGCGAAATAATCCGTAAAAAAGTGTCACATTTCAATCTTAACGTTACACCCACATTAAGTGAGATGAATGTAAGCTTGTAATTTTTACATTAAAATTATTGCTTTTGCCTGAAGATTTCCTGCCGTTACACAAAAATCCCGAATCACAGTTTCATATGGCAAATTTTAAAATTTCTGTCATTTAGAAATTGTCACATCATATCATATCATCACAATTTTAGCATAAATAGGTAAGTAGTACATAAATCCAAAAGATTAGACTTGCATTTATACAATACGTTTCGTTCCGTCTTCGTATCTAGCATACTGAAAATGCGAACAAGAAATAACAAGCGCGGTAGAAATAATACGAAGGAAACTCAGTTATTTTTCAAAAGACACCCCAACAGTTGTATTATCATGGAAAATACGGGAAAATGTAACGGAGAGCAGACGCGAGGAATCAGAATCAGAATCAGAATCAAGACGTAATGACGTCACGGGGTGGTAGTGTTGACCTTGTGAAGTGCGACCGCCTCAGCACATTTACATATATTCGCCGTTCGACGAACGCCTTATTTTGAGATGGGGACACAGCCTTGGCATAACAGAAAGGCAATGAAAAATGTAGCACTTGAAAATATCGTATTCTAATATGCACGTAGATTATTTCTTTCACATTCTTGCAGAAAATACATTTCTTACTCTTTAGGTACCTACGTAACAGCGTATTACTTCAGATACGCAAAAAGAGATACTTGTAGTAATATTTTAGTAGATTCCTAGGCCTTAAAAAATGGAGCGTGCTTCATTAGTTACCGATATTCCGATGTTTTTTTAACTTTTTATGATTCATCTCATCTCATCAGCCTCTATAAGTCCCACTGCTGGGCACAGGCCTAACCTCAACTATGAGGTTGTACGAGCCATACTCCACCACGCGGGCTCAGTGTGGATTGGTGGAGGGGTGTGTGTAAGATAAGTGACCAACCTTACTGTCAGATGTTTTTATGTCAGATACGGATACGAATATTACGGATACGAATTGGATGCGGATTATTAACAGATGTTTTTATGATTGCAGTCCAACAATTTGCTAAGCAACTTCAGTATGAACATTGTTTTAAAATGCTCTATTATCAGACATTTCACACTAATCTTACGTTTTGTAATAAAGCTATATGGTAACAATTTTGTTAAAAAACTAAATTTCCACTTCAAATGAGCCAGGAAAACAGCTGATAAAGTTAAACAGCTGGTCGCATTTTGACCAGACATAGCTAACAACCACCATGATTAAAATATCTTTCGATTAAAAAAACCCTACTTGAATTCATCCATCGGTTCGGGAGCTACGATGCAGACACAGACGAAAATACAAACACATACACACACCAACAGACATTAAAAACTTCAAAACTCAAAAGGTTCATGTGAGTGCGTTGACTGTTTTAATAGATTCTACGTCTGAAACTTGGATGCGGATATTATTTCTAACGCGGTCTTAAACTACGAGTTAAACGAGGACTAAGAGAACTTTATTTTTTTCTTCTGAATTCGCAGCTCGGATAGAATGTTACGCCCAGTATTGTAAAAAGTAATGCGTTTACTGTTATGTGTTGGGTACTTTGAATCGAGGACAGTGTGTAGGAATATCTTTGTAAATTGAAGTTTAGTCGCAAGTGTTAATATAAATTATACTTTGGAAGTATAATTATTTGTTGAATATGTTTTTTACATAATAATAAAGAAAAATAAAGTGTACTTTATTTTGATACTATGTACTTTTACAAAAAAAAGTGGCAACCCTAGCCACACAAGTGCGTAATGGCTGCAATCGGGTCAATAGCCCATGTTTTCTGCTTCACTGAGAAGGGGTACAGCCCTACTGTAAGGTGATTACAGCATACACACTAGTTTCTATTTTCTATTCTCTGACCCTTTTATCTACGCATAAGTGTAATAATTGATAGCCAACTGGTGTCATATTATGATGTAACTAGCTGGCCTGGCCTATGTTCGCAAATAAATCCAAAATGTGTTTAGGCATGTTCCATTAAGACATGACACTGATCATTACTTATTTGGTCAAAAGTACTTCTCGGCGAAGAATCTTGGCTGTACTTGTGTTTTCTAGGATACCTAGATAACTTAAGATAACTTACAAATTTATTTAAGGCGCTCTTGGCACAGTAAACATTTGAGCTCGTCACACAGAGTAGGTACTAGATTGTTATGGACAAATGACAGTCACCAGGCAATAAACCTGTCAAAAACAAAACTCAATACAAACAAGCCGACAAAAGGTTATGACAAAACTGGATTTCGAACAGGCGATGGCGCAACAATAAAAAATTCAGCAGTTTTAGTACGTGCCTGAAAAATGCTGAATAAATCGAAGGTTCCAAGGTGTGTACGTAGCGCTGCACTGTGGGCTGAGAACTGGTATCCGAAGACAAACTCGTAAAGATGACAGAATTGAACTGGATGCAGAATGCTTAGATAAAATTATAAATTAGTAGAAATTATAATTGCAATTTACTTTCAGTCACGTTTGTTTAGTACGTGGGCCAAACTGAAAGTTTTGCGTAACTCATAAATAAAACAATTAATTTGTATAATATTATATTTACTGCTTTTCAAAGTATTCTCCGTTGCATTTTAAACACTTTTTCATCCGTTCAAACCATTTTTGGAAACACGAGGACCATTGGTCTGAGGGTATGTTTTCTACGTGCTGGTTGAACGCAATCACTGCCTCTTCTGGCCCCGTAAATGTCGAACCTCTCATTAAATCTTTGATTTTTGGGAAAATGAAGAAATCGCAAGGTGCTAGGTCTGGACTGTGTGCGGGATGGGTCACGAGCTCTATGTTTTCAGAAGCCAAAAATGACTTTGTTTTTTTCGCGGTGTGCGCCGAAGCATTGTCGTGGTGCAACAAAATGCGACTTCTAGGTCGTTTTTCCCTTACTTTTTCTAAGACATTGGGTAAACACATAGTGGTGTACCATTCAGCATTAACGGTTTTTTGTTGCTCAAGTGGGATCGTGCAGACAGGACCCGTCTTGGAGAAAAAAAACGCAATCATTTGTTTGCCCACGCTTCTCGTTTGCCTCAATTTTGTTGGTTTGCTCTCACCTTCAAACACCCACACAGAAGATTGTTGCTTTTTTTCTGGAGTATAACAATATATCCATGTTTCATCACCTGTTACGATGTCATACACAGCATTAGAATGTCCGTGATTGTACTTTAATAGCATTTCTTTACACCAATCCACACGATTCCGTTTTTGTTCTGGAGTGAGTTCGTGAGGAATCCATCGGCAACAAAGTTTCCTAACTTTTAAATGATCATGTAAAATTTTCTGAATTTGGCTCATACCAATCCCCAAATGTCCTCGAATCTCCTCATAAGTGATACGCCGATTTTCTTCAATTAGTCGTCTGACTGTAGCCACATTTTCCTCCGTGATCGCAGTTGAGGGTCGACCTTCACGAATTTCATCATGGAGAGAAACACGGCCGCGATCAAATTCAGCATACCAACGCCTTACAGTGCTCAGATGTGGTGCTTCTCTCCCAAAAGCATTTTGAAGACGAGCAGCGCAATCTTGCGGAGAAAGCGAACTTTTAAAATCATAAAAAATCATCGCCCTAAAATCTTTTCGTGTTAGTTCCGTTTTTGCGACGGACAACGAACTTCAATTTGAGATAAAAAACAATTGACAAGTGACATCCCGCCAGAATTTATTTTCATTAACTAATGAGATTTCATGTTTTAAAAAAATATAACATTCGAAATTCAAACATTTACGGGTGGCCAGCTACGCAAAACTTTTAGTGTGAACTAGGTACTTTGTAGCATTGTGATGTATTGCATAGTATTGTAGTGTACTTGTATTGTAAAATTGTTCCTGAGATTTTCTGTCATAAATTTCTCAGGAACAGCTTAGAGTTGGGTTTTCGGCGCTGTTACACCCCCGTGCCTCGGAAAGCACGTTAAGCCGTTGGTTCTGCGCCGTATCTCTTTACGGTCATGTCGGATTGCCGTCGCACCGAACTTTGAGTGTGAAAGAACAGAGAGTGCACCTGTGTTTTGCACTCATACTTGTGCACTATATTATCTCCTGCGCTGTTGGCTGATCTCGTTTGAGACTGGCCGTCGTGGTCGAAATCGGCTAGGAGACTATTATTACTTGGTAGCAGTATTTTAGCTTATTATTATTATTATTTATTTTTAACAGTGAGTTAATATAAAATGTTAAGGTCAGGTCAAATTTATAATTAATTTTATCCTATCCGGACATGTGGTTAAAATCTCACTAAATGAAATAATCTGTAAAAATCAGAATGCTAAACGCTGTTTCTTAGATTAATTATCTTTGGAACAGCATTTTTTCAGGCCTACATTAAGTTAGGTATCCGTTTATAAGTTGAAGTAATTTCTTGACATTATTTTAAGCCTGTAATAGTTTAAAACTGTAGTTCAACAAAAATCTAAATTTCGTAAACTGAAAGGGTAAGTAAGTTATAAGTGCAATTGTCTAGCATAAGACCTGTTATATGTATGTAACACTTAGTTGGCAAATAAAAGAATGTGAATATGAATAAGTCTACGGATGCCGAATTTCAACCCACAGTGCGGCGCGCTGTTTCAGAGTCGAGGCCGAGATAAAGCCGAATCCCCCACATCGGTATTCCGCGCCCGTCCAACGACAATCACCCGCCTTTATTTCTTCCCATCATTACCGCTTCCGTTTCACAACACGAGAAATGTTGCAAAACAATATTTATGTCAAAAGAAACTTCCCGTTTTGAAAAGGCGCAAATTATAAAAGTTACACAAAGCGTAACGCGAATTGGAAATTCGGATGCCGAGTCATCAACAAAGAAATAGTGAGTCCCTTCATCGGAGTCTACAAACAATAAAATATTAAGGCGCTTTCGAATTATACTGTTTCTTTGAATGCGGAAGTGTGGCTGTGGAAAGGCTGGGTTATTACTACAGCCTTTTGTCTTTACTGTTCTACTGCGGAACTTTTAACACTCATTCATTGAACCTGACGTTTCGACACGTCAGGTTCCGTGAAAAGTGTCTCATTTCAATGTCTACTATTCGCGTAAACCAAAGAAACACATATTTTAACACTCAATGCAGCAATTGATTGCATCACGCCGCGCACCTATTCAAATTTTATTAGGTTTACCACTGATATACCTAATTGAATCGTTTTGACATCTAAATTATACTGGATTGTATGGTTTGCGTAAAAGATGAAGATCGGAATTCGTTTTTTGCGTTAACGCTTCCTTTTCATGACATTATTGCCTTACTGTCTTAAACCATATTATACATGCCATGCTTGTGGCGAAACATGAATGTAATTAAATCTGTATATGTACCGTGTTTCAAAGTAAATCATTGGAATTAAATTGAATTGAATTGTCTTCTATAACCATTGTTAATTTTTTTAAACCTGTTTAATTAAGTTTTAGCATTGATTCCATTGATGCTCATTAGCCCCTTAAGGACGATATTGGAGAAGTAAAAATAAGAACGTGGCTCAAAGACTAACACATATAGGTTTGTTATAAATTTAAACTAATGATATGTCAATATTTTTACTAAGTTTGTAAGTGAATAGGCAATGTTTGCCTCTCCAAGATTGCTGTGCCTTTGCCGGGCGTCACTGTACTTTGACATTATTTGTAACACCTTTTACTCATGTGACTTGCAATTAAGATTCTGATACAAATATATCGTACCCGTTCACCCTAGCTCTCACTCAGTGGCCTGTCAACAGCTGTTCAAATTGCAGCCAGCTAAAGTCTCGATCGTTGAGTCAACCGCAAACAAAGTCGCGTGAATAGCTACTAAAGCGGCCGAGCGCGTAATCCCTTCAAATGAGAGTCAGACACAGCCGACGCAGAACGCAAAGTAAACTGAGGACTTATTTTGGGAGGACTAATGAAATATTTTTGATTCGTTGATTTTGAATACAGTCGTGTCGTCGGATTTTGTGTGAGTCGACACTGCTAGCCTATTAGTGTAACCTATGTGCCACAATAAAAAAAATATTATTATTATTAGCCTAGGGTAGGGGCGACGGCGGGCGTGAAAATATCAATTGTATGAAAAGCGCATTTCAACTACACTATACAGGGTGTTACCAAATACCAAGTAATAATAAGGAGGTTGTTGTGCCCCTAAAATTGAACAACTTTCTCTAAAAAACATAGGTCAAAATCTCAAAAAAAATTTTAAGAGCTTTCATACAAAATTGCCGATCAGCTGATCGATTTACTAGGGGAAAGCACTTTCTTTTGAGATACTGACCGAGGTTTCTTTGGGAAAGTTGTTCAGTTTTAGCGGCACAACACCGTTCTCAAATATTTTTTTTGGCATTTTGTAACAGCCTGTATATTGACTAGGTCGGGAGGCCAACGCAATACGATTTGACGCGCCATTTTTTATGTCGCTAGTCGAATGAAGCAGTAGAAAAAATTAAATACTTTAATTTTAAAGTTTAACATCTAACAACTATGACTTCCCCGTGGTAACTCGTCTGATACGAGTATTGCTACGAAATCTTTTGCTACGGCGTAGTCAACATTTTCAAGATCAAAAATAATTTTCTACCTATCTCAATACAACTGTTCGGAGTTTTATCTCTTCCTAATTACACAAAATACAGTTAATGCATCAAATCCAACTGTGTGCTGACCCGATCCCCTGCGACATCTGCTGCGAATGGACCCGCTGAGCTATTAACAATTACTTAATGATCACTGGCAAGTTATTAACCCCGATATTGCCCATTTAACTGAGAAATGCTTAGACTATTTCACTTCTCCTTTGTCTATGTGTGCGCGATGAATCATAAACTTGCGATGGCCTAAGCTGGTGTTGTGTTTACGCCTGTAAGTACATAACGGTCATCCATGTAATGAACAGATTCAGAAATTGTCGCGTTATATCGTGGTTTTTATAAAAACATTTCCCTCTGTCTGTCGCAGTAGGGTGTTTTAACACGCTTTTATTAGCTCGGGCTCTTTGTATGTATGTAACGGAATCTTTGAGCTTAATTTTCACCAACTCCCAGAAATCGGATTAAGTTAAAACATTGCACTCGTATCAAGTACCGATGGCAATGCAATAATTTGATAAGTGTTTCCTTCCTTATTAACTAAAAAAAAAATAGTTTAAAAAACTAAAAAAAAAACTTGTCAAGTGCTAGTTGGACTCGCGCACAGAGGGTTCCGTACAAACCTGTAGGTATATAAGTAAAAGTTCACCCATCACGGGTATTATAGACTTAAGTATTTAATATATATTTTAATTTAATATCTCAACGCGTTCATGAGATAAGGAGAATTTTAAAAATTGACAAAAATATTTTTTTTTATATGATGAAACTGAAAATTTTTCCTATATCTGTACTATAAGACGTAACTTCGTACTAAATTTCAAGATTCTAAATTAATTAATTAGTAGGTTTTGATTCCCGTGCGAGTTTCGAAAATTTGCGGAAATTTGCGGCCTAAATGGCTGTATCTTTTGATTGCGTTGGCTTAGAAGGTTGACTACAGCTTCCAGGGACAGTAAACCTAAGTATCATATAAAAATTTTAGTTTGATACCTCCACGCGTTCCTGAGATATACGGTCTTGACAGACGGACGGACGGACGGACGGACAACAAAGTGATCTTATAAGGGTTCCGTTTTTTTCTTTTGAGGTACGGAACCCTAAAAACACGCTTTTATTGCAAACTAAAAAAAAAATTTTAGGTAAAAATAATTTATATTACAGTAGTTTTTAATTAGCAATAAAAGCGTGTTTTTTAGATGTATAAACTATTATTTATTTATTATTTTTACAACGTGTAGGTACTTCATTTTTAGGGTTCCGTACCTCAAAAAAAAAACGAAAAGAAGAGGTGCTTGTGGCGCAGTGGTTGCAGCGCTTTGGTAGTGATACCTAAAGTTAAGCAACCTAAGGCGCGGTCATGTTTGGGATGGGTGACCATTCTGACCATTTAAGTGTCGTCTATTTACAAGCATCTCCGTGCTTCGGAAGGCACGTAAAGCTGTTGGTCCCGGTTAATATCGATAGATATTAGTCGTTAAGCCTGGTCAGGGGACCTCGGGCGGCTTAATAACATCTGACAGTAAGGTGGTCACTTACCTTACAAACACCCCTCCACCAATCCACACTGAACCCGCGTGGTGGTGTATGGCTCGGACCACCTCATAGTTGAGGTGAGGCCTGTGCCCAGCAGTGGGACGTATATAGGCTGATGAGATTGGTGGTCATAATTGTAAGTGCTTGTAGTTGAAGTCTATTTCATTTTTGTTAAAAATAACTGCGTATTGCTGAATGGTTTATTGTCACTTTTGTAGCGCATTGCTGTTTGCCTGGTTAGTTGAAAGAGATTTAATGTTTTGCAATTGATTAAAGAACTATCCAATTAATATATTTTATGGCTATATTTATATCAAAATAAAACACTTTCGCAAATAAGCAATCGCTTACAGCGCCATCCGATTGAGTTAAAGCACCTAAAGCCCGTATTTTACCCGATTCAATATTCGATTGAATTTTCCGAATCACTTTTCACCTATTCAATTACTAGATACGACTTCCGAGTGGGACCGGTCCGATAGCGGGCCGGCAATAAAACTGAAAACTTGTCACCTTCAGAGAGTTTATTCAAATATCATTGCCTTATTTGCGAACTCAAGTTTATGATGTCTCATTCTTGAGATTGAGAATGACGATTGTTTGTTTCAATTTACTTTTAATGATTGTTTATAGTGCGATGGATTCGATTCATCGAATTGTTTTTTTTTCTTTAGTTGTTTTTTAAATTCTGTAAAAATTTAAAAGTGTTCGCAATGTAAATCACCATAAACCTACATTATAACTTACTATAATGTAGGTTTATGGTGATTTACTGTGTAAAACATTCTTCATTCTTATCAGCCTGTTACAGTCCAATGCTGGAATGTAACAGGCCTCCCCCAAGGAGCGCACGATCTCCCGTCCTTTGCATCCAGTCACTACCAGCTACCTTCTAGAGGTCGTCTGACCATCTAGCCGGGTGGCGTCCCACAGTACGTTTACCTAAGAGTTGTCTTCATTCGAGAACCTTCCTGCTCCACCTCTCGTCGGTTCTGCGACAGACATGGCCAGCCTACTGCCACTTTAGCTTGCTACATTTTTGGACAACATCACTTATCTTATGTCAAACATTAAATATATTAATTAATTTGTTACATTAGGAGACTGACGTGGAATACCTCTATGAATTCAAGATTGGATTTTGATACATAAAAATGCTTATGAAATGTGAATCACATATTAAGCACGTAGCCAAATCCTTTTTTTCTCCTCGATCCTCTTCGATGACCGGAGCCGAAAAGATTTTTTTAAGTGTTTTGTCTTTTTGAAGCCTTTACCGTCGACTTATTCAAATGAAACGGTCAAGTCCTGCATTTACCGTGGACTTGTAAAATATGTGCCTGTTACAAATTGAAGTCTTCTGTCTGAGTCAACATTTTTGTGTATCGATTTACGTCGATGATGGCTCGTTAGCTAAACTTTGGACCAACTTTCGCCAAATTGGTAGAGTTTCACTGTGAAACGTCTGCAAAATGCATTTGGGGAGTCAGACTCCGGTTGTAATTGAATAGAGTCCAGTCCTTGGAAATAAAACTGTTGATTTAGGGAAATATTATTGCGAAAAGTTATTGCTCTTCAAATTTTTTTTGTTTGAAATGAGATTATATGTCTCCAAACGTGGTAGGTCGTATTATTTTAATATTTTTTGGCGCAACTGATTTAGAGTTAGGAAGCTAAAAGGAAGCGCTTCATAATGACCAGATCTTATGGTCGGGGACCAAGGTCCAAAAGACATCATCTTAATTTGTCTGTCTATATTATTTTGGATTTAAATCTTATATGACGCGGTTTATGTGCGGTACTACGCTATCAGCGCCATCTAGCCCATGGAACCGTATCAGTGCTAGCTGTCGTGCTTGCCAACATTAGACATGTGCATGTGCAAAGTTGCCACAATTTGTTAAAAGCATTAACAATAGTAAAATCTTAACGTCCCCAATAAATCTATCTCATGTATATTTTTATAAAATACAAGTATCTGAAATGTAATTTAAATAGCATACGTATATCGGATTCTCGTTTCGCAACACCAATAAATATGGGAGTGATCCGTCATGGCTGTCAGTTTTACGCATATCGCGACGCGTGAGCACATAGTTGTGAGTGTTGTGACAGATTCGTTCTACATCCCTAACGCGTTACACGTCATGACACAGTTAAATATACGTGCGAAACAGAAGGCTTGCTCCCAGATAAACCATGTGCCGTAGCAACAGCGTTTTACTATAGGCTTCCCGCTAGCGGCTTCGCCCATGTGGAGTTAGAAAAATTGAACTGTTCAAGTTCAATTGTTGTTCAAGTTCAAAAACAGTTCAACAAATATGTAAATTTTGCCGACCTTTCCAACGGTACCTAGACCATTGCTTTAGACCAATGCTTAGCGACGCAAGATGTGACATCTTTGGATTGATCTTTCAGCCTTAATGTTATAGAGATTCTAAATCTGTGGTGTCTTTGTTTGGCGTAGCAGCAATGATGAGGCTGTTTAAAAAATAATTAGGATACACCAGTAAATATTATTGTTGGTACCGTAGATGAAAACAGTGCCATTCATAATTTATGTTTTGTAAAAAGTTGCTCGTACGTAACTTTCAGACGCTGCTCAGGCTGGTTTCGTATTATCGTATGTTTTTTTTATACATACACACCTTTCTCTTGAACCAATGTATCTATTCTGAACTGTATCAAAAATAGTTGTGTGTGTGTGTGTGTGTGTGTGTGTGTGTGTGTTTATGTGTGTGTGCGTTTGTGTTTATATATCCGTGTGTCTGCGTTTGAGTTTATAAATCCGTGTGTGTGTAGTGAAGTTGCAAAAAACCTAGAAGAACCTAGAACCTAGGATGAAACCTAGTAGGTCTACTGTATACTACCCAGTTCTGGTCACGCGACGTGGCGGGACCGTGACGCGATGCGATGAAGTGGTCAGCGCCCGTGAAATGAAACAAGCGCGCAATTACTAACTGAATATAACATTCTGTGAATGTTTATTTCCTCTTTGTTTTTATGCTTGACCAACTTTGACCATACAGATCTATGTAATATAAAATAGAATTATATCCAATCGTGTATGTACTAGGGCGGTTTGATAAGTCCATGACTTTGAAAAGAAAAACATATATTTTGTGTACAAAAACATTTTATTTTTCTACATACTCTCCTTTCAACTCTACACTCTTTTTCCAGCGATGCTCCAATCTCTTCAACCCATCCAAAAAATACTTTTTGTCAAAGCCTGCAAAATAGGCCTCGGTTGCAGCTATCACCTCTTCATTGGATGAAAATCTTTGCCCAGCAAGCCATTTCTTCATGTTTGGGAAGAGAAAGAAGTCACAGGGGGCTAAATCTGGTGTATATGGAGGGTGCGGCAATAATTCGTATCCTAATTCGACAAGTTTTGAAGTCGCGACTGCAGACGAGTGGGCCGGAGCATTATCCTGATGAAATAGAACTTTTTTCTTTGCTAGATGCGGTCGTTTCTTCATCAACTCTTCATTAAATCTTTCCAGCAATGCAGCATAGTAAGCACCGGTTATTGTCTTGCCTTTCTCCAAGAAATCGATGAAAATAACCCCTTGACTGTCCCAAAATACTGTTGCCATCACTTTACCAGCCGAACATCCGTTTTTGCCTTCTTTGGTGCACGTTCGCCGGTAGAAGTCCACTGCTTTGACTGTTGTTTAGTCTCTGGCGTATAATGGTGGACCCACGTTTCATCCACGGTTACGTACCGACGCAAAAACTCACTTGGATTGCGATTATATGTACATAGCCAGACATGCCTCAGAAGTAGTCACGCGTTTTCGCTTTTGGTCGACTGTCAGTAAGCGCGGCACCCATCTTGCAGAAAGATTTTAATTCCCAAAATATCGTGCAAAATATGAAAACCTCGTTCAGTTGAGATGTGCACAGCCTCAGCTAACTCGCGTATCTTTACTCGACGGTCAGCCAAAACAATATCGTGGATTTTGTTAACAATGTCCTCAGTGGTTACCTCAATCGGCCTTCCTGGGCGCTCGGCATCATTGGTTGTAATACGTCCACAACGAAACTCAGTAAACCATTTATGTACCATTCCATGAGACGGCGCTGAATCCCCGTAATATTTTTTCAACTTGTCTTCGGTCTGCTTAATGGTTTTCCCGCGTAAAAAATAGTGTTTAATCAAGACTCGAAACTCGGATTTCTCCATTTTCGAAGAACACCTTCACAGCCGCCAAACTTCTTTTGTTATTAAATATTGTTTTCGCGCCATATTTGAAAATAGAATTATTTTAGGTTCGCAAAAATATTACTTTTAAGAAAATATCATTAAAAATAAAAAAAGTTTCTATTCAGCCTGAAAGTCATGGAGTTATCATAACGCCCTCGTAAATAAAAGGAGAATTTAACTAAGGAGATTCTCTAAGAACTTTTCAATAATTCTATTATAACTGGAAGAGTAAGATTTTTTTATAGTACAGTAAATAACAATTGTTAGAAAATATATATTTGTTGATACTATCAATTTCATTCTGTGTCACGTTGTGAGTTGTATTGTCAGTCCTGCAACTTCCAGCTCTAGTTTTTTCAAGTGGTTACAGTTGGATGTATTTGGGTTCCTGCGCTGGTGTCGTTTAGTGATAATTTAAAGCAAAATAATCCTGTTTTTTAGTTTCAGTCGTGACTGAATGCTTTGCTGAAATCCATAAATTTCCACAAAGTAACAGCTGATTCCAAAAACTATAGTAAACGTATTTCTACAGGAATTAAAAGTTACTGAAGATGCTGTATTTACTGATCAAGTATAATGCCACCACCACCATCCTTACTTTATAGTCTATTTCAAACGTCCATATCGATATCATTTTAATACACGGGTGCGGAAATTGAGAAAAACTTTCGTTTTTATAACCTTTTAGAAATACCCTCGAAATGATAGGACAGTCACGCATATGGCATCTTCCCCTTGACGGGTTCATTGTAATTTTTCAATTTTGAGAGCGTCGTGGGTGCTCGGGTACGGAAAGGGTGCAAAGGGTGTTAGTGCGGAGGGTGCAATAAAATCCGAAGCTGCGGTCGCGGTGCCCATTGTTGGAAGTGCGAAGATATAAATCGGCGGATCAGTCGACTTGGCTAGGATCCTTGTTTCTTAGGCTACGATGCAGTTTTGAGATTTATTTATTAATAATTAAGTTTTTTTTTAAATACTTTTGTTTGTTTTTACTGGGAATGTTTTATCCTACCAAGATTGTAAATGGACATTTAGCATTTCAAGTGCTAAAAAAATCAATGCTATTCTAAGTCAAAGTTAGGAAACCTACGGTAGGTTGAGAATGGTGAGTTGCATATAAATTGTTTATTACTGGCCTAGGGCTATAGCACAGCAGGTTCCCTTGTATAAAATGACTCTGTAAAATTAAGTATATGACGTAAGATTCTGATTTTCCTTTACTTGACAAAGATAGAGATATTTTTAGGTAACAACTAATAAGTACGCTCAAAAAAAACATTTCCAATTAAATGACTTATTTTCACCATCACATAACCGAATCACTATGACTCTCTTTCAGATCAAATATAAACTTATGACTTCTTATTCAAAGGCTTATCCACACACATAAATCTCTGCCAGCACCCCCACCGTGTGCCTTATCGTGAGGTCGTGAATAGCATTCAAATAATGCGTGCCAATACCTTTGATGGCAAAGATTTGTTCGTACCTACTATAATAGTATCAGAATCTTTATTGCAAGTCACATGAGTAAAATTTACAAAGAATGTCAAAGTACAGTGACGCCCGGCAACGGCGCAACAATCTAAGAAAGGCAAACATTGCCTATTCACTTAAAACCTTGGTAAAATAATTAAATTAATTTTTCACACACAGACACACATACACACACGCACTCAGACACAGACACACACTCACAGACACACACACATAGAATAAGTCACCTTATGTAAGAGTATTAACACGTTCACCTGCCTATAATACTGCCTTGTTAAAATAAAATATAGTTAAGGAAAAGCGGACCCCCAAACACAGGCCAATTTTGCTTAAATGGGAGCCCAATGTACAGTTTTAAGGCAACTTTATAACGAAATAATAAACTTTATTATTATTGTAATAATTTATTTAATTTTAGTATATATTGTGACGGCTTTAGTCTTTGAAGAGGTGGCATATCTTGTCATGAAGATATGCCACTTTCTTCGAAGACTAAAGCCGTCACTATCTATGATGATAGAAGTAGGTATGTCAATCATAACATAACGTGTTTTACTTTTACCTTATAAGGTCTTACTAAGCCTAAAGATTAAATTGTCCAGTTTTGATATGCATAATAATTTAAAGCCTTTTATCCTTCAAGATGCAAGACACAAAAATCTACGCCTAGGTACAAAACGTTTATTGTAATTCACACTTCCTAATCCCGATTTTAGCAATTTAGAAAGTGACAGCCCGTATGGTATCTGTTTCAAAATAAATAGCAAAGATTTTTTAAATAATAATAAAATTTCTTCAATTTCAAAAAGGTAAATTACAATGACTTTGGGCTTAGGATCAAACTTACAGGCTAAATAATTTATTTACCTGAACTATGTTAGATATAAACCTGTATCTCAGGCTAAAGAAAGCACACATTTATTATTACAATAGGTATAGGCCAATTAACAATGACTTGAATCTACATACTTAATACGCTATAAAACAAACAAACTGCACTTTTCAACTCTACACAAATTAACAGCGTCAGCAGGTTTCTTATGTAACTAGGCTGTATAGCAAAGAATTAAAATTTAATATTGAAGGTATATTTCATATGAAAGTCGGTACAGTTAATTGCATATCAGGATCATTTTTGTTTGCGTATCACATCTGCAAATACAACTCAGTATTCAAATATTCCTATTATAGTCGGTTTTATAAAACTACTTGGTAACTAAAGCCAATTGGTGACAGTCAGTTTCTTTGGTATTTCCTTTGGGGCGCACCTTAAGTGTTCTACAAAAGAAAATTTTTATTCCCCTCGGGGGTAAACAACGTCTTTATTCCACAGATATCCTTGCACAATAGCTTTACAATAGATGCCATTAAGAATTTATTCTAAAAAGTAACTTTTGACATTCAAGGGGTGTTTCACTGGTTCGGAACTATTGGCATAAATATGTAATAACCTGTTTGTAGGTTATGATGCAATACAAAATGATTCGGTTGGCTATTTGATTTTGTTTTTTTTTTTAAATTGTGATAATCAAAAACGATTGCATAAACTATTTTATATGGAATTATTTTATTCAAGTGATTGAATTAATTTATGATTCAAATCATTTAAATTATTTTTACTAACGCAGTTTGATCAAAATTCTTATAAGGTAATAGGCCCGGTACGGGCTTCGCTACGTTTAAAATAAATAAAAAAGTAAAAAGTAAAAAAAAGCAAACTTCACATAAACCATTCACTAAATAGTTTACATGAAGCCTTAAAAATTTAGTTTAGATAGGTTAGCCCGTTATTGAGTAGCCCGTTAAAATAACAACAAAAAGTGGCATTTATTTTAATATACACACATCAAAAGTGTCTAGGGATCAACATATATTTTTGCAATAACTTTTCTCCTGATTGATATTAATTAAAATTTTCTTTAAGGATTCATCAAATAAAGTGTTTTCGTTTGTCTACAGTAACGATAAACCAAGTCACCTTCGCATTAATAAAGAAATTTGCCATTTTCCTAATAAAGGGATTTTTGACATTTGAACCACTAACATTAAAGTTCGAAAAAAATACTGAAATAACAGTTTTCTTTAAAATTTTATTGGGTAACTTAAACCATTAATAATCCGTGTTTCTACCGCGAACACTAACAAAACAAAAACATCGGTTTGGCATACTCAAAATGAGTTCATCCAAATCACGCTGTGGAATGGCCGCCCATGTTCGTTGCAACAACAAAAAAAGGTCTTCTTGCGACTGGATACCCTCCATATTTGGCAAAGCTCTTCTCTGTAGCATATCCCATGCATGCTCAATCGGGTTCAAGTCTGGCGACTGAGCAGGCCAGGGCATGACATTGATGTTAGCTGCGGCGAGAGTCTGTCTTACAACTCTTGCGGTGTGCGGTCGTGCATTATCATGCATTAACTGAAATAAGGGACCGATTTGCACTTGTAGAGGAACGATGACGTCTGATACAATCGTCTCAGCATAAATTTGAGCGTTGAGGTTGCCTCTGATCCAAATCAACTCAGTTCTTTCGCCGATCCAAATACCCGCCCATACCATGATGGTGCCACCACTATAAGGATGGACTTCCTGGCAGGATTTTAATAGCTGTTGGCGTCCAGGGGTTCTCCAGTGTCGTATACGTCTTGTATCCGGTCTCATAACAAAACGAGACTCATCAGAAAAGCTTACAAAACGCCATTGTTCTTCTGCCCAATTTCTGTGTTCAAGAGCCCATTGATATCGAATCCTACTATTGTGCATTGCTTCAGGTGGTACCCTTAGCGGTCTTCGGGAATGAAGGTTCACTTCATGCAAGCGGTTTCTGACTGTTTGGTCGCTAATTAAGTTCCCTGAAAAGTGATGAAGTCACGGCTAACATCATGGCGGTTATTGTTGGAGCTCTTCGAGTTGTGATTTGAATGTATCGGTCTTGTCTCCGTGTGGTGCAGCGATACCGTCCTCCATGGCGTTACTACAGAGAAGAGCTCTGCTGAATATGGAGGGTATCCAGTCGCAAGAAGACCTTTTTTTGTTGTTGCAACGAACATGGGCGGCCATTCCACAGCGTGATTTGGACGAACTCATTTTGAGTATGCCAAACCGATGTTCTTGTGTTGTTAGTGTTCGCGGTAGAAACACGGATTATTAATTGTTTAAGTTACCCAATAAAATTTTAAAGAAAAGTGTTATTTCAGTCTTTTTTTCGAACTTTAATGTTAGTGGTTCAAATGTCAAAAATCCCTTTATTAGGAAAATGGCAAATTTCTTTATTAATGCAAAGGTGAGTTGGTTTATCGTTACTGTAGACAAACGAAAACACTTTATTTGATGGATCCTTGAAGAAAATTTTAATTAATATCAATCAGGAAAAAAGTTATTGCAAAAATATATGTTGATCCCTAGAAACTTTTGATGTGTGTATAAATGGATATCATTGTATGCGTATGCGGTCTTTCGTATTATATAACAACGACAGTTTGTAAGTTTGTTTGACTGCCTCGTTGGTGTAGTGGCAAAGTTTCTGCCTTACATCCGAAAGGTCCTGGGTTCGAATCCCAGGTCGAGCCAAAAGTGTTTCTGAGATTTTCTGTCATGAATATCTCAAAAACAGCTCGGAGTCGGGAAGTTGGCGGTGTTACACCTCCGTGCCTCGGAAAGCACGTTAAGTCGTATGTCCTGCGCCTGATCTCACTCCGGTCATGTCGGATTGCCGTCTCACCTAACTTTGAGAGTGATGGAACAGTGAGTACAGCTGTGTATTGCTCACAATACTCTTGTGCACTATAATATCTCCTGCGTAGTTTGCTGATCTGATTAAGATTGGCCGCCGTGGTCGAAATCGGCCAGGAGGACTATTATTGTTAGACCCCAGCAATTATGAACTTACTGAATCCATCTTTGTAGTGACTTTGGGGGAGTAGCAAAGGGCGCAGAGAGACTCTTCAATATGTAACGCGGGTTTGAATTATTCCCACTGTTTGTTCGCTGCGTACTTACACAATTAGCGATTTTTGTTTGGGGGTATTGTAAAATTGTTTCTGAGATTTTCTGTCATTAATTTCTCAGGAACAGCTAAGAGTTGGGTTTTCGGCGCTGTTACACCCCCGTGCCTCGGAAAGCACGTTAAGCCTCTGGTTCTGCGCCGTATCTCTTTACGGTCATGTCGGATTGCCGTCTCACTGAACTTTGAGTGTGAAAGAACAGAGAGTGCACCTGTGTTTTGCGCTCATACTTGTGCACTATATTATCTCCTGCGCTGATCTCGTTTGAGACTGGCCGTCGTGATCGAAATCGGCTAGGAGACTATTATTACTTGGTAGCAGTATTTTAGCTTATTATTATTATTATTTATTTTTAAAAGTGAGTTAACATAAAATGTTAAGGTCAGGTCAAATTTATGTTTAATTTTATCCTATCCGGACATGTGGTTACAATCTCACTAAATGAAATAATCTGTAAAAATCAGAATGCTAAACGCTGTTTCTTAGATTAATTATCTTTGGAACAGCATTTTTTCAGGCCAACATTAAGTTAGGTATCCGTTTATAAGTTGAAGTAATTTCTTGACATAATTTTAAGCCTGTAATAGTTTAAAACTGTAGGTCAACAAAAATCTAAATTTCGTAAACTGAAAGGGTTAGTAAGTTATAAGTTCAATAGTCTAGCATAAGACCTGTTATACTAGTATGTATGTAACACTTAGTTGGCAAATAAAAGAATGTGAATATGAATAAGTCTACGGATGCCGAATTTCAACCCACAGTGCGGCGCGCTGTTTCAGAGTCGAGGCCGAGATAAAGCCGAATCCCCCACATCGGTATTCCGCGCCCGTCCAACGACAATCACCCGCCTTTATTTCTTCCCATCATTACCGCTTCCCTTTCACAACACGGGAAATGTTGCAAAACAATATTTATGTCAAAAGAAACTTCCCGTTTTGAAAAGGCGCAAATTATAAAAGTTACACAAAGCGTAACGCGAATTGGAAATTCGGATGCCGAGTCATCAACAAAGAAATAGTGAGTCCCTTCATCGGAGTCTACAAATAATGAAATATTAAGGCGCTTTCGAATTATAATGTTTCTTTGAATGCGGAAGTGTGGCTGTGGAAAGGCTGGGTCATTACTATAGCCTTTTGTCTTTACTGTTCTACTGCGGAACTTTTCACACTCATTCATTGAACCTAACGTTTCGAAATGTCAGGTTAAAATAAAATGTAAATAAATCGCGAAATAATCCGTGAAAAGTGTCTCATTGTAATGTCTGCTGTAAGTCGAAGAAACAAATAGCAATCGAATGCATCACGCCGCGAACCTATTCAACTTTTGGTAAGCTAGCCCCTGATATAATTGAATCGTTTTGACGTCGAAATTATACTGGATTGTATGGTTTTCGAGAAAGATGCATTACAAGATTCGTATTGTGCGTTAACGCTTCCTTTTCAGGACATTGTTGCCTTACTGTATTAAACCATATTATACATGCCATGATTGTGGTGAAACATGCCGTTCTATGAATGTAATTAAATCTGCATATATGTACCGTATTGTGTCAAAGTAAATCAATGGAATTGAATTGAATTAAATTGTCTTCTATAAGCATTGGAACTTTGTAAAAACCTGTTCAATATTGATTCCATTGATGCTAATTAGCCCCTCAAGAACGCTATTAGAAAAGTCAAAATAAGAACGTGGCTCAAAGACTAGTGCATTATGATCTGAATAAAATTTAAACTAATGATAAGTCAATATTTTTCCTAAGTTTGTAAGTGAATAGGCAATGTTTGCCTTTTTAAGATTGCTGTGCCCTCGCCGGGCGTCACTGTACTTTGACATTATTTGTAACACCTTTTACTCATGTGACTTGCAATTAAGATTCTGATACAAATATCTCGTACCCGTTCACCCTCCCTAGCTCTTGTCACTCAGTGGCCTGTCAACAGCTGTTCAAATTGCAGCCAGCTAAAGTCTCGATCGTTGAGTCAACCGCAAACAAAGTCGCGTGAATAGCTACTAAAGCGGCCGAGCGCGTAATCCCTTCAAATGAGAGTCAGACACAGCCGACGCAGAACGCAAAGTAAACTGTGAACTTATTTTGCGAGGACTAATGAAATATTTTTGATTCGTTGGTTTTGAATACAGTCGTGTCGTCGGATTTTGTGTGAGTCGACACTGCTAGCCTATTAATGTAACCTATGTGCCACAATAAAAAAAATATTATTATTATTAGCCTAGGGTAGGGGCGACGGCGGGCGTGAAAATATCAATTGTATGAAAAGCGCATTTCAACTACACTATACAGGGTGTTACAAAATACCAAGTAATGATAAGGAGGTTGTTGTGCCCCTAAAATTGAACAACTTTCTCTAAGAAACATAGGTCGAAATCTCAAAAAAAATTTTGGAGCTTTCATACAAAATTGCCGATCAGCTGATCGATTTATTAGGGGAAAGCACTTTCTTTTGAGATACTGACCGAGGTTTCTTTGGGAAAGTTGTTCAGTTTTAGCGGCACAACACCGTTCTTAAATATTTATTTGGCATTTTGAAACATCCTGTATATTGACTAGGTCGGGAGGCTAACGCAATACGATTTGACGCGCCATTCTTTATGGCGCGAGTCGAACGAAGCAGTTGAAGAAATAAGTCACTCTCTTTATAAAGTTTAACATCTAACAACTATGATTTCCCCGTGGTAACTCGTCTGATATTGCTACGAAATCTTTTACGACGCCGTAGTCAACATTTTCAAGATCAAAAATAATTTTCTACCTATCTTAATACAACTGTTCAGAGTTTTATCTCTTCCTAATTACACAAAATACAGTTAATGCATCAAATCCAACTGTGTGCTGACCCGATCCCCTGTGACATCTGCTGCGAATGGACCCGCTGAGCTATTAACAATTACTTAATGATCACTGGCAAGTTATTAACCCCGATATTGCCCATTTAACTGAGAAATGCTTAGACTATTTCACTTCTCCTTTGTCTATGTGTGCGCGATGAATCATAAACTTGCGATGACCTAAGCTGGTGTTGTGTTTACGCCTGTAAGTACATAACGGTCATTCATGTAATGAACAGATTCAGAAATTGTCGCGTTATATCGTGGTTTCTATAAAAACATTTCCCTCTGTCTGTCGCAGTAGGGTGTTTTAACACGCTTTTATTAGCTCGGGCTCTTTGTGTGTATGTAACGGAATCTTTGAGCTTAATTTTCACCAACTCCCAGAAATCGGATTAAGTTAAAACATTGCACTCGTACCAAGTACCGATGACAATGCAATAATTTGATAAGTGTTTCCTTCCTTATTAACTAAAAAAAATAAAAAATAAAAATAGTTTAAAAAACTAAAAAAAAAACCGTTCAAGTGCTAGTTGGACTCGCGCACCGAGGGTTCCATACAAAGATATATAAGACTTAAGTATTTAATATATATTTTAATTTAATATCCCAACGCGTTTATGAGATAAGCAGGATTTTCAAAATTGTCAAAAATATTTTTTTTATATGATGAAACTGAAAATTTTCGTAATTTTTCCTATATCTGTACTATAAGACGTGACTTCGTACTAAATTTCAAGATTCTAAAATTACGGGAAGTACCCTGTAGGTTTTGATTCCCGTGCGAGTTTCGAAAGTTTGCGGAAATTTGCGGCCTAAATGGCTGTATCTTTTGATTGCGTTGGCTTAGAAGGTTGACTACAGCTTCCAGGGATAGTAAACCTAAGTATCGTATAGAAATTTTAGTTTGATACCTCCACGCGTTCCTGAGAAAAACGGTCTTGACAGACGGACGGACGGAGGGACGGACAACAAAGTGATCTTATAAGGGTTCCGTTTTTTTCTTTTGAGGTACGGAACCCTAAAAAGCTTTTATAACTAAAAACTAACTAAAAAAAAATTGTGGGTACAAATAATTTATATTACAGTAGAGTCAGAAGCGTGGGGTTCTTGGTGTAGCATATATTTAATTATTGGCAACTATAAAAAGAAAACTTTGAAAACGTAATAAAGTGCACCCCACGCTTTTTACTCTACTGTAACACAAATACTTTGTACTCAGAAATTATTATTTTTTTAGTTAGCAATAAAAGCGTGTTTTTTAGATGTTTAAACTATTCTTTATTTATTATTTTTACAACGTGTACTTCATTTTTAGGGTTCCGTACCTCAAAAGAAAAAAACGGAAAGAAGAGGTGCTTGTGGCGCAGTGGTTGCAGCGCTTTGGTAGTGATACCTTAAGTTAAGCAACCTAAGGCGCAGTCATGTTTGGGATGGGTGACCATTCTGACCATTTAAGTGACGTCTATTGACAAGCATCTCCGTGCTTCGGAAGGCACGTAAAGCTGTTGGTCCCGGTTAATATCGATAGATATTAGTCGTCAAGCCTGGTCAGAGGCCCTCGGGCGGCTTAATAACATCTGACAGTAAGGTGGTCACTTACCTTACAAACACCCCTCCACCAATCCACACTGAGCCCGCGTGGTGGTGTATGGCTCGGACCACCTCATAGTTGAGGTGAGGCCTGTGCCCAGCAGTGGGACGTATATAGGCTGATGAGATTGGTGGTCATATTTGTAAGTGCTTGTAGTTGAAGTCAATTTCATTATTGTTAAAAATAACTGCGTATTGCTGAATGGTCTGTTGTCACTTTTGTAGCGCATTGCTATTTGCCTGGTTAGTTGAAAGAGATTTAATGTTTTGCAATTGATTAAAGAACTATCCAATTAATATATTTTTTGGCTATATTTATATCAAAATAAAACACTTTCGCAAATAAGCAATCGCTTACAGCGCCATCCGATTGAGTTAAAGCACCTAAAGCCCGCATTTTACCCGATTCAATATTCGATTGAATTTTCCGAATCACTTTTCACCTATTCAATTACTAGATACGACTTCCGAGTGGGACCGGTCCGATAGCGGGCCGGCAATAAAACTGAAAACTTGTCACCTTCAGAGAGTTTATTCAAATATCATTGCCTTATTTGCGAACTCAAATTTATGATGTCTCATTCTTGAGATTGAGAATGACGATTGTTTGTTTCATTTTACTTTTAATGATTGTTTATAGTGCGATGGATTCGATTCATCGAATTGTTTTTTTTTCTTTAGTTGTTTTTAAAATTCTGTAAAAATTTAAAAGTGTTCGCAATGTAAATCACCATAAACCTACATTATAACTTACTATAATGTAGGTTTATGGTGATTTACTGTGTAAAACATTCATCATTCTTATCAGCCTGTTACAGTCCAATGCTGGAATGTAACAGGCCTCCCCCAAGGAGCGCACGATCTCCCGTCCTTTGCATCCAGTCACTACCAGCTACCTTCTAGAGGTCGTCTGACCATCTAGCCGGGTGGCGTCCCACAGTACGTTTACCTAAGAGTTGTCTCCATTCGAGGACCTTCCTGCTCCACCTTTCGTCGGTTCTGTGACAGACATGGCCAGCCTACTGCCACTTTAGCTTGCTACATTTTTGGACAACATCACTTATCTTATGTCAAACATTAAATATATTAATTAATTTGTTACATTAGGAGACCGACGTGGAATACCTCTATGAATTCAAGATTGGTTTTTGATACAAACAAATGCTTATGAAATGTGAATCACATATTAAGCACGTAGCCAAATCGTTTTTTTCTCCTCGATCCTCTTCGATGACCGGAGCCGAAAAGATTTTTTTAAGTGTTTTGTCTTTTTGAAGCCTTTACCGTCGACTTATTCAAATGAAACGGTCAAGTCCTGCATTTACCGTGGACTTGTAAAATATGTGTCTGTTACAAATTGAAGTCTTCTGTCTGAGTCAACATTTTTGTGTATCGATTTACGTCGATGATGGCTCGTTAGCTAAACTTTGGACCAACTTTCGCCAAATTGGTAGAGTTTCACTGTGAAACGTCTGCAAAATGCATTTGGGGAGTCAGACTCCGGTTGTAATTGAATAGAGTCCAGTCCTTGGAAATAAAACTGTTGATTTAGGGAAATATTATTGCGAAAGGTTTTAGAATTGCTCTTCAAATTTTTTTTGTTTGAATTGAGATTATATTGTATGTCTACAAACGTGGTAGGTCGTATTATTTTAATATTTTTTGGCGCAACTGATTTAGAGTTAGGAAGCTAAAACGAAGCGCTTCATACCGACCAGATCTTATGGTCGGGGACCAAGGTCCAAAAGACATCATCTTAATTTGTCTGTCTATATTATTTTGGATTTAAATCTAATATGACGCGGTTCATGTGCAGTACTACGCTATCAGCGCCATCTAGCCCATGGAACCGTATCAGTGCTAGCTGTCGTGCTTGCCAACATTAGACATGTGCATGTGCAAAGTTGCCACAATTTGTTAAAAGCGTTAACAATAGTAAAATCTTAACGTCCCCAATAAATCTATCTCATGTATATTTTTATAAAATACAAGTATCTGAAATGTAATTTAAATAGCATACGTATATCGGATTCTCGTTTTGCAACACCAATAAATATGGGAGTGATCCGTCATGGCTGTCAGTTTTACGCATATCGCGACGCGTGAGCACATAGTTGTGAGTGTTGTGACAGATTCGTTCTACATCCCTAACGCGTTACACGTCATGACACAGTTAAATATACGTGCGAAACAGAAGGCTTGCGCCCAGATAAACCATGTGCCGTAGCAACAGCGTTTCACTATAGGCTTTCCGCTAGCGGCTTCGCCCATGTGGAGTTAGAAAAATTGAACTGTTCAAGTTCAATTGTTGTTCAAGATCAAAAACAGTTCAACAAATATGTAAATTTTGCCGACCTTTCCAACGGTACCTAGACCATTGCTTTAGACCAATGCTTAGCGACGCAAGCTGTGACATCAGGATTGATCTTTCAGCCATAATGTTATAGAGATTCTAAATCTGTGGTGTCTTTGTTTGGCGTAGCAGCAATGATGAGGCTGTTTTTAAAATTAATTAGAATACACCAGTAATTATTATTGTTGGTACCGTAGATGAAAAACAGTGCCATTCATAATTTATGTTTTGTAAAAAGTTGCTCGTACGTAACTTTCAGACGCTGCTCAGGCTGGTTTCGTATTATCTTATGTTATTTTTATACATACACACCTTTCTCTTGAACCAATGTATCTATTCTGAACTGTATCAAAAATAGTTGTATGTGTGTGTGTGTGTGTGTTTATGTGTGTGTGCGTTTGTGTTTATATATCCGTGTGTCTGCGTTTGAGTTTATAAATCCGTGTGTGTGTAGTGAAGTTGCAAAAAACTTAGAAGAACCTAGAACCTAGGATGGAACCTAGTAGGTCTACTGTATACTACCCAGTTCTGGTCACGCGACGTGGCGGGACCGTGACGCGATGCGATGAAGTGGTCAGCGCCCGTGAAATGAAACAAGCGCACAATTACTAACTGAATATAACATTCTGTAAATGTTTATTTCCTCCTTGTTTTTATGCTTGACCAACTTTGACCATACAGATCTACGTAATATAAAATAGAATTATATCCAATCGTGTATGTAAATAAAAGGAGAATTTAACTAAGGAGATTCTCTAAGAACTTTTCAATAATTCTATTATAACTGGAAGAGTAAGATTTTTTTATAGTACAGTAAATAACAATTGTTAGAAAATATATATTTGTTGATACTATCAATTTCATTCTGTGTCACGTTGTGAGTTGTATTGTCAGTCCTGCAACTTCCAGCTCTAGTTTTTTCAAGTGGTTGCAGTTGGATGTATTTGGGTTCCTGCGCTGGTGTCGTTTAGTGATAATTTAAAGCAAAATAATCCTGTTTTTTAGTAACTGAATGCTTTGCTGAAATCCATAAATTTCCACAAAGTAACAGCTGATTCCAAAAACTATAGTAAACTTATTTCTACAGGAATTAAAAGTTACTGAAGATGCTGTATTTACTGATCAAGTATAATGCCACCACCACCATCCTTACTTTATAGTCTATTTCAAACGTCCATATCGATATCATTTTAATACACGGGTGCGGAAATTGAGAAAAACTTTCGTTTTTATAACCTTTAAAATTGGAAAGGTTTTTTTAGAAATACCCTCGAAATGATAGGACAGTCACGCATATCGCATCTTCCCCTTGACGGGTTCATTGTAATTTTTCAATTTTGAGAGCGTCGTGGGTGCTCGGGTACGGAAAGGGTGCAAAGGGTGTTAGTGCGGAGGGTGCAATAAAATCCGAAGCTGCGGTCGCGGTGCCCATTGTTGGAAGTGCGAAGATATAAATCGGCGGATCAGCGACTTGGCTAGGATCCTTGTTTCTTAGGCTACGATGCAGTTTTGAGATTTATTTATTAATAATTAAGTTTTTTTTTAAATACTTTTGTTTGTTTTTACTGGGAATTTTTTATCCTACCAAGATTGTAAATGGACATTTAGCATTTCAAGTGCTAAAAAAATCAATGCTATTCGAAGTCAAAGTTAGGAAACCTACGGTAGGTTGAGAATGGTGAGTTGCATATAAATTGTTTATTACTGGCCTAGGGCTATAGCACAGCAGGTTCCCTTATTCTGTAAAATTAAGTATATGACGTAAGATTCTGATTTTCCTTTACTTGACAAAGATAGAGATATTTTTAGGTAACAACTAATAAGTACGCTCAAAAAAAAACATCTCCAATTAAATGACTTATTTTCACCATCACCTAACTGATCGCTATGACTCTCTTTCAGATTAAATATAAACTTATGACTTCTTATTCAAAGGCTTATCCACACACATAAATCTCTGCTCGCACCCCCACCGTGTGCCTTATCGTGAGGTCGTGAATAGCATTCAAATAATGCGTGCCAATACCTTTGATGGCAAAGATTTGTTCGTACCGGTATAATAGTATCAGAATCTTTATTGCAAGTCACATGAGTAAAATTTACAAAGAATGTCAAAGTACATTGACGCCCGGCAACGGCACAACAATCTAAGAAAGGCAAACATTGCCTATTCACCTAAAACCTTGGTAAAATAATTAAATTAATTTTTCACACACAGACACACATACACACACGCACTCTCACACACACACACACACACACACACACTCACACAGACACACACACTCACAGCACATACCCTCACAGACACACACACATACACACACATAAAATCACCTTATGTAAGAGTATTAACACGTTCACCATACTGCCTTGTTAAAATAAAATATAGTTAAGGAAGAGCGGACCCCCAAACACAGGCAAATTTTGCTTAAATGGGGGCTCCAATGTACAGTTTTAAGGCAACTTTATAGCGAAATAAAAAACTTTATTATTATTATAATTTATTTAATTTTAGTATATATTGTGACGGCTTTAGTCTTTGAAGAGAGTGGCATATCTTGTCATGAAGATATGCCACTTTCTTTGAAGACTAAAGCCGTCACTATCTATGATGATAGAAGTAGGTATGTCAATCATAACATAACGTGTTTTACTTTTACCCTATAAGGTCTTACTAAGCCTAAAGATTAAATTGTCCAGTTTTGATATGCATAATTATTTAAAGCCTTTTATCCTTCTTCACGTGGAGAATCTCCTGACACTATGCAAGACACAAAAATCTACGCCTAGGTACAAAACGTTTATTGTAATTCACACTTCCTAATCCCGATTTTAGCAATTTAGAAAGTGTCAGCCCGTATGGTATCTGTTTCAAAAATACATAGCAGAGATTTTTTCAAAATAATAATAAAATTTTATTAAGTTTCAAAAAGGTAAATTACAATGACTTTGGGCTTAGGATCAAACTTACAGGCTAATTAATTTATTTACCTGAACTATGTTAGATATGAACCTGTATCTCAGGCTAAAGAGAGCACACATATATTATTACAATAGGTATAGGCTCATCAACAATTACTTGAAACTACATACTTAATACGCTATAAAACGAAGAAATGATGATAGTTACGTCAGTAACTAAGCGCCACTACAAAGTCAGCAACTTGCAACTCTACACAAGTTATAGTGGCAGCCGGTTTCATACGTAACTAGAGAGGGAGAGAGAGAGGAGAATTGTAACGTGACATTGAAATTACATTTTGTATTGAAGTCGATAATTTCGCATGTCGGGATCATTACTGTTTGCGAATCACATCTGCAAAGACACACATCAGTATTCAACTATACCAATAGTAGTCGGTTTTTTGGTTGGTGACAGTCAGTTTTTTGGTATTTCCTTTGGGGCGCACCTTAAGTGTTCTACAAAAGAAAATTTTTATTCCCCTCGGGGGTAAACAACGTCTTTATACCACAGATATCCTTGCACAATAGCTTTACAATAGATGCCATTAAGAATTTATTCGAAAAAGTAACTTTTGACATTCAAGGGGTGTTTCACTGGTTCGGAACTATTGGCATAAATATGTAATAACCTGTTTGTAGGTTATGATGCAATACAAAATGATTTGGTTGGCTATTTGATTTTGATATTTTTTTTAAATTGTGATAATCAAAAACGATTGCATTAACTATTTTATATGGAATTATTTTATTCAAGTGATTGAATTAATTTATGATTCAAATCATTTAAATTATTTTTACTATCACTGGACGCAGTTTGATCAAAATTCTTATTAGGTAAAAGGCCCGGTACGGGCTTCGCTACGTTTAAAATAAAAATAAAAGTAAAAAATAGTGACTAATGAAGAACCGCTCTACCGATTTTGTGCAAACTTCACATAAACCAATTACTAAATAGTTTACATGAAGCCTTAAAAGTTTAGTTTGGATAGGTTAGCCCGTTATTGAGTAGCCCGTTAAATAACCACAAAAAGTGGCATTTATTTTAATATATAAATGGATATCATTGTATGCGTATGCGGTCTTTCGTATTATATAACAACGACAGTATGTAAGTTTGTTTGACTGCCTCGTTGGTGTAGTGGCAAAGTTTCTGCCTTACATCCGAAAGGTCCTGGGTTCGAATCCCAGGTCGAGCCAAAAGTGTTTCTGAGATTTTCTGTCATGAATATCTCAAAAACAGCTCGGAGTCGGGAAGTTGGCGGTGTTACACCTCCGTGCCTCGGAAAGCACGTTAGGCCGTATGTCCTGCGCCTGATCTCACTCCGGTCATGTCGGATTGCCGTCTCACCTAACTTTGAGAGTGATGGAACAGTGAGTGCAGCTGTGTATTGCTCACATTACTCTTGTGCACTATAATATCTCCTGCGTAGTTTGCTGATCTGATTAAGATTGGCCGCCGTGGTCGAAACCGGCCAGGAGGACTATTATTGTTAGACCCCAACAATTATGAACTTACTGAATCCATCTTTGTAGTGACTTTGGGGGAGTAGCAAAGGGCGCAGAGAGACTCTTCAATATGTAACGCGGGTTTGAATAATATTCCCACTGTTTGTTCGCTGCGTACTTACACAATTAGCGATTTTTGTTCGTGAGGCCGACGTCACAACAAATTGACTCTTATAAATTAAAAAGACATGCTCTTGTGAGTTTTGTATTAATGTTGGCCCTCGTTATTGATAAAATAATACTCGTGTATATATCTACGTAATTATGTGTAAGCATAATTTTGAATGTAACTTCACTATAATTTTTGAACAATAACTTTGGTGTAATGGTCAAGAAGTTGACTATAAACCCCCTAACTGTAGGTGCAAACATTTGTGAGCATGAACATGTCTGTTTTGTACTGGTCTGGGTGTTATATTATGTATTTATTTAAATTTATTTGTAGGTAATACCACTGTTGATTCTGATATTTGTAACGCAAGTGCCACGGGGTCAGATCAATGTTTGTGTTGTTGTTGTATTTTTTTTCAAGTATATACATTTTTGTATATTATGTAAAACTACAACGCTGTTGGTTTCTTATGACTAAGAATTGCACAAAATAGCAAGCTCCACCGTTTGATGATCCATGTCATCATTTGACGTTAATTTTCACAAATAAAAGCCTAAAATTGGATCTTAACGTCGCATACTTTCTAATGATTTATAACCCGAGTCAAGGAGCCGGCTGTTAATCAATTAATACGGCAGTTAATTAGACAAAAACGCTAATGAAGGAGATGAGCCCGATGACGCAGCGGTAACGCCGCGTCAGCGATTACCGTTATGAAGTCTACTCGTGATGGATTGGAAGGGCTAGCGGTGAACTACTCTGATAAATAATTTAAACTGAATTATAATAGTAATAATAATATTTCACAACAATCACGCTAATTCTCTTGTCCCAAATTAGGCTACGAGGCTTGTGTTATGGGTACTAGACAACGGATAAACATACTTCAATACTTTTTTTTGTAAATAAATACATTATACATAGGAGACACCTAGACCAGTACAAACACACAAGTTCATGCACACTTATGCTTGTGCTGTGCGTGGATCGAACCCGCGACCCTTGGTTTTAGAAGTCCGACACGTGGACCACTGCACCAAGCGGGCGTCAGCTAATGAGCTTCAACAGCTGGACGTTTTTTTACCAGCTGTTTGCAGTTCAATCGAATAAGCCGATTGATTCTTAACCACCGCGATTAAGTTATCTTTCGTATAAAAAAAAACCGGTCAAGTACGAGTTGGACTCGCGCACCGAGGGTTCCGTACAAACCTGTAGATAAGGAGTAGTAACTTTGAAATTTTCAAAATTGTCAAAATTTTTTTTTTTTATATGATGAAACTGAAAATTTATGGTTTTCGTAATTTTTCCTATATCTGTATAAGACGAGACTTCGTACTAAATTTCAAGATTCTAAGTTTACGGGAAGTACCCTGTAGGTTTTGATTCCCGTGCGAGTTTCAAAAATTAGCGGCCTAAATGGCTGTATCTTTTGATTGCGTTGGCTTAGAAGGTTGATTTTTCTACAGCTTCCAGGGACAGTAGACCGAAGTATCATATAGAAATTTCAGTTTGATATCTCCACGCGTTCCTGAGAAAAACGGTCTTGACAGACGGACGGACGGTTGGACGGACAGACGGACAACAAAGTGATCTTATAAGGGTTACTTTTTTTCTTTTGAGGAACGGAACCCTAAAAACTACTTTGAAATCGGCCCATCCGTTTGGGAGCCACGATGCTACAGACAAACACACATACGAAGACACAAACAAACATATGACACTTATAACACCCTTCTTTCGCCGGGGTTGAAAATTAGTCAAGCTACGCGTATCAAGACGCGTACAAATTGCTGGTACGCTCTGACAGCCTGTCAGCAATTCGCCCGCGATCATTTTATATAGTTATCTGTTAACGTTACATTTTTGCGTAGCAAAGCCATAATTTATCAAGAAACTACTTCTTAATACATACCAAACACGCCTAACAAGTCAAAAGTTTACTTGTAAACTAGGTATGTAATTTTCAACCCCACTACGAGTAAGTTATTCTAACATGAGTTAATGAAAGAAATTACCAGAGACGAAAATGTGAAACCCATCTTAGAGAGTAGAACCCCAGTTGTGAATGCTTTGAATTATGACGTAATGGAGTTAATTTGTTTCGAGTTAGGTATTTGCATAGTCACTCCCGAGAAGTTTAATTGGAAGCAAATTGTGAATGATATTAATCTGGTCGCGCACATACATTATATAATTCCATTTATAATCATATTATTACCTAAAAAATATATTTTAGAACAGCCAACAAAGTATACACTTCACATTCACTTATAACAATTTAATGAACCAGATTTTTAAAGTGTTCCCTCAATTGGCATGATGACAGCTATCTTACATATTTTCAAGACCATGGCGTTTAAAAAACATAGCCCCTATGAAGTAATTATAACCAGTTTATTTCGAAAAAGCTGTCGAAACCAATTTTTAAACACACAAAACTCAATAAATATTCGGTCAATTGACTCCGATTTCTAGTGACGTCACGTTCATTATTCCCATACAAAATCTATGGAGGCAGACCGTTTTGACAGATAATAAAAAGTATGTCAACGATTGGTGGTGTCGTCTAGCCAATTAAATGCTGCCACGACATACCTACTATAATTATAGTTTGACAAAAATAAAATGAATTTAGTAAATAATTCGAGAGAGATAAAAAATACTATAACAATAATACAGGCCTTTGAATTCAACAATAAATTGAAAATGTATGAATTAAATAATTCGCTAGATACTTCAGATTTACAATGTATGCGTGAACAATTTACAGTTTACAGTAGAATTAAATTTTCGAAGTGAATATGACATGACGATTTCCACACTGGTTCTAAATCTGCTCACCGAAGTTGTTTTGAGGGTTACAAGCTAAGAAAACATTATGCTAAGTCCATTTTATGTACACGCATAAGGAAATTACAGGTATGAAAGTCAGTTTATCATGCATCATGCTTAATATAGTATTTAAAATAACTTAAAAAATTCAAATGATACACTTTTTGGCAGATTATTTCGCGATTTATTTACATTTTGCTTAGTCTTTTTAGTGGTCACAGGTAGACTAAGGTGTTAGTTATCATTGAATAGTTTTGAATACCATCACTCAACAATATTAAGTTACATTCCTATCTACACAAAATAAGCTAACAGTATGTTCACGCTGAAAAGGGTCCGAAACATCAGGTTAAAATAGAATGTATCTAAATAAATCCCAGGATAATTCGTAAAAAAAGTGTATTATTTCAACGTGTAAACCGAAAAAAACAAATATGTAACGTTTACAATCGTTGCTACCGTCATATTTTCATTGATCACAAAATCTGATTAGAAAATAAATAAATAATAATAAATACACAAAGAAATCACATACATTGATCTGATTCTGTGGTAAGTAGCTTATGCACTTGTGTGTTACAGATATCAGAATCAACAGTGGTAGGTATTACGAATAAACTTAAATAACTACCTATAACACCCAGACCAGTACAAGCAGACATGTTCATGCACACAAATGTTTGTACAGTGCGGGGATCGAACCCGCGACCTCTTGGCTAGTAGTCAACTTCTGGACCATTACACCAAAGTGGTCGTCGAGAGATTGGTGGAATGTTGTACAAAATATTAAAATGTTATTTCCAAACTTTAGAGCGATTAACGTAATGTCTAACGATGTGTTTAAATAGTTCCCAACATAACTTGCCGATGTTCTGAGCTGCGGAATTAATTTGCGAGTGCCGTAACTTCGCCTAATCCCATTGGGTATCTAAGTCGATACGTCGATAGTGTTGTTCACTGTTCATTGGTCGATAATAATATTTCTAAATTATTATTGTTGGGCACATCTTATGCCATAATGCCATCAATATTTTATTGAAAAGCGCTCAGCACTCTTAGGTAGGGGAAACAGGGAGTTGTGGGTGGGCAAAGAAAAAGACTTTAGTAAATATTTAGAATAATTAAAAAAAAAACAAATTCAAAATCATTTATTTCGGACCAAGATTAATCCATATTATGTGTTAGTAACAAAGGAAACTTATAAAATTAGTGTTAGTGGAACATAAAAAACATAAAAACTAAATTAGAATGCGGACAAACTTTTTTACAATCGGAGAATAATGATTCTCCGCTACTGTTCTTAAAATGCTGTTGTGACTATCTCTTTTCTGAGCAACGAAGCTGTTTTCTTGCTAATAATCGCGTGGAAGCCGTCAGTGTGGGCCTGCGCAATAATCCCCGATGCACTACGATGGTAGTCTCAACAGCACTCTAAAAGCATTATTATACTGGACGCGTAGGACATCCATCGATTTTTTGGTGTAATTGACCCATAGATTGCACGTGTACATGCTCTGACAGTACGCCCGCAAAATTGATTCAACGTCAGAAGCTCTAGTAAGAAAAAAATATTCTTTCATCTTTTATTGTTGTAAAATTGTCACTAACATTGGCGAAGTCACTAAAGAGATTTATACCATCTTAATCAGTTCCCGATATTTCGGCACTGCTACAAGTGCCATGATCTCGGAGTATTGGGAACTCATACATAAGGTTCATAGTAGGTAAGGTAAGGTAGGTACATGAAATCCCGTTAATAACTTCATCTTTTATTTTTTATTTACCCTAAAATCTAGCAATCGTGCCCGAATTTGACATTAGAAGTTTAGAGTTGCGCTATACAAATATGCCATCACTATTTCGTCTAACTTTTCTAATACTACATTTAATTATCGATATTTTTCAAAAGAGCATCACTAGATTCAGACCCCGGGTTCGTGGTCCGGGGTTCGGGGCGTAATCTCTGAAATTACACTCACGTGTAACTTCTTATTCGCTCGTGCGTGATTGAATCGAAGGCTACTGTGATTGCGACATAACTAGGGAATGGCCGGAAACCATTTTGTAACAAATTGACGTGACTCGTACTTACATAGTTTGAATGGAATATAAAAAGTTTACTTAGTACTTACATAAAATAAACATTTTTTTTAATTGTAAACAGTAGGCACTGAAAACAATCTACTCAGCATGCGCTATAGAATAAGGGATACTGTCTGTATTACATGTTTTATGTGTAATTAAGTGAGATATCAAAGAATGCAGATTTTTTAAAATTTCTTATTAAGTAGCCTATATTTTTTTTTTATATTTCATTCATACATCTATCTTTACAGAATAAATTCCAATGCGATAGGTGCAGGCCAGAATACATGAATAAATTAAAATATAATATCAATAACAAACATATTAAATTAAAAATAATACAATACATTCATACATTACATTAAAAAATAACTAATGAACAGGACGAACTACAAACGATAACATTTATGTTTAATGTCACTTTGGCAAACTCAGCCCTTGAACAATGAAACAGTCTATGCTACGAATATTGCATTTTCTTTCTTATAGATAATTAAATATTTTATGATATTTCAAGCCATAAGTAAGTAAGTTAAGACCAGGGCACACCTGCGGAAATATTTCACCGCGACTCGCAACTGCTAGCGATTTGGCCGCACTCTGATACAATAAAACCTAAAGTTTTCACCAATCCGCACTGAGCCCGCGTGGTGGAGTATGGCTCGCACCACCTCATAGTTGAGGTGAGGCCTGTGCCCAGCAGTGGGACGTATATAGGCTGATGATAAAACCTAAAGTTAATATATCAATCAAAAAATAATTCATATGAAGATCGATAGTTTAAAGTCATTTCCATAATTCAATTATTTCTAGAGCTTACCGCCCGAGGTCGCTGCTAGTGCAATATGTAGTGCTTTTTCTTCGTCTTTGGACGTTTAATGGAGTTTCAGTTATTTTAACATTTTGCATTTCAGAGTATACAGTCGAGCAGCTTTAAAAGAAACTCTATTTAATTAGATTCATGGCTTAACTTCAGAAAGTATTGAATAAATTGTATTGAAATGTGACTATTTTCGATCTACACAAGGTATATTTTATTTTATTGGATAACCAACCACATGATACATTGCACTCATGCTACAGAGTTTATGTAAATAGTAGTGTTTATAGGTTTTCACAACCTGGGCGGCTTAATAACACCTGACAGTATGGTTGGTCACTTACCTTACACACACCCCTCCACCAATCCGCACTGAGCCCGCGTGGTGGAGTACGGCTCGTACCACCACATAGTTGAGGTGAGGCCTGTGCTCAGCAGTGGGACGTATATAGGCTGATGATGATGACAACTTGTACAAATTATGTAAACGAGCCGAAATACAAAGATCTACCTCTTAAGCGAGACGATAAAAAAGACCAAATAACTGTAAACTAAGCAAAGCAACCATAATTATATTCTAAAGCATTTCATTCATTCCTGAAAAAATGTGTTTCCTGCCTATTTATATAGAATTTGGTCCTTTAAAATATTAAGCATATTATTAAACTAAACCTTCCTCTTAAATTACTCCATCTTTTCTTTTAAAATGTTGTTTAAATGTTTTCTGTCGCTTATTGATGCATGACACTGCTATTCAAGTTATGGTTATTTTACCCTTCTGCAAACCCTACCTAAGTGTATTGTGGGACTATTGTCATTTCACTGTAAAACGTTGTTTGTTTTAAAAATAAATAAATAATAAATGAATAAGGTAGGTGAAAACAGTTTTCGGTCGTCATTTCTGAACTCTGGAGCCGAAAGTTGCGCCTTCAGCAATTTGTCTGAGCGATAAAATCATAGGAAGCGTGTGAGAGTGAGCAAATAAAACAGCTTCTCATATCCATAAAATACCTACGTTTAACGGTGCTACACTCACAGTTCTGAGCGAAATTTTATAAGTATGTTGCAGTTATTGCAGTCTCAAGCGCTTCTCATCTACATTACTGATGCGCACTGCAAAAGAGTGGAACCCACTACCTGCGTTAGTGTTTCCCTGCAATTACAACCTAGGAATCTTCAAAGCTAGAGTGAACAGGCATCTTCTAGGTGAGCTCGCTCTAAAAAGACTAAATCTTTGCCTCGTTGGGCTTAGTCTTGGGTCAAGAGCAAACCTATCCCAAATAAAAAAATAAAAAACCACAGTAATAAAAAGAACTAACTTTCCAGTTAAAAACCCTCGAATGAGCCAAAACAATAGCTGGTGCGTTTCAACAGCTTTCCGGATTTTTATCAGTCACTAGCTGACCCGGCGAACTTCGTACCGCCTTAGCGTTGCAATGATTGAACAATGTCATCGAATGACATTGACATTAGTTACGCGCGTTTTTTAAAATATGCAAAATTAAATGTATATTTTTCAATATTTCTGAGAGAATTTCTTAATATTTATTTCCGTGAGAACCTTCTCCTAATAATAACAAATACAACAAAAAAAGAATTAGTGAAATCGGTCCAGCCATTCACGCGTGATGCCGTGACCAAGGAAGACGGGTTTCATTTTTATATATATACTAGCTGTGCCCGCGACTTCGTCCGCGTGCAATATTTATTTTGGTTATCATTTTCTTTTTGCAAATTAATTTTTTAAGTTTTTAAAAGAACATAATAAGCTTAAAGTACTTTTGCGTTAATTATTTTTCTAGTTTCATTTTCATATTCATATTCATATTCTTTTATTTGCCAACTAAGTGTTAAATACATACATAGTTATAGCAGGTCTTCTTGTGTCAGAAGAACATATCAGTTTTATCCGCAACGCGTTTGTAGGTCTGATCTTAACAACGCGACATATGTGTGAAAAGCAGTCTTGACGTGAATTAATTCCTATGTGTTTAAATGTTTGCCACTGTGATTTATTAATTTGTAACGGTGAAAGATAGCATAAAAGGAAATAGAATTCTTTTAAAATTAAAAGGTAAATAATTTGGAATCATTGAGGTGCGAGGTATAAGCACTGTTTCACCAACTGCTAAACCAGTCTAAACTATTGCAACCATCACGTTACATATTGCGAAGAAATTAGATTTGAAGTCGGGTCCCGGTGGTTTAAGATTTCTAAGTTAAATTATTTTTTAACTTGAGGGAATAATGGGAGAAGGCCACTTGTGTTCAAATAATTATTTTTTAGTTTCGTCTACGCTACAGTTTCTCACTCCCAATATTGCACTTTGACACATCCATTGATGATCTTTTTTTTCTATTTTGCTTATTTCAGGGTGAACTCTCGATATAAAGTCCTTAATGTTACTCACTCTCAATCCTTTATCTCGTTCAATTGCAATTTTATTTTCAAAGTGAGGTACTTTCCCGTCTCCTATTAAAAGTAACTTTGAAGGAAAAGTTATACAACTTCCCTACCACTGCCTCGTTGGTGTAGTGGCAAAGTTTCTGCCTAACATCCAAGAGGCCCTGGGTTCGAATCCCAGGTCGAGCCAAAATTGTTTCTGAGATTTTCTGTCATGAATCTTTCAAAAACAGCTCGGAGTCAAGAAGTTGGCGGTGTTACACCCCCGTGTCTCGGTTCGCACGTTAAGCCGTTGGTCATGCGCCTGATCTCTCTCCGGTCATGTCGGATTGCCGTCTCACCGAACTTTGAGAGTGATGGAACAGTGCAGTTTGAGAGTGCACTTGTGTATTGTGCTCACACTTGTGCACTATAATATCTCCTGCGTAGTTAGCTGATTTCTGTTGAGATTGGCCGCCGTGGTATATAATCGGCCTGGAGGATTATTTCTACCTCCCCCCAAATGTGCTCTCATATTTGTAGTTAATTTTAAGATGTTTACAAACTTCCATATGGGGGTATTTTTAAAGCAAGACTTTACACTGTCTGCCCTTGTTCCCCTTACTATTACTGGTACAGTTTTTCGAAGGGCAAACATAACAGTAATTTTATGATGATGATTTTATCACAGCTTCTTATATCTCTAAGAGTCCTATCTAGACCCTCTACATGAGCTCTATGGATCATGGAACATTCGTTCCAGATTATTAAACGCGGTCACCTGGTCATTCATCGTATCAGCCTGTTAGAGTCCACTGCTGGACATAGGCCTTCCCCAAGGACCGCCACAGCGCCCGATCTCCCGCTCTTTGCATCCAGTCACTACCAGCTGCCTTCTTCAGGTCGTCTGTCCATCTAGCCGGGGGGCGTCCCACACTACGTTTACCTAAGGGTGGTCTCCATTCAAGAACCTTCCTGCTCCACCTCTCGTCGGTTCTGCGACAGACATGGCCAGCGCACTGCCACTTTAGCTTGCTACATTTTTGGACAACATATGTTACCTTAGTCTTATGTCGTATGACCTCGTTCCGGATTTTATCCCTTAATGAGATCCCCAACCTAGACCATTCCATAGCACGCTGAGTGACGTGTAGTCGGTGAGCCAGCTTGACTGTCATGTTCCACGTTTCAGCTCCGTGGGTTAAGACAGTTAAGACGCATTGGTTAAACAACCGGCTTTTTAGGCACTGCGGCAGGGTTGACGTGAAGATATGACGCACCTGGTCATTAATTAAATCTAATTTTGGTTCATCATGGTACCTCGTAGAGCTACACCCCCCTCTCCGCGTCGCTCGCAAGTAACGCCTCTCTTCCTTGCAGCGTCATGTTTTGCATATCATGCGGCGCGGGTGAATTTTATATTAGTGTTATTTTAAAATTGTAATATCTTCTAAGATACTCATTGAAATTAAGTTATGTCAAGGACAATTTTGTTCACAATTAAATACTCTTAATCAACAACACATTTCTTTGGATAAAGATTAATATTATTACGTTGATACAACTCTTAACAAATAATGCATTAATTTTGGCCAAATTTGATTACCACGAAAACGGTTCTAGTGACTTAACCTTAAAAGATAGACATATACTGTCACAGACATTTTTTTAGATCATTTTAAGAGGAATAATTCTTTCATACAAATATTTTTGGTATCTTGAACCGTTTTCGCAGCGTTCGCAACGGAAGCCCTCAAGGATGAATAATTTTCCCCGTTTTTTCCACATTTTCCATGATTTCTTCGCTCCTAATAGTTGCAGCGTGATGTTATATAGCCTATAGCCTTCCTCGATAAATGGTCTATTCAACACAAAAAGAATTTTTCAATTCGAACCAGCAGTTCCTGAGATTAGCGCGTTCAAACAAACAAACAAACAAACAAACAAACAAACAAACTCTTCCGCTTTATAATATTAGTGTAGATATATATATATATAACTAGCTGTCCCGGCAAACGTTGTTTTGCCATATAAATGTTTAAGGTGGACAACCCTTATCACTAAGGTGTATTAAAAATAGATGTTGGCCGATTCTCAGACCTACTCAATATGCTCACAATTTCATGAGAATCGGTCAAGCCGTTTCGGAGGAGTATGGCAACGAAAACTGTGACACGAGAATTTTATATATTAGATAGACGAGAACTAAAAATCTAATATCTTTTGAATTAAAATCCGCACTTGAATTGGTTCATCTTAACACTAACTACTGGTTACCGGGTCTAAACGCTATATATTTTAATGAGTATTAGATACTACACAGACTTACAGACTACACAGACACACAAAAACACGTACACAACAGATATAGGGGTCAAACTTATAACGCCTCCCTTCTTCGTCAAGGGTAAAAAGTAGCATTGCGTATATGCCAAGTTATTTTAGGATCTTCGTTAAGTACCAAAACAGTCCGGTGTGACCGATTTGTTAATTCTTTTTAGTACGATTGCCGCATGCTCATGTTTTTATGATATTTGGTTATTTGTTGTCCTGCACCTGATCTCTCTCCGGTCATGTCGGATTGCCGTCTCACCGAACTTTGAGAGTGATGGAACAGTGAGTGCACCTGTGTAATGCGCTCACACTTGTGCACTATAATATCTCCTGCGTAGTTGGCTGATCTCTGTTGAGATTTGCCGCCGTGGTCGAAATCTGCCAGGAGGATTATTATTACTATCAAAAATCATAAATATTTCATTTCATAAATACATCAAAATGTTTCATGAAAAATTTGAAAATGGTTTATCTGATTTTACCCGGCTACCTTGAATAACCTTTCCACTACTCGTGAACCGTGTGAGCTGAGGAGGCTCTTCGATACTCGAGGCTTCCCAAAATGACGCGGAATCCTCGATACTCAGATATTTCAGGTAGCCTGATTGATCGCTTAGCTTGGCGGAATTTAGCTGGGTGAAGATGACTATGGCATATTTAAGACTTACTACATGTGGTCAGTTATTGGGATACCTCATAATTAGAGGACTTCATCTTATCTCATTACTTTACACGTCCTACTGCTAAGCATAGGTCTCAACTATGAGATAGCACGAGCCAGGTTCCACCACGCGGGCTCAGTGCGGGTTGGTGGAGGGTTTGTTTGTAATGAGAGGACTTACATGTGAGGTATAGGCAGTTAAGCTATTATGATTGGTTGTAATCACTACATAGTATAAACCAAAGTCGTTTTCCGGGTCTTTTTCAGGTCTGTAATATGTATGTATGCTTAAATCATTAAAATTACTGAAAGGGTTTTGATGCAGTTTTTTTTTCATAGATAGAGTGATCTAAGAGAAAGGTTTATGTGTACGCAAACGCGTTGTGACAACGCTGCCGGTTCCATTAGGAAATAATAAAAGCTAAAATTAAAATTAAACGCGATGTATTTTAATGAGTATTAGGTACTCACTGCTCGACGTTTTGGCTGGATTGCACTCAGCCGTGATCACGAGCTGGCTGGTGGCGCGCCGTCGTCTGCTCGGGGCAGCCGCAGTCTTCAGATCCACCCTCACATTTACATGATTAAAAATGTTAGTAGTCACCGCGGCAAATGAAACGCAATAGACATTAGCAATCAAAGCACTAAGATATGTTTATGTTTGAAGGTAACTGCAATAGGCATTGTTTTTAACAAAGCTAAAAATAAGTATTGATACATTGAACAATATAAGCCCTTTTAAATATCTAAACGCTTGTTTAGCTAAACTGTTTTCATAATTTATTTTACACTCCTCGCTCCCGCCACGTTCCTCAGTCGATATATGGAACCATATAAGACACTTGACACATCAATACATCTTCGAGTAAACGAAACCAATCCCCCTAAATACATAAAAATCACACGAGCCATTGCGTTGTTTCGAAAATGTTTGACGTCAAAAATTGTCTTGGCATCGCGGTAAAATGCAAACCAAACATTTCACATTCTATACCCGTGTACATCTGCTATTGCCGAAACTCTTTGCAGTCCGAAACCACACTCTATTTTGGAGATCACAGATTTTATTTTCGCTGTGTATTTTTTTAGTTATTGGTGGTATGCGTCAGTACTTTCTTTGAGGGTCCTCATCATAGATCGGGACGATGTTTGCTCGTGTAAACTGTTTGAGGATTGTGTTTGAGTGGCGCGGGTTGACACGGGTTGACGAGCGCGACACTAAATCATCGGGACGTTTTTGCGCTAGCAATATTGATAAAGCCGGTGGTTTATGGTGGACGTTAGAACGGTCATTTTTTGGCTGGATACAGTATATGCGAGTAGAATTAATGGGTTGGCGATTATCTTTGAAATAATATCTAGTCGCTGGTGCTGCGTTACTTAATTTGTTTATTTATTTAGTAAGAAAACCAACAGCTTACAACAACTTTACTTATTACACTGTACTAATAGATAAGCAGGCCAATACTAGGTTCTCCTTTTGCACACTATTAGTATTTAGTTGAGAGACTAGACAATTACAAACAATGAAAATATTGTCCATTAATTTAAGGAAAGTAAATAATTTTCCCAAGAAAGACAATATTAAATTTCCATTAAAGAACTTACCTATGTATTTTTTGTGCGTATACAATTCTGGTTTCTTGTGAACTTTCGGAGCTAGGGTACACTGTCAACTGTCACAATTTGTGTTAGTTGACACGCTATCTGTCGCGAGGTGCAGCGACAAAACGCTGCATATTTGTAATGACGGTTTTATTCTCTGAGTGCTTAAATAACTGTACTGTAGTACAAGACATATGAAAAATACCACAACCTATTAACAATTTAAGACTTAAGTTAGTTTTACTTACAGTTTTAACTTACTGACGACAACTTTGGTGTAATGGTCAAGAAGTTGACTATTAACCAAGAGGTCGCGGGTTCGATCCCCGCATTGTACAAACATTTGTGTGCATGAACATGTCTGTGTGTAGTGGTCTGGGTGTCATATGTATTTATTTAAGTTTCTTTGTTAATACCACTGTTGATTCTGATATCTGTTACACAAGTGCTTAAGCTACTTACCACGGAGTCAGATCAAGTATGTGATGTTGTTGTATATAAAATAAATGAATGATATTGACATTTGATTTAAAAGTACCTACCTATTGTTTTGTATATGTAATGTGAGTACAGTATATTTCCAATTTTATGTTTATATAGCTTCTTTTATATAGCTGAATATGTGAGAACTATATGCGTTATTTTAAGGATCTGACATGTACCGTATTCAAGAGCAAATAAACGATTCTATTCTAGTATTTAATTTATTAACTTTCTAGTAATCTATGATATACCTCTACCTCTTACTGCACGGATAGTTAGTTGTTAAGCTATTTATTTATTTATTTAAAACTTTATTGCACAAGAAATGTACAAAGGGTGGACTTAATGCTAAAAGCATTTTCTGCCAGTCAACCTCAAGGTCATGCAGAAAGAAGGCAATGGGTGCAGTGAAAATTATATAAGAAAGGAAGTGTTTAATAACGCAAAAAAAAATTAACTTAATATATAGATATAATATCAATACAAAAAAGTAAATATTAAATTATATTATAATATACAAAAAAATAAATATTCATTAATTAATATGGATAATATATACATATAATATATAATAATATTTATATATATGCAATTTATTCATTTAGAAAACTTCGAACTTTTTTCTTGAACGACAACTTCTGGATGATAAGAAAGTTTGTATTAATGCAAAAACAGTAAGCCCGTTTATCATTGTTCTGTTTACTTCGACCAGGATCGCACTCCACGCGAAACGTAAACATCTAATCGCAATGCAAATACTCTCCGAGCCCGTATCTCAGGTGACGTCAGCGTAGGAAGTCGACGACAGTTTGCGCAGGATGTTTGTTGAACACCGATCAGTTTTGTTTCGACTCCGCTCCGGGCTCGGAACATTTACTATTGTGGATATACGGACACAGTAGAGGTAATAACCTAAAGCAGTTTGGAAGCTAAGAAGGAATTCTTGAAATGTAATAGTAATAATAATAGTCCTACTGGCTGATTTCGACCACGGCAGCCAATCTCAACAGAGATCAGCAAACTACGCAAACGAGACGGCAATCCGACATGACCGGAGAGAGACCAACGGCTTAACGTGCTTTACGTGCTTTACGAGGCACGGGGTTGTAACACCGCCAACTTCCCAACTCCGAGCTGTTTTTGAGAAATTCGTGACAGAGAATCTCAGAAACAATTTTGTCTGGAATTCGAACTCAGGACCTCTCGGATGGAATGCAAAAACTTTGCCACTACACCAACCAGGAAGTCACAGTCGTGAAATGACACACGCACAAATAGTCGACTGCAATTATCATTATTATAAGCAAATATTACACTTTCAAGTGCAAAAATGTGGGTATTAATGACAATATTTAGACAGACAAGTATTATTGAAAATGAGGTTTAACTTTAGTTATTATTGCGGCTTGAAAACAAACCATTGTTTTCATTTGAAATATTTACAAGAAAACTTTAGTTGTCGTTGTTAAGTCGACTTTAAACCCCTAGGTAGCATTGAAACGGCGATAGATAGTAGAAAGCGCTAGAAAGGATGTGTACTTATGTGTCGTTAGGAACATTTGTTTTCACTTCCGTACTGCTTTATCATATAACAATACTTTGGGCCTGGGCTTAGAACGTGTACAACCTACAGTTGCCTGCACGTCAAAGTAAACCATTTTGTTTCCAAATCATCCTTATTTCAAGACCTTAAAATGCTAGAGGGTAAAGCTCGATGTGCTTTTGACGGTTTTCTCTAGCACTTGTTTAGAAAGAGTGGTAGAGTTTGCGGACCTTTGCTGGTCGCTTGTTTACTCAGAATCAAGGACAATAGGATAGCTCTTGTTTTGTTTGGGTAAAAAGACATCAAGCGTTCGCTACGGCCAATACAGTAGCTTACATCTTAACTTTTTTTAAAGGATGGCAGTGCGTTGATGGTATCAGGCGTAACTTTGCGGAAAACCATGACTAAAGCTGAAAAAGAGGATTACATATTTTGTTTTAAATTTCCACTAAACGACGTCAGCGCAGGAACCAAAATATATCCAACTGTAATCACCTGAAAAAGATAGAACTGGAAGTCGCAGGACTTACAATACCTACAACTCACAACGTGACACAGAAGGTGCACCTGGAATCACAACACTGACACGAACAATACACTCAACGCGTTTCGCCACTACACGTGGCATCCTCAGAAGATGTTGTCACTTGGACAGACTACGAGCGACTCGAGTCACTTTCGAGTAGGATCAGATTGCGAATCTTGACATGAAGAAGTTTTAGATTTATCGTCTATAACTGTAAAATGACAATACTTAAATGTTTTATACACAGTGATGATTTATTTTGGAAGATAAACATGTTCTTAGCTTTAAGTATGCAATTAAAAAAAAATACTGACCTAAATATGTAACAATCATAATGCAAACCTATCAAGGTGGGTAAATACAGCCAATGTGCACCGCACACGTGTCCTTTTTAATTTTTCAAACGTTAATTGCACTACTAACATAAGATCCGGAACGAGGTCATACGACATAAGACTAAGGTAACTGATGTTGTCCAGAAATGTAGCAAGCTGAAGTGGCAGTGGGCTGGCCATGTCTGTCGCAGAACCGACGAGAGGTGGAGCAGGAAGGTTCTTGAATGGAGACCACGCTTAGGTAAACGTAGTGTAGGACGCCCCCCGGCTAGATGGACAGACGAACTGAAGAAGGCAGCTGGTAGTGACTGGATGCAAAGGGCGGGAGATCGTGCGCTGTGGCGCTCCTTGGGGGAGGCCTATGTCCAGCAGTGGACTGCAACAGGCTGATATGATGAACATAAATTGTTAAGATACTGTGTAATACTAACAATTTATGGACATGGTCTGAAATAAAATTTTATTATTATTGTAATAATTAGTTTGAAGATTTTAGAAGTTGGAAAGGCCCTGTTTGAATAACGTTTTGTAAATCAGTATTATATCATTGCAATTTAATTAAATCTAGTCACGTAATAAGTTCGTGAGACCAATATTTAAAATTGAAATTACATTATCAGCCTATGGTTTTCCGCAAAATAAACCCTTAACGTATGTGAAGGGTTTATTTTGCACTGACCAGTATTGGTCAGCACACCCCATCGATCAATGGGCAAATGAATACGTCTAGCGTTCGATCACGCCACCGTTATTGGTGCTCCATCAACGCACGACGGCGGTGTGCCATGGGTTTTGATATCAGTAGATAATGATGGGGTAAATGACGAGAACATCTAGTAAGAATGGGGGAGGATCGTAGCGCCAAAGCAGCGTTTCTCGGAATACCTCGAGGCCGCCGCCCCGTCGGCCGGCCCAGATACCGCTGGAAGAACGCTGTCATATCAGATCTGCAGGAGCTACAAGTTGCGGACTGGCAAGAGGCGGCGCAAGACCGTATCAGATGGCGTTCTCTTGTGTCGGAGGCCAAGACACACTTTGGGTCGCTGCGCCAAAGGAGTAAGTAAATGACGAGAACTGGTGATATGGTGATACACACACACTTACGCACACACTATAAAGTATCACTGTTATGATTTTTTTTGATGAATATTATATGTAGGTATACAAAGTGTAAATATTATAATTATGTAAATGTTTGCTCGGTCGAGTGGTGACAACTTCAAACCTCAGTGGTTCCCACAGAAAACCTGCGCCGTGGCTTGCCGTGGCAATAATGCTGAGAGGGAGCCAATTTGGTCATAGTAATTATTTTTTTTTGTTTTTGCTAAGTTTTAGTTTTATGTGTCATCATATTGTAATGTAATAGGTGCCAAATAAATATTTTTTCTTTCCTTTCTTTCTTTATATGGTATTGTTGGCATTTGATAATTTGCATTCGAGTATTCAGTAAAAACAAAAATTAAAGATCAAAGGAGTGTGTGTGCTTTTGTCATAGTGAGCGACAAGATACTTAACAAGGTATCTTCTCGTATCTTATAGTATCTTCAAGGTCTTCTCGGTCCTCAAAAGGCTAATAACTTTTTATGGTAAACTATCATTCTACTTACAGTTTTGAGTTGTTTCTTAATGTTTGGATGTAATAAAAATGAAATAGATAATTTATTTGATCACTTTCAATTACGTTGAAAATCATATTTTAGATTTCTCTACTTTGCAGGAAATTACAAGAATCCTCTCGAGTATTATTCCTTTTTTTTAAAAAAAATAGTTGTTCTTAAACTTTACCAAAGTGAATGGCTAACGAAATTCAGCTACTGATAATCACTCAACACTCAATGTTTAACTTCAGTAACTCAAGTCTGTCGGCAGCTTAATGAAATTGGCCAAACTAGCGGAAGTTAGCGTTAACGTACTGCTGCAATTAATAACTTCCGTTCTTAGGCCTTTGTCGCCGACCGAAGTTCACCGCCGGTAAATTAGCGGCACTCAACCCGCTAATGTTGCAAACTAGGCCCGAAGTGACACAGTACAAGTGCTTAACACGTAGTAAGTTTAGTCTTTAAAATTTATTTAGTAACTTAAGTATTGCGGTTTTTAAACAACTGTTTTGAATCAGTTTCACTGTTTTCTAGGTATTTTATAAAATATAGGATATCACAATTTACACACACACACATGCACCACGCTTACACATACGAGTACATCACATATAAACTCACCACACAAACTCTCATTATAAAAGTGCCAAAATACCTCAGATCAATAAACTGTTAAGTTTGGTCTCTCAAGATACAGGCATAGTCTAGTTTGAGAGCCTCTGGTAACTTTTGAGATTTTTTGGCTTGTTCTGTGTATTATAATTTATTATGAACTACAGTATGTGGTAACTACAGTGGTCAATAAATATTTTTCTATTTCTATTACGTCCACTGGAAAAAATGCGCATCCATCCTATAATCTTAAATGTAGCCATGGATCTAATGTTATTAAGTTGCTGAGCCCCTGAAAAATAAATTAGTATTAGATTTTCAATATAGAAAAATGAATTGCAGTGCATCATTCTCGCTTAAACTCGAAAATGGCTCAACTGATTTCAATAATTTTAGTCTTGAAATATTCGTGAAAGTCCGGGGAAGGTTTAGACTATGAAAATGCAACGGACAGGACAACGTCTTCAGGTCCGCTAGTTTTCAATAATAAATTGTTTAGTTTGCTATAGCTTATGGCAACACATTCCTTTTTTGAGTAGTTTTTTTTTTCAATTTAGGTTTTGGTACAGGCAGTTACTTACTATTTGTATACTTCGGTAGGGGCTAACGTAGCTATTTACTATTTCTTAATATTACTCTATCGTCTTATAGATCAACGAACACTAAGTTACTGACTCTACATTTTATATGGTATCAGCGAGCGCCTGTTGCGACAAGCCATTTTACACTTCGCACTTGCTGGACAATTTGCTAGATAGAGTATAGGTTAGAAACTTAGTTTTGGAAACTTGCAAATCCTATTATACTCATACCGTCATCAATGAGAACATTCAAATTCGTATTTTGCATTCTGTTGTTACCTACTTTTATATCCTACTAGTTGCCCCCCGCGACTTCGTCCGCGTGGAATACCTTTCTTTTCGAAATCGCAGTCGAACGGGATAAAAAGTATCCTATGTCCGTTTCCTGGTTCTAAGCTACCTCTCCACCAATTTTCAACCAAATCGGTTTATCCGTTTTTGAGTTATAAATAGTGTAACTAACACCACTTTCTTTTATATATATCGATTCTGTCTGCCTTTTTGCGCAATGTAAAGGCATGTGCACTGACGGCGGTATTTATGAGTAAGCAAATGCGACGGGACAGTGATAGGGGTGCGCTTGTGTTACGGGTCAAACTAACAGTACAGAAAAAAATTAGGGACTAGGGTCTGAAAATCCCATTTCTTAAGCTAGCTTCTCCAAAGCTCTTTCAATATTTTCATATCATCATCATATCAGCCTGTTGCAGTCCACTGCTGGACACAGCCCTCCCCCAAGGAGCGCCACAGCGCACGATCTCCCGCCCTTTGCATCCAGTCACTACCAGCTGCCTTCTACAGGTCGTCCGTCCACCTAGCCGGGGGGCGTCCTACACTACGTTTGCCTAAGCGTGGTCTCCATTCAAGAACCTTCCTGCTCCACCTCTCGTCGGTTCTGCGACAGACATGGCCAGGCCACTGCCACTTCAGCTTGCTACATTTTTGGACGACATCAACTGATGTCGTTACCTTAGTCTTATGTCGTATGACCTCGTTCCGGATCTTATCCCTTAATGAGATCCCCAACATAGTCCATAGCACGCTGAGTGACGTGTAGTCGTTGAGCCAGCTTGACTGTCATTTTCCACGTTTCGGCTCCGTAGGTTAAGACTGGTAAGACGCATTGGTTAAACACCCGGCTTTTTAGGCACTGCGGCAGGGTCGACGTGAAGAACGTGAGTTTCATATCATTGTCTTCTTATTACAAATACATTACAAAATTCCATTCACGAAAAAAAACATATGCAAAGGAAAAAAATCTTTCTAAGATCTAGAAGAAATCTAAGATTTTTTGCTTTACAGAACTTTTAGTCTGTAAGCAATTTTATGTATAGTTTCAGGAACGGAATTGACTTATAAAACTAAGAAGAAACCTAACCATAGTTAAGAACCACCTTGTTAGAATTTATCTTTCGAATAAAAAAATTCCGCTTTGGAATCATACACAGACAGACAGACACAAAAACAAAACACACAGACAAAGGGTTCAAATTTATAAATCCCTCTTTATAGTCGGGTGTTAACCATACCCCTGTTTATCGTCGGTCGGTCATCGGTTAAAAATTGAGTTTTCTTTTAAATTTATTTTCGAATTCATAGAAAGTTTAATGGAATTAGGACAGGAACAAAGACCGGATGTCAAGTTTTCTGCTTTAGATTTTTCCAACATTTTGGTAGTCACTTATCCTGTATTTAAATACCAAAACATTAAAAGCTACAAACCTTTAAACTTGATCGTTTGTCCAAATACACATTAGGCATGATTACACCCAATGTAAATATTTCAAGACCAAACCTTTTTATTTCCTAAAATCTGTAGAAACCAATTTTTATTTACATAGAATTAAATAAATATTCAGTCAATTGACTTCGATTGCTGATACTATATTATGACGTCAAATTATATGTTGTATTCCCATACAAAATAATAAATAAATAATAAATATTTCACAACAACCACACCAATTCTCTAGTCCCAAACTAAGCTACGAGGCTTGTGTTATGGGTACTAGACAATGGATAAACATACTTAAATACTTTTTTTTTGTAAATAAATACATATTATACATAGAAAACACCCAGACCAGTACAAACACACATGTTCATGCACACTTATGCTTGTACTGTGCGGGGATCGATCCCGCGACCCTTGGTTTAGAAGTCCGACCTGTGGACCACTGCACCAAACGGTCGTCAAATCTATGGAGGCAGATTGATTCGACAGATGATAGATGTTTGAAGAGTATGTCAACGATTGGTGGTGTCATCTAGCCCATTATATTGTTGTTTCCAATAAACGCACAGTTTCTGAAATAAACCGTAACATATTTACTAGGTTGTGGCTTGTCGGTATTAGCTTCTCGTAATACGAGTAATAGACTCACGAGTCGTTATTCGAATTAGTAATGTAAACATGTCTAATGACAAAGGAATGCGAACATTTACCCGTTATTAAGCGGAACAAGTGGCTTAGAATATTAGAGGACGTGTAATGCGGGGCTATGGACTAGCAGAATGTTCCATAAAAATTACTAAACCACTTTGCTTATAGACGCCATTTTGTCGCAATCAAGTCGCAATTTTCTAATGTTTAACAGAAGGAATATAAAAAATAAATGTATGACTGGTAGAAAATGCACTAGTCCACCTTTTGTACATAGTTTTCTTGTGCAATGAGGCTTAAAAATATACATAAATAAATATACCGATTCAGTGTATTACGTTTCGTAACCACAAATATATTCACAGTTTTATTATTTTCTTAACACTCTGATGTTTAATATTTATATCAGCTTTGTTAAATCACATACCTTATCTAACGAGATGGATTTGACATTAAGTAACACGAATACATAACTTCTTCATAATATATCTCGTCAGCCTATATACGTCCCACTGCTGGGCACAGGCCTCACCTAAACTATGAGGTGGTCCGAGCCATACTCCACCACGCGGGCTCAGTGCGGCTTGGTGGAGGGGTGTTTGTAAGGAAAGTGACCAACCTTACTGTCAGATGTTATTAAGCCGCCCGAGGGCCTCTGACCAGACTTAACGACTAATATCTGTCGATATTGACCGGGACCAACAGCTTAACGTGCCTTCCGAAACACGGAGATGCTTGTAAATAGACGTCACCTAAATGGTCAGAATGGTCACCCATCCCAAACATGACCGCGCCTTAGGTTGCTTAACTTTGGGTATCACTACCAAAGCGCTGCAACCACTGCGCCACAAGCACCTCTAATATATAATATTTTTTAATTTGTAATAGTTACAAATCTAAATGTCAGAAAAAGGAATGACATTTAGCTGACTAACTTTATTTTATCTAAAATCATATTTTAAATACATCGCATTGTTATAAATCATGATAACTTCGTTTACAACTGGCTATCCCTTACACTATCCATCTATTTGTCCTCACACAAATAATACACTCATGTCCAAACACGCCATATGTTTTTATTTATTTAAATATGTGATCAATCGTATCACAGTGACGTTATAATCTGCTTGGGGGCTCTGTTCAAATATTGTTGGAAGCGTAATCAAAACATCTGATCTTGTGTTACGAGCAAATAGTTGAAGACACTCAACGCGCTATTATCAGTATTAGCACTGGAAACACGTTTAATGACAAGCTAACGAAGTTTCGTACGTAGGGTTGCGCTAAAGAATAGTTCTGCTACTTGAAAATTAAAAATAAAAATGCAAAACCGGCTGTTGCGGGTTCGAATCATGCTAGGGGCAAATGTTTGGGTTATAAGCACGTGCATTTGTACTTGAGTCATGGGTGTTTATTAATGTATTTAAGTATTTCTATCCGTTATTCTAGTCAACATAGCACAAGCTTACGCCTAGTTTGGGTGCGTTCGTTGAAACAATTTATTATAATTATAATTTATTATCATATCTGTCAGAGTTTCCGGTTTTACATTTGTCATCAACAGAAAAGAAACGTTACTCTTATTTTGTTGTGATTAGATACAATCCACGTGCTGTCTCAAGTGCCACAGTAGGTAAGAGCTTGGAAGTATTTTGTAGTGTGATGGATTAACAGCATCGTAAGAAACAAGAATAACTCTTAAAACTCTCTGATGAACAGCTGATAGTATATGCTATTTGATAATATTTTTTCACTAACTATTGGTTATCGGGTCTAAACGCGATCTATTTTAATGAGTATTAAGGTACTTACTGCTTGACGTTTCAGCTGTATTGCACACAGCCGTATTCACGAGCTGACTGGTGGCTTGCGGCGTCGTCTGCTCGGGGCGGCCAGTTTCCAAATCCACTCTCACATTATCATTATTAAAAAGGTATGTACAGTCACCGCGGCAAACAACAAGTATTAAAATGTAACGCGAAAGGTTAAAATCAAATATTTTTCCAGTAGAAAAAGTCAACTGTCTGAAACGGGGATCGAACCCACGACCATGGGAATACGGCCCGTGTACCTAAATAGTAGGAAAGCAGTAGCAAATTTCAACGGGTTTTGCCAATTTCTTGGTGGCCTAGTAGTTAAGTCACATGAGCCGGATTTCAATGGACGCGGGTTCGATACCCGCCTCACTCAGGTGATTTTTGTATTAAAACTAGCGGACCCGCAGACGTTGTCCTGCCCATTGTATTTTTTTATTATTTTCTGATCTCTTAAGCCTTCCCTGGACTTCCACAAATATTAGGAGACTAAAATTAGTCAAATCGGTCCCGCCGTTCTTGATTTTAGCGAGACTAACGAACATCATTTCATTTTTATAAATTAAAATATTACTTTCACTCTGCTGTGTGAATAATTATCACAAATTTATGATAAAAATATATGCTATTCGACATAACAGTTTACAGACAGAGAGTTTACGACAGAGTTTCAGCTCAGGTAATTTTTCATCACTACATATTGTTACGTTCTAGGGGGTGTGGGATCTAGATTGAAATGCACTTCTAAACCGATGAAGTAGAGTAGGATTTATTGTACACACTTTACGTTACAACACTTAGTACACAAACACTTATATCGCACTCCAAAATCTTCTTGTCGCAGTTTTCGCTTCGATGTTTACTCGTCGCTTTCCCAAATTAAACTCAAACTCGGTCGCATTCCAGGGCTCCTTATATACCGGCCGTCAAGGACTCCCGAATATTCGGTAGGTACCTACTACGAGACTGTTCGGGATCCTTCCAAATGCCGTCTTGCCTAGCCTAGACCTTTCTCGAATGTTTGGCATCATAGTGCTATCCTTGTCTTGTGCTGTCTCTGTCACACCTTTCTGGAAAATTCTTAGTATAGCTGCCTCTCTCTAATCGTGCTATCTCTTTCACTCCTACTGAAAATTACGTCATATACTGAAGTGGGCTTCAAAGGCCCATAAGGGGTCCTGAAAACGCCTGAAAACGGGTTTTCAGGTTATGGCGTCATCTGATAGAGGGTGGCCTGAAACAACAACGGCAACTTGGGTGAAATTTCGATAAACTAGTATGTGTTAGAGCACTCTCTGAAACGGCCTGAAATGGTATTTCAGCCTGCTGAAAACGCCTCCAAGGCACGGAAAAACACGAACAAAGTTTTAGCACTAGCCCACCGGCGTAACAATATAAAGCAAAGTCGATTCCTGTGTCTGTCCCTATGTCTGTATGTATGTATGCTTAGATTTTTTAAAACTAGTCAATGTATTTATAATGCAGTCGTTTACTAGATAGAGCGATTCAAGAGGAAGGATGATGTATACATGCTTAGTATATTAAAGAACCAATTTGCAAGCGGGCGGAGCCGCTGGCGGGTAGCTAGTACTATATGTTGAATCTTTCATATTTTCAGGTCACGAATATGTAGGAATTGATACACAGATTTTCAGTAACTTGATATTCGATTTATTCACACCTTTACAACAAACACTCTAATATCAAAAATAACCTTCCATATAATTCACCGATAACCTTCAATATAATATTACAAAGCCAACCGTACTTTCAGTTCGAAAGCTGGATACCAAGTCACTAGTGTGCCGCCAAAATTACTTGTCTGCTATTGGTCGAGAGATCGACCAATGAGCAGTCAGCCAAAAATCGTTTTCGAATTTGAATCATCAAATCATTACAAACTAATTTATAAAATACAAATATTGGTCCTTAAATATACTTAAAAATGTGGTATTTCATTTAAAATAAACAATTTTGGTTTAATTCAACTAAATTCGCTACCATAAAATATTATTATTTCAAACAAAAGCTATTCTCAAAGTGACTAATATTTCACTACGTTGTTCTAAGGTTTTATTCCAAAATTATTTTCTAAAAAATTTCGCGTCGACAACCCTACGGGGCGACTGTTCCGCGCGATAGCGGCGCGTAAACAATGTTTTAATTGCGTTATCGCTTGTTACTCGATACTCGTTTGCGGATATTAATAATACACTCTTTTTTATTTTGTTATAAAACACGACGGCTGGAAAGAAGAAGAAATATTTTTAATGGCATTATTGGTGTGTTCATAATAAGCATTATCTCCATGGTTTAAAAACCAATTTGTTTTTAAAAAGCTGTAGATACCAATTTGTAGACAGGTAACACAAAATTCAATAAATATTCAGTCAATCGTTTACGTTTACGTTTTTGATGTTGGTCGACGTAAACTTTAGCTTAGTGAAGTTACAAACCTAAGTTTTACGAGTATACTAAGTTAACATCTGCATGTTTTATAAGATTTTTTATTTGTTAATAAATGAAAAAAAAAACAACTTTGATTTCCGTGACGTGACGTCACGATAGAGTATCAAAAATCTAAGGAGACAGATCGTTTTTACTGTTGATAAAGAGTACGTCAACCATTGGTGGTGTAATAACATAATACATACAAATAAACATAAAATTAAATAAGTTATTATTTAAGTTTTACATATTTACATTAATGTACAAAGTTATGCACACCTTAACTCGCATGTCTACACATCGCATGCTGTGTTCTCTGTATTATAGGAAGAACGTTAGTAACTTAATTTTAATATTTTATTCGTTTTGTTTGTTTACGTCATATTTGTGAACCAAATAAAGTTAAAGATAAATTTATTACATAAAAACTTAGCCTAATTAAAAATCCAATAAAATCCATTTATTTCTGTAAGTAGGCTAACAACTAGCACTTTTACACGTCCCAACATATAAATTAACCCTACCACCGCTTCGGGACAATTTGGGCCAGTGCTGAGAAGAAGCGGCGCAAGAAACTCAGTCACTATTGTCATTGCCTCTTTTCAAAATTGATTTACAATAATTGTAATTGTTTGCATTTAAACATTTCCATATATCTTTGTCATTTATATAATCATCAATTTTATAATATCCTTTCGACATTAATACATCTTTTACAACTGTTTTAAATTTATCTAAAGGCAATGAAATTAAATTTTCAGGTAATTTATTAAAAAATGATACACATCTACCCATAAATGAGTGACCTTTATGAAGCCTAAAATGTGGAACGGCAAGCCTATTTTTTTTGTCATGTGTTGAAGTTATGCAAATCGCTATTTTTAGGAAATAAGTGTAAGTTTTTTCGAACGTAAATTAGGTTTTCGTAAATGTATTGCGAGTAAACTGTAAGTATTTTAACTTCTTTAAACAATTCTCTAAGTGTTTCATTTGATTTAAGTTTATAAATAGCTCGCACGGCTCGTTTCTGCAATACGAAAATTGTCTCTATATCTGCAGCTGAGCCCCATAGTAAGATGCCGTATGACATGATACTGTGAAAATAACTAAAATAAACTAGTCTTGCCGTTTCAACATCAGTCAGAAACCTTATCTTTCTTACAGCGTATGCAGCGGAGCTTAGTCTCTTTGATAAGGTCATGATATGAGGACCCCACTGGAACTTATCATCCAAAGTAATTCCCAAAAAAGTTGCAGTATTTGAAGTAACTAGTTGTTCATCCTTAACAACAACTTTTTTGGAACTTGTCGGACATTGGGCATTGTAAACTTAATGCATTTAGTTTTGGTCGCGTTAAGCAATAAATTGTTAACGGTGAACCAATGAAGTACTCGCGAGAGAGTACCATTTACATCGTCAAACGATTCTTTACCCCTTGGAGTTTTAAAAAGTAGTGAAGTATCATCAGCAAATAACACTATCGCACAAGCACCGTCGACAAAGTATGGAAGGTCATTAATATATATCAGAAACAGTAACGGTCCCAATATCGAACCCTGGGGCACACCCATAGTGAGAGGTGCTCCAGGAGACTCTGCTATATTGATAGAAACCTTTTGTGTTCTCTCAGTGAGATATGAATGGCGTAGTTTTCTCAACAAGGTCTCATGGTCAACACAATCAAACGCTTAAGAGAGGTCACAAAAAATTCCCACAGCATCATGCTTACTATCATAGGCATCAAATATATGTTTCAACAGAGCGACTCCAGCATCAGCATTACTGCGACCCTTTGTAAAACCAAATTGTTTATTATGCAATAAATTGTTTGATGTGAAGTGAAATAGTAGCTGATTGAATATAATCTTTTCATAAATTTTACTTAGAACCGGTAAGATTGATATTAGTCGAAAATTTGAGGGGTTATTTTTGCCACCAGATTTAAATAACGGTACTATTTTACTAAATTTCATTAAATTTGGGAATTTTCCTTCATCAATACATTTGTTAAAAATGATCGCTAAAAGAGGTGCTATGATTTCAATAATAGTTTTAATGATACATACGGATATTCCCCAAAGATCCTCGGTTTTTTTCATATTTATTTCATTGAATGCGTTCATAATTACATCGGTGCTTACGTATCTAAACTATAGTGGTGAATCACACTCATCAATATTGGATTTGAGAATGGATTCAGACAGTTCTGCAGAAGAGTTAAGTAGTAGATGGTGCTATATTAGCAAAGAACTTTTTAAAAATATTAGCTACTTCTGCATCAGATTTAACTAGTTTACCCCCGTCTTTTAATGAATATGAACGATCTTTTGTTTTATCTTTACCGGCTTCTTTGTTTATGATATTCCAGGTAGCTTTGGCTTTATTTTTTGAACCTGAAACTATCCTACGAAGATGATTCGTCTTTGCTTGGGCACAAACTTTTTTAAAGATTTTTGAATATTTTTTAACATATTCTAATTTATGTGGGTCCTGAGAATGTTCTCTAGTACTATACAGATATAACTTGCAAATTACATAAAACATCTACAAAACCAGATATAAAAAAATAAATAAATGCTGACTACTATTTTAGTGATTGTACTTAAACTAAGCAAATATTTTGCATGTATTTTAGATATCTATTCTTATTATGTAGGTTAGTGTTAATGAAAATTTTAATAATAACACAAAAACAAGTAACTTTTTTCTTGTAACATTTGCAAGCTAATTTCTTTGGCCTAACATGTGACTCAGATTGTAACGAATATCTATTTATACCATGTTGGATGCAAATAAAGAATTATTATTATTATTAATGATACATTATTAAGTAAGTGAAAGTTCATACACATATTACATTTTAATTATTATTATTTTGTAATGTATCATTTAATATTACGTAAAGAAAAAAAAAATTTATGCACAGCTTAATCGTGTCCAATGTTTCAATTTCACGCAGCGTATTGACGTAGAAATCATTTCGGGAAAAAAATAACAAAATGCAAACAGCATTGGTGCATGCGTGCTGGTGTTACTTAAAAGCTTGGATGCCGAAGGTCGCATTTCCACTGTCACATTCGTTAAAGCTTTTGTTGGTTTAAACCCCCGACAAAAAAGAAGGGTGTTATAAGTTAGAAGGTAACGTAAGGTGCTTGTGGCGCAGTGGTTGCAGCGCTTTGGTAGTGATACCAAAAGTTAAGCAACCTACGGTGCGGTCATGTTTGGGATGGAACATTCTGAACATACAAGTGACCTCTATTTACAAGCAGCTTCGGAAGGCACGTTAAGCTGTTGGTCCCGGTTAATATCGATAGATATTAGTCGTTAAGCCTGGTCGGAGGCCCTCGGGCGGCTTTATAACATCTGATAGTAAGGTTGGTCACTTACCTTAGACACACCCCTCCACCAAACCGCACTGAGCAAGCGTGGTGGAGTATCGCACCACCTCATAGTTGAGGTGAGGCCTGTGCCCAGCAGTGGGACGTATATAAGCTGATGATGATAAGTTAGAACACCATGTCTGTGTGTTTGTGTTACTGTGTTTCTGTGTGCGTCTATCTGTGGCATCGGTCGCTCTCGATTGGATGGACCGATTTCAAAGAGTTTTTTTGTTTCGAAAGATATTCTAGTGACGGTCGTTTTTAGTTATTGCTGGTCAAAATTAGTAAAACCGTTGAATCTCACTAACTGTTTTGCTGGCTCTCTCGGGGGTTTATTATCTAGAAAGTACCTAATCAGGGTCTATGAAGATGAATGCTTAAACATCGGTAAAAAAACACGATTGATTACCAATCGTGTTAATAATATTTTGTAAAAATTATGTCATAACGACAGTACTATTATCAATAAAAAAATAACTTACTTATAAGAAAATTCAATAAAGTTGTAATTAGGTGCCTGAACCGATTGCTTTTCGAAGCTACAAAGGTGTACCTATAAGTTTCTACTTACTTAGTACTATCCGATTTTAAGTCGTCTGTGATAGTCACAAGTATGGAAACAAGCACTGCTACATAGTGTAGGTATGTTTTATGCAGCATAGAGCATTCCAAATACAGGCATGAGGCTGTATAACTTAACATACAGGTTTACTTTACTACTGGATTATTACAACATTAGACTGCCTCGTTGGTGTAGTGGCAACTTACATCCGAGAGGTCCTGGGTTCGAATCCCAGGTCGAGCCAAAAATTGTTTCTGAGATTTTCTGTCAAAAATTTTTCAAAAACATCTCTCTCCGGTTATGTCGGCTTGCCGTCTCACCGAACTTTGAGAGTGATGGAACATTAACTGCACCTGTGTATTGCCCTCACACTTGTGCACTATAATATCTCCTGCGTAGTTGGCTGATCTCTGTTGAGATTGGCCGCCGTGGTCGAAATCGGCCAGGAGAACCTATTACAGCATTTAGAATTAATGAAGAACGAATGTTCAACCATGTTGGCCAACATTCAAGAAAAAATCCTCGAAGTTATGAAGTCACACCTCGACTCTTATCTCACTGGAAAATTTTCTTTTTGCCAACCAAGAATACCATTTTTAAGTCATCATCATCAGCCTATATACGTCCCTCTGCTGGGCACAGGCCTCACCTCAACTATGAGGTGGTGCGAGTTATACTGCACCGCGCGGCCTCAGTGCGGATTGGTCGAGAGGTTGTTTGTAATAATAAGATACTTAATTAAATATTAATAAATGAAATGAAATATAGTTTATTTGCGTTTGTATAGGGTGAACAGAAGATGACACAGTAGTTAGCACCTATCCAGCCATTGTCAATAACATGCAAATACTGAACCTATTTATTATTAAAAAACCTTACCTTACCTTACCAACCTTACCTTAAAACAAGCCAAGAGTTCAATAACATCAAAGCTCTTGTCCATGTCTTACCAACAAACAGAGGACCTGATTAAGCACGTTATATAGGTACCCACTAATACACACGTTCGCATTTTCCAGATTCATACGCCCATGAAATTAAATTGGCACACTCGCGCACACACAAGCACACATACACACAAACATATCCACATCCACTCACATACACAACACATTCGCACACACACACTTTATCATATTCAATACATTCATTACACATAGTCACTTGCATCCGTCGCAATCCTGTAAGAACCATCGGGTGCCCACGACACAGGAATTTCCTAGTGTGGGGTCCACAGTTAATTGCTAAATGTATTGTTATTGGCATAACATGATTTGCATTGTGTAATAATTTATTCTATAGTAACTTCTGTACCTACCAGAAATATGTATAATAACAATAATCTTGTTGGCAATAAAATATTTGTATTTGTCTACAATAATTATTGAAAATGATAATTTTTATTATTATTATTAGGAGATTAATTATAATTATACATTACGAAAGACTATTTTAAATGTCATTAGTTTTTTATCTTTGTGATTTAAAGATTCTTGAATTTTCTTAAATCTATTAAATCAGTATATAAAGGATCAGTTCCTTTATAAACTGAGGTATTTTATTATAAATTACTACACGCATACAAAAACTATTTTTATGCATGCACTTTTTTGGTAAAAGTCAAGCACTAGTTTTTTGCCGTTTCTCGTGTCCCGTGTAAATATCCTTACCTTGTGTAAACTATTTTGGATTTTTTACCTACTAATAATAATACTTAACCAAATTTTCTCGAGAAATCAATGTAAAATCAATTTGGAATTTGTTTAATTGCTTCTGGCGTCTTATCTGGCAACTGTTTAATTTAATTAAAACAGGTAAAATTAGAAGTTGCTCCCGGGATAACTTCTTGGAAGCGGCCTTGGGTACAACTTTTAATTGGCATGCGTTTCAACGCTGTTTTTGACATTGTTTCTAAGAGTGCTAAATAACATACCCTGGCCGTTTTAAGAATGTAAGAATTTAATTGAAAATTATCAAATAATCAGCCTATATACGTCCCACTGCTAGGCACAGGCCTCACCTCAACTATGAGGTGGTGCGAGCCATACTCCACCACGCGTGCTCAGTGCGGATTGGTGGAAGTGTGTGTAAGGTAAGTGACCAAGCTTACTGCCAGATGTTACTGATCCGCCCGAGGGCCTCCGACCAGGCTTAATGACTAAAATCTATCGATGTTAGCCGGGACCAACAGCTTAACGTGCCTTCCGAAGCACGGAGATGCTTGTAAAGAGACGTCACTTTTATGATAAGAATGGTCACCCATCCCAAACATGACCGCGCCGTAGGTTGCTCAACTTTTGGTATCACTACCAAAGCGCTGCAACCACTGCGCCACAAGCGCTTCTGAAATTAAAAAAAAACTGGTCAATTGCGAGTTGGACTCGCGCACCGAGGGTTCCGTAGAAACCTGTAGATAAGGAGTAGTAACTTTGAAATTTTCAAAATTGTCAAAAATATTTTTCAATTTTTTTTTATATATGATGAAACTGAAAATTTACGGATGTCGTAATTTTTCCTATATTTGTACTATCAGACGTGACTTCGTACTAAATTTCAAGATTCTAAGTTTACGGGAAGTACCCTGTAGGTTTTGATTCCCGTGCGAGTTTCGAAAATTTGCGGAAATTTGCGGCCTAAATGGCTGATCTTTTGATTGCGTTGACTTAGAAGGTTGATTTTTCTTCAGCTTCCAGGGACAGTAGACCTTAGTATCATATAGAAATTTCAGTTTGATACCTCCACGCGTTCCTGAGAAAAACGGTCTTGATAGACAGACGGACGGACAACAAAGTAAACTTATAAGGGTTCCGTTTTTTTCTTTTGAGGTACGGAACCCTAAAAATTGAAAATTATGAAATTTTAAAAATAATTTAAATTTAACTGAACCTATTGCCTTCTTTCTGCATGACCTTGAGGTTGACTGGCAGAAAATGATTTTAGCATTAAGTCCACCCTTTGTGAATTTTTTGTGCAATAAAGTTTAAAATAAATAATCATTATAAATGTTTTGTCGCTATCGTGTCTAGCATCATGACTGATAAAATTTAAAACAAAATGCTTATTTATCATGATCGTCGTTAGCCACGCTAATTAAAACTTATTATTTTGAGTTAGTTCTTCAGTTTCTGAGGTTATTCGTACGTAATTGCTGATAAAAGTATTATTATTATTGCATAAGACTATCATTATTCCAAAACACTAAGCTGCGTATTATACTGATCTGGTCCGATTTAATTGCTATTTCCTTCCCAAAGCGGTAATTATTTTTAGAAATAGTGAAGACAAACCGAACACCCTTATTGAACAACCTAAAATTTGTAATGAGTCACTCGCAAGCGAAGGTTCGTACTTAAGTGTTCGTCAGTAAAATTAACTCCTGTTACGTTGCGTTACTATTCAGAAAAATCTGTACTTTTTCAGGCGCCTGATTTTTTTGGGGACTAAGGATTTCCGCAGAGAGAGAGAGAGAGAGTCATTATCAGTTGCAGTAGCGATCTATAAAGCAACGATAGGCGTCAGAAATTAATGACTCTACTACGAAATCGAAAGATGCGTTTTAACGCTTGTTTAAATATGAGCCGACCAATTTCAAGTGAACCACATCACATATGATTTAATATAAAAGAGCCATACGTTTAAAGTTGGTTAGGTATTCTTTTAATAAGCGTGTCGCATTCCAAACTATGTGATAATTGTCAAACAACGCTGTGATTTGGAGACAGTCAAATTTTGAAGTTAACCAACAAAAGTATCTCATATTTCCTGGACTGATTACTCTATTTGTTAAATTTTGTAGTAAGCCTTGAAGTCTTTTCAATGCCCAAATTACTTAATAGTTGTTTGCTTGCCGTAGGCTATGTTAGTAGGCACTAGCGGCAAAGCAGTGTCCGTAAAGTCTGGGCGTCCGGATATTGCGGTGCTCACTCTCGCGTAGATCACTAGTTTGTAGGCAAAGTGGTTTAATGTCGAAGTTGCTGAGGCCCAGCTTAATTTGCTTAATCGAGATTTCCAAGGATTTATTTCGTAATTTTAATACATGACATATCCTTCCAGATGGCATTCATATATTATCAAATGTTCTTATTTTTGTAACAGGTAATGTAATCTTTACTTTACTTCACTGAAAATTACTACCGCAAGTATGAAATTATTTAATATGTATGCCATTTGTGCTAAAGGCCATTCTTAAAAGTATTCGCGTTTTAGAATGATAATAATCTTGAATGTTAGCTGTTCATCCGTTAGAAATAGTAAGTTAAGACGACCACTTTGGTGTAATGGTCAAGAAGTTGACTACTAACCAAGAGGTCGCAGGTTCGATCCCCGCACTGTACAAACATTTGTGTGCATGAACATGTCTGCTTGTACGGGTCTGGGTGTTAGTGTAAGTTTATTTGTAACACCACCGGTGATTCTTACATCTGTAACACAAGTGCTTTAGCTACTTACCACGGAGTCAGATCAATGTATGTGATGTTGTTGTATATTTATTTATTATTATCCATATAGACAAAACTAATATAAAACTGTCAAGCTTTACATGAATATGTATGTTTCAATGCTGACGCTTATTCGCAGGCTGTCAAAACATTGTTCTGCAACCCAAAATGATTGCAAACAAATATTTTAACGTTAAAAACAGCCTTTTTGTGTTATTGCTTTTACGATTCAGCAGTCACTTTTAATCTCTGATTGAAGTGTATTTGTCAGGACAGGATTTTAATTCATGCCGAACTAGGTCGACGAAAAAAAACTGCCGACATACTAACTGTGAATTTAAAATGTTATGAAATGGACCACGACCGTAACGTACATACATGCAGTAAGCTCCCCCTGAAATAGGACGATTAAACGTTGTATTTAAGTATTTGTTCAATAATAATAGACAAGAATCATGAACAGGAAAAGCGCGAAAATAGGGTTAGTTTATGGTCGGTTCTTATTACTACAAAATGGGTACATAAAATTAATTCCAAATCTACCTTGCCAATGCGAAAATTTGATTAATTTAATTTAACCGAAACCAACTGTTGCGTTTCGTGACATTCTATTTTAAAAGTTTTTTTTTTTATAATTAACTTATAATTTATCGTATTCGTAGCGTTTATTTACTAACTTGTCAACTTTTATAAGAAATCTGTCAGTTATTCACGTTTCGACGAACACATTACGATAATATTCGCACTCACCCTACAGACAGGTCATTCTATTTAGCTTATCTATTGCGCCTTTTCGTGTGAGCTCTAAAGTGCTTTTGCATCAAAACCAGGACACGCGTTCGTGTAAAAACGCCTCTGGTGGTGCCGTGCGTTGAAAGTAGGCCGCCCAGGGGTGCCAAAGCCGGAGCGAACTTGATAGTTGATACAAAATAACCCACTCGTTTATTTTTTGGTCGTTATATAATACCCCTGGTATTTCGTTCGTAACATGCTAAAAAAAAATTTTTTTTTCGTTTTAAACCATAGATAATAGTATGTATATCACAATAGCTAATATCATACAGCTCATATCACATAGCTGAATAGTCATCGTCAATAGCTATCGTAAATGAATAGCTTTCCGTAAGGCGGTCGCCCCACTGTTATGTGTACAAGCCGCTCATCATTCTCGTTGGTGTAGTGGCAAATCTGCCTTACATCCGAGAGGTCCTGGGTTCGAATCCCAGGTTGATCTAAAATTGTTTCTGAGTTTTTATGTCATGAATTTCTCAAAAACAGCTCGGATTCGGAAAGTTGGCGGTGTTATACACCCCTGTGCCTCGGAAATCCCGTTAAGCCGGTGGTCCTGTGTCTGACCCCTCTTCGGTCATGTCATGGTCGGTATAACACCGCCAACTTTCCGACTCCGAGCTTTTTGAGAAATTCAAAAACATTAAACAATTTTTGGCTCGACCTGGGATTCGAACCCAGGACCTCTCGGATGTAAGGCAGAAACATTGCAACCACACCAACGAGGCAGTCATGATATAGCACTTTGAATGTCCCAGCACGATAAAGCCTTGCTAGGTCACCTAAAGCAGAAAAGGCTTCAGGGCAGTGCTGCGCCTCCCTTGATTCTCTTTTCGTCTTCGACCGGTGTGGCAAAAGATGTCGTGCTGCCATCAGACTTTGCAGTCACCGAAAACGATGCAACCCCTAAATTATATCACGAGACACTGCAACAATCATCTGTTATGATGCTGCGGCTCCTATGTGATGAGCTTAGTTTATTCAAGAGTACCTAAATAACCCGGACAGACTGAAAATTGAAATAAATAATATAATATAAATATTTCACAATAATCACACCAATTCGCTAGTCCCAAATTAAGCTACGAGGATTGTGTTATGGGTACTAGACAACGGATAAACATACTTAAATACTTTTTTTTGTAAATAAATACATATACAAACACACGTGTTCATGCACAAATAATGTTTGTATTGTGCGGGGATCGAACCCGCGACCCTTGGTTTTAGAAGTCCGACATGTATACCACTGCAGCAAGCGGGCGTCAAAATATATGGTTAAAAGAGTTTGCAAATACGTCTTCAGTTTTCATAATGCCTTTCCTTAGATGATCGCTTTTCTTGCCCTTTTGTTCAAGCAAAAACTAGGTGACCTAGATTGCGTAAATCCTGCCAAGGTTTACTAGGCACCAGCTGGTAGCCCTGAGCAGCCTGCGAGGGCATAATGGCCTTTGTTTTACGACGAAAGCTTTCGGATAAGGAGCGATTCAATGGGCGGAGGCTACTTACTGCGTCGCGATTTATCGCCGGACCAAATTGCCTACTCAGTCACAAGTCCATATATTCACACTAGCTATCCTTTTCATTCACACGGTCGTGTTCGCATGTGTAGCTGTGATGGCAATATTTCAAACAACGGTATATGGTTACACAGTTGTACCCAGGATCGGCTGCAACTCGGTTGCGTAGCCGATAAATTATCCCTCGATCTTAATCGTCTCTTGTATTGCCTAACACGGAGTGTGTAATAGATAAGTCTTTGTGTTTTATTCGTGCCTTTTAATAGATGCAAGTACTGTTACATTAAACTGTATATAATATAATTATAATATACAACAACATCACACACATTGATCTGACTCCGTGGTAAGTAGCTAAAGCTATCAGAATCAACAGCGGTACTACAAATAAACTTAAATAAATACATGAAACACCCAGACCAGTACAAATAGACATATTCAGGTACACAGATGTTTGTACAGTGCGATGATCGTTCCCGCGACCTCTTGGTGAATAGTCGACTTCTTGAACATTACACCAAAATGGTCGTTATATTTACATAAATACATAAGCTATGAAAGACACCCACTACGAGCGGCCCACGAAGTCAGTAACTAGATTTATAAATAAGACACTCTATAAAAAGAAAAACAACATTACTCGTACTTTTAGTCATAACTAGCAAGAGCAACAAAGCTGTTTAAAGAACGTTCTCAACGTACGTTGTAGTACACTGCAGGACAAGATATTGGCTCCTTTTCTTGTCTGCAATTTGTCGCTAGAAGCTGTCCAGTGCTTTGTCGCACGACAAAACGAACGCAGTGACAATGGGCCACATTTTTCAAAGACTGCCGTGTAAGGTGGCTACGGTTACAGCTCTGAAAAATGTTGCGGGAAGCAGCCGAGATGGATTTTTAAGTTCGACGAATCAATACAAACTGGTGCAGGATTCGGGCTCACTGCGATACTTTTCACTGTAGTGTACTAATTTGACTGAAATTTTATTTTATTTATTTACGACTTACAGCAAGAAAGATATTAAATAATAGTTGAAATAAAAGAAGACCATTTACATGTCACCACTGGTAGAATTAGTGTACATTAGAAAGTGAAGCGCTGGTAAATCAAGACATTGAAACTTAAATTTAAGTATAAAGCTTACTCACTTAGGCAAGTTCGTTATTACCAGGTATAAATACATATACATGTATATAACAACATCACATACATTGATCTGTCTCCGTGGTTAGTAGCTTAAGCACTTGTGTTACAGAAATCAGAATCAACAGTGATATTACATATAAACTTAAATAAATACATATCACACCCAGACTAGTACAAACAGACATGTTCATGCACACAAATGTTTGTACAGTGCGGGGATCGAACCCGCGACCGCTTGGTTAATAGTCAACTTATTGACCATTACACCAAAGTGGTCGTATATTCTTGGACTAGTTAAACAATTTCCTCTAGCAATTGAATGTAGCTGTAGTTTAACTTATCTAGTTCATCATTTCGTTCTTAAATACACAATTCTATTTACCTACAAATGAATCAAGATAATGAAGGAAAGAAATATATGTTACGTCCTTGTCCAATGCACTGCAAGACAAGTAATCAACAAAATAATGATGAACAAGTTATTTCTTTGAAAAAGGAATGATATAATTTTCTTCGATAAAAAAACAAAATTGGTTTCTATTTAACATCAAAGTTTTGATAGTCATAAAATATATTTTAAGGTTCAAGTAATTTATTTCTTAAATGAAAGTAAATAATTGAATCCTCTGTTGAATTACCCGTCCATGTAAAATTATTCGTCAAGATATTTACCTTTATTTATCCCTTTCGGTTGACAAAACCAACAGATGGCTTTTAGTAAGACTCAATAGCTACAACTTGGATTAAAAGGTCTTAAGCCGAGAACAGTTGCTCATTTATTTTCATCGTGCTCAATTCGAGGCTATTCGGTTCCATGCGGCCTTCTATAAATAGTATGAAATACCACTACAGGAATGAACTGTCTCTCCTGTCAGGGTTTTAAAAAAAATATACAACAACAACATCACATACATTGATCTGACTCCGCGGTAAGTAGATTAAGCACTTGTGTTGTGTTGTCTGAATGACCTTGAGGTTGACTGGCAGAAAATGCTTTTAGCATTAAGTCCACCCTTTGTACATTTCTTGTGCAATAAAGTTTTAAATAAATAAATAGTTGTGTTACAGATATCAGAATCAACAGTGGTATTACAAATAAACTTAAATATATACATATAACACCCAGAACAGTACAAACATATATGTTCATGCACACAAATGTTTGTACAGTGCGGGGATCGAACCCGCGACCTCTTGGTTAATAGTCAACTTCTTGACCATTACACCAAAGTGGTCGTCAAACTGTCTGTCCTGTCTCAGTGACATTGTGTTCTTACCATGTGTCCCATCCTTATTATGTATACGTAATAATGTATGTCTATGATTTTTTTTATGTATTTTTTTTTTATTTTATGTAAGTAATTAGTTTGTATGTTTAAAAAATTAATTTTATACGCAAATAATTGTTTGTTTTTCCATTTTACTATATGTGCACCGCCTGCATTTTTCTCTGCTTGTCCCTATGGTTGACTGGTAGAGAATATTAAGTCCACAATTGTACACATGTTTGTGCAAAACTTAAATAAAAAATTAAAAATGCGTACAGCGGGCTTACAGTGCGGCGGGGGAGGTGACGCTCGCTTTGAAGTCGAATGACAGCTCCTTTGTGGGGACAACAGCCGGCCAGGGGTAGGGCCTCCACCAAAAATAAGTCAGTAGGATAGACTGACTGTTTACTGAACTATATAATATAGTCCTCCTGGCCGATTTCGACCACGGCGGCTCAACAGAGACCAGCCAACTACGCAGGAGATATTATAGTGCACAAGTGTGAGCGCAATACTCAGGTGCACTCACTGTTCCATCACTCTTAAAGTTCGGTGAGGCGGCAACCCGGCATGACCGGAGCGAGATCAGGCGCAGGACCAACGGCTTAGCGTGCTTTCAGAGGCACAGGGATGTAACACCGCTAACTTCCCGACTCCAAACTGTTTTTGAGAAATTCATGACAGAAAATCTCAGAAACAATTTTGGCTCGACCTGAGAATCGAACCCAGGACCTCTCGGATGTAAGGCAGAAACTTTGCCATTACACCAATGAGGCAGTCCACCAAAAATAAGTCAGTAGGAAAGATTGACTTATATGATTTTAAAGGTTCGCGTTGCATTTCAACACTAATTACTGATTAACATTTTTAACAATGAAAATGTGAGGGTGGATCTGGAAACTGCGGCCGCTCCGAGCAGACGACGCCGCGCGCCACCAGTCAGCTCGTGACCACGGCGCAGTGCAATCCAGCCGAAACGTCGAGCAGTGAGTAACCGAGGACTAATTAAAATATGTTGCGTTTAGACCTAATAACCAGTAATTAGGATTACTGACTGTTAAAATTAAATTACATCCCAGATATAACAAAGTAATTCCCTTGACAATTATCTGTGGATACGTTATTAAGTTAAATTAAAGATTCAAGCTGCTTGATAACAAGACAAGTACTAATTAAAAAAAAATTGGTTGCCTGTAAAGTCGGTATACGGGCGAAAGTTTTACGTGACAACGACTTTGAGTGGTAAAATAATTTTAATGTGAATATTCATTCGTATAACATGAACCGGTGTGTATGCCTATCTCTCTCACTCTATCTCTCTCGCTCTGTCTCTCTCGCTCTGTCTCTCTCGCTCTTAGGCGGGTTCCCTCGAGTGGAAGGGACGCGTGCCTTTCACTTTTTATGTCTGTCTCACTCGCTCTTAGGCGGGCTAACCATGCCCGAGTCGAAGGGACGCGTGCCTCTCACTCGCTCTCATTGTGAGCGCGGAACGTGAGCGGAGCGTAACGCAGTTTCTTGAAGTGTCACCCGGCAAACCAATTTATAAGACGTTGTCACGTCAAAAGTGGTCACACTACGCTTCGTTCAGATTACGAAGAGAACGATACGTCACAGAATTGTGATGTATTTTACTGGATTTTTATTTTTTATTAAATGATAATTATACTAAACTTACACTACTTACATTAAACTTTAATCTACAGCTAGCGACAATTCAGATCAGTAATCTGTGAGTAGCGCTATGGACTGCATAATTGCTTGCTTTTATTTGTAATTACTGTATTTTTTTAAATGATATTATGAAGTTGTTTGCTTTTCCTAATAAAATAAAATAAAACAATGACGATAAATAAAAAGTAGGCTGGAAAGTTACAAAACAAATGAGTAGAGTGAATGAGAAAATGCGGTTAGGAAGTGTGATTAAACAAATAAATAAATTGTTTCAACGAACACACCAATTACACACACCCCAGACTAAGCGTTAGCTTGTGCTATGGTGACTAGTATAACGGATAGTAATACTTTAATACATTTAATACAACACCCATGACTCGGTTACAAATGCTCGTGCTCATCACACAAACATTTGCCCCTAGCAGGATTCGAACCCGCGAGTCGAGAAGCGTGAGGTGCTTGGTATAGTAGTATGTGGAAACCATCCTATTATTGGCAACTATAAAAAGAGAAGTATGAAAACGTCATAAAGTGCACCCCACGCTTTTTACTCTACTGTAATATAAATTCCGTGTACTCCGAAATTATTTTCTCTTTTTAGTTAGCAATAAAAGCGTGATTTTTCGTTTTTTAAACTATTTTTTTTAAAGGTATAACTTAGTATTTACCATCCCAACTTTTCGATCTGGTTGCACAGATCATGGTCGCGGGTGATCTGTGCAACCAGATCGAAACGTCGGGAAGGTAACTACTAAGGTAAGGTAGATACAAAATTTTACCTTTAAAAAGTGTTTGTGTTGCGTAAACCCGTTGAAAACCCAGTGTTTTAGAGTAATAATGCAACAGGAAAGTTTGAAACACTACTTCAAAATAAAATCAGTCTTTGCTTCATTGTACTTTAAAATAAGTTGGTCACCCCAGCCATCCCTCAGATACATAAGTGGATTTGTACCCGGGCCGCAGATAGGACTTGTAATAGATTCCACATTTGTCAAAACAGGATTTATTAAATTGATCCGTCCCAGCCCAGGCCTGATGAAGATGGGGTAAAGGGTCGCGTCGGTATGTTGTGGGTTAATCAAAGGGAATTTAGTGCTGAGTGCTTAGTTATCTCTTTGATATAATGCGGCTTAATTATTTTCATTTTACGCACAAATTTCCTTTCGAATATTATCTTACAGCAGCAAACCAGTATTTGGCGACCACTTTGGTGTAATGGTTAAGAAGTTGACTATTAACCAAGAGGTCGCGGATTCAATCCCCACACTGTACAAACATTTGTGTGCATAAACACGTCTGTTTGTACTGGTCTGGATGTTATATGTATTTATTTAAGTTTATTTGTAATACCACTGTTGATTCTGATATCTGTAACACAAGTGCTTTAGCTACTTACCACGGAGTCAGATCAATGTATGTGATGTTGTTGTATATTATTTATTTAGTATTGTACCTATCTACTGGTATTTAGTTTTTGTTTATGCTCATCAGCTTTTTGATCTTTACATTCTAGTTTTATCCAAATCAGGCAGATATTACGAATGATATTTTAATGTTGCAATTCTGTCTTTTCCTTCGATACATGTTACTATAGTAATATTATACACGGTATATGTAGATATGTCTCTCTAATATTTTTTTGACGTGGGTGAGAATAAATTCTATATGAATTCTACAAATTTGTTTTGAATGCACCGGCTTAGCAAAATCAAAAAAAAAATTACAAGGATAGACTCAATTACTGAGTGTAATTATGTGTATGTGTGCTGTGATGTGCGTGTAAGCCTTGCGTGGTCTTATGATGGAATACAGAAATGTTTTTTTTTGACATGGAATAAAATCGCCAGTCACCTTTAAAACTCGTCAAACTCGCTGTTTGAAAACTTTACAATTTTCGAGGCTTTTACATTGAAATTAACAACCATTCCCTTTTTCTCCATAACCTTGACGTTGACTGGCAGAAAAAGCTTTAAGCATTAAGTCCACCCGTAGTATATTCCTGCGATAAAGTTTTAAATAAATCAAGAAATAGTGAGAGATTTATTTATTTAAGCACAACAAAACATTGTACATAAGGCGGACTTAACGCCTTAGGGCATTCTCTACCAGTCGTACCTTTGGGCTAAACGTAAGAAATTTATTGAAACTTTTTTCTTCATTACTTCAAAGCACATTCTTAGTTCGTTGTCCAAACAATCTAGACCGAGCTATCTTTGTCCACAACAAGTGTACTCATGCGCAGCCTCCGTCGAGTCAGCAAACAGTTCGCATCGTTGTTCCGCACAAAGCAACGCAAACACAAGTACCTACACGTGAGATTTGATTTATTTATTTTCTTGCACTTAAAGATGGCTTTTGTTATCTGCTGGAGAAAATCTTTTGTGCCGGTTGAGAGTTGTTTTTTGAAATATCAAGACTTGTTCAGCGATATTTCCATGATGAATCGTAAATCGGTGTGTGTAAGTTAATGAAAATGTTGTTGCTTTGAGGTTAAAGTGGAAGTTGAAGTTTTTAAGTTAAGTGAAACGGTGCTGGGACACCGCTTCACTTAACTTAAAAACTTACTACTTACATACACACGTGGATAATTATTTTTCATCTGTCATTTTATTTCTAGACCCTCACGATTGCCAAGGTTCTGCTTTTGCAATGAATTAAGAAAATATTACACCTTTTTCATAAGTTTATCTGCAGCTTCAACAATGGATTTGTTTCATAAAAAATTAATAAAACGTGAGACATGAGTTCGGTTTAGTAAATATTAAAAATTGAAAGATTTTAGTTATTACTGAAATCAATTTTTACGACCTCTTCGGTGTAAAAGTTGACTATTAACCAAGAGGTCGCGGATTCAATCCCCACACTGTACAAACATTTGTGTGCAAAAACATGTCTGTTTGTTCTGGTCTGGGTGTTATATGTAGTTATTTAAATTTATTTGTAATAGCACTGTTGAGTCTGATAGCTGTAACACAAGTGCTTAAGCTACGTACCACGGAGTTAGATCAATGTACGTGATGTTGTTGTATATTTATTATTATTATTATAAACGCCTCAAACCACCATAATGCATAAGTCTTGTACATACTTAACTTCAAGCTGCAGCACATACATAATACATACATACATACTTAATAACATCTCGCGTTGTAAACGAATAACCTCACAAGTCTTTTAATTTAATAACATTACCGCCGACCCTAAGACAATATACGAGACGCTCCGCGTAGGTTGTGTTTCCTGCGCGGTGAGGTAAGCGCTTTTAATTAAATTCCCTGCCTCTAGACTTGTTGCTTGCCATTATCGGCTGCAAGTGCAATCAATACGGGGCGTAAAGATAACGGAGATAATAATTGTAAGACAGTGTACAAGATGTTGGTGGTATAAAATAATAGGCTAGATGACACCACCAATCGTTGACATACTTTTTGGTCGGTCTGCCTCCATAGATTTTGTATAATACATGAATGTCACGTCACGGTCATGTGTCAGAAATCGGAGTCAATTGACCGAATATTTATTGAGTTTTGTGTTAATATTGGTTATACTAACTTCATAGGGGCTTTGTTTTTTAAGCGCTATGATAATATTTAAGATAGTCAAAATGAAAATATTTAAGATCATCATGACGTCGGTCGCATGCTGGAACATTTCAGAATATCCGAATAAAAGGCTAGGATACAAAACAATGTTCTTTGTAAAGATCTGGTAGTATAGGAAACGGTGCCTCATAACAAGTAGAGTTCAGTAAGGGGTATCGGAATATGCCATGTCATGTCGGATTGCCATCTCACCGGACTTTAAGAGTGTATTGAGCACCTGTGTATTGCGCTCACACTTGTGCACTATAATGTCTCCTGCTTAGTTGGCTGATCTCTGTTGAGATTGGCCGCCGTGGTCGAAATCGGCCAAGTGGACTATAATTTATCGTAATATGCATGAAAAAATACAGAGGACCTAATTTTGTAACACTATTTATTTAAAAGGACATGTAAGTGAAACAACTTTAGTATTACTCACACGACACAAATGCATTTACTTTCTCAAAGCCTCAGTGTAAATTCGAAACTTGGTACATTTGTCACGGTTGTCATAACTTAGGGTTTTGCGAGTAGATTTTCTCAAGAGTGTTCTCGAATGGCAAGCGCGGAGGCGCCGGCTAACTTGGAGCATTTCATTTAATAGTTTCTAACTCTTTTATGTTTCATCCTAAAAATACTTGAAAAAGGAATAATAGGTGAAAACTGTGAATGAAGCTGGAACTGTGAAGCCAGGTATTTTATTTTACTTCCAAAGATTTAATGGCTGTGGTAAGAACTGAGATTTGGTTCTAAAGTAGAGAATACATTTTTGAAATATGATTGGGAAAGAGGAACTGCGAGTAGAACTGAACTTTTTAAGTTCCATATTTGTTTTTGTGTTGAGACACTTTTTATGGATTATTTTGCGATTTATTTACATTTTGTTTCAACCTGAGGTTTCGGACACTTTTCAGCGTCCGTGGTCACAGGTAGACTAAGGTGTTAGTTGTCATTACATAGTTTTGAAAATATTGTAAACTACCATCGCTGAAAAATATTAAGTATCCACACCAAATGAGCTAACAGTATCTTGAGGTCTTGCAGTGCGGGGTCGAGGTCTTGGCTAAAACAGGATCCCTAGCTTATGGAATTTTCCAACCATCTTCTCTATTCAAATTAGGGTGTCTTCTATTTTCAATAGCCTCATGAAGCATACGCGGAAGGAAACGACGTTCTCTCGCGAGGACTTTCGGTTGGTCAAAGCGAATGAAGTGGTTGGGTTGGGATAACAAAAAAGCTAATGAAAACTTAATTTTAAACAGCTCGCTCTTTGAATGTGAAAAGCACAACTTAACTCTGCTTTAACGACCATCAAAAGCAATGCGAATAATAAAACACTGACCATTAGAGGTGCGAACGAATCACCCTAAAATGCGCATATCACCCCACTTATTTTTCATTTAGCCACCGTTCAACTTTTGTGTCGGAACCGCGGCGTGGTCGCGCCGCAACCGGTAACAAAGGTACCTCGTTAGCGGTTTGAGTCCGAGGATGTGTGGGGGAGAACAGCCATATCATGGCAAAGGACTTGGACAATCGTATAACATTGACCTCAGAAAGATTATAAGTCAATAATAGAATAATAATAATAATAGTCCTCCTGTCCGATTTCGACCATGGCGGCCTATCTCAACAAAGATCAGCCAGCTACGCAGGAGATATTACAGTGCACAAGTGTGAGCGCAATACACTGTTCCATCACTCTCAAAGTTCGGTGATACGGCAATCCGGAGAGAGATCAGGCGCAGGACCAACGGCTTAACGTGCTTTCCGAGGCACGGGGGTGTAACACCGCCAACTTTCCGACTCCGAGAGAAAATCTCAGAAACAATTTTTGGCTCGACCTGGGATTCGATCCCAGGACCTCTCGGATGTAAGGCAGAAACGTTGCCACTACACCAACGAGGCAGTCAAAGTTATAAATAACGTAGACAAAGTCACATTGTTAAGTTGCATCATGAAATGATCACAGTATTAATTGTAATACTCGTATGTTTTATTGACAGTGTTACAGAAGAACGTCGACTAAATATTAAAATGACTATTAAAAAGGCAGATAATTAAATTAACTTGTGTAATAAAACCACTTTTCTTGCAACATTAACGTCGTCATATATTTTGTAAGGTCGACGCATGTAAAGCGACGACCGCTTGGTGCAATGGTCCACAGGTCGGACTTCTAGAACCAAGGGTCGCGGGTTCGATCCCCGCATAATACAAGCATAAGTGTGCATGAACATGTGTGTTTGTACTGGTCTGGGTGTTTTGTATGTATTATATGTATTTATTTACAAAAAAATATTTTAGTATGTTTATCCGTTGTCTAGTACCCATAACACAAGCCTCGTAGCCTAATTTGGGACTAGAGAATTGGTGTGGTTATTGTGAATTATTTATTATTTATTTAAGGTGGTTAACACATTTTTTTATTATTAAATAAAACCTTCAACATTTTTTTTAGGTTTAACTTTAATTTGACACCTAAATCAAATTGTTTGAAAAAGTTTTTCACAGTTTACATTTCAGATTTATTCATTCGTGTCATAGCCAGCTATGTTTTTCTTTTGTAGAACACTAAAAGAGGTACTGAAGGTAAATAAATAGTTTACCTGTCTTTTTTTGGCTACGATCAGGGGGAGGCCACGGAAAAATGTATTTGAGTGCAATCTCCGGCTTCGGAACTGCGGAAATGCCGTAGTTGCCTTTGTTCTGCGGATATATCGAGAAATGCTTAGATGTCGCGGCCGTCGGATATTCCGGGATATTCTCGTGTTCCAGAATATTCCATGGCGGCCGTCAGCGGCTTCTCATCTCACCGCTCCTACGCTGGATTCACTCGACAAGTGTTACGTTAATTGCATCGAATGGTCTATGGTCATGTAAAGAAAACCATTTTGGAGCCAATTCATTTTTGTGGAACTCGAGTAAAGGGAGTGAAAATTCATTTTTGTACCACAAAACATTGTGAATGAGTATCCGAGCGAAGGGTATCAAACCTTGTTGTTTAAGAACCTTAGCTTTTATTGCGTCGTTTTGTTTGAAAATTACTATACAGGGTGTAAAAAAAACCTTAACGAAGCCGTCAACCACGCGATCAGTACATCAAACCAAATCGTATAAAAAATAAATTTTGGCTGGGAAACAACTTTTATTTTTTGACATCAAAAAAATAATTTAATTCTAACCCGCAATGTACAGCGCGCACGCGGAATAGTCGCCGCGGGACGTGTTGCTTTACGCCGCCGCGACGCGGTTCGGTTCGAGTGTGCGCTGTTCATTGCGGAGTGTGCCATTTAGAGGCTTTTCATGAAAGAACTAGTGAAAATTTGTATCATGTTTCTTTGGAAAAAAGTTCAATTATAACGAACAGAAGACGTTTCTGTAAAAATCATCAATTTTTTTTTCAAACTTTAACCATCAATATCTCAGTAACCGTTAACTTCCCAGGTATGGTGTAAAGAAAAAAAATGATTGTATCAATTGGTAGAATATATGGTATTCGACTTCGTTAAGGTTTTTTTTACACCCTGTATGTCTGCAAATCATTTGATAAGGCTTTAATAACCTTCAGGTGCCTAATAGCAATGCTAACAGTTAGAAAATATTGAGTATTTTTCTGATTAAGGTGCAACAACATATTATATCGATCGATAAGAGTCGACTTATATCACTTTTTACGGGACCCACAGACAACTTATAAAAAAAAAATTATCCACTGTTCTTGAGGTATTAAATTAACTGATAAAATTATACGAGTAATCACATTTGTGGATAGACTTACGTAATTAACTCAACCGATCAACAAACATGTGGCAACTGTTCTGAGATCTTCGTAATTGTAATTTAGATATGAAACTCAAGTTTAGACTTAACTATGCAAATATTATAATGTAATAACGCTCTGAGTTTGTAGCTCAACCTCAGTCAGTTCAGTTTCAAGAACTAATAACTAGGTTTTAGTTTAGTTTGTCAATTTTGCATAGTCAGTTTTATGAAAAATGTATGTTTGTAATCGGTGCTATGAACATAAAAACTTATTTTTACTATCAAATACATCAGCTTACGACTGTAATTACAAAATAGGTGAACGATCGACGAATGAAAATCGACAGTAATCACACTAATATTAAAAATGCAAAAGTGTCTTTGTGTAGATGTTTGGCTATTTGGATGTTTGCTCGTTAATCACATTGAAACTACTTATAGGATTTAGAGAAAATTTGGTTTACAGGCAGGATATGAAATTATTACTTTCTTGGGATAAAAAAGGAATAAAACTAATAAAATAAGAATTAAGACATGCATAATAACTAAAATAGATAAAAATAACGACATAAACGATAACTAAATACAAACATATAGATGAAAAATACTTAATAACCAACTGTTTATTTTTATTACTTAAGTTTTTCTGATAATGTCACAACTTTAATAACCGTAAGTCCAAAATGCAATATTTGTAAGTGTTATTATTATAGGATACCTACTAATAGTAATTGGATATAGCCCTCAAATCATGTTCAATAATTTTTGCAATACCCAAACTGAAAGGGTTACTAAGTTATAAGTGTAATTGTCTAGCATAAGACCTGCTATAATTATGTATGTATTTAACACTTAGTTGGCAGATAAAAGAATATGAAGAATATGAAGGAAGGAGGAACAATCCAACGTCCGCGCGAACGAAATCGCGGGCGGGCCGGTAGTACCCTGTATATTTTCGTTATCGATAATTATAAGGACACCGAACTAGCAATGTATTATTAAACAGAGTGTAATAAAACCTTACTGAAGACGAATACCACATATTGTACAACGTATTGTACTTTCTGTCTGTCTGTAACGCAATAACGCCTAAACTACTGAACCAATTTGCATAAAACTTGGTATGGAGATGTTTTGATAGCCGAGAATGGACACAGGCTACTTTTTACCGCGGGAAAATGACGCATTCCCATGGGAAAATTCAAGTAGGCCGATCGCTTTTTAACCTAAACTACTGAACAGATTTATATGTAATTTAGTAAGGAGACAGTTTGAGACTTAAGAAAGGGCATGAGTTACTTTTGACCGCGGGATAACAACGCATTCCCACGTGAAAAAATACTTTCCGGGGAATCTGATCACTTTCACTCCTAAATTACCAAAGATTTTATTGGATGTTATCCAAATATAAATAAAATCTTTGGTGTGTTCAAAGATGGTGAGCATGTATCAAGAGAAAGACATGTGTATAGCTTGAATGTCAAATATTTATTGAATCAATTAAAATCTCGTACATAATTGCAAAACACAAGAAAAACATATTTGCTTACTTAACATAAACTTGATACTATGTCGCAGACACTAATTAAAATATTTATGTTACGGTACAACTTACAAATCACTATACTTAAATAATATTGGTATTACGGGAAAACAACTCATTCTAAAATAACTTCCTAATGGGGACGGCAGCGGGTAAATTTTCGAATTCAAATCATTTATTTCAATCTCTTGGATCGTAATGTCATAAAAATACATTTCACAAAACCAAACGTAAAAAAGCTAGTTCCATATAAACATACAACCCGTGGTAACATGCTATCGTTGTCTGCGGCGCAGAAGTCGCAAGACAGCAAACAGCTCGGATTACATGTTTGAGCCCAATGTTTGAGTTGCGCGGACTAATCCGTCGCAAACTTGCTCCCCGGACTCTTTGTTTAGCTACTGTTATTGCGGATGCCAGTTGTTTTAATTTAATTAAAAAGTACAAGATTTTTGTGCAAAAAATGTACATAAAATTGCTACAATTGGTCTTCTTACACGAGGTGCTTGTGGCGAGAGGTGCTTGTGGCGCAGTGGTTGCGGCGGTTTGATAATGATACCAAAAGTTAAGCAACTTACGGCACGGTCATGTTTGGGATGGGTGACCATTCTGACTATAAAAGTGACGTCTATTAAGCATCTCCGTGTTTCGGAAGGCACGTTAAGCTGTTGGTCCCGGTTAATATCGATAGATATTAGTCGTTAAGCCTAGTCGGTGGCCCTCGGGCGGCTTAATAACATCTGACAGTAAGGTTGGTCACTTGCCTTTCACACACCCCTCCACCAATCCGCACTGAGCCCGCGTGGTGGAGTATGGCTCGCACCACCTCATAGTTGAGGTGAGGCCTGTGCCCAGCAGTGGGACGTATATAGGCTGATGATGATGGTCTTCTTACACTACAGCACCATAACACTTCTAGATTTATGTTTTGAGTTATTGATAAAAAATGAAAATCTGTATGTTTACGTGTCACACGTTACCATACTACCATATACCATACCATTTGTACAGTGTCGATATTCCAATGATACAAGCCGCGCGATTCCTGATGCGCACTGAAAAAGAGTGGAACTCACTACCTGCGCCAGTGTTTCCCTGCAATTACAACCTAGGAATTTTCAAAGCTAGAGTGAACAGGCATCTTCTAGGTGAGCTTGCTCCATCACAGACTCAGTCTTTGCCTCGTTGGGCGTAAACTTATCCCAAATAAAAAATAAATTAATAAAAAACACTTATTCTTTGTGCTCGGAACTTTAAGCTTATTAAGTTACCCGTCGATTTCATTACGGGTTTTCTTCAGCAAAAACTTATCACTGAAAACGAAAATCATTGAATAAATTACCAGTTTAATTCAATTAAGGACTCATGTTTATCCCTGTGCTATATTTTTGGATAAAAAGTTGTTTGTAAATTTATAAGCATCGTCTTAAATTGCCAATGCTGATCTACCACCAATAATATTATAAGAGCATCATAAAACAATGTCACATAAAAGAAAACCACAGAAAAGCCTGCGTCTTCAAACGAAAAAGAACTTAAAAAGAACTTTGTCCCGACAAATCCACTAATAACTTTAACCACAAAACGGTTCGAGGAAAAACGGCTAAGACGATAAATTCGGCCGAAAGTAGATTAAGGAAAGCCAAACTCAGATAACATTACAACCAAATGCGTTTCAAAGATCACCGAAAAGATCATTTATCTTTATTCTGTCGCATCCCTTTCGCTCCATCAATCAATTTGGGATACATCAGCGTACAGCAAACCAAATGTTCGATATTCTAAAAGAAATGCAAAAATTTAGCAGTAAGAAAATTTAGAGAGAAAAGTGGAAAATACACGGATCATTACTTTTTGTATTTTTTTAAATTTTAAACCGCAGAATAGAATAGAATCGTTTATGTGCTCTTGAATACGATACACGTCAGATCTTTAAACATAACGCGTACTTATGCGTTAGCTGAATATGTGAGAACTGTATAGCTCTCACATATTCAGCTTTATAAAAAAGCATGCAAATATAAACATAAAATTGGAAATAAATTGTACTCACATTACATATACAAAACAATAGGTAAGTACTATTAAATAAGATGTCAATATCGTTCATAATTTATGTCAATTTACAAAATCAATACCATTAAAATAAAATGTCAATATTAATGTCCGTATATGTTAATATCATTCCTTGTCATTCCGGCCAAAAAAATATTTTAATCAATAGAAAGAATGCTCAAGCAGCCACTTGTGTAATGTTTTTTTTAATTGACAGAATGATCGGTCCTTTACACTTTGGGGAATTTTATTATAAATTTTTATGAACACGCAGTAGCAGTTTTTTGGATGCAAGCACTCTTGAGGGTAAACTCAAGGACCAATCTATTGTGATTCCGAGTACTGCGTGGAAATGATTCGTGGAAAGATTGAATTCGTGAAGTATAAGGTAACTAAAAAACTCTCAATACTGAAAATTAGCGTGCTTCGTTCCCTCGTTCTCTACCCGTTATTTGAAGATCTTTTCTTATGAACAGTCAGAATCAGAATCAGAATCTTTATTGCAAGTCACATGAGTAAAAGGTGTTACAAATAATGTCAAAGTACAGTGACGCCCGGCTAGAAAGAGGATAGTAAAAGGGAGATGTAAGATACTCCTCGCACACGATACACTGGCTCGACAACACACCATGTGCGCAGGCGACGCGTCCGTTCTCGCCCATGGCTCTCACAGTAATGACCCGCGCGCCCCGCCACACCGTGAGCACGAGATAGTGTTTAGTTATAACTATAGTTATAACCTGACACAAACACTACATCCCTTCCTTATTAAATAATTATTTGATCATTTAATTAAAAAGGTATATAATTTGAATACTATTACACCTTAAATCATAATTCATCTGTATCATAGTAGGTACGTCGTTTATCATACTTTGCCTAAAATAAATTCGTTAATTTATTGTTCTTCGTTTATTTTTGGATCTCCAATCCTATTTTCCTGTTCTTCTTCTACAGCTTTCTTAGGTATAATAGTAATGTTTTATTTTTAGGTATAATATATTCCTCCGAATTTACCGGTCAAACGCTTGACCGGTTTCTTCGTTTCGGATAGTTTCAACTCCATCTTTTGATTTTTCTACAACGTGTGGTGTCGGGTTATAATTTAAGGCAAGCTTATTTTTTTTTTAATCTCTTTAACGTACACCTTGGCCCCCTTATTCAGAATCTTTAGGTTTCCTCTTCTTATCTCCTTTCTTCTTTCCTTTTTGCTCTTTGTTCTTGTAATTTATTTCTGTATCATCTTTATTATTAATGGATTGGTATTTTATCTCTATTTATTCTTCTGAAAAATAGTTTGTAAGTGTTTTCCCTGCCACAGAATGGGGCGTCGTGTTTAGACATCATAAGGTATTCATTGAGACTCTTTTGTAAATCTTTTTTCTCGTACTAGAATATCTTTAAACGTTTTAATACTCGTATATCCAGATTGTACCTCTTTGTGGCGTTCCTTGGGAGAGGCCCATATCCAGCAGCGGATTCTAACAGGCTGATATGATATGATATGATATGATGACCTCTTTACCTCGCCGTTCGTTGCGAACAGTAAGGGACAGTATCAAAAAGCAATATGTTGCACTCTTTACATGTTTACTATTGTTTAACAAAAACGTATGAGAAAAGATCATTTTAGATCAACTAATTACTTGACACCCTCACCCCGTAAACCCACTACTTTAAAAACAATCATTGCACAATACAGGTTTCGCAACCGTTCTACTTAGCAAATAATAAAGAGTTATAATATTATTTTAGCAATAATCACGTGACAAAATAATTCGTCTGCCAAATTAATGATTGTACAAAAAGTTAGAAGATTAATTATTAGTTTTTTAAATAACTATTTTGTAAGCAAAACTTACGCGAAGCCGTGTAAATGGCGGTATGTTAGAGTAAATTTTATTGAATTACCTTCATATTGCCGCACTTTTCCGTCTTCTAAGTGAGTGTCGATTGTTGCTGTGTAGAAAGTCAAGTCCTTAAAAATACACATTGCGTGAATTAGCCAAATAGGTGAATTTGGTTCTGGCACGTTAGACGACACAGATTTATGTGATTTCAGGCTTGAAGTAAATATTCGATATGAGTTCTTAAATATGTTATTTTTATATTTTCAGGAGATTTCCGTATTACTAGGCGTATACTAAGGCGAGTACTAAGCATGGCAAAAAGTATGCGGACAACGGACAATTTAATAAGAACATCACATGTCTATTAGCACTAAGCTATTTAAAAAAACAGATATTCCAGTCTATTTCATCTTCTTCTGCCTCGTTGTCGACTCCTCTATTTTTTCTCAATTGTTTGGTCTTTCTTCAATTTACTTATCATTGTCTTCTAACCTTCTCTTTCTCAGTAGCTGTGTTTTGCAATACTGTCTAAAATCACCTAATTTTATGACTTTTTGGCTTGATTCCTTAACCTGACAATAAATTTTTCCTGTCTTATCAAACGGAAAACTTGCCTTTGGTAGAATTTGTTCTATTTAGGAGTAAAGTAATCGCTTTATTTCTGACAGACTTCGTTTTGTGCATTTCCAATTTAATGGGGGTAAATTTGCACCAATGTCTGACAGCAGGTGGCAAATACTTTTTTTTTTCTAATTTGATGGGGTACATTTGTACCAAACATATCCAATTTAATGGGGGTACATTTGTACCAAATATTTCCAATTTAATGGAGGTACCTTTGTACCACAAATTTCCAATTTAATGGAGGTACCTTTGTACCACAAAATTCCAATTTAATGGAGGTACCTTTGTACCACAAATTTCCAATTTAATGGAGGTACCTTTGTACCACAAATTTCCAATTTAATGGAGGTACATTTGTACCACAAATTTCCAATTTAATGGAGGTACATTTGTACCACATATTTCAATAAATAAATAAATATTTCTTAACAAGCACACCGACTCTCCAGTCCCAAAGCAAGCTACGAGGCTTGGTTTATGGGTACGAGATAACGGATATACATACTTAAATACTTTTTTTTTTTAGAAAACACCCAGACCAGTACAAACACACATGTTCATGCACACTTATGCTTGTACTGTGCGGGAATCGAACCCGCGACCCTTGGTTTAGAAGTCCGACATGCGGACCACTGCACCAAGCGGTCGTCGAACAATGGTTCTTTGTGTCACATACCTACTCGACATATTTTAATAAGCCTCACTTACCTATGTGATATTTTGATTGTTTTGTTTTTGTACCACAAGATCGACTACTCGTTAAGCTCTCAAAATATGGCATAAGTGGACCTGTGTTGCAATGACTTAAATCTTATTTGAAGGAAAAGACTCAGTGCGTAGAAATTCGAGGATCTTGTTCCATTCAGAAAACAATTATAAAATACCAGTCAATGTATCTACAAAATAATTTCGGAATACTGCAAGGTAGCATACACACAGATTCCCCTTCTTTCTACTATACATACTCGTATATGATTTGTCTAAACATCAGTCACAGGAGTGCATTTCAGTCACGGTCGACGTTAGCTCGGTAATGAAAGGTAATGACTCATATAGCATTAGCTGAGGCAATTTAATGGCTAAATGACAACAATATAAATACTTAATACTTAAGTACTTAAACACCTTGTTAGTTTAGTAATTGTTAAAATCATGTTAACAATCTTTTTGTGAATAAATTATTTTATTATTTATTATTTTATTTATCTAAAAGTGAACACCAACAAAACTAAATACCTATATACAGTTCCGAACAATGAGACGTAATCCACAACACCTATGTGTATCACACGAAAGTGACATCATACAAGACACTACACAAAGCACCTTTTTGGGACTTAGCTTAGACTGTAACGTTAGTTGGAAGGACCATATTAATACCGTGTGTGCCACATTAAGTAGGTTTGTATTCGCACTGACAAAAATCACTAGATTGGTATCCCAGCAAGCAGCTCTGACTGCATATAACGGATATCTAACTCTCCGGTCATGTCGGACCGCCGTCCCACCGAACCCCGAGAGCGATGGAACAGCGAGTGCACGAGCGCATTGCGCTCACAATTGTGTACCACCACATCTCCTACGCAGTTGGCCGATCTCTGCTGAGACTGGCCGCCGTGGTCGAAATCGGCCAGGAGAACCATTATTATTATGTTGACTCCATTCTGCGTTATGGAATTGTTCTTTGGGGAAAGTCATACCAAATATTTAAATATTTCAAAAGATGTGTATTAGAGCTATGTGTTGCAACAGAAAACGAGAATCCTGTAAGCCACTATTCAGAAAACTTAATACGCTCCCATTGCCTTGCTTGTATATATATATGAAGTGTGTATATTTGTTTTTAAACGTAAGCACCAATTTCCAAAATACTGGATACAACTTATAGAAATGTTCGCCATCAATATGTACATAAGCTTATAAGTAAACTTAGATTTACCTTCAAGGAGCTCTTTTATAATTATATTAATTATTTATTTACTCGACGATTTTAAAAATGTAAATATGAATAAATTTAATAAACTAGTCAAAATATGGTTACTAGTTAAATGCTTCTATGGCGTCAGGGAGTTCCTAAGGTATAAAAAATTATATTCATTTAATAATAAACAAGTATGTACATACGCTTATCAGATGTTATTATTTTATAATGTGAATACACCTGAAAAGGTAAAGTTTTGCGGAATCACCCTAACAGCAATTGTAACTGTTTACATTGTACCCAAATTTATGTTCACAATAAACAATAAATTCATTTCATTTCATGTTAGCATAACAACCACATGTTGGCAATGTCAAAACATAGTTCATATCTTTGGCAACTGATTTAGAGTTAGGAAGCCAAAGGAAAACGCCTCCCACCGACCGGATGTTAGGGTCGGGGACCGAGGTCCGACAGACACCATCTTGATTCGTCCATCCATAACATTCAGAATCCAAATCCTACATGCCGCGGCTCATGTGCGGTATTAGGCTAACAGCGCCATCCAGCCCACGGAGCCGTACCAGCGCTCGCTGTCGCGCCTGCCACCGGCAGGCATGCGCCCGCGATGGCGAACGGTAGAGGTAGCCACATATCTATTCACCACGGCATCATAATAGCCTAAAATGGCATGACAGTAAAAGTACCTAAAAGGCATTTAAAAAGAACTGTAGAATGCATACCCAACTCAACTCACAATTCACCTAAATAAATAAGTTGTAATTCATATTCATTGCATTGAATCAAAGTTGAATTATCCATGTTTAAAACAGCAATTCAAGTAGAACAATCAATTCGGAAGGTGCGATCATTGGAATTACAATGAATGTCAGATCGCAATAAAGTTTTTATTGTTTACAAGATAAGATCATTGTTGCACGAAATAATTGAGAACCTCTTTTTCGTTATAATAAGTCAATGTACCCACGTAATTTTGAACGTCATTTATTTTAGTAATAAAATGAGAAACGATGTTACATTTTTTTCAAATAAGAAACGATATAACCAATGCAAATGTAACAATACATTACATTAACTACTACATTACTTACGTAATTTCTACCGTTATGGAAGAGCGTGGCCTCCTGATACATGTTGAGACTTCATCATGTTGTTTTTATAGTTTATTTGATTACGTAAATAAAGATTTATTATTATAACAATAATATAGTGCACTAAAGCTCATTTGCCGGAAGATTTTCTATTTAATTTTGCACCTTGTATGGACACATTTCCCCCTTTTACGTAAGTTTATTTTATTTTATTTACAAATACAAGTATTGACTGACCTTTATCCTCGTCGTCACTTGTAAGATACTCCTCGCACACGATACACTGGCTCGACAACACACCATGTGCGCAGGCGACGCGTCAGTTCTCGCCCATGGCTCTCACAGTAATGACCCGCGCGCCCCGCCACACCGTGAGCACGAGATAGTGTTTAGTTATAACTATAGTTATAACCTGACACAAACACTACAGGAGATATGACCCCTAAACTATGGAGCAGCCACTGGCCAAATACCCATATCAATCTTAAAATCTGTTTTCCGTCCGATTTTGTTTTCAAATCATTAATTTATTTAAACTTTATAATGATTTATTATTTTGTGTCACGTTGCGTTCTGGGTAATTCCACAATAACTCATTCGCCGAAACAAAGGGTTGTGATTGTCGTCAGTGTCTTGACGTTTCAGAGGCGAACGGATGGATTTTAATTTGAAGAGAAACTTCGTCCTTGCCCCCGGCGATTTATTAATAAAGAATAATTTGACTAAGACTAATTGCGCTTTCAAGATAGACCCACTCCGGGTAAGGTAAGAGAGTTTAATTCGCAAACGAAGTAGATTATTTAAGATTGCTTGTTATCATAACCTAATTAAAAAATGGTATTTGGGTCAAGTGCTTGGGTCGCGAATACATAATTGTTTAAGTGTTAAATGTGTAAACAAAGACGCACTGTACCTAGTCATAATCGGATACCATCATTACTTACAAAGTGAAGATTTACATGCTTTGTACAATATTTGTAAAGCAGCAACAAAGACGCAGGACTTAAGTTGCTGCATACCTAACTGCAATTTTTGTGATATACAAAAAACTGTACTTGAACATTCGTTAACAAAGTTCCTAGATTCCACGAAGCCTGTGAAAAAGCGAATAAAACTGTTCAAGGAATTGCAATTACTCTTAAATTAAGTAAGAAAGATTTTATCAATCACGTCATCGAGTAACAGTTTGACAGCGTGAATACTTACTACTTTGAAAAATAAACAATAACCGCAAAAATATACCTCAATTTGTACAAAAAAAACCTTTCATTTCTGCTTCGATAATCGAATGCACTGACCGTACCGCGAGCGCTCAGTTGTTGTCAGAATCGGAATACAATATTCGTCTGTTCAATCAAACGAAATGAAACAACGCCGCGCCTCCCCCCTCGCCCCGCAGCCGCACCCTTCGTTTAGGGCGATCCATTCTACAAATTATTTACAGACAAACGCCATTTTTATTTTCGGTCCCAAAATATATAAAAGTCAACGACGAGGAAAGCGTGAAAATGCCGACGGCCAATCAACGGGGTCTGTGGAGTTGATTAAATCGTCACTGAAGTGTGATGCGATATTAATTAGTGTAGATAGTTAAAATAATGGTCTGGAAAAGAGTGTTTGAATAGTGAATAGCTTTTATAATATTGTAGCCTTATTTCTATACAAAAGGGGAATTTATTATTGCTATGAGTAATTCTGAGTTCTGTAACACAAGTGCTGAAGCTACTTACTAGGTACGGAGTCATATCAATGTATGTGATGTTGTTGTTCCATGTATTATATTAGTTATACATATTTTTTAACCTATGTAATCCCTTTGCTGAGAAAAATCTCTATCTTTGACCAGCAACTCCCAGTCTCTAGCAACAAAATCGTCACATCTTTGCTTTTTGGGTTACATGTTATATTATCAATATATTATTCAGCTATATATTTCATTATATTATATCTCTTTCAGTCGACTATCAATCCTTAACAAAACCTGTTTGTGTTTCAATAACCAATTTTTGAATTTTCAACATTCAGAATGAGCCATTCAGCCTTTGAAAGGATTTGTAAAACTGCCTTACAACGTAATTGATGTCACCTTATTTTATTAAATTGTTTAGTTATGCACGGGAATAAACTTACACATTAAAATATAACGCGTTAAGTTCCGTGTATAAGTACCTATACATTGTCACCTAATGGTGTTGCCACATAATACCTAAAGTGTATTGTTGAAGTAACAAAACTGTCATATCACTAGAATTCCATTATACTACTCGTAATCACCCTTGATCCCCATATAGACACCCCCTTTTTCTGTTTAGTTCTCGATGTCGTCATTATGCTTTATAGTCATCCGCCCTTTATGGGAGATAATTTGTATTATTTACGCTATTCGATGGATATTAAAAGCAATAGCAAATGCCCATAAAAAAACTTAGAATATACAGTTATGTCTTGCTAGTCATAACGCAAATAAACACTTACGGAATAGGGTTAGCATTAACATTAGGGTTAGATAAATCTATATCAAACAAATAACGAGTATCTGTTAAATTCAGCAGATTTAATAAATCATTGTAGGTATCTCTTAATAATTTATAAGAGTATGTCACAAAATACGAAACAAACCTTGAAGGGATTTTCCAATCACAGACATATGACAATACAATAAAACTACATCAGGTAACTTTATTTCCAGGAATACCGAAGGACAATTTGACGACCGGAACTCAATTACTGCGCACGTCCGTTATTTAATAACGTTATTATTTGATACTGGTACGTAACCGCGTTAAAATTGTTGTGTATAACAAATTACGCTGGCAAAAATATTGATATTGCTTTAAAAATACAATTACAAAAAAATAAAAATAAATTATATATGAGCATCTAATTTAGGTGTCATTTATCATGAAATATGTAATAAATATAAAATATTTAATTATATTTTTAAATTATTAAATTGAAATTTGATAATTTTCACATATTTTCATACTATAACCTGAAGTGTGAAATGGAACGAAAAACATTCACTTATTTTGAAGAAAAAAAAAAGAGTTTCGCGTTACGTATTGTATAGTTTTATAAAACTTTTTACCGTAAAAAATGTTTTGGGTGTCCTTTATCAACTTTTTAAATAGTAACCCAACACCACACACAGAGTATTATTATATCTGGGGCCACACTAAACAAATTATGATAATACAGTGGTAGCACAACACTGCAACCGCGCGCGGTCCCTTCATAATGCATTCACCGCACCCGATAACGAAATAACGTTATTATATCGCATTACGTAACGAGGTTACCGCCGCGGCATACAAATCGCAAGTCGCAACGACAACTTCCCGATGATTTGTTAAGGGTTGTTACACACACCATGTGGGCAGTTGGGTGTTAGCGTTAATTATGTTGATTAGAGGAAATCGAGTTACCAATGTCGACATGTATTTTGTTTTGTTTCGTTAACATGGTGGTTCAATTGTCTAATGTTGAATTTTGTCTCAGAATGACCATCAGTGGTATGGTATTATAGCTAGTTAATGGCAGTCTTTCCACTAACCTGCTTACCAAAAATGAAATCAACATTTTTAAAAGTTATTGAAAGCGAAATAACTTTCATATAATGAAACGACATAATTTTATGTTTAACTAGCTGTGCCCGCGACTTCGTCCGCGTGGAATAGTTATTTGGGCATATGGATATACTGTCGCAGACATTTTTTTAGATCATTTTAAGAGTAATAATTCTTTCATACTTTTTTACATTATTGTTGGTATCTTGAAGCGTTTTTTTAAATGAATAATTTTCCCCGTTTTTGTCACTTTCCCCATTATTTCTTCGCTCCTAACAGTTGTAGCGGGATGTTATTTAGCCTTAAACGTTCGTCAATAAATGGTCTATTCAACACAAAAATATTTTTTCAATTTGCTGAGTCAAATAAAAAAAGTCCCATTAAAAACGGCCCAGTAGTTTCCGAGATTCAATTTTCTGCCTACCCCCTTAGTCTATTGGCGTGATTATTTCTATCCTTCTTTACCTTCCAAGTAATGTTGAGTCAAATAAAAAAAGTCCCATTAAAATCGGTTTAGTAGATTCTGAGATTCAATTTCCTGCCTGCCCCCTAAGTTCATCGGCGTGATTATTTATATCCCAGTTTACTCTCCTGGTGATACTGAGTCAAATAAAAAAAGTCCCGTCAAAATCGGTCCAGTAGATTCTGAGATTAGCCCGGACAAACAGACAGACAGACAGACAAAATTTTTAAAAATTGTTGTTTTGGCTTCTATTACGGTAATTAAGACCCCCTGTAACAATTTTTCATAAAAATCTTCAATGTACAGAAATCGATCTTTTACAGTCTTATTATATGTATAGATAAGTCATGGCGCAGATGGCTTATGGAGAAAACCTTGTATTCTGTATAGGACGTTTCGTAAAACAAGATTTGAACAGAAGATGTACCCAAAGTAATAAAATAATCAATACATATTTGATCTGACATTGAATTTTTTAAAGGTTGTCTATTTAATGATATATACTTAACTTTATTTGATTCCTTTACATTTGCATGCTATTGTATATGGCTAAATAGGAGCACTTTCTCATTTATTACTATTTATTAATATGGCAAAACATGATGGTCTAGATGAAATTATATTATCAAATTTACCATGTTTTGAGCAAATAAACATATTCTATTCTATACTAAATATTTATTTATACCAACCCCTATTAATTTGCAAATAAAAAAAAGAATTTGAATGTAAGGACAATTGGATCAGATGTCATTAAGACAACCGTTCGATACCGGTAAGTTCATTTATTGTTAGAAAACAAGTAAATTTTTAGCCTGGTCTAAAAATGAAATAGTCAATTAAATTATTATCATTAATTAATTATTATTATCCTTCCCGATATCCGGAGCCGAAAAGAATTTTTTTAAGTGTTTTCTTTCCGATATTATCATTAAATTAATTATACTTCGCGCCTCGTCCTCGATATTAGTATTACACATGTAGTATCGCATAGATGTCACCACTACTGCACTAGTTGAGAATGTAATTTACCCTATTTTTATTTATTTTGAAAAGTGGGTAGTTGTTTTTCCTCCCTCCGGTTGCCGCTATTCCGTGTCTCGTCATTCGCAGTTTAGTGCTCGACCACTCAAGACACTATCGATCCTATATAGCTACTTTCGTGCAAAAATGCCGAAACGCAAAGTATCGAGATCGTGCGAGGAAGAACTAGAACACCTTATGCGCAAAATGCGTAAGCTAGAAAAGAAAATTCACGCAAATAACCTAGGGGAGCCAGCGGAAGGACCTAGCATATCGGATTGTGTTATCGAGACAGGTATGTAAAAAGTGAAAGTGATTGCATTTGAAGTGACCTAGTTTTATTTTGCGGGTGCATAATGCAAACAGAAATAGCCACTGGGGCTTTTTCGAAGCATTCGAATGTGACGGTTGGCGTTCAATTCATTGGGGATTGCTACCTAACCTGAATTTAAGATTATTCAAATTCATTTTGCAATTATAACTAACTACGCACCTTTTTCTTAACGTATTTACGTTGCGATGAATTGTGTAACCTGAATAGTCATTGGGGCTATTTCACCACACGCTTTTGAACCGACTATCGTACATGATATTCGCGTTTCTTCTTCCAGACACACCAGAAATGCTTGTACCTTCGGATTGGCTTATTGAACCACCCGAAGAGGATACGTTTGATAACGAGAACACCGCTGCTATTGAGCAAACCGAACTAAGTCATAAAACGCAAACCAAACTAGATTGTATCGAACCTGGCACATCTGCCATGCCCTCTGTGGATGAAACCACCACCACGGCGCAGTCAAAAACAGGCTTAGACACCGAAGTGCTGGAAATCCTTGGCGAAGACCCGTTGCTCGCGAATAAGCGCGGAAAGGAGATCCGCGAAGAAATAGCGTCCCGATTAGCACACATAGCCACGGAAGGGTTAAGCAAAGAAGCAAGAAAAGAGCTCATATCAAAATACCCGATTCCAGCAAATTGTACCCGGATTGATTCCCCAAAAATTTTCGGAAGTTAAGGCCGCTATGCAAGAAAGTTTTTTAAAGCGTGACAAAGGCATAGAAGCTAAACAGAAGCAAATGGCAAGTGCCATTTCATGCTTAGGCGATATAATCACGGCTCAACTAAATGTTGAAAACAAAGACATAGAATTACTCCAAAAATTGATGGACCTTAGCCGACTAATCTGTGATATCCAACATGCCGACTCTGTGACGCGAAGAAACTTTATCCTTTTTTCATTAAAAAAGGACATGTCTGAACATCTGTCAACGACAAACATTGATTCTTTTCTCTTCGGAGAAACACTCGCCGATACATTAAAAGCAGCAAAAACAATCAATAAGTCAGGAGTTGAGCTAAAGGCGGACCAGCCTAATAATAACCAAGCAGCAAGGCGGTCAAAACTTCCTAGTCAGAAGAATTTAAACAGGCAGCCTCCCGGGCCGGCATACAGGCAGCCGGGCCCTCCGCAGCGGAGCCGCGTGCCTGCACCGAGAGCGCGCGGAGCCCCGCCACCGCCCGCGCACTCATCGAGACCGTGGCAGCGTCATCAGCCGCAGCAGCCGCCAGCGCCGACCCGACGACACCTGTAGATACAGTTAAGTATGCGGGCCGTTTGTACTCTTTTCGAGATCAATGGTCTCTTATAACGGAGGATCGTAAAATCCTCTCATGGATTGATGGTTATAAAATCCCTTTTTCTTGTCCAGTATTTCAAACAAGTATCCCACCGTCTCCAATATTATCTAGCAAAGATAAAATGCAATATCAGGAGGCAATTGGCGATCTTCTGCGAATTGGTGCAATATCTATTTGTAAACCTTGTGAAGGTCAATTCATATCAAGTGCTTTCCTTACTCCTAAACCTAATGGCAAGTCGCGGTTTATTCTAAACCTTAAGAAACTTAACCAGTTTATAAACACCGACCATTTCAAGCTTGAGGACCTTCGCACTGCTGTAAAACTTATCACTAAAGACTGCTGGATGACTACACTAGACTTAAAAGATGCTTATCTTTTAGTTAAAATTCACAAAGATTCCCGTAAATACCTACGTTTTATTTTTGACCAAAAAATATACGAGTTTAACGTCTTACCTTTTGGACTCAATACAGCGCCTTTCGTTTTCACAAAAATAACTAAACCTGTTGTAAAATTACTTCGATCAGCTGGATTACTCTCCACTTTGTATTTAGACGATTGGCTCTTGATCGGACAAACCCCTTCAGATTGCTTGCGCAACTTTAATACCACCAAAAAGCTACTTGAGTCTCTTGGCTTCATTGTCAACGAAGAGAAAAGTTCCCTTGTGCCTTCCATGGCATGTAAATTCTTAGGCATGATCATAAACTCTCATGAGCTAACTATTAGTTTACCTCAAAAAAAAAGGACACGCATTGATTCACAACTTCGAGAGTTTCAAAATTTACACCGTTGTTCGGTTCGAAAATTAGCTCAACTAACGGGGCTACTTGTGTCAGCTTGTCCTGGAATTGAATATGGGCTTCTTCATACAAAGGAGTTTGAACGATGCAAATTTTTGAACCTGAACAACGATGACAATTATGAAAAGATAATAAATATCCCAAGTTATTTGCAAGTTGATATTGATTGGTGGCTTAACCACGTAAGTCATTCAGTGCGCCGCATAAGAAATGACCAATATCACACTGAAATATTCTCTGACGCCTCAACGACGGGGTGGGGCGCAGCCTGTCTAGACAAGACGGCTAGTGGGATTTGGTCAATTGAAGAGCGTAAAAAGCATATCAATTATCTTGAACATTTAGCCGCTTTTATCGCGCTAAAAACATTCGCAAAAGATCTTTTCGATCGCCAAGTCCTTTTGCGCGTTGACAATTCGACTGCAGTTGCCTACATCAACAGAATGGGTGGCGTTCAATACCCACACCTCACAGAAATTACACGGGCCATTTGGGAATGGTGTGAAGTTCGTAAACTTTTTATTTACGCATCCTACATCAAATCTAATGACAACGTCATTGCAGACGCTGAATCGCGCAGAAACCACCCAGACATTGAGTGGGAGTTAGCAGGCTGGGCCTTCGACCTCATAACTCATTCCTTTGGTCTCCCTGAAACAGATCTTTTTGCAAGTCGCATTAATAAAAAATGTGACTCGTATATATCATGGCAGAGAGATCCTGATGCAGCCGCTATAGATGCCTTCACAATATCCTGGGCAAATACAAAGTTCTACGCATTTCCCCCCTTTTCGGTAATATTAAAAGTCCTGAGGAAAATTACTGCCGAAAAATCTGAAGGCATTATCGTTGTACCACTGTGGCCCACGCAGCCATGGTACCCTGTTTTCCAAAGCCTCATAAATTCTAGAGTTTTAACGTTTCAAGCTCATAAACGTCCTTTGATCTCGCATTCCAGCTCCAGCCGGATTCATGAGACAATTACCCTTGTGGCTGCCATCTTATCCGGGAGACGCTATCACGAAGAAGCTTACCAGCGTCTTCCATGGAAGTAATGATGGTATCATTATCCACAAGTTCAATCAAGCAATATGACAGTTGCCTGGGTAAATGGTGGAATTATTGTATGTAATAAACACAACGAAATATTTATCGCGTCTGTGCCGACTGTGTGTGCACAATATGGTACCCTTAATTCAAGTAGATCCGCCCTTTCTTTGTTTTTAGGCCCTAACATATCCAAAAATCACAGAATACAAAGATTTTTCAAAGGCGTATTCCGTCTTCGACCATCAACACCGAAATACAATTGCACATGGTACACGTATGGTATCTTTCATATAAACAGCTTTTCAGAAAAACTGTTACATTATTGGCTCTTACAACCGCCCATTGATTACAAATTTGATCAAAAATATTAATATTTTTCTAAATCATATCAGTATGTATAAATAAATAAATAATAAATTAATTAATATTAAAAATTTCTCACGCTACTATTTTAGTCTTCTATAAAAATAGAACTTCATCTGACCTGTTATTCGTTAGTATTAAAATGTAACACAAAAAAAAAGTACTTTGGCTGGGTAAAAAGTACATTGAGCGAGTGCGGGATCGACATATCCGTGTTCTCTGCGCACGTCGCGCGCGCGCGCGCTTAGCGTTTGTGTCGATGCGATCCGCAACACAGTTTGCTGGAACGGGAGTTCAAATGTGTTTGCGAGTTCTATAACAGAACCACACTTAAATAATGATTGCACCTCGTTAAAAATTCTGTATAAATCTTAGAGATAAAACTAATTGTTTTCTCTAATAATTATATTAAATCTTAATTATTATTACTACTTTTATACGATTGTTACATAATACTTGTATTCATTATGTAAAGGAATTTATTTTTGGGTTTAATTATATACAATTTGTAAAATAAGTATGCATTTATCTGGTAAAATACAATTTTTTTTCATTAACAATGTGTTTCAATCATTGATGATACACCATGAACTAACTCTCAATGTCTACATGTGTAATACTAATATCGAGGACGAGGCGCGAAGTATAATTGATGATTAAACGAACTTACCTGTAAGTGAAGTTCTATCATAATTATACGAAGCGCCTCGTCCGAAGATATTAGTATCCCGCCCACCCTTAGTACCTACCCTGATACTAATATCTTCGGCATGACATCAATGATTAAAAAAAAAAAAAAAAAAAAAAGGACATACTCTAAACTTAATGACGAGACACGGAATAGCGGCAACCGGAGGGAGGAAAAACAACTACCCACTTTTCAAAATAAATAAAAATAGGGTAAATTACATTCTCAACTAGTGCAGTAGTGGTGACATCTATGCGATACTACATGTGTAATACTAATATCTTCGGACGAGGCGCTTCGTATAATTATGATAGAACTTCACTTACAGGTAAGTTCGTTTAATCATCAAGTATCTAGCATTACTTCATGAAGACATCGTTTTAAAAGTGGAGTATCTTTTAGACAAGTTCACCACTGACACATTTATATTGCGTTGTCAGCAAATTTATTTTTCGTGTCAATTACTATTAATAATTAACAATTTTTACTGACAATGTTAATTCTTGTTTATTTTACCCTATTGTATTTTCATGCTTTAAAATTCGGCAAGAACATTCATTTACTATGTTCTTACGTAAATAAAGAATTATGAATTTTGTAAGACAGTCTTACAGTCAGTCGGACAGTAGACAACAATGATATTTCTCTCATTCAATAGCCGTTAAGTATTGGCCGTCAACTCTATTTATTTTCTTCGTGTGCTGCGACGAAAACAGCACCAAAACTCAGTTTGTCATTCTGCGAACACTTGCACCTGCGTGTCATCGACTTGTAGTACCAGCTGACTCATCCCGGGCGTTAATCACCGACCACACCCGTTTATCTACGTACAAGGAAATGTTTGTATAGACGCCATATTTACTAGTTTCGTATGACATTTTGGTGAAAGTTTCCTTGCCTGTGATTGGCTAATGCACCCTGCGTAGGCGATACGCCGCCTGCGCCGCCGCCATATTGTTGTTTTCATTGCCGGTAAGAGCAGAGTGTCGATCGAGGAAGGTGTTAGTGCTTGTACTCTCCATTCTTATCTGCAATAACTTGCTTTCTATCTGCAAGATGCCTAAGAAGTGTTGTGTTTGCAACAATTCGCGACAGGACGCTATTTTGTACCATTTCCCGTCTAGTGAGAAAAGACTTCAAGTGTGGTTAAAGTACATAAATCGTGATTTAGTTATAGTTCACCAAACATCACCTAACCAGTTATCGAAGCTTTTTGTTTGTGAGAAACACTTCGAAAAAAGGTTTATTACATCGAAATCACGACTCGTGGGTAAAGCCTATCCTTCCTTATTTACTGAAGAAGAAATCACGAGTGGATTATCATCAGTGGAGAATGTTGGTGAGTATTTTTTTACAGTAACATGTTGATTGGAATTCATGTTGTACAACACTGATACCATCTCTTTTACGGTGAATGAAAGAGTTGTGAGGAAACCGGCACATCTACAACAAAAAACCTAGACGTGTGAAGACACTAAGCTGCGGTGGCTCAGCATGGTGGGCAATATACTTAGCTTAAAACCTCCACACAAAATAGAATATAAGTCTGGTCACTGGGACTTTTGTATCATTCCTTTTGAGCATTTGTGAGTCAAATCTATATGTTTTGTAATTTCAGATGGCACAGTCACAATAAGTGGAGTTAACCTTTCCATACTGTATGACCCTCCACACCTAATTAAGGGTTTAAGAAATAACTTTCTTAATAAGGATATAGTAATAGAAGGAAAAAAGTCAAGATGGCAAGATATTGTTGATGTTTACGAAACAGATAACAACCACACAGAGTCCAGGCTGCTTCACAAATTGAATGACCAACACATCATTCCGGAGAAGATAAAGAAGATGAAGGTATGATATAAGCTCACATTTCTATTCATATATTATGTAACAAGTTGCATTTGTTTGATTGAAAACTGGTTACAACTTCGGATAAGCTGTCAGTAGAAACAAATCTTAGTGTTGGTTAGAAACACACCCAGTTTCGCACAAGACTAGAATCATATTACTGTATTTTTATCTAAGTACAACAGTGAAATAAAGGAGGACCGGCAAAAATGTATGGAGGCTGGTCCAAGCACCAATAACGACATGACATATGTCATTAGAAAGGTATTTCAATATACTACAATAGTTACTATCGGAGCTCATTTCAAATCACTGTGAGAAAAAAGTTATAGTGATATATAGAAAAAAAAATTGCTTTTCGTTTATGAAAATAAGTTTTTTGTATCGCCGTAACTTTTCTTTCACACAGTGATTTGAAATGAGCTCTCATAGTAACTATTGTAGTATATTAAAATACCTTTCTAATGACATATATCATGTCGTTATTGGTATCAAGGACCATTTTGTCCGGTCCTCCTTTAAATAGATCTATTTTGTGTTCACATACACTTGTTTTTCAGGTCAAGAACTGCGTGAAAGTGTTCAGCAATACTGTATCTGCAGCTTTATCTTATACAGCACAGTTCTGTAAGTAGCATAAACATATTTAAATTTAAGTTTACAATATTATTACTTATGCTATACTTATGTAATATAATATTACAAATTCTTAACTAGGTATAAGGATTGTCGAAATAAAATTATATAATAATAAAATACTTTATTGCACATAAAAAGTATTTCATAGGCTAACATAATGCTAAGAGCATTCTCTATCTTTGGTGATGGGGAGAAATTGATTGGTAGTGCGAAAAAGTATTGCAGAGAGAAAGTAAAGTTATACTGTAAAACAAATCGCTGGTAATAATAAAGTAAATAAAGTGTATGCTGTTTGTGTACCTTAAATAAATAAATATCAGGGAGGAAAATATAGATATAGGTCTTTTTCACCCTACACTCTCAATTCGTTTTATAACAAATATATATATTTTCTTTTTCAGCTCATTATGCAGATGGCAGACCCGTGAGTGAGACTGTAAAAAATACGTCAGAAACAGTGGGGTTCTTCGATAAATTATTTGACTCCGTGAACGGAGCGGCGACTTTTTCGAAGAAAACGAAAGGAAAGCCCCTGCGAGCCGCCGTCACCGAAAAGTCACCGCATCATGAATTTTGGGTGGAGGCAATAGAAAAATTAAGTAGAATGAAGTTTGTGGATGCTACTGGAAAGCATAAGTCTGTTCCCTCCATAGAAAATTTTATTATAACATTAAAAAGTTATATGAGGCTGTGGCAGATTCTTAAGGACGTAGGCGTAAAAATTATGAGGCCACTATACTTTAACTCAGACCCAATAGAAAACTTCTTTGGTCAAGTGCGGGCGTACAATTATAGAAACAACGACCCTACCTGCCACAGCTTCAATTGCACTTTCAAGTCATTATTGATTACTAGAATAATTAAGTTCCACAATGAATCTTTTAATTGTGAGGATGACTCGGCAGACCAAGTTATTACACTTCAAAAACTATTTAACGAGGAGCAAGCAGTTGTCACGCCGGGTCATCCCAAGGTACAGCAAAATGTCGCGTCTATGTTAGACGAGGCCCGAAGAGAACGTATTAAAGTTCACTCTCGGGCCTATACCGCCGGATGGGTAGTGAGGAAAATATTTAAAAAATTAAATATAAAGTGCAGTGGATGTAAAGCCAGTTTCACCACAAGCGAGCTTGGTAGCGTCCATAACTGGATAAGCTACCGTGAATATAATAACGCAGCTAAAAGAAGCCTTAGCTACCCATCCGAAGGTGTAGTGAGAAGCTTCGGTGCAATAGTGACAGAAACAAATGAATATTTGGAACACAAAGGCCAAGAAAATACCATATCCGAAAACATAAAAGCTGCCTTTATTTCCAAATATTCATTTGACTTTGTCCATTGTACCGAACATAAGACATTGCTGGTGAGTCATTTTGTGGACTTAACTGTCCGGTTCACAATAATGAATTGGTGCAACACAATAAATAAAATTTTAAAGGGCACAGACATACACAGACTTTATGGCCGAGATTTGCCGCCTATGCAAGATAAAGCATACATGAAATATAAAAAGAAGCTAAAAAATAAAAGTTTTAACAAGTAATTGTGTTTATTTTTATTTAATTTACTCCAATTATACCTTACAGGCTTAACCTTCTTTAAGAAATTTGAAAGGAATAAAAAATGAGTATGTAAAAACAAAAGGAATTGGCTGTATTCCCGAAGTATCCAAGCTTTATTTGATGGTTACATTAAAAAAAACTAAAGTCATACAACACTAGGCTGTTTTTTTTTTCTTTTCATTACGGAAAATTTTCTTGTTCACGAGTTGGTAGTCTGAATACGTAGTATTCTCTATGTCGTCTGTGTCACCGACTGCCGACGGGCCGTCACGAGGTGACGTGGGAAAGGATCCAGTTGTGTTATTGCGCTTTTGGCAAGGGGCTTGGGTGTTGTTTTATTAGCGTTGTTAGTGTGGCTGGAAGGGTAACAGAAGATATTTAGGATTTGAATACGATAGACAAAAAACATTTGCACCGGCGTGTCATCGACTTGTAGTACCAGCTGACTCATCCCGGGCGGACTTACAGTAGCATCTGTATCATTTCGAGAGGTGGTAATCACCGACTGCCAACGAGCCCTCAAGAGGTGACGTGACGGCGACGGGGAACGGGCGCAGTTGTGTTATTGCGCTTTTGGCAAGGGGTTCGGGTGTTGTTTAAAATGTGCTCGCAATAGTAGTTCCATGACTCTTTACCAAAATTTAAAAAAGGGCTATCTAAGCTTATGGAAAAGGATTAAATTACTTGGTCTGTACAGTGTTTCAGCTGAATATATATTATTTATCTCTTTTTTATTAATATGTATTTAAATTATCCATAATTTACCTTTAGTTTTCATTTTCATATTATTAACTGTTATTGTTTGTCACGAATGTTGTGTTCACCTATAATAGGTATACAAATATGTAAATATATGTATATGTAGATGTAAATACTAAGGTTTATATTTAAGATGAGCGATGTATATATATGTGTATACTGTTGGTGTTCCTTTTTAAATAAATAAATAGTAGGTTATGTTTTTGGGTTATAATTTCACTGTTGTTTCATGATGACGACTTGCGTTTACCGGCAAGATTGCAACTGATCAATTTAGGTGCAATAGCACACAATACACGACGGAGTATCATTTCAGGCAGATTATGCACAAACAGTTTAATATAAAAAAACAAATCTGATAAAAGCCGAAAATGGTTTTAATAATAAGTACCTACTTAAATGGGACTTTTTTCTAAACTTCACTCAACATCTATATTATTTTTGGCAAGGCAAAACGGATATTAAGTAAAAGGAAAATATAAACAAGTAGTTTTTTTTACAAAAAGGCAAGCTTATTTGATATTATGGAACATCCTCTTGTAAATTTACCCTTGAATACGCTGCGATTGAAATATTTCCAACATTTTGATACACAGCGAAGAAGTTATTTCCTTTCAATATTAAAGAATGCATCGCTGCAGTTTAATATATCGCATTCATCGCATGCTTCAGGCACGTGCGGTTCCGTCTTGCACACACAATGCACACTCATTCAGAAGACTTGCTCCAATATTTGACGACCACTATGGTGTAATGGTCAAGAATTTGACTATTAACCAAGAGGTCGCGGGTTCGATCCCCGCACTGTACAAACATTTGTGTGCATGAACATGTTTGTTTGTACCGGTCTGGGTGTTATTTGTATTTATTTAAGTTTATTTGTAATACCACTGTTGATTCTGATATCCGTAACACAAGTGCTTAAACTACTTACCACGGAGTCAGATCAATGTATGTGATGTTGTTGTATATTTATTTATTTCTTTATATATTTTACTAGTGGAAAGTTCACACGTCGGTTATGCAAGCGACTTGCTATAAAAAAATAGTTTCCCATTGCCTAAAAAAAAAAATTTTTTTTCATATATTTTCCTACCTACAATGTGTACCTATGTGTCCATTTTCATACTTTTGTCGACGTCACCTCCCTATGTTATTCATGAATGCACAACAAATAATCAATTCCTTTAATAGTTGTTACCAAGCAGTTCTAATAATAATAATAATTAATATTTTAAAAATTTATTTATTTATTCAGTCTTCTAAGGACCACACACAATTAATAAAAATGAAATTAGAATTACATAAAATTTACTAAAACAAATAATTAATTAATAAGACCAGACCAATTGTATTTAGAATAATATAAACAGAATTTAAAATAATTTTTTTGTATTAGCCAGTACATGCACCATGCCAAGGTGATTCACGTACTGGCAGTAATGCTTTTAGCATTAAGTCTGTCTTTTAGAGTTGTATAAAAACCTAACTAAACTTAATAAAATGTTGAATGGTGCATCATTTTTTTAAACCAATAAATTAACTATGTATTGTCATGTGCATGATTTAGATAGTTACTTATCTTAGCGTTCATTAAAAATTAGTGGACCCGGCAGACGTTGTCCTGCCCGCTGTTTTCGTAATTCATCAATATTTTGTCATTGTTTACACCTTTTCTGGACTTCCACAAATATTTCAAGGTTAAAATTATTAAAATCTGTTCAGCCGTTCTCAAGTTTTAGTGAGACTAACGAAAAGCATTTCATTTGTAAATGTAATATAGCGATCAGCCCACCTGAATTTTCCCTTCGGAATCAAAAAAGTAGCCCATGTCCTTTCTCGGATATCAAAATATCTCCATACGAAATTTCATGCAAATTGGTTCAGTAGTTTAGGCGTGACAGACAGACAGTGTTGCTTTCCATTTATAATATTAAGTATGGATAGTAATCTCAAAACATGCATTGCTTGTTGCAAAAAGCTGCTGAAAATTAATATATCGCTAAAAACGCCATCAAAAATGAAATCCTTCTCCCAAATATTTGTCTTCCGCAATTTCATATCGTTGATTTCAGCAGCAACCACTGAACAAGACAGTGCAGTCTTGGGAGCGAGAGACTGGCTTTCGTTAACGCTATCTCCTTTCGCGCTTTGCCGCTTATATTTATCGCCACACCACGTGGGCCCTGTACAATGTGTTCACTCTTGCTATCGTGTTTCGGGGCTGAATTTAATAGCTTAGAATCGTGTAGAGTGAACAACAGGCTAGATGACACCACCACTCGTTGACATACTCTTTATTACAAAACGGTCTGCCTCCATTGATTTTCTATGGGAATAAAAAATCATGATGTCACGGTAGTGTATCAGAATTCGGAGTCGATTGACCGAATATTTATTGAATTGTGTGCATTAAAAAATTGGTTTCTACATCTTTTTGGAAATATACTGGTTGTATTAACTTCATATGAGCTATGTTTTTTAAATTTCATGGTCATGACAACATTTGAAATAGGCGTCATTATGCCTACTGTACGTATGCATTAAAAATAAGGTTTGCAAGCTCAAGACTGTAGTAAAGTGCTAAATATTTTTATTCGCTCGTTACTTGTTTTCATGATCATGGTCTATTTTTATAAAATATGTATCACTGCCTCTTCTGTTTCTGATAATTTCTTTAAACTCGTTACATTTTAATTCGTATCAATATCGATACTATAGTATCGCTGTCTGATTATGGCTTTCTCTGTCTCTAGTTTTCTTCATCACGTCACTGTAATCGAGCCCTTCTTTTGTTTTTTGTAACCTTTGCGATGTCGCCACGATCTTTGTCGTAACAACATCGTGACAGTGTTATCACTCGATCATTACTCATTCCAAATTCAACTTCCTAATATTATTGCAGCGTGACTTATTCTTGCTAGTTGTAGTCTCGACGATTTTAATCATATCAACGTCGTACCCACATCGTCTTCAAGTCGTTTCTCACTTTTTCGTCGCCATTATTTACAGGGACACCTCGCACGCGAGTCCCGGGGGCGCGAATTCATCATCGGACAAAAGAAAATTGCCGCGAGGGGAAGACGTCGGAAGCGGTTATTGTGCCTTTGAGATGTTTTCCATTGAGAATCTTTTAGATGTTTTATTAATAAAGTAATTGGATGCATTTACTGATTTACTGAGAAGAGGAAATGGTACTTTGATTTAGAGGACTTGACAAAAATAGTTTATGTTTATTTTGATTGATCTTTCGTTGTGATCATTGTAAAGTTATTACTATTTGTTACGTTGAGGGACAGCGTCCAAATATCCGTAAAACCTTTAAATAAGCAAATAAAAAATTGTACGGTTTTTGACTTGACAACGTCTTAATTCGATGGAGCCGGCTGCACGCACCAAAATACATGACGCATGCGGCGTTACCTCGCTCTGAGGCGTTCCATTCAAGGCTCGAAGTGCAAGCGAGAGCGCGGAACGAGCGACAAAGAGGCAGCATGATAAAGACGTTGTCACGTTCAACTATCGTCAGTTAACCGACTTTACAGCCAACCATTTTTTTTTTAAATCATTAATTTGTAACATTCAAAAGGGCAAACGTTAAATAAATCAAAATCTGTTTCACACAATCAATTTCTGAGCAACTTATCAGTGAACGTGTAAATCCCGAATACTCGGTGCAACGGCGATGCAAATCCGCGTGAAATTACTGCAATTGACCCTCGCAGTAACTGATATAACAATGGCGATGCGGGCGAATCGATTGGACGCCGTCATTTCAAGGACGTACTTACTACCAAACGTTCGTTCGTACTTTCGAGTATTGCCAGCTCTTTCGCTCGTGCGAGCGCGACGGTCTGGGACCTAAGCTGGAGGGAGCGGAGATCTGAAAATAACGAATTCTGATTGGTTATTCAGAACTCATCTCCTTTTCTCTCCTCTCTTCTCCGCTTTTGTGGAAACGGGGTCTGAGAGTGACAGGGATGACTATATTCGAAGCTATAGACGACGGCTTAGAGAGTAGGGGTACCTATGGCTACAGCCCGCGACCGCGCCCGCATCGCCCGACCGCAACTCTGAGCGTTTAAACACTGGGTACGGTTAGATACAAAATTGATTGGAATAACGATCTTGTTGTCTTTTCGAAATTAAAAATAGCGTTGTAAACGCAAAAAATACTTAACAAATAAAAATTTAGCCTGTTTCATCTTAACCGATTGTTAAATATTTGTAAAAATATTTCTCTCAGGTGATTTGAGGGTGTCTCCTACAATCATTGATGAAACACACACTGGCCCAAAGCGTTAAAAAGCACTTACAAAATTCAACGACTCCATTAAGGTTCTCGGTAGCGCAGTGGTCAGAGCATTGGACAGGACTTCCAAAGGTCGGGGGTTCGATTCCTCCCCGATGACCATAGCCGAAAAGAATTTTTTAAGTGTTGTCTGTTGGAATAACGATAGTATAAGTAATGCTATCGTTATTTCGTATAGTATTGCTTATACTACATCTCCTGAGGATGCCACGTGTCGTTGCGAAACGCGTCAAGTGTTTTGTTGGTGTCAGTGTTATGATTCCAGATGCATCTTCTGAGTTACGTTGTGAGTTGTAGGTATTGTAAGTCCTGCGACTTCTAGCTCTGGCTTTTTCGGGTGATTACAGTTGGATGTATTTTGGTTCCTGCGCTGGCGTCGTTTAGTGGAAATTTAAAGCAATATAATCCTCTTTTTCAGCTTTAGTCATGGATTTCCGCAAAGTAACGCTTGATTCCATCAGCTTATACTATCGTTATTCCAATTAATTCTGTATCTAACCGTACCCTAATAGGTCGAAAACACGTTGATCTCAGAAAGCAATTTTAAAATGCTGTCTATTTATCTACCGTTTTTTGTAGATGAAATCAATAATCAAAAACACACAATGTCCTGTGTCATAATTAAATATGTAACCGTATTTCATGTTCACGGAAAAAAACATGTTATATTTATATTTATTTAGTAGGTATGTGTCCGTAATTTTAACTACTTACTGTATTAGAATATGGCGTATTTAAGTAAGTACAATTCTTGGCTTAGTTTTTCAATCTCTATTCAAAGAGCATGAAACAGAATGTTACTTTACAGACAGTAGTGGATCTGATATCAGCCTATATACGTCCCACTGCTGGGCACAGGTCTCTCCTCAACTATGAGGTGGTCCAAGCCATGCTCCACCACGCGGGCTCAGTGCGGATTGGTGGAGGGGTGTGTGTAAGGTAAGTGACCAACCTTACAGTCAGATGTTATTAAGCCGCCCGAGGGCCTCTGACCAGGCTTAACAACTAATATATTATATCGATATTAACCGGGACCAACAGCTTAACGTGCCTTCCGAAGCACGGAGATGCTTGTAAATAGACGTCACTTGTATGGTCAGATTGGTCACCCATCCCAAATATGACCGCGCTTTAGGTTGCTAACTTTTGGTATCACTACCAAAGCGCTGCAACCACTGCGCCACAAGCACCTCCGTAGTGGATGTCCATCTCAAATTGGTAAAATATCTTTTAGACACCAAAAAACTTTAACTTCAGTTGATTAAAAGTCTGAATTTTGTTTTTCCTTCAATGAAAAGCTCATTCATTAAATTTTAATTATTAAGTAAATGATGATGTCGGTGCTGCCGACAGTACAGCGTTATACCTGCATTTCCCGGGGGGCTCGTGCCGGGACAATGGAATGCCTTCTGTTTAGTGGAAGGAAACAATCGTAATACGAGTATAATTTGAAGCGGCCACGGCTACGGCGCGGCTGCTCGTTTCGCGAAGGAAAACGCTTTCAACTGGGAAAAAGTTGAACGAATGAATTGAGAGGCGGCTAAATTTTTTTTTACGTGTATTAGGTAACCATTTTTTTTATCAATGAAAATGGATTGTTGCATCATTTTGTTACATAAATTATTTATAATGGAGCGTGCTTTCTGAAAATCAAAGAATTAATTGATTGGGTTATAAATTGTGTCACCTTAACCCTTGTTTGCTACTCATGGGTCAGTGAGACCCTGCAATCTCTAAAACCTATGTTTACATGCAATGATTCTTAGCAACTGCGAGTCACCCGTCCGTGTATTCTCGGCATGGCGCTCGCTGCTTCGCGAGGTGGGTGTGTCCAGTGGTTTAGTCAAAATTTTCGCGCCAAAATAGCAAGGAATAGTCCTTGAATAACAAGGACAGGCGGTAAATTTGCAAAGAAAACAATCAATGACGATTGCGTATAATACTTCAATAATACTTCAAAGATATTCAAACTGCCTCTGCCTGGAAGATCCAGTTATTATTATTTATTTATTAAACGAACAACGTTTTAAAGTGAAATGACAATAGTCCCACAAAACTATTTACATTGTTTGTCTGTGGGATCACGAGTCTCTAACATATCAAATCAAATCTTAAAGACTAAGTTAAGTTAGCTAAAAAATACTAAATATAGTTGTCTAAAATATGGCGCAGCGGTATTTATCCGTATAAAAAAATACAACAATTTTTTTTTTCCTGTAAAATTTTCATTTGGAATATTTGCTCAATTAATGCTTGTCCATATTGTTTACATATTTTGAACAAATGATATGTTTATTTCAGTTAATACAGGAAATTCAGTCTTACATTATTATCACAATAGCAGATTATTATTAATGAAAAAGGTTTAAATGCGAATTTGGCATTCGCGCCGCACCGCCGCGCCGCGGCGCGTTTACTAGCCCAAGCGTAGTGAGTCGACGTAGTAGTGAGGGTCGAAAACGGTCATGGTTCTTTATTCCGGCAATCAGTTGTTTTAACCACTCACTCTAACTAACAAATCACTCAATCTAAACTTATGTCATATCATTGCGGATCTGTCCACAACCAATCGCTTCACTCAGCACTTTACTCTTTAATCTGGTAATGGTGGTTTTCTTTGCATCAGTGTGGGAGAGGTCCCACACTGATGCAAAGAAAACCACCATCCAATTCATCCCGGCAGCCAAGTGTAACCAAACTAACCGAACGACGCCGCGCCGTACATATGAGAGACGCTTCGATTTGATTGAGCGGTGGGCTCATCAGAACTGCGGCTGACAGGCCGTGGCCGAGAAATAGCGGAGCGGTTTGTAATAGTGTCATGAATTTCTCAGTAACGAAAGTCAATAGGCACCTTCTGGGTAAGCTCGCTACATCGTCGACATCTTCTTTACCTCTAAGGGGGAGAATGATGTCAGGAGCGAACCCATATTAATTTAAAAAAAAACACGCAAGCCTCGGAAAGCACGTTAAGCCGTTAGTACTGCGCCTGATCTATCTCCTGTCATGTCGGATTGCCGTCTCACCGAACTTTGAGAACATTGATGGAACAGTAAGTGCACCTGTGTATTGCGCTCACACTTGTGTACTATAATATCTCCTGCGCAGTTGGCTAATTTCTGTTGAGATTGGCCGGCGTGGTCGAAATCGGCTAGGAGGACTATTACCTTCTATCTAGACCAACACCTAACTTACCAGAGCGCCGAACGCCACGCCGCATCGTAAATATGAAACGAGGACTCTAGGCCGCGGCTCAAAAGTCGTGGAGCGGTTTTTAAGAGTGTACCTTGTACCTAGACCAAAACCTAACTTACTAGAGCTCGGAATGCCACGCCGCGTCGTAAATATGAGACGGAGACTCTTCGGCTTAAAAGTGCGGTGGACTCATCAGACCTGCGGCTGGTAGGACGTAGCCGAGAAATCGCGGAGCGGCTTATAAGAGTGTACCTTCTATCTAGACCAAAACCTTTACCAGAGCGCCGAACGCCACGCCGCGTCGTAAATATGATATGGGCACTCTTTGGTTTGACAGTGCGGTGGACTCATCAGACCTGTGGCTGGCAGGCCGCGACTGAGAAATAGCGGAGCGCTTTGTAAGAGTGTACCCTCTGTCTAGACCAAAACCTTAAGTTATGTTTTAATGCGGAAGAGCGCAGAATGCCACGCCGCGTCGTAAATATGAGACGGAGACTCTTTGGTTTGATAGTACTGTGGACTCATCAGACCTGCGGCTCACAGACCGCGGCCACGGTGTAGCGGAGCGGTTTGTGACAGTGTACTTTTTAGAACTATGTTTGACGAAACTACGCATCGCAGTAAATATGAGACATAGACGCTTCGAACTGAGGCTGTGAGAGGAATTATTCTTTAGAAATAAAACTAAATAAATCTCGTAAGTGCGCAGAAAGCTACACCAATAAAACTACCTACCTACCTCAGGTTGGAATTTTTAAACTTCAGTGTCAACTTCTTAGACGATGGTAGAAACATTTTTTTTTAAATATTAGCGTAAGCTAACAGCAGATCATAAAATCAGGCCTAGTTTTGGTAGGTACCATAATCGAGATAATAGTATTTTACGTCTAGGACAACAAATAGGTAATACTGTATCTTCGAAATCATGTGTGGTTGTGGGTCTTAACTTATCGGATCAATACTGGGTCAAGGATATTAGGGGCAAATTAAAAATCTAGGGGCGAGTTTTCAATAGTATTAAAAGCGCTAACAGTCCGATTCAATTAATTCCGGTTTAATCATAGCTGCGTATATAGTTATATATTAATGTCGGTTAATATTATTGCTGCGAATGCCTGTGGCCTCTCGGCCTACGGTGAACCCGCCACATCCCCGACTCACATGGCACAGGAGGGCACCGTCAGGTTTTTTAGTGGGTAGGCGGGTTCTCTCTCTGAGGCCCGGAGTCCCACATTACTCTCAGCTACCCCCGCGGCTGGTCGGTATGCGTAACATCATTTCCCTGACGTTAAAAAAGGTCGGTTAATATTAAACAGTCCCACAGTAAGATATTTAAATCTATGTAATCAGTACCGCTGTTATCAAACCCCCGCCACCGAACGCACGGCTGCGGGCAGACGCGCATATTTGCGGGGCCTTCTGCGCTTTAAACTCCGACTACTACCGAACTAACCCAAACCCGTCCAACCCGTAACCCCCGCGCATAAAGCTCAATATCCAACAAATAAAACAAACGCTAAACTTTTCTCATTACACGCAACATAACTATGTCACATATTCCCCGCGGCGTGTACCGTTTGATTGTGTATAGAAATCCAATGAGTTTTGTGATTTATTAATGAAGCGGAATTCTGTTGTAAATGCGACGAGAATAATGTATGAATGTAATTAGATTAACATAAGTGTTGACCCTTGTTACATATATATTTCGGAAGCTACTGATCCTGGCTTTATAGTGAGTTACATGGACAATCGTGATTTAGCCTGATTTGTGAGTAATAATCATTAATCTTTTGAAAATAATCGTTTTACCGTGCCACCGTCCCTGACCTACGACAACTCGCAGCCGGCCCGCATCTACGCACACTTACGCATAGCTTGTCGTCCGTTGGATCGCTTCGCTGCAGTTTGACGCCTTGCGCTTTATTTACCTACATTAAATCTTACGCCGTTGATTCGCTTGGCATGGCACCGCCGGGAAATAAATGCGCCGCATGTCGCCACCACATTAACACTAAGGAGTTCCTTGCATGCTGCGCTTGCTTGTCTAGGTACGATCTCTTGTGCGCTAACGTTGGTATAAAGCGATTTTATCAAATGAACCAAGAGGCTAGGCAACATTGGCAGTGTCCTGAATGTCATAGTAAACAACCAAAAATGGACAATACTAATTCGCCATCGCGCCAGCCAACCCAATCCGCTTCATCAAGTCATAATGTGGACATCGCCGCGAGGTTGCCTTCGCCTGAGGTCAGTAATGTTACGCAGAGAGCTCATCTCAGCCAGCATTCCCAAATAGCCCTGGTTGATGATCGCTTTGTGACGGAGGATTCTCTGCGGAGAATTCTTAGCGAAGAACTGTCATGCATGATCGAAGATAAAATTAAAAAACTTGTATCGGCTCAGCTTCAAACACTTAATGAACGTATATCGGGATTCGGCGAGTCAATTGCATTCTTCAATAAACAATACGAAGAGATGAAGGCCGAATTAGAAGAAAAATCGAATACCTTAACCGAACTACAGAAGAATAATGAGATGCTTCAGCAGAGTGTAAACGATCTGTCTCAGAGATTGAGCCTAACTGAGCAGCACATGCGAGAGTCAAATCTGGAATTGACTGGCATACCGGAGCACAAAGGCGAAAACCTCATCACTGTCTTATCTCAAATTGCAAAGACAGTCGACTGCCCTTTAGATATTCAGGACATCAATCATGCAACACGAGTGGCTAAGCTACGCAAAGAAAGCGACCAGCCTCGAATGGTTATAGCCAAACTTCGCAGCCCCAGATACCGGGACGCCATGCTAGCTGCTATTGCCAAATTCAACAAGAGTAATCCGAAGGAAAAGCTGTCAACTCAACACCTCGGCATGGCAGGCCCACGAAATCCTGTCTTTGTATCCGAACACCTTGCTCCAGCCATGAAGTCTCTCCATGCCGCAGCGCGCATTAAAGCAAAGAACGAAGCATACAAATTCGTTTGGGTCCGTAATGGGCGAATTTACATGCGTAAAGATGAATTCAGCCCGGCCCTCTACATCAAAAATATAGACAGTCTTAACACACTTCGTAATACGACTCCCACCAAACTAAGTTCCTGATGAGGCACGAAATTCGAATTATATTATCAAAACGTGTGTGGCCTGAGAACAAAAACTAATGAAGTATACAAAAAAATATTAGCTAATAATTACGATGTCATAGTATTTACAGAGACTTGGTTAAATTCTGGCGTAGCTACAAGTGAAATCTTTGACCCTAGATATAAGGTTTATCGTAGAGACCGTGTATGTTCTGAGTCTACCAAAAAAGATGGCGGTGGCGTACTTATTGCCGTCTTACAAAATATCCCATCTGCGCGTATTGAGCAATGGGAGAGCAACAGCGAGGATTTATGGGTTTCACTAAAAATCAAGATAAGTGGTGTCATGTCTGATGTTGCCATTTGCGCGGTATACCTACCCCCACCGGTCAACTCGTCCACTCTGACGTATTTTTTGAACAACGTCAACAATAATGCCATGATCCAACCTAGTAATGTTATTATCGTGGGAGATTTTAATCTTCCATCCATACGCTGGAATAAACATCCATATAATGGCGCGCAGATGGTTCCATCCGACTCAAACAGTGCCCTTGGATGCGGCCTTATTGATTTTATGTCTTTTAACAATTTAAAACAATATAACTTTATGCCAAATACTTATGGTAACCACCTAGACCTAGTTATAAGCAACATCCCACAAGTGCGTGTATTGGAGCCTTTAGAGCTACTCAGTAAACTGGACTGTAAGCATCCTAATTTGTTGGTTACGTTATGTGTCGATATTTCCTATTTAAAGCCAAGAAAACGTTCTGATCCAAACTTTTTCAAGGCCGATTATGATGATATCGCTGTTGACCTGCAATGTGTTGACTGGGATGCTCGTTTTGAAAGCTGTAGCGACGTTAATGAAATGGTCACTAAGATGTACGATGAGCTTAACTTAATTATTGAGAAGTCTGTGCCTAAGAGGCGTGCCTCTGCATCCAAGTTCCCAAAATGGTTTAATCACTCGCTTATCAGGTTACTAGCCGAAAAAAATAAAATACGCAGTAAATTTCGGAAATATGGAAATCCGCGTGACAAGTTGGAGCTTGACTGTCTACGGAATAGGTGCCATAAGCTGATAGATAAGTGCTATAGCGATTACTTGTCAAAAATTGAAACCGGAATTTCCCGCGACATAAAATCATTTTGGAGATATGTCAAGGACAAACGCAGCCACAAGTCCACACTTCCTTCTAAAATGCAACTAAAAGACCTCATGGCTGATTCTGGGTCTGGTATTGCCACTCTCTTTGCCAAACACTTTGAATCCACATTCTCAACAGATTCCAATACCCTAAGCCATAACTCTGCAGATTTTTGTCAAAGTACTCTATCTAACATCCTTATAGCTGAATCAGATACTGAAAAAGCAATCAAACAACTGGACTTACAGAAAGGACCTGGCCCAGACAAAATACCTCCACTTTTCATTAAGCTCTGTGGTTCTTTTCTATCGCGGCCCCTAACTAAGATTTTTAATCGTTCACTTAGTGATGGCGTTTTCCCTGATGAGTGGAAGAAAGCCAAAATAGTGCCCATTCACAAAAAAGGTGATAGCTCTAATATTCAAAACTATCGACCGATTTCGATATTGTCCACATTCTCGAAGTTGTTTGAATGTTTGATATACCCTGTTATTAGTAGGCACGTTGATTCTTCATTGTCCGAATATCAGCACGGCTTCCGTGGCGGTCGTTCAACTCAAACCAACCTAGTTTCCTTTATCTCTGATGTTGCAAGGGGTGTGGACGGTGGAAGGCAGGTTGATGCTGTATACACAGATTTCTCTAGTGCTTTTGACAAAGTTAACCACTCCTTGCTTATTTCAAAGCTTCAAATGAGAGGGATACATGGAAGCCTGCTTAACTGGTTTAAGTCGTACCTATTTATGAGACCCCAGGTGGTCGTAGTTGATGGGTTTGAGTCTGATGTATACTATGCATCTTCCGGAGTCCCTCAGGGTTCCCACTTGGGGCCAATCCTGTTTCTAGCATTTATCGACGATATAGCTACGCACATAAGGCACTGTAAATACAGTTTATTTGCTGACGACTTGAAAATCTACAAATCCGTAAGTAGTGACCTTGACATGCAGCTTATTCAAGAAGACCTGATCAATGTCCAAAAATGGTGTGAATCCAATGCTATGGCCTTAAACGTCAACAAATGCTACCACATAAAATTTTCAAAAAAGAAAAACCCCATCCAAACTGCTTATACAATCAATAACGCTGTTTTAACTGAAGTAGAAGAAATAAAAGACCTAGGTGTAACGGTAGATAAGCAGCTTAATTTCACATCGCATATAAATAACATTGTAAAGAAATCGGCAAAAATGTTAGGTTTTCTTAAAAGAATTAGCACTGGCTTCCGATGTAATTCTACTCGTCTAACACTTTACAATGCACTGGTCCGCAGCAACTTGGAGTACGCGAGCGTCGCATGGAGTCCCGTGTACGCCGTTCATTCCCAGCGTTTGGAAGGCGTTCAACGTGCGTTCACTAGACATCTTGCGTTCATTTCACGGGGCATATCGCATAGATCACCATACAATGAACGACTTCAGTTTTTTAAGTTGAGCACCTTGCGTAATCGTCGAGTACGTGCGGATATTGTTTTCTTGCATGGTCTTGTTAATGGAAAAATAAAATGCCAAGATCTTGTCGAACGTGTCCAGTTTACTGTGCCAGCACGCGTGCCTCGATACCCGATTAAAAAAACATTTGCTTTGCCTCCAACAAAGACCAACCTTGGACGTCACGCTTCTCTTGTAAGATGTTGCTCACTTTATAATGAGTTGTGCCCTGGGAAAGTTGACATTTTCAACGACTCTTTACCAAAATTTAAAAAAGGGCTCTCTAAGCTTATGGAAGAGGATTGAATTACTTGTCTGTACAGTGTTTCAGCTGAATATATATTATTTATCTCTTTTTTATTAATATGTATTTAACATAATATTTACTGTTATTGTTTGTCACAAATGTTGTGTTCACCTATAATAGGTATACATATAAGATGTTAATACTAAGGTTTAAATTTAAGATGAGCAATGTATATATATGTATACTGTTGGTGTTCCTTTTTAAATAAATAAATAAAATAAAACATTTTGAGGGACAGATTGTCGTTTGTTATTGTTTCAACTTTGTCGTCTGCGGGATTTAACGGTTGAGTAGTAAAGTAGAAGATACGAGATATCATTTTGACACTGTTGAGTGCATCGTTTCATTTCGTTATTAAATTATAGTTTCCGGCATAAAAAGTTTTCCCCAGCAATGGAGTTAGGTACTAGTTAGGTACCGAAATCGGCCAGGAGGACTTTTATCTGCAGGTTAGGCCTGACCACGACGGCCAATCTCAACAGAGATCAGCTAACTAAGCAGGAAATATTCTAGTGCACAAGTGTGAGCGCAATACACAGGTGCACTCACTGTTCCATCACTCTCAAAGTTCGGTGAGACGGCAGTCCGACATGACCGGAGAGAGGTCTGGTGCAGAACCAGCGGCTTAACGTTCTTTCCGAGGCATGGGGGTGTAACACCGCCAACTTCCCGACTCCGAGCTGTTTTTGAGAAATCCATGACAGAAAATCTCAGAAACAATTTTGGCTCGACCTGGGATTTGAACCCAGGACCTCTCGGATGTAAGGCAGAAACTATGCAACAACAGAAACGAGGTAGTCAATATTATATTATCCGCAGATAATATTATAATGTTCTTAAACATGAGTGAAATTTAGATCACAAAAGAAATTGTTTAAAAAACTTGATTTTATATAGTTGATGGAATCAGGCGTTACTTTGGCGAAAACATCTCCTGAGGATGCCACGTGTAGTGGCGAAACGCGTCGAGTGTCTGTTGGTGTCATAGTACGAGAGCCCACGACCAAAACCATGTCTCATAGCAATACGGCAAAAACCCTATAAAATCGTTAGATTGTATGATTCTGAACCCGACTAGGTGTGTAGTAACGGTCGAAAGTGTAGCAACTGCGTGGGAGGCCATTTCTGCTGTGTCAAAAAAAAAAGACAGTTGGTATTATAGCAATACGTCTGATAGTGAAAATGTACATAGATTTTATAATTGTATTACGAAAAAGTTTGTTTTCAGACATTTTGCGCGTAGCATATAGCCTGAGCGCATTTTTGAAAATGTCAACAAATTTAGCCGACCTGTATCATAGCAATACGGATAAAAAAAATTTTCAACTTTTCGTATTGCTGCCATGATTACCAATAACCTGTTTTCAGACACTTTAAGTGTAGCATATACTCCCAAAAACGAAAATAACGTTTCGGAGTCGCCTGGCCGACGCCTCTGTTAAATGTTTTTTTAAATTTACAGCCTTCATAGATATTCAAGAATCTCCCTTGTCTATTATATGTACTTTGACAGATGACAGATGTCATTACTTATTTCTTTTGTAAAAGTTACTCAAGTGTGCTTTAAATAAAACCAAAACTATCAAATCAATCAGTATTTAATTTCAACAGCCTCAGCGCTTGTTACGCTCCTGCCCCTTCCCTTCCCTTCATCCCAGTTTCCTTTTGTGCGATTTATTTCAGTCCTTCAACTTCAATGTTAAGGTTTCGGGTAAATTCTTTGTTAATTATCATCTAATAAATTCAGGGTCGCAACGTATTCATTGGTTTGTAACAGAAAATTCAAGATGCCTCAATACGATTTTTAAATGATATCTGAGTATCGAAAAGTTGTCTGATAGAGAAGGTGCTACACTTAATTTGTCTGATATAAATTTTTTGCACATGTGGACAACTTATTTTATCATGTCCAACAATTTTCAGACATATTGCTATGATACCGATCGGTAAAATTTGTTAACATTTTCAAAACGGTCTCAAAATTTAATGCGTTCACATTTCCGTCTGAAAATTGTTTTGTTCGCATCAAATAACCAAAATTTACTAATAAAAAAGATTTTCAGACGTATTGCTATGAGACATTTTTTTTGTCTCATTTTTAATTTTTTTAAGTGATTTTACGGGTTTGCGCTACACCACTAACGTCTGAAAAATATGTTTTCGGTATCTCAGAACTATCATTCAACTACAGTCTGCAAATCAGACATATTGCTATGATGCAGTTCGGTAAAATTCTTTGACAATTTTGAAAATTCGGTCAGATCAAACGCTACGCGGAAAATGTCTGATATTGGTATTTTCGAGTTCAGGATAATCGTATCTATCGATTTGATGCAGTTTTGGCCGTATTGCTATGAGACAAAAATTTTGGTCGTGGGCTCTCGTACTATCAGTGTTGTGATTCCAGTGCATCTTCTGTGTCACGTTGTGAGTTGTAGATATTGTAAGTCCTGCGACATCCCGTTCTACCTTTTCAGGTGATTACAGTTGGATGTATTTTGGTTCCTGCGCTGGCGCCGTTTTCTTGGAAATTTAAAGCAAAATAATCATCTTGTTCAGCTTTACTTGATTTTATTATTGCTTAACTAAAGAGAGAAAATAATAACTAAGTACAAAGAATTTATATTACAATAGAGTAAAAAGCGTAGGGTGCACTTTCTGTCGTTTTCGTAGTACTCTTTTTATAGCTACCAAATTCTTTGTATACAGATTTTTTTTGTTAGCAATAATAAAAGCTTGTTTTTTTATTATTATGTTATTTATTTTAATTTTGTTGTTGTTGTTGTACATTGTCATCGGTACTTGATACGTTTGCACATTTCAAAATAATCTGATTTCTGGAAGTTTGAAAAATTGAGCTCAAAATTCCTTTACATACATACATATACAGCCCGAGCTAACAAAAGCGTGTTAATGAACTGTAAAAGATGTTAAAATTTGTTTTTAATAAATTTACATATTAACACACAATAATAATGTCATTCAGTACTTAAAATCTGCCTAAACTAAATGCCATAACGATAAATAAAGTAATGATGACACAGTTCTCCCAAATGGATTCCAACACTAATATCGACGTGCCCTAATCTCAAAAAAATGCTCAGAAATATCGGCACATGGCTTTCATTAACTTACAGCGGCGTTAATGGCGCCTTCCCCTATCGGTAACAAATAACAATTAGGTATTCCCCGATCGCCATAAAAGCGTGGATGCTCCCGCGGGGCTATTACTGTAATGCGATGCCGACTTTGCAATTGCTGACGACAAAATATATTATAGCTTATGTATACAGTGACCTTATTGCACTTTCTGTTCAATAACAGAATTTCTATTCCAAGAAAAGTTAAGTGAATTATAACCACCAGCAATGTTTTTGACAGGGAGTTAATATTTTAAGAGTTTTTTTATACATGTGTATTTTTTTATTGGCTCTTTACTTTTGTGACGTAAGTAATATTTTGTTGTTACTTATGTACATCGCAGATAACATTTACTTTTATTTAGGCTTATATTATTGATTAACAATTTTCGTGTTAGTACATTTTTTGGAAGGTAATACCAGAGAGGCATAAAACAATAAATATTTATGGCAACGTTTTTCAGCACTTGTTTCAATTTATGTATCTATAAACGATTTTAACTTACTCACTTCAGTTTAATTTGACGTTTGACGTTTTCAAAGCTTAAGATTAGCTTAGTCAGGCAGTAATAAGATTATATTTAACGAAAAAAACTCAAAAATGTACTGTCATTAGAAGACTACGGAAAAATCCAAGTTGTTTTACAGCCAGTCAGGTGTACAGCCTTTACAGGCTCGTAAAAACACTACCTGCATTCGCTCTTCAGTCTTAAAATCACGTCGGTCGTCCGTAATACCAGTCCCGAGGGCATTTTTGCATGTAAATTATTGCGCCTGCGACGCGCCGTCATGCGTTATACACTCGCGTAGGGATCGCTTCGATTGGTCAATTTAGAACTGACGACTTGGTGCCAGTCTGGTGCTATTGTGCTTCTAGAGACACAAAATGCTAGTGAAAAAAATATTATAATGTAACCCTAAACTTTGTTTAATTAACATTTAATTAACAAAACTATTGTTAAGAGTTACTAAACTAAGTAAAACGTATGGTATTCGAATTCAAATCATTTATTGCATGTCACATTACATCAAGTTGGTATAAAAGTTTAAATAATATTGGTACATGTGACGCCCTGCACAAGTTATTTACTGATATTAACTTAAATACATTTACAGTAACAATATTATTTATTCACAAAACGATCAATACGCCATTATATGAAAACTAACATTAATTATTATCGCAACAAAATTGCGTCGTAAGACCTAAAAATCCCACCGAATTTCCATGCGATTGCAACGCGCTTAAGACTTTCTTTTTTTTGCGACACCGCCCGCGCCAAAATCACTGCATCCAACATTTATGAGTCTGCCATCTTTATTCCAATAGTGGAACATTCTCAAAACTATTCGGTGGAATCCAATTGTTAAACAGTTTTAAGTTGGTTAAAAGCTTTGCGCACAGTTGGCACGAGTAAATAGAGTGAACTTTTTGAGTGAACAGTTCTTTCATTTTAGCAGACCGACGAGTTCTGATAAATGTTTTGGATCTCACGTTTTAATTTTACTATGAAGAGACACTACGTAACCATTTTATAGAATCGTAACTACAACTTGGATTTTTGACGTGACAACGTCTTATAATTCGATGAAGCCGGCTGCACGCACCAAAAAACATGACGCATGCGGCGTTACCTCGCTCTGACATTTCATTCAAGGCTTGAAGTGCAAGCAAGAGCGTGGAACGAGCGGCAAAGAGGCAACGTTCAACTATCGTCAGTAAACCAACTTTTTCTTACAACCGATTTTTTTCTTAGCTATAGCTTTTTTCATCGCCATAAATTAAGGGTCAAAGAGGTTCTTCCAAAAACCTTATTTTCTCGGAAGATTCCTTCAGTCATCAGAATAAATGAAAGTGTGTTACAGCATCGCGTGACCCTCTAATGGCGAACTTGTAACACAGAGGAGGACAAAGGGTTCACTCCTTAGTATCAAAGTGATTATAGTTGTATATTATTATCAGGTTATCGACGATCTAATGTAGGTCGACGAAGCCGCTGGATGCGGGAAGCTGCTTGATGCGGGAAGCCGCTGGATACGGGAAGTCGCTGGATACGGGAAGCCCCTGGATGTGGGAAGCCGCTGGATGCGGGAAGCCGCAGGATCTGGGAAGCCGCTGGATGTGAGAAGCCACTTGATGCGGGAAGCCGCTGGATGTGGGAAGCCGCTGGATGTGGGAAGCCGCTTGATGCGGCAAGCTACTGGATGCGGGAAGCCACTGGATGCGGGAAGCCGCTTGATGCGGGAAGCCGCTTGATGCAAGAAGCCGCAGGATGCGGGAAGCCGCTTGATGCGGGAAGCCGCTGTATGCGGGAAGCCGCTGGAAGTGGGAAGCCGCTGGATGCAGGAAGCCGCTTGATGCAAAAAGCCGCTGAATGCGGGAAGCCACTTGATGCGGGAAGCGCAGGACCGATCGCGGTCCAGCGATCCTTGGGCTCCCCTAAGGCCTATGTTCAGTAGTGGGTGTCGAAAGGCTGAGATGATGAACTTCGATTATCAGCTACAAATGACTGGTTTGAAGTGGATCAATGCACCGATTTTTTAACACTAACGGTTTAAATCTCCAACCTTATCTGTCTCATCTTCTTCAGTACTTTGCCAATTTGGAATCAAGAATTGGTGTTCGGATCTGCTCAAGTGATCAAGGGTGGCCGATTACCAGCTCTTTTCATTTCATTTCATTTATTCAGATCAACATGTAAGCTCACAGATCACTCCAAAGCGCATACATGCAACACAATACCAAATACATAATTGGAAAAATGGTCAAGGTACACAAATAAATTTAAATATAAATACAAATTATAGTCAATAAATGAAAAATAATAATAGCAATACAATTAAATCAAAAACAATGTCAATATACAATCTAGTTAATCTAATAGAAAAATAATAAAATACATCTATATATAGGTATTTTACCATCACCATTTATGTGGTTGATACATTTTTAAAGGAACCATTATCTATCTATTACTATATATATATATATATATATATATATATATATATACTATATATACTATCATAAGAAAGTATTCTTTGCTCCGCTCAACATTTTTACGTTAGTAAGGATATACGTCTTAGTTTAGTGAAGTTTAGTAAATGTCTGATGTTATCTCTTTAATATGTAGGTTTAATTTTCTGTTTCCACCAAATATAATGAGCCTTCTGTTCTAATCTCAATTATGACTGTAATAACAAGCCATACACGCACACGCTCCTTGTTTTTACATCATTTGGAAATTGTTTTATAATGGGAGATGAGCAAGCAAATTAGCCTCTGAAGGAAAATGGAATGAAAATTATGAAAAAATGGGCAAAATATGTGTAAAAAAATTTAAAGACTGAATAAGTTGTCAAATGCGTAATTGAGTATGCTATACATTCATTACAAAGATGTTGGCCGATTCTCAGACCTACTCATATTGAGAGCTCACAAAATTTCATAGATTCTTATGAAATTTTATGCTTCTTTCCGCCGTTTCGCAGGATTACGGTAACGAAAATTGTGACACGAGAATTATATATTAGAATTATATATAGAGATAGAGATTACGACGATATTAAAATAGGCGTAATTAAAAAAAACCCTATTGAATCTCGTTACCGTAGCGTACACGATGACGTATGTTAAAACGTTTAGCCATTTAACATTGCTGGTGTTTTAGAAGTTATCTTAAAATAAATGTTCCGTACCAAAAGCTCAGGTAAGTAGTCCATAAGTCTTCTCAGGTAATCATTTGTAGCGAAGTCGTGTTTTACACGGGATCCCATTAGGCGAGACTTGCAGTGTCAAAATTGTGTACGTGAGGCTAGTCCCTACAAAGCACAAATAGATGAGAAAGGTAGCCCCTATGCTCATGAAAAAAAATGTAACAACCTTAAATTAATAATAAAATAACCCAAAAATAAAAAATAAAACCCTAAATGTAGCATTATTATTTCATTACTGAGTTTCGTTCAAATAACAAGTAACCGTCTACCAAAAAAAAGGCAATGGTAAACAATTTATTTTTAATAACTTATGAGATTATAAGAATTGTCGACATTTCCACTTCGTTTCGGTTGATTATAGCCGACCCTTATGTGGAACAAAACACTCAAAGTGACTTAGTCAGAATTTTGATTAGGTATAGAAACCTCGAAGAGATCTCTTTTACAGGTAAAAAAATCAGTCTCTTAGTTAAGTATTTGTTTTTTAATCAGTCTAAAGGGAACCCGGGCGTATATATGTCGGTTATATATAAGCATTGTACGCTTGCACACAGTGGGCTGGCCATCACACACGGTCTACACTGGGGCGACTACTCTGGCTCCGGACACGGTAATATGTCCAGGGATTGCCCGCGATTTGTCCGGCGGCGGCCGTAATGCCGGCAACACCGTTCCACACAAATTGTTTCGTCAAACAAATCCGCCAGGATACATTTTAGCTGCACTGCACAGTGGCGCCGCACCAGATTTCACCGAAATTAATTTAGATAAAACGAGCATTTGACATAACGCTCGCTCGGTGCTGTTTTAAATTTGAAATGCATTTCGAGTTTCCGTCACACTTATTTACGCTTGCGATTTAATATTTTTCGCTGTTGAGGATGCAGCCGCGTTCACATTTGAAAACGGCGCTGAAAAGTTGAAAATAATATCTGCTAGTAGAATAAACAACAGAGATATTACGAGGAAAACAACACAGAGATTGGACTCTATTCGGGTAAACTCGACGACCGCTTGGTGCAGTGCTCTGGTCCACAGGTCGGACTTCTAAAACCAAGGGTCGCGGGTTCGATCCCCGCACAGTACAAGCATAAGTGTGCATGAACATGTGTGTTTGTACTGGTCTGGGTGTTTTCTATGTATAATATGTCTTTATTTACAAAAAAAAGTTTTTAAGTATGTTTATCCGTTGTCTGGTACCAATAACACAAGCCTCGTAGCTTAATTTGGGACTAGAGAGTTGGTGTAATTGTTGTGAAATGTTAATTTATTTAAACTGATTTTGTCAGTTGGACAAATTGTTTCACCACCACTAAGCGCCGAGTCAAAATGTAATATGTTCTCACAAGCATCGTAGAGAAGTTCCCCATTAAAGTTATTCCCGGTTGTAGGAGCTCGATATTTAAGGCCAAGTCACAATTTGCAACAATACACGGCGAGTGGGCGTTCATAACTCAGAACCGAGTCTAAACGTTGCCAAGATATTTTCTTGGCACAACGAGAATCAAAGTGCACAATAGAGTTTGAGATTCTAATAGTAACATTTAAGGTTTGATACATGTAAAAAAATACTATTTTATAGCTCCATGTACTTAATTAAAAATCAAAATGTTGTTTTTAACAAAACAAGTTTTTTTTTTAGATAGGTTTTCTCTTGACCCAAGACTAAGCCCAACGAGGCAAAGACTGAGTCTACGATGGAGCGAGCTCACCTAGAAGATGCCTGTTCACTCTAGCTTTGAAAATTCTCTAGGTTGTAATTGCAGGGAAACACTGACGAAGGAAGTATATAATAATAATGCAGGAATAATAATAATTCAAATGGAATGAATATCCTATGAATCTCAAGAAAAGTATTATTATTTTATTTTAAATGCCTGTTTTGAATTAGCCACAGTATAATTGAGCGTGTGAGAGTGATGTAAGGATTTATGATTATCATTTTGACCATTGTAGACCTGCCAGTTAAGGAAAAAACATTTACGATTTTGTTACGATTGTGTTGATGGAATTAAATAAAATTCAAAAATGAAAAATACTTACTTCAGTACGATTTAGGGTCTTGTGGCAGGAGGTCCCATTCTTCTATAGCGTTACGATATTTCATGCAAATATGCATAAAAAACAGTAAGTACTTAGCAAACAGTATAATGTGTGTAACGTGTGTGTGTGTGTGTGTGTGTGTATGTGTGTGTGTGTGTGTGTGTGTGTGAGTGTAAGTGTAAGTGTAGCGTGCGTGCATTGCTACATGTCTTCTATAAAGTAAACGCTTAACTTAATAGATTTATCTGTGTGCTGGTTACCCTCTAATTAGATTTTCAATACTTTGATAGTCTAAAGTATATTCAAAATATCAATCACTTCATTTTTGCAGTCATATATGTTAGATTTCGTAAGGTTAGATGAAGAATCTAGCTTATTGTACATATAATTAAGGCACATGAGACAATAATAGGTGTACTATACCTTCTTACATTATATATTTTCGAGTTTTTTGGACAATAAACGTTTAATAATGTGACGTCGGCCTCATAACTTACTAGTTCGTGGATTTTGTGTGCCGACCCGCAGTCTCGCTATCTTTGTATTTCGTCCAACTTGTATAACAAATGATCCCGGCCATTCATTTATCAAGGAACTTTACACGGAATTATAAATGAATTTGCATAAAAAGTCGCTGGTAAGAATCTGTTTTTCACGTTAATAATAACTTTCTAGTTCTCCGTCTGACGAAGTTTTCATGGATTCAAATTGTTCTTTTCATTAGGTATTAGGCAAATACATTTTCAGTAATTACTCAATTGTTTTGATCGTGAAAGAATTTTATGTTAATTATAACTTTTTTCTTTTGATTAAGAAATACACTATTGCAGTAGGTACCCAAATGAAGTCAATTTTGGAAACCAATGTTCATAGTTGATTGTTGTTTAGCATAGTTGTTTCTGATTCCCATAACACAAGTGCTTAAACTTCTTCTTACCTTGAGATCAGAGCATATATGTGATATTACACATATTTTTATTTATAGCCAAAAAAACAATCCTAGTTACGATGGGGAATTGCAGCACTAATGCATAATATGTGATTTTTTTAAATTATGTTGATTGCCTTAAATCAAATCAAATCAAACATTTATTTGCTAGACTACTCAAAAATATGCAAGTTACAAACTGCAGGTCTTAAAAATAGGTTGATGCTGTATTCAGCCTGCATGCAGGCGTGCAAATATTAATAGTAATTTTAACAATTCAATAAAAAATTTAAACGGATCTACCGTTTAAACTGAATAATCAAATAATGTCAAAATTACAATAATAATGTCATAAAATTAAATTGTCAATGTCATTTTAAAGTCAGGTTAAAGCAATATTGTATAAAAAAATAAAAATAATAATAACAATTCATAACACATTATTTGACAATTTTAAAATAATCTTTAATACTATAAAAATTCTCTTGTAACAACCAGTCAACCAACTTTTTCTTAAATACATTTCCTTCAAGTTTTTTTAAGCTTCTCGGGTAGGTTGTTATATACTACAATACACATATTATAAACACTTTCCCTATATATTGCCTTAAGTGAACATGTCCACATCAAGCTACTCATTTTCGTTTATTACGTAAGCATAAGATACCGCTGTGATTAACTTGACGTGTGGCTGTGCGTACATGTTCCTAATCAATATTTACCGTGACAGGTACTTCTACAGTAAAAATTAAATTGTGCCACACAAAATACTCATTATTATTGAAAACATCATTAAAGATGAAACTTTTGAAACTACTAAAAAAGGTACGAACAGACGTATTTTAAAATAATTAAGGACATTCCTGTCCTTAATACATACATAATAAGATAGAAGAAGAAAGAAAATGAAAGAAGGAAAAGGGAGGAAATGGCAGAAATGAGACCAGAATGGCGGAAGAAATTGTACTGTAAATTTATCGTCAAAGTGGGACGCCCGCGCCACAGGTTTTCCTATAGCGGGGTCCCTGGTGTTTTTAAACTGTGCAAATGATTTGTTAATAAAGATATTTGATTTGATTTGAAGTCATCAAGTCAGAAAAACCTCCACGGGTAACAATCTTACACGATTGCCAGGGTCGCCGTCGTCGGACACAACAAGGAGGACTATATATATTCAGTATAAGATAAATGAAAAGACACCTAATACGCCAAATAAGGGTAGCTCATAATATTTCAGTCCTATACCCATTCTGAAATTTCTCAAACAGCAAGTAAGTTTGAACTCGAATTTAATTACTTATATTAAGCTTGTTTAAGTTGAAGAACTTAAGTTGGCCCGATTACAAGAAGCGCAAACATACTTGCGAAACAAGTGTCCGCCCAAAGGAGCTTAGGGCGGGCGGGGACTGGGTGCCGGATAAGTTTATTTCTGATTATAATATATTTACATAAAACATTCAATTTGGACGTATATGCACAAACATACAAACTTTTCTAATTTATGAATTAGAAAACCAACCAATATTTGTCATTATCATCATCATTCTCTCACACACACACACACACTGGAGTGCTCCTCCATGTTTATTTCTTTCTTTTTTATGTATCCATTGTTTTTAACTTCAAGTAAGCCCTCAAGACCTACCTCTTACCCAACATCTATGGAGAGATGGGTGTGGCTGAAAACCAGCGCTTTTTGGGATCATATACCAAGTCAACACAAGCTGAGCCACCTGCAATTGCTTTGTTATGTTTGTTTGTTTAATTGAATGTTGGTTATGTAAGCAATAAAGATTTTAACATTATTATTACTTTCATCATCATTATTATTATCATATCAGCCGTTCGACGCCCTCTGCTGAGCATAAGCCTCCCCCAAAGATCTCCACCGATTTCGGTTCTGAATTTCCCGCATTCGGCGGCTTCCCGCGACCTTCACCAGATCAAAGTTTTATAACGATGATCTAATCATCTTGAGGTTCACTCAATAGTATTCACGAGTTAATAAAGTATAAAGTAATTCAATTTCGTTACAAAGTTGCCTTAAAAATACTAGGTACATTGGAGCCCCTATTTAAGCAAAATTTGCCTGTGTTTGGGGGTCCGTCCGCTCTTCCTTAACTATATTTTATTTTAACAAGTCAGTATGGTGAACATTTTTATTATTATTATTATTTATTCTTTTAATACTATTACATGAGGTGATTTATTCTATATGTGTGTGAGTGTTTTCAGGGATTATGACGCGATTTATGTACATTTAACTTTTACTTGACGTTTCGGACCCTTTTCTGCGTCCATGGTCACAGGTAGTCTTATAATTTGTCATAACATTGCTTTGATCATGATAGGAAATCATTGTGAGGCATTTTGTACTGCTGACATTTATGTATACTCATCTTTTATTGATATTAGTTTTAATTACCATATTATTTTTACCCATAACACAAGCCTAGCGTAGCGTAGCTTACTTTGGGACTAGAGAATTGGTGTGATTGTTGAGAAATATTTATTTATTTTTTTATTTATTTAATTTTTAATTAGAAGAAGCGAAGTTCCTAAAGATTTCGGCAACTTAGTTCGTTACAGACTTTCGCTGGTTGGGGCGCTGTTTCGGCACAATAAGGAAAAATACTAAGTACAATGTTCAGTGCTGGAGTCTCAACTTTGCTTCTCTGCTGGGATTCACGAAACTATGCAAATTGTCGAAGTTTCCATTCCGAACTGTGCAAGGCGGTCGCTAGTTACACGGCTATAATAATATGCAAAATACTGTTATTACCAGAAGAGTATTGCATCGCATTGTGTTTAATTTTATGTAATCAATTTAAAAATAAAATTAAATGTTGAAATCAATTGGTGACGACCGCTTGGTGCAGTGGTCCACAAGTCGGACTTCTAAAACCAAAGGTTGCGGGTTCGATCCCCGCACAGTACAAGCATAAGTGTACATGAACATGTGTGTTTGTACTGGTCTGGGTGTTTTATAATATGTATTTATTTACAAAAAAAAAAGTATTTTAGTATGTTTATCCTTTGTCTAGTACCCATAACACAAGCCTCGTAGCTTAATTTGGGACTAGAGATTGGTGTGATTGTTGTGAAATATTTATTTATTTAATTTATACATCGTAAATGGTACTGTTACTACAAGCAACCAGTGACCTCGGATGCTGGGATCCGAAAGGTCAGGTTAAAATAAAATGTAAATAAATCGCAAAATGATCTGTAAAAAGTGTATCATTGCTTTGTCTGGTGTTCGCGTAAACCAAAGATACAAGCAAGGGATTAATTTATGTAAATTAATTACACAAAAATATGCAGGAAACACAGCGTGATAGAAATGCCTTTTTTTTCATAAGTGGCAAAAATAAATGAATAATCGCACCGGTTTCATAAGGCTTCAAAGTTTAAATCAGTCAGTTTGCGAAAACATGAAAGGGCGCGGCGTTCGTGAAAAATGGAAAATATTATAATAATCTCGGCGCTGCGAGTAACGCGGATTCTTTATTCGTGCGAATGATCACAGTGTGGAAACAACAGTTGAAAAACTTCTAAACCTAATCAAAATGAGATGACGAATTTTATTATTGAATTAAAAATGTATCTATCATCGCGTCGTGCTCTTTTTTCTAGTTTGAAATCCAAGTCTGCGACCGACGGGATTTTTGGATAAAAATATAAAGTATGCATAAAATAATGTGTGTAAATTCCATTGTATTATGTGTGTGTTTGTGATGTCCATTGATTAATAAATTTATTTTCTTTCTTTCCAAAATGTGTTAACTTCCTAATGCGACGACGCCTGATTTGAACCAAAAACATTATTTATTTCTAATCGTTAAACTTTGATACATATTTATGACTACAGTATGACGTCACGTAGTGTCATTTTCATTAAAATAAAAACTTTAGAGTGTAGAGAGTTTAAGATACAATTGACTGAATGGCTACAAGAAAAATGTTTTTACAGTGTGACTGAATTTATGAATTAAAAAAATTGACATGAAAGTAAAAAGATTAATGTAACTTAACATAATTTATCATTATAATTAATGTAACATATTATAATTTATTTTGTATTCATTATGCCTATTTGAATTAAAATTTGCACACCTGCATGCAGGTTGAGAATTTTTACTAACTTACAATGACATTAAGATCTTGAAAACCTGTATTTTTGCAAATAAACGAATTTCATTTCATTTCATTTTACGACCAAATATGAGTTGTTCTTTATAAGGAGGTAAACACAAAGTTGTCACACTGTTTTCATCACTCTGCGTCTCACCTACATTTACTCTGTACGCGGGGAGGGGTCGCATTTAGCCTAATGTCACAGTTGCTCCAAATTGAAAATAAACATATCCCTCCATCCTCCTTTGACGGGATTAAATAAATTCAGGGAAGTTTGCGACGGAGCACCGACACTGTATCTGGTTACCGGGAAGATTCCGAATACGCTTATGTTATTAGAAAACGAAATTTTGTAACAACTCGGCTGAACTGGAATATCAAGGAATTTTACTCGGATATGAGTCAAGTTTCGGCGGATGGGTATATATAATGCGATTTGGGTTATTTACATATTTCAGAGGAGTGTTTAACCAAAAAGTCGGGCAATGAATATTTATACATAGAACAAAAGATTTTGTAGCTACCCCTAGTTTAATAATTCAAAAGGCAGTAGGAATTGAATTATAACATAATCAAAATATATATCTTAGTTGTTTCGCAAAATTGTGGTTTGTATTATCCATATATATTTTGCTCGAATTCCCCCTTCCTGTTCATTAAATGTAAGGAACATTTAACAGAAGGTTGTCTGGAAGAAATTGCTACAAGTGATAAGACCGCCTAAATTGTACATCTTTTTTTATTTAAACTTGTCTGTAATTTTGTTTTGTGTTGTACAATAAAGTGTTATTCTATCTATCTGCCTACTGACTAGCTCTCATATTTTCTCTATCATCATTTTGTCGACATGTTTTCAATAATTTTGACGTGACAACGTCTTATAAATTGGTTTGCCGGGTGACACTTCAAGAAACTGCGTTACGCTCCGCTCACGTTCCGCGCTCACAATGAGAGCGAGTGAGAGGCACGCGTCCCTTCGACTCGGGCATGGTTAGCCCGCCTAAGAGCGAGTGAGACAGACATAAAAAGTGAAAGGCACGCGTCCCTTCCACTCGAGCACAGTTTACCCGCCTAAGAGCGAGAGAGACAGAGCGAGAGAGAGAGAGTGAGAGAGATAGGCATACACACCGGTTCATGTTATACGAATGAATATTCACATTAAAATTATTTTACCACTCAAAGTCGTTGTCACGTAAAACTTTCGCCCGTATACCGACTTTACAGGCAACCAATTTTTTTTAAAGATGGTCTTACTACTCGTAGTAAACAAGCAAAAAGGTATTATATCGTGTTTACGTCGAGTACACCATTTACAAGAAGTGGTAGTCCTGGCCAACTTTTGCAGGAAAGGAGGCATAACTCAGGGCACGGTAATATTATCTATACAGTATTCCATCTTCATATAAACGGACGACGCGCGAGCTATACCTACGCACCCGGATCATGGCATGCGCTTGGCATGCTACAGTCGCGAGTGCGCGCAGTGACGAACGGACGGTGTGCTGGTTTTTAATCAGTAACCGCCCGAATTTTAACTAGAAATAAGTGCAAGTAGCTATTTAACATGACAAGTTGAATATATTGTGCTGTTTTTGGATTGTGGATTTTTTATACACTCAAATATAATAATAAAGCATTTCGTTCATACGAGAATAATATTAGTAATACAATCAATGTGCAAATATTTTTCGGTCGCAAATTTATTAGCCCGATTTGTTATAAAGTCACATAATCATGGGTTTTAATTAAATCTATCAATCAATAAAACAACTTGCATTTTAATTGAACACTTTCTATTCAATTCATAAAATATTTTATGGAATCATATAAATATTTTATATTGTTTCTAAGTATCAGTGCTTATAAATAAAAAGTAACAAATTTACAATCTCAAAACAAGATAGAAACTCAAAGTAGGCAGATGCAATTAAAACGCTGTAGGTAGGCGACAGCGAGTACAGCGACAGCCCTATCTCATGCTTACGTACCACGCGGCGGTAGGTACTTATTTTAAAAACACGGCCGAGATGGAATACTGTATGGATAATATTACCGTGCTCAGGGGGAGTATCGAAAACATCCGTTTACGCTGTTTGTCTGAATTTCGAAAGTTTTAGCGATTTGAATAAAATGTTTTGAAGACACAGGCATTTTAGAGTTCCATTGCGACATCTACGCCGTCTGTCTACAGTGTTAAATTGGACCTCTTTCTGTCACAGTCGGGGAAATAGGGCCGTTTATGATGCACCAACAGTATTTAGTCACTTAATAGAATCAAAAATATAAAGGTGCGATCTTACTTCGATTTAAACTACAGTGGGCAAATCATTAGGCTGACCATTTTTGTTGCAATATCGCCCTTACCATATGCGCATAACATACCGCAGTGCTTACCGTGACCTGCTAGCTACCGTGCCTACACGTGCAGTACTGAAGCGTGTACTCTCATAACCTCATGGCCGTAGGCTTCACTGCTCTAAATTAAGGTTTTTTTTTTTTGATTATCTGTTTTTATACTATTAGGCTAGTTGTACTTAATACTTAGATATAATATTAAAAAAGAGTTATAGACATTAATTAAATATTGTAACAAACCTATTATTCATACGCCGACGGCCGCCGCGCGGATCCGAATACTTTCTCACTCGCACTGTCACCCCTCTCGATCACCTCTAACGAAGACGCCCGAAGACATCACGGAAACCCCCGAAGCCGAGCTCCGGTCCCTATATAAACGGCCTGCGCGCCATACACAATTGTGAGTCGCCCGCGAGTCGTTGTACGAGTAGGACGTTGGATGCTAATTACGCACCTCCCTTTATAGGACGCTGGTCGTATTACATCCTCCCTACACTGCCGCGCCGCGAGTGCCTTGTTTCGTTTTCACGTATTTTGAAACTTTTGTTCCGCGACTTGACGCTTTGTGTTGTTTAGTTTTAAAATAGTGATTAAGTGTACGTGTTAATTTTAGTGACTAAAATTGTGCGTGCGACCATTAGGCCAGCCGTCCCCATCTCTTCAGTAAATTCAGTAAATTCAACACCTACCCTCCCTTTTTGTTTTTATTTTTCTACCTCCTTTTTCTTTTGTTTTTTATTTTTGTTCGTGTACCCTTCATCTCGGCATCATATTGTGAAAAATATGAGCGACCGAGACCGTGTCCCGCCGGACCCAGGACGCTCGTGGCCCCGCAGGACCACAGCGCCCAACACCACCAACCCACCCGCGAGATCGGCTATCCCGATCCTAGCCGCACCGCCGAGGCCGCCCCGAGCGACCGAGCAGCGCCCGACTGCCCCGTCGCCGTTCAGGCCACCCCAACGCCACTCATCGGACCCATCGCCGGTTGTTGTTGAACAACCACCCGCGATGGCCCACCGTGAGGCGCACCCACGCGACCCCCGCAGGAGACCACTCCCCGAGGACAGCTTCAGCACTGTCCAGGAGGAGAAGCGACTCTGCCAGGAAGTCGCCAGCGAAGGAGCGTTGTCCGCCTCGGAGTCGGACAGTGAGTCCGACGAAGCGGACGACCAACCGCTCCCGTCCACTTCAGCCTCGCAGCCCTCCACATCGTCCGCTATGGCGTCGTCATCGACGTCATATGCGACGATGGCTTCCCTGCCGCCGTCCGCCCGTGCGCTGCGGGAAACTAGGAGCCCGCCGGCTTCACCTCGCCGCACCCCGACGCCACCGGCTACCACCGGGACCGACGCCCAGGCCACCACTCCGCCCCAGACGCCCAAGGTAAAGGGATACCCACCGATTGTTGTGGAAAACCTTCCCAATTGGTGCGTTCATTTCGAACGCATCAAGCGCAACTTGGGCCACCCGCCCAACGCACGTCCATTCGGCAAGGGGGTCCGCTTTATCCCCAAGAGCCCGGAGGAGTTCCGCGCCGTTCAGGCCTACCTGACGGAGGCGGAGAAGACAGACCCGACAGTAGCCTGGTACTGTTACTCCCCGCCCGAAGAGCGTCCGACGAAGGTGGCCATCAGGGGCCTACCCGCCGACACGCCGCACGACGCCATCCGCGGAGCCCTAGAGGAGCGCGGATTCAACGCCTCCCACATCAGGGGGATTAGAGGTAAGCGGGGCAACCCGGCTTGCCTTTTCCACGTCGAGCTGGAGCACCTGCCCAACCAGGAGCTCGCTCGCCTCTACGCAGTCGACGAGCTGCTGAACATGCCCGGTGTCATAATCGAGGCATGGCGCCCCCGCAAGGGCCCCGCGCAGTGCCACCGTTGCCAGGCGTTCGGCCACTCGTCGGTGAATTGCCACCGACCAGTCAAGTGTGTCCGTTGCGCCGGCAACCACCTAGTGGCCGACTGCCCACGCCCCAGGACCGAGCCACCAACCTGCGCCAACTGCGCACAGGCCCACGCAGCGAACGACCGACGCTGTAAGGCGTTCCTGCGCGAGGCGAGGCGAATGGGGACTACTGTTCCCCCGCCCCTCCCAAGTGCGCCCGTTCGCCAACTCCCTCGTACGTACACCGACGGCCCGACGCGCGCCCCTGCGCCGCCAGCACCGGCCCTGCCCCGGCGCCCCCAACCGCACAGGCAGGGACCACCTTGGCCACCCCGGCCAACCCCGCCACTGCGAGGGGCGCCCCCGCCCCCGCCGCGTCCCGGCGCAGACGCCGCCGACGCCGCCGCCGCACAGAGGCGAACACCGGCCCACCCGCGGCTGCGTCGACCCCGACGCAAACCGCCAGACCACCGACCCCCCCCCAAGCTCCCCAGGATTTTGCCTGCAGGGGGACCATCACCGCAGCCCACGCCATCCCCCCACAGGCAGTGGCAACCCACCGCCCCTCCTCTTGGAGGGCCACGGGACCAGCCCAGCCCCCCCGCCCAGTTTCCCAGCCCTCACTGAGGCCGAAGTCGGTCCAACGAGGCCCTCAGCTGGGAACACGACCCCAACCGGCCTTCCGGCCCCCCCGTCCCCAGCTGCCTCTTCAGCCCCCGAGCGGGTTTGCGAGTCGGGTGCCCCATGCCCCGATCTCGTTCATGAGGCCCCAGCCTCCCCTAGAGGCCCAACGACCCCACTTCCCACAGCAGCAGACGGGGGCAACCCCCGTGATCCCTCTTCAGGCTGTGCTGCAGCTCCTTCACACCCTGCTGATCCAGATCGGGCAGGGGATGGACCCGTGCGCAGCGATCATGAACGGGCTGAATCAGCTCGTTATGAGTCGCTGCGCTTAATCTACTGGAACCCCGGAGGGGTCCGGGGTAAACAGCAGCAGCTGCGCCATCTCGCCCAGTCGCAGGACGCCCACATCGTCCTCCTGGGCGAGACCCACCTACGGCCGTCCACGCACTTCTCCCTGCCGAATTACAAGATTTACCGCAGGGATGAGGTGAGCCCACAGGACGCGCCCTACAGGGGCACAGCAGTAGCGGTAAGGCGGGACGTGATCCACGAGGAGCTACCGTGGACGGAGTTTAAGACTCTGAGCTCCCTGGGGGTCAGGGTCCACACCCCAGCCCACGAGCTCCGTATCTTCGCCGCCTACCGCCCACCAACTGCCGCATTCCACCCGTCCGACCTCGACGAAGTGTTTGTCGACGGTCTACCGACAATCCTAGCAGGCGACCTCAACTGCAAACATGTGCAGTGGGGCTCCCGCATCACGCGGGCGGACGGCCGTCGCCTGCTAGACGCCACCACCACCAGGGACATCGAGGTGGTGGGCACGGATTCCCCGACACACATCCCCACCGAGGAAGGTCACCAGGCGGACGTGATCGACGTGGTCCTCCACAAGGGCCTGCGCGTCCCCCTGTCGACGGAGGTGCTGTACGAGGGAGACACCCAGCACCTCCCCCTGCTGATCACAGTCCCCACCTCTCTAGCGGCGGTGAGAGTGCGTCCGCCCAGGTCCCGAGTAGATTGGCCAGCCTACAAGTTGGCCCTCAGGGACCTGACAATCGAGGGCCCAATCTCCACGCCAGAGGAGATTGACGCCGCAGTGGCCCTCCTGACCCAGCGGATGAGGGAAGCGAAGGCGGCTCATACCGAGAAGGTACCGCCGCCCTCCCAGAAACGCTCCCAGCTTCCGCTTTTCTTGAGGGCACAACTTCAACAGAAGAAAGCCCTCAAGAAACTATGGTGCGAATCGAGATGCCCTAGGGTCAAGGCGGACTTAAACGCCATGACGGCCAAGGTGGCCGAGGCGGTGAGAACGTGGCAAGGTCGTGAGTGGGACGACCTTATCGACAGGGCAGGAGAACACCTGCCCACACTGCACCGCCTCAACAAAGCCCTCACCGGGGAGAAGTCCCACACATGTCCCCTCCTGGACTCGGACGGTCAGAGAAGATTCGCGGCCCAGGACAGAGCCCGAATCCTGGCAGAGCACCTGACCGTCCAATTCAGGCCCCACCCGCCAGCCCCCAGAGCCCTCCACCACCACGCAGACGTGGTACAGAGAGTGGAGGAATTCATGGCCACTACCCCACCTCCACTCCCGGGCGACACCTTCATCTCCCCATCGGAGGTGAAGAAGATTGCCGCCCGGCTCAATAGGAAGAAGGCGCCGGGCCCCGACGGCCTTCCACCCGCAGCCCTGGCGGAGCTGCCCAGGAGGGGAATAGCGGCGTTGACCCGCATCTTCAACGCCGCCCTCAGGACGAACCACTTCCCCACGCCATGGAAGAAAGGGCGGGTGGTGATGATCCCCAAACCGGGGAAAGACCGCCGCCGCCCAGAGAGCTACAGGCCCATTACCCTGCTGGATCACGCCGCCAAGCTGTTTGAGCGAGTCCTGCTGCGCCGACTGCGCCCCTTCCTCATCCCGAGGGATGAGCAGTTCGGCTTTCGCAGCGGGCACTCCACCACGCTCCAGCTGGCCCGCGTGATCCACCACCTAGCCGAGGGCCTAAACAAGAAGAAAGCCTCGGTGGCGGTCTTCCTAGACGTGGAGAAAGCTTTTGACCGGGTTTGGCACCCCGGTCTCATCTACAAGCTCTCCACGACCGCCCTGCCCCCAGCCTTAGCCCACCTGATAGCGTCCTTCCTCCGAGGACGCTCCTTCCAGGTCGCCGTGGAGGACGCTACGTCCGCAGAGGGCCCCATCGATGCAGGGGTCCCCCAAGGCAGCTGCCTTTCACCGACCCTGTACGCTGCCTACACCAACGACGTTCCCACCATCAACGATCAGCTTCATGAGTGGGAACCCAAAGTCGAGCTGGCGCTGTTCGCGGACGACAGCGCATTTTTCACCACCGCCCCATGGGTCAAGGCGGCGGTGAAAAGGATGCAGAAGCAGCTCGACCTACTGCCGGACTGGCTGGAGAGATGGCGGATAGCGGTTAACGTGGGTAAAACCGCCGCCATCTACACGGGCCCCAAATGCAGAAAGTTGCCCGAGCTGGTCCTCAACGGACAGAACATTAAGTGGCAGCCGAGTACCAAGTACCTAGGCTGCCACCTGGACCAGCGCCTCACCCTCAAAGACCAGGTCAAGCACCTGGTCAACTCCAGCCGCGGGGCGCGCGCAAGACTGCGCCCCGTATTTCAGTCCCGCCTGCCCACCAGAACAAAGGTGGGCATTTATAAAACGTACGTGCGCTCCAGGCTAACATACGCGGCCCCAGCCTGGTACGCAATGATTAGCGCAACCCACCGTACGAAGCTCCAAACCCAGCAAAACATAGCGCTCCGAATTATAACGGGGGCAGGGCGCTATGTAAGGAATGCTACAATCCACAGGGACCTCAAGATGGAGGCCCTGGAGGAATTCGTGGTCCGCACATCCCGAAGGATGTACGAAAGAGCGGACCACGGGCTACAAAATATAGCCCCCATGACCACGGTAACTCAGGCGAGCAAGAGGCCAACCCCACGACAGGTCTGCTCCCTAAATCCGCCCTCCCACCTATCCACTCACCAATCCCAACCTCACCAAACGAACTCTCTTCCCTATCCCAGCCAGAGTCAGCCGCAGTCAGCTTGCCCTGCTCATCGGGCCTCCCCGAACGGGGTCTCACCTGATGGGCAGCCCGCAGCGACTGTGCAGCCGGCTCTGGTAGAAGACGAAGATAGAGACCTGTCGTCGCAAGACGGCCGCGCACATGCGGCACCTAACACCGTGGGCCAGTAGGCCCATGAGAAGAAGCCCGGGGAAGGAGCTTAGGTTCGAACCCGAACCGCCCCTAGCGGGGCGAAGAAACCCGATGCGTACACAATTGTCTTCCTTTCCCAGTTAGCGACCATACTGGAGCGATAGCCCCGCAGTCCTCCAAGTATCGGTCAGTACGGCCAACGAATGCGATAGCCCCGCAGACCATTCTTGAAGCCCTGTGTTAGGTTTAGATCACTTATAGGATAGGAGTGCGATAGCCCCGCAGTCCACTCTGATTCCTGATAGGTTATTAGTTCATATAGGCTGTACCATTGTGTGAAGAGATTGAATAAACAACATATTGAACCATTGGCGTTTTACTTGCTCCCTTCAAGTGGCGCCCAACGCAAATAAATTGATACAGCGATAAATCTTATCGAAGAAATATCAACAACCCGCAAATAAACAACAAAATCAGAAGAAACGTCAACTGTCAAACAAAACGTCAACATCCATAGACAATTAAAAAATACAAAGTCAAGCACAAGAATTCAACCGCATACAGCCAAGAAAATTGAGCTCAGTTGCACAGCACTAGTGTGTAACTGTCTTTATAGGAAACGGATATGGCTACGACAGACGAAGAATTTTTTGATATGAAGGTATCCGAGGAAAAACTAACAATGGTTCAACCGCCTATACAATTGTCAGAATCACAATTTAACCAGCTATTGAGTAAATTACAACTGTCTACCAAAATGGCAAACAAAAACTTTACCCGTTGCGAACTGCAATTCCACGGAGAACGAGATCACTATAAGGTTGAAGAATTCGTCACCGCCGTCGAAATATATAAGAAAATTGAAGATATATCAGACGACGACGCCTTAATAGGATTCCCCTTATTACTGAAAGGTAACGCAAGTACTTGGTGGCAAGGAGTACGATCAGAAATTAAAACCTGGTCAGCAGCCCTAAAAAGCCTGCAGTCAGCCTTCGCACCTAAGCGTCAACCCCACGAGATTTACATGGAGCTATTTGCGACCGCACAAGGAAACACTGAATCAATAGATGAGTTCCTCTGCCGCAAACGAGCACTTTTGGGTATGTTACCCGTAAAACGTCATAAAGAGGAAGAACAAATAGACCTTATTTGCGGCTTACTTAAGATGTCATTGAAAAAGAAAGTCGCCCGAAATGACATAAAAACTTTTGCACAATTACTGGAGCGCGCCCGTGCTCTAGAAGCCCTGGAAAAGGAAAATACGGCAAAAACCACCTCGTCTGAGACAACGACAAGCACCGAGAGACGCAAGATTAAGCGCTGCACCTACTGCGGCAAGAAGGGACACGACACGGAGGAATGTCGTAAGCGAAAGTCGGACATCAAAAAAACAACCGACTCAACAAAGCTAACGGAGGTTGCCGTAACTGATAAACCAACTATCAAGTGCTACGGTTGTGGTACACCAGGCGTGTTTAGAAGTAACTGTGATACCTGCAAGGCCAAGGAGTCCCCTGCAAAGCCAGTTTCCTTTTACTCAATGCAAACAACGATTCAGGACAATGTCAAAATACCAACAATTGAAATATCGGTGAAAGGAAAGCAAGGATTAGCTTTCATAGATACTGCAGCCCGGACCAGCATCGCAAGCAATCAATTGTACCTGATACTCAAAGACGCCGGAGTCATATTTGATCAGAGGACAGCCGACATAAGCCTGGCAGATGGCTCAACAAAGGAACACCTACTCCTTAGCAGCACTGTTGATATAGTAATGGGAAATCGAATACTTCCAATAACGTTCACGGTCTTGCCAGACGCAACAGACAATCGCACACTACTGGGCATAGATTTCTTAGAATCGGCTGGCATTACCCTCAACTTGCCGCAGCGCGCTTGGTCATTCATCGACAAGCCAAACGAGATATTCCCATTCCTTCAAGTAAAGACTGAAAAAACAGTAAAGAAAAGGATTGACTTCGAGGACACAGGCTTGTCCAACTTCTTAAAATGGTCAAGAGAACTGAAGATGCTTTCGCCCATAACTGCAACACCATCACCTCAACACCATTCTGACAGTCCTATAAAAAAGAAACCACGTTGGGAACTCATCAAGCTAGACACTCCGCCCCGGCCGTCTCGCCCACGCGAACCAGCAGACCCTAACAACCATGTTGATCCTAGAATTAATTATTTATCAATAAATCCTCTTCAACTGTATTGTCTTGATATCTCATTGAATCCTGATGAAGGTCATCTACTAACAATTGATGAAAAAACACAGCTAAATGCACTGTTAAAAGAGTTTAGCGACATATTTGATGAAAAAGGGGGACACACCTCTCAAACTGAACATAGAATCGATACTGGTAACCATCCCCCTATAGCAGTTAAGCCCTATAGACTATCACCAGCTAGACAGCAACAGCTGAGAGATAAATTAGATGAGATGATTAGCAATGACATAATCGAGGAATGCAACTCCCCTTGGTCAGCACCTGTAGTCTTGGTCCCTAAAGCTGATAAAGATATAAGAGTATGCATTGACTATCGGCGACTAAATGATATCACGAAACCTGATAGATACCCTCTACCACGTATGGATGATCTACTACACCAGGCAAAGGCAATGCCATTCATGACTACAATAGACCTTAAATCAGGATACTGGCAGATAAAGGTACACCCACACGACAAAGACAAAACTGCTTTCATTTCACCTTTTGGAATGTACAGATTTAAACGCATGCCGTTCGGATTGCGAAACGCACCCGCCACATTTCAACGGCTGATGGACAAATTCATACACGGGCTGCGTGCGCAATGTGTACTATGCTACTTAGATGACCTAATAATCAGATCAGGTACTTTTATTGGTCACCTAGAAGACCTACGCGAAGTCTTCACCAAATTAAGAGACTTCAACCTCAAAGCCAATAGAAAGAAATGCAAATTTGGCTGCACAAAAATAAAATACTTGGGACACCTAATAGTACCCGAAGGGATTAAAACTGATCCTGAAAAAATATCGGCTGTAATAGATAGACCCGAGCCCAGAAATTTAAAACAATTAATGTCATTCCTTCAAACGGCCTCATGGTATCGAAGATTCATACAAAATTTTGCAGAAATAGCAAGACCATTGACAAACTTAACAAAAAAGAAAGTCACTTGGAAGTGGGGTGAATCAGAACGGCAATCATATAACAGCCTGAAGATTGCTTTAACAAATGCACCAATTCTGAAACAAGCTAACTATGAAGCACCATTCACTATAAAAACAGACGCAAGCAATTATGCTATCGGAGCTGTTTTAATGCAGGGGGAGGGTGCCGAGGAACATCCTATCGAATATGCAAGCAGATTACTTACATCAGCGGAATGTAACTATACAGTCACAGAAAAAGAAGCTTTAGCAATTGTGTGGGCAATATCACGCTTCAGAGGCTACATAGAAGGATCCCAATTTCTCACTATCACAGATCACCAACCATTGAAGTGGCTATTAAACTTGAAAACCCCGACAGGCCGACTTGCACGGTGGGCACTCCAACTACAACCCTACAACTTCGAAATAAAATACGCTCCAGGGAAAAGCAATGTTGTAGCAGATACACTCTCTCGACCTCCTTGCGAGAATCATACAGAACAATGCGAAATATGTTCAGTAGAAATAGATTTGCCCCGACGAAGCGAAAACGATCTACGTACGGAACAAATGAAAGATGAAGATCTGAGTATTATCATTAAAACATTAGAAGAACAGACAGAATCTGAAGATTACATACAGTTATCTAAAAGAGGATACCTTATCCACGGCGGAGTACTCTATCGATTTGCACCAGAACAAGAAGATGAAAACGCAAAACTTGTAGTACCAAAACAAGAAATAAACAATATCCTCAAATCTTTCCACGACATACCGACTGCAGGTCACCTGGGAATAGACAGAACTGTAAAACGTATTGAAAAAAAATTCTTTTGGAAGGGATTACGCAAAGATGTTATCAAATACATAAAATCTTGTGCTCAATGCCAAAAATACAAGCCAACGAATCAAAAACCAGCAGGTCTTTTCCAATCAACAGCTGCATACCAAAGATTTGAAGTCCTATCCATAGACTTGTTTGGTCCTCTCCCTAAAGGACCGAATGGCGAAAAATGGATATTCATAGTAGAAGACACTGCATCAAGATGGATAGAACTGTTTGCATTGAATGAAGCCACAGCTAAACAGTGCGCTCTTACACTACTCAATGAAGTATTCATGAGATATGGCCTACCACGAAAGATAACAAGTGATAATGGAGTACAATTTGTGTCTTCAGTTATGCAAAAACTGACTTACTGCCTCGATATACAACAATTCCTGACTCCTGTGTATCATCCACAACCTAACATTGTTGAGCGAAAAAACAGAGACATGAAAAGTTAGATTGCTATAATGGTCCAAGACAAACATAACAAATGGCCAGAGACCTTACCTGCTATAAGGTTTTCAATGAACTCTGCACACAATCAAAGTACAGGGTACACTTCAGCATATCTTACGTTTGGAAGAGAAATGCGAACTCCATACGAGACAGCACATAATTTCGCAGCCATTGTGCAAACAGAAAATTTTATCCCAGAGATTACCCCACATCTCAAGAATTTAGCTAATGATTTAGCTATAGCACGGGATAACATTGAAGCAATGCAAGACAATAATAGAAGCAGAGCTAACCAAAAACGACGTCCAGATCCAGGCTATACCATTGGAGACCTCGTGCTAGTAGAAACCCATCCTATTAGTAATCAAGAAAAACAGTTCTCCGCAAAATTAGCCCCTCGACGTGACGGACCTTATGTTATTATAAGTAATAAATATGGAACTTCCATTTACGAAGTTGCTAATATACGAGAACCCAAGAAACCAATCGGAAGATATCATACATCCGCCATAGTAAAGTTTGAGAAACGAGGCCATACAACATCAACTCCAATTTTACCAATTCGGAGAAGAGGACGGCCAAGCAAGACTACCAAGGACCAGCTTCCTTCTTAAATTGCTGGTACTCTTACGGGACGTTACCGAGTACCAGAGGGGGAGATTGTAACAAACCTATTATTCATACGCCGACGGCCGCCGCGCGGATCCGAATACTTTCTCACTCGCACTGTCACCCCTCTCGATCACCTCTAACGAAGACGCCCGAAGACATCACGGAAACCCCCGAAGCCGAGCTCCGGTCCCTATATAAACGGCCTGCGCGCCATACACAATTGTCTTCCTTTCCCAGTTAGCGACCATACTGGAGCGATAGCCCCGCAGTCCTCCAAGTATCGGTCAGTACGGCCAACGAATGCGATAGCCCCGCAGTCCATTCTTGAAGCCCTGTGTTAGGTTTAGATCACTTATAGGATAGGAGTGCGATAGCCCCGCAGTCCACTCTGATTCCTGATAGGTTATTAGTTCATATAAGCTGTACCATTGTGTGAAGAGATTGAATAAACAACATATTGAACCATTGGCGTTTTACTTGCTCCCTTCAATATGATTTTATAGAAGTCTTTAATATTACATACTACCATACTAATATTACAAATGCGAATGTATCTCTGTCTGTCTGTGTGTTACTCAATCACGGCTAAACTACTGAACCTATTTGCATGAAATTTGGTTAGGTGATATTTTGATACCCGAAAAACATAGACTACGACTAACAAAGACATGGGCTACTTTTTACCGCGGGAAAATGACGCATTTCCATGGGAACAATCAAGTGAGCCGATCGCTTTAACGCCTTACCTACTGAAAAGATTTAAATGGAACTTGGTAAGGAGATAGTTTGAGACTTAAAAAAGGACATGAGTTACTTTTGACTGCAGCAAAACTACGCATTGCTATGGGAAAAACCACTTTCCGGCGAACCGGATCGCTTTCACTCCTAAATTATCAAAGATTTGAATTATATTTGGATCATATCAGCCTGTTACAGTCCACTGCTGGACATAGGCCTCCCCCAAGGAGCGCCACAGCGCACGATCTCCTGCCCTTTGCATCCAGTCACTACCAGCTGCCTTTTTCAGGTCGTCTGTCCATCTAGCCGGGGGGCGTCCCACACTACGTTTACCTAAGCGTGGTCTCCATTCAAGAACCTTCCTGCTCCACCTCTCGTCGGTTCTGCGACAGACATGGCCAGCCCACTGCCACTTCAGCTTGCTACATTTTTGGACGACATCAGTTACCTTAGTCTTATGTCGTATGACCTCGTTACGGATCTTATCCCTTAATGAGATCCCCAACATAGACCTTTCCATAGCGCGCTGAGTGACGTGTAGTCGGTGAGCCAGCTTGACTGTCATGTTCCACGTTTCGGCTCCGTAGGTTAAGACTGGTAGGACGCATTGGTTAAACACTCGGCTTTTTAGGCATTGCGACAGGGTCGACGTGAAGATATGACGCAATTTCCCAAATGCTGCCCAGCCAAGCTGCACTCTTCTGGCAATTTCCCGCTCAAAGTTGTCTCTACCAAGCTGCAGTACTTGCCCAAGGTAGACGTACTCTTGGACAACCTCGAGCGTAGTGCCCTCGACGGAAATTGGTTCTGGGATGACATGATCGTTGAACATTACCTTTGTCTTGTCCAAATTCATCCCAAGCCCCACACGTCTCGAGGCAGCATTGAGACTGTGCAGCATTTTTTGCAAATCCTGCAGCGATTCTGCCATAATAACTATGTCATCGGCAAAGCGAAGGTGCGTAAGATATTCGCCATTCACATTGATGCCCAGTCCGTTCCAATCCAGCGTCTTGAACACATCCTCCAGTGCGTTGGTGAACAGTTTTGGAGATATGACATCTCCCTGTCTAACACCTCGAAGCAGCTGGATGGGTTTTGTTCGGTGGTTTTGTACTTGGACGGACATTGATGCCATACTGTACAGGCTTCTTAGCACCTTCACGTACCGCCAATCGACTTGGCATCGCTGCAAGGATTCCAGAACAGCCCAGGTTTCGACCGAGTCGAAGGCTTTCTCATAGTCCACAAAGGCAAGGCACAGGGGCTGGTTATACTCTTCGGTCTTCTGTATAACCTGTCGCACCGTGTGAATGTGGTCCATGGTACTATAACCTTTACGAAACCCAGCCTGTTCCGGTGGCTGGAAAGCGTCAAATCTTGCGGAAAGACGGTTTGTGATGACCCTCGAAAACAGCTTGTAGACGTGACTAAGGAGCGTGATTGGTCTATAGTTTTTCAGGAGACTTTTGTCTCCTTTCTTGAAAAACAATGCCACCACGCCCCTACTCCACGCTTCCAGAGTTGTCCCATTGGCTATGACGGAATTAAAGAGCCTCTTAAGTTTGCCGAGCACAGGTTGGCCCGCAGCTTTTAAGAGCTCAGATGTGATTCCGTCTTCGCCAGGAGCCTTTCCATTTCTAAGCTGTCCGAGGGCCGCCTCAATCTCATCCTCCTCCACGTCTAGGAGATCTTCAGTATAGTGGCGCGTAAGCTTGGCTCTTGGGTCGTTCGCGTCGGGCTGCGGCTGTAGGGAATGCGTTGCGTACAATCGGCCGTAAAAGCCTTCGATTTCGGCCAGAATCTCTGAAACTGATGAGACGACTCTGCCATCCGAGGTTTTCAGCTTTGTCAGGTGACTTTTTCCTAGTCTATTAGTGAAGATCTTCGACCCCCGATTCTGCTCAATCGCCTCTTCTATGAGGCGAGTATTGTAGCTGCGGAGGTCGCGTCTCACCAATCTCCGGATCTTTTTATGCGTACCAGACAAAGCTTCCTCTGGCATTTCCCGTCGACGTTTCATCAATTCCAAAGTCTCGCTCGAAAGTTTGGCCTCCCGGCACGCTCGCTTTCCCTTAAAAAGCCTGTTTCCCACTTCGCGTATGACTCCAATCACACTATCAAGGTCCCTGTCCACGTCCTCAGTAGTTTCCAAAGCAGCGAATCGGTTTCGGAGCTCCATCTGGAATTTCTTGGAGTCTTGGCCGGCCTGGAGCAGTGTCGGACGGAGAGTCGACCTCATCATGCGGCTTCTTTCCAGCTTTATGTTGATATTTAGGGTGCCTCTTACCAGACGGTGGTCGCTACCGGTGTTGAACCTATTGACCACAGAGACATCCCTAAATATATGCTTCTTGTCCGTCATGATGAAGTCTATCTCATTCTTCGTCTTACCATCAGGGCATATATTTGGATAATATTGGTATAACGGGAAAACAACGTATTCCTGGAAAACCTACCAAGTGGACGAAGTCGCGGGTAAAAGCTGGTAAGTCTATATTTTTTATATACTTCTTTCAATCAATTGTGCCCTCGCAAGAGCAAGTAAAAAATAACAATTGAATGTTGAAATCAAACTCGCACCAACGAAAACTTTCGCAAGCACTTCATACAGCTCATATGGTGGAATGAAGCCAGAGTGCGCCCTCGCGGAACAGACAACGCAATAAAACTTAGATGGGAATCGAACCGATACTGTTGTGTCTGGCTGCGGCGAGGGGATTATGCAAGCACTCGGATGCATGTTGTTTTGGGGTGGTCGAAACAAGCGTAGCGTGTTTTACGCGGAACTTAGTAGAAGAAGTTGATGTTAAGTTGATATCGCTGCGTCGCTATGTAAAAGTGACAACCAAATAAACCTACCTTGATGGTAGGTTTATTTGGTTGTCACTTTTACAGCTGAAAAAGAAAATTGCTTTGCTTTAAATTTTCACAAAACGATAGTAGTCTGTCAAAGCCACAACATCTCCTGAGGATGCCACGTGTAGTGACGAAACGCGACGAGTGTTTCGTTGGTGTTATGTTTCCAGGTGTAACTTCTGTCACATTGACAGTTGTAATGTAAGTCCTGCAACTTCCAACTCTAGTTTTTTCACGTGGTTACAGTTGGATGTATTTGGGTTCCTGCACTGGCGTCGTTTAGTGGAAATTTAGAGCAAAGTAATTCTCTTTTTCAGTTTTAATTATGGATTTCCGCAAAGTAACGCCTGATTCCATCATCTAAACCTACCGTCAACATTAAAGATGCAGTGAAAAATCAGGTGTTCTTTTTCCACATCTCATCTATCGTTCAAGTCCACCGCGAAATGAAAATATTTAAATATTTTGTAAATAAAAAAAAATCTGCTATTGGTGCATTTGCTGACCTGCTGCAAGCCCTCAAAAGAATATGAGACTCTATAGTAACCACCATATTTTAGCTATTTTGAATTAACTAGAGCTATAGCAAACCGTATATGTATTCGGTACTGAGTAACGGGTACCGCCTCAAGTACCGAGTACTGAAACGTTACTCACGGATCAAAGTCGTTACTCGCATCTTTCGTTACCTTCTAAATTTTTGGCACAAAACGGTACGCGATAAGCGCAAGTACCGTTGATGCTAGTTAATACGGATACGGTTACGGTTACGGTGGTAAATGCCATTAACCAAGACAGTGTAACACGGTGAATAAACACAAAATCATTATTAGTAATACCTAACCACTAAAACCCGAAACACCGATTAAGTTGCACTATCTCGCAATGCAAATCTTGACCGTCTTCTCGGCTTGCTCAAACGAGTCTCACGGTACTTACTTTGAGCCGGCTACGTCGGTTGGACAAAGCAAGTCGGTGTAATCCGTGGCGACTTAGCGGCAAGCTAACAGCCGGCACTCCGCTTTGCGATAAACTGATGTTGTCTTATGTAATTTTAGGTGACATTTGCTATTAAACACCAGAATACTTAATTGCTGCCTCATTATTGTGACTGCCTCGTTGGTGTAGTGGCAAAGTTTCTACCGAGAGGTCCTAGGTTCGAATCCCAAAATTGTTTCTGAGATTTTCTGTCATATTTTTTTCAAAAGCAGCTCGGTGTCGGGAAGTTGGCGGTGTGACACCCCCGTGCCTCGGTGTTAACATTGAGAAATTCATGACATAAATCTCAGAAACAATTTTGGATGTAAGGCAGAAAAAGCAAAAAGTCTCTTTATTTCAACTACGTCGGCGTGATGTAAGTGTATCTTATCAAGTCCCAACTTAATCTCTGCGGCGTCGCAGTGACTCGCTCTAATCCGCACTTAATTTTACACTCTGAAAGTGCGGTATTTTTAATTTTATGTGGTTTCCAGATTTGTAGGAGCTTGCCAGAAGCAAGATTACAGCATAGGAAATATTACGGAAGGACGGAATATAGATAGCGGAGACTGGTAAGTCATGCTGTCTGAATGCACTAACGTGGAAAGTTTTAGATAAGCAGAAAAGATGTAATTTATTTACGAGTATTAAGGTACAGCAACAAAATACAAATCAAGACTTAATCTAAGCTACACTGGTATAAAATATCACGTTCAATTTGCATTCCGATTAGAGCTGAACACGACGTTTTCATATGGCAGTTAAATACAAAAAATAAATATATGTAATAAACGGTATACAGAGATCTATAAATTAATTTTACATGCTTTCAAATAACTTAAATGATATTCAGAAAAAATATCTACTTCCCTACTAATAGTATTGTACAATCTGCACATTCGGTATACTGGATTGTTAAATACTAATGACAGGGCCTTGAGACAAGTGGCAATCGATTAGCGAAAACGCTCAAAGATTTGTATGGAAAATAGTCGTAGATTGATATGTCACGTGACCTAGTCGTAACAAACTGCAGATTGGTAGACAAGTGTACTATAAACTTTCGATTAAATAAAACGAAACATTAGTCGTTCGCCTAACTAAGCCAAGTGGCGCTTTTTGACAATCGTAGTCGATTGTCAAAAAGCGCCTCTGAGTGAGCGTATCATCGCTACGTTAGGTAGCGAACGCCGACCACTTGACGATTACGAAAAATAAAATGGCGATTCTTAATTCATCACCTCAAGCTAAATGGCAAACGCTAATCGAATCGCTTAATTAAATGTATGGAAAGAAATAGTCGAACGAAAATGTCACGTGACCTAGTCGTAGCGAATTGTAGATTGGTAGACAAACGTACTTGAATTTTCTATACAAAACTTTAGTCGTTCGCTAAATTCAGCCAAGTGGCACTTTTTGACAAGCAATTACGCTCCGTGAGCGTACAAACACTTCGACAGTAAGCGAACGCTAGACCCCTGACGCAAACGAAACAAAATGGCGATTTACTAGTCAGCTGGTTACGGTGTATGTTGAAATTCGGTTGATTTTGACGTTTTTGTGTAGAAATGCATAGTTTAAGACTATTATGTCTGAGGCTGAGTTGAGGCGTCAACGGAGAAACACTTCTTGCCGGTGCTTGGAGCAAATTGAGGAACTCCTAGATATCTAATTTACTGAGCGATTTAGGTTGAATAAAACATTGTTTAAAAGCCTATGCTTCGACATTCGAATCCACATTACTTAACAAGAAACTTAAGACATCCCTCTTGAAGTAAAAGAAAGTAGGTTTTGCTTGATTTGCTAAGAAGTGAATTGACAATAGTTGATTTGTGGATTTCTTTTCCTGAAGAATACTTGTGGCTGATTGCTTTATAATTAGATAAATTAACCGTCACAGGTTCTTTGCACACTGAGTTTCTTGGCTACAGGTTTATATCAAAGAATTGTGGGTGTAACACAACATTTGCCACAGCGTACAACAAGTCAATGCATAAGACAAGTTGTGGGAGCTCTAAACCATGACAACATTTTAAGTAAATGGATAGTTTTCCCACAAACTGTGCCGCAAAGAACAAGATAAGACAAGAGTTAGTATAAAGTCAATTCAACAATATGCTAAAATATCAAACATTTTGATCTTTTTTGACTTACAACATGTAATTTACGTGTATCAAAATTTCACAAATTTTTGAAGTGAAAACTTCTTTAGCGGCGTTGAGCACTTTTGTGGCATGGGTAGAAACTGTGAAACTCGCGTCAGGTCACGTGATGCTGATCGAAAAACCGTAAGACGGTTGTTGTTTTCACTTCTGCCGGCACTCCCGGAGTGCAACCCGTGTTAGTTTTTTTTAACTAGGTTAAGCTTCATCCTTTTTATTGCATGTGACTTGGCAGGAGCATCTAATATTAACTATAGAGAAACATAAAATCTCTAATTTTATTTCACTCCGTTCACCCTCACTTTGTTGTGATGGTATCTGAAAAAATAAATATTTAGGGGTTCAATCATTTTCATATCTACTTTCTTTCAGATAAAAATCAGTTCAAATGCACAACTTTTAATTAATATTAAAACAAAAGGACACTTTAAAGGAAGTACTACAGTGATATTGATACATTAAAACCCTGGCCTGGACAATTACAGTGGACACTCCAATAATTGCCACCACCCGTTCCTCTGGGCTAGCTCGTAATCTTGCTGTTTCCACTGCTAAAAAATACGATAATATAATTAATTGTTGGTGACTTAAACCAAGACAGAACATTATTAACTATTTTTGAGATAGGTAACTTGCAAATGTTTTGCAGTACTTACCATTGCAAAATAGGTATATATAACGTTGATCCCACGCATATCACTATATATCATTTTCTAGTCAAAAGTATTTTTACAGTGAGTTTTTACAACTTTAAAAACTTTTTGACTAAAAACTACGACGAGAACTTCAACACTCGCGCTCTTATTTAAATGTCAGTAACGTCAAATGATTTGACTGTGACATTTCGTGACGAAACCATAGATAACGTCTTTATTTTTATCGAAAGTTTGAAGAGACTAAGCGTTCGCTACGATTTGATCATCTTGGCTACCAATCGATTTGCGTTTGCGACAAAGCGTTTAGCGTATCACAAATTCGATAAATTTACCTTAAATTTCGGGGAATTTAAAAGCACATCGATATTTCTAGACTTTCGACGGACGATGAAACGCGTAAAAAATGGATCGACGGAACTGGGAAAAACAATCGGATACCACACAAGTATTCGCGTCTTTGTTCGAATCATTTTGAAGAACATTCTTTTAGCAAAACACAAAAAATAACTTACATAGAAAAGTTCTCTACTCAAAAGTTGTTCGTTAATTTAAGTTGACAGTTCATATTAATAAAATAATCATTTTGTATGATACTTAAAAAAGGATGATGTATGTACAGTTATGTTTTATTACAGAATTGTCCCGGTATCCCAAGTCGGTCTCAAAGATTTTCCTGGATGATGAATCTCAATGGATGGTGGAACTCAATTCTTGTAAATATATGTTTTCAATTAAGAAATTACTTAAAAAGGTTATCCTTTATTACAATCACACAATCTCATATCAATTAGCTGAGTTTTCCCCAGCTTATTTAACGAAAACGCCGCTTGACAAAACTTCGAATATCAGAAATGGTGGAGAGAGATTTCACACGGGATTTTATGTCATTCACTCCTAACAAAAATTCACTCATTACGTAATGCGAGTACCTACTTGCGAATCTAATGACTTGCAATAGTTGCAATGTTTTCAACTATATTTGGGGTATTTTTTTGCGACTGTGGCAGCCCATATTTTGACGTTAATATTATTAACGTCAAAAACGTTATCTAAAACGTAAAACGGAAACGTTATCTTTCTCTTACGCCCGGTCGCCCGGTGGCGAATCTATAACATAAATACTATATCTATGGTATGACAGCTCAACCACAGGTCTCTATAACCTTGTTACGTCGTCATCTTTTCAAATTAAAATTCTGAAATACCATATCTTTCTAACTAATTACAAACAAAACTAATTACATTATGGTAACTGTAACCTAAAAAAATTGATTCCTAATATTGTCATCATTTTAAATGCTAAAAAACATTTTATTACTCATACTGTAATACGCTCCTGCAAGGTTATATCGTTCGGACGCATATATTTTTAATTGCTAGTGATGTCATCTCAAATAACAGTATAGTACGACGATAGTAATAGAATCCTGTCAATATTGAAAATAATAGATGGTCTTCTCAAATACTGAACTTTAAAAAAAATGGAACCAATCATCATTTAAGCAAGTGTTTTTTTTTAATTTGCCATCTCAACTATAGCAGACGGGCGCACGCGCGGAGCAAGAGGAGATCCATGCTTGCCTCTCAGTTTCAGTCGTCCATAACGCGTTACCGTGTATAGACTACGTTCTCCTGCTCTCGACATCAGAATCAACAATATTATTGACAACGAAATAATTATATATGTCACTGATAACAACAGCGATACCGATAATTCTGACGATGAATCCGCAAAATAAAAAATTTATAATGTTTTAACGTGTTTTATTCTATGTACAAAAACCTGTTAAACAAAATAAAATAAAAAGAAGCCAAAATAAATAAAAAACTGTTAATTACGTACATAGTATCAAATAGTCACAGCGATACAAGTACCTATAGAGTATGTTTAGATACATCACTAGTAATGCCAAATTAACTTTGATATTTGCGTATGACGTCGAACGCAACCATAGACAATGGTCGTATTTTTAGCGTATTGTAGAAGAGAACAAGCGTTCGCCACGTTGCATTTAACTTGGCTACCAATTGATTAGCGTTTGCGACAAAGCGTTTAGCGTTTCGCAAATTCCATTCGCTGCCTAGCGTTTGCCACTTGTCTAAAGGCCCAGAGGTGCTTCTGGCGCAATGTTGCAGCGCTTTGGTAGTGATACCTAAAGTTAAGCAACCTAAGGCGCGGTCATGTTTGGGATGGGTGACCATTCTGTCTATTTAAGTGATGTCTATTTACAAGCATCTCCGTGCTTCGGAAGGCACGTTAAGCTGTTGGTCCCGATTAATATCGATAGATATTAGTCGTTAAGCCTGGTCGGAGGCCCTCGGGCGGCTTAATAACATCTGACTGTAAGGTTGGTCACTTGCCTTACACACACCCCTCCACCAATCCGCACTGAGCCCGCGTGGTGGAGTATGGCTCGGACCACATCATAGTTGTGGTGAGGCCTGTGCCCAGCAGTGGGACGTATATAGGCTGATGAGAGTGAGAAAAATACTAATACGTCATATTACAAGGCATATTTCTTCTAACTCTATTGCGCTTTCTGAAAGGTTTTGGAAAGTGTTATTGTAAAGTCGCTACGTAAACAAACAATCAGTATTCAGTCAGGGGGTCAAGACAGTTCGAAAAAGAATCCGTAGGGCTAAGAATAGTCTTAATTGCAAACTGTCATGTTTTATCTAGTCGAATGACGTATATTTGACGACCGCTTGGTGCAGTGGTCCGCATGTGGGACTTTTAAACCAAGGGTCGCGGGTTCGAATCCCGCACAATACAAGCATAAGTGTGCATGAACATGTGTGTTTGTACTGGTCTGGGTGTTTTCTATGTATAATATGTATTTATTTACAAAAAAAAAGTATTTAAGTATTTATATCCGTTATCTAGTACCCATAACACAAGCCTCGTAGCTTACTTTGGGACTAGAGAATTGGTGTGATTGTTGAGAAATATTTATTATTATTATTATTTATATACATTAAAAAAAATCCATTTCCTTATTTCTCAAATCATGTAAATATGTGGAAACTGAGGCTTGCCTAGAAGAAGAAAATTAGCACTCACAGATACACAGACATATACACTGACACTCACACATACACGCACACCTTAACAGATACACATTACTTAATTGGCTAGGCGACACCACAAATCGTTGACATACTTTTTATTATCTGTCAAAACGGTCTGCCTCCATAGATTTTGCATGGGAATACATGATCGTGACGTCACGGTCATGTATCAGAAATCGGAGTCAATTGACCGAATATTTATTGAGTTTGTGTGTTTAAAAATTGGTTTCTACAGCTTTTTGGAAATATATTGGTTGTATTAACTTCATAGGGGCTATGTTTTTTAAACGCAATGATCTTGAAAATATTTAAGATAGGTGTCATCATCCCAATTATTTATTTAAAAAAATATTAATACTTAATTAATATTCTGTCATTATAAAACAATTTGTAACTGTTTCTTTATCCTGTCAATTATTGTTAAATTAATATGGGGAGCGGGGATATTCTACCACAAGTTTTTATTTACTTAAACGAAATTCTCGCTTGCAATAATATGAATGTAACGTTATTATGAATAAAGATATTTGTATTTGTACTTGCCATGATAGGTTACGGAAATACTTCCGTATGAATTTGTACAAACGTACAAGCTTTACAAATCAGCGTACTGAGCCTGGAATTGAACCCACCTGTTGTAACGTTATACGTTCATTTTTAATAAAAACTACATAAAAATAACGAATGTATTACAAAAATATTTTTTTTTACTGAAAACAAAATAAAAATAAATTAAAATTAACCAACTTAAACATAATTAAAACTAAAGTAACATAATTAAAACTAGTAACTCGCGAGGTCAGTCCTAGGTCCAAAGTAAGCACGGAGAGCCAAAGCACTGAAGAATGGACTCAGGTTAGGCGTAAACACGGGCGTGCGTCCTTGCCTGGCGTGCTCCGTGGCACTGCAGCTCCAGGATCAACATCACTAAATGCATCGGAGCGGTGGAGGTACCTACACCTCTACTACGTGCAAGAGGGTACCACAGTGGAGCAGGTACGTACCCATCTGCACTCTATCTGTGGCAGTAGCAATTGCACAGTGGAGGAACTGAAACCTCGAGGGCGCTACGCTTCTTTCAAGTTGGGTGTCCCATCGAGGCTTGCTGACAGTGTTATGTCACCTGATAACTGGGCTGAAGATATTTGTGTTAAACCCTGGCGTCAGAACTTTCGTGCCAAAAGTAAAAGTACGTAAGCTTGTGTTTAATTACCAAAATGTTAGAGGTTTACGTTCTAAAACGCATATATTTACGAAAAACTTAGCTCAATGTAATTTTGATGTGATAGCTTTGACTGAAACATTTGCGACTGGTTCTGTATCGAACGGAGAATTGTTTACTGCTGACTATGTCGTAGTGCGAAAAGACCGCCCAAAAGACGTTGGTTGGGGGGGAGTCCTTTTGGCTGTAAAAAACTGCTATACTGTTCAAAAAATTAATATCGTGGATGGTTTAACGTCTGAAATGGAAGTATTATTTGCCACTATTGGGGGAAATAGTATAAATAAGTTTTTATGTTGTGTTGTTTATTTGCCGCCTAATTACAATGATGATCAATATCTCACTGTTTTGACATGTATCGAAAATGCTATAATGACATATTCCTCTTTGAATGTATTAATACTTGGTGACTTTAATTTAAATTCTTGTACTGAAAATGTCAAGGCCAATTTTAATTTCTTCTGTGAATATTGCGGGCTAAGCCAATATAATACGATATATCATAGTCGAGGCGGTATGTTGGACCTCGTGTTGAGTGATTTTAATCCTGAACAGGTCACAGTATCGGAGGGCGAGCCCTTAGTACCTATCGATGTGGTGCACCCACCGCTTGAGGTTACAATAAAATTTCCCTGCGGTGCGCCGGCGCGGCATTCATCCTGTCCGCCTCCTACCCAACGCCCGGATTCAGGTCCAAATTATGACTGGCGCAAAGCAGACTTCCAAGGTCTATACGCGGCATTAAGTAGCTTGGACTGGTCTGATATGTTTAATGTTGAGGACATTGACACTGTTGTTAAATTATTTTATGACCGCCTCTATGATTGTATCAGCCAATACGTTCCAATAAAATCTAATCGCATGCAAAGCCAAAAGTATGTGTATCCTAAATGGTTCAATTGTGAAATTATTAGTAACATACGTAAAAAAATATAATCACCTGAAGCGGTATAAGTTAGAAGGAAAAGAGTACAATAAAGAATTATTTAATTATTACAGATGGCACGTCAAAAACTTAATTGACAATGCGTACAAGCAGCACTTAAATTTGACAGGTAAAAATTTAATTGACGATCCAACCAGATTCTGGGAATATATTAAGGATAGGAAAAACGACAGAAAACGCGTGAACGTGTACCGGGTTAATGGAGTCGAAGTTGTAGAGCAAGCAGCGGCCGATGCTTTCGCCAATTATTTCGGTTCTGTCTATGCAAATGAAGCACCTTTGCTGGATCCCAATGACGCCTTACAAGCTGCGAATAGGCACTGTAACGCGACTTGTATTACAGTTAATACGGTTAACGAAGACAATATAAAGGAAGCTGCCAAGCGACTTAAACCAAGGTCGTCTGCTGGGCCTGATGGTATTCCAGTTTTTCTTGCAAAAGACTGCATAACCATATTTCAGAGTCCGCTTCTTTATATATTTAACCTTTCTCTGTCTTCATCTAGGTACCCTGACATGTGGAAAGTCACCAGGGTCACCCCAGTTCCTAAAGCTGAAAGTGGAAATGAAGTATCCTGTTTTAGGCCGATAGCAGTGTTGTCAGTTTTTGCTAAATTATTTGAAATAGTACTAAGCCAGCATGTATATAAACAAACTGCTATGTTACTACATGATAGTCAACACGGTTTTCGACTAGCACGCTCCAAATCAAATCAAATCAAATCAAATCAAATTTATTTATTGTGGAACACAGGTACAAAAAGCTCTTAATTAAAGTGACGTCTCACTGTGACCTGTCTTATCAGACATACAATATTACAGTTATAGTTAATTTCGAAAAATAAAAAATACCTATAAATTCAGCAATAATTAATAACAATAAAATTAGTTATCAAACAAAATTAGTCTAAACACTTACGTCAAAATATCATTCAAATAGTCTTTAACTGAATAATAACATTTTTCTGTCAATAGCCGTTTTAATTTATTTTTAAATGTCACTGGATCTAATTTTTTTAAACCATCCGGCAATTTATTAAAAATTATGGGAGCCATTCCAATTACACTCTTGTTCACCATAGATGTATTATGTCCTCCAGTTACCAACTTTTGTTTATACTGGGTTCTTATATGAACTGACCTTTTTCTTACATCCGCCACTTTTGTAAACAAGTGCGGATTACATTTAACAAAAGTACAAAGTTCAAATATATAGATACATGGCAACGTTAACAGTTTATATGTTTTAAAAATAGGAACACAGCTGTCTCTATAATTTAAACCAAACATTGACCTTAAACACCTTTTTTGGGCCTTAAAAACTTTATCCTTATCCCCCGAATTACCCCAAAATATAACACCGTAATTTAAATGGGGTGTGACTAAGCCATGATAAGCTACTAAAAGAACTTCTAATTTTACTTTTTTTGAAATTCTAAACAAAGCATAAGCCGATTTGTTCAATTTTTTACAAACTTCTTCAACGTGAGGTGTCCAAGTTAATTTAGTGTCCATAGTAAGGCCAAGAAACTTTGTTATGTGAACTTGTTCAATTTTTTGTTTATTATGAGATATGTTGACTTTGGGGGGTATTTTTTTATTATAAAAATGCATAATTTTGGTTTTAAGCAAATTAATTTTCAAATTGTTTATGTCCAGCCATTGAATAATATCATTTAAAGTACTATTTATGTCAGATTCATAATCCTTTAAGTCGTCACATTTAATAATAGCAGTACTGTCATCTGCGAATAGCACCATTTTTTGGTGTACATTTTGAGGCAGGTCATTAATATAGATGAGGAACAGTAGAGGTCCAAGGACGCTTCCTTGAGGAACGCCGAATCTATTTACCCTGTATTCTGACACATGATTTAACTCTTGTCTTGTTTTATCACATAGACGGGATATTTCCACGCACTGACTTCTATTATCTAGATAAGATTCTATTAGATTCAAAACGTTACCTCTTATTCCGTACCTATTCAGTTTGTTGATTAATCTGTTGCGATTGACATAATCAAATGCTTGCGTCATGTCAGTATACAATACACAAACAGGGTTCCTTTTATCTATATTTTTCATTACAACGTCAAGTAAATCATATATTGCCATGCTGATTGTTATATTTTTTCTAAATCCCTTTTGTTCGTTACATAAAATTTCATATTTCGTCAAATAATTATAAATAGAGTCATATAAGTATTTTTCAATTATTTTTGAAAATATTGATCCTAATGCCACTGGCCTGAAATTAGATATGATTTTTCTATCCCCTTTTTTATGAATTGGCTTTATAATGGTTGGCTTTAGATTATCAGGATAAATACCAGTAGATATACACATATTTATGAGATGACATAAATGTGGAGCTATATCTTCATTCACAAACTTTACAACTTTTGTTGAGATGTTGTCATATCCAGTACTGATTGTGTTTTTTAATGATTTTATTATTTCAATAACTTGATCGATCATAATTGGCAATAAAAACATTGATTGTGGCTGATTTTTTAGATCAACATGATCATTTAACTGTTGTGAAGATTTTTCAATTTTGTCAATAAAATATGTGTTAAAAGTCTGGGCTATTCATTTAGGGTCTGATATCAGGGTTTCATCGTGTAGAACCTCTGAGATATAGTTTTTATTTTTTATTTTATTATGTATTATTTGCCAAGTTGCTTTTGATTTATTTTGTGCGTTATTAATATAAAATGAATTTTGTGCCTTCTGTGTCAAATTAATTATGTTTTTTAATATTTTTGAATAAGTTTTTAAGTTTACTTTGGTTTGTCTAGTTGGTGCCGTTCTATGCTTCCACAACAAAAGTCTCTTTTTTCTACAACACAGTTTGATTCCCTTTGAAATCCATTTTAATTTCTTTTTATTTTTTATTGTTTTTAGTGTAAAAGGAAAACAAAGATTGTATATCATTTGAAAGTTGTCAATAAAATAGCTAAAAGCAGCGTTTGGATCATTTGTGTTATAAATACCAGCAAAAGAAAAGTTTTTTATATGATTTTTGAATATGATTAGGTGCTCATTAGATAAAACTCTTCTTTTAACACGCCAATAATCTAATTTGTCAATTTTACTTATCGGTATTTCTATAATTTGAGCTGAATGGTCTGATAAGGCAAATTCAATTACTTGACTTTTGCATGTTAACTGAAAATTGTGAGCTATATTGTCCAAACATTTTTTGGAACTCGGTCGCGTTATTTGTCTTATTTGTAGCTTTAGATTATAGCCCATGAGAAAATATTCAAGGTCTTCAGACAACTTATTCTTTACTAATCTGTCAATGTTAAAGTCGCCACATATTACAATTTTTTTATTCACATTCTTACATAACACCTGCAATATTAAATCTAATCTATTATAAAAAGTGTCATAGTCTTTTGAAGTTGATGGTCTGTAAACGCATAATATAATCAGTTGGTACTGGGTTAATTCAACTGCGCAGCACTCTACTATACCAGGCACAGATTGATTTGCAACAAACTTTAACTCATTGAAAATTATACAGTTTTTTAATAATATGCAGGTTCCACCACGTTTTATATCTTGTCTTGAGTAGAAGGCAGCAGCTACATAGTTCGCAATGTTCAATTCATCTTCATCACCAGATTTTATAAAATGTTCTGATACGCAAATAACATCTATATCAATTTTTTCTTCAGCTAATTCTTCCAGATGTATAGATAGTAGATCTGATTTATTTATTAATCCCGCAATATTTTGATGTATGATGGTTAATTTCAAATCATTTTTGTTGTTTTCGAAAAAGATCAGCATACGTAGGAACAATTAACTCGTCCGTGACGCCAACACTGCTATGGATGTTATTGTTTATTATATTTAATAATAATTCTTGTAGGTCCTCGAATATTTTTTTCATTCCTTTATTATTAATGGTACCATCGCGTATGTGAAACATATCATAATCGTAGGACAGGTTTAAATTACTATCCAATAGATACGCATAATTGTGTGTATGGATGTCCAGATATAATAAATTGTTGAAACATTCAATTCTCCAGTTGGTAATCGTCGAGTGATTATTGCATATAAATGTGGGCAAACATATAACAATATTTGTATGAGTTATCAATTGCAATGCTTCTCTTATGTTTAATACCAAGTCAAAATAATTATCAGTTTTTTTGAAGTCTTCATCTCCAATAAAAATGACACAACAGTCTTTGTAAGTGTAGTCCTTCAACTTGACATCTAAATTTTTTACCAGATTATTAATTCCACAATTTGGCTTTAAATAATGACATATCTTGCAATTTCCTAAAGTGCTTTCAGCCATGGAAAGCATCTTGTTGGTCTTATTGCTACTAATAAGACATATTTTCGTATCACTTTTTGTAGTTTTTCTATTTGTCTTCTGTAATTCTTTCTTTTCTATGTTATTATTTTCTGTTTCGATCGAGTCTTTCTCTGCATTTATAGTATTGGAATATGTTGATTTTTTAAGCTTTGGTGACGATTTTTGTTTCGGGGTCTTATTTATAGATTTTAATTCTATTATATTGTTTTTTAAAGTTTCATTTTCTGTTGTTAATTTAATTATTTTTTGATTAGCCATATTTAGTTCCTCTTTTAGTTTCAATATTTCTTTTTTGAGATCATTAACCTGATTCTCACTCTCGCTGTCTGAAGGTAATGTACTATCATTAATATTAGTCTGTTCATATATCGACAAATCCAGGTACACAGGACTTTTTGCAGCTGCTCCTCTTTGTATCGTAATACAGTCGATAGGTCCACGTACCGGGGTGTTGGTATTATCTGTTTTCGGCTGTTTACTCTTACAACCCACACACCTCCAGGCATCCTTATGCTCTTTGGTCATCGTGTTGTAAAATCGCTGCTCAGGAACATTAGCACAGATGAGGTCGAAAAATAGATTACAACCAACACATTGCAAGTATCTTCTATCTTCAATGTTATTTTTACATCCATCACAAATAATATCGCTCGCCATCTTTTCTTTCTTTCTTTTTCAATGATAATTATAAAACAAAAATAAAAAAGAAAAAAGAAAAAGTCAAAAAATATTAATTATTGACACTGGTGGTCCGGGAGATTTGAACTCGTAACTTCGAGATGAACGCACGGGTTTGCGCTTGAAGCCACTGAGCCAACTTTGTACTTAAGAAACATTATGAAAATTGAGTAGTGATTGTTTAGTACAGTTTGCTAAAATGATTTTGTGACCATATAAGGTAATGAGTTCAAAGCGAGCACTTGATGAGTCACACACAGACACAACACCGAATGACTGTTTGATTTTTGATACAAAACTATCACTTTTGCACAGTTTTTCACATTAAAGTCACTTTGTTTTCATTTTAAAATTAGCACACTCCTTGCACCTTTTAGAAAGGAATATTCAGGTGTAAATTTTAAGCCATAATTTTAGCTTTTTACCACTATTAACTGTAAAAATAGTAGGAGCCGAATTAAGTACGTGCGTTCGGGTCGCGTACACGTACACTCCACTACAACAAATCTCGTTTCTCATTTAGACTACATTTATGGGGAGCTAGATGCCGGTAGGCAAGTAGATGCTGCCTACTTTGACTTCAAAAAGGCATTTGATTTGGTCGACAATGACATCTTGTTACAGAAACTGGCTAAAATTGGCTTTGGGCCAAATCTTGTAATATTTTTTTCAAATTACCTGCGTGATCGCCGGCAATTCGTAAACTTGGGCCGTTACTTTTTCTCATATTTATCAATGACCTTTCCGAAAGCGTCATTACTTCCAAATGCCTATTATTTGCAGACGACCTCAAATTAAGCCTCGGTGTAGATGAGCCATCTGACTACGAAGCACTGCAGAAGGATATTGATGCCGTTATGGACTGGAGTCAAAAGAACCATCTTCCATTTAATGCGGAAAAATGTAAAGTCATCACATTTACACGTAAGCTCTGTCCGCAATATGTAAAATATAAATTATTAGACGCACCCCTAGAAAGGGTAAGTAAAATTCGTGACTTAGGATTAATATTAGACTCTAAATTAGACTTTCATGACCATGTGAATACTATATGTAAAAAGGCTAGTAAAATGCTTGGCTTCGTTATCCGTACCTCTACTCAGTTTGACAGATTGGATGTCGCAATGGTCCTTTACAGTGCGTATGTACGTAGTCAACTTGAATACGGCGCACCTGTGTGGGATCCTTATGAAGATAAATATATTCTCCTGGTTGAAAAAATACAACGCAAATTCGCACGTTGGCTGTATAAAAGAAAGTATGGGTATTATCCACATTTATATCCGTCCTTATTTGTCAGCGGTATGGTAGGACTAGATACGCTAAAATTTAGAAGGGGTGTGCAGACGATAGTACACTATTTGTGTATTATACACAATAAGATAGATAGCCCAACGATTCTTAGCCAAATAGGATTACAGGTGCCTAATCGATTGAGCTGGAACGCGGAGGGGTTGGTAGCGCCGCGACGGCGCCCGCGCCTTTTGTGTTGGCCCTCAGCGCGCACTAAGTACGCCGCGAATGCACCTACCGTTCGGGCTCTACGCCTTATGGGAGATATACTCGCCGACGACTATGATATTGACATATTTGCTGACAGTTTTGGCCAATTCATGCATAAAGCTGTTAAGTATATAGAAAATTTGTGTTCCGAGTGTTTTAGAAGTAGTATTACTGAACTAACATAATAATTTGATTATTTTTGTAATTCTGACTGACTCTTATGTGTATTTTTTCTGACATATTTAATATTTGTGACATATGATATGGTAATCCTGATGTATCTATTTTTCTTTATTTGATTTTATACTATAAAATGTTTGACCATGTTTACTGTGCGACTAGCATGCTGACGCTTTGGGCAACTGTAAGTCAGTATGTTTTCTGTTAAATAAATAAAATAAATAAAATAAAGATTACCCTATATTTACGTTCTTTAAACTTAACAATATATTTTCCTAACAAAAAGTAAAATGAGTCATATATGATACATACATTTATTTATTTAGATGAAACATCATTTCTGTTCAAATTATATTAAAATTTTTACTTATCTAACAAATAATGCTCAACAGCATAAACGTGTCATGCTAATGGTTCGCTTGAGTGTCGTGCGGATCCCTGACACCTACCTCCTTTTGTTGAGAAAACAACGTATGATTTTTGCGGGAGGGACGAGGAGTGACCGCCCCGGCCGGTTCGGTTGATCGGAGGCGATGGAATTTTCTACTCGTCAGACCAAATTTAAGCGACGCGAGAGGACGTAATTTCCCTCGTCATAATCATTCGATATTTCGTCTCAAAAAACTTTTTTTTTTATTACGACGTATTCGTAATCTTTACAAAAGTTTAATAAACATTTAATTATCTCCAAGTGCCGAAAATAGTGCCTCACACTCTGATTTCTTCCCCGATAGGATGAGTAATGATCTTGTATTTTTATTTTATTGTAGTGAACCATAAGGAACCATAGTTGATGCCTACTACATGTCGAGTGTTTTGTGCGTAGGAATTATATAATAAGTATTGTTGCCTAGTCATGCCTACTAGTTTTGCCTACGCTTTGCGTTCATGTAAATTAAAATAATTATTTGCACAGTTGATCTTCCAAATTGTTTCGATAGGTCTTGTCTAAATTAATGTACTTTTTACATGTTTTATTTGTAAGTGTTTTCTCATAGTGAAATTAAAGAAAATTAAAAAATGTTCCCTATTAAAATAGTAAATAACTACTGTAGCACTCCGTTCTGATTGCGATCTATGAGCCACTTTCACCATCTACCTACTTCATTAATTATGACCCGTCTTTTCTGCCTGGGCTTGGCTTTGGGAATGTTGGTGATCGCAATCGGCGGACTTAATACCTGAAGGATTCGCTATAAGCTGGAACATTATTCCAGGGAACGAAGATCGGACTTAAGACCGGGTCGTCTCTACCAGCCACCACTACGTTCCTGCTACTTTCGCGTCCGTCCACCTACGAGCCACCTTCTAACTCGGCCGCCTTCGCAAGTTAAGTACGGGTCTGCGGAAGTGTAATAAACAGTCGGGCATTGCGAACCACGGCCCTGTATCTTTTGGAAGAATAAATGTTTATTTCTGTGTACGCTGGTTGTGCATCATTTACCAACCCGAACCGCGACACTGTATACTGTCCGGCTCAAGAGTATAAACGTATACGTAACGGCATAAGCTATATGTTGGTGCACAGGTTTGGTCGCTGCACGGATACAGTTAAAATCACGCTTTTTAAAGCATATTGTGTATCTTTTTATATGTGCAGTTTATGGACCAACTATACCAAAAAGGCCTACAGCGCCCTGCATGTCCAATATAATAACGCCTTCAGGGCATTGTTGCGGCTGCCGCGCTTCTGCAGCGCTTCTGCGATGTTCGCGCTGACAGGAGTAGATAGCTTCAAAGTTATCATGCGCAAAAAGACCGCATCATTGCTGCACAGAATACGCGGCAGCGGCCACAGCGTTCTGAAGGAGATGGCCGATAGTGGAGATTGTCCACTGATTGGTCACATGATCCAAACAACTTGCTCCATTCACAAAATTAATTACTAACATAGTCATTAAGTCATTCCATTATACTAACACTCTGGATCGCAGTTGTCCGAAATAAATACTTTTTATTTTTATTTTATTTTTATTTTATTTTATAAGCGTATTTACTCAGACAGTAGCACAACCCGGTTTCGACACAGCTTTTTTTAAGGCAAGTTCAAAAGTTTGCAGTGTGATTGTTTCTCGGAACTATAACCGCAAAAGATATGTACTACATTTTCGGTGACCAGCACGTCATTATTAACACTGCGGTATGCTATGCGCTTGTGATACGGTCGGTTTAGCAACAAAAATAGTTAAAAAAACACGCTTTTGATGCTAACTAAAAAAGAGAAAATAATTTCTGAGTACAAAGAATTTGTATAACAGTAGAGTAAAAAGCATGAGGTGCACGTGCATGTCGTTTTCATAGTTCTCTTTTTATATTTGTCAATAAATAAAATAAATAAATATTTCACAACAATCACACCAATTCTCTAGTCCCAAATTAAGCTACGAGGCTTGTGTTATGGGTACTAGACAACGGATAAAATTGAATGATTTTAATAAATACTACACCAAACACCCCACGCTTTTCACGCTACTGTAATACAAATACTTTTTACTCAGAAAATATTTTCTCTTTTTTTGTTAGCATCAAAAGCGTGTTTTTGTTTGTTTTTTTAAACAATATTTTTAATTAGTAAGGATAATGGAAAACTCTTATCAAATTATTGCTGTGAGCTTCGCGGAGGTGCGACAGGAATAAAAGTAATACTTAAAATCACGGTTCGGATATATTTTATGGTAGATTTTACACCATTGCGACATGCGGTGTCACTCGTGGATTGCTTTGATTGAACTAACAAAAGATGTACTAACAAATGACTCATTGCATGACATGTTCTATTATTTGAAATTTCAATAGAAACATAGTGGCCATGACTAGGTGGAAGGATACAAAAAGGTACATATCGTCGCTTACAATTGCATTGTAATCGGTATTTGATACGTGTGCAAAGTTTCAAATGAATCCGATTTCTTGAAGTTGGTGAAAATCGAGCTCAAAGATTCCGTTACATATATACATACATACGTACAGCCCGAGCTAATATAATCTCATCAGCCTATATATAGTCCCACTGCTGGGCTCAGGCCTCACCTCAACGATGAGGTGGTGCGAGCCATACTCAACCACGCGGGCTCAGTGCGGATTGGTGGAGGGGTGTGTGTAAGGTAAGTGACCAACCTTACTGTCAGATGTTATTTAAGCCGCCCGAGGGCCTCTGACTAGGCTTAGCGACTAAAATATCTATCGATATTAACCGGGACCAATAGCTTAACGTGCATTCCGAAGCACGGAGATGCTTGTAAATAGACGTCACTTAAATGGTGACACACATCCCAAACATGACCGCGCCGTAGGTTGCTTAACTTTTGGTATCACTACCAAAGCGCTGCAACCACTGCGCCAAAAGCACCTCGCTAAATTGGTGGTAGTCTGCTAATATAATAAAGCGTGTTAAAAGTGGGTAGGCTGATGTGCTTGCCACTGTACACATGACAAGCGTCCGGCGATCACCGATCGGCATGCGCGTGCAATCTGTTTGCTTTGTGAACCGCCGGCGGGGCACGCGCGCACGCACCGCGATTAAAAAACGCTGTCAACGTTTGCTTTGCTGAATTCCTTTTGAAAAAAAAAATCGTGGAAGCTACACACTGTGCATTGTAAAAGCTGCGTTTTTCTTTGTTTTGTTTTTTAAACTCTTTCCACTTCATGTTAGCAAATTAATAACTTCTTCACGAGATCGTCCGACATAACAATATTAATATTATATCTATTGTGTTTAGTTTATACGAGTGGCTCAAGATCTTACTTTAAACAAAATGTAATTAAGGTTTTTGTCATAATCACATGAAGTGATAAATGAATAAACTTTATGTCAAACCATGTAGTACCCACCAATATTGAAAGATGAATGAAAAAAATTATACAACTTTCAATTACTAACTTAATCAACCAAGTGATAAAAAGCGGATATTGTATCACTTCGCTAGATCAAACAAGGGTTTGATCTACGCTAGTTAAAACATTAATTTTATCATATAAATGACTTACAAAACGCGTTATCATGCCGTTTTTAATCTCAAGTGCTCACCGCTTAAATCTCGTCGTTAGACTTAACTTATTATTCGTCGTTTCTCGCTCGGAGCGACATTAGGGCGGTATCTCGCGAACGCACGAGATGCGAACCGCTCAGTCTTAATCTTTATCTACTTGGCAGACCGCTAACGGTGACGTGAGATAAGTACGGTCAGTAGACTCACGGCTGATAGTTATAGATACCAAAAAAAAAGAAAAATTATAGAATATCGAATGAAAAATGCTGTTAATTTTTTTATAACATATTTGCTCGTAAAGTGGCTGTTATTACACCAATTTCAATATCATAATGTATTTCATTACGCACTTGTGCGATAATGTTATGTAAAACGCACGAGTTTTTTTTTAATAATCTAACATGCACGGTTTTTTAAGATGCTCCGTCTAAAAATGAACGATACTTTTAAAAATCTTAGCAAAGAGTTTTTATGTCAGAAAAGTGGTCAATATTTTATGAATGAAATTAACTTTGGGAGATAAAATATAAAAAAATAAACATCTAATTCTTTAATTTAAAAATACAGTACAACAAACACACAAAAATCAACAAACAAAAACACAAAAATATTAATTTACTTTATTAGTGATACTGGCTGTTTTTGCACCTTTGCCTAAAAAAAGTTGATGCGCGCGCATCGCTAAATTGTGAACAAGTAAAAAGATTTATTCGCTTAAGAAGGTCAAGAGTTTTATTTATTTTATGTTATAAAACGTTAAAATTACAACCTCTGCTTCCTTATAGCCCTCGCCTGCGGCTCGGGCTTGCAATATCGCCTCGGTTGTAATTTTCAACTTACCGCACTCATATCATAATGTACTATTACATAAATAAACTTGGCGTTTAAGTGTATAGTCCTCCTGGCCGGTTTCGACCACGGCGGCCATTCTCAACAGAGATCAGCCAACTTCGCAGGAGATATTATAGAGCACAAGTGTGAGCGCAATACACAGGTGCACTCACTGTTCCATCACTCTCAAAGTTCGGTGAGACGGCAATCAGACATGACCGGAGTGAGATCAGGCGCAGGACCAACGGCGTAACGTGCTTTTCGGGGCACGGGTAATGCCTACATATTACATTCAATGGTAAAAAAAATCTGGGACTAAATAAACTTTGATAAATCTTGGGCTTACCTATATATTCTTATCAGGCGGAGACTATCTATGCACTCGTATTTCATATAACTTCATCCTTAAAAAAAAGAAACTTTCAAAAACACCTCTTTAAGGTTTCATTTGACGTCATGTTTTCTGAAACTGATTATTTTCCTCTATAATGAAAAACTTAACATTAAATTTGTGTAGTTGATTTTTTGAAACGTAGTTCTACTGTTGCCTAAAGTGGAAGTGAAGCAACTGAATCCAAGTATATTGTGTCACGACGGAAGTGAACGGTGCTTCCTTAGTCGAGGCATTATACTAACGTCACCTTTGTAATAAGTAGAGTAAGTCGCCGGAAAATGTTTCCTGTACCGGAGGAGATTAGGAGGCTTTTAATTTTAAATGGAAGTACCTTCAGATTGAAAAAGAAAATAACGCTTGAACCTAGTTTAAGAATGAAGCGGGTTTTTTAAAGTGTCTTATTATGAATGTTTAAGTACTTGCACTTAGTCTTCTATATTTTGACGACCGTTTGGTGCAGTGGTCTACATGTCGGACTTTAAAACCAAGGGTCGCGGGTTCGATCCCCGCACAGTACAAGCATTTGTATGCATGAACATCTGTGTTTGTACTGGTCTGGGTGTTTTCTATGTATAATATGTATTTATTTACAAAAAAAAAGTATTTAAGTATGTTTTTTCCGTTGTCTAGTACCCATAACACAAGCCTCGTAGCTTAATTTGGGACTAGAGAATTGGTGTGATTGTTGTGAAATATTTATTATTATTATTATTATTATTATTATTATTCCTCGTAATTCCTAGCAATTGACACTAGATGAACGATATATGTTTTAAATAATATGCATCTGCAACATTTGGACAAAAATATATTTGTTTCTTCGGTTTACGTGAACAGTAGACATTGAAATGATACGCTAAAATAAATCCGTAAAAAAATGTATCATCAAAAATACTTTCGACCAAACTACAAATTTTGTGACCAAAACTGATAAATGAATAGATGTTAGTAATAATATTGGACATCTGATATATTACTTTAGTTTTAATATTGTTACCAAGTACAGTTTTTTACAAATATTTTTATTTTTAGGATGTTTAGTGCAAACAGTGCTTGTGGCGCTGTGGTGGCAACGCTTTGGTAGTGATACCGAAAGTTAAGCAACCTAAGGCGCGGTCATGTTTGGGAGGGTGACCATTTCCGACCATATAAGTGACGTCTATTTACAAGCATCTCCGTGCTTCGAAGGCACGTTAAGCTATTGGTCCCGTTTAATATCGATAGATATTAATCGTATGCCTAGTCAGAGGCCCTCAGGCGGCGTAACATCTGGTTGCAAGGTTGGTCACTGACACACCCCCTACACCAATCCGCACTAAACTTGCGTTGTGGAGTATGGCTCGTACCACCTCATAGTTAAGGTGAGGCCTGTGTCCAGTAGAGGCATACATTGATACTGTTGTGTATAAAACGATTTTAAGAGTAACTTATTTTCAAACATCATCTAAAACATTCAGATGTTCATTCTTTATCTTAACCTACTCAAGCGCAGCGCTCCATAATCGCCTCGCTTTAATCTGTCTGAAGCTTTTTCTGCTGCAAGTAGCTCCACTTCACAGGAAGACGTTATTTTAAGCCGGTAAAGAACTAATTGAGCTGCTTTAGTCACTTTATATTACTGCACTGCTCTGAAAGAAAGTGAACAATGAAAAAATCACTAAACTTAACTCATTATAGGTCTAAGATGTTAGGGTTTATAATTATATAAGTACACAAAAAATAAGCACACGAGTAATTTGACCGGGTTCGTCTATTATTATAACAAAAGATATAATTGTGTAATGTTATGATGTTATCAATATAATATAATATAAAGTATAATTAATGACATTTTATTAGACTTTTATCAAAATCGACATTTAAATTAATTTATATTGGATTATGCTTATAAATTTGCATGCTGTTTGACATATCTAAATAGGTTTAAGCACTATTGTAAGTTTAACGTACCCTATTTATATAAAATAGCAATTAAATATTTCTATTTCTATTAAATCAAAACCGCGCTACTTATTTTACATTCAGCAAAACTTCCTGCTTTACTTTTAAGTTTTACTCTTTTGACTTGAGAATCGAACCTTTTAGATGGAAGGGAGGTTTTCTGTGTATTTTTGAAAAAAAAAACGTGACGTGTTACCAACCAAGTGCGTACACAGCTTCATGTATATTGTTGTGGTAACAATCGACCAATCAGAGACGTTGTTTTTCACAAACGCGACCCCTGGTTTGCCCGCGATCGACGGCATGCGACTAGGGTTCATGATTGCTCGAGTTTTTCAATTTATCGGGTCTCGAGAATTCTCGGGTCTTCTTTGTCAGTAAATTTATATTGATGTTCATTTTTGCATAATTTTTAGGTTTTCCCCTAAAAACAGGCATTGATAGATTTAGCCGCCCCTTCTGACTTTAACACATCCATATTTTTTTATTTAAGATGGCTAAAAAATATATTTTGATTTCTTTTAAATTTTTGGGCTTTTTTTGACCTTACAGACACCGACGCAAAAAACGATTGAACTAAGCAAGCGCCCGAAAATTTCGATTTCATATATATATGATCCTGACCGTATTCGGCCACAGCGACTAGGATCCAACTTACTGAGAGCTTCGTTGGTGTGCTCTCACATGGCTGACGTAACCAATTTTTGCAGTGAATGTGCGGTCGCATTCACTACAAGTCAGCACTCCTCCGACATAATTATAGTTAATGGCCGCAGGTGGTCGGGCCTTCAGCTCATCTCGCTTGGCATCGAGCTGTTCTCTGCGATTCCTTTCGAACTCAAACACCTTTTTATGTCACGGCTTGCCTCCACGCTGGCCGATCCGCTGCCATCTCTTCCCACTGGGAAGGATCCAGGTCACAGCGTTTTAGGTGACGCTTAAGCACATCTTTGTACCGTAGAAGTTGGCCGCCTTGTTTCCGCTTACCATCCTGCAGTTCTGAATAAAAGATGCGCTTCGCCACCCGGTCGTCCGACATTCGGAAGATATGACCAGCCCACCGCAGCTGCCTCCGCATAAGGTAAGCCTCTATTCCACCGACATTAGCTCGTCGTAGAACTTCCGTGTTACGAATACGGTCCGACCAATGGATGTTCATAACGTCGCGTAGGTGTTTCAGGTGGAATTTATCCAATGCAAGGATATGTTTACGGTACAGCGTCCACGTTTCTGAGGCATAGAGAAGATTCGGCAGAACGATTGTCATGTAAACAGATACTTTTGTAGAGAGCTTAATGTCATGCGAACGGAACACCTTGAGACGAAGTCTACCAAAGGCCGCAGCAGCTGCTCCAATTCTGCTGTTATCAAGGAGGCACCTGGATGGAATGGTGCTACCCAGATATTTGAATTGGTCTACTTGCTTCAGCGTATCGTTACCAAGCTTAATGTTTAGTTGGCCACTATTCAGTGTGTCAAGTGTCATCACTTCAGTTTTCTTTACACTGATTTTAAGGCCAAATCTACGACATGACTCGTCAAGATTCGACATAAGCCTTTGTAGACCATCTGGGGATTTCGCCACAAAACATAGATCGTCTGCGTACATCATTTCCGTGATAGTAGCATAAGAAACTCGACGAAAACAGGAGAAGGGTTCGACTAAACGATGTCATAAGTAAAAGGCCATAAAAATAGGTGCGAGAGAGAAATCTGTAACACAAAAAATATTTCGGCCCAATCTTGCCCACTCCCTCTAATCCGCCAACCTAAGCTCCAGCCTACTATGACTATTGGTCAATCAATGCTTTTGTAGTAAATTGCATTTTTTTTTCACCTACTTCATAGTTTCGAATGATTTTACTGTCTTAGGATCTTTAATGCAAGACTTTTTTACAAGAAAAATGATAAACTTATTTCATTTATTCATTAAAATGAAGTGAGAATTTCATTTTTAGGGTTCCGTACCTCAAAAGAAAAAAACGGAACCCTTATAAGATCACTTTGTTGTCCGTCCGTCAGTCCGTCTGTCAAGACCGTTTTTCTCAGGAATTCTCGGTTCGAAAACTCCCGGGAACCCTTCATCCGACCGATGCGTGCTGGACCGGACGATATTTTAGAATATTCACTTTTGCGTTCACAAACAAAATTGTGAACAAACTGTAGCATTGCACCTGCGGAAAAATGGTTTATTTACGTTTACTCGCTGTAAATTCGTTTTGTAGCATTCAAAAAGTTTAGGTTAAACTTTAACATGAACTAGCGGCAACCCCTAATTTATCCATTTGGGGGTAGAATTTATCAAAATCCTTTCTTAACGGATGCCTACGTCATATTATGTACTTGCATGCCAAATTTCAGCCTGATCCGTCCAAGGTTTTGGGCTGTGTGTTTGTAGATCACTATGTCAGTCAGTCACCGTTTTATATATAGACTTACATACCTTCAATTTCCATAACACTGCCGGCATAACACAAGTCAGCGATTAAAACCATGCTTCATGAATTGTATACGGATCCTATAATATTTACGAGTGTTTTTCAATCACTTGTATACAACAGTTCTTCAAGTCTGACTTAATTATAAAAAAAACTAATCATTTTTTTTATTTCAATTTGAAACACAAAATAACACTTGTGAAAAACTATTCCAAACTTGAATAGTAATTAAAAGTTAAATTGAATATCCAAAACTTGTCGCGCATAAAGAAATCAAATCAGTTTGATAATTGCTTCACCCAACTTAACCCTGCAAAGCTCGTTGTCGTACAATGCGGATAATTTTCATCTCGGACCCTTTTTAACCCGGCCGGCCGTTGTAAAACAAAAGTGTGGATTAAGCCTCGTTACGCCGCAATAGTTTGTGAATAGTTGCGGCCCTTTGTGCCCGGGTTATTAATTTGTCCGCGTCGTGTCGCATCACACAGGTTAACGTTGCCTTTTGCTCAGGTCGTAACTTTAAAGTCCCGTGTATGTTAATTTTTAACACGCGTTTATTAGATCGGGGAGTATGTGTGTATGTATGTATTACCTTCCTTCCTGAAATCGGATTAATTTGAAACTGCACACGTATTAAGTACCGATGACAATGCAGTAATGTGATAAGAGTTTTCGATTATCCTTATTAACTAAAAAAAGAAAAAATAGTTTAAATAACTAAAAAAACACGCTTTTATTGCTAACTAAAAAAGGGAAAATAATTTCTGAGTACACGGAATTTCCACAGTAGAGTAAAAAGCGTGGGGTGCTTGGTATAGTAGTATGTGAAAACCATCGTATTATTGGCCACTATAAAAAGAGAAGTATGAAAACGTCACAAAGTGCACCCTACGCTTTTTAGTCTACTGTAATATAAATGCCGTGTACTCAGAAATTATTTTCCCTTTTTTAGTTCGCAATAAAAGCGTGTTTTTTTAGTTTTTTAATTCGTTTATCTTTTGAGATATTTTTATAGCAACTAGAATATAAATATAGAAACTAAATAGGTAGTAAAGCTGTTCCACTAAACGACGCCAGCGCAGGAGCCCAAATACCTCCAACTTTAACCACTTGTAAAAACTAGAGCTGGAAGTCGAACTTACAATGCAACTAACAAAGTGACACAGAAGATGCACCGGGAATCACAAAATTGACACCAACAAAACACTTGAGTGACTCACGTTGTGAGTTGTATTTAAGTCCTGCGACTTCCAGCTTTAGTTTTTTCAAGTGGTTACAGTTGGATGTATTTGGATTCCTGCGCTGGCGTAGTTTAGTGGAAATTTAGAGCAAAATAATCCTCTTTTTCAGCTTTAGTCATGGATTTCCGGAAAGTAACGCCTGATTCCATCAACTATGTCTTACGATAGCCCGTCGTCGTAAGTAGTCTTAGTTAGTACCTACTGCATCATTAAATTGACATATTGTTGATTTTTGCTAAACAAGCAACAAACGCCCATTCATGGCAAGACTCGAAAGTGCAAGGGAATTTAAATGGCCCACAATCCTTTTTTTTTTTAACGTCAGGAAATGTCAATTACGCACCGTACCCCTCCGTCGGGGACCGGAGGGGCGTGTGTGGGACTCCCCCGTCTTCGGGTATACCCACTAAAACCTGACGAAGCCCGCTGCGTGTGGCTGTGACAGCAGGGGCCGCGGTGTCTCAACAGTCCCGCGACCCTTGCCAGCAGCAACGTCCGCCCTCTAAGCAGGAGGGCGGATCTCCACGGAGTGGGGTGAGGAGATCTCATCCCACTCCAGACGGCACACTGGCGCCGTCTCTCAGGAGGGTCCGGGCGGTTAAGCCAAGACCCTCGTTTCGCCACGAGGACCAGAGTCCCAAGGACATCCCCTGCCTCCTCTGATAAGCCAGAGGGGTGCTGGGAGCCACAACCACTTCGGTGAGCCGCCGCTCGATGCGAGACAGACGCGACTCACTAGTGCCTCTGCCGCCCGATACGGGAACAGACGCAGAGGCACTCTCCACAGAGCATCTTGGCTTCACCTGTCGCTGGATTGCGACAGGCTACTGAGCCCCCTCGCCACGGCAAGGCGTGCTCTATTCGAGGGGGTGGCCCACAATCCTGACTCAACACTTAACCAAATATGACTAACAAAGCTCTCTCCCATTTGGTTTTACAAGCCTCACGCATTGTAATACGAGACCGGCTTTGCATATAATCTCGTTAATTGAATTTCTATGGCTTAATTCGCGTTATAAGGCGTCGGGGTCGGCACAGTCTTGGCACACACAGCAGATCAAAGAAGATTTTGTGGCATCTTGTACAGTGGTAATAAGAGTGATTTTGCAAAAGTAGAAGTGTAGGTTGATTTGCAGGTTCACGAAGGTTATGGTGAGGGTGCTTTTGGCGAATTGTTGAGAGGAACAGCCAAGGATTAGGCTTATAGGTGCGCTCGAGTGGAAAATTGACGCTGCGAGGTTGATTTTGAAGATTAATTCGGTAATTAAGATGAAATGAAACGGTGCTCTTATTGGTGTAGGTGGGATATATTGGAATTTAATTGAGAATAATTGGTGTTGGCATTCGACGAACTTAAATCTCGTTTTACTTGGAAAGCGTGGGCGTGTCCTTTGCCGTGGGAGGTTGAAACACTATGATAGATGAATACATTTTTACTGTCACCATCATCATAATTCAATCAGCCTGTTACAGTCCACTGCTGGACATAGGCCTCCCCCAAGGAGCGCCACAGCGCACGATCTCCCGCCCTTTGCATCCAGACACTACCAGCTGCCTTCTTCAAATCATCTATCCATCATGTCATTTTTATTCTTATTTTTATTTTTATTACACACAAAAAAATACAACAATCAACATAGACCCAAAGATGTACAATTTAGGCATTCTTATTACTAAAAGCGATCCCATCCAGATTACCTATGATAATCTTATTGACACCTATTATTTGAGATAGAAATGTTCAGCTTAAAAAAGACAAAGGCTAATTCCAGTGTTAATTTATTGAAGTGAATTAGATTTATGGTTTACATTTTACTAACGTATCTCAAATCATGACAAGATTATTATTCACCCACTACGTTACACCCTTCGCAAACTTTTTTTTCCTGTCAGTGCGAGAGCTTAATATTATCTGCGTCTTCCAGACATTGCACTGACACGCCCCATCCATCCCGTCATAGTTTCATATCTGCCCCAACACCGCTCGCTTATCGCATAATGCATTTAAATATTGAGAAACTATTAAGAGCATGAATAAAATATCACCCCATTGAATCGGGAAGCGGACGAGTCTCATAAAATAAGAGGTATCAAGGCGCAAATCTGCTCCTTTGAGCACCCTTAGGGTTATACCCTTGGAGGATCCCTAAAATTCCTAAGATTTATTCGAGCCTGTGAAGAGGGAGGGGACGAGAACTAACCAAACTGTCTTAAGCACCTTCTACATATCGACTGGCCAAATTAGGCTTGTTCTTGGATGCTCATTTTGAGAGTCTTGCCACAGAGTAGAATTAAGGTGAGCAAATATTTTGGATATCGAGGGAAAATAAATTAAAAATAAATAAAATCAATTTATTTTTACAAATAGAAAAACAAGTGGCACTTTTACCCGTCCCAACATATAAATTAAACCTACCAGCGCTTCGGGACAACGGGCCAGTGCTGAGAAGAAGCGGCACAAGAAACTCATCACTATTGACATTGCCTCTTTTTTAATTTTATTTACAATAAAGGTTCAATTCAAACTATTTCCAAATATCTTTGTCATTTATATAATCAATTTTAAAATATCCTTTCGACATTAATACATCTTTTACAAGCGTTTTAAATTTATCTAAAGGCAATGAATTAAATTTTCAGGTAATTTATAAAAAAAATATATACTTCTACCCATAAATGAGTGACTTCATAAAGTATGAAGCCTAAAATGTGGAACGGCAAGCCTATTTTTTTGTCTTGTGTTGAAATTATGCAAATCGCTATTTTTAGAAAATAAGTGTAAGTATTTTTGAACGTGGATTAGGTTTTCATAAATGTATTGCGAGTAAATTTTAACTTCTTTTAACAATTCCCCTTAGTGTATAAATAGCCCACACGGCTCGTTTCTGCAATACGAAAATTGTTTCTACATCTGCAGCTGAGCCCCATATTTAGATGCTTTAAGACAAAACTGAAAAACTGTTTTAAGCATCACTTTTTACGAGTATATACCGACTGGTTTAAAGAGGCTTGTTCTTGGATGCTCATTTCGAGACCCTTGCCACAGAGTAAACTCAAGGTGAGCAAATATTTTGGATACCGAGGGAAAACTTCTTCAACTGTAAGCTTTAAATTATTTTGGACGTGCGCTGTGTACCAATACAAAGATAGAAAGCCCCTCGGTGTTAAAGTTAGTAGGTTCACTTTTAAGGGGTCCGTGATATATTTATACATTAGTGGTACGAAGCAAGGCTTAAGTGGGATTTTTGCGGAAGTTTTAGCTGGTTCGGGTCGATACCAACTATCCCAAGAGCTGATGGAGTATTAAGATAAGAGGTTTACAGAGCGTTAAGGGGAAACTTCATTTGTTTACGTTACTATATAAAAACAAAACATAGTTCCTTTTTTTAAAATAGTTTGTAAGTAACGGCAGAGTTTTAATCTTAAAACAGTCATACAATCTTTGCTTTTGCGCGTGAAACTTAAACAATTTGACTTAAACCAAAAACAAATGTACCATACTCTTAGGATTTGGTATCAAATGATTGTAGCAAGTTATATTTTGATTTCATGATAAGGTTAGCCACAAGTATTGGTATTTGTTATTGACGACAAATTTTACAAGCTTTTATTTAGTCCTGTCTATGCTTATCAGAAGAGACCGGATATACATATAATATGCAAGAATATATAACAAAATATGCATCAAAATAAGCAAAATTTTACAATTATTATCAAAACAAACATATCAATTTTATTTTTTGGACATAATCTTTTACACAAACTTATAAAGACACACACAGCTTGTCTTAGCTTGATCACTTTCAGATAAAAGACTTTTTACGCAGCGCAACTCATGTAATTCTTACGCACGTTACCATAACTTTGCAAAACTTTTTAAAATATTATGCTATATACTTTTGTTACTGTGCGTTTTTATACCTCACTTTGAGCTTGCCTTCCAAAAATTAATGTAAAAATGGCAAAAATATGCATCATCAGGGGATTTTTTCCACAATATGCAATGACCGCTAGGACTGGACAAAATATGCAAATCCATATGCAATTGCATATAATCCGATCTCTACTTATTATTTGTTTTGGTTTGTTTGCTTGTAATGAAATCTTGCAAGCTTAGTTTCACCTATTTCCCACTCTCAGATTGAGCTGTAATTTTGTATGTAAGTACGCTTTAGATTAGATTAAAATTTAAACACAGATTGAGTATAAAAACTTGTTCAAAATATTTTTCTTGTTTGTTATTTATTTCAACAGAATATTCATTTTCCAATCAAATCTTATCTGCTTTCGCACCTTCTTCCCTTATTTGCATACCTTACAATTGTGCAATCAAATGTACAGAACCCCCTGATCAGGCAGTCCTCATCTGCAGCCGTGACGCAGGGAGCTTTTAATTTACCGCGGGACGCAGGTGGTGAGATGCTTTCTTGATGAATACGAGAGTTAAAATAACGACACCGAAAACCGACTTGAGTATTAAATACATCCTGCACTACGTATTGATTTGTGTTCATAAAATATTAAATCATTTTTAGACGTAACGTGGTGGCCATCCTCAAAAACTGCGTTGAAGAAGAATAATGTCGCGAGCATGGGTCCGAAAAGGCTGGCTCAAAGCGTTGAAAAGCACTTACAAAATTCAACGACTCCAATAAGGTTCTCGGTAGCCCAGTTGGTTAGAGCATTGGACCGGACTTCCAAAGGTCGGGGGTTCGAATCCTCCCCGATGATCGAAGTCGAAAATATTTTTTTAAGTGTTTTTGAAATGGGTCCTAAACTTTTAATAAGATCTCTCACGTCAATAGAACCATGAATAACAATAAATTCAGAATTAAATTTAAATATTTAAAAATTCAGAAATGCTACTACAGTATTATAAATATATTATAGTAATATATTTTGACAGATAATAAAGAGTATGTCAACGATTGGTGGTGTCATCTAGCCTATTGTACATGATATGTTTTCCCTTGACTTAAAACTGTTATAGAACTTTTCTCTCTAATTTGGTTGTGCCACAAAATAGTTTCGGCTCTCAACATTTCTTAAACGTCGTATTGTGTAATGTACGTACATGTGAACGTTAAAAATAAATACCACCGAGCAAAATCTGACTTTTAAAATGTAACAAAAGGAAAGCGGTAAAATGTAAATTTCTTAACATTTCACTCGCTACAAATCAGAACAAACGTGGCAGCATCGAGCTATCAAAGTTACAAGTTATGATCATAAGCGAGTATTAATAGATATTTCAAAATACATTAATATCTCAGGGTGCCTAGAGATTATGTTACATTTGACATAACTTCTGTTATATAACACGTCTAACGTTGCAATGTTACAAAAAAATGTGTTTGTGGTCAAAAATGTTATTAAACAATGTTTTATCACATGTTTTGTTACATAGTCTGGACGCTCCGCATACGTAACATAAGCTGACATTCGGTACGAAGCGACCAGCGCGACCACGATGCGAGACCGCAACCCGTGACTTGCTAGACTCACTTCTGAATGTAGCGGTCGTTCGACTCCAGGTCACGGTCTCGCGTCGCAATCGTGCCGCTTGCTACATTTATTACACTCAAAAAAACCGCATACTATGTGAAACTGTGCTGATAATTAAACGATTCTGTCAGTGGATAGCCAACAAATTGGTGAAACTAGGATTGAGCTAATTCCAGTAGTTCCGAAGAATCAGGCGTTACTTTGCGGAAATCCATGACTAAAGCTGAAAATTATTACTTCGCTTTAAATTTCCGCTAAACGACACCAGCGCAGGAACTCAAATACATCCAAATAAATGTCGCTCGTAGTCTGTCGAAGCGACAACATCTCCAGAGGATGCCACGTGTAGTGGCGAAACGCGTCAAGTGTTTTGTTGGTGTCAGTGTTATGATTCCAGGTGCATCATCTCTGTCACTTTGTGAGCTGTATTGTAAGTCCTGCGACTTCCAGCTCTAGTTTTTGAAGTGAAAACTTCTTTAGCGGCGTTGAGCACTTTTGTGGCATGGGTAGAAACTGTGAAACTCGCGTCAGGTCACGTGATGCTGATCGAAAAAACGTAAGACGGTTCAAATAAATCAAAAATGCACAACGTTAATAATCAAGTTTTCACTTCTGCCGGCACTCCCGGAGTGCAACCCGTGTTTTTTTACAAGTGTTTACATTTGGATGTATTGGGGTTCCTGCGCTGGCGTCGTTTAGTGGAAATTTAAAGCAAAATAGTTTTTTTTCAGCTAATTCCAGTAGTAAAAAGAGTGTTAAAAGGCTTAAAGTGATACATTAACAATTACCGGAAGTAAGACCTTTTTAGCACGACGACTTTGAAACTAAAAGTTTCACCTTGTAAGTCGAAACAAGTTAAAAAAAAATCTCGACTTTTTCGTTTGTAATGAAATGAAAGTAGTTGCGTAAAACAAGCGTCCAAGTAAAATCAGGTCGTAAATTATTAATGGTATTCAGTTCTTCAGCAAATTCCCAAAAAAATCGTGAATTTCTTCTTCTATGACTTGGAATGGAACTGCTCAAAATAAAAATGGAATTTATCGCATTCGTCACTGCCAGTGATGCATCGCCGCGTAACTAAGTTCTTTCACTAGTTCTGAATTGTGCAATTTCAGGGTTTTCAGTTATGATTCATACTGAGTTTTGTAAAAATTCTAAATTGGATTTTTGTCACTCGAATCTTAGTGTCAATTTTTTGGAGTAAAAGATATTGTATTTTGCTATCATTATGACCGAAAATGTCGTTCCAGGATTAGAATTTGAAGTCATGAGCGGCGTTGCGCCTCTACTTAAATTTCAAATTCAAAATTCAGATTATTTGTTTTCGGATGAGTTTAGATAGGTACTTAGATTTCGCTTAAAGCATTGAAAAGATGCATCAGGCCTTATGATGATGTAATCATCAAGAATATACTATATCTATTAAGTTTATTACCATTCTGAAAAAACTCGTGTCATACAAAGAAATAAATAAGTTATGTGGTGTCAAAACTTTTTTCAGTTGTTTTTTTTGTGTACCTATTCTTGGTCCCTATTGCGTTGAGTTGTTATCTGTTCACCAGCAGCTTTGTATATAATATGGTATATATAATATGATGTTGAGAAGAAATCAACATCACAATTATATGCCGACGTAAAACGTTTACTACGTCTAGACAAATCTTTACAGTTTTTTTTTGTGGGAGTGACAAAAAATATTCCACTTATAATAACTCCTGACACAACCAAGTGACTACTTATTACTTTTCTTACAAAACTCCGTTCCAGATTTGTGCCTTTATCCCCCGAAAAACGTACAGTGGAATATAACAAAAAGTCTCATACGTAGTCACAAAACCGTGTGAATTATCGCCAGTCTACCAAAGTGGGGATGGACATAAATATGCTCATTGGGAGTGGATAGCCATAAGGAACACATGTCGAAGCGAACCCTTTATCCGAGGGGCCGGCTCCCAAATCTTTGAATAATGATTCCGGACCCGGGAAGATCAAAGAGACCGGTAATACAATTTGCAGTCCGCTTGATGGTAGAGGTATTCGATTAGTTTTGAAAGACAGGTTGACCTAATTATTTTGTGTTGGGTAATCGGATCGGTTTGAAGATGAAAGAATCTTACAGTTTTCATCAAACTTACTGTACCAATTTTAGTTTTGTTTGAAACTCTTGATGTGATGTGATTATCTAAATAGTGAAACAAAAAATCTTAATCTGTTAAGTTTTTTTAAATGTTATTTATGTCTTTTCGAAAAAAAAAAACTTAACATGTAATTTAATTTGTGATGGCTTTGGTTATAAAATGTGTCTTAATTGACCATAGTTTTTATGTAATTTAGCGTAAGAGCAATTAAGAGTGAAGTCAAATTTATTTGCGATATTCGTTTCATTCAACCTGCGCAAATAATGATTGCTGATGGCACAAACCTTTATCTAATAAGATACTTTCAAAATCAAGGTTTACTCGTATTGTATAAATAATTCCATGTAAATGTTTGGGTGCCTAACTATTGTAGGTACCAATATTCCTATTTTCGTGATAAACGCTGATTTCACATATTATAGTCCTCCTGGCCGATTTCAATCTATGCAGCCAATCTCAACAGAGATCAACTAACTATGCAGGAGATATTATAGTGCACAAGTGTGAGCGCAATACACAGGTGCACTCACTGCTCCATCACTCTCAAAATTCGGTGAAACGGCAATCCGACATGACCGGAGAGAGAAAAGGCGCAGGGACAACGGCTTAATGTGCTTTCCGAGGCTGTTTTTGAAAAATTCATGTACCTCAAAACTCAGGACCTCTCGGATGTAAGGCAGAAACTTTGCCACTACACCAACGAGCAGTCAGTTTTCACATAACGTTGCTGTAAGTCAACAAATGCGATTGAGGCATGCACTCATCGGCACTCCACCGCATATTGGGCTGGATTCGTGTTTGTCACTTATTGGTTCACAGCCTCAGCCTTTTAGCAAATATCTGCAATAATCCCAAGCACAATATTGTCACACCACCTCCTCCAATATCAACCTTACAGAACACCGAATAAAGTATCAATTTGTTCGGCCAAAGGGTAAATAATTATTGGAGAAGTCTGTTGATGCAGACTTGTGATCTCCTTTCGAGTATTCATTTTGGTTATTGTACCATCGACGCACGAATGAAGAGCGGCCTTTTTTCTTTTGTTGTTCGCCATCGATGTAAACGATCGTGAGTCATAAGTCGAGGAGGGGACGAAATTAATTCCGTGCATTTGGTATTACCTTTCTCTTTTATTATCTTATAGATATTATCCTACTCTTAGGTAGATATTATCTTTCTCTTTCTTATATATAAAAATGAATAACTGTTCGTTAGTCTCGCTTAAACTCGAGAACGACTGAACCGTTTCGACTAATTTTAGTCTCTAAATATTTGTGGAAGTCCAAGGAAGGTTTAAACGATGAGAAATAAAAAAAAAACAACGAGTTAAACAACGTCTGCGGGCCCGCTAGTCTTTCTTATATATAAAAATGAATTGCTGTTCGTTAGTCTCGCTAAAACTCGAGAACGGCTGAACCGATTTGAATAATTTTAGTCTCGAAATATTTGTGAAAGTACAGGGAAGGTTTTAAGATAAAAAAAAACTAAAACAGCGGGCAGGACGTCGTCTGCCGGGTCCACCAGTATGTTTATAATCAAGCTGAGTAATGAAAAATTAATTCTTTACCCACCAGTACCAGTGCTTACATAATATAGTGTAATTCAATTTCAAATTCTATGATTCAACTGGGTCAATAGTTTTAGTCATAATAAAAATTTTGTTCTTCTTATTCTTCTTTATTTTTTTTTATGTTAAACAATTTACATTAAAACATATTTCAATATCAACCAAAACCTATTTACGAGTAGATTTATACGTGGTAATGAGAGTCACTACACTACTCGTTTCAATTTTAAGACAATATGTAGTTCTTAAGTATTTGTTGTTGTTGTATGTTGTAGGGTGTGGTCAGGTTCCTAAATTTATCAGGTTAATAAGCAATGTTTGATTAACGAGGTAGTAGACCAAAACTGACTGTCTTCAATTATACAAAAGCGTTAGACACAATAATAGCTATGATAGAAAAAGTACTTTTTTAAATATTATTGTAAGAAATCTGACAACACAGTTTCATTTTGTTAGTAAAATAATCTGACAAACTATTAAGATAGCTATATAGAAAAAAAAAACACTATAAAAGTATGGCACTTCGAAGAAAAAAAAAACAATCAATGTCACAAACTTATAAGAACCTTGATCTCTAATCTCGAACCGCGAAGTCGAGAAGCGTAAAACATTAATACATCAGCAAAGTTATCTAATGCTGAATATTTCATTCCGTGCCGTTAAGTTCTGAGCACTCACCCCTTCGCCTAAATAAAAGTTGAGCGGAACGTTTCGTATAAAGGCGCCGCTCGGGCCGTGGAGCCGTAACCCTGGGGGTCTACGGCGGAAGCAGACAAATGGTGTAGGATAAAAATTACGTTTTAATTTAAGTCATCATCAGCCTATATACGTCCCACTGCTGGGCACAGGCCTCACCTCAACTATGAGGTGGTGCGAGCCATACTCCACCACGCGGGCTCAGTGCGGATTGGTGGCGAGGTGTGTGTAAGGTAAGTGACGAATCTTACTATCAGATGTTATTAAGCCGCCCGAGGGCCTCGGACCAGGCTTTACGACTAATATCTATCGATATTAACCGGGACCAACAGCTTAACGTGCCTTCCGAAGCACGAAGATGCTTGTAAATAGACGTCACTTTTATGGTCAGAATGGTCACCCATCCCAAACATGACCGCGCCGGTGGCTTAACTTTTGATATCACTACCAAAGCGCTGCAAACACTGTGCCACAAGCACCTCCATTTACCCTCACCTCCATTTCATTTATATGTAAAAAAAATATTTTCCTCATAACTTAAAGCATGTCGGAAAATCAAAGCTAGAGTGAACAAGCATCTTCTAGGTGAGCTCGCTGCATCGTAAACTCAGTCTTTTGCCTCGTTGGGCTTAGTCTTGGGTCAAGAGTAAACCTATCCCAAATAAAAAAAATGTAAGTGCAATAATAAAAAGATATGATTTTGCATCTCAATAGTTACCTCTTGTTTTTTTTTTCATTTTTACTCAATATATCCCTAAAATCACTTTATGCACAATACTCTTAGGGGCAACGGCAAAGCAAAGAACCTTCTGCTATTGTTTTTTTTTAAAGGGAAGTATAATTTTGGCTTCAAAAAGGTATATCACTAATCTTTACTCATGATAAGTTTGTAGAAAGGTAAATTCCGTACATGAAATATATTTCCAAAATAACTGGGGTGATTCGGGTGATGGGGTCCCGAATTATATAAAAATAGTATATAAAAATATCCCACACAGCATACGTCTATCTTTTGTGGTTGACTTACAATCTCCTGATAGCTTAGTAGTTCGAAGCTTTTTGATAATATTTTTTACTCCTACGTTTATAACATTCTCAGACATCCCTAATTAAAAAAGTTAACAGTATTAACTATTTCATAAAAAAATAATCATAAAAATGTATTATTTGTGTAAGCGCATTCCTTTCCCATCAGCCTTGGTCGCGGTGCTAGGGCTTACAAATATGATTGAGGTACCGTTTTAATGATCTCGGCGAGTAGACTGGGCAAAAACTCTAACATTTGTTCGAACCTAAACGCGGACGAAGTCGCGGGCTGCCACTGGTCAATCATAAATTTAGAACTTAAGTAGGTGCCAATGTAAATGACTAGCATTTGTTAAATCTGAATAATTGAAATTTTACTTTTTATATTCACTTTCTTTAAGCTCGTACATTTTAAAGTAAAACTTTAAAAAATCTTTAAACCGAAGACTTCTAGAATAGACCCCCACCACTCATATTGATTTGCGATATTCAAGCCTTTACAGTCAGGTGCAGAAGGAAGTATCGGCTTTTCATCTTTCTACTCAACTCAACTGACTGCCTCGTTGGTGTAGTGGCAAAATTTCTGCCTTACATCCGAGAGGTCCTGGGTTCGAATCCCAGCTCGAGCTAAAATTGATTCCGAGATTTTCTGTTATGAATTTCTCAGAAACAGCTTGGAGTCGGGAAGTTGGCGGTGTTACACTCCCCGTGCCTCGGAAAGCACGTTAAGCCGTTGGTCCTGCGCCTGATCTCTCTCCGGTCATGTCGGATTGCCGTCCACCGAACTTTGAGAGTGATGGAACAGTGAGTGCACCTTTGTATTGCGCTCACACTTGTGAACTATAATATATCCTGCTTAGTTGGCTGATCTCTGTTGAGATTGGCCGCCGTGGTCGAAATCGGCCAGGAGGACTATTATTATTACTCAACTCAATAAGATCTACGTTGAGTACCTATTTCTGGACCTGCCTATACTAGGTTTCTTATCAACCCTAATACGCGGACTTTCACAGAAATGATAAAATATTTTCTGTGCCTAAAGCTACTTTCGACCGGTAAGATATTTCTAGAAAATCACTTTGAATTAATATTTGGAGCATTGAATTAGGAAGTTTTCTGTTTAAGAAAGTCTCAAAGTAATTTAAATTTTTAGAAATAAGTTTTTAGAAACAGTCTTCTAATTTACTAATTTAACTAAGCTTGTATTCGCTACAGTCTTCGGCAATTGGGAAAATGGTTCACTCTAATGTTTCAGATAAATCTAGGGCTACTTTAAAATGGATTTTATTAGAAGTGGCCGAAGAATTGATGGCCGTCCTAGATTGGAAATCATTTATAAAAAGTATGCTCTGATCCCAAGGTTCAATAATCCGTAGGGCATACAGGTACTCCTTCTTACAAACACCCAAAAGCACATTCACCTAAACGAGCATACAAACGCACAAGCATACACACACAAACACACACACACACACACACACACACACGCACACATACAAACACACACATACACACACACACACACACACACACACACAACACACACACACAACACACACACACACACACACTCTCTCTAACATACTCACACGGACACACCTTCAACTGTTAACTAATAGTTAGATAGCCGTAAGGGAAGTTGCAAGTCATACCCAACACAAGCGTCTTAAACAACTTACTGGGTAGTCTCGGCCACATTTTGGTGCAATAGTTAGAGAAAAAAGAGTTTTTTTTTTAACAGTGCAGCGTGCGGATTTCACAGACATGGTAACGAAGACCTTGTAAACATCGCAGGGAAGAACTGCATACAGGCAACCGTAGCCGCGTGCTTGACCTTGCTTCACGTTTATATGGCTTTCTGTTCTGTTGTGGACATCTAGGTGCGGATTATGTTTTAAGATTGACTTATCAGTACACTCGTGGAGCTTCAAAAACTCCATAAACCGTTAAAAATGTCGCGCACACTTCCACTTAACTTTTAAACACTAAAAGTGTAAATGAAAACAGCAATCAAGTACGAAACAAGTTAATCTACATAAATGTCGAGGGCTTTAAAAAGCGCTGCGTCCTTTGCAAAGTCTATTTGTGTTTTTTACGACCACGGGAGACGTGGTGCAATTAAATCTGGGCTCAAACGTGACGAAAATACTGAGCCTTCGCTGTACGTATAAAAAGTATTGTTTTCTCAAATAACTTGTCCAAGGGATTTTTAAAATACGTTACTTAAACAGAAAAAAAAGAAAAATAAGACAAATTAAAAACCAAAAGACGTGTCCATCAATTTTTAAATTTCGAATTAAATTCTTATAAATATGTAGCTAAATGAAAAAGTAAACGAGAACAGCAGTATTTAATAAACACTTAATCACATACATTGATCTGACTCCGTGGTAAGTAGCTCAAGCACTTGTGTTACAGATATCAGAATCAACAGTGGTATTACAAATAAACTTAAGTAAATACATTTAACTTCTAGACTAGTACAAACAGATATGTTCATGCACACAAATGTGAGTACAGTGCGGGGATCGAACCCGCGACCTCTTGGTTAATAGTCAAAATATGTAGTAACATAAACTGTTATTTTTCAAATCTAGTTTAACTTTTTTAACTTGTAACTTTTTTTATTTCAAATCTTGTTCAACCATTATAAGGTTTAAGCCATGAGAGTACCAATTACCAGCGTGGGCTGAAAAGCAAACTGTAGCTGTACGTTTCAGCCGGATCCAAAGTAGAAATGCCTTTGCTAACGAGATCGCTACAAAAGAAATAAGGTTCTTATAACTTAAACGGTCGAAAGGAATCGAATCTTATTTCGTTCGATCAAATTAAAGCTGCACGAGTAGGGTTACCACCAAAAAATATTAGGTTTTATGACACAATTTAATAGGTATACATCCACTTCAGAACTATTAATTCAATCTAAAAACATTGTTAATTGTGAAAACCAATAAACACTTTGATTTATTAAGCTCTGTAGCATAAGTGTTATGTATTATGTGGTTGTTTATCCAATAAATAAAATAAAATAAAATAAAAATTATTTTATTATTCTTTACGCTCTTCTCATACTCACTGTTTCTTGTTGTCATAATTTTTTCAATTCAATCAATTTATTTATATAAAAAGGCTTACATGATTTGCGTTATTTGGTACAGATACTAATTAGGTACTAAAAATGTAAAGAACCTCTGCGTTCTAAACTAGGAACTTTCGTCCTGTATCTTAGAATACAGCGAGACCCACACACTAATGATACATATTAGAGATGTACTATACGGGCCTTATGGAAAACATTCTGTATGAAAACCAGCTTACATTAAGTTAGTAACATCTTAATCTAACAATAAAATTAAGTTTGTGTGTGTGTGCGAGTGTGTGCACGTGTGTGTGTGTGTGTGTGTGTGTGTGTGTGTGTGTGTGTGTGTGTGTGTGTGTGTGTGTGTGTGTGTGTGTGTGTGTGTGTGTGTGAGCATATATGTATGAATTAGTGAAGTATATCCTCAGTCTCGGTATAATTTAGTGATCGAAGATATAGTGCGGTAACTTTTTTAACGTCGTACTTGTTAAGAGCATATATTTTAATTATTTTATCGATTTAAGCAATAAGACCGCATAAATAATTAAAAATGTTTTGTTTTTTTTTTCAGAGTGAATTGTACAGTACTGTCTATCTATCTTTCTTTATCTATTTGTAGTGCAAGAACAGTAAAAAGGCTCTAATAAAATAGGTGCATTTGTACAGTTACTGTAGGTACTTTAAGTTAAGCTTCAGAAAAATATAGAGCCCTTTCTGTGGACATGTGGAAGCCTTACCGATGAAGGATGTTCTTTGAGAGCTGGTCCTTTGTGCAGCGCTCGTTAGCAGGAACCGGGCTTAAGACGGCTTGATTTGTAGCGTGTGTTATAAAGTAAAAAGAAACTGCTAAGCATCAGTTTGACTTCTTTTATAAAAAGATTTAAAAAAGTCTTGGTTTATTTAATATATTTATTTCTTCTGTTCACGCGAACAGTAGAAATTGAAATGATACAATTTTTTAAGGATTATTTCGCAATTTATTTTAACCGGACGTTTCGGACCGTTTTCAGCGTACGTGGTCACAGGTCAGTAGGGTGTTAAATGTCATTACATAGTTTTGAAAAAAATGTAAACTATCATCACTCAAAAATATGAGTTACGCTAACAGTATCTTGAGGTCGTGCAGTGCGGGGTCCAGCTTGAGTCTTGGCTAAAACAGGATCCAAAGATGATTATTTGGTTTGCGATGACTTATGATCGGGGTGTTTTTTTTTTTTATATTGCCACGTCCGAATACGACAGTTTTAGTAGAAATTGTATGATTAATAAGAATGCTTTGTTTTCCATCTCGCCTTCATCATCATCATTATCAGCCAAAGGACGTCCACTGCTGAACATAGGCCTCTATCTGCCCTGCCCATTGCCACTTGAGCTTACTGATTCTCAGGGCTATGTCGGTTACCTTAGTTCTTCTCGCCTTACTTTGTTTTTTTTTCCATCATATCAGCCTGTTGCAGTCCACTGCTGGACATAGGCCTCCCCCAAGGAGCGCCACAGCGCACGATCTCCCGCCCTTTGCATCCAGTCACTATCAGCTGCCTTCTTCAGGTCGTCTGTCCACCTAGCCGGGGGGCGTCCTACACTACGTTTACCTAAGCGTGGTCTCCATTCAAGAACCTTCCTGCTCCAACTCTCGTCGGTTCTGCGACAGACATGGCCAGCCCACTGCCACTTCAGCTTGCTACATTTTTGGACAACATCAGTTACCTTAGTCTTTTTTTAAAAAAAACATCAAATGAAAATTTCCCATCTGATCGAATAGTAGTAATAAATTCCACTAAACATCTAATTAGGCGAATATGTTTGTTGCCCGAACGATAACAGTCCCATTAACTAATGACTGTGTAACAATGGGAACGAAATGGACAACCATCAATTGTCTGATTAGGGCAATGATATTTGTGTATTTGAACAAATCAGCAATCACAATCTATCAGTGTTTGTCCCTCGGATTACGGCCGAATTTATTATTAACACGCTAAATGCTGCCGATCCTACTGTTTATCAATATTGACACATTATTGCACAATTACAATGGATACACGATTCGCATTTATTGCATGTATTGGCTATAGTTGTATTAACAATCAGGGAATTAGGATTCCAACATGACGATTCATATGTAACCACTTTAAAAAGGTAATTATACATAAGGCAAAATGCAGTCTGTGTTTTTGTTTATAATTATTTATAACAGGGTATTATCGTCAAACGGAGACATTTTTGAATTTAAGAACCAATGTTCTATGTTGTCAGAAGTCTGGGTGTTTTTGGTATCTTCGTACTTTTTAATTTTCTTAACATAAATGCTTATGAGGTGCTTGTGGCGCAGTGGTTGCAGCGCTTTGGCAGTGATATCTAAAGTTAAGCAACCTAAGGCGCGGTCATGTTTGGGATGGGTGACCATTTTGACCATTTAAGTGACGTCTATTTACAAGCATCTCCGTGCTTCGGAAGGCACGTTAAGCTGTTGGTCCCGGTGAATATCGATAGATATTAGTCGTTAAGCCTAGTCAGAGGCCCTCGGGCGGCTTAGTAACATCTGACCTAGTCACTTACCTTACAATACCCCCTCCACCAATCCGCACTGAGCCGTCGTGGTGGAGTATGGCTCGGACCACTTCATATTTGAAGAGAAGCCTGTGCCCAGTAGTGGGACGTATATAGGCTGATGAGAAAAATGCTTAAACTACTCATACTTTCTTAAGGATCAGCAATATACTCGTATGTGATGTTTTTCCATTTGTTTTAAATATTTAGTCTTTATAAGTTACATCATTTTTTATTTTTGTAATTGAGCCGCGCTCTGTTACAGCCTTCAAACAAAGTGCAAAGCAAAAACTTTTTTTAATGGATTGATATTATTTTTGTGTGAAAACATAACACTTCCTGCGAAGAATGTGTCACCAAATTTCGGATCAACGACATACAAAATAGGAAACCCATTATCGCTTCCGTATAGCAATTTCAACAAAGAGATAATCATCAGGCTTAATTAATTAAAGCTTAATAATTCTATTACGCAAGATGTCATCCCAAGTTTGCCTCGACAAAGCTGTATCTTATTACATTCACTCTGCATAATCCAGAGATTTGTGGTAAGTTTCACAAGCCTTGTAATAAGTCACCTGCCGCCAACAGAATAATATTCGTGTAGGAACTTGTACAGCTTCTAGCACGTCAAGGTATACAGTGCAGTATCTTATTCACTTGTGAATAGGGCGATTATTTAATGGAAATTGGTAACTTGATATGTCGCTGTACTAACTTGATCATTGTGCAATTATTTTAATTGCCTCGTCTCCTGCCTGTCGTTATCTTTTAGATTACTGTAGGACAGGGCAGGATTGAGGGCTCCCAAAAGGACAAGTATAGGTTCAGTTGTTGTTTATTTTCATCCAATCACTTCATTTGCACTTGAGTTTCATACTCAAAGTTAGTATTCTTTGCATTACTATCATACACGTTTCATGATTTTGTACCCAAGGAGTCCTAAATGATGTGAAGGATTTGATTGGCTGTTGGTGGTATGGTAAAATATAACGTAGACTGTAGCTTTAACATAGGTTTATTAAATGATACGATTGGACAAAGTGTCGGTTTAAAGGTGTTGGATAGACGCGGGTGTCGTGCGCGCCGCTCACTGGTCAAGTGCTGGCGTTTCGCGGGGCCGAGGCGTCTTGACCGCCCCCGTCGCCCCTCGCCGCGCCGCTCGCGCCCGATGCGACATTTCATCAGATGCCCGCACGCATCGCGCGTGGACAGATTCAATCAGCCTACGGCTAAGACAGTCCTTTACTCCAGAAGTGAGTACTCTACTTTTCACACCGTGTGCGAGGCAATACTTACAGGGGCTGCGACTTATTGAGGGCCTTTGTTGTTCTCCATTGTTAAAAAGCGTCGTTAGCGTTGATCAAAATTTAATAAATTCCCAAATTAAATTGACAAATTTTATGTAATACTCGTAGTTCATGAAAAGTATTTGTAACGATCAAATAGTTTAATTTTTTTTATGAATGGCGCTTTTTTTTTAATTTTCTGTTTATGGTGAACAGTTCAAAAAAAAAGGTCAAGTTGTACATAAAAAATCTGCATTGGCTGTATGCTAAAAACTTTATACGAAGTTTAACTCTTCAAACTCAAATAATTTTAATCTCTTGGGAATTTTCTTACGACTTTATCACCCTAGAGAATCAAGTCTTGCTTCACTATGACGTTTTCTGACATATAATTAGACTTGGACGGGAATGAGGTGTGAAAAATACTTTATTGATAAGTCTCCATTGTTCACTATGACAGCTTTTTGTAAATTGTGAATTGAATTTACACAATAAAGGGTTATTTGTCACACAATTATTTGTCAAGGGCATTCCCGCAAGAAACTTAATTAACATATTTTTATTGCCATTTTTGTAGATCACTAAACTCCTATCTAGCTGGATTTTTGAAGTTCCGAATGTTCTTGGTTTCCTCATCAATGTGTTCTCTGGAAATCACTAGTACTAATAGTCCTCCTGGCCGATTTCGACCACGGCGGCCAATCTCAACAGAGATCAGCCGACTGCGCAGGAGATATTATAGTGCACAAGTGTGAGCGCAACACACAGGTAAAGTCACTGTTCCATTACTCTCAAAGTTCGGTGAAACGGCAATCCGACATGACCGGAGAGAGATCAGGCGCAGGACCAACGGCTTAACGTGCGCACCGAGGTACGGGGGTGTAACACCGCCAACTTCCCGACTCCGAGCTGTTTTTGAGAAATTCATGACAGAAAATCTCAGAAACAATTTTGGCTCGTCCTGGCATTCAAACCCAGGACCTCTCGGATGGAAGGCAGAAATTTTGCCACTACACCAACGAGGCAGTCAATTACGAGTACTATTGGCTACTTAAACTATGTAGATGTCATCTGAGAATCCTGCCCTGATCTTACTTCGTCCTATCTAATAAGTACGAGTACTCCAGGATCTTTAATTAGAACGAACCAAAGTGCAGCTATTACGCGCTCGCCCGACTGTGGAAATGAAAGAATTGTAATCGCCTGTTTAAAATTGCCGCAGGAATTTTCTTTGTTGGACAAGTGTGGCTTTATTCCCAGTTTAGTTTTGCAATGGTGACCGTCGAGAATAATGATGGCTTTAGAAAAGTACGTCATGTTTTACAAGTTATTTACTTACTAGGGTCGGCAGACTAAAGAACATAAGTCAAAAATGGCAACTTTACAGGAATAAAAAAAAACTTTGTAAAATTTTAGTAGTATTTTTAATATTTTTTTTCATCACAAACTATAATAGTACTTAAACATGGCCATATTAGTAAACAATATTATTTCTTAACTAATAGTAAATGAATGATTTGTGTGACTTATGTTAAACGTCATAACAAACTTGTAACTGACTAAATAACTTATGTAGACTTATGTTATTAGCAGCAGCACATTTGCCGCGGACTAATAACTTAACTGGACTAATGTTAAAAAATTACAACTAAAAATGGACTTAAGTGTAACTTAGACAAATATCTTAAATATGATTTTCCTGCTAAATTATATTAAAACTCGACTTCGTCGTTGTCTAGGTCTAGGTCTGGATCAGTATTTCGAACATTTGCCTGAGTTGGTAAGTTTTCATAAAAATTGTGAAATACTTCTGGTACAAGGGGGAATAAAGAAATGAGATCCTGTTTTTTTTCGTCTGATATAGGAAGTGATATCATTAAACAAACCGGAATTGTTGCAGGAATTTGACAATTTCGACGTTTTAAATTTAAAACTTTAAAAGACACTTCCCTTTCCAACACATCTTTGAATAAGACTACGCCAAAATCTTTTTCATATCGCAACCACCTCTTCACAATCTTTGTTCCTCAAGACTAGAGGTCCTTTTAAAAGCGATGAAAATTCAAAAAAATCTTCTGATTTCATTTCACAGACATCAAATTTAGAACTGCTTGATTTGATTAACTGTATCCAATCATGTAGATGGTAAATCTGCAAATTGTTTTTTTTCTTCTTTTTTTTCGATAATGCCATGGTCTGTGTCTACTTCTAAATGGCTGTGTCCAGGGATCATAAACTTGTGGTCAATTTTTTCTATGTGTGTATTTTGTATAGCCCAAGTGAACATAGAACTTACGTGTGAATTTCGGTTTTGACCTGCACAGGTATCAGAGTAAAATATAACATGTTTTACATTATTAGTTACATAAAGCTTCAAATGTTTTAACAAACAAGATGCTATTTGATTTGCACCTCGTGCTGCAACAGTTTCATACCAGATGTAGCAGACTGCTTGACCTGTTTTGTTATTATGAACAGTTAAGTTGTAAGTCCACAATTGACGTTTGTAGAATACAACTGACGATGTCAATGACGGTGTTGGTAAGCACTGTTGTAAGTCGAAGGTAAAGACAGCCAGAGAATCGTCTTGTTTACACAAAGAAGTATCTAAAGCCTTTTCAGTATACGCTTGATCTGCTAAGATTTTGTGTCGATCGTGTGCGTTAATCGCAGTGGCTTTGCCATGCTCATCTTGAGCACACTTAATAGTCATCTGGAATTTGTCACACGTGACACATGTGTCTACTCTGGGTTTCTTAAATGCTAAATTCAACTTATGAAACTCTTGTCTGTAAATTTTGACTACTGACGATGTACCCTGTTGAGGTGCTGATACTGAATGTTGAACAGTCCCTTAAAAAAACAAAAGTATTTAACATTATAGCATAGTGAGTCATAAAAAGACACATGGTTGGTTTCAGTAAAAATATATTCCCCTTTGTTCACTTCATTACTCACCAGTAAAGCTATCCAGCGAATCATCACTGGACAAGTGATGTCCGCTTTTGTCCACTAATAAAGATACAGTTGGTTGAGGTTTTTCGCTTCTTGTATCTGGTTGAAAAGATGTAGATGGTTGAGGTCCCTGGTTTACAGTGTCTGGTTGGAACGATGTAGATGGTTGAGGTTCTAACTGTGGTTTTATTTGTTCATCCTTTTCTGCATTCAAAAGATAAAAGCAGTGATATTATCTACCAAATTTGATTAAGTACTACTATAATGTCTAAAGCTTTGAAATAAACATTACTTACCATTATTTGCCCCTTTCTTTAGTGCAAGATTTACTAAATTTTGTCCCCTCTTCATGCTGCTTAATAAATTCGAATTAAAAAAACACAACACAACAGAATCGTATAAACTGGACCAGTCAACGTAACCAAATGCCAGTACTGAGTCGTAAAACAAAGTTCTATGAAAGGGTATTAACGTAATAAATTATTTTAGGAGTACCCACTTCATAACAATAACCCTTGACATAGCATTCCGACGTGCACCTTTTAACATAAGTCAGTTTCGCTTTGACCATAAGCATAACTGCCGACGACCATTCGTATGATTCTTTTTCACATAAGTCTATTTAAGTGTTTTGTTACGTTCCTAGTAAGTTCTTAAAATATGAAGGTGAAAAGGTTCAACCATTTTTTGAGCGCCAATATACTTATGTTATTAAGCCAGGCCACGCATCGTTCACAGAATATGACTTATGCAAAATAAAAATAAAACCGATTTTTGTGACTTATGTGCTTTAGTCTGCCGGCCCTAGTTTATATTTAAAGCTAACATGTTACTGAACATAGTACCTATTCAAAGTAGCATAAAAACATAATCCAAAAACCTTCAGTTCTGATATCCTTAATGGAGTATTAATTAAAACTAAACTTATTAACAAATTTATGAGAAAACAGATAAACAAAAAAAAAAGGAAACAAGGAATCAAAAATTTTTACTATTATGAAAAATATCAACCTCCAGCGCTGCCATTGGTTATGGTGCCCAAAAGGCTGGCAGCGTTTCCTCTCTGTATGGCAAGGCTGATCCTTTGGCCGCGGAAGCTGCCAGCCTTATGGTCACCAATGTGTTGAGCTAACCTCTTCTTCAACTCTCTGAAGAAGGTGATAGCCCTGGAGTCTAAGGAGCCCATGGTCTACACAGCGAAAGGCACAAATATATAGCTCTAGAGGGCAGCATATTTGCGACTCAGTATTGTTTCTGTGAAAATATAAAAGTCTGAGGTGGGTTGAGGTGCTTGTGGCGCAGTGGCTGCAGCGCATTGGTAGTGATACCAAAAGTTAAGCAACCTTACAGCGTGGTCATGTTTGGGATGGGTGACCATTCTGACCAAAAGTGACGACTATTTACAAGCATCTCCGTGCTTAGGAAGGCACGTTAAGCTGTTGGTCCCGGTTAATATCGATAGATAGTCGTTAAGCTTGGTCGGAGGCCCTCGGCGGCTTAATAACATCTGACTGTAAGGTTGGTCACTTGCCTTACACACAACCCTCCACCAATCCGCACTGAGCCCGCGTGGTTGAGTATGGCTCGCACCACCTCATAGTTGAGGTGAGGCCTGTGCCCAGCAGTGGGACGTATGTAGGCTGATGATGATAAAAGTCTGTATTCCTAGAGCCAAAACGCAAAATAAAATGTAGCGTCGAATCGACTTTCGTAATAAAAAGGCTCACTGCTAAAGGTATTTTATGCCTCCCGAATAGATAGTAAATCAACGATCTCTTTTAGGGTTGAAGGTTAATAAATCCACGTTTCAGAAATTGATTTGGAGTGCGACGGGGCCGTGTCAAACGACTGGAATTATGAATATTTTATCACTTCAGTAAACTCGCGAAGGCTATAAAATATCTACGATGTACAGAATATTTATGATTTGTTTTGATGTTTTTTTGTCAAGACTTAAAAATAAACACATTACGACATTCATCTGTTATTATGACTGTTTTTTAATGAATAAAACTAGCTGTCCCGGCAAACGTTGTTTTGCTATATAAATTATTGTGGACAACCCTTATCATAAAGGGCTATGAAAAATAGATGTTGGCCGATTCTCAGACCTACTCAATATGCTCACAAAATTTCATGAGAATCGGTCAAGCCGTTTCGAAAGGAGTACGGGAACGCACATTGTGACACGATAATTTTATATATACAGAGATAATTACTTCATCATGTACCTGCTTTTTCGTAATTTTAATGCTGTATACCTTATTAAGAACTTACATTTAATACATGAAACATTCATCAATGGAGGCCAGGTCTACTAAAACAGATTTATCGTATGGTCTTTTTTTCGGGTAGGGATTAATAAGGTTTCACTTTGCGGTAATTTCATATACCCTTAATGCTAAGCAAATGAAAAACAGTAACGAGATTCACGACTTTCCTCCCATTAACATCGTCACAGACAGGCAGGAAACACGTCCATATATCACTGGCATTTATGAAAAAAATACTGAGGCATTAAACGTGGCCTTTATTATTATTTACATTGTGCGAAGGCATTTAGTTTGATTTACTCACACGTTTGCTAAATTTACGGTAACTGGCGGTATCGGTATTCGGTGTGCCCTAGACAATGTAAGGACGTGTAAGTCGGTGAATCTGATAAACCCATTTTTGGTCAATTACATTAATTAGGAAATAAATTTTAGTCATACAATCTTCTGTCCTAAAAGACAGCAGTTATTACAACAACATCACATACATTGATCGGACTCCGTGGTAAGTGTTACAGAATCAACAGTGGTATAATTACATATAACACCCAGACCAGTACAAACACACATGTTCATGATCGAACCCGTGACCTCTTGGTTAATAATCAACTTCTTGACAATTACACCAAAATGGTCGTCAAAAAACATTGTACAATAGTCATGGAAGACAATAATTTCAGTTTAGGTTTTATCACTTACAAAATTATTAGTACAAGTGTCTCTTATTTACTAATATAATCGGATAAATTTCTCAAAAGGTCGATCTTATTGTTAGTTTGTCAAAAGTCGAAAGCGATGCGTTACATATTCACAAACAGAAATCATTTATTGAAATGGATATACAATTCCGAGAAAATGGGCAAACACATTCCGTTTAGGAAAAAACATTCCTTTTCGTCTAAACACAAATACAGAGAAAAACGCGATATCAGACGTCAAATAAGTACAGGTCTCTGTGATATTTTATCAACCTTCGACGCTCACACGCCTTCAAAGGTTTTCTAACATTTTTCCTAAACACTTTTTACATACGGTTGTATGTTGCTTGTTCTAAGTGTATTTAAACTTTGTGTCATGACATCCGACCCACTTAAAAGGGGAAAGAGGCTGAAAATATACGACAGAGTTACAACAAACATTGCATCACGCTTAACGAAATTAATCTGACTCCACCTTGGTTTCCAAATTCAATTGGGTACTCGAAACGAGGTGTGGCGTTGCTTGTCGGATGAATTTTTAATTGTGTATTTGAATAAGCTGCTTGGATGATTACTTACAGCGATTTTTTGCGTCAGTGGTTACTGACGAAAAATAGGGCCATTATTCAAGTCTATGTATTATTTTAGTCTTCGACTGCCTCGTTGGTGTAGTGGCAAAGTTTCGGCCTTACATGCGAGAGGTCCTCCTGTGTATTGGGCTCACACTTGTGCACTATAATATCTCCTGCGTAGTTGGCTGATCTCTGTTGAGATTGGCCGCCGTGGTCGAAATCGGCCAGGAGGACTTTTATTATTTTACTCTTTGTATTATTTAATATGTGAAAACCTAATTGGCATATGTGTTATTTTAATTACCTATTTTGTTATATACAGTTAAAACTGTATACATCCCAAAAAATAATAAAATAAATGAATAAAAATTATAAGTCATATGTCTGTTTATGTGTTCGTGTTTTTGTGTGTGTCTGTCTGTGATATCGTAGCTACTGATGATTTTATAAAAGTTTTTCCAATCGAAAGAACTTAATCACTGTGGTTAGCTGGTCAAAATCCGTGCAACTCATCAGTTTTCTTGGCTCTATCGGGGTTTTTTTTAACTGGAAAGACAAAATTTTAACATTTAATACATTTTTCCATACAGTAATACACCACAGTGAAGTGACATTGAAAACTATCGAAAATTAGGTTAATGAAAGATAAAACTGTTTGCAATTAAAAAGTATGTTTATGTTTTACTTAATAATCCAATAATAATAATAATGATAATATACAATAATGATAATAATCCAAGACAACAAAGAGTAGACAACAAATATGCAATCTTGAAAACTTAAGATTTTAAAGCTTACATTTAGTTATCGTTACACAATCGTTATCAAAAAATTGTATTTACGTAAACGGATACATGTTTTTTACAAACACATAAGCTATTGAACTCTTACCTTCTCAGATAAAGGTTATTCAACTGTCAAACATTGATGTTGTAATCGATGTTTTATTGAGTGTAAGAATCGTGTGGCTTTTTTAACACGCTTTTATTAGCTCCGAATGTACGTATGTATGTATGTGTGTATGTAACGGAATCTTTGAGCTCAATTTTACCAACTTCCAGAAATCGGATTAATTTGAAACTTTGCACACGTGTCAAGTACCAAAGACAATGCAATAATTTGATAAGAGTTTTCCATTATAAATTAAAAATGAATAATAGTTAAAAAACTAAAAAATACGCTTTTATTGTAAAACTAAAAATGAGATTTTTTTTATTCTAAGTACAAAGAATTTATGTTACAATTGAGTAATAAGCGTGGGGTGCTTAGTAAAGTATATATGTAAATCATTCCATTATTAGCAACAATAACAAGAGAACTATGAAAACGACATAAAGTGGTGCACTTTAAACCACGCTTTTTACACTGTAATATAAATTCTTTGTACTTAGATTAAATTACTTTCTCTTTTTTAGTTAGCAATAAAAGCGTGTATTCTTAGTTTTTTAATTTGTTGTAGGCAATGAACCAATACCGTAAAGCGTTTAAACTAGCAACAAGTGAACAAGAGGAGTTTTGTTCTGAACTCTGCGAGCTGTAATGGGCCTGACTCATTGCCGCGCGTTAGCGCTCGCTTAGCTCAGAGCCGAGCAGTTAAAGCAAACTTTGTTGTAGTTGGGAAAAACTAGCTTGATGGGACGCGGCCCCTATACTATTTCTATCAACTTATATGTTAAAAAGTTTGAAACCTCTATGTATATAAAATTCTCGTGTCACAATGTTCGTTCCCGTACTCCTCCGAAATGGCTTGACTGATTTTTATGAAATTTTGTGAGCATATTGAGTAGGTCTGAGAATCGGCCAACATCTATTTTTAATATCCTTTAGTGATACGTGTTGTCCATAATAATTTATATGGCAAAACAACGTTTGCCGAATATATTTTATATCATTACCAGCTGGTAATGATATAAAATATATTCGACATACATAACTCATATAAACACGTACATGTATGTGGTTTACTATTGCTGATCCTAAGGATTATAATCCGACCAGACAAGTATTTAACATTCGTAGTTTCTCACACTCATATACTCTCCCTAACACACATTCACTCAGATACACTCATTCTCACCTATACTCAGACTATTAAAATTAGTTAAACAACTTGATTTCTAAAATAACATATTTTAAATACTAGTTAACGGAAGAAGAAGCGAGTCATACCCAAAACAATACAAATTATTTCTTACTTTTCAGTTACGTAATGTATCACGGACGCATTATGTATTTGGAAGTTAAGAAATAATGTTATTTTATATTTTTAATTTTCTCATAAAATATTATCGTCTAGCGAGTACTTTAAACCCGAGTTACACTTTAGGTAAGATTTAATGTACCAAGTTGACCTTTAATAGTGGAAAAAATTATGGGAATAACTTCAGCGCCAGTGTCATCTTCGTTAATTCCTTTAGTTGGAACTAATTTATGACCCTGTAAGATAATTTAAAGTCTCAGATTTCCGACACGAATAAGTTCCCTTGATTAAGGTTTTATCTCTTCTGTGAATCCGTTTATCCATTTGTAAGTAAATTATTGATTTGTTCATTGAGAATGGTTAAGACGTAAGTATGCAAGATTAGCAGACAACCACTCTGGTGTAATGGTCAAGAAGCTGACTAGTAACACACGCATTGTACAAACATTTGTATGCATGAACATGTCTATTTGTATTGAGTATCATATGTATTTACGTAAGTTTACTTGTAATACCACTGTTGATTCTGATAACTGTAACACATGTGTTTTAGCTACTTACCACTGAGTCAGATCAATGTATGTGATGTTGTATATTTATTTATTTATTATTTATTTATAAGTTGTTTCAAATTGTCAAACGAAAATGAAATTAAACGTCGTTTTTAATTTGTCATTGTACTTTAAAATCATTGACATGTCAGTCCTACTTTGACCACTGCTTTGTTGCTTTGTGTGGGCAACAGAAAATTGCCTATTGAATCTGGTTAACCGACGTACCGAACGAAATGGTAGAACGTTGATTGCAATTGTTTTTCAATACGATAGTCAGTTGAAATTGTTTGTGTTAAAAATATTTATAGAAAGAGCTTTGGAGCTAGAATCATAGTTCAAATAAGTCGCAAGTTAGAACATTCATTATCAAGTTAAACTGCAGCTGAAGGACCTTATTTTTTCTACTTAGTTATTCACAACAATAATTTGACGACCATTTTGGTGTAATGGTCAAGAAGTTGGCTATTAACTAAGAGGTCGCGGGTTCGATCCCCGCACTTTACAAACATTTGTGTGCATAAACATGTCTGTTTGTACTGGTCTGGGTGTTATTATATATTTATTTAAGTTTAATTGTAATACCACTGTTGATACTGATAACTGTAACACAAGTGATTTAGCTACTTACCACAAAGTCAGATCAATGTATGTGATGTTGTTGTATACATATTTATTATGATTTAATAATATGTTAAGAAAACTTAAGTTAACTGTAGTTCCTTTCGATGAAAATAAACTGTTCAGAGATTTTAATCAAAACTGAAATGAGAGAAGTAAATTAAACATTTTCAACGATAGCGGACAGTTTCTTAAGAAATCTTTTTACCTGTAAAGTTATTCCACCGGTTGTAGGTATATTTTTCTTGGAAACATTTTACAACAAGATAAAATAAGTACACGAAGAAAACTGTACTAACTAACGACTAGTAACCGGAAAAAAATAAAAGGCAAGTTGCCTTTCCATTTCCTTTTCTGGTTAATAATACAACTGAACAAAAAAAAGTATATAAGTATGTTTATCCGTCGTCTAGTACCCATAACACAAGCCTCGTAGCTTAATTTGGGACTAGGAAATTGGTGTGAATGTTGTGAAATATTTATTATTATTATTAGGCGCCGTCGCGGAGTCCTAATGATGGGCTCGGAACTATTGTGCTTTATGTTTTGGGTCATTATCATGAATCATGATGGATTCTCCATGTGACAGAAAGTTTAATTCATAAAAAATATATAGGTAAAATTAATCTTTAGGTAACGACCTACTGCTTCATGTTCTCTTGACTAATATTAAGAACATAAAACCAGCGTTCGGCTTGGAACTAAGCATAGTCTTCAAAACTTAACCGCACTGGCGCCATCTATCGGTAAGCTATATGAAGTTATTTCGATTTTAAAATTTTTTCATGGGATGGAGATGTTTTATCGCGAAAAAAATGAAACATATTATAACATTGCTCCGTTGCGTCGTGAAAGAAGGATAAACAAACAAACAAACTGTAGTAGGGATTATTGAAGCTTTCTTCATGAGTAAAGCTCTTGAATGTTTGGTTAATTACATTCCCTTGAAATTAAAATGTTTGTTTCCTGTCCAATAGCTAAGATTTAGTGTATTCCTGTCTTGTGTTTTTCCAAGAAAGTAAGATGTAATGAAAATTTATTATGATAGCGCTATCGTTGTTTTTGCGGAGCATCGACGCCTGAGGCAAAGCTGGATAATTTCCATATATAATTTCGGAATGAAATACATGTCTATTTCTGGCACTACCAACGCCATTAGTCAGGAAAAGGGAATTTATACAATTCGATTACTGAAATGACGATAACATCGTTAGCACTACCTCTAGAAACTTACTTTATTGAATTGTTTAAAAATGTAATTTAAAGTTTTTTCTTTCTTTTCATAAGCGCAGGTGACTGCGTAGACTTAAAAGACGAAGGATCAAATTGGATACAGATCGATTGTTACCGATGTACTTTTCTGCGATTCCTCGGGCCATCTATTCGTCCAATCCATCTTTCCAAAGATTTTTTTCGGAGTACATCTTTCTTTATGTTCAGTAAATATTTGTCACCTGACAATTTTTCAAATCCAACGATCATTCAGTGTAAATCCATCTCAGAGTGGCACGGCGCGACATTCATTTGTCAACGCGAGTGACACTCCTGACCTGCAAACGACAGCCCATACGAATATCACCCTTATTGCTTACGTAATAAAGACCACAAGAACCATTGTCTGAGTTCTTGCTGGTTACTCTCGTATAAGGGTGGACGAGATACATTTACAGTGTAATAAAATGAAGAAGGGAATTTCCAAATTTTTTTGCGAATTAGGTAAGTACATGAAAAAATACTTATGGAACTAACAGTTCGTAATCAAAATTACTACCAATTCCTATTTTAGTTAGTTCCTAGTTAGACTGCCTCGTTGGTGTAATGGCAAAAAACCGCTCGGAGTCGGGAAGTTGGCGGTGTTACACCCCCGTGCCTCGAAAAGCACGTTGGTCCTGCACCTGATCTCTTTCCGATCATGTCGGATTGTCGTCTCACCGAACTTTGAGAGTGATAGAACAGTGAGTGTACCTGTGTATTGCCCTCACACTTGAGCACTATAATATCTCCTGCGTAGTTGGCTGATCTCTGTTGAGATTGACTGCCGTGGTCGAAATCGGCCAAGAGGACTATTATATTAGTTAGTTGTAAGTTAAGTTCCTTGAAAATGTTCGCTGTAATTGTCCCCATTTTAGTTAATAGTAACCCATGATTAGCCTATATACGTCCCACTGCTGGGCACAGGCCTCACCTCAACTATGAGGTGGTCCGAGCCATACTCCACCAAGCGGGCTCAGTGCGGATTGGTGGAGGGGTGTTTGTAAGGTAAGTGACCAACCTTACTGTCAGATGTTATTAAGCCGCCCGAGGGCCTCTGACCAGACTTAACGACTAATATCTATCGATATTAACCGGGACCAACAGCTTAACGTGCCCTCCGAAGCACGGAGATGCTTGTAAATAGACGTCACTTAAATGGTCAGAATGGTCACCCATCCCAAATATGACCGCGCCGTAGGTTGCTTAACTTTAGGTATCACTACCAAAGCGCTGCAACCACTGCGCCACGAGCACCTCTTATCTTACCAATATCCTAATAATATTATAAACACGAAAGATTGTATTATATGGATGTTTGTTACTCTTTCACGCCAAAACTACAGACCCGATTTGGCTGAAATTTATATTATATTATAACCTGAAATAACACGGGTTCTTTTCATCCCGTAAAAATTCACGGTTCCTGTGGAATACGTAGAAAACGATGAACGATTTCTATACTAATAAAACCGCAAGGCACTGCTAGTAAACCATAAATTACTGTGACCGAAAGCCTACTGACATTACTTTCACTCGTGTCACATCGCGTGTCACAGGGAGCGGAGTGGCGTGCAGTATATAACAAAAATAGCGCGATTACCTAGAAATCTTCTTTGATTTAAAGTAAAGCCGGCTCATTTGTGAAGATGGCGCCATTTTGGAGGCTCCGAGACAGGAGTCACTGAATCAGAAGAGATTCGAAGAAATGACATTACTTATGTCGGCGCGATGAGGAGCGCGGGTAAGTGATCGCGTTGAGAAATGCACGTGTTAAGACATGATAACTTGTTAAGTTATGAGTTGCTATTGCCTAGAAGGACTTAGAAATAGAAATGGACATCTTTATTTGCGTTTAGTTAAGGTACACTGAAGATGGTCATAGTTATTAATCAGGTCACAGCTATAAATTATACATCCGCTTAATCAACCATTATCAATGGCATGCAAATCGTAAAGTTATATTGGGATAATAAAATTAAATAGTAAAATGTCTATCAAAACAATCACAAAATGTCAACAAGTCATCAGACAAAATTCGAAATAATTATCATGTACTATTCGAGATAGTTATCTGTTGCTTCCTTTAAACATCGTCTTCGAGTTTTTTTAATCGAAGAACAAAGGGCTTAGCCCTCAGTAGCCACAAGCACTCACACACACACACACACACACACACACACACACACACACACACACACACACACACACATGCATTCACGCTCCATAAACTGTTTTGTTTAAAATTTTCTATCTGTTTTTCTCCAGGTAGTAAAATATCTTATATTGTTTAATTAGACATTTTGTAATTATTTTGTGTATTATTTTTATTTGTTAATTTTAAGGTTTGGTTACATCTCTAAATCTCAATGGTTTCCACTGAAAACCAGCGCCATGGGTCACAATGGCAACAAAGCTGAATGGGATCTAATTTGGTTATATTAATAATATTTTATTTTCATTGTTTTTTGTTTAATGTTAATTTACCAAATAAAATATTTTTATTTCTTTCTTTATAGTAGCGAAAAGAACGGTGGGTTTTTTTCATGCTGCAAGAGTCTGTAAACTTCAGTCTGATTTGACGTCGAAGTCGCTTAGTCGTGACCAGTCAAAAATATTTTCACGACGGTGTAGCAATTGTTAAGTTAGATCGCAAGTAATTTCAGGCACTGATCTTTGCAGAAATGCATCTATTGGGTCTGTTCGGCATTAGGCATGGGAAGATTTGCGTATAATTCATGATAAACAGTGGCTTAGTTGCACAAATTTAAATGCTAGAATAATTTATTAATCGATTTTGTCTTACCGTGTTTTGCGGTTGCAACATTTAAATAAAAAATCTGTTCGCTTTCACGTTATTTATAATTCTGTTGATACTGTAAATAAATATTTATTCTAAATAAAAATCGTGTCAACGAAAAGCAGAAGCAACCACAATGGTTTCCAACAAAGCGCGCTCCGTACCGTAAACCGCGCTCGCCGCTTCCCTGTCCCATTTTGCTGCGGAAATGAAAACTTCTTGTTTTTACGCAGTCGGGCAAAGGTATAGGCTTACAGGTACGAGGTAATGCACTAAAAAAGCCAGAGACAAACTACGCCCGCCATTAATTAAAAAAACCACGCTCCAATTCGCAACTTTCCGTACGGCCGAACACAGGGCGGGTGGTATCAGCCATCCCGTTGTAATGAGAAAAGTTTGCATGTATTTTACATATGTAATTTCATTTTTGTGCCATTTTTATGCCGATACATGTTTAGAGTTATCTATCCTTAATATTTTGTTTTTCATAATTTTTATTTTTTATATGATTTGCTGCTATTTATATGATCTGCACGCATAGCTCAACCAACAAACTTAGGAAATTTGAAAACATTCCCGAAGGGGGTTAATATTGGGTGAGAAGTTTGTATGAAACTCCGTCAGTTTTTAAAGTTCAATAAATAAAAAAAATTGTGTGTTTCAAGGTTTCTTGATATTTCACCTTTAAAGGGGTAAAAAGGGGCGCAAAAGTTTGTATGGCACCATCCTTGGTAAAATATGCTTACCCAGTTGAAGTAAAATCTAACGTATGCGCGAGCGCAGCCGCGGACGCGCCGCTGGTAAATAATAACAATACGGCCATGACAACGTCTGCGGGGACCGCTAGTAATATTTAATAGTCAACTGTTCTGATTTACACTAGCGATGACGGGTGCTGCAGGAGGAGGGGGGGGGGGAGAGTCATCAGAATATCGTTCCCGTAATTAATAGTGATTCAGTTTCGTTTCCGCGCTAGATGGCGCCAGCGCCGCGTCAGTCATTACTTTAATTATTCTCTATGTTGGAATAATTACTCGTGTTTTGGCGTTTTTTATTTTTATCTGCTTGTAGCGCAGTGATTGCAGCGCTTTGGTAGTGATACGAAAAGTTAAGCAACCAACGGCGCGGTTATGTTTGGGATGGGTGACCATTCTGACCATTTAAATGACATCTGTTTACATGGATCTCCGTGCTTCGGATTACGTTAAGCTGTTGGTCCCGGTTGATCTATCGATATTAACCGGGATCAACAGCTTAACGTGATCCGAAGCACGGAGATCCGTGTTCCGAGATCCGTATTACTCGTAATCTCTAAGCCTAGTTAGAGGCCCTCGGGCGGCTTAATATTATCTGACAGTAAGGTTGGTCACTTACATTACAAACACCACTCCACCAATCTGCACTGAGCCTGCGTGGATACGCATCCATGGTGGAATTGTACAGGTTTTTAGATCCTAATAAATGAATGATCATACCAACTTTAAGGATTTATCTTGTGCAAAACTGAATTTATCCATGGTTGTATCTGTCATTACCTTCAGCCCAGTCGTAATTACGGTACAAATCTGTGATAGACGCGCGATCGCTAATTAACCGAAACCCAAATATCTCTCGTCGTCACTAACGACCCTGATTATTTCCTCCGATTTATCCCTTGTTATATCTCGTGTAGATTAATCCATGGTATTATTAGGCTTAATGCCGTGGGCTAGTTGCCATATTTGTGACGTTTCAGCGAAAATATTACAGTATTTGATAGTAAAACTGTTTATGCATTTTCTACACATTTTTTTTTTCATATTAGCCGTCTATTGGCTTACTATTTTTACTGACTAAATAGACAACATTTTGTGATTATAGAATTGCAGCTGAAATGTTAGCACCTTATATATAAAAGCATAAAGGTGAACTTCCACGACCAACATTGATCAATTCTGTTATCCATTAAAATAAATAATAATAAATAAATAAATAAATATAAAACAACGTCACATACATTGCTCTGACTCCGTGGTAAGTAGCTTAAGCACTTGTGTTACAAATATCAGAATCAACAGTTGTATTACAAATAAACTTAAATAAAACAAAATAAAAATTAAGAATGACTATGAACGGTCAAGTCAGTCAGCATTTGTTTTATTCTACTCGTAATTACGGTACGTAATTCGAGATTGTAATTAGGTATAAGTTAAAAATGAAATAAATTATTTATTATTATTATTGAACGTTTTTGAACGTACTTCCATGCCAAAACTATAAAAAATATCACTGATTCATATTACGCATATTTACAAGTACTATGCATAGTTTCATTTCCTGTTTACAGCGTTGGAAAAAAACAGAGTCATTTTTGCCAAATACAGAGCGTAGGGTAATATTCTCTTTGCCAAGTCCTCCACAAACTTTTATACGCCCGCATCGGCGTTTGACCCAGTTGAGAAGTTCGCACATTATGTTCCGTTCGACTAGTCGTTAGTGGACAGTAGGCACTTTTCACTCACTGTCGACCCCCTATCGGTAAGCAATAGGTCGTATTGACTTTCGATAGCTTTTGTTTTCGTGTGCTTTGGGGTAGAGATAGCAATGGTTATTTATACTGATATTACGTATATACGATACTACGTATGATACTCGTATTAGTTTAGTTCTTAACAAAACGCAAAGATTGTTATGTTTTTTCATACAACAACATCACATATTGATCTGACTCCGTGGTAAGTAGCTTGAGCACATGTGTTACAGAATCAACAGTGGTATTACAAATAAACTTTAACAAATACATATAACACCCAGACCAGTACAAACAGACATATACTTGCACACAAATGTGTGTACAGTAAACCCGCGACCTCTTGGTTAATAGTCAACATCTTGACCATTACACCAAAGTGGTGGTATTGAACGAATAACTGAACGCAGCGCTATCAGAGCTGTTTAGACTTGTAATACCTACCTACAAATATTATAAATGGGAAATTCAGTTTGTTTATTTGTTTATCCTTTTTTCACGATGCAACAGAGCAATATTATGATATTTTTTTTTGTTTGGAGGTAGGTAAGAGGTTAACCTTCATCATCAGCCTATATACGTCCCACTGCTGGGCACAGGCCTCACCTCAGCTATGAGGTGGTGCGAGCCATACTCCACCACGCGGGCTCAGTGCGGATTGGTGGATTGGTGGAGGGGTGTGTGTAAGGTAAGTGACCAAACCTTAATGTCAGATGTTATTAAGCCGCCCGAGGGCCTCCGACTAGGCTTAACGACTAATATATATCGATATTAACCAGGATCAACAGCTTAACGTGTCATCCGAAGCACGGATATGCTTGTAAATAGACGTCACTTTTATGGTCAGAATGGTCACCCATCCCAACCATGACCGCGCCGTAGGTTGCTTAACTTTTGGTATCACTACCAAAGCGCTGCAACCACTGCGCCAAGCACCTCAATATTTGGTAACATTAATATTTGGTATTTTTTACTTTATTCAAAATAATAACAAAAAAATTCGAAAAATGCACGTCCACACAAAGCAAAGTATATCAGCAGAAATCGCCGTAATGGCGGAAACGAGTTTAATAAAGCAAAAGTTTTCCAAACCAGAGATATTTAAAGAGAAACGGAATATTTTATGCGCCGCGGAGCAAGTTTTGAAGAATCCGTTGAAAATAATATGGCTCTACTACACTGCCACTAGTTTTGGTGCTATTTCATTATATATTTGAAAGTCTAATTTTTTTTGCTTTAATTTAAATAGTTTATACTTCAATGTCTTATTAAGTTTAAGGCTTGATTTCAGAGTCAAACCGTGTCTTATCATCGTCAAATTTTTTTTTAATTGTTTTTTTTTTATTAATTACAAGGCAGTCACATGTATTTAAGAACTTCAAACCACCTTAAACAGTATGATAGGTATTTTGATTCTGTTGTTCATAATGATGTCAGAGTTATTAAGCATTAAAGCAAAAGTTCAAAGTGCTTCTTTTTGTTTCATGTGTTAATTGTGTATTTTTCGATTTTAAAATGGCGTGCACAAATAATAAAATAATTAATTAAATACCTTAATATAATATAATATTACTAACCTATATGTTTAAAAAAAGATAACCAAAACAAAATGAAAAATATATATAATTGTGAAGAAAAAAAATCACCCCCAGCGCCACCAATTGAGTATGGTGCCCAAAAGGCTGGCAGCGTTTCCTCTCTGTATGGCAATAAGTTGATCTTTTGGCCGAGATAGATGCCAGCCTTATGGTCACCAGTGGGTTGAGCTAATCTTAAGAAAATTAAAGTATTAAATAATTCAAAATAGCTATAGTTTTGCTGTCGATGTATGTTTTTCTTACAACTTCCAAAGCTGCATGCAATAATATTCACTTAAAACAGTAGCGTTTTAAACATTAACGCCTTTGTGTAGCTTATGAAATATTTAGCAGAAGCTGAGTGAAATAACTCGTAGACAAAGTATTCTGTGAGTCGTTAGCACTGCGTTTGATATACAAATTAGCTTGAAAAATATAGGCCAGAGTTTTGTGCAACGCTACAGCGTCATATAAACAAGGTAATTAACATTGCAGTTTTAAATACATATGAAATACATATTCTAGCCTATTCTAACTGATTTCGAGTTAGGAAGCTAAAGGAAAGCGCTTCCTACCGACCGGGTGTTATGGTCCCCCGACCATAACACCCGGTACAATATATCGGACCAAGGTCCGATAGACATCATCTTGATTTGTCTATCTATATTATTCTGGATCGAAATCTTATATACCGCGGTTCATGTGCGGTACTAGGCCGGTATCATTTGGCCGGTACTAGGCTAACAGCGCCATCTAGCCTTATGGAGCCGTATCAGCTCTCGCTGTTGTGCTTGCCGTTAGGTATGCACTTGTGATGGCGAATGGTAGAGGTCGCCAGCGTCCTGAAAAGGACACGGCTCCGCTCCGGGGAAAATCCGGAGCGGGGACAATCCACCAAAAACCTACAGTATCCATTCCCTGTCTAGGAGGTGACATGGGTGCTGGCTAATCCTGCACGTCGATGACAACCTACGACAGCGTGCCCGCCTACACAACCTACCATGGCCATTCCAACCTAGCGGTTATTAAGGCTGAAACGTGAGAGATGCGTCTGCTAGGCAGTGCTGCACTCCACCACGTGCAATTCTTGACGTTCTACAAATTCTCATCTCGGATCCTTGTCCCTCCCCTCCTTGGGTCACTCCCCCCTCTTCTCTCCTCCTCCTCCTCTTTCTTGGGGGTTGACTCTCCACGGTCCACCCCGTGCAATTCTTGACTCTCTACAAATTCTCGTCTCAGATCCTTGTCCCTCCCCTCCTTGATTTCCCCCTTTCTTGAGGGTTGACGCTCCACGGTGATATGATATGATAAGTACCGTCTACTTTCAAGATCACTAAAATCTAACTCAACTATCTGACCCGACAAACGTTGTTTTGTCATATAAATAATTGTGGACGACCCTTATCACTAAGGGGTATAAAAAATAGATGTTGGCCGATCCTCAGACCTACTAAATATGTTCACAAAATTTTATGAGAATCGGTCAAGCCGTTTCGGTGGAGTACGGTAAAGAACATTGTGACAAGACATAATATGTATAGAGATAAATACATCATGACATCATCACCTGCGCCATACTGTAGCTGCGACTCGCGACTTTATTTTATTTATTTATTTATTTCAGGATACACTTCACAATCACTTATTACAGATTTTTCATAAATTAGATTTAATAGTGTTGGCTCAATTAAAGGCTGCCATGATTTTCAGCGATTTAATGGCGGCGATCGTTTGACACGCTGCCAATCGTGGCACCATTATATTTATTTATTTAAAACTTTACTGCGCGAGAAATGTACAAAGGGTGAATTTAATGCTAAAAGCATTTTCTGCCAGTCAACCTCAAGGACATGCAGAAAGAAGGCAATGTTTCAAATCAAATCATGTATTTCATAGACACAGGTGGCATTTTACAGATGCTGATGTATATGGCAGCAAGGTTTCACTATGTCTTGCCGTCAGAGATGTGAAAAATAGTTTAGTAAAAGTATTTAAATACAAAATGCAAATGCATAGTTGCTAGCACTATTTCAAATAGAAATACAAAGTAGTTTTGAATAAAAGTATTTAAATACAAAATGCAAAATACGTATTTTTAAAAATAAAATACATTGTTAAGCATAACCACTTTTATTTATTGAACTGATTTTAGAACTAGTATTTGTTCAAAGAGTTCATCTTTCATGTTCCGCCTATGGGGCCTCATAATCATTCCACCAAATGAAAATAGTCGTTCTACAGGGGCAGAACTTGGTAAGCAGGTATTATATTTAAGGAAGAGTTTTTTTACATTAGGATACTGTTCAAGGATTCTAAAGTATTGTCTTCATCTTTTAAATATTGTAGTGTTTCCAGATCTATTGTAGTCGTATTAACATTTGTTTGACGATGGTTTGACAGTTGACTGACGCGCAATGTTTTTTTTTCTTTTTGGCCCTCACGCGCCCACACGGGCCGCAATGTTGGCATTATTGTTCTAGTTGACAAATGACAATGACAACACTCCGATCACGATCAGTGCGTTCATAAATAAAATGAAATAGAATGGAAAAATTTTAAAAATGAATTAAAAATGCAACAAAACTATTTTGTATTTTATAAATACTAAATATTTATATGGAGTATTTCAAATAAAATACAAAATACATTTAGAAAAAAGTATTTCAAATATAAAATAAAAATGGGTATTTTGCATTTTGTATTTGCATTTCAAATATATGTATTTCAAATAATTCACATCTCTGCTTGCCGTTATAGGCGTATAAAGTATTTATAATCTATTACATGTAAGATCTATTATTACATATTTCTGAATAATATAAAAGTGGCGTACGACATGTACGCCATTTTTATATTATTTAGAAATTAATTAAAAAAATTAAATTTACAAACTAAATGGATTTAATATTCATTTTATAATATCAAAATGTATCTATACAGCGTCAAAATATGTCTATTTTATGTCACAAATTTAAACTACGAATACATTAAAATTGTCAATTTTTTATTTATATTATAGGTCCTTACCTATGAAATTTGGCGTTTTGTATGGGAGGAACAAAAAGTCGAATTTTTTTTATATAGCATATTTATTTAATCAAAGTATGAGCCATTGTAATCTATGCACTTTTGCCATCTCATAGGTAGTTCATTGGTCCCTTTACTAAAAAAACCATTCGAACGGGAATCAATAAAATCTTTGAAGGCGACTTGGACTGCCCCATCTGAGTTGAACTTTTTCCCTTGCAAGGAGTTATCCAAATTTCGAAAAAAATGGTAATCTGTTGGAGCAAGGTCCGGGGAGTACGGTGGATGCCTTAGAGATTCCAATTGAAGTTCTTCTAATTTGCTAGCCGTCTGTTGTGCAGTGTGTGGTCTAGCGTTGTCGTGAAGCAGCAGTGGCGTAGAGCGATTGACCAGCCTTGGTTGTTTAGCAACTAGCTTTTCCATCATGGTTTGCAATTGCTGACAATAGATATCTGCCGTAATCGTCTGGCCAGATTTGAGAAAACTGTAATGAACGACACCGGCGCTAGTCCACCAAACGCTTACAAGTAACTTTTTATTGGTCAATTTTCGCTTGGAACAGGCTTTGGCTGGCTTGCCAGGGTCCAGCCATTGCGATGAGCGCTTCCGATTATCGTAGAGAATCCACTTTTCATCACAGGTAATGATTCGATTTAAAATCCCTTCGTTATTGTGCCGGTCAAGTAATGTAACGCAGCAGTTGACGCGCGTTTGCCGGTTTGCTTCACTCAATTCGTGAGGAACCCACCTTTCAAGTTTTTTAATCTTCCCAATTTGCTTCAAGTGGATTAAAACAGTTTTATCACTAACGCCAAAGCCTGCCGCTAACTCGGACGTGGTTTGCGATGGATCCGCTTCCACAATAGCCTTCAATTCTTCATTATCAACTTGGGTCTCCGGCCGTCCACGGGGCTTGTTTTGCAGGTCGAAATTTCCAGAACGAAAACGTTGGAACCAAAAACGCACTGTGTTTTCTTTTGCGACACAACCGCCATACACATCATTAACCCTTCGAGCCGTTTCCGCAGCACTGGTGCCACGGTGGAACTCGTACTCGTAAATAACGCGATATTTCAAATTTTCCATTTTGTAAATTGAGCGATGCAAACAGAAAAAAGATAAGTAAAAAAACAAATGAATGACGGTTTACGAAACACAACTACATGTGGAAATAGCTGTATAAATTTGAATTTCGAATTCCTAACCAAATAGGAAAAATTTGTGATCAAAGTGGCCAGTACGACAAAACGCCAATTTCATATGTAAGGACCTAATATTTATTATAATACTCATCTAAAAAATTTAAAGACCTATCTGCTAACAACAGATGTAAATTGGTTTTAAATTTAGTTTAGGTAAGGGTTGCAGTGAAAATTAAATGATAAATGTAGATTGATCTGATACAGTAAACAAATTTAAACGTTCTTTAGCACCCGAAAACCTTTTTAGACTTTAGGTACGTAAAAGAAATGAATGCTCACTAATATAAAACTCAAAAGTTTATTTAGGATCGCGATGATAGAGCGACCTCGGTTTGCCATTACCCTCTGTTCTAATGAAATAAGTACCCTTTAAATTAATAAAGTTACAATCGTACAATCCCGGGACAGTACAACGATATAATTTGCCCTGTTATTTGCTTTGTAACAGAACCGAAATGAAACGTTTTGCGAGGTATATGAAATATCTTGTTTGTTTAATATTAGGGAAGAATGAGACCGCGACCTCTCATGTTGCTCTTGCTCTTGTTTTGGGACTATTGCTACTCGTCTTATTGTAAATTAGATAAGGAACGTCATTGGCAAATTTCTCAAGAATCTTTTATAACAACATCATAACTTAATAGATAAGACTGCCTCGTTGGTGAAGTGGCTAAGTTTCTGTCTTACATGAGAGGTCCTGGGATGAATTCTAGGTCGAGCCAAAATTGTTTCTGAGATTTTCTGTCATAAGTTTCTCAAAAACAGCTCGGAGTCGAAAAGGTGGCGGTTTTACACCCCCGTGCCTCGGAAAGTACGTTAAGCAGTTGGTTCTGCGCCTGATCTCTCTCTCCGGTTATGAGAGTTTCACCGAATTTTGAGAGTGATGGAACAGTGAGTGCACCTGTGTATTGCGCTCACACTTGTGCAGTATAATATCTCCTGCGTAGTTGGCTGATCTCAGTTGAGATTGGCCGCCGTGGTCGAAATCGGCCAGAAGGACTATTAACATAATCATCAATCTATAAAGCAAAATTGAGACGTGAGGCTTTTTAAGTAACTTCAGTGTTAGCCGCAAAATAAGGCGGACACTATTTAATTCTTTGACAACTACTTTTGTGTAATGGTTATGAAGTTGACTATAAGACAAGGAGGTCGCGTGTTCGATCCCCGGTCTGTACAAACATTTGTGTGCTTGAACATTGGTCAGGTTGTTACATGTATTTATTTAAGTTTATCTGTAATACCACCTTTGATTCTATTTTATTTTATTTTATGAATATTATTTTTTTGTAGATCTTACAGCTAGTAAGATATTAAATAATAGTTTGAATAAAAATAAGGCCATTTGCATGTCTCCACTGGTAGAATTATTCTGATTTCTGTAACACAAGTGCTTAAGCTACTTACCACAGATTCAGATCAATGTATGTGATGTTGTTGTTTTGCTTGTTTCTTATCCAAAACAACTACTTCCACGTATTTATCTACTTATTATCACATTATTTACTTTCACGTCTGTCTCAGAGACAGATAATCTTTATTTACATCAAGACCAGGTGTCTCCACAACGGCATACTTAATTCAACGGGCTGTTTATACTAAAGCAAAAACTACTGCAGCAATCATAAGTCCCTTGTGAAGACCTTTTTGTCACTGTCAGTTAGGATAAGGGTGGGGTCAGATGGAGGATTTTGTGGTGACATGAATAATTTTGGAAACATTTTCGCTGAAACGAGTCTTACATATAAAATACACTTATTCACTGTTAAAAAACCTTAATTATTAGCGTATGCGATTGCTTTAGTATTTTATACCTTTGTTTCTTTGTTTTGGATGAGACTACTTCAATATAAATAATAATAATGCACACAAATGTTTGTAAAGTGCGAGGATCGAATCCGCGACCTCTTGGTTAATAGTCAAGTTCTTAACCATTACACCAAAGTGGTCGTAAACATGAAACTATTCTTTCTTTTTCTAATCTTTTGTTACACAGGTCCAAATTCATGTGAAACTTCTACATACCTATTGGCCTTGGCATAAGGACCTGCCTATCTTTACCGCCTCATATCTTGCTTGTTTGCATCAGTAGATACAGTAGCCAACACGTCACGAAAAAAAAAACACTACGGTATGTTATCAGCTTGTGATACGGGGGATTTTGCAACAAAAGTTGGTAGCCTGATGTGCTGGCCACTGTACGAGTTGTACGGTAATAAGCATCCAGCCTCCCAGGGTTTCTTATAGAAGTTAATGTGCGACGATGATCGCTGCCATCACTTGAATCTTTCTACATCTTGGCCACAAAGCATTGTCACTGTGGCCGCGCCCCCGCAGTCGAACAAAAAGTGTAAGTTTGAGTGGCGGAGTGGCGGAGACGGCGTCATTTCATAAATCTTTCGCAGATGCGTGCGGAGGTAACCGCTATAAATTCGCGGAACGCCACCCGGAATATTCGGATTGTGGGTGCAAAGGCAAGAACTCTTAGCGATCTGATTAGCAGTCAAGACTTTCCTTATTTTAATTTATAAAAAAATATAATCGAATTCCTAATTACATGGTTGATTGAGGTGTCCATTTAAGCATGTTATGCCTGTGTTTCATGACCTCGCTCTTCCTTATCTAGATATACATAACAGCAATAAAAACAGAAATTTACCAAAATAAAATCAGTAGTTTCTCGTACTCTTGTGGAGTAGACCGATAGCTCCACAAGAATAATCTTTTAAAAGAAGGCTTAAATATACATTCACATCAATTCTAAGATACAAAATAAAATGGAAGTGGAACACAATTCCAATTTAGCACTATAGCTAGGGTAATAATGGTAATAATGACGACAAATCATTCGTACTACTATCATTTACTACTGCCTCGTTGGTGCAGTGGGAAAGTTTCTGCCTTACATCCGAGAGGTCCTGGGTTCGAATCCCAGGTCGAGTCGAAATTGTTTATGATATTTTCTGTTATGAATTTCTCAAAACAGCTCGGAGTCGGGAAGTTGGCGGTGTTACACCCCTGTGCCTCGGTGCGCACGTTAAGCCGTTGGTCCTGCGCTTGATCTCTCTCCGGTCAAGTCGGATTGCCAGCTCACCGAACTTTGAGAGTGATGGAACAGTGAGTGCACCTGTTTATTGCGCTTACACTTGTGCACTATAATATCTTCTGCGTCGGCTGATCTCTGTTGAGATTTACCGCCGTGGTCGAAATCGGCCAGGAGGACTTTTATCTATGAAATTGGCGTTTTTTATGGGAGGAACAAAAAGTCGAAATTTTTTTATATAGCATATTTATTTAATCAAAGTATGAGCCATTGTAATCTATGCACTTTTGCCATCTCATAGGTAGTTCATTGATCCCTTTACTAAAAAAACCATTCGAACGGGAATCAATAAAATCTTTGAAGGCGACTTGGACTGCCCCATCTGAGTTGAACTTTTTCCCTTGCAAGAAGTTATCCAAATTTCGAAAAAAATGGTAATCTGTTGGAGCAAGGTCCGGGGAGTACGGTGGATGCCTTAGAGATTCCAATTGAAGTTCTTCTAATTTGCTAGCTGTCTGTTGTGCAGTGTGTGGTCTAGCGTTGTCGTGAAGCAGCAGTGGCGTAGAGCGATTGACCAGGCTTGGTTGTTTAGCAACTAGCTTTTCCATCATGGTTTGCAATTGCTGACAATAGATATCTGCCGTAATCGTCTGGCTAGATTTGATAAAACTGTAATGAACGACACCGGCGCTAGTCCACCAAACGCTTACAAGTAACTTTTTATTGGTCAATTTTCGCTTGGAGCAGGCTTTGGCTGGCTTGCCAGGGTCCAGCCATTGCGATGAGCGCTTCCGATTATCGTAGAGAATCCACTTTTCATCACAGGTAATGATTCGATTTAAAATCCCTTCGTTATTGTGCCGGTCAAGTAATGTAACGCAGCAGTTGACGCGCGTTTGCCGGTTTGCTTCACTCAATTCGTGAGGAACCCACCTTTCAAGTTTTTTAATCTTCCCAATTTGCTTCAAGTGGATTAAAACAGTTTTATCACTAACGCCAAAGCCTGCAGCTAACTCGGACGTGGTTTGCGATGGATCCGCTTCCACAATAGCCTTCAATTCTTCATTATCAACTTGGGTCTCCGGCCGTCCACGGGGCTTGTTTTGCAGGTCGAAATTTCCAGAACGAAAACGTTGGAACCAAAAACGCACTGTGTTTTCTTTTGCGACACAACCGCCATACACATCATTAACCCTTCGAGCCGTTTCCGCAGCACTGGTGCCACGGTGGAACTCGTACTCGTAAATAACGCGATATTTCAAATTTTCCATTTTGTAAATTGAGCGATGCAAACAGAAAAAAGATAAGTTAAAATACAAATGAATGACGGTTCACGAAACACAACTACATGTGGAAATAGCTGTATAAATTTGAATTTCGAATTCCTAACCAAATAGGAAAAATTTGTGATCAAAGTGGCCAGAACGACAAAACGCCAATTTCATATGTAAGGACCTAATATTATTTCTACTATAATCTGGATCACATCGCTCATAGTCTGTAGAAGTGACATGTCCTGACGATGCCACGTGTAGTGGCGAAACTCGTCGAGTGGTTTGTTGGTGTCAGTGTTGTGATCCAGGTGCATCTTCTGAGTCACGTTGTGAGTTGTAGTAAGTTCTGCAACTTCCAGCATTAGCTTTTTCAGGTAATTACAGATGGATGTATTTTGGTTCCAGCGCTGGCGTCGTTTAGTGGAAATGTAAAGCAAAAAAATCCTCTTTTAAGCTTTAAATTGAAAGCCATCTATCTCTTGTGTCACGGTCCAAACCCGAACAGAGGTACGGACGAGGCAGCGAATAAAAGATAACGATTGAAAGATTCGCGCCGAAGTGCGATAGCGGCGCCATTCCGGGACATGTGTTTTTGATAGTCCTCCCCCCTGTTTCGGCCCTACATATGCAGCCTTGGTTGGCTTGAGTTAAGCATTTACATGTTGAGGTACTTTTGATAACAAACCATATAGGAAAAATTAAAGTTTGACTGATGCATACTTTCATAATATAAACAATGACCAAGAAGTGTAATGGTCAAGAAGTGGACTATTAACCAAGAGGTCGCGGGTTCGATCGCCGCACTGTACAAACATTTGTGGGCATGAATATGTCTGTTTGTACTGGTCTGGGTGTTATATGTATTTATTTAAGTTTATTTGTAATACCACTGTTGTTTCTGATATCTGTAACACAAGTGCTTAAGCTACTTACCACGGAGTCAGATCAATGTATGTGATTGTTGTTGTATATTAATTATTATTATACATAATGTGAACCTGCCCGAGACCCTAAAGTTTTTTTGAGCAGAGACTACATTTAGGCGGTCGGCGGAGATGTAGAAATACCAAAACCCCTTAGAACATCACTTCCTAAGGTATGTAAGATAACCACCATAACGAAGTAGATATTTTATTGCATTTTGAACGTTATGTTGGTCGCAAAGGAGGGTCATTAGTCTATTTTGTTAGCCCCCGACGAAAAAGAAGGGTGAATTATGAAAACGACAGCCGGAGGATGTAGAAATAACCGAAATATAAATTGAAAACTATTTAATACGTTAAAATAAAATTATAATTTTAAGACTTATGCTAGAACCGAAGTTCGGTTTTATAATGAAGTAATTGGCATTTATCGGTGCGTAGTGATGAAAGGTAAAGTGCAGCGCTTGCAGTTTTACGCCAGCTGACAAGATCGAAGTCACACGCGCGTACCAAAGGTTCATCTTTGTACTCGGAGGCGCCGAATGTAACAGTGGTTATAAGTATGTCTGTTTGTGTGTGTTTATGTGGTTGTGATGTTGTAAGTGTCTGTGGCATTGAGGTCCCAAACGTATGGACCGACTTCAAACAATTTTGTTTTATTCGAAAAATTGTTGTTATTGTCTGTAAAAAACCGTCTAGCCGTTTTCCTGACACATGTTGAGGTTCTTTAAATTATTTATTTTTTAACTAAGCAGTGCTTGGAGGTGCTTGTGGCGCAGTGGTTGCAGATCTTTGGTAGTGATACCAAAAGTTAAGCAACCTAAGGCGCGGTCATGTTTGGGATGGGTGACCATTCTGACCATTTAAGTGACGTCTATTTACAAGCATCTCCGTGCTTCAAAAGGCACGTCAAGCTGTTGGTCACGGTTAATATCGATAGATATTAGTCGTTAAGCTAAGTCAGAGGCCCTCAGGCGGCTTAATAACATCTGACAGTAAGGTTGGTCACTTACCTTACACACACCCCTCCACAAATCCGCACTGAGCCCGCGTGGTGGAGTATGGCTCGCACCACCTCATAGTTGAGGTGAGGCCTGTGCCCAGCAGCGGAACTTATATAGGCTGATGAGACTGAGAACTAAGCAGTAACGCGAATTTAATTTAAAAGTTTTAGTAAATGTATTTCCTAACATAGTCTTACTGTCATAGATTGTTGTGAGTTCTGAAGAATCAAAGCATATTACGAAATTTCAAATATATTTTCGGGCTTCAATTCTTCTTCGATTCTCATCCAACGCGACCGATATGTATAATACAAACCGTAATTATGCAGATACCGGATTGTTTCCCCCAGTTCGGCTATCTGAGGCGAGTTTACAACGCCCATAAAAAGCGCGTCGACTTTATTACTTGCTTGCTTTTTTTACTGAGGAGTGCAGATAATGTTTTTAGTTGTGCCCTGTAGGGATGCTTGCAGCATCAGTCGATATTAGAATCAGAATCAAAATCTTCATATAGTTGATGGAATCAGGCATTACTTTGCGGAAATCCATGACTGAAGCTGAAAAAGGGGATTATTTTGCTTAAAATTTTCATTAAACGACACCAGCGCTGGAACCCAAACACATCCACTGTAAACACCTGAAAAACTAGATCTGGAAGTCGCAGGACTAATACAACTCACAACGTGACACAAAAGATGCACCTGGAATCACAACACTGACACCAACAAAACACCCGACGCGTTTCGCCACTACACATGGCAGCCTCAGGAGATTCTGTCACTTCGGCAGACTACGAGCGACTAAGTCGTGAGTTATATTGTAAGTCCTGCGGCTTCCAGCTCTAGTTTTTTCAGATGGTTACGGTTGGATGTATTTGGGTTCCAGTACTGGCGTCGTTAAGTGGAAATTTAAAGCAAAATAATCCTCTTTTTCAGCTTTAGACAGAATCTTCATTGTAAGTCACATGAGTAAAAGGTGTTACAAATAATGTCAAAGTACAGTGACGCCCGGTGAGGGCACAGCAATCTAAGAAAGGCAAACATTTTTTGATTTCGGTGGTTAGATGTTTAGAACAAAACTTGGCTTAATTTCACCTCGCAATACAGGTGTTTTGTTGTTTTTACTGGTATCAAAAAAAGGTCTTGAAATAAATAATTTAAAGTTTTTGGCTGAAACTATATTTTCTTTTTGATAACTTAACTTTTTACATAGTATAGCTAAAGTAACCAAATGTATATTCATAAATATGTAGCAAGCAGAATCTATATTTCCTTTTTTATAATTTAACTTTTTTTTCAAATACTTAGTATAGCTATAGTAGCCAAATTTATATGCATAATTAGCGTGGCAAAGTAATAAACACTGATTTTGAAAGCAACTTATTTTACCTATATCATGAATGCCAAAAAACTTAGTTATCAATTCTTTTCTTCAGGTTAATGGTACTGCCATTATCCATATATTAAAATAAACCGTCTTGTAAAACTAAGAAGTGGCGTAAATAAAAACTATTCAAAACATTTATGTCGATAACTTTTCCAGGTGTCACTACTCTCTTCCTTCCGAGGGTAACTTTGCTAGACCTTTGTCGGAGGCTGTGGTCGGCCCATTGTGCTGCCGGTTTTACAGTGGCATTCCCATAGTTTGAGCAGATTTAAGACGACTCGTGATGTGGCGGGACTAATGCTCACTTTTATTATACGAGCAAAAGGCCGAGCGGGAAAATTGCGCTGCGTATACGACCTCGCGTTGGAAATGTTTAAACTTCTTGTATTCTAAAAATAAAAACTTTAAAAATACAACAACTGTCATCTATTATTATTTTTATAAAAGTAAAACTAGCGTAGCAACACACTCATACACACACACAACACGCCTACACACACACACACACACACACACACACACACACGCACACACCACATGCTTGCGTTTTGTGATTGTAGCTATAAGATTTGTGTTTTGTTATTTAATATTTGTTGTATAGTTAATTATAAAGATTTCTATTACTAAGGAAGAGCGACTCCTTGTATAACAGGTGCTATGCACTTAAAAGATCGAGTTATTATGTCCTTAAAAGATCTGCTATTGTTGTTATATTCTTTGCAACGAATAAAAGATTTTTCATTTTCATTTTATTATATTACTAGTGGACATGGCAGACGCTGTCCTGCCCGTTGCTTTTTAAATTTTTTATTATCTTTCAAACCTTCCCTGGACTTCTACAAATATTGGGAGACTAAAATTATTCAAAAGGGTTCGGCCGTTCTCGAGTTTTAGCGAGACTAACGTTCAGCAATTCAATTTTATATATAAGACTAGCGGACCAGGCAGACGTTGTCCTGCCCGCTTTTTTTTCTTTTTTTTATTTTTTTCCCTGAACTTCCACTAATAATTTAAAACAAAAATGAACAAAATCGGTTCAGCCGTTGTCGAGTTTTAGCGAGACTAACGAACAGCAATTCATTTTTATATATAAGACTAGCGGACACGGCAGACGTTGTCCTGCCCGTTGCTTTTTTTAAATTTCTGATCTTTTAAACCTTCTCTGGACTTCCACGAATATCTCAAGACCAAAATTATTGAAATCGGTTCAGCCGTTGTCGAGTTTTAGCGAGACTAACGAACAGCAATTCATTTTTATATATAAGATAAGACTAGCGGATCCCTTAGACGCTGTACTGACCGTAGTTTTATTCCAAATTTCTTGTTTTTTATCCTTTCCATGGACTTTCACAAATATATCAACAATAAATTTCTTGAAATCGGTTCACCCGTTCTCGAGTTTTAGCGAGGCTAACGAACACGAATTTATTTTTATATATAATAGAAGATTTATTATGACTTCTGATAATATTTTATTTGAAAATATTGATCAACTACCACGCATCACATGGTAATGCTAAAATTCTAACAGTTTCACTAGTACTGTCAGAATACAGACATAGTTTTTCAATGTCTGTATTCTGACAGTATATAACTAGTTAGAGGTGTTTTTTAAGACGCTATTTTCAGTCTCCTGTCGTACCTTCACCCTTCTGATAAATGGTTTAATCTGATCCGAATTGGATGCCAAACAAGCCCTAACACTTTGAAAAGAAAATAGAAATACCATTACATTACCCTTATCTCACAACCGTTGTCAATGGTCGCACGCCGACTCAATTCCTCGCAGCTATGAACTAGTCACGGGAAAATCAACCTTATGTCTATACGTAAAATGCTATTTAAGGCACCCTCCACACCTGCGGCGGACCATTCATCAGTTGTTCAAAAGAAACGTCAGTGGCGATGACTGAATCGCGGTGGTTCCCTTTTCGTTCTGTTTCCGGGAGTGTGAAAACTACACCCTTTGTGGAAACTACATTGTGAAAGTGATATGTTACGGTTGGACCGCTTTAAATTGTTCTTGTTGCATTATAGTACACTTACAGTTAGCTATCTTACCTATACTAAAGAAGGAACAAAATAGGTTTAAAAATAATACATGCTAATAAATAGAAATTTAGATATAAGTACACAGTACAAACATTTGGGTGCATGAACATGTGTGTTTGTACTTGTCTGTGTGTTATTTGTATTATTTATGTTTATTTGTAATACCACTGCTGATTCTGATATATGTAAAAAAAGTTGCTTAAACTTCTTACCAAGGAGTCAGATCAAAGTATGTGATGTTGTTGTATAAAAAAAAATTAATTAAAAAAAAGTAGAGATGGTTATAGACAAAATAGATTTGAAGCTTGTAATTAGAAAATAGCATGAATTGCTATTTAAAGTTTTAACTGTCTGAAGGAGAGCATAGATCAACACTGAATGGGTAACAAAGACCATAAGATTAGATGTTTTTGACGTGGACTATGAAAAAATATTTTCTAAAATTTATTCTTACTTATTTATAAATGTCGATTAGTTCACCCTGCTTATGGCGATATTGCTAATACCTGGTTACACTTATATTAAAAAGAACGCAACGTGAACATGTTTTTATTTTATTTTTATTTGCGTTTTGCCTTCATTGGTCGTAACAACGTTTCGTCTTTAAAGTGGGCTTATAAAGCAAAAACTCTTACACAATATCGAGACAGCTGCAGCTGTCTCATTGTGTATTTGACAGCAAACAGCAGCGTACTAATCCGTCACCGTCGAGCATCTATCTATCAAATCGCAATACGTGTTGTTAGTACGAGAATTGTGTTTTGTCTCAAGTAGAGTTAAGACAGTAAACCTACTACTCGAAATAAATACTCTATTTACTTGCCTGTCGACGGTGTCTTAAGTCAAATCTTGTCCCAAGGCGCAACTGTCTTTGATAAGTACAATCCCCAATCGTCATCTAGGAAACGAACATCACTTACGCGTTTGGTTATTATTTTAGTATTCTATGTAACCAACAGATGGCGCTGTAAGTACATTGAATCGCGCGAACATTCTAGTTCGCCCTTTTAATGACTTCCGAGTTATGGTCAATTAACATTGTTTCCGCTCATTATTAAAAATTTTATTTCAACTTGTGGCTCTCGGGATGTGCAACGAGAAAAATGGAACCCGTATGTATTCGTTGCTGTTTATTATACTCGGTACTCGGTACTTTAGATACCTTATCATGACTCGCATTCAGGTTTCGTATCAAATCGCATTTTTTATGTGTTTTGCAAATTATAAACAAGTGATTATTCATCATTATTGTAGCTTTTAGGGCTAAGCTCTTTGGCTTTCATAAAAATATACTGAGTACGTTTAAATCAACTCATTTGAATCTCAAAGCATCATGCATCAGTAGCAATATTGTACGTGTTGGGTGTTTGTGATAAGAGCGGATCGCGTGGTGAACTAACATCAGCCCGGCGTGGACGTGGAATCAGCAGTCTTTCATTGGGGTTAAGACGGCCGTCTCGGGGGGAGAATAGGTTTCCATCACCATCACATCACCACGGCGGCAGGGCGCGTGGAGCGTCTGTTGGATTTGCTCCGCACGGACTGTGGTAAGTCCCTTTGGATTTAACAAATATTGTATAGTTGATTTGCACGCTTCCACTCATTCTGGTTGTTTGTAAGCCGGGAGGGTTCTAGCTCGTAAAGGGCCAGAGTTCTCCCAACAGTACGATTTGTTAAACTTTCAAGCACATGATCAGCCACAACGTATTAAAACCGTATCCGTATCAACTTACAATAACGTTACTTGTGCATACCGAACCATTTTGTATCCAAAGTTAGTAGGTAACGAAAGATGCGAGTAACGACTTAGATTCGTGAGTAACGGATTCGGTACTCGGTACTCGCGGCGGTACTCGTTACTCAGTACCGAATACATATGGTTTGCTACAGCTCTACTCGGGATCCTGAAACGGTATTGTATAACACAAATGGCTGGATGTCACTAGTAATTAAATAATGTGCCTGTTAGTGACGCGTTCAATATTCATCAATATGTTCACAATTGTCCCAATTTGTATTCTAGTTTTAGTTTTTATTAATATTTGGAGCTATTCCGATATGTACCTATTTGTGTCCATCAAGTCTTGGTCCCCTATTGTTTAGTTCAAAGCGATCTTCGAGTGACACCGCACTTTCGCAACTTTGTAAGCTAATGTCTGCCTATCGGAAGAAATCGTGTGTTTCAGTTATTTCGGTCTTTTACTCCATTTGCAGTTCCGCATGGCTCGCAGTGCCCTTTATATAAAGAAAGCTTGAGCAATGTAAAATTTATTACGTAAAGCTGTAAGAATCTCCACTAAACTGCAGTGATGGGACCAGGCGTGTGTAAAAGAAAAGACAGATCTCGGTTGAATGCTTAGTTTATTGTGCGCATGGGCGCTAATATATATAACTTATAGCTAACTTCAGGGTGAGGTGAGCCACACACTACAAAACGTTATAGGGCCAAAATGTCTAAGTTGCAAGTCAGTAGAAATATAATACGATCTCACTGCGACTGTCACTGTAACTCCGTTGTAGCAAGATTGTAAACTAATTTGATCGTAACGGCTGATCTCATGTACAGTAGCTAAAAATCTTTGACACGAATACCGAGACAGATGCTGTGCAACATTGTGTGTTTGTCATCGCCACAAATGGCAGCAGCGAACTAATCCGTCACCGTTGAGCTGCAGCCAATCAAATCGCAATGCGTGTTGTTACAACGAGCATTGTGTTTAGTGTCAAGTAGTGACATAACAGCAATCCCACTGAATTGGAACAGTTATTTTTGACGTTAAATTTGTAGTGTAGGAATCAATAATATAATTTATTTACGGAGTCAGATCAATGTATGTGATATGTTTGTATATTTATTTATTTATTGAATCTGGGACTATTCCCCACCGCAATTTTTTACCACTGTACATCTTTTTGGTAAGCTTAACACGGAAGCGTAGATATTGGTAGTTGGTACAATTCCTCGTCATTTGACACCACCTTAAATAGAGGTCTGACCTCATATTAGTCACGCATTGACTGCAATCACGTTAACGCCTAGGACACACTTGCAATATACTGCCGCCGCGGGTCCCGACTGTCAGTGACTGAGCCGCGGCGATTAATTGGTTGGATGACGGTTGGATGGTTCCGCCAAATACCAACCTGCTGCTCTTGACTCGATTGAACGCAGAGTCAAGTGGCTCATAGATGACGAGAGGCTTGTAAGCACGGAGCTCCAAAGCTTGGCTCATCACCGCAGAGTTTAGAGGCTTTACATCGACGAGTGTGGTCATGAACTACACCATCTTATTCTTTTACCATCGGACCACCAGAACCACCAGAACATCGATACGGTACGGATGTTACCGCGGGGTAACATCCGTACCGTATCGATGTTCCACTGATACGAACCAAGCGCTTCTCATCTACATTCCTGATGCGCACTGCAAAGGAGTGGAACTGACTACCTGCGTCAGTGTTTCCCTGCAATTGCAACCTAGGAATTTTCAGAGCTAGAGTGAACAGGCATTTTCTCGGTGAGTTCGCTCCATCGTAGTTTCAGTCTTTGCCTCGTTGGGCTTAGTCTTGGGTGAAGAGCAAACCTATCCCGAAAAAAAAATCGGTTGTCTGTAAAGTCGGTTTACTGACGATAGTTGAACGTGACAACGTCTTTGTCACTTTGCCTCTTTGGTGCTCGTTCCGCGCTCTCGCTTGCACCTCAAGCCTTGAATGGAACGCCTCAGAGGGAGATAACGCCGCACGCGTCATGTTTTTTTGTGCGTGCAGCCGGTTTCATCGAATTATAAGACGTTGTCACGTCAAAATACGCTGACGCAAAACGCTGCGACGGTATGTCACATAATGTGCCCTGATGGTAACGTTAAGCTATACCACTGCCTGACGAACTTTTCTAACTTTTTCGGACTGTGCCTATATCAACACTATTAAATCGACACTACTCTAGATTCGCCGTAATTGGTCGACAAACCGTTTGATCGACGAGAGCTGCTGCTACACCCAACTTTGTTTTAACCACACAAACCCAAATACCAACCTTATACCAGTTTCAAATAAAGCTGATAATCGTGAAGCTTTTCACCGCAATTTAATTGTGTTTGTTGTGGCTTGTGACGTTTATGCGCTTATTAATTTATAGAACTCGGTTTGTTGCTTCAGTTTTTGCTTGCTCCGGTGGGAGCCGGCTTCATCTACAAAGTTTTGTTTTGTTTTTTATTACAATGGAAATACTAATTACCACGTTTTATGATATCACGTAGAGGCAGCTATGTGGTTGGCATTATAAACTTTCAACTGTCTAAATAACATAACATTCTTTGGATGGAAACTTTTATTTACAAATAATTTTAGAACACTGATTCACGAGATTTCTACCATGTAGGTACATTTATATTTTTGAGTTCTCGATATTTCGACATTGTTGCAAGTGTCATGACCTCGGAGTTAGTGGTGATATTGCGGGTGAGTTGTTTGTTATTGGTACACATATCGATCTACTCTCTTCTCTACTAAGATCCGGGCCTGTCCTTACATCCGAACGTGCTTTTATAGGCTGATTTATAACGTAAAACTGACCCCTCGACCCATAATAAAGCAATAGTTATTAGAAACACGGCATGTTTCTAGCCTATGCCAATCATTAACGGCAAATATATATATCTGTTAACTGCAAAGTCTTGCATGTTAGAACTTTTCGCAAACTAAATTTAGCTGGTTATTAATTAGAGATTTTCATTTGTACCTAGTGCATTTTCAAACATTTTGCTATCGATGCGATGCGAATCAGACATTTGCATAATTATCAGAAGTTAACTCTGATGACATCTATGGGCTATAATTTTATTGGGTAGAGTATTCGGGCTTAAATTTGATTAAAATTTTATCATAATAATGATAATTTACATTCGAAAAGCAAAATTTTCACGTGTTTCCTAATAAAGACTTCTAATTTAATTTGAGTGAACCCATTTCTGTGGAACTACTTCTATTAAATTACAAACATAAAAATGTAAGTGTTGTCCACGCTCCACGTAAGGTTGGTCACTTACCTTACACACTCCCCTCCACCAATCCGCACTGAGCCCGCGTGGTGGAGTATGGCTCGCACCATCTCATAGTTGATGTGAGGCCTGTGCTTAGCAGTGGGACGTATATAGGCTGATGATAAAATAAAATAAAAAATAAATAAAAATAAATATTTCACAACAATCACACCAATTCTCTAGTCCCAAATTAAGCTACGAGGCTTGTGTTATGGGTACTAGACAACGGATAAACATACTTAAATACTTTTTTTTTGTAAATAAATACATATTATACATAGAAAACACCCAGACCAGTACAAACACACATGTTCATGCACACATATGCTTGTACTGTGCGGGAATCGAACCCGCGACCCTTGGTTTTAAAGTCCGACATGTAGACCACTGCACCAAACGGTCGTCAAATAAAATGTCCACGCCCGGCAACATAGCGCCCTTATATATATTAGGGTCACGCGGCGCGACGAGAAAACGTTATGGTTCTGGCCATACGCCCTAACGGCGGCCATGCCAAAAGTCGAGCCTGCAAATTGTGAACAGCAGGGTGCTTCCACACCATAGTTTAGGAGTACGCAACAGACAGACGCTACACCATAGTACAACGTCTGTTTTTACGACTGTAGCCATCCTTTTCGCTCGCAAGGGAAAGCAAGGATGAGTTACAGGGACGTATATTTTCGAAACTAAAGGTTACAATATAAAAATGGTTCCTATAGCTGTATAGGGATTGGCTGATTGTTTTGATGGCGTCTTGGCCATTATTTTTTATATTGGTTTACCGTATTTTTTTCGATTACATGTAGTAACGTTTTATAAAATTGTTACACTAACGTATCGAAAATATTTTATAAAATTTCAAGTGTATGAAATATTTCTATTTGCAATAATATGACTTCTAAGTCTTAGACCAAGGCTTAGAAGTCATATTATTTAAATTTATATCTACTCGTATTAAGTTAAATTCTTGCTAATGATTTAAAAAATTTCGCATGACGCCTTATCAAAGATAGCTTACTTTACTCATTCTTATCAAGTAAATTTTCACGTTATTTATTCATTTTAGTTTTCTCTCATATTTTCATAGTAAATCATAACGTAATTAAGAGATTAATAGCGCCTCTCACGGCGGGTTGTCGTAACCTCGACGATATGAGAACCATGAAATGTTATTGGGAACGCAACTACACAAGCCACATATAGGATGTGGCTTAGATTACAAACTGGCGCGTAGAAAAATAACATCACTTTTAGACTTTATTTGTGTTAACGTTATGTATGTAATGAAAAATATATTTTTCATTGATGTGAATTCCCGCGCAATAATGGTTCTTGAGCTGACCGCAACTCAGAACAGATTATACGTAGTTCTACGTTTTAGTCTAATCTGTGATAAAGAAATGTTTAAGGTAATCTATGGACCTCACCAAAAAAGCGCTCGTCATTGTGGATAAAATTACTATTGATACTTTATTGTGATTTTATTAAGAAACGACACGATTATAAACATGAAATGTTGTTTCTTCATTGACAGGTAAGATCTACTAAATGTAAAATTGTAAATCATATAGCTAAAATCTATGTAAACTAATTGCAATAAAAACTTTATTTACTGAGTAACTTAATTGTGTTTTGTGTCGCTTAAAACTTGTCGCGTAAACCTTATATGTTCATTAAAGAAAACGTCACGGACATACAAACATTTATTTGCGTTAATAGTGTACGGTTTACATTGGATTGGTTCCGTCCCGTATTCATATCACTAGGTCTCAAAAGCAAACTTATAGTTTGTAACGATTGCAAAGTATTGGACGACGGTTAACTCGTTAATTAACTTTTATCAAGGGAGACTTTTACCACACACTTCACGCTCAGCATCACTTAGGCATCAACTTTTATTTTATTTTAAATATATTTTTAAAATAAATCTAAGTGATCATTATAATGGGAAAAATCCGTTCAGTTGCTACTCTTGCACCACAATCTCATAGACGCAACTCTTAACGCTAGGGGTAGATCGCTAATTAAAACGTATTTTATATACTTTGAAAAAGAATGCTTGTTTAATAGAAATAGGTACCTACCTGGGCTTGGTTAAAACAAACCCAGCAAATTGTATAATAAATACCTATCATAAAAACATAAAAAATATTCAGATCTGTAGTCGAAAAAGTGTTAACCAGGGACTAACTTTTACATAACAAGTGAATCACGTCTTCGTGACCTAAAGTCAGACCAATTGCTGACATTTATAGGCATAAAGGTTTTTGCGTAGACTTTTTAAGTTACTTCATTTTTTAGCGTTAACAATGCAAATTTCCTTACAGTGTGAAATTAAAACACACTTAATCTAGGTATCTTACTGCTACATTGGTTAATCATGGCTGGTTGCAGCCTAATGAGCGCTTAAAGAAATTCGGACTGATAAGTGTCACAGAAGCTGAATTGGGAGAGCAATCGCCCGGCTTGCGAGAGGTGCTGGTTCGAGTTTCGTCTGTGGCAGTCCATTTCCTTAAAGTGTTGAAATGAGACACTTTTCCGCAAAAAGTCCGTGAAGTGTCTCATTTCAATGTCTACTGTTCGCGATAACCGAAGAAGCAAATACTTCTCTAAGTGTGTTTTAACCTTTGATTTTTACCCTTAAGTGCTTTGACAAAAGGTTTACCTAAGAACAAGGGGGCTGTCCCTCCGCCGTGTCATTAAATAATCCACACTACATTTAGTCACTCACGCATTCAGAGGCGTATTTACAAACAGTAGAGGCACTCGGGCCGTCTGCCTCTCAAGGAGCCATTAGTGAGTGAATGCGTTGGAGCATTAAAATTCATCTCTGATGCAGTACGAAAGGCGAGTGGCGCCGATGTAGCTTTACTAATTATGCAGCCGATTAACATAATTTAATTGACTTTTTGACCATTCTGCCCAGTTAAGTGACGTCTATTTACAAGCATCTCTGTGCTTCGGAAGGCGCGTTAAGCAGTTGGTTCCGGTTAATATCGACAGATATTAGTCGGGTCGGTATACTCGTGTAGATATTAGGTGTAATAAGCTGTTCGAAATACTTTGACCAGGTTCAGCCTCGGGCAGCTTAATAACATCTGACAGTAAGGTTGGTTACTTACCTCACAAACACCCTTCCACCAGTCTGCACTTATCCCGCGTGGGATGTAGTCATAGTTGAGGTAAGGCCTGTGCCCAGCAGTAGGACGTATATAAGCTGATGAGATGAGTTGAGTTTTAAATTAAATTTGTGACAGAGGAATAATGTGTGTTCGATGGTTTTTTATTATGATTCAATAATTACTGTGATGGTAAAAAAACATAAACAAGAACGCAATAACATATCGGTCTTACATAATATATCATCATGAACCTTTTGTCCCAAGTATTTCCAGGTTTAGCGATTATATGCAGAAAGAGGAAGGCATAAATATTAAACCAATATTTCACCAGCATTACTGTAAATTGTGTTATTAAATTAATGAATATGCAATAAGTACTATTAATATTTACATAATGGTATTTCCATAAATAATTTAAAAAAAAAACAATCACTAACACAATCTTTCGTACGTGATGTAATGACAAATAATAACTTTTTCGTATCGCACAGTTTCAAGATCAGAAAGAGCCAAGACCGTATTCAGTTGAAATTGAAACTAAAAACAATTAAAAAATTCATCTTACGCTCAATTAACGGGTACCAGTTAGCTAACCATTATTGGTGCAACCGACCCGCGGAGTCTTCGCGAAAACCCCACGCTTATTATACAAATGGATTTCCGACGACGAGCGCGTTCACTGAACACAACTATTAATTAAATCTTTTCGCTTTTACACCACTCCACTAACTCGCTCACTTTGTTAAAATTAAAATTCGGAAGATTCATATAGTATAAAGTTACATTTCAACTTCTATCAAAACAATAATGATGAATAACCTTAATACAAAGCTAAAGCTAGCTTAAGCTACTTACCCGTAGAGTGAGATCAATGTATGTGATGTTGTTGTTTGTTTTTTTTTAAAGTTGAATAACGCCAGCTTCTTTGCCTATATAAAAGCATCAAATACAATAGTGTCTCAAAATATAAATTACCTACAGTTAATTTCAAATGATCTCAGACTACATTTGGCTTTAGAACCTCACCGTTTTAAGGCACAAGACACACCTCTGGCAAACTCTCGCCGCGACGCATGACTTCCACCGATTTGGTCACAGTGATTGGTCGAATGCAATCAAGACGAACCATCAATCGCCCGCAGTCGGCTCGTCTAAGTAGACATTCAATCGCACGATTTTGTCGTCAAGCGATTTCATTTATGTTTTGTTTTTTTTTATTTTTATCAAAGCTTGCTAATAGATAACTCGAATTGTTTGAAAGAAATACCAACAACTTTGTTCAGCGCTAGTTCTATGTATTTGTAAATTAATGACCTGGCTAAATTATCTCATAGATAAAGTGATTGTGTTATGTTAGTTTTGGTGTTAGTTATGTCAAAATTGAGTTTCGTAAGCGTATATGGGGCTTTTTATTTCGTTGTTCATAAAATTATTTTTTATTTTTCACGTTAATTTGGCCAAAAAAAGTTCAAAATCGACTGGTTCGTAAATCGGTAATTGGAAAGTTAGCTTCTTTAGTTAATAAATGTAAAAAACATGAATTCTTAGTTATTAGTCCTAGTCTTTTATCAAGAGTAATTAATGTTAGGGCCAAAACCTTGTTTGATTTTTTCTCCAACAAACTCCAAATTAACAGATTCAATTTAATTTTAAAACTTGTTACTAAATCACTCAACTTACTAGTAATTCTATGAATATCCCCGGCTGCACCGAGTCCGTGTGCTCATAATTTACTTGCGCACTCGCTTGTCCCAAAACTGCTTTTGCGCCATTTTTCACTGTTCTGATAGTGTCAAAGACCAGAGTACCTACTCTAAAACCGTTATTTTACTTCAAATACAGCTATCCTTTTTACCCATGCGAGATTGACCATGTGTGTGAACGCGAAGCTGTAAAGTTTAAGTCAACGCGTCATGGAGTAGCCCTATTGCTACGTGATGTGTACACCCAGTCTGTTTGCAGTCTATGCCTGGTTCAACTCTAACACAGCGCCATTAAGTTCTCCTGACCGGGGTGTTTGCGACTGTACAAGTACTGGTTGAATAAATTCTCGTGATAAGCGTTTCAATTACACAACGCACACTTCGCGATAGATAGCGTGATCGGTGGACGTGGTTTGTATAATTAGTTACCCTTTTCAGTAAAATTGAAATTGAACGCTTTGGAAACACAAAAAAAAAATCAATTTTACAGTAAATACTATTTGTTTTACTTCAAATACAAGACTGGCAATTTCACAATTTAATACATTCATCTCATTCCGTGGTAAGTAGCTTACGCAGCAATTAGCTTACAGATATCAGAATCAACAGTGGTTTTACTAATAAACTTAAATAAATACATATAACACCCAGACCACTACAAACAGACATGTTCTTGCACACAAATGTTTGTAAGTGCGGGGATCGAACCCGCGACCTTTTGGTTAGTAGTCAACTTCATAACCATTACACCAAAGTGGTTGTCAAACATTAGTAACACTCCACAGTAATATAATGCTCGGAAGACGAATCTTGCAATGTTAGATTACATACGAATGCTCCCGGTGAAAGAAGCAAAATAAGGGCAAACTAAAATACGATGATAAGACAGTGAAAAGTTTCATACTTTTAAATTTTCCGACACATTCAATGTAACATTAATACTACAGTGTACATCACCGCACCGTATCCCATTTTGTGCAGCAATTCAGGTCAGTAGTAATTATTGCTCTAACTGGAGTGTAAATAAATTTGTACGCGGTTTGCGCTAAATGTGCATTTGGGAATATGATTAACAACGATAATGGATTCGGTGGGAAATGTGGCAAGAATAAACTATGGTTGACGTAAATAATAGTAGTTTATGCAACTGATACATAATGAGGGGCCTTAAAACACGAGTGTGGTTTTATGAAACGAGCGTCAGCGAGTTTCATAATAGCATCACACGAGTTTTTTAAGGGTTAATTATGTACAGTTGCATACACTACTTTATCTACACACATATCATAAGTACTAAAATGCAATTTGTTTTAACTTTTCACAATATTTTCGTCACAGCGAAAAACCAACAAACAAATGAATGACAACAGTAATGGCGGGTAATTCAATCCTCCGTCACGACGATTTTTTTTTATATCATAGACAAACGAATGAAGTCCCTATCCTCATGTCACTCGTGATCATATGTCGTGCGATTTGGATTAAAAAACATACTGAATTTGACGTTTCATATCGATAACTGCTTTAATATCAATGGATACTAGAATAGAGACCTACTTTAGTTTTGACAGCTGTTCCAAATTTAAAGTCATAACCTTACAGAAATTGATACTGTTATAACATTACAGTACAGATTTTACCTACTGCCACAGATAAGAAAGTTCTCATAGTAAAATTGGTTGTAGTAATGCTGGTCATTTCCTACGGTTTCTGAACGCATTTTAGAGCACTAATGATATGTCCGTAGATAAAATAGTTTTGAGAGTCACGTAGATTCGGTTCAAATAACAAACTTCAAACGAGTGAAAACTGTAGAGTCTGTTAAATGTCTTTCACTTTTGCTGGCGGTAACCGTTTCCTTGACCTTGCATTTTTTTAAAGTAATTGAAGCTGTAAAGCTGTATCTTATGCATGTTGTTTTCATTCAAGCCTCAAAAATGTTCAAATATTGAGTAGCGAAGTTTAAATATTTCGTAGCACATATTTCGTAGCACTGTCATCATCACCGTAGTCCGTAGTATAGACAAAATGCTGTCGAATCTGCCGTAGTCAACGTTGTAGCCCGTAGTAGTTCGTAGCACTAAGGAACTCGTAGCAATGGGAGAGTGTTCTGTAAGAGTTAAACCATAACTGTTTCATCTTTAATATTATAAAATGATCAATTTCACAAACTGTGCATTGTCTTTAGAACCTATTTTAGTTAAAATCACTGACATAATTTCATGTAGTCGTTTGTTATTTTCACACTAATAATTTTAAAACCAAACTTTTATTACAATCTTTGGATTCCACTCTCTTGTTAGCCAATTTAAAACCTTAGCAGCGCAGAAAACAGACTAGCAAACTTTGTGCAAAATATTTAATTAAACTAATGAGTAGCCGGGAATTAATATTCAAACTCGGTTGGCCCGAGCGCAGCTCGAAATAAATCAGCCAGCTTCTTTGCTTTTATTGCATCAATTAATATCTCAAATTACTCACAGTAAATTTCAGATGATCTCAGACCACATTTGGCTTTAGAACCTCGTCTTTTTAAGGCACAAGACACACCTGCAGCACACTCACGCCGCGACGCACGAATTTGGTCACAGTGATTGGTTGACACGATGTCAGTTGCAAATGTCACAATATGTCGTAGTTGTTCACTAGCTGTAATATCATACTTGTTGCACTATTGAACATCCTGTTCTAATATTGGTAGAGGGATGAGTCGGTTGTACTCTCTCCGGAGCGTTCCCGATGTGGTGCGTCATCTGCGACCCTGCGAGCCAGGGTAGATGTGACTTCCTCTTTGGTCTGGTGGCAAAGTTTCTGCCTTACATCCAAGAGGTCCTGGGTTCGAATCCCAGGTCGAGCCAAGATTGTTTCTGAGATTTTTGTCATGAATTCCTCAATATCAGCTCCGAGTAGGGAAGTTGGCGGTGTTACACCCCCGTGTCTCGGAAAGCACGTTAAGCCGTTGGTCGTGCGCCTAATCCCTCTCCGGTCATGTCGGATTGCCGTCTCAACGAACTTTGTGAGTCATGGAACAGTAAGTGCACCTGTGTATTGCGCTCACACTTGTGCACTATAATATCTCCTGCGTAGTTGGCTGATCTCTGTTGAAATAGACCGCCGTGGTTGAAATCGGTCAGGAGGACTATTATTATTAGATGTGGCAGATGCGTCCCAGCAGCCATCTGTTCAGAGGTAGGCGGTGGTCTTTGACCACCACCATATAGTGCAGGCGCAACTCTCCAGTGCGTTGACGTCACTTGGTGCGCAGTTGTAATTTTGAAATATAAATACCATCTATCGTTGCCAAAACTGCGTCAAAACCTAATCTTAGTAATTTATAGTTAAATAATTTTATTCACTGACAGTCTTAGATCTTAGATGACCTGTTTTGGCTGTGTTGGTTGGCGTGTCTGATTTTAATCCGAAAATATCCGTAATCGTTTAAGGTTTTAGCGGTTACTAAATTATAAGTTTAAATTAGGAAAAGTTATGGGATTCGCCAGATAACCAGTAGAATATACCTAGTGAGGTTAAGATTATTCAAAATGTAATTTAAGTAAGAAAAGTTAAAGGTTACTTCGCAATAAATAATATTTAATGTTCTGCAAGGTAAATTTAAAAAATTCTGACCGCTTCTAAAATTAAATCTTTTGATCTATAAGAAGTTGTTTCTTGATCTCGTCAATACAACGAGAATCAATTGATATTTTATAAGTTATCTTCATTTTGTTAATCAATAAATTACTTCATGATGGGAACTTGATTGCTAATAATCGGACACAGGGAAGTGGGTGAAGATTTCAAGATTTGATGACATATATAAATAAAAAAATAAAATAAATCTTTATTCATCAACTAGGTAACAAAAATATGTTCAGTTGCTGGGACAGACTTACTAAGTAAAAAATAAACTTGTGGCAGGTGGCCCCGCTCTCTGTACACAGGGGCTTGTGATATTTGGAAGTTACAAAAGTTTGAAATAAAAAGAAGTTATTACTTATCCATTTGTGGTGTGTGTGTGTTAAATCTTGGGATCGGTGACAATAACTGCATACTCAACAACTTACAAAGAGTTTGACTTACTTTGTGTTATTGGACTAGTCTGGACAACAAGTCCTCTGTATCACAATAGCCAAGAGTGTTAAGCTCCTTGCTTAATTTTTCTTTGAGTTTATAATACAGCAGGTTATAAATTCCATATTTTGTATGAAGAACGTTATATAGTTAAGTAGACTGAGAATATAATTGACGCCTGGCAAAAACTGTTCTGCAAGGAGGAACCGGGGCAACCCTGTTCTGCCGTCTAGCTATTAATAAATTTGGATTAAATGCTAGATTTTTATGTAGTTTTAGCGTTGAGGCAAGAATATATAGCTTTCTAATAGATAACAGGTTACTGCAGCGGTATAGCTCATCTGTGGGAAATCTGTATGGTTTAAAGAACACAATTTTTAGTAAGCCTCTTTGAGCTCTTTCAACCTCTAAGATTTTAGTTTTATTGGCACCACCCCATACACAAATACAGTAGCCAATCACAGGTTGTGCCAAGGCCACGTAAATTCTACTTAGCAGGTTACAGGAGGTAATATGTCTAAACTTCCTAAAAATCCACATCAACTTGCAGATCCCAAGACAGTCGCTTATCCAAGGTTACTCCCACCATATATAGACACGGGAATATAACTGACTACTAACTTTTATTGGATTATATGTACTATTTGGATTATATGGCCGGTTTTTGACAAAATAATGAATTTTACATACATTAGGTACAAATTGGGATCCTCGGGTCGCGGACGCGGGGGCGTCCGCTTCCCACTAAGAGGCGCGATGGTGTGTAATGCGTTCTACGCATCATCGGGACAACAAGCCGGAGGATACCCTCCTTCGGCGCTAGAGGCAGGGGTATTGTGCCCTCTTCAGATCGAGTGAGACCGTGTGTCGGTCTAGTCAGTGAAGGGCCGCGGATGTGTGCTGATGGCGCTGACCCGTGGCCCCGAACTCATGGCTCCCGAGAACGCCGCTGGTTTTTAGTGGGTATGCCCCAATCGGGGAGAGTCCCACATAACCTACTGCCCTCTCCCGAGGGCGGTAGGTATGCGTAAAGCATTTTCCAGCGAAAAAAAAAAAAGTACAAATTGGGATAACAAACATAACTGATATCATCTCGTTATTTTCGACTGCCACATCTCCGTCGCGAGTAATTTATTTAACTGCATGACGTCAGAGCGTCTCAGAATCGCGACAGGCAGTGAGTCAGCGTAAATCACGGAGCGTTTTGTCGCGAATATCATTCGCAGTTTCGCGAACATTATTCGCTTTGTCGAAAACATTATTCGCTTTGTCGCGTTGCGTGTTTTTGGAACGTATTATTTGTAACGCGCTACGCTGAGTTATTGTTATGGATCGCACATTTCGTGTACATTCATATTGTTATTTCCTTGTTACTGTCATTGCTAAGTGTTTCTTCTTTTTGGGTTGTTTATGGGTCTATTGTGATATCTGAGATGCGAAAGGTTGAGTTATGAATCAAATTGTTGTGTTGGTGCTGCTTACTTTCATTAGCACCACGTATACTCTGTCATAATACATAAGATAAGTGACACCAATAGTAATTTTCGAAAGACAATTATTTTCCTATATACCTACCTACCTACCAAACTGACAGTATTTCTAAGTTATCTTGAAGATAATGTAAAAATGTAAATTACTAAAAGTTATTCAGTTAACTTTCAGCTTAACCGGAAGGAAAATAAACAAAAACCGGCCAAGTCTGAGTCGGACTCACTCATAAGGGTTCAGCGGCAAGTAACATGATATATATATTTTTTGTATTTATGACGTTTTTTTCTGTGCACATTTTATGAGTTGATCCATATAACTTATTATTTTTTATTTTCTACTCAGTTCTTATAGTTTTTTCCTCAACCTCTGCCCAGCTCAAATAAGTAAGCTACCTATTTAGTGGATTTTTTATAAAACAAATGGTATATCAATCAATTATATATATCCATTTTTATAGAGGAAAATTAACTTTATTATCTAGGACACTGGCTCTGGGCGAAAGTGTTTGACAGTAGGTAAATAAGGATATAGATCAGTTCTTGATCGCACACTGTAAAATTGTACTTTAAAAAACATTATTTTATTTTTATTTTAGGTAAAATATCGCAAAAAGAAATCTCAACCAAAATTTTTTAATCGGAAAAAAGATTTTGGACATGTAAAAATCCTTAATTCACAACAAAAAAAACCTTTTATGTCTATGCTTCGCTGGGTACGCTAAGGTGATATATTATGATTGGATATATTATATCGGAAAAAAATATTTTTTTTAAACATGATATTGATTTTTCAAATCGTGTTTTTTCGAACCCTGGATATCACGGCACAAGGCCGGTCCTTTTGGAAGGCAGACGTGGGGATATAGATCCAACACGAAGAGGCCACTTTAGGATGTACTTGTCTATTATTATTAATCTTTCAAAAGCATTCAAACATATTGAATATATTCAATGACTTTGAATTTACAATACTATTTATATGTATACAATTAATTAAAATATGCTTGATGGAAATATAAATGAACTGATATTTGATGTCATCTTACTATAACTTTTATTGAATTAAATAAAAACACACAGACAGATTTCATAAATCAAACTTCTTCTCAAGCCGAAAATATTGTAGCAATATTGAAACGTTATTTATAAGAAACATATTTCGAAATTCTCAACGAATAAACCATCGAAGATTTAATAAAAGGCGTTAAATAACTTGACAAATAACGGGTTTATTGGATTCTCGCCACAATATTGTAAATTCCAGACGCATATTTAGCGGACTTTTATTATGAAAGTACATTATTCATTTTCTCGATAAAGGGATGACCGCGATTTTCTTTTTAGGTTCAATAGCTTTATTAAGTTTCTTGTTCATATGTTATTTGATAAAATTTTGATTTTATTTGCGTTCTATAATATTTATGCGTGTGATTACATCTTATCATCTTAATTCAAATACACTTTTTATTTGTCTTTTTATGTGCTTCTTGAGTGTGTTTTACTAAACCCCACCATTATAAATAAATGATTGCCAATTGGATTTCGTTATTTCTTGTTGGGAATAAACGAGTTATAACATATCGTTTTGGTTTCACAACCATTTAAATGCAGTTATTTTAATTTGGACTTAACATTCAAAATTCAACATTATTCCTACAAATATCGTTTTGGAATGAAATTTCCGATGTGATTCGTTATTAGTGGTAAAGTCCAAGAGATATCAGCCAGTGCTAAATGTTATCAAAAGACGTGAAATTGCATTTAATTATCGGCGTTATTCCGAAAAATAAAGTTAAAAGTGTTATTTACGACTGATAAATAAAAATATTTTTTGCGTTTTGACGATTGGTTATTTAGTTTATAAAAGACTAGAGGACGCCGTAGATGTAGTTAGTCCTTACCCGTTTTTTTTTTTAATTCGGTCCGAATGAAGATTTGCGCGTAGCAACAGACATTTCAGCAACTCATTATCATTAAAGCCCTGTTTGTAAAACCATTGTTTTTTTAGGGTTCCGTACCTCAAAAGAAAAAAAAACGGAACCCTTATAAGATCACTTTGTTGTCCGTCCTTCCGTTCGTCCGTCTGTCAAGATCGTTTTTCTCAGGAACGCGTGGAGGTATCAAACTGAAATTTTTATATAATACTTAGGTCCACTGTCCCTGGAAGCTGAAGAAAAATCAACCTTCTAAGCCAACGCAATCAAAAGATACAGCCATTTAGGCCGCAAATTTCCGCAAATTTTCGAAACTCGCACGGGAATCAAAACCTACAGGGTACTTCCCGTAAACTTAGAATCCTGAAATTTACTACGAAGTCACGTCTTATAGTACAGATATAGGAAAAATTACGAAAACCGAACTGACAATTTTGAAAATTTCAAAGTTACTACTCCTTATTTACAGGTTTGTACGGAACCCTCGGTGGGCGAGTCCAACTCGCACTTGACCGGTTTTTTATATTAAAACCCTCTCCTGACAATAAGGAACACACAAAAAAAGAATTATCCAATTTGGTTCAGTGTCATTTTTTATGGATAAATAAATAAACTTATACAAATTTCGATACATAGTATGAAGCAAAGTCCTTTCACGCGTCTGTTCCTATGTCTGTATTAAGTATGAAAGATAAGATCTTTATAACTACGTAACGGATTTTGATGCAGTTTTTTTTAAATAGATAGAGTGATACAGTTCTTGCATTTCACGAAGGCGAGTAGTCTTTATTTGTTTTTAAACGTGTACATGCATAATGCAATAGTGTGCGTGTATGACGACGCGGTCAGTCGCGAGCGCGCTGTCGCTCAGGTTAGTTGTGTTTATTGTTTCCGGACGCTAATTGCCGTGAAGTACTGTCAGCATGTCAAAGCGCAAAGTTATCCATAGCGAGGTAAATATTTTTTTTCTAGTTTTGACATTAAATAAAAATGATTATTTTTTAATTTAAGATAATGATTATTTTCATAATTTTGCCATATCTTGAGTTCAATTGTATATCCTTATTTAAGTCTTATGTTTCGCTTAAATTAAAACTTAAACCCAAATGTAGAAGAACATAATTTTATTTTAATACATTCCCTTATTTATTATTTATTTTAAATAATAAACATTTTAGTTTAAAAGTTTTGTTGTTTTATTTTATTATCAATTGAACATACAAAAATATTGGTATTATTTTTATGCTAACCATACCCGCTTTCGTTTTCACGCACACATCGACACATATACGGACACATATTTACCACAAGTAAATTCTGCTCGACTTCGTGATTTGAAAGAACTATACAAAAGGAAGGTTAATAACACAGCGGTCAGGACAACGTCTGCCGGGTTTACAATTTGTACAATAAAATCTCCTCCTAGTTTATAAACTGTACTAGATGAAAGAGAACATACTCGTAATACAAGACAACAAGAGAATACACATAAGTTATTAAAATTACAAACAACTAAAATTACTGTAACGACACAAAATCTATCAAAAATACAATTAAACACACACTTTAAAAATATTTACGTAATTAAAAATGTTGCCTGACGTTGCTTACTCAGACACACCGCGTTATTGAAATTGTCCAAAATGGCTTCATAATAAGTAAGTATTTGAATTCATTCCGGGTTCACGGGAGACCGAAATGGGGTAATCCTGCGGGAATAATGGACCCAGTCACGACGAATTGCCCGGGATGGGTTACAAATATTTACCTTTTTCCGTGTTGCTATTTATTCTCGTTTAAATTAAATGTTTCGATATTCCTTTCCGCTTGTAGGGAGCAGATTTTTGGAGAGTGTCACACAACAATTTTTTGGCTCAGATTTTAAGTTCCATACTTGTGATGTCAGTAGAAGAACTATCATTTCAATTTCATTGGAATCAATAAAATCGATTTTTTGATAATTACGTAAATTCATTTAAAGTCAAATGTACTATTAACATTACACATGTAAACTTTGAATATAATTTGTTTTCAATTTGATTAAGGTGTTTTAAATAGTACCTACATTAAGATTAGTATCGTAATTTCTACCGCTATGCATTCTGTAATGCCTGTATTTGATTACGTAAATAGTTTTTTTTAAATTAACTTTGCTATACCAACCCCATAACCAATCACAATCCCCGTTAAAATAAGCTACTGTATGTAAATAGGGAATAATGCAGGAAACAAAAAAATATGTTTTAACAGTTCCCCTTTTTTAATCCGAGCCTGTCACAACACACGCTGTGACAACTGTGTTGACTTGTGGTGACAATTTTTGATTATCGTTTTGTTTGCATTTTTTTGGAGTTGATCCATCGTCACATGTTTTTTAGATTTCCGTACCTCAAAAGAAAAAAACGGAACCCTTACAAGATCACTTTGTTGTCCATCCGTTCGTCTGTCAAGACCGTTTTTCTCAGGAACGCGTGAAGGTATCAAACTGAAATTTCTATATGATACTTAGGTCTACTGTCCCTAGAAGCTGTAGAAAAATCAACCTTCTAAGCCAACGCAATCAAAAGATATAGCCATTTAGGCCGCAAATTTTCGAAACTCGCACGGAAATCAAAACCTACAGGGTACTTCCCATAAACTTAGAATCTTGAAATTAAGTACGAAGTCACGTCTTATAGTACAGATATTGGAAAAATTACGAAAACCGTAAATTTTCAGTTTCATCATATAAAAAAAATTTTTGACAATTTTGAAAATTTCAAAGTTACTACTCCTTATGTCATTAACGCGTTGAGATATTAAATTAAAATTTATATTAAATACTTAAGTCTATAATACCCGTGATGGGTGAACTTTTACTTATATACCTACAGGTTTCTACGGAACCCTCGGTGCGCGAGTCCAACTCGCACTTGACCGGTTTTTTAATAATCATAACGGAAAAAATATAATAATTATTTAAGGTTAAGGGTAGTATAAACGTCACCTATAATTTATAAGTGGTTTAACAATTTCTTTTGAGGTGCATGAGTTGTATTTTTTTAACACTCTTCATCTTAATCCGCCACGCAAAAATGAAACTAATTATGCCAAACTACAATTATATACCTAGTACGGACCATACATTATTAAAAGCTACGAATAAGCTAGTAGGAGAGAGATGCTGAGCTAAAGGGCGGTAACTTCGAGGAGATAAAGAACAAAAACCGAAGAGTGCTGAACGTACACTATTTTATTTATCGCTTAATTGCTAAATAGTAACTTGCAAAATATGAGGCATGTGACGGAATTGCAAGACAGGCTAAACTAACTGAGGTCAACAAAAAATGAAAAAAATTGGTTGCCTGTAAAGTCGGTATACGGGCGAAAGTTTTACGTGACAACGACTTTGAGTGGTAAAATAATTTTAATGTGAATATTCATTCGTATAACATGAACCGGTGTGTATGCCTATCTCTCTCACTCTCTCTCTCTCGCTCTGTCTCTCTCGCTCTTAGGCGGGTTAACTGTGCTCGAGTGGAAGGGACGCGTGCCTTTCACTTTTTCGCGGAACGTGAGCGGAGCGTAACGCAGTTTCTTGAAGTGTCACCCGGCAAAACAAATTTATAAGACGTTGTCACGTCAAAAATTATAAATCACTCGTACAGCAATTTTATATTTTAACACGTTACGTTTAATTTTTTTTTTTTGCATTTTTCAGCTTGTATTTTAAGATTTTTGTGTGCAGGCACAAATAATATTTTGTTGAAGTAGTTTGTCGACCACAGATTACAAAAGCCTTCATAACTTCCTCATAAATGTCAAAATCATGGATTTTTACGCGGGAAACGAAACGAGTAAGGTGCGCTTTGTTTCTTAATTTTCTAAATTGATTTTTCGAGGCATATTATTGTGATAGTGAGGTGGAATTTTCATCATAATGTGTTACTAAAGGAAATCAATGAAGTAAATGTAAAATGTTCTCCGTATTCATCCGACCGATATTCTACCTATCTATTAGTTTTAGATGCGTAATTAAAAATGTTGTGTGGACTTAAAAATATAAGTGCTAATCATAACGTAAGATCCTACCTTTAAACTAGACGATCAAACAGCCAAAAATCACAGCCAGTTATTTATTCAATTATTTCAATCATATAGATCAAGGTTAAGTAATATGTTACTTATTTTGTATATGGGCTATAAAGTTCACATACTTTGTACATGACAGAATCTTCTGGGGGTCTTGTTTTATCTAGACTTTAGTATAACACAATAACCGTAAGACCATCTCAAACTAGGTCATATAACCATGCAACATCACTACCGGAATCGTGTGTCTCGCCTTAAAAACACGCTATTAATCAAGGCCCAGGTGTGCAAGCGAAATTAAACGCGAAAGGGCCAAAGGGCTTATTTACGGGAATAGCGCTCGCTACACGCCGTTTTAGGGAATCGTGCGCTGACGGGATAGTGCGTGTGTAATGTGGGTATTGTTGTTACATGTTTTGTATACTTGTTGAGGGTTTTGTTGCGCCAACTTAGGGTGAACAACTGAAGGGTGATGTTGTGCCCGTAAACCTGAACAACTTTCGCTAAGAAACCTAGGTCGAACTTTCAAAAAATCTTTTGGCTCTCCCATAGTAAATCGATCAGCTGATTGGCAATTTTGTATGGGAGGTCCGATTTTTTTTTTGAGATTTTGACCAAGGTATCATTGGGAATGTTGTGCAGTTTTCCGGGCACAACAACACCCTTCAGTTATAACGGGGTTTTTTGTTACACCTTGTATAGTTTAAGTATTTTATTTTTTATCTCAACATTTTGTCGAAATTAAACGAAGACGCTTGCAAAGGGCTCATTTATGGGGATGGCGCTCGCGAGACGCCGTTTCAGGCAATTGACGGTATGGTGCGTGGGTTTTATTGTAACAAGTTTGTTATGCTTGTTGAGGGTTTGGTTGCGCTGACTAAGGACTACCAGTAGTTTAAATATTAAGCGCTTTTATTCAACTAAAATTGTTGTCAAAATGAAACGAAGACACTTGCAAAGGGATTATTTACAGGAATAGCTCTCGCTACATGTGTGTAGTAGTTGTAACAAGATACTGTAGCTTGGGTTTTGTTGAGCCATTATAGAGCTGGTGTATAACTTTTGTTTTTAAACTTAGAATTTTGTCAAAAAACGCAGATTCTTGTAAAGTGCTAGTGACGCCGTGCTAGCAAAATCAATATCAAACTTACAAAAGTGTTCAATGTTTAATTTTACATAAGTATCACGACTGTCATTCACGAGGGGTATGCTTGACCTCATAAACAGGTTAGTTGACACCACCAATCTTTGACGTACTTTTTATCAACTGTCAAAACGATTTTCTCCATAGAGTTTGTATGGGAATAACACACTTTGTCATCATCGCGTGCAATGCCGACTGAGTGACTTTTTATCGATTAAATTTCAATTAAAAATCAAATAATTTTTGAACTGCAGAAAAATTTTTTTTTCAAAGTGGAAACAAGTCTATTGCTACAATCCGTCACCTGTTTGTGATAAGCCGCCTAATGATAATGTTGGAATGTAAAACGAAACGCATCATTGAATGACAGTAACGTCAAACTGACATTGACATAAGATATGTACTTCCTGTTTTTACATGTCTGTATTCCTTCTTGGTCATCTATGTCGTGCGTGCGAAATAAATATCTACTTTTAGCTCTGCAATCTTTGTTTCTTTTGGCCCTAACCCTTCAGGTTATGGGCCCAGGGCGTCTGTCCCTGTCGCGAGTAGATAATTTTTGATAGATATTCGCGGTTTTGGTACATATTGTGCATATGCACATAACCTCGCGATGGCTACCGGCAACGACAAGGCGAATTTTCCTATTGAGAAACTGCGTGGAGTTCAAGACTATCATAATTGGAAATTTGCTATGAAGATGATACTGGTGCATGAAGATTTATGGGAGTGCATCGAGCCAACTGACACCACAAAACCTGATGAAAAACGTGACATGAAGGCGCTGGCAAAAATATGTTTGTCCGTTCATTGTTCGGCGTATCCCCATGTACGTAATGCAGCGGGAGCCAAGGCTGCGTGGAAAAATTTGAAGAGTGCGTATGAAGACAGAGGGCTGAGCAGACGTTTGAGTCTCCTTCGAAGTCTTTTTGCTACAAAACTTGAGGGTGACATGGACACATACTTATCCACCGTTACCGAGTTAGCACAACAGCTCTGTGACATAGGCTCCCCGTTGGACGACGACTTTGTAGCTGTGATAATATTAAGTGGTCTCCCACAAGAGTATGATCCACTAATAATGGCTCTGGAGAACAATAACACAACTTTATCGAGTGAAATTGTTAAGGCAAAGCTGCTACAAGAGTACCAACGTCGCGATGACAAGGGGACTGTGAGCGCTTTGGTTGCTAAAAGAACTATGAAATGTTTCAATTGCAAGAAGCCAGGGCATATCATGAAGAATTGTCCACAGAAGTTTAAGAAAAACAAGAACGAGACTTCAAACGGGAAGGATAGTCAGTGCAAGTCCAAAGTACTGATTTCAGCGCTATCGTCCAATTTGAGAAGTGATGTTTGGTATGTGGACTCGGGTGCAACAAACCATATGTGTAATAACAGGTCAGTTATGAGTGATTTCAATTCCAAAAGTGTGTTAACAGTGAGTGTAGCTAATGGTGATGAACTGTTGACTGCAGGACAAGGTAAAGTGACAATTACACTTAAAGACTGTAAGAGAACAATTACAAATGTTTATTATGTTCCTAAGTTGTCACACAATCTTTTATCCGTTAGTGAATTAACTCGAAAAGGTTACAATGTAACATTTGATAGCAAAATATGTAAAATATATGACTGTAATGAGATTTTAGCCACCGCTACATATACTAATGGTGTCTATCAGCTAGATACAATAGGATTTGCTCTAAGTTGTAGTTCACAGTCTAAAAATAATGCTGAGTCAAATGTGAAACCTCAATGCTTGACAATGCCACGGGGCGATGGTGAGGAATGTTCATACAGTTCTATACAGGTCATTGACAGGTCATTGACAGGGCAACCTCCAGACACCCAAGAGCTGTGGCATCGACGCCTGGCACACTTGAATTCAAGAAGCATGCACTTGATGAAATCAGGTATGGTCATTGGAATAAATTATGATAATACTAATTATAAATCATGTGAAACTTGTGTTAAGGGGAAGCAGACTAAATTACCTTTTCCTAAAAAGTCGGAAAATAGGTCTAAAGAAATGTTAGGCCTTGTGCACACAGATTTATGTGGCCCGATGCCATGTGCATCTTATGGTGGGTGTAGGTATTTTTTATTATTCACAGACGATTTTACTAGAAAGTCATTTGTTTATTTTCTGAAATCCAAAGATGAAGTGTTTGAGTGTTTTATTAAATTCAAGGCTCTTGTAGAAACACAAACAGGGATGAAAATAAAAATTTTAAGAAGTGACAATGGTCTTGAATATGTGAATAAAAAATTACAGGTCTATCTGGAACAGCACGGGATAATTCACCAAAAGACTGTCCCGTATTCACCGGCTCAGAATGGAGTCAGTGAAAGAGCCAACCGGACAATCGTAGAGAAGGCACGCTGTATGCTGCAGGATGCTGGTCTGGACAAGCGCTTCTGGGCTGAGGCAGTGCAGACAGCAGTATATATCAAAAACCGGACACCAACTAAGGCCGTAATGGGAGCCACTCCTGAAGAGAAATTTACAGGAAAGAAGGTAAATGTCAGTCATTTTAAAGTATTTGGATGCCGAGCATATGCTTTAATTCAAAAGAGGAAGAAACTAGATCCCAAAAGTAAACTATACACTTTTATAGGATACTGCGAAGAGACTAAAGGCTACAGGCTTGTAGATCTTGATAATCCTAGGGCAGTAGTGATAGCCCGTGATGTTGTCTTCTTTGAGGATAAATTTAATAAAAATGATACCTCTGTAAATGATGCTATGACGTCACATGATGATAATCTTGACTCATTCTCCCCTGTTTTATCAGTAGAAACTACTGACAATAGTGGAGAGCAACCAACTGGCCAAGTTCAGTCTGAGCCAGGGTCATTTGTTGACAACCAGCCCCAAACTGGTTCTGATAATATAAGTCTATCTGATGACGATTATAATTATAAGCCAAAGCAGAGGAGACAAGAGATTATCGAATCAAGTGACACTGACTTTAGTACCTTGACTGTAGAGAGTACAGATGATGCGCTGGATAAAACTTACGTTCCAGGAAGTTCCTGCTATGACTCAGAAGAGACTTCGACCTTCTTCAGTCTATCAGACTCCAACGAGTATGCTGGTATGGCAGCATTGGCAGCAATGGCAAATTATGGAAATGTGGATGATCCAGCCACCGTGGAGGAGGCTTTGAGCAGTGAAGATGCCAAAAAGTGGCATGATGCAATGACAGATGAGTATAACTCTTTTTATAAAAACAAATGTTGGACTTTAACAGAATTAAAGAAAGGCCAAAAACCTGTAAAATGTAAATGGGTTTTTAAAATAAAACGAGGCTTGAATGGAACAGTACTAAAACATAAAGCTCGTTTGGTGGCAAAAGGCTACAGCCAGAAATATGGAATAGATTACCATGAAACTTTTGCTCCTGTAGTCAGGTACTCTACAATCAGAATGTTATTTGCTGTTGCTGCCCAGCTTAACCTGAGTATTGATCAACTAGATGTGAAGACGGCATTTCTGAATGGTGATCTCACAGAAGAGGTAGTGATGGAACAACCAGAAGGATTTGTTATAAAGGGGAAGGAAAACCACGTTTATAAATTAAACAAATCCATCTATGGTTTAAAGCAAGCTGCCAAATGCTGGTATGATAAAATAAATGAGGTGCTAATAAGAAAAATGCATTTTCAGAAATCATCAGTTGAACCTTGCGTTTATTTTAGATACAAGCACAAACAGCTGACAATAATTGCTTTATATGTTGATGACATTTTACTATTTACGTCTTCAAACAAGATAAAGAAGGAAGTCAAGGACCAGTTGATGAAAGAATATGAAATGAAAGACTTGGGAAAGGTTCATGAATTTCTTGGAATGAGAGTTTGTACAGATAAAGAAAATGTCATCACTCTTGATCAAACTGACTACATAAAGTCGGTTTTGAAAAGGTTTCAGATGGAAGACTGTAAACCTGTGTCCACACCAATGGAAATTGGACTGAAATTACAAAAAGAAGAAAAGAAGACTGAAAATTTAGAATACAGAAACTTAATTGGATGTCTCATGTACATTGCTGTGTGTTCTAGGCCCGACATAGCTCATGCTGTGAGCTACCTGTCTCAGTTCAACGACTGTTACTCTGTTGCACATTGGAAGGCCGCGAAACGCGTCTTGAGGTATTTGAAAGGAACAATCAATTATCGCCTGATGTATGATAAATCTGACCTCAACGTGCGAGGCTACGTCGATGCGGACTGGGCCAGCTGTGAAATTGACAGGAAATCGTACACAGGGTATGTATTTAAAATTGGTAATTCCATAGTGTCCTGGGAGAGTCGCAAACAGAAAACCGTTGCATTGTCGAGCACAGAGGCAGAATATATGGCTCTTGCTAATGCTTGTAAAGAATCATTATTCATTCGTACCTTTTTGAAAGAATGTTTAAATATAGACTGTGCTGCACTAAAATTAAGTGAGAATTGTATGTATCATGCTCGTACGAAACATATTGATATTAGACACCACTTCATTAGAGATGTTGTTAAGAATAATTTGGTTAAGATTGAACATTTATCTACTACTACTATGAAGACATGACAGCTGATTTGTTGACAAAACCTTTGTCAAGTGCTAAGTTTAGTAAGTTTGTATCTCAACTTAACTTAAGGATCTCCTAGAACTGTAACTAGGAATAAAACTTCTTAGAATTGTCAAATGTTAAAAAATTGTATTTATTTAAAAGGAAAAGTGTCTTGGAGATCTGTTTGTTTTCATGTACTAAGTATGCTATATAAAGTGTTACATGTTCGTACATTGTATGCGATTTTAGTTTCAATTTAAACTTGTTTTAATTGTATCTCAAAGTCATTGTTGGCGTTTATTTTATGGGCAGGTGTTGGAATGTAAAACGAAATGCATCATTGAATGACAGTAACGTCAAACTGACATTGACATAAGATATGTACTTCCTGTTTTTACATGTCTGTATTCCTTCTTGGTCATCTATGTCGTGCGTGCGAAATAAATATCTACTTTTAGCTCTGCAATCTTTGTTTCTTTTGGCCCTAACCCTTCAGATAAACATTTTTTTACTGACTGGGCCCTATAAAATGAGCTCGCGAGTCGCGACCCATGGTTTAGGAATCCCTAATGTAATAATAATAATAATAATATTTCACAACAATCAAACCAATTCTCTAGTCCCAAATTAAGCTACGAGGCTTGTGTTATGGTTTCTAGACAACGGATAAACATACTTAAATCCTTTTTTTGTAAATAAATACATATTATACATAGAAAACACCCAGATAAGTACACATGTTCATGCACACCTATGTTTGTACTGTGCGGGGATCGAACCCGCGACCCTTGGTAATGTAAAGTTTTGCACAGGTGCGCAAAACTACGGTTAAAAGCACGGATACGGGTATTATTAATTGCTAGTTAAGGCTTGATTACATGCGCTTGGAACGACCCTTTACAAAAACTTACTACGTTTATTCACTGATACATTTATGCAGATAAATAAAATTTACTTCCTAATTTATTTAACATCTTATCTGAAACACACAGAAAACTTATTATCTTTTGCTAGTTAATTATTTTTTAAATTCACGTACACTAACACACACACACACACACACACACATACACACACACACGAACACACACACACACACACACACACACACGCACGCACACACCGTTACATATAATGCCAGCCTCGAGACACGTCTCGCTCTCTGATTTTTCCTAATTTTGTTTTTAATTGTAACTTCAAGTAAAAAACCCCATAGAGAAGAGGGTACTCTTCTAATACAGGTTTCTTTTAAACTTACAAGAAGTTGTACCAACGCATTGTATATAATGTACTTGAAAGTTATTAATAAAGATGATGATTATTATTATTATTATTATTTATATTGCGTTCATGTTATTTTTAAATTCGAAAAGACTTTAAAAATTTATTTTGGGCTTGTCTTTTCGAATTACTTACTTATAATAAGGTTTCTCTAATCATTAGAACTCAATTTGGGTTTGAAAAATCTTACATCACGTTTAGGAATTTATTTTCTATAAAAAAATTAAAATTTCTTATAAAAATGGATCGATGGAACAAATAAGTACCTATACGAATTACTAAAAGAATATCAAACAATTAAAATATTTTAATTAGCGAAGTAAATTGATCACAATTGACTTAAAAACAACGTAGACCTGAATAGCAAAGATAAGTTGGGAATAGTTGAACGAATTTGTGTTTTCGGTGGAAAACAAACCGGCTGGATAATTGAAATAGACTTCAAAGTTAATTGTTTTATAATTTTGATTGATGAATCGGAAAATTAAAGACTGTTTTTAATCGCGATGAAAATAATTGCGATTGTATTTAACGCATGATGTTTTTTTAAGGAGAAAACATCACAAATTTATTTCGGATCCCATAAGTACTTCAAATGGGTAGCTTAAGCACTTGTGCTATAAGGATCAGAAACAACAATGTAACCACGAACACCCAGACCCGTGACAACATTGAAAAAAAAAACATTTATTGTCATTTTACACATTCAAGTACATTATCTAAGTATTTCTACTGCTTAAAACCAACTTAAAAAAATCTTATAAAAATCAATCTTTATTTTATTTGAAGAAAAAACACCACAAAATTTCGTATGTTGTCTTGTAACTGCTATGTGTTCATGGTAACTGCTATGTGCGTGCACCCATCGTGATACACTAAATTCGCCCATTTCCAACAACCTTACTAGAAGAAGAGTGTTCCAGATGCCCGTCTACGCAATAAAATTGCGCTCGTTATACAAAATATTAAAAATAAGTCTGTTCGCTTAACTGTTATTGAAGTACCAACTAGCTCCGTGCTCTCCCATATAACCACACTGAAACCTTTCTCAAAATCTTACAATAATGTAAATGCACGCACTTAGACACTCACTTAAACACACTCAAACACACATCATAATCTGGTTGAACTATTTAATTTTGTTTTATAGTTTTAATTTATTTTATTCTGGTTTTTCTGTTCTTTGATAACCCTTAGAAGGCCCACCTATGTTCTCATCCATCCGCTAATGTTGAAACAAATTATATTAATAGTCCTCCTGGCTGATTTCGACCACGGCGGCCAATCTCAACAGAGATCAGCCAACTACGCAGGAGATATTATAGTGCACAAGTGTGAGCGCAATACACAGGTGCACTTACTGTTCCATTACCCTCAAAGTTCGGTGAGACGGCAATCCGACATGACCGGAGAGAGATCAGGCGCAGGACCAACGGCTTAACGTGCTTTCCGAGGCACAGGGGTGTAACACCGCCAACTTCCCGACTCCGAGCTGTTTTTGAGAAATTCATTACACAAAATCTCAGAAACAATATTTGGCTCGATCTGGGATTCGAACCCAGGACCTCTCGGATGTAAGGCAGAAACTTTGCCACTACACCAACGAGGCAGTCAAATCTACACTAATATTATAAAGCTGAAGAGTTTGTTTGTTTGTTTGTTTGTTTGTTTGTTTGAACGCGCTAATCTCAGAAACTGCTGGTTCGAATTGAAAAATTTTTTTTGTGTTGAATAGACCATTTATCGAGGAAGGCTATAGGCTATATAACATCACGCTGCAACTATTAGGAGCGAAGAAATCATGGAAAATGTGAAAAAAACGGGGAAAATTATTCATCCTTGAGGGCTTCCGTTGCGTACGCTGCGAAAACGGTTCAAGATACCAAAAATATTTGTATGAAAAAATTATTCCTCTTAAAATGATCTAAAAAAATGTCTGCGACCGTATATGTCTATCTTTTAAGATCAAGTCACTAGAACCGTTTTTGTGGTAGTCAAATTTGGCAGAAATTAATGCATTATTTGTTAAGAGTTGTATCAACGTAATAATATTAATATTTATCCAAATAAATGTGTTGTTGATTAAGAGTATTTAATTGTGAACAAAATTGTCTTTGACATCACTTAATTTCAATGAATATCTTAGAAGATATAACAATTTTAAAATAACACCAATATAAAATTCACCCGCGCCGCATGATGTGCAAAACATGACGCTGCAATGAAGAGAGGCGTTGCTTGCGAGCTACGCGGAGAGGGGGGTGTAGCTCTACGAGGTACCATGATGAACCATAATTAGATTGAATTAATGACCAGTTGCGTAATATCTTCACGTCGACCCTGCCGCTGTGCCTAAAAAGCCGGTTGTTTAACCAATGCGTCTTAACTGTCTTAACCCACGGAACCGAAACGTGGAACATGACAGTCAAGCTGGCTCACCGACTACACGTCACTCAGCGTGCTATGGAAAGGTCTATGTTGGGGATCTCATTAAGGGATAAGATCCCGAACGAGTTCATACGACATAAGACTAAGGTAACTGATGTTGTCCAAAAATGTAGCTAGCTAAAGTGGCCGTGGGCTGGCTATGTCTGTCGCAGAACCGACGAGAGGTGGAGCAGGAAGTTTCTTGAACGGAGACCACTCTTAGGTAAACGTAGTGTGGGACGCCCCCCGGCTAGATGGACAGACGACCTGAAGAAGGCAGCTGGTAGTGACTGGATGCAAAGAGCGGGAGATCGTGCGCTGTGGCGGTCCTTGGGGGAGGCCTATGTCCAGCAGTGGACTGATACGATGAATGACCAGGTGACCGCGTATAATAATCTGGGACAAATGTTCCATGGTCCATAGAGCTCATGTAAAGGGGCTAGATAGGACTCTTAGAGATATAAGAAGCTGTGATAAAATTATCATCATAAAATTACTGTTATATTTGCGGGGGACTTTCAACAAACTGTACCAGTAATAGTAAAGGGAACAAGGCCAGACATTGTAAAGTCTTGCCTTTAAAATACCCCAATATGGAAGTTTGTGAACATCTTAAAAATATCTACAAATATGAGAGCACATTTGGGGGGAGGTAGAAATAGTCCTCCAGGCCGATTTCGACCACGGCGGCCAATCTCAACAGAGATCAGCCAACTACGCAGACGTTATTATAGTGCACAAGTATGAGCACAATACACAAGTGCACTCTCAAACTGCACTGTTATACCACTCTCAAAGTTCGGTGAGACGGCAATTCGACATGACCGGAGAGAGATCAGGCGCATGACCAACGGCTTAACGTGCTAACCGAGGCACGGGGGTGTAACACCGCCAACTTCTCGACTCCGAGCTGTTTTTGAGAGATTCATGACAGATAATCTCAGAAACAATTTTGGCTCGACCTGGGATTCGAACCCTCTTGGATGTTAGGCAGAAACTTTGCCACTACACCTTCGAGGCAGTGGTAGTATAACTTTTCTTCAAAGTTACTTTTAATAGGAGTCGGGAAAGTACCTCACTTAGAAAATAAAATTGCAATTGAACGAGATTAAGTATTAAGAGTGAGTAACATTGAGGATTTTATATCGAAAGTTCACCCTGAAATCAGCGAAATAGAAAAAAAAGGAACATCATGGATGTGTCAAAGTGCAATATTGGGAGTGAGAAACTGTAGCGTAGACGAAATTAATAAAATAATTATTTGAACACAAGTGGCCTTCCCCCATATTCCCTCAAGTTAAAAATAGGTGCCCCAATAATTTTACTTAGAAATCTTAAACCACCGGGACCCGACTTCAAATCTAATTTCTTCGCAATATGTAACGTGATGGTTGCAATAGTTTAAACTGGTTTAGCAGTTGGGCAAACAGTGCTTAAATCTCGCACCTCAATGATTCCAAATTATTTACCTTTTAATTTTAAAAGAATTCTATTTCCTGTTATGCTATCTTTCACCATTACAATTAATAAATCACAGGGGCAAACATTTAAACACATAGGAATTAATTAACGTCAAGATTGCTTTTCACACAATGTCGCGTTGTTATAAGATCAGACCTACAAACGCGTTGCAGACAAAACTAATATGTTCTTCTGACACAAGAAAATAAAACTAGAAAAATAATTAACGCAGTAGTACTTTAAGCTAATTATGTTCTTTTGAAAACTTAAAAAATAAATTGTCTAAAATAATAACAAAAAAATAAATTTGCAAAAATAAAATGAAGCCCAAAAAAAATATTCCACGCGGACGAAGTCGCGGGCACAGCTAGTTATCATCATAAAATTACTGTTATATTTGCGGGGGACTTTCAACAAACTGTACCAGTAATAGTAAAGGGAACAAGGCCAGACATTGTAAAGTCTTGCCTTTAAAATACCCCAATATGGAAGTTTGTGAACATCTTAAAAATATCTACAAATATGAGAGCACATTTGGGGGGAGGTAGAAATAGTCCTCCAGGCCGATTTCGACCACGGCGGCCAATCTCAACAGAGATCAGCCAACTACGCAGACGTTATTATAGTGCACAAGTATGAGCACAATACACAAGTGCACTCTCAAACTGCACTGTTATACCACTCTCAAAGTTCGGTGAGACGGCAATTCGACATGACCGGAGAGAGATCAGGCGCATGACCAACGGCTTAACGTGCTAACCGAGGCACGGGGGTGTAACACCGCCAACTTCTCGACTCCGAGCTGTTTTTGAGAGATTCATGACAGATAATCTCAGAAACAATTTTGGCTCGACCTGGGATTCGAACCCTCTTGGATGTTAGGCAGAAACTTTGCCACTACACCTTCGAGGCAGTGGTAGTATAACTTTTCTTCAAAGTTACTTTTAATAGGAGTCGGGAAAGTACCTCACTTTGAAAATAAAATTGCAATTGAACGAGATTAAGTATTAAGAGTGAGTAACATTGAGGATTTTATATCGAAAGTTCACCCTGAAATCAGCGAAATAGAAAAAAAAGGAACATCATGGATGTGTCAAAGTGCAATATTGGGAGTGAGAAACTGTAGCGTAGACGAAATTAATAAAATAATTATTTGAACACAAGTGGCCTTCCCCCATATTCCCTCAAGTTAAAAATAGGTGCCCCAATAATTTTACTTAGAAATCTTAAACCACCGGGACCCGACTTCAAATCTAATTTCTTCGCAATATGTAACGTGATGGTTGCAATAGTTTAAACTGGTTTAGCAGTTGGTCAAACAGTGCTTAAATCTCGCACCTCAATGATTCCAAATTATTTACCTTTTAATTTTAAAAGAATTCTATTTCCTGTTATGCTATCTTTCACCATTACAATTAATAAATCACAGGGGCAAACATTTAAACACATAGGAATTAATTAACGTCAAGATTGCTTTTCACACAATGTCGCGTTGTTATAAGATCAGACCTACAAACGCGTTGCAGACAAAACTAATATGTTCTTCTGACACAAGAAAATAAAACTAGAAAAATAATTAACGCAGTAGTACTTTAAGCTAATTATGTTCTTTTGAAAACTTAAAAAATAAATTGTCTAAAATAATAACAAAAAAATAAATTTGCAAAAATAAAATGAAGCCCAAAAAAAATATTCCACGCGGACGAAGTCGCGGGCACAGCTAGTACTAATTAAAATATGTCGCGTTTAGACCCAAATACAAGGAAATAGATTATCTACTTCTATCACGAATTATTTAGTAAAATTGTACGTAATTCTGAGTGATTTTAAGATTAAAAAAATAACCTTTCTTATTGTTTTATTTGCTAAGTATTTTTATGCGTTCACAACGCTATTTTTAATTTCGAAAAGACATAACACTTAAAAAAATCTTTTTTCGGCTCCGGTCATCGGGGAGGAATCGAACCCCCGACCTTTCGAAGTCCGGTCTAATGCTCTGACCACTGAGCTACCTTATTAACTTTCTTATTGTCTTTAGCCGCCAGCGCACACCTGCGGTATATTATCGCCGCGATTCGTGACTGCAGTGTGCCCTGGTCAAAAACTCTAGGTATTAATCAGAAGCGGGATTTATTCGTCTTCTGACACAGTCTTTGCTTTACAGTAGTCCAAGCAAGACTTGAAGAAAAAAAACCGGTCAAGTGCGAGTTGGACTTGCGCACCGAGGTTTCCGTACAAACCTGTAGTAAAGGAGTAGTAACTTTAAAATTTTCAAAATTGACAAAAATTTTTTTTTATATGATGAAACTGAAAATTTACGGTTTTCGTAATTTTTCCTATATCTGTACTATAAGATATGACTTCGTATTAAATTTCAAGATTCTAAGTTTACGGGAAGTACCCTGTAGGTTTTGATTCCCGTGCGAGTTTCGAAAATTTGCGGATTTTTGCGGCCTAAATGGCTGTATCTTATGATTGCGTTGGCTTAGAAGGTTGATTTTTCTACAGTACAGTAGAATTAAGTATCATATAGAAATTTCAGTTTGATACCTCCACGCGTTCTTGAGAAAAACGGTCTTGACAGACGGACGGACGGACGGACAACAAAGTGATCTTATAAGGGTTCCGTTTTTTTCTTTTGAGGTACGGAACCCTAAAAAGTAAAGAAATCATTTTATGTATTCCACTCACATCACTTTGCGGTGCTAGATTCTAGTTCGTGTAAAGTTATTTAGCTAAGGTCGTCGCGGGCAAAGGGGCAGACGGGCTTTAGGGTCGGTTATGAAAGTATGAAAAAACATTTTAGCCTCAAAATGACTAGCAATATAAGATCAAGATAAAAATAAATTTATTCTGGTATAAGAGTTAACGTGATATGCAGTTTTACAATTAAAGAGCTTAGACATGTAATAGTAATAATAATAGTCCTCCAGGCCGATTTTGACCGAGGCCAATCTCAACAGAGATCAGCCAACTACGCATGAGATATTATAGTGCACACTTGTGAGCGCAGTAAACAGATGCACTCACTGTTCCATCACCCTCAAAGTTCAGTGAGACGGCAATCCCACATGACCGGAGAGAGATCAGGCGCAGGACCAACGGCTTAACGCGCTTTCCGAGGCAGGGGGTGTTACACCGCCAACTTCCCGACTCCGAGCTATTTTTGAGAAATACATGACAGAAAATCTCAGAAACAATTTGGGCTCAGCCTGGGATTTGAACCCAGGACCTCTCGGATGTAATGCAGAAACTTTGTCACTACACCAACGAGGCAGTCAATATAATATAATAGACATCTAATAGACCAAAGAAGGGTTTCTGGTGGTCCACGCACTGCGGTAATTCTGTATCTTAAAGACCATGTTGACTGTGTATTTAATATAATTTGACTGCCTCGTTGGTGTAGTGGCAAAGTTTCTGCCTTACATCCGAGAGGTCCTGGGTTCGAATCCCAGATCTCATGCGTAGTTGGCTGTTCTCTGTTGAGATTGGCCTCGGTCAAAATCGGCCTGGAAGACTATTATTATTACTATTAGATGTCTAAGCTCTTTAATTGTAAAACTGCCACGTAAACTTTTATACCAGAATAAATTTATTTTTATCTAGATCTTATATTGCTAGTAATTTTGAGGCTAAAACGTTTTTTCGTACTTTCATAACCGACCCTAAAACCCGTCTGCCCCTTTGCCCGCGACGACCTTAGCTAGACAACTTTACACGAACTTGAATATAGCACCTCAAAGTGATGTGTGTGGAATACATAACATGATTTCTTTACTTTTTTCTTCAAGTCTTGCTTGGACTAATGTAAAGCAAAGACTGTGTCAGAAGACGAATAAATCCCGCTTCTGATTACTGATAACTAGAGTTTTTGACCAGGACTCACCTGCAGCATGCGGCATGCTGTCACTCACGAATTGCGGCGATAGTATACCGCAGGTGTGCGCTGGTGGCTAAAGACAATAAGAAAGTTAATAAGGTAGCTCAGTGGTCAGAGCATTGGACCGGACTTCGAAAGGTCGGGGGTTCGATTCCTCCCCGATGACCGGAGCCGAAAAAATATTTTTTTAAGTGTTACGTCTTTTCGAAATTAAAAATAGCGTTGTGAACGCAAAAAATACTTAACGAATAAAACAATACGAAAGTATATTTTTTTAAATCTTAAAATCACTCAGAGTTACGCACAATTTTACTAAATAATTCGTGATAGAAGTAGATAATCTATTTTCTTGTATTTGGGTCTAAACGCGACATATTTTAATTAGTATTAGGTACTCACTGCTTGTCTATCTAGCCGGAGGGCGTCCCACACTACGTTTACCTAAGCGTGGTCTCCATTCAAGAACCTTCCTGCTCCACCTCTCGTCGGTTCTGCGACAGACATGGCCAGCCCACTGCCACTTCAGCTTGCTACATTTTTGGACAACATCAGTTAACCTTAGTCTTATGTCGTATGACCTCGTTCCGGTGAAGAAGGCAGCTGGTAGTTACTGGATGCAAAGGGCGAGAGATCGTGCGCGCTGTGGCGCTCCTTGGGGGAGGCCTATGTTCAGCAGTGGACTGTAACAGGCTGATATGATGACTCTCTGCTTGAGGTTTCGGTTGGATTGCACAGCCACACAGCCGTGGTCACGAGTTAAGGTTAAAGAAAGAAGACAAGACATCAAAACTTATATCTAGGATACATGTACCTAGTTCATTTAAAATGAGCTGACCTGAGATAATAAGAGTAATAAGTGTTACAATGCGACGCGAAAGTTTAAAATCATATAAGTAGACAATCAGTTGAAATACGAACGTTTTGTACTTAGTATCAAAATTCGCAATTTCCACTTCAATTTAAGGTTCGGAGAAGTAAAACACGTTTCTATTACAGCGTTACCGCGTCACGCGTACCGCTACCGCTAATTACATCACGCAATTTTAATTACGCTGTTTGTTTGATTACATTTGCATTTCGTAGAACGGAGCGGAATTCTTCGCGTTATCAAAGCATCTTTTACAATATAACATTACAAATTTCAACCATATCACCGTCATGTTACGACCCTATTCCACAACGCACGTAATTACACTCTGAGAATGTAATAAAATTAAGACGATTATTGTATCAAGAGCTTTTGGTGTGTTTGTCGAATTGCGTTTAAATACTCGACTTTATTAACAGTAAATAAAATGGAATGAAAACGTTTTGCCTTTTAGTGAAATTGTGTCGATCGAATAAATTAATTTGTTTGTTTGACAAATTGAAATAAGAAAAAGATTTAGACACTGGTTTCCAATAATTGGTTTAATACTAACATAACAAAATCTTCACGATAGTGACAACACTTTGGGTGGTTTGGTTTGATTAGACAACAACTTTGGTGTAATGGTCAAGAAGCTGACTATTAACCAAGAGGTCTCGGGTTCGATCCCCGCACTAAACAAGCATTGTGTGCATGAATATGTCCGTTTGTACTGGTCTGGGTGTTACCTATATGTATTTATTAAAGTTTATTTGTAATATCACTGTTGATTTTGATTTCTGTTACACAAAAGCTACTGACGACGGAGTCAGATCGATGTATGTGATGTTGTTGTGTAAGGAGTAGTAACTTTGAAATTTTCAAAATTGTCAAAAATATTTTTCAAAAATATTTTTTTTTGTATGATGAAACTGAAACCAGTTTCAGTTTGATACCTCCACGCGTTCCTGAGAAAAACGGTCTTGACAGACGGACGGACGGACGGACGGACGGAAAACAAAGTGATCTTATACGGGTACCGTTTTTTTCTTTTGAGGTACGAAACCCTAAAAAGTCATTTCACAATTACGAGATCTTATAAAACTGTTAAATCATTTTTTTTGTGTTACTTGTGTGTTTTTTTTTGGGTTTTGACGTCTGAATTTAATAACTTTCAGTTGTGCATTGTACAAGTGTGTAGGTCGAACGAGAAGCACGTTTAGCTCAATTTTGTAAGTGAAATAACGCTACAAAAACAGGCATGAAATAAGTACTAAGTAATAGTCCTCCTGGCCGATTTTGACCACGGCGGCCAATCTCACCAGAGGAGAAAAGCGCAAAACACAGGTGCACTCACTGTTCCATCACTCTCAAAGTTTCGGTGAGACGGCAATACGATATGACCAGTGAGAAATCAGGCGCAGGATCAATGGCTTAACGTGCTTTCCGAGGCACGGGGATGTAACACCGCCAACTTCCCGACTCGGAGCTGTTTTTGAGAAATTCATAACAGAAAATCTCAGAAACAATTTTGGCTCGACCTGGGATTCGAACCTAGGTCCTCTCGGATGTAAGGCAGAAACTTTGCCACTACACCAACGAGGCAGTTAAGTACTAAATACGATACCGGAAACATTAAAGGTATACTCATAATCAATCGGCAAACAATTCGCACATAACCCTTTGTTTACTACCCGTCATACTTCCAAACGAGTATTTTATAAAATACGAACTGGATATTAGCTCGACACTGGTATGTTGTTCCTGTCTAAACATCCAGCCCCCAATACTGACGAGGCGAAATGTAGATGCATCGCCCACGGGCATCGGCTGATGCGTACTGAGTGAAGCTTGGCTGACGTATGCAAGGGAGTAACAGCCTGTTATATTAATAACTAGCTGATCCCGAAGACGTTGCCACGCCCGTTTTTTTTTTTAAATTTTTTTCTTCGTTAGAACCGTCCCCGTACTACTTAAAAAGAATTGGCCAAATTGGTCCAGGCGTTCTTGAATTATGTGCTTACCAACACATTATGCGCTTCATTTTTATATTGTAGATAATAATAATAATAGCGTTCTAACCGTTTTCGACCACGGCGGCCAATCTCAACGGAGATCAGCCTAATGGGCGTGAGATTTTATAGTACACAAATAAGAGCGCAGTTCGGTGAGAGTGCAATCCAACATGACCGGAGAGAGATCAGGCGCGGGACCAACAGCTCAACGCGCTTTCCCGTGTCTTGACACGGGGGTGTAACAACGCCAACTTCCCGACTCCGAGTTCTGAGGAATTCATGAAGAAAATGTTTTTTTTTGTTTCTATCTCGGATTCCCACCCAGGACCTTTTGGATGTAAGCCAGTAAATTGGCTACTAAACGTACGAGGCAATCCAAAGACAGGAAGAGTTGTACTAATCCATTATCTGCACATTAGCCTCATCCATAGATTTCTAGGTCGAGCAGTTAGTAGCTTCATTTGTTTCGATCCAACGATCCCAGAACGGTCGTCGTCATCTTGCTTGTGGACCTACATTGGTGGTCTCGCATTTCATAGTTTTTTGTATTAATGCTCCGTTCATTTAAGCATAATAATACAACACTACAGTTTGGTTCTTGTACGTATAATAAATAGGTGATTCATAAAGAATCGTATCATTACCCACAAAGAATGTAAGCTGTTGCTATCTATGTTATTTGTTTCAGTTTATTTAATGTTGTTATTTTATAATTGTAAGATCACTAGCGGGGTGAAGGGTTGATAACCTGAGTAATGAGATACAGGTACCATCCTAGTTCATGAATCAGCCCACCATAAATTATTTTTAATCATTTTTTTTATATGTATGTATTTATATAATTATGTACGGTGGCCATTACGTCACGGTAAACACTGCGGTGTCTTAAGCGCTTGTGAGACGGTAGATTTTGTAACAAAAATTGGTAGCCTGGTGTACTGGCCACTGTCCCGGGTTCGAATCCCAGGTCGAGCCAAAATTGTTTCTGAGATTTTCTGTTATGAATATCTCAAAAACAGCTCGGAGTCGGGAAGTTGGCGGTGTTACACCCCGTGCCTCGGAAAGCACGTTAAGCCGTTCATGTTCTGCCTAATTTAACATATCCATTGACATTATTTGTTTTATTTATTTTATCTTATTTTCTGACATTATTTTCTGACATTATTTTCTGACATTCACACTTATATATTGATTAATGAATTAATTTAATGTTTTGTGAAATAATTATTTTTATGATTGTGTTTATGAAATGTATCTTTATGACATTATGATCCAAGAGATTGAAATAAATGATTTGAATTGAATTGAATTGAATTGTTGGTCCTGCGCCTGATCTCTCTCCGGTCATGTCGGATTGCCGTCTCACCGAACTTTGAGAGTAATGGAACAGTGAGTGTATTGCGCTCACATTTGTGCACTATAATATCTCCTACGCAGTTGGCTGATCTCTGTTGAGATTGGCCGCCGTGGTCGAAATCGGCTAAGAGGACTATTACTGGCCACTGTACGTTGAAATATTTTTTTTTAAATCTCATAAGTCCTTCTCTTCATGTTTTTACTGGTTTAAAATCTTTATCGTTAAAGTGAGATTGCTGATATTTACGTGCTGTACTTGTTCAAGCGAGAGCGGCAGTGAACTCTAGTTGGCTAATTCTCTGATTTGGTGCAGATACTGAGAATTTCTTTAAACGTTAAAATTTATAAGCACACTTATTAATTAGCCTTAAGTTCGTAATTTACCGAATTCATGGGTTGCACCGACTGATTTTGAACATACAGGCTTCTAAAAGTCATGAAGGTAATGAATTATAATCTGATGGTAGTGATCATTTTACCTGTGCCAAACATTTGTTTTTTTTATACTCAAGGAAGTGTTAAGTTTGAATGAAAATATTATTTTATACATTGCTCGAAAGTGTCTATACCTATTAATATTAGAGTCTAAATATGACGTTAGAATCGTAACTTTTTGTCTTTTGACTATCAATTTTAATATATATGGAGCATCGCATGTTTACTTGTTTAAATACTTAACAGTTAATATTTATTTTTTACCAGTTGATTTTTATACGAGTGCGCGTGCTATCTGCACCAAATCAGAGAATTAGCTATTTGAACTTGGAATCGACAGTCATTTGTATTGTTATTCTGTAATCGCAGGATGTAAATGGAGAAATCGCAAGATGAAAACGACTTATTTTTAAATACGTTACGGACTTTTTCTTTTCATTCATGTTTAAAAGGATTTTGTTATCTCGTATACATCTGCTTTGACTCACCTTAGTTATATAAACACCCATTTATTTCACATATTGCTGTGTCATATACCAAAAGTGTGACAAAGATAACCCTTCTTGGTATTATTTCAAACATATAGCAACAACAAATTGTCACACATATCGTCGTAACACACATGTCGTTACTGCAAAGGTAATAACACCTTCCCGTAGGGTGGGACAATGACGCATTTTAGAGGCGCGTTTAGAGGCTAAATTAGAAATTTTAACCTCTAAAACGCGAGCTATTACCACATAATTCAGTAGCGTAGCATCTCCCTTGTAATTTCAGAGAAACGGTTGGTTGTACGCGCATATTGAAGCGGGTCTTTTTGACCGCGGGGTCCAAAAATGAATTTTAATGGTCACTTAGCTCGGGATAATGAAGACAACGGGGCGCGGCGCGCTGCCCCGGGCGATCACTCCCCTAGTCTGTTATGTTTGATGGTTATTTTCGCTTTAACCCTACAATGGTCTGAGCCATGCCCGCGCATACCTCTTTACCGACATTGTTTGGAGCGCTCGTGTTTTGTTTATATGCGTTTGCATGCTTAATTATTTGCTTCTGGCTCGCAAAAGGCGAGCATTTTGTTTCGCCAGAATATTAGTTGCTCTTCATAGTTCCTAGAAAACAATTCATTATTCATCAAGCTCAGCTTGAAATAGTACGCGGTAATTACCTTTTGAGAGTAGCTATTACTGTCTGCATTATTCATGGAACATGCAAATTTTGTTTCTTAGGCTATTTTTACCTACTTATTTTGATTTCTTTGCAAGTTTCATTCGAAACTTGAAATGATACACGATTTTGCAATTTCTTATCTTGTGTCACTGCGTCATTTTTACACCATTTGTCATTCTTCGAACTTCACAAACTAACAAAGCCGTACAAAAAGCACGTCTCAAAATCAAACAAGACAATGGCTTTGACAAATGACTCGCACAAAAACTACGCAGTCATCAGCCGTCAAAGCTCCGGTTGTCGATAACAAGGACGGATGATAAATTCTCGTCGAACGTCACGTTGCGGACGACCCGCGTCACGGATGGAAATCCCTACTTGGTAAAACATTGTTCATTCGTTTCATTCTGTCTATCTCTTTCATTCGCGCTCAGATGTCAAAGTGAGTGTTAAATATTTGTGACATATAATAGACGTATTTTGACATCGAATAGATATACTTTTGACATAGAATAAATACATTAAAATACATACATTAATTTGTTAAGACATGCACGCCATTTTTAAATTATTTAGAAAAATGTAATAAAATGTAATCATAGATCTTGCATGTAAAAGATAATTCATATTTTGTACGCCTATAACGGCAAGACATAGTGAAACCATGCTGCCATCTACATCACCATCAGTATAATGCCACCTGTTTCTATCAAATAAATGATTTGATTTTGATTTGAATTTGAACAAAGTGGAAAATAAGGATTGTTTTTACACACATGGCATCACACTGTGCCACGAGCAGTGAAGGGTTACCGGTCTTTATTGTGTAGACAGATACTGGACTTCCAAAATTGGCACGTTTGAATTTTTATGACGTATTCAGTTTTTTGTGATTTTTTTTTTGGATTAAAGGTAGGAAATGTATTCACAGCGTGAAAAAATGTTTGACGGAGGGTAGCCTAAAATTTTAAGGATTTCTGTTTCGGATTTGAATTTCGCACAATCCGTTGTGTGAAGCATTTCTTGCTCTACGGTTCTGGTGAAGCATCTCGTTTTTACGAAAAGTAGGTGAGGTTAGCGGTTAGCATAAAGTAATTGTTCAATACCGATCTATCCTAGAAGCATTCAAACTAACTTTTTCAACTACATAACTTTGATTACTTATTATTATAACTTATTTTTCTTGTCACCATTTTTGAATCCTAATCAAAGAGTTCAAAAATAAAAAAAATCATCACTATTTCAAGTTCAGTAAGAAGACACATTCACATGTCACATTGTGACATTGACACAGATTTTGCAAAAATAATCGTATGAAAATGTTTATTAACAGGGTTCAATAAAAATGTTACAGTCTAAGGGTTCAACTGCGCGGTGCGAGGGCGTGAAGCGGAGATCCGTGGCTTATAGCGGAGGGGAGTTGCGTACTGCGTCTATCCACAAGAGTAGAGCGTAGTTCCTGGTTGTATGTTTCATTGATTTTGGTACCCCGGTCCGCTTACCGGTTTTGTATGAATTTTTAAGCTAGTGCGCATCTCTCTGTCAACTTAAGAAGTCTTGTGCAATCCTATTGGTAATATTACTTCGTTTCTATGCTCCGCGGCCTCGCTCCGCGCCGGTGTTTGGGCACCCTAAGTGTGACTGTACCTTTGAGGTCCGGGGTTCGAATCCCAGGTCGAGCCAAAATTGTTTCTGAGATTTTCTGTCATGAATTTCTCAAAAACAGCTCGGAGTCGGGAAGTTGGCGGTGCTACACTGCCTTGGATAGCACGTTAAGCCGTTGGTCCTGCGTCTGATCTCTCTCCGGTCATGTCGGATTGCCGACTCACCGAACTTTGAGAGTGATGGAACAGTGAGTGCACCTGTGTATTGCGCTTACACTTGTGCACTATAATATCTCCTGCGCAGTTGGCTGATCTCTGTTAAGATTGGCCGCCGTAGTCGCAATCAGCCAGGAGGACTATTATTATAGGCATTGGGGCGAACTAATCCGCCGCGTCGCGGACCCCAGTTCATGCGACGCGAGTCACGCACGTGACGGGTTTAACTTATTCAGATTGACGGTTTGAATTTTCAATATTGACGTGGGTTAGGAAAAGATTTTTTATTCTATTTGGGAGACCGCGCGAAACGAGTTTTTTTTTTTGTTGATACCTGATTTGAGAATCGGATGACATAACAGGAGGACACCGTCTAGAATCACTATATAATATAACGTCATAACAAATATTGGCTATTTTGTTACGCAATGTTAAAATATAATAATATGTTTCCCAAAAAAATATGAAATAAATAAATAGATTAAAAAGTATCAAGTCTGTTAGGCTAGGTATCCGTCTTTAACTAATGCATTCTCCCGGTTCTGATCCATCCGGTATTTACGCTATTTAATTGGATAAGGATTGATGCTGTATTGGTTTAAATCGCTACAAAAATTATCCATTATTTGTCGTAAAAAGTAAATAAAAAAAAATTGTGGGATATCTATATAAAGTAATATACCATCGCAGAGTTTTCTGTAGACCTTTTCAATGTGTACAAATATTTAGTACATTATTTTGATAAATCTCGTCGGTTTCAGCCTGCGTTTGCAATGTAAGCGGGAAAAAAACTATCATTAAGGACATCATATAAGAAACCTCAAAAATAACGGTTTGACGACCACTTTGGTGTAACGGTCAAGAAGTTGACTATTAACCAAGAGGTCGCGGGTTCGATCCCCGCACTGTACAAACATTTGTGTGCATGAACATGTCTGTTTGTACTGGTCTGGGTGTTATATGTATTTATGTAAGTTTATTTGTAATAACCCGCATTGTTGATTCTGATATCTGTAACACAAGTGCTTAAGCTACTTACCACGGAGTCAGATCAATGTACCTATGATGTTATATATTATTAATTAACGGTATTTCTCCAATATTAAATGGATTTTATTATACATACAAACCTTCGTCTTGAATAACTCTATCTATTAAAAACCGCAATCAAAATCCGTTGCGTAGTTTTAAAGATTTCAGCATACAAATGGACATAGGGACAGAGAAAGCGACTTTATTTTACAATACAACAATCAACAAAGATATTATCCGAAAAATCCTACCTATCTTAAACTACTACTACTACTAGGGTGACTCAACGACCCAAAGTGAGTCTTGGCCTCCGACAATTAATTTTTATTTGAAAACTTCTTACAAAACTCAGTATTCACTTTAATCTTATTATGACATTATACAGAGAAAATCTCTACCTTCCCTATTTTTGGGCAAGCCCAGTCCCCTAGTGTTTGAATATAAATTTTACATCAGATCCATATTTATGTACTGCCATTTCGGGCGGTGTGCGTCGCTTAATTTTGAGCAGCCCCAGTAGAACACCTTCGCCAAACAGCAGAGGGCCTATTACGTAATACTTGATAGCCCCCAGCAACACCATCAACACCCCAAATGGCTTCAAGAAAAGAATTTCTATAAAATCAGTGACATTTTTGCGTAATTAGTTTTGTTTGTTTAGTATATGACTAATTTATTTTTTTCTGGACATTATTTAATTTGAATTATTTTATCAGATTTTGTCTTTTTTTTTAATTCATTATTGCTAAAATAATAATGTAAGTGTGACTTTAAATGGACCTATAATTATTATATTTTTAATGTTACTATTACGAACAATTCGCATGCCATAATTTTTGGGAAAATGTGAGGACTTTTTATGGTATCTGTAGGTACCTACCACCTATGTTTTGAGCAAATAAATATTTATATTTCCCAGTTTTGCTAGTAACACCATCGTAATTTGTAGAGGTATATAGTACAAATCAAAGTGGCGTTCCGCGTCTGTCCCTGTCTGTGTGTATGCTTTGATCTTTTAAACTACTCAACAGTTGTTGATGCAAAATTAAAACACACTTAACGAAAAATGGATGCCACAGACCGATGAGTAAGTGTCACGGTAGCTCAATTGGGATAACATTCGCCCGGCTTGCGGGTTCGAGTCCCGAGAGGCGGGACGCTTTTTTTAAGTGTGTTTGAATTTCACATTGTAAAGAAATTTGCATTGTTAATGCTAAAAAATAAAGTTACTTAATGTGGTGTTGGAGGAGAATGGAAAGGATTAGTTGGACGGAAAAAAAAGACTAATGAAGAAGTTTTGAACATCGTGGGAGAAAAGAGGGAAATCCTAAAGACCATTGAAAATAGGAGAGGAAAGATGTTAGGACATCTGATAAGACACGACGACCTTATAAGAACGATAATTGAAGGAAAAATAGAAGGGAAAAGGAAGAGTGGAAGACCTAGAAGATCATACATGGATCAGATAAAAGAAAAGTTAGGTGTCGTGTCATATCAGGAAGTCAGAGAAATGGCATTGAATAGACCAACATGGAAAAAACTCCACCGACAAGAGCATAGCTCTTAAATTTGATGATGATGAATAAGGATTTTGATGCAGTTGTTGTTATAGAAAGAGTTATTCAAGAGAAAGGTTTATATGTATACATTTTATGATTATTATGTTTATATGAATTCCACGCAGGCGAAGCCACTGGCTGGAAGCTAGTAGGTAATAAACTCAGACTTGCTGGGCATTACATTACAGAGTACATTCTAATAAAAATTATTGATAATATTTTTAATTAATAATATATAAATATTATTTTATTATTATTTTATTAGTCATTTAATCATAAATAATTTTCTAAGATAATGCATAATTATTTTCTGTTAAACATTTCACCACTATGGTTTTAACACGTGGGTTGATTAGTAAGGTTGTGTGAAACGCTAGGTGATTTATAAATTAATATACATCATTCTAGTTTTTCTTCATAGGAATGAGTAAATAATATGAATTTCCGACTGAGATTTGTCATAGCGGTCATTTGTTAGGAAATAAGCTTAATTTTTTTATTAATACTTCAATGATCATAATATGTGAGCATGCAAGGTTTTAATGAGCTTTTCAAAGATTATTCAATTCAGAAGCGGTAAAAAAAGCTTATAAACTTTATCATGAATTGTCTTTGCGACTCCGCAGTGTCACCGGTGACACTGCGGACTGGCAGCTACCTTGCACAAAAAATTAGCATGGCCATTCAGCGAGGAAACACTGCTAGCGTTCTTGGCACCGTTGACATTGGTGTGGGTTTGCAAGATGAACCTTTTCTAATTCTTCTTTTTTTGTATTTTAAGTAAACAATTGTTATTCTATCGTTAATTTTTTTTTTTCAAAACTATCACTCAAATTCTCTATCCCAAATTAAGCTACACAGCTTGTGTTATGGGTACTAGACAACGGATAAACATACTTAAATATTTTTTTTTGTAAATAAATCCATAATATACATAGAAAACACCCAGACCAGTACAAACACACATGTTCATGCACACATATGCTTGTACTTGAACCTACATGTCCACTTACCAAGGGTCGCGCCCTTGGTAAGTGGACATGTAGACCACTGCACGAAGCGGTCGTCATTAATGTTGGTGTTTATTTTTGTCGAATTAATAATGTTGCCAATGAAATTGTGATTGTTAAAAAAAAGATTTTCACGCAAAGTGTAAAAGTAAAAGTATTCAGAAACCGTAAATCTACAGCTAAAAGGCCTAATCAGTCGCATTCCCAATTCATAATACCGGTCGTCGCAGCGGTGAGCAGGTGGCCACAATTTGAATTTTTAAATAGCGCCACCACGTTTTTCCCATTAGGGTTCGATCGGCCCCGCTAAATACTGAAACTCTAATTGAATAAACGTGTTGCGAATCCAGATAATCGCCGACCGGAGCCGATGAGGCGCGACTGCCAATCCGATTGGCCGAGTTTTAAATTTATTTAGATTCAAAAGGATTTCGATGGGTTTCTCCAAATATTTCGCCTAACAAGTGCCTTGTTTCAAAGTTTTCTGAATAGCGAAATTACTGATTTTGTTTTTCTATGCTTCATTAAGGGTTTCGAATGGAACATCATTATCAAACGTTGAAGTGGTGACGATTTCAAAAGTTTTTTTTTTTAAATCATTATTTTACTCAAACAATACATTGTCTTTCTTATCTTACTACTAATAAAAACTATTATGGTTTATTAACACTTATTTAGGTTTATTTATATCAATTTAAACTTTATGGCACTGATAGGGATACGATTGGCGGACTTAATGCCAAAAGACATTCAATACCAGCCAACCGCGTATTTTTTTTGTTCAAAACATCTTCGCTTCTAAATAGTACAATATTTACAAGACTTAGATTTATAAGCCGCTTATTAGGGTTCCGTAGTCCGACATGTAACCCTTATAAGATCGTTCAGTCCGTCCTTGTCTGTCACAGCAGAATATCTTCTACGTTTATGGACTGATATGCATGTAACTTGGTTCGAGGATACTTCACATATAGATCTCATTTTTGAAAATACGAAAAATTAAAATTACCCCTTTAAAAGAGTAAAAATAAATAAGATAGGGTTTTCTATACAACACATTTTTATCAGCTTTACCATTTGCAAGTTATAGCCCGCCAAAGTCGTTTAATTTTTTAAGTCTTGGACCTATAAACTTCTAATTTCTCACGTAAAGAAACAGGCACGGAAACTCTTACTTAAAATCAGGTATCCTGTGATGAATACTTTCGAAATTATACTTTACAATGATGACATTGACGGCTAGGGATATGATAATGATGAAAGAAATGCAAAACAGCGCGGTGCCAAAATTGACTACAGAGCCCTAGTTTATGCGTGGTCCGACACACACTTCGCTGGTTTTTTAGGGTTCCGTATCTCAAAAGGAAAAAACGGAACCCTTAAAAGATCACTTTGTTGTCCGTCCGTCCGTCCGTCCGTCTGTCAAGACCGTTTTTCTCAGGAACGCATGGAGGTATCAAACTGAAATTAATATATGATACTTAAGTCTATTGTCCCTGGAAGCTGTAGAAAAATCAACCTTCTAAGCCAACGTAATCAAAAGATACAGCCATTTAGGCCGCTAATTTCCGCAAAATTTTGAAACTCGCACAGGAATCAAAACCTACAGGGTACTTCCCGTAAACTTAGAATCTTGAAATTTAGTACGAAGTCACGTCTTATAATACAGATATAGGAAAAATTACGAAAACCGTAAATTTTCAGTTTGATCATATAAAAAAAAATATTTTTAAAAATATTTTTGACAATTTTGAAAATTTCAAAGTTACTACTCCTTATCTACAGGTTTGTACGGAACCTTCGGTGCGCGAGTCCAACTCGCACTTGACCGGTTTTTTTATTCTTATTTCAACTACAAAGGATCCTTACTGTCAGATTCACCTGCCGATCAATTACTGTTTGAATATATTACCGCAACTTTTGCTCGTTATTCAGCTATTTGCCGTTGACTCGGCTAATTTCGGGTTTAATCAGCCGAGAAGCTAACGGCTCGGAAAACATTGCCGGTAGGCATGAGCCTTCAGTGCGTTACCGATTCGGTATTCGATCGATTTGTGAAGATTCGCTTTCATCTGGCACGGAGATCACGAAACACGCGTTTCATTGTCGTCGAAATATTCATGTGAGGTCGTTATTTGCAATCCCATCGCATGTTTAACTCAATGTCTCATTTGTAAGGGATCATTTAAGAATTTCTTGAATAAGAGGTGCTTGTGGCGATACCAAAACTTAAGCAACCTATGGCGCGGTCATGTTTGGGATGGGGACCATTTTGCTGACCATAAAGTGACGTCTAATTACAAGCATCTCCGTGCTTCAGAAGGCACGTTAAGCTGTTAGTCCCCATTAATATCGATAATTATTAGTCGTTTAGCCTGGTCGGAAGCTCTCGAGCGGCTTAATAACATCTGACAGTAAGGTTGGTCACTTACTTTACACACACCCCTCCACCGAACCGCACTGAGGAGTATGGCTCGCACCACCTCATAGTTGAGGTGAGGCCTGTGCCCAGCCGTGGGACGTATATAGGCTGATGATATGATATGATGATTTAAGAATTAGATTCAGCAATGTATTTCTTTTCGGGTTCGGTTGGCTAGTTTAAGATATTGTGTTACTCTGTGTTTGTAATTTTATACTAACTTAACAATTGGCTATAATATTCTTATATATAAAAATGAATTGCTAAATAGCGCAAAATCTAAGACCTTTTTTTAGCATATCAGTTTTAAACAATATCGTTTAGGTAAACTAGGTGCTCATGTTTACGTCAAGTGAATGAAACTAAAGACACACTTCAAAAAGAGGACAAATTCAACAAACACGCAATGAGGCCAGTATTCTTTGCTAGACCACTGTGGACGCAGCGCGGCACACCTTAAACACACATGGCTCGCTTTGAGCAAAGTTGCTCCCAGCGGGCTCACTCCGGCTCAGCCTGAGACTCGCTGTCTGTGAATTAGCTAAAGGTATATTAATCGAGTTATAAAACAAATAGTGATTACGTTTTGAAAGCTAATTGACGTATGTTTTTTGGACTATAAATTTATGATTCGCTTCTTTTTTAATGTTAAAGAAAAAGTAATAATAATAAAAATACAAACGCAAAATATTTATTTTTCTTAAAGATAAGCTTTACATTAAATGATTCTGTCTGTACCCCTGACCTGTTTAGTTTTTGAACCTAACTTTAATGAGGTGACTTATCTGTGCAGTAAATAATAGTCCTCCTGGCCGATTTCGACCACGGCGGCCAATGTCAACAGAGATGTATGTGTGAACAGTGCGAACAGTGAGAGCTGTACACAGGTGCTCTCACAGTTCCATCATCACTTTCAAAGTTCGGTGAGACGGTAATCCGACATGACCGGAGAGAAATCAGGCGCAGGACCAATGGCTTAACGTGCGCACCGAGGCACGGGGGTGTAACGCCGCGAACTTCCCGCCTCCGAGCTGTTTTTGAGAAATTCATGACAGAAAATTTCAGAACCAATTTTGGCTCGACATGGGTTTCGAACCCAGGACCTCTCGGATGTAAGGCAGTAACTTTGCCACTACACCAACGCGGCAGTAAAGCAAAAGTACTAACGTTACTATTGAAGCGCTTCAAGCTTACAACTTACTTGGTGCGACGGGGCTACCAGCGGGATACAACTAAGTTTGACGACCGATTGGTGTAGTGTTCGATTCCCGCTCAGTACAAGCATTTGTGTGCATGAACATGTGTGATTGCACTGGTTTGGGTATTTTCATTGTATAATGCGTATTTATTTACAAAAAAAAGTATTTAAGTATGTTTATCCGTTGTCTAGTACGTGGGCCAAACTGAAAGTTTTGCGTAACTCATAAATAAAACAATTAATTTGTATAATATTATATTTACTGCTTTTCAAAGTATTCTCCGTTGCATTTTAAGCACTTTTTCATCCGTTCAAACCATTTTTGGAAACACAAGGACCATTGGTCTGAGGGTATGTTTTCTACGTGCTGGTTGAACGCAATCACTGCCTCTTCTGGCCCCGTAAATGTCGAACCTCTCATTAAATCTTTGATTTTTGGGAAAATGAAGAAATCGCAAGGTGCTAGGTCTGGACTGTGTGCGGGATGGGTCACGAGCTCTATGTTTTCAGAAGCCAAAAATGACTTTGTTTTTTTCGCGGTGTGCGCCGAAGCATTGTCGTGGTGCAACAAAATGCGACTTCTAGGTCGTTTTTCCCTTACTTTTTCTGAGACATTGGGTAAACACATAGTGGTGTACCATTCAGCATTAACGGTTTTTTGTTGCTCAAGTGGGATCGTGCAGACAGGACCCGTCTTGGAGAAAAAAAAACGCAATCATTTGTTTGCCCACGCTTCTCGTTTGCCTCAATTTTGTTGGTTTGCTCTCACCTTCAAACACCCACACAGAAGATTGTTGCTTTTTTTCTGGAGTATAACAATATATCCATGTTTCATCACCTGTTACGATGTCATACACAGCATTAGAATGTCCGTGATTGTACTTTAATAGCATTTCTTTACACCAATCCACACGATTCCGTTTTTGTTCTGGAGTGAGTTCGTGAGGAATCCATCGGCAACAAAGTTTCCTAACTTTTAAATGATCATGTAAAATGTTCTGAATTTGGCTCATACCAATCCCCAAATGTCCTCGAATCTCCTCATAAGTGATACGCCGATTTTCTTCAATAAGTCGTCTGACTGTAGCCACATTTTCCTCCGTGATCGCAGTTGAGGGTCGACCTTCACGAATTTCATCATGGAGAGAAACACGGCCGCGATCAAATTCAGCATACCAACGCCTTACAGTGCTCAGATGTGGTGCTTCTCTCCCAAAAGCATTTTGAAGACGAGCAGCGCAATCTTGCGGAGAAAGCGAACTTTTAAAATCATAAAAAATCATCGCCCTAAAATCTTTTCGTGTTAGTTCCATTTTTGCGACGGACAACGAACTTCAATTTGAGATAAAAAACAATTGACAAGTGACATCCCGCCAGAATTTATTTTCATTAACTAATGAGATTTCATGTTTTAAAAAAATATAACATTCGAAATTCAAACATTTACGGGTGGCCAGCTACGCAAAACTTTTAGTGTGAACTAGGTACCCATAACACAAGCCTCGTAGCTTAATTTGGGACTAGAGAATTGGTGTGATTATTGTAAAATATTATTATTATTATATTGTTACGTTCTAGGGGTGTGGGATCTAGATTGAAATGCACTTCTAAACCGATGAAGTAGAGTAGGATTTATTGTACACACTTTACGTTACAACACTTAGTACACAAACATTTATATCGCACTCCAAAATCTTCTTGTCGCAGTTTTCGCTTCGATGTTTACTCGTCGCTTTCCCAAATTAAACTCCAACTCGGTCGCATTCCCGGGCTCCTTATATACCGGCCGTCAAGGACTCCCGAATATTCGGTAGGTACCTACTACCCAGTACGAGACTGTTCGGGATCCTTCCAAAAGCCGTCTTGCCTAGCCTAGACCTTTCTCGAATGTTCGGAATCATAGTGCTATCCTTGTCTTGTGCTGTCTCTGTCACACCTTTCTGGAATGTTCTTAGTATAGCTGCCTCTCTCTAATCGTGCTATCTCTTTCACTCCTACTGAAAATTACGTCATATACTGAAGTGGGCTTCAAAGGCCCATAAGGGGTCCTGAAAACGCCTGAAAACGGGTTTTCAGGTTATGGCGTCATCTGATAGAGGGTGGCCTGAAACGGACTGAAAACATGTTTCAGGCGCCTGAAAACAACGGCAACTTGGGTGAAATTTCGATAAACTAGTATGTGTTAGAGAACTCTCTGAAACGGCCTGGAATGGTATTTCAGCCTGCTGAAAACGCCCTTAAGGCACGGAAAAACACGATCAAAGTTTTAGCTCTAGCCCACCGGCGTAACAATATTTATTATTATTATTATAAGTCTCTTGAAGTCACAGTTGACCTAATAAAGTCTACTTAGATTTTAATTTCACGAAATAACATGTAAACCGTAACATATCCGCATTGATTACACCCACTAGGTTCTTTACTTTTTGTTTCATTCAAGTGCTTCTTATCTTCAAAATTATAACATACCCTAAGGCGCATAATGTAAAACATTTTCTTCCAACTCTAAACATTGTTAATATCTACGAGTAATAGCTACCATTTATTTTGCAACCCTCAGCGCATGCCGTCGGAATTCAATTTGCGAAATGCTTCATTAAACATATTGCTCTATAAGAAAGCAATCCGATTGTACCCCATTCCTAACAATAGACATGCATTTAATTTGCACACAGCACGTCGCTAACGACTGTACTTTTATTGTAACCAAAACCCTCTTTTCTATAAATTAAAATGGCAACCCTGGGTTTCTCAATCAACCACAATCTAATTTCAACCTTATACTAACGGAATATGGCGTCCATTCTTTCGTTTCGTTTTTAACAACCATATCTTTGCTCTAGTTGTCGATGAACAATCAACTCTACGGTCTTTCGATAGAGCTTTAAATTTTGTTCAACATAGTTTCTTAGCAAAGACAACTTTTTCTGGTTTGTCAGGCCGTATTACGACTCCATAGAGTTTCATTTACCTTGTCAAAGTTTGAGCCGTTTTTACAGTAATATAGTTAAGGAAATCGCTAGTTATGGCGAGTCGCATATAACTCACGGAAGATTGATAGGTAAAGAGCCAGTTTTGGAGTTGGATAACTAAGTTTTTGCTGTTTAGTCGCGAAAAGTTGCGTTAGATAACTACAGATACAGCAAAAAAATGACACGAGATGCGCACTGTCAATGTGATTTATAATATTTATACTTGTACCTAAATGTCTGAGTTTGTTTTAAAAGTATAGGTCCATATAAAAACACAAATTATAAAATATACTTTATCACCGCGTTTTATTGAGGCTAACATCATCATTGTCATGACTTCCTGTTCATGCACACAAGTTTTTGAAAACATTTGGTCAAAATCTCAAATTCGCCGAATACTGATGAACAGTCAGTCAGACATCATCATGATAATGATGATGTACTGATGACTGAAGGACTTATCTATTCTATGCAAAAAGTTAATCCACCGACTTTACATAATAATATGAATTAACTTTAAAAGCATAAATGTTTTTACGACCTCGTAAAAAATATGGGCCTTTACGTTTTATTGTGAGAAAACGAATGCGGCATTGTAAAATTGTAATAAAATATCCACATTAAAAAGTCGTAAATTATTATTTCTATCGCAAATGTGATCATGAATCACACACTTCAAACGGAGTAGGGAATATTTTAATATTTCGACTTCATATCAAAATATCACAGGGTTGTACAGTTCGCACATACCAAAACGCAATTATAAAACCTCTGTCGTCAGCTTACGGTTCACATAAAGGGATTATTTTCGTGGGTGTACACTTACAGCCGGAGGGCACATAATATTGGGCCTCTTTGTTCTCTCTGATAACGCATCTCCCAATTAGCAGTAAACCCCCTTCTAAACCTTTGTGGGACCTTTTGACAGACGTATGGACGTTGCCACTTAACATTTTTTTGTTTTCAAATGTCAACGGGATTTGGAGATCCTTTCGAAATGCGAAAGCGAATGTCAGTTGCAAAGGGTTAGTTGTGTTGACACACTTTAAGGTAAAATCAATTTATTTTTGGTAAATATAATAAGATAAGGGCACTATATGAGGACCACACTGGAGCTTATCATTCAAAGTAATGATACCAAAACCCAAAACAGTTTTTATCGCGTTTAGTTTTGTTTAATTTAGTTTTGGTCGCGTTAAGCAAAAAATTGTTAATGGTGGACCAATGAAGTAATCGTGAGAGAGTACTATATACATCGTCAAACGATTCTTTACCCATTAGGGTTTTGAAAAGTAATGAAGTATCATCAGCAAATAACAATATTTCATAAACACCGTCGACAAAGTATATAGGTCCCAATATCGAACCCTGGGGCACTCCTATTCTAAGAGGTGCTCCAGGAGACTCTGCTTTATTGAAAAAACCTTTTGTGTTATCTCAGTGAGATATGAATTTAATAATGTACATGCATCAATTGATGCACAATAATGACGTAGTTTTCTCAACAAGGTCTCATGGTCAACACAATCGAACGCTTTAGAGAGGTCACAAAAAAAACTTTTGCATCATGCTTACTATCATAGGCATCAAATATTTGTTTCAACAGAGCGACTCTTTGTAAAACCAAATTGTTTAGTATGCAATAAATTGTTTCATACTTACTATAGCTGATTGAATTTATTATTCTTAATTTTTTCACTAAAAACCGGTAAGATTGATATTGGTCGCAAAGAGGGGTATTTTTTTTCGCCAAATTTAAATAACGGTTCTATTTTACAAAATTACCTTGAATTTGGGAAATTGCCTTCATCAATACATTTTTTAAAATGATTGCTAAAAGAAATGCTATGCTATAAATTTAATAATAGGTAAAGGACGCTTCAAAAAGGTTGTCTAGAGACGATTTACCTGATCTAATTACTAATTTAGAATATTTTTATAATCCTTTATTATTTTTATCTTCATTTGATTGTACGTAAATTTGGAGACAACTGATTACAACTTACAACATGAATAACCAAGAAATAAAGAAAGAATTCATTTAACATTGCTTGCACATGAGCAAGCAACCTAAGAAGAAACTAGTTAATATATTTATGTTAATCGAACTCAGTGTGTTAATCCTGATTATTTTAACACATAAAGTTGATAGCGTAACTTAGATAAATAAATAAATAATAAATATATTTCACAACAATCACACCAATTCTCTAGTCCCAAATTAAGCTACAAGGCTTGTGTTATGGGTACTAGACAACGGATAAACATACTTAAATACTTTTTTTTTGTAAATAAATACATATTATACATAGAAAACACCCAGACCAGTACAAACACACATATTCATGCACACTTATACGTTAGATAAACTCAAAGTACGGGACCCTCCCTCAAAACTTTAGAACTGCTCTTGACACGCTTCCATTGATCATGCTCTGCTGATGAGAGTAGTGGCGCCGCTCTCCGCAGCAGCCAGCGTGAAAATAATGATGAAACGTGGATGCATTAACGGTTTTTAATTCTCTTATCAGCCTATATAAGTCCCACTGCTGGGACGACTAATGTCTATCGATATTAACCAGGACCAACAGCTTAACGTGTCTTCCAAAGCATCTAGATGCTTGTAAATAGACGTCACATAAATAGTCAGAATGGTCATCCATCCCAAACATGATCGCGCCTTAGGTTGCTTAACATTAGGTATCACTACCAAAGCGCTGCAATCACTGCACCACAAGCACCTTAACGCTTTTTATAAAACTTAAATTATAGTGAAATACTGTTCAGCAAATGTTATATGGGCTGCCACGTCCGAGAAAGTGTTCTTTTTCAATGGGCAACAACAAACAATTAAAAAACTAGGTCAAAAGAACCTTTTATGTATCGTTTTTAATTAATAACAAATAACGTTACATAAAACGTAATAACGTTATATGTAACGTTGTTTGTAACATTTTCAACGCTTGTTACACCATATATGTTTTATTGACTCTTGGCTCATATTTTTAAATGTTTTTCATTATTGCGTTTTAGTAACAACAACAAGCCGAAAATTAATTATTACAATTCAATTGGGTAATTTTAATTATTTTACGTTTAGGGACTTTTACTGCCCAACATAGATGTTATGTAACCCAGTTTAAAAAAAAGTAGCCAAAATTATGGAACCATTCAGCATCCTTTCTGACTTTAGTTCTAATTGCCTGATAAGTTAATTACTAGGTTGGAGCGATGCCGGTGTGCAATGACCTTTATTCACCACATCTGCACAGTTTAATTTAAAATCTGTGCGGGCTCAGATAAGAGTCTAGAATTGAATATATATTTTAATTGACGACCCCTTGGTGCAGTGGTCTACATGTCGGATTTCTAAAACCAAGGGTCGCGGGTTCGATACCCGCACAGTACAATCATATGTGTGCATGAACATGTGTGTTTGTACTGGTCTGGGTGTTTTCTATGTATAATATGTATATACATATTTACAAAAAAAGTATTTAAGTATGTTTATCCGTTGTCTAGTACCCATAACACAAGCTTCGAAGCTTAATTTGGGACTTGAGAATTGGTGTGATTGTTGTGAAATATTTATTTATTTATTCCCAGGTGGTGGTGATAACTATCACAATGATCGTGGTGAACCTCGGCGGCGGGGAGTGGTTGGTGGTGGGGGAGTCAGTTTGAACGCTGTGTCGCTGGTCAATTTGGTGAGTTGTCGTATTTTATTAATCTCCAACGCGAGTGAACCAAGAGTTCGACTCATTCGCTCTTATTTATGTCTGCAATTTTTTCCTTCATGTGTTACTGAACTCTTATGTGGTCCAAAATTTTAAGCCCCCATTCGCTCTCGGGCCTATGTACGTGGCTTTGTGTGCTAAAAATGGTCAGGAAAGTCGTAAAATCACCCATCCCAAACCACCTTACACCAAAATCTTGAACGTTAGCTTAGCTCGCGTACTAATCGCTGTTCCCTTTTAGCCTTGAATTTTAAGCTGGCGGCTGCGCGCGACTTCGTCCACGTGGACTTTAGATCTTTGCCACTGAGTTTCATACAAAATTGCGTCTCCTATTTTATTCCCTTTGGGATGAAATTAAAAAAAAATACCTTTTTTAGGGGATGCCTACGTCATTGTGTCTGTAAGCATGCAAAGTCTTAATATTGACAAAGTTTTGTACAAACTTTCATCCCCTTTTATATCCTATTGGGGGTAGAATTTATCGAAATCCTTTCTTAGTGGATGCTTACGTCATGACATCAGCCTGCATGCCAAATTTCAGCTCGATCCGACCAGTGGTTTAGGCTGTGCGTTGATAGATCATTATGTCAGTCAGTCACCTTTGAGTTTTGTTTTGGCTTGGGCTGTGCGTTGATAGATTACTATGTCAGTCAGTTACCTTAGAGTTTTATATATTTACATGTGTTATTGGATCTCTCAACTCGCATATATCTTACAATATCGAGCTCTTGCGCTTGAATTCTAGAGTTGCATTATTAATTACTTGAAAAAATATAATTATATAATCATATAGTTATGATACGCCAAATTTCAGCCCGATCCGACTAGTGGTTTAGGCTGTGCGTTGATAGATCTCTATGACATTTTGGGATGTCTAATTGGATCTCTCGACGCGCAAATATCTTACAATATCGATCTCTTGCGTTTGAATTGTAGAGTTCCATTTGATGATAGTTACTTTACGTTCGTGTGAGCAGGTGATGGCGGTGGGCATCGCGGTGGAGTTCTGCTCGCACCTGGTGCACAGCTTCAGCACGGTGGGCGGCGGGTCGCGCGTGGCGCGCGCCGCGGCGTCGCTGGCGCGCATGGGCTCGTCGGTGCTGTCGGGCATCACGCTCACCAAGTTCGGGGGCATCATCGTGCTCGGCTTCGCCAAGAGCCAGATCTTCCAGGTGAGTGCGTCGCTGGCGCGCATGGGCTCGTCGGTGCTGTCGGGCATCACGCTCACCAAGTTCGGGGGCATCATCGTGCTCGGCTTCGCCAAGAGCCAGATCTTCCAGGTGAGTGCGTCGCTGGCGCGCATGGGCTCGTCGGTGCTGTCGGGCATCACGCTCACCAAGTTCGGGGGCATCATCGTGCTCGGCTTCGCCAAGAGCCAGATCTTCCAGGTGAGTGCGCTGTGAGAGCGGCTGTGAAATGTGATTATGTAGTTTTAACATTGAATTCACATACGGACGAAGACTAAAACGTCGTAAGACCTCAAACTTTAAGCGTTCGCTTAGCGTTATTATGATATTTGTTACCTTAATGTTTTGCACAATGCTCATCTCGAACGCAAACGAGTCCAAGGCTCGCTTCGCTCGCGCACTAATTCAAGTATCAATTCGTATCCTAAAAAATGGTCTGAAATGTGATCGAACCTCGAGAATCAGACTTTTTAAAATAATATCGTATCGTAATCGTATGGCATTATAATGGAACTCAAAATATAGCTTATACCCGAGTATTATATGTATGTACATATAAATGTTTTGCTAGTTCCTATAATTGAGCCCCTTCAAAGCTAATTCGCTTAACGAACATCGCCAAGGAATTATTAATTTGTCAAGCGATTAGACACGGCCAAAGTGAATCCATAGTGACGACGCCTCGGTAATAAACTTGTCTAAGTTGGTTCCGAACGGATACCCAACTAAAATTATTTCCTTTAACCACAAGTCGAACAGGTCGTTGAGGTGTTAAGGAAACAGATCAGTTGCAGCACCCTAATTCACTATTGAATTACATTAATTCATATACGACCCGATCATGAGGTGCTTGTGGCGCAGTTGTTGCAGCGCTATGGTAGTGATATCAAAAGTTAAACAACCTAAGGCGCGGTCATGTTTCGGATGGGTGACCATTCTGACCATTTAAGTGACGTCTTTTTACAAGTATCTCCGTGCTTCGGAAGGCACATTAGTCGTTAAGCCTAGTCAGAGGCCCTCGGGCGGCTTGATAACATCTTACAGTAAGGTTGGTCAATTACCTTACATGCATCCCTCCACCCATCCGCACTGAGCCCGTGTGGTGGAGTATGGCTCGCACCACCTCATAGTTGAGGTAAGGCCTGTGCCCAGGACTTAAATAGGCTGATGAGAGAGATGAGAGACCCTATCATATAATTATAAAGGCTATTAACAGTTCATCAAATATTAATCCATCACTCAGACCATAAAATAACTACAGTCAACTTTAAATTAAAGCCAACCTAAATACGGAATAAAACAAATCTAACCCGTACAATTTTTTATACATAAAACCAGGCCTCAGCTCGCAAATACGGCCACATTACTTATTCAAAGCTTCAAAAGTCAATATTACCCATTTTCCATTAAAAAGCGGACTCAATTTTATTCCCTAAGCAACAAGTAGGTACTCAGCCATCTTATTTGGAGCCAATCAGCAATTCAAAATGGTTGGGTCGGACACTGGCTAGCTGGAAAGCCATATAAATCTTATTATTAAACTTTGGGCCAATCCAAACGGCGACCCTCGGCGTAATCGCATTCCCATCGCTGCGAAAGTTAGCGATCCAGAATTCCAAGTCAGAATTTCAGAAGCAATGGATGGTAAGTAACTCGATTGAAGTTTTTAAGCAGCGTAGTTAGAACACCTCTGGGCGGTAAAATGTCCCCTTATATCATGATGGTGGCACATTTAAAATTCATTTTTGCCAAATGTCACTTTATTCTGAACTCCTGCGAGAGTTTAGGGACGCATTTTTATGCGAAATCAGATTATCTTATAGCTAGAAATCGGCAGTTTGAGGAAGGAAAAAGTATTGAGTAATGAATCGGTTAAATGAGTAGAACTTTTAAATGTAAAACAAAAATTTTTTTTTTGTCCAAAATGATCACGCTAAAACAAGGCTAAGAGATTTTTTCTATATACGAGTACAACCTTTTTGTAATTAAATTTAACGTCAGGCACCTTTATTCTTAAAAGAAAACGTGCTCAATGGATTAAATTAAGTTAAACAAAAACTTTCCGTTTTTTGTATTTTATCTTAATTTTATGTTTATTTATTTATTTTCATTTGTATCTTTTAATTTATTTATTTTCGTTTTTAACTTTAAGAAATGTTACTCAGTTGAAAATCTTCAAAAATTTAAAAACCATAATAGTAGTCTTTCGTTTTCTAACATTTATGACCAAGGTGATCTGAATCATGCTTTCGATGAATTCTATGACATGTTGCTGCTGATTTATAATCTTTGTTTTCCGTCTGAAAAATCAAAATGCAATGCATCACCTAAGCCACAATGGATGACAAAGGGTCTTAAAAAAAGTTGCATTATGAAGAAAACACTTCGTTATAAATATTATTCGACTAAATGTCATGAAAATCGGTCAAAATACATAACCTATACCAAACTATTTAAAAAGTGTATTGACATATCCAAAAGAATTGCTAATCAAAAATTTGTAACAAAAAGTAAAAAAAAATATATGCAAAGCCACTTGGACGGTCATAAAAAGAGAAACGAGCGGTTCAAATACTATAAACTGTATTAATAACATAATATTTAATGACAAAGAAATTACTGAACCTGCGATTATCGCTTCTACTTTTAATAATTATTTTATAAATGAAGCTTGTAAGGTAAACAATAATACAGAGGAAAACACAGTAAAGACCCACTTATCAAACAGTATTTTTCTAAAACCAGTTGACGAAGAATACATAAAAAATGTTATCGTATCACTAAAAAATACACAATCTGTAGGTTACGATGGTATAAGCACAAATGTTATTAAATTGTGTAAAGACGAACTTAGTCAAGTGTTGACTTTTTTAATAAACCTATCATTACAGACAGGACAATTCCCTCAGAAACTAAAAGTCTCAATCGTGAAACCACTGTTTAAAAAGGGTGATAAGCGAGATGTTACTAACTACAGACCGATAGCGCTTTTACCTATACTTTCCAAGATCTTCGAAAGAGTAATGCATGATCAACTGACAAACTTTTTTAACAATTTTGACATTATAAAACAATGTCAATATGGTTTCCAAAAAAAAAAATCTCCAACTCACGCGGCATTTTACTTAGTTAACGAGGTTATGCAAAGTGCAAATATGTATAACTATACGACTTTAGTATTACTTGACATGTCCAAAGCTTTCGACTGTGTTTCTTTTGATATTTTACTATCGAAACTTGAACGTAGTGGCATAAGAGGACCTGCACTAAGTTGGCTAAAATCTTACCTGACAAATAGATCGCAATATGTGGAGATAACGCAACTTGACTCTAATTCTACAACTCAGGTATATAAATCAGATAAAAAATATAATAAGTACGGGGTCCCACAAGGAAGCGTTCTTGGCCCGTTATTATTTATATTGTATATAAATGACTTGCCAAATATATTAAAACAAAAAACCATTCTTTTTGCTGATGATGTTTCTATTATAGTTAGTACAGATAAATCGTTTACACTAGAACATCACATAAATGACATTATAATTACGTTGACATCCGTAATTGAGTGGCTGGACAACAATAATCTTAAAATAAATATATCTAAAACCAATCTTATTAATTTTAATAATTATAAAAATAAATCTATTGACATAAATTTTAATGGACAAATTCTGCGGAACGCTAACAAAGCAACATTTCTAGGTTTAATTTTAGATTCAAAACTAAGCTGGAAGGATCAAATAGAGAAGGCTCACAACAAAATAAATGGGTTTGCTTTTGCTCTTTACAAATTAGCTAAAGTTGCAAATGTTAGTACTGCAATTACTGCTTATTATGCCTATGTTGAGTCAGTTTTAAGGTATGGTTTAATAATATGGGGAAATGGCTCTGATATAAAAAAACTATTTACAGCTCAAAAACGATGTATAAGAGCCATATGCAACATAGCGCCGGATATATCATGCTTACCTTATTTCAAATCACTTCAAATACTGACCTTACCATGTCTATATATATTTGAAGTGGGTGTGTTTGTCAAGCAAAATATTCGAAAGTTCAAGCAAGCGAAGGATTTGTATACAAGATCAACACGAAATGTTAATAGATTAGTATTGGAGGTAGTCCCGAAAACGAAGAGATTTCAGAATAACTCATATGCAATGTGCAGAACTATTTACAATAAAATACCAATGAGAATGAAAGAACTTGAACTAAATGCTTTTAAAACCTCATTACGTAAATGGTTGTTAGATAATGCTTATTATAGTGTTGATGAGTTTTTGAACCACAAAGGAGCATAATGGAACTGTTGACATTGTTGCTGCTTATTGATAAATAATAATTAAAAAAAAAAAACAATAATGCATGTATATATATATATATATATATATATATATATATATATATATATATATATATATATATATATATATACATGTATTAAACAATAACTTTTTGGCAAAGAATGCACAAAAAACTTTTTAACACGAGTATGCTGTACAAAAGACTGTACAATTTCTGAAAGAAAGTAAGTGGACTATATTTTATATTGAAACGAGATTATGGGGACAACACGAGTCACAAATAAAGCGGCGATAGTCCCAAAAGGAAACAACATTTTACCCTGAACATCATTCATTGTGGTGTCCCAATTGAAGTTTATTTGGTAGTCTCACAAAATCCTTCAAGTAAAGACGTGCCATTTGGGCACTGTCATGATTGTATTTAAAATTTTAATTAAAGCCACAAATAGCCTGTAATAGTACTCGCCTTGAAAATTGAAACGATAGGACTAAGATTTCCCGAGGTCAAAAAAAATTTTTTTTGGCGCCATTAGCCTGGTAAAATATAAGTTATATTGTATGTTATGTAACTTAACAAAAGTCACTACGAATTTTGTTAAGTTATTTCTTACCTGTTGTTATGATTTTATGATAATAAAGATACTTTAAAAACAAATACAAAAAACAAACAAAGTCTCGAATAAATTTTTAGAATAAAATAAACTTAGGTTTGCCATAGTTAATGCTGGACCAATATCTAAATAAGTGGTACTAAAACTGTAAATGCTATTGAAGTACGCATATGAGCCCCCTTTATTCATGTTCAATTTGACGACCGCTTGGTGCAGTGGTCCGCAGGTCGGACTTCTAAAAAACCAAGGGTCGCGGGTTCGATCCCCGCACAGTACAAGCATAAGTGTGCAATGAACATGTGTGTTTGTACTGGTCTGGGTGTTTTCTATGTATAATATGTATTTATTTACAAAAAAAAAGTATTTAAGTATGTTTGTCCGTTGTCTAGTACCCATACCACAAGCCTCGTAGCTTAATTTGGGACTAGAGAATTGGTGTAATTGTCGTGAAATATTTATTTATTTAATTACTATCTCAACACACTGTGACAGTGAAGGAGCAGTTTTGGGAGTAAGTACCACTGTTCATAAATTCAGCTTTAAATATTTTATTTTAACTTCAAAGCAAAACTTACATTGTGATGTTAATTAAGTTTATTGATAGAAGTAGGCCTACTACACCAAGTTAAGCTGTGGAAAAGTTTCGGTAGCCGCTGGCAGCCAGCCAGCCGACTTGTAGAACAATGCAGCAGCACTTACTAGACAACGGTCGTCGACACAGCTGTACCGATGCTTTTCGAGCGATTGACCTTTTTTTGTTGAGCCTCAACGTAGAGAAAACAATTTGGTAGGTCAGCTGGTTGGATGTTTTGTTTGGCTATTTTGGTGTAGTATCGTCATGTTTTTTTTTTGTAAAATAGGTCTATTAACGTTACGTTCATTCCCTGATAAATCTAACCCTAATCGTGAGCAGCACAGTGCCACCGCAATTTTTTCAATTCAATTCAACTCATTCATTTATTGCGGACAACAAAAATCCATGGGTTAGTAATACAATGGCGCTTAATAAACTAGGTGTTAGTACTAACAAATATGTGTATTAAATTCAATAAAATTAAATTAATATTTTCAAAAACAAATCAAGAAAAAGATGCCTCTTAGATTTTGGATGTGATTGCTTTATTTGCTCTGGGTGGGTGTTTCACGAAAAAAAACCAACGTATCTATGGGTCCAGTTTAATACGCTGTAAAATTTAATACGAAAAACTTTTTTTTTGCTTTAATACGTAGTCCTGAGATTTTAGTTGCATTTCAAAAACAGTGCCTAATACGCCCAATTAAAACTCAATACTGCTTAAGGTATCACGAATTAAAACCATTGGTTTGTCGAAATATGGATTGTCTACAAAATGCATGTCTTCTCAATAACGCGCTTATCGCAACAGCAACTTACTGTATTCTTCTACCAGCGTGTCCGCTATAACAACAAGCCACTAAGCTCGCATGTAAATTTTCAAAGGCCCAATTGTTGCCCCAAGCCGCAATCTTGTTCGGACCTCCCTAGAGAACCACGGGGTACCCCTTCGGTGGTAATTCGATATATCAATCTTGATTCGTGCGGTTTTCCTTGTGTTGCGACAATAGCTGATTTTTTAAAGGAGATAACTGACTTGGGTTTGTTTGTTCTATTCTTGATTAAAGTCTTTAAGGTTATGATATGTAGTTCCTTCATTTTGGGGTATTTATCGTCATTTTATACTCTTGATATATACGTAGCTGTAAAAGTTACGTATAATATACGAAATTTAAGTTTCAATTATATAAATAACTAGCTGACCCGCCGAACTCTGTTCCGCCTTTGTGGCAATTATTCCTCCTGCCACAGGATCCTAAATCCCACTAGGTGGCTTCCAACTACTGTATGTTAAACGGTACTGAATTGAATAATTTTGAATTTAAACTTTTAAAAGGTGATTAAAGTCTATACCACGAACCACAAAATATTTTATTTTATTAATTATTGGGAAATTTTTGGGTTTTAACATTACATCACTAAATAGGTAATTAAAATAACACACAAACCACTAAAGTTTCCTCAGCTTAAATAATACTAATTAATTATAATATGGACTAAACCAATTAAAATTTTGTTGAAAAAGTTAAACTGAACTGCAAATGTTGTACTCAATACGTAATATGTACCCTCAACTTGCAAGGAAAGGCTTGCACACCCCCAAGCGGGTAATTTTAACAGCTGATAAGGGATTCCTCTTCAATATACTACACAGATGTAAGTCACCTCATTAAAGATTCAAAAACTCAACAGTCAGGGGTACAGAAAGAATCACTTAATGAGACAGGTCGCAGTGGCAACACAGCAAAACGGAAGGATAACTGTAGAGTGCTATAGATTTGAGCGGACACATCAAAGTTGAAAAAATTGTTCCATCAAATAAAAACTCTCCTATAAATCACTATTTGTCTTGAAGACAATGAAGAGAATCAATAGTAGATTATTGAACGTGTTGAAATGAAAGTACATTGATTGCCGATTGCATTGGTTTACAAAGAATTTGAAAAATTAATTGCATTTTTTCTTCAGACTAATCCCTCTCCAATCAGCAGGAAATATAGCTTAGCAATTGACGCTGACTCCCAACGGAGTGACGGGAAAGATATCCTAACGGAGTTGCCTGAAAATAGTTTTCAGTTCCGCGAAACGCTTAGCAAAGCCTCGATAGCGAAGTCCGAATCGAGTTAACTCTACCTCGGTCGACGGTAATGAAACGATGTAAAATTTAAATCGAGTTAACGAGACATTTCCAGTTCTACTGAATGTAAGCAAAATTATGCCCTCATCGCCCTGGTTCATAGTTAAGGGTCGCACGTTAAGCGTGGACAATTATTGTACTTAGTAGTCGAAAAACCAATTTGGCCAACTAATTTTCACATGAAAGTTTATTTTAAAATGTAGTTTCTATAAAAAAGAGATAAAAATGAGATACATTTTGGATTTGGATCAATTTTTGTTATGACCAGTGTATTTTGAATTTGTAAAGCCGCAGTGCTATGTACAATTTTAGCAAAATTGTCATGATTTTTACGTGAAAAGCTTTTTTTAATGGTTAAACAAATTTTATTTATAGTATTTTTTTTTGTTATTTACGGTGTTTGGCTGTTCATTTATTTGGTACCATCTAGTTTTATTCCAGTTGCATTCTTTAAATCAAAAAAGTATTTCACTTTCTGCTTACAAAAATGTTACGTAGGACCTTTACACGAGTATTTCAACAGACATATTTTGAGAGCGCACAAAAGTGCTCTTTCATATTACATTTCCGTAAAACTCTATTTCAAGTGCACTAAAGGATGCTAACTCGGTATCGTCATACTTACTTATTAAATTCCATTCAGAAATTATGTATTTGGAGTTGTCTCGACAGGTACATGCTCGCTAGCTTAGAAAATATAATTGATATACCAGCTATATCAATTATACGTGGGACACTCAGGAAGTTTTGCAAAATTAAACATTTTTTTTTTTAAATTTAATACTGAATTTTAGGTAGAACTATTGGAAATCTATTAGTTTAAGACAAATCACCGCTAATAGTCCCTAATTAGAGGCATCCATTCTGCTCAAAGCGCACACTTCAAGAACAATCGAACCGTTCCTTACGCTCCTCAGAGAAAACCTAGTGATTTCTCACTGTTATTGCTATCGATATTTCAGGTTTCTTACCGAACATTTTTTTAACTTTCAAATACATTAAATTAGAACATAATATTTAAGGTTAGATGACCACTTTGGTGTAATGGTCAAGTAATTAACTATTGACCAAGAGGTTGCAGGTTCGAACCCCGCACTGTACAAATATTTGTGTGCATGAACATGTCTGTTTGTACTGGTCTGGGTGTTATGTGTATTTATTTAAGTTTATTTGTAATACCACTGTTGATTCTGATATCTGTAACACAAGTGCTTAAGCTACTTACCACGGAGTCAGATTAATGTATTTCATGAAGTTGTGTGTTTATTCATTTAAGGCGCTTGTGGCGCAATTAGTAGTGACACCAAAGTTTAGAAGATCCTTAGGCGCGATAAGTATATGCATGAGACAGGATGGGTGACCAGTCCGATCTTTTAAGTGACGTCTATTTATAAGTATATATATACATAATTAATTTCTGCCATCGGAATTTTAAGTCACAGAAGACGATACAACCCCTTCGATATAGCATGAAACACTGCAACAATCATCAACTAAAATGCTGTGAGCAATGATAGATTTGCAAGCATCTTTGTGCTTTGTGCCGCACACGTTTAGTTTTTTTTAATGTTTATTTGCACTACTAATATTAGTTTTTAAGATATTGTGTAATACTAACAATGTATGGATATGGTCAGAAAGTATATGTCATAATTATTATTATTTATTATACACGTAGTAATACTTTGAAACGCACAACAAAGGTTAATCAGTCAGTCAGTCACCATTAAGTTTGACACATTTAGATTTGGAAGCATTAAATAATAAATATTTCACAACAATCACACCAATTCTCGAGTCCCAAATTAAGCTACGAGGCTTGTGTTATGGGTACAAGACAACGGATATACATACTTAAATACTTCTTTTTTTGTAAAAAAAATACATAATATTATACATAGCAAACACCCAGACCAGTACAAACACACATGTTCATGCACACTTATGCTTGTACTGTGCGCGGATCGAATCCGCGACCCTTGGTTTTAGAAGTCCGACAAGTGGACCACTGCACCAAGCGGTCGTCAAAAAAGCATTAAAAACATTAAGTCAAAACCTCTCTTATCTCTAAAAAAGCTGCGCTTGTCGATAACAAACAAACACTACACTAGTTGGAGCTGTTAGCGTGCTCCACTTTGACTATCGGATAAATCCTAGTAATCCAGCGTTGAGATTGCAGCTGCTTACGATGTAAAGTACCTACTGCAGACAGTTTGTACAACACGTGTATTTTCCTAGCATTGTTTTGGAGTATTTTAAATGCTAGAAATCTGATTTACAGATTTGAAGTCTGGATAACTAACAATGGGATAACTACATATTTTTAAGAGGGGGTTGAAATTTCACTTATTTGCTTACAACCTCTAATTCAGAAGGATAAAAAAGTATTATATTTGTTCCTAAAAACACGACACACAACAGAACAAAATCTAATTGTTACCCATTTATCGGTGTTTTCCCAATGCGTCTTACCAGTCTTAACCTACGGAGCCGAAACGTGGAACATGCTCAAGCTGGCTCACCAACTACACTCAGCGTGCTATGAAAAGGTCTATGTTGGGGATCTCATTAAGGGATAAGATCCGGAACGAAATCATACGACATAAGACTAAGGTAACTGATGTGGTCCAAAAATGTAGCAAGCTAAAGTGGCAGTGGGCCGGCCATGTCTGTCGCAGAACCGACGAGAGGTTGAGCGGAAGGTTCTCGAATGGAGACCACGCTTAGGTAAACGTAAGAAGGCAGCTGGTAGTGACTGGATGCAAAGGACGGGAGATCGTGCGCTGTGGCGTTCCTTGGGTGAGTCCAGCAGTGGACTGTAACAGGCTGATATATCTGACCCATTTATAATAATTATACACTTAAGAACGACTCTATTACTGAGCACCTGATTCATCTAGAATATGACAACCCGTTACCAATCTGCAGTTCTATTTTCTTACTGAATTCCTATGGAAATTTATCGTAAGAATCGGCTAGATTAACTAAATTAACCAAAATCCGTTCTAATCGATAGGATTAGGTAGGACTAAAATAGTTTTAAATTTTTATACTCAAATAATATCTCTCATCAGCCTATATACGTCCCACTGCTGGGCACAGGCCTCACCTCAACTATGAGGTGGTCCGAGCCTTACTCCACCACGCGGGCTCAGTGCGGATTGGTGGAGGGGTGTTTGTAAGGTAAGTGACCAACCTTACAGTCAGATGTTATTAAGCCGCCCGAGGGCCTCTGACCAGGCTTAACGACTAATATCTATCGATATTATCCGGGACCAACAGCTTAACGTGCCTTCCGAAGCACGGAAAGCGCAGCAACCACTGCGCCACAAGCACCTCACTCAAATAATAAAAATAAAAAAATCCTTCCTTCCTTTCGGGGTTGCATTTTATCCAGGGCCACCCTGTATAAAGCACTCAGCTATGAGCTATAAAACTGTTACTCTATCCCAAAGGGCCACAAAATACTTTGTTTTCAGCACTCAAAGCCGTACACCGTTAAGTAAATCTAGAATGTTTTTATCGTTCCTTCAAAGTTTTCTGAGTAAAAAAGGTAGAGACATTCCGACAGGTGCCTCCCAACTTAGTTGTTTTATTAAATTACAAAGTATTTTGTCGAGGCTAATATTTCGCTTCGTTTGCTACGAGTTTATATCCGGTAGCGTTTCAACCTACTTTAAAATAACACATTTTCTCGAACAGATTCTAGCCTTACAATTCAACACATTTGGTTCAATTTTGGTTACACTTTCTCATTTTGTGGTAACCCGGTGTGCTGTTGTGTGTACTATGATAGCGTTTGGCAGTCTACTACAGTGTAGCCTCCACTCCACAATTTGTCGGCCACGCCTTTTCGCTGCTCCGTATTAAGAACGCTTTCAGACCTAAGTTAGGTCGTTGTCGATTGAATTAGTAGCTTCAATTACATTTAAAGTTGTTAGTGTTTCGTTTTAAAAGAAAATTTACTTGACAAACGCTATCAAGGTGTTGCTACGTCTGAGGTCCCGCATTTCAATCCCAAGCGACGATAACATTGAAAGATATTTCCGTTTAGGCGATTGTGCAGGTATTAAATTTATACTTCTTACCAACACACGTGTGATACCAAATAACGGTTTTTTCCCGAAATAAAGTACATACAACAAGAGTCTAAATACTTAAATAACAAATCGTCAATGTCAGCAAAAGCGTCCAACGTTGACTGATGAATTCCGAAGGTCAACTGTTTTTAATTAAACGCCAAAATCTTTTGGCATATTTTCCCAAACAGTCGGCTTCGTTATTATTCATATCACCTTCCCAAAACTCGGACGATTTATCACGGGTGTTTAATAGTAAAACAATTTATTTACCATTCCGTTTGTTGCCAACCTGCGCCTTTGTTTCTGTACAAAACAAAGGCGCACAGTAACGCGAAAGAATTGTAATGGTAATACCATGCAAATGCATCGCGTTGGAATTATTAAAAAATTTTAGCGCTCACATAAAAGCGAGCTGAATTTACGGCGGGACTTTTTGTGAGCGATAAAAATTTCAAATAACTCGGATAAGAGTGTACTCGACCTTAACTCGGAGATATCTCTCTGGACCGGTTTATTGGCGATTTGATAGACGCAGCTATTTGACGGCGTAAAAGAATTGACAGATGAAACCTCGAAGTGAAACCGTTTTATTGTTAAATATAATGTTTATAAGTTAAATAAATGATGAATGTGTCAGGCACTAAACTCACGAGGTTGAACATAACAACTTTATTACTCGTCAAGTCGTGAAATGAGTCGCAAATACATTTTATTGTTATGCCGTCGCGTCTAATAATATATTCAGGTTGAATCAACTACTGCATCAAAACTATTCGAAATAAATGCTAGTAATTATATATCAATAGTAGCTTTTTGTGTTCATTTCTAACAACTCATACTTCACTTACCAAATATTCCATGTAGCAAGGGTTGAACAGCTACCCCGTAGTCGATGTGCAGTCCCGTAGCAATTCTTCGTAGCGATTGTTTCGTAGACATTTTTAACGTTTTAAACACGAATTCTTTACTTTTGATTGTTCGTTTTAGAGTGACATTATTAATGCTTTAATAGATCTTATAAAATATTAACACTGTGTTTTCATGTAAGTAAGTTGATTGATAAATGTGACTAAATTTTAATTTCAATATTTTATTTTACAAACTACTAACCTGCTTAGGTAGTATGTGTATACGTTTCATCTTTCCGAAAGTAAGCGAATAAAAACAAGCAGTTCACTCGCAAGAAGTAGGCAATTCGGGCGTCATCCTCAAGGTAAACTTTACGCCGTAAGCCGCTTACTCGAATTCCCGCTGTTACGTTCAGCCGATTTAAATTTGCGTTGGAGATATAATATTACGTTGAATTTAGACTTTTAAAAAAATTGCGTTCCTTAATTTAAATCTTAAGAAAAAAAAACCGAAAGTGACAGCTTACTTTTGTTACCTTAAACAGCTAAAAATAGCTAAATATGCCTTTGTTACAAAAAAATATATATATGTGTAGTTTTTCGTATTTGCTTCAATATTTGTTAGTTAAATTTTCAATTTTAAGTTAGTCTTTTTAGGGTACAATTTGGTGAAACAAATAAAAGTCATCGTACAAATTACTATAAGTTTAATCAATATGTTTATCATGATATAGGTATACACAGTATCGGGGCCAGACAGCTGGTACGGTAGGTAGCTAGCGATATTTCTACGGATAAAAAGGTATTCCATACAGAGTATCTACACTTCAATCCATTTATTGCACTGTCGTCCCAAGAGCCTTTTGACACATGGGTTCACAAAGGTTCTATTCATAATCTAGTTGGGCGCAAAAGTTGAAACTTTATTTGTTGTATAAAGACGGCAAGATATTTTTTCTGTCAGCTCTACTGTTCTTTGCTATATTGCTAAACATTATATTAAGCATGTGCTTGTAAATTAAATGAAAGACAGATAGTAAAACCACGGCTTGCTTTATAGATATATTGATAAGAAAGATGTTTAGTGGAAGTAAGTAAACCTGAAAATATTACGCATTTACGAATGCATACGGTCTTCCAAACATTCGAATCTAGAGTTCATCAGTTTTGTAGGTTCATTTTATGCATTTAATTGTATGTTATATTGCGAAAAAAAGCCTTTTTTATGTTTAAATGAAATCCGTTTCCAAAATCAATTAACCCTCTCCCATATTCACCAAGTTTTAGATTTACTTATTTACACAAATGGCAGAAAAAGTATTGCGCGTCCCAACCATCATCTGATTGGTCTTTTTTCGTACAAAATCACAGGGAATCCGAACAAGAAAACATTTGGCTAAATTGGGTGCGAACTATAGTGACGGAGGCAACACGACTTCACTTGTATTACGTTCTATTACTTATGCTTGATTAGTTTTTGGGTCAATGTGATGGAAAATAACCATAGTTGTTGTATGTATTTTTGTGAAACATTACTTATTGTCATGGTAAAGTATATCGCAAACACACCTGAGTTATGTCATCTTCGTAATAGCAACCGTTTTTTTTTTTTAAAAAAAAGAAGAATGCTCAATCTTGAGTTTGAACTGTAAGCTACTTTTATGTCATACTGATCTAACTTTTAACTTTACATCAAACCACAACTACTTTATCGTATCAGGAGAATCTTGACATTTTCACACACCAATTGCCACAAAAATTATATTGTTAAAACGTGTTAGATAGTTTTTCGGCCATTTTAAATAAGGTTATAAAAATAACGTCTTATGATGGCTAAGTTTTATGCCCAAGGATATGTAGTTTAGTATACAGGTAGTTAAATAATATGGGTATAAGTTAGACAATCATTTCATTGTAGACAGTTAAGCAAAACGTATACTGTTATTTTTGTTTAAGGTGAGCCATGATCTCGATATGTCTATGGTATTTGCTGATTCTATGATAATTCGTTAATGATTGAGTAACCTTTATTGCACATGTCAGACCATTACATCAAACTTTCTGATCATTCCCAGGGAACATTATTATTGCTGAAAGTTATCTATTAGGACATAATATACATTTGCGGTAAATACTGCTTAGTAAAACATCGTATAAAATGCGTTTTTACATTCTAATGACTAGAAACTGCTTAGTTATCGTTGTTTTCAATTTACCCAACATTTTTACAGCTCTATATCGTTAATAATCTAATACACTTAGTTTTTACATATGCTATACAAATTTTCTGGTTTCTTGACTAGACTAAATTTAAACTATAAACCAAAAACTGTAGATGTATTACGAAAACTAATGAAATTTTCAGTCTTATCGTTGAATAAAAACGAAATTGTATTTAGTTTGGATAATGCATCGTGACAAAGAAATAAGCTGTTCGAATTAAAATAAAGTCATGAAAATTGCTCTGCTGATTGCAGCAGCACTAAAGGGGACCAATATTGATACGAATTCATAATTTACGACCGGACAGGACCTCGGAACGTGTTAAATAGTTGCGACTGGGTGTAATTTTTCACGAAAATATATTCAATGGTCGGAAATATACAAATTTTACTTAACGGGATGAGCAAACGTTAAAGTAAAATGGCGCTTTCAATCTCATAAATTATTGGTAAACACAATCGCTCATCGTATTACAATTTAAATTGCTTAACATTGCACCCCGCGTATATCATCATTCTTCTGATCATACAATACTTTGCTATCAATTAGTAGTAACATCGGTATGGTAACTTCAAGTATCACTAAAACTATAAAGATTTGTTAAGTCTAAGGTAGGTTTGTGTAGTTTGATAGCTCCTTCCCGCTCTTGTACATGGAAGTGATTATGGGGTCCAGGTTGTGGTACTCCTTGCCGGAGCGTGGACGTAGCGTGTTGGTCGGTTGACGGCCCATCCTGAAAATATTAACACTCTTTCAAATGCACTCATTTGTCAATCAATTGTCTTTTCCAAGAGCTGACATTCCTAAGCATGTATAAATGTGTGCAATTCGACAAAAACCACGTCTCGCTACCGTCGGTGGTAGCGGGACATGTTGAGATATTTCTCTAGCTGCGATACGCCAAAATGTATGAAGCAATCGCGCTCAGTGTGAAAAACTCCTTTCGTAAATAGTATTTTATGTTTGTTACATGAACCTTTGGTTTTGCATGAGTTCTCACCTGATTCCCGTAGGAGTATCCGATGATGAGTGCGATGATGTGAGTGAAAGGGTTTCTATGTAATCCGACATATCAGACGTGCCACTTGAAGTGCTGTGCGTATCCATTACACCTGTTAAAGTAATACATGGTCATTTATTCAGCTCTTAAATAGTATGACTGTAAAAAATAGTGGTAAAGTAAAATTACCTTTGAATTGCTTAGGAGGTAGCACAGGAACTTCTGCTTCTGCCGACGAAGATTTTGCAGGTACATTAGCTTTATGGATTTGCATCGATAAATCTCTCAAGTCAGAGGACTTTGACTTCCTTGGTAAAGAAGAGTGAAGACATCCCACAGCATGTCCTCTCATTCTCCTATGCAGCATGTACTGGTACCTCGAATGACCAGACGTTAACGGCATCTCGAACTCATTGTACTCCCCTGCACCATGTTTCATGGAACAACTGGACACACCAGAGTCATTAGAACTCGAAGAATCCCTGTTTCCACCAGACTTGCAAGGGACGCTCGATGATCTCTTGATTTGAGCATGATCCATATGCTTGTTTCGTAAATGTGGAACTTCTTGTATTGAACTCTCTTCCGACGTCTTATTTTCAGAGCCAGATGATTTGCAACATTCGTGACACTCTCTTTCATTATCACACGGAGACGAAGATCTTCTATTTTCTATTGCAAGATTTCTTAGAGTCTCTAGGGAAGAAGACGTTGCATGACTTCCAATACTGCTATCAAATTCTTTTAGGTCTTCAAGCAACCGTGCTGAGTCTACAGAACTTGATCGTTTCTGCATGGCTTCTCTGTTACACGTCCCAATAAGACTAAAGTTTTGAGATCTGTTGGAACCATTTAAGACTGGGATGCTAAGCGATTTTTCAATTTCTACTCTTTGCACCCTATGTATTGGATGTTTCAGACTCTGTGACCAGTTAGGATTAGGAGACATTGGAGTATAACCAGGATTAGGTCCTAAAGTTTTAGTAGATGTACATCGCTCTGGCGAAGGTTCCATAAGTAAGTATTCGTCGGCTTTGTTTTTGATTGCGTCGTGGTGATTGTGTTGTTCGTTTTGTAAGTGGCCAAATTTGGTGCAAAGTCGCATTTTCTTTGGTAACTCAGTAACTCCTGCATTGGCATTAGCACTCAAAGCATCAAGTTCACTTTGAGTGACGCCTGCTTTCTTAAGAAGATCTTTTGCATTCTCGTAATATTCTAATGACAATGCAAACTCGAGGTTTTCGTAATTCGCGTATGCTCCTTCAAATTCGTTTTCAGGTTTTGGTTCAATATTTTGGTAATTTGTGTAATCTTGTTCATTAGGTAGACTAAAGACAGGCGTTTTATCACCCATCGTTCCACTTTGCCTATTAGTTTTCCTAGAAACGTCAACGGTGGCATAAATTGCCATATCCTCTGACTTTTTGTTTGTTAATAATTCAGTATTTACCTCACTGTTTGCAGTCTTTTTACAGTATGGAAGACTTATGAGATTATTTGCCCAGTTTGTGACTTTTTGACAAGGACATTCGACGGGCTGCAGATTTTCCGTACACTCGACTACAACAGGCTTTTTTCTCGACCCGAATTTAAGTATGCAACCACAATTCTTTTTGAGAACTAATGAACCTGGACTTGAGCTGTTGGTAACTTGAAATAAATCATCTGCTAGCGCTTGTTTTATTCTTTTTGGGGTGTCGTAATATTCTGCATTATCCACCTGGAATAGAAATAAATATGAATTGACAACATTACAAAGGTATCATTTAGATTTGAGTCAATTTAATAATAAACTTTTTGAAATATTGATACTTTTATACTTACCTCTGTGTGTTTAGTTTTAGGTACATCGTAGTTTTCATAAGGTCCTACTTTTGGATTGTTCAAAAAGTTATCATTCATCGCACATGCACATTCTTGTGAAGGTAGAGGCGCCGGTGGTTTCTTTTGTTCTAGATGAGTTGGCTTAGGTGGCCTTAAAGGTGGTTTATCTTTACATCGGCACGCTTCTAAAGATTTCTTGATTGCTCTTGGTGTCAAATACTCAGTACTATTTGAAGAGTTGTCAGACATGCTTTCCGGAACTGCCTCCATTGTCCAAGCTGGGTTAAAATGAGTTCCAGGCTCTAAAGCAACTGTTGATGATCGAGACATAGCTCCGAGTTTTGTCAAACAGTTGTTACACCGTTCTAATGTTACATGGTCAGCCCCACTCCATGGTGGTCGAGCTCCTATTTCAACATCATTTGGACAGCGACTGTCATGTTCATCAAAACCTCGTCTCTCGTCTGAAGGCCAGAAAGGTGATACTCTTCCACGGTCATCACCGTAGAAGTTCTCTTCGTACAAGCCGCTCGATGTGTCTGGCAACGATTGGTCGACTGGATTTAAATCTGAGAGTCTGGTGTTCGGCCGGGATTTTGTTCCATGTTCGTTGCCTGCAAGAAAGTTAAGAGTGAATGAATATCAATTGTGCCCTCACTGATGAAACCCAAGCTTATGTCAAAATATTTTGGTGCCATGACCACTTTGGTGTCAATAGTCAAGAAGTTGACTATTAACCAAAAGGTCGCGGGTTTGATCCCCGCCCTATGCAAACTTTAGTGTGCATGAAAATGTCCGTTTGTACCGGTCTGGGTGTTTTAAGTATTTATTTAAGTTTATTTGTAATACCACTGTTGATTCTGATATCTGTAACACAAGTGCTTTAGCTACTTACCACGGAGTCAGATCGATGTATGTGATGTTTTTGTATATTTATATTTATTTATTTGCTTGCCAAGAGGTGCTTGTGGCGCAGTGGTTGCAGAGCTTTGGTAGTGATATCTAAAGTTGGGATGTTTGTGATGGGTGACCATTCTGACCATTTGAGTGACGTCTATTTACAAGCATCTCCGTGCTTCGGAAGGCACGTTAAGCTGTTGGTCCCGGTTAATATCGATAGATATTAACCGTTAAGCCTGGTCAGAGGCCCTCGGGCGGCTTAATAACATCCCACAGTAAGGTTGGTCACTTACCTTACAAAACACCCCTCCACCAATCCGCACTGAGCCCGCGTGGTGGAGTATGGCTCAGACCACCTCATAGTTGAGGGGAGGCCTGTGCCCAGCAGTGGGACGTATATAGGCTGATGAGATATTTATTTATTTACCTGTACTTTTTCTTGAATTTCCAGTTCTCTGCAAAGATAAGTTTCCTTGGGCGGCCAAGTCGAATGCATCAGTAATTTCTTGAGCTTGGTCTGTGATGAGGAGATGTAGACCTTCACCCTTGCCACAATGAGAGCCGCCTTCAAAGCAGAACCTTCCGTCTACCACTCCATAACGCCTGTTAAACAAAAAAGAACTATTAGAGGATGTTAGGTACTATTAAAACAGACCTTCCTTCCTTCCGTCCTTCTTTTGAAAATCTTACCGTTTGCCATGCGATGTCATTGTTACAAATAAAGTAAATTACTCATGAAGATATCATAAAAACTGACTATTGTTGTAAAACTAAAAAACTAAATAACTATGTCACTTCCAACAACAAAGTAAGTAAGTAGTTCCAATAACAAAGTCCGTAGACATCCGATGCTATGCATTTATTATGAACGTTATGAGTCGCGCACTATAACTAAGTTCACATAAAACAGCCAGGAAACAATACTTTCGGTTTTTCATGTTATTTATGCGTAGTTATTAGGTAACTGTATGAACTTGAAATGTGCGTAGATTTCATGCATTAAATACTTGTAAAAACAATTTTTTTTTTATTTCTTAAGGGTTGTACTGAGGATGTATTCTAGTATTTTTTTTTTGCAAGTGTTTGGAACAATATTGCTGATTACTGGACATACTAAGCCACAAACGATGTTAAATATTATTTATTTCCGTTCAATGTTGTTTCCACAGTATGAATTTTTTGTTTCCGCTCGGTATTATTTAGACTGATCTTTCTAATCTATTTTGGCGCTTATAAACCGAACTCTAATTCAACTCTCTCTACTTACAGTAACTATCCTTTTCACATATCTCAAACGCACATTAAGGCTACTGAGGTCACACAGTTTGCCGGTACTAAAACATTTAGCGTTCGCTCTGTCTTCACTAAAAACAAGACCTTGTCTGGCTAATAAATTTTAACTTGTTAAACTTACTTTAGGACGAATAAGACTTAAACGTTGTGAGCTTAGTTAACATTACAGTGCTAACAATAATGGTAACGAGTGTTTTGAGTGTTCTGGAGTTGTGCAGTTTAAAGCTATGCTTTTCAGTCCGTTAATATGAAAGGAAACATGAAAGTTATTTTTAATTTGCTTGTTACAACATGTTGTTAATTGAACCCAGCGAATCTAGTGTAAGTAGGTATGTATCAGTTGCAGTGGTTAAATGGACTGATGATAACGTAAAATAGGTACCTAACCTCAGGTAGGTATTGAATGCAATTTCGAATAGAAAAAACAAGTACAACAAGTTCTATTTCCCAATATAAATACTCAACCTATATAAGTAAAACGCCACATGTCCACATGATATAGGATAGACAATAAACCACGATCATCCACAGATCGTCTATAAAACTGTTTTATAACGTCTGGCCGCCGGCGCAAGTTAACTGCCCCGACTTCCGGCGCCGCCGCCATCTTGTCTTGGCCGCCATTTTAGATTGTGGTCGCGCTGCCAACTGTGCGGCGATAATGCACTGCGGTACATAAACCGGATTCTTTTCGAATTTGGAACGACTTGGCTCTATTCAAATTGTATGGAGTGCGTGTTTCTGGGTTACGCTCTGTGAGTTTGTTATTGCTGTGTTTATTTCCTTGTCTTTGAAAAATACGACTTGCAGAACTGATGTTGTTTTTTTTTTATAAAACTGTGTATTGCTTAAAGTGGCTTAAATAAAAGGAATATGCAATACAAACCTCAGATGGGCCAGTTCCCATAAACCGAGCAAGCGAGGAGGAACTCCGCTGGTCAGCGCAAACCTCTTCCCTTGCAGATGAAGTCTTGCAGGTCCTGCTAGCAGCTTCTTGGACGTCCCACCGACCATCACCAAGAACTCTTTCGACGACCCAAGTTGTCCCCCCACTTTGACTTGCCAGGAGATCAGCCTCTCTCGAGTTTCAAATGCCAAGACTACAGTAACGTCTTGACAGATGATGGCGATCGTGTTAGATTCCTTGTCAAGTGTAAAACCGGATTCAAAGCCTAGGAAGTGCTGAAGGGAGAGAGATGCCTTGGTCTGCCCTTTCTTGTACCGGTCTTTGGGGTCTCTGTACAACTGGAGGTGGAGGCAATCTGTAACAATAAAATAATGAGATGTTAGACCTATTGCATGGTAGTACCGATATTCGGTTTATAAAAGAAAAAAACATTAGCAGGTTATTTGATATTTGAGTTCTAATAACGACGATTGATGGAGTTTTTTACGATTTTATGTACTTTGCGGAAAGAAAGTTCACGGTTTTCTCATAAAAGAAAGCTAAAAAAACGCCAAAAAATAAAACAGCATTCATAAGTTATTGCGCCCTATGTTTTTCGTTCTGGACCAACCAGCCACGTACTCATGATCGCACATTAAAAAGTTTTAAGTACGGCCATAAATTATTTCATACGAAAGTCGGACTTAACCGTCGACTTCTTACAAAAAACGCTAAGTGAAAGAACTCAATCCACCCCCGGTTTAACTAAGTTTATTCCAAAGGACGGGAGAAATTTCGACCTCTTAATTGAACCACCTCGTGTAATTGGGTAGATTTATCGTCTTTTATTACATTTTTAAGATTACTTATCTGTGTATTATACGATATCTGTTATTGTGATGAAATAAGGTCAACACGTTTTATGATTCATACACTTAATAGTTTTGCGATGGCGTTTAGAACTATTTACTATATGGACAAAGGAACCGGTAAATTGAGAGTGGAGATTGGTGCACATAATATTTATCTTGATTTTATTTTTTTAAATGTCAATTATAAAAAATAAGATAAGCTATTAGACAATCTATTAACATCTTACATAGAAATAACCTAAGTCATAAGAAAACAAGGTGACTACAAACGAACGGCAGAAAATGATAGGATCTTTCTCGTCACACTTCAGATACGAAAATAATAATAGATTACGATAAATATATAACCACAGCATACTTATCACCTTCTTTTCTATAAAAATCAACCTAACGATTTCAATAGGTACCTACTACTTATTTAGTACTGATTCGTATAGTAGTAGTAGTCCTCCTGGCCGATTTCGACCACAATCTCAACTGAGATCAGCCAACTACGCAGGAGATCTTATAGTGCAAAAGTGTGAGCGCAATACACAGGTGCACTCACTGTTCCTTCACACTCAAAGTTCGGTGAGACGGCAATCCGACACGACCGGAGAGAGACCAGGCGCAGGACCAACGGTTTAACGTGCTTTCCGAGACCCGGGGGTATAACACCGCCAACTTCCCGATTCCGAGCTGTTTTTGAGAAATTCATGACACAAAATCTCAGAAACAATTTTGGCTCAACCTGGGATTCGAACCCAAGACCTCCCGGATGTAAGGCAGAAACTTTGCCACTAAACCAACGAGGCAGTCAACTCGTATTCGATTCGTATGACTGAGCGCCGAGAACAGGGTCCATTACTTACATTAATGGCTTTTACAGATTAATTAGAAACCGTTTCGCTCCGGCATCGAACGTTCTTTGTGAGAAGAGGTCAGGCTACATGTTACCTAGAAAAAGAATTACTGGTAAAGGAGAGATAAAGAAATAACCATTGAACAAGATGCTGTTATGTAAGATTTGAATGTGTAGTTTTTGTAGTTATCTATAGACGCCAAAAATATAAATAAAAGCACGTGCAAAATTGATAGATTTATAAGAATTCATCACAAATTGACTTGGATGACATACCTATAGAAAAAATATATTTTCTTATTATGTATTTACGAAATGCTTGTTATCATAGCGGCCTCCTATCTTTTATTTATTCTTTATAATTCAAATTTTCAGCAAAAAATTGCGTAGCTATCGAAACTTTGAGATATACCTTTTATTTTACACACGTGCATGAACATGTCTGTATGCACTGATCTGGGTGTGATATGTATTTGTTTAAGTTTATCTGTAATACCACTGTTGATTCTGATTTCTGTAACACAAGAGCTTATGCTACTTACCATGGAGTGAGACGTGTATGTGATGTTGTTGTTTATTATTATTATTATATGTCTACGTTATTTATTTAAAAAAATATTGCACAAGAAATGTGCAAAGGGTGGACTTAATACTCAAAGCATTTTCTGCCAGTCAACCTTAGGGTCATGCAGAAAGAAGGCAATGGGTCCAGTGAAAATTTAATGAGAAAGGTAAATTTTATTGTGGATAACAACGCAAAAATAAATTAACATAATATATCCCTATAATATCGTAATGTCGCTAAATAAAAGTAAATATTTAATTATATTATAATATACAAAAATAAATATCAATCAATTATTAAATATAGTAAAAAAATATTATAAATTAATCGTTGTTTTCCTTCGTTTGCGAATACATTGACCCTGAACTTAACGCATAACGTTTTTTACGCAACCTTTTATACAACCTTTAGAGTCACCCTGAGCCCCGTCGTATACCACACGCAACATGGAACGGCTCTCTCAGACGTATTTGTAAACATTTATGAACGTCTGCGAATCTACCCTTGAAAGTAAGTATTATAGTAATTTGAAAAAAAGATAACCTAAAATCTACATCAATTGAAAAGTGCCAGAATCAGATCATTTGCTTCTTATTGTATGAGTATAACTACTTGATATACATTTCAAAACGGTATTGCATTGGTTTTTACTGATCAACATTCACTTAACATTTTAAATCCATTTTTAATACCTATTTGATGGCAATAAAAAAAACCTTTATCTACTACCAGTAGGTACCTATTTTATTTAGTAATTAATTAGAGAAAATACTAATAGAACGCATATTATTGCGTTTCGCCAATTCATGATGAAAAACATTCAATTCTTATGATTCCAAAGACGTTTTAGCCAACGTTTTGACGTGACAACGTCTTATAAATTGGTTTGCCGGGTGACTCTTCAAGAAACTGCGTTACGCTGCTCCGCTCACGTTCCGCGCTCACAATGAGAGCGAGTGAGAGGCACGCGTCCCTTCGACTCGGGCATGGTTAGCCCGCCTAAGAGCGAGTGAGACAGACATAAAAAGTGAAAGGCACGCGTCCCTTCCACTCGAGCACAGTTAACCCGCCTAAGAGCGAGAGAGACAGAGCGAGAGAGAGAGAGTGAGAGAGATAGGCATACACACCGGTTCATGTTATACGAATGAATATTCACATTAAAATTATTTTACCACTCAAAGTCATTGTCACGTAAAACTTTCGCCCGTATACCGACTTAACAGGCAACCAATTTTTTTATTAACATGACGTCAAAATTATCCACAAGTATGCGAATACTTTCTCATCTCATATTATGATGGTAATATCTTTATTGCGGAGATGACTCAGCTCTCCGAGCGTGACTCGCATCGGATCTTCATAAAAAATGGTTCTTGTGATTGGTAACAAGATAATTCCGACAAATGATGCGATTTTGTAAGTGTTTTATGTCAGTGGGCTTATTTTATTTAAGATACGGTGTACCTTGCTTACACTTTACCATTTTTCTACAGTTTTACTTAAAATTTACAGTACTTTAAGTTGCAGATAAGCTGATTGCTGTTAAACAGCCCAATGACTTTCTTAAAACATTTGTACAAATTATTCAGACTATTACATTAAAGTATATGCGGAGGTGCTTGTGGCGCAGTAGTTGCAGCGCTTTGGTAGTGATACCAAAAGTTAAGCAACCTACGGCGCGGTCGTGTTGGAATGGGTGACCATTCTGACCATACAAGTGACGTCTATTTACAAGCATCTCCGTGCTTCGGAAGGCACGTTAAGCCGGACCAACGAACTCCCGGTTAATATCGATAGATATTAGTCGTTAAGCCTGGTCGGAGGCCCTCGGGCGGCTTAATAACATCTGACAGTAAGGTTGGTAACTTACCTTACACACACCCCTCCACCCATCCGCACTGAGCCCGCGTGGTGGAGTATAGCTCAGACCACCTTATAGTTGAGGTGAGGCCTGTGCCCAGCAGTGAGACGTATATAGGCTGATGATGACATAAAAGTATATGACATTTCCTTTTATTTGTCCTTCCTCATTTCGTCTGTGTTTCTATTTACCTCCCACGTGCCCGTGCAAAGTTTTCCCTTAACGTTCCAATTCGAATGATAAGCACCGACTCGCAACTTATTACTGAAATGTCAATTCCGAGTTACCCCATATCTACATCGAACTTACATCGGCCCAAAGCAAACATACGCAAACACAAACTTGTGATATTAAGACGAAGCCCGAAGCCTTTGAAGGGTATCACGTAAATGTTATATTGGAATTCACAGTTACATTCACCTTCTCGTTTTGCGTGAGGATAAGCAGGTGTTTATATTTTCTGGAAATGTTTTTGTGGATTGCATAAACATGTTTCGGTACCAACAGTCGAATTTGTATTTAAATATCGTTTTAGTGGCTAAATTCATTTCAATTTCTGTGCATTTATGAGAAAAAGAGCGGCTTCGTTTATGAATCGAATTTTAAGAATGAAATAGTTAAACGAAAGTTGCAAAATGGTTGCCTTTGATCTTTGATAGGTGTGCGATGTTATTTATTTGAGTAGGCAATATTGGCGATATATTTACATTTAAATGTAATCTTAGTAGCTTTTTTGTGTTTTTGTGACAATTGATTACCGGAATTAGCCGCCCGGTCATTAAGTTGTAAACCGATACTTTTTTTGGAATTAACGACTTCTATTAAAATGATTTTTTACTAACAAAATCAGAAGATTCGCATGAGACTAACATTTTTATAAAAGTCACGTCACGCACAAATTGAGCTTAAGTTACACTAAGCTCCTTAAAGTATATTCGTAAAAGAAGAAAAGCAAAGGTATTTTATGCAAACAAGTTTTACAAAACTTAGATGAGTTCATAAAATATTCAGTGGTGGTTTTGTTAACACGTGTGCTGGTTTTGTTTGTGTATTATTATTTTATTCGCTGACTTCAAAGAAACTTCGCCCGGCGGGACACGAAAATATTAAAATATTTATCACAGATAAAGTTACTTTTGATGTAGGCGAGTCTTTCGAGGGTTGTAGAGACTGAAAAGCCCTCTCCAGTGAAGTGTTTGAGATAAGAGAGAAGAAAATTGGAATTAATATATTTGAATGACCGAAAATTTCAGATTGAGAAGTAACAAAAGATTACTTTAGGACTACGGAATTTTATTTCCTAACGAAGATTTTTGTAGATGCTTTCTTTAACTGAAAGTTTGCTTGTTTCCATTCAGATATAATGATCAAATGATGTAAATCATTCATCATGCCAATGAAACTACAAACACCACTAACCAACAAAAAGGTCTACTTAAGTTTCTTGTGAAAATTTGACTTAAAAATACCGTAGGTAACAAAGGAGAAAATTTCGCATTTTTAAAATGTTTAGTCAATGGCATTCACATCCTGAGAATACTTGCACAGCGTGATCAGGAGATATCTAATGGATAAAGCACTAACAAAAGCTAAAAATTGATAAACTTGTTCTTATTAGGAATTCATGCAAGATTTAAGAAATGGATGGATTTAAATTAAACAAATACGTTTATTCACTTTAATTAAATTAATTGATCAACCGAGGTGCTTGTGGCGCAGCGGTTGCAGCACTTTGGTAGTGATACTTAAAGTTAAGCAACCTAAGGCGCGGTCATGTTTGGGATGGGTGACCATTCTGACCATTTAAGTGACGTCTATTTACAAGCATCTCCGTGCTTCGGAAGGCACGTTAAGCTGTTGGTCCCGGTTAATATCGATAGATATTAGTCGTTAAGCCTGGTCAAAGGCCCTCGGACGGCTTAATAACATCTGTCAGTAAGGTTGGTCACTTACCTTACAAACACCCCTCCACCAATCCGCACTGAGCCCGCGTGGTGGAGTATGGCTCGGACCACCTCATAGTTGAGGTGAGGCCTGTGCCCAGCAGTGGGACGTACATAGGCTGATGAGATCAACCTTTCGGAAAAGTTATTTTATTTATTTTACAAAGTATTCTTAAATACAAATACAAATACAAATACATGTTTTTAAGAAACTAAGAAATTCTGCTGATCTAAATACTTTAAAGCTGGTCTACTTTGCTTTGGCACAGTCTTTACTTACTTACTGCATTACATCTTGGGGAGGGGCCTGTTCAACACACTTCTTGAAACTCGAACGAGCCCAAAGGGCAATCTTGAAAGTGATGACAAAAAAGGGTTTTCGATATCCAACTGAAGATTTATATAAGGACTGCAAAGTACTTACAGTCAGGCAACTATATATACTCCAAATGACGCTCCGAAAGCATCGTTCATCCCCAATACCCGAAAAACAACAAGTGAACAGAAAAGGAAGCCGACGAATAAAACACAGAGTATTTGAACATGTGCCATGCAGAACTGCTTTCGCCAGCAGACAATACCATTTTCGCAGCACCCATGTATACAATAGGATTAATAAGGAATTAAAAATATACTCAATTAATTCTAAAAGAAGCAAAATGGTCTTAAAGCAATGGTTACAAGGGCTGTCCTACAATGAAACTGAAGAACTATTAAAACAATGATGATGAAAAGAAAACGGGCTGTACACACACACACATACACACACACACATCTATGCACACGCACACACACGCATACACACACACACACACACACACACACACACACACACACACACACACACAGACACACACACACACACACAGACACAGACACACACACACACACACACAGACACACACACACACACACACACACACACACACACACACACACACACACACACACTACACACTCAATAAGTCATATTAATAGTTTATAATTATATTCTTGTATTTTTTTTTTTTTATTTTTTTATGTTTTCATTCATGTTTACTGTGCTATACTTTTTATTAAAATCATAATGTATATTATTTTGGCAACAACTTACCTGAGTCCTGTAAGTCCGGCGGCGGGCGCTAACGACTGTCACACAGTTTTCTCGAAAACTAGTACAGAAGTTAACGATGATGTAAATTATGTAAGAAATTTTGTTTACAATAAAAAAAAAAAAAAAAAAAAAAAAAAAATACAAATATTTTTATTGCCAACAAGATTATTGTTATTATACATATATAAGGTAGATACAGAAGATATAATACTATAGAATAAATTATTACACAATGCAAATCATGTTATGGTATCTTAATAACAATACATTTAGCAATTAACTGTGGGCCCCACACTAGGATATTCCTGTATCGTGGGCACCCGATGGTTCTTACAGGATTGCGACGGATGCAAGTAACTATGTGTAATGAATGTATTGAAGATGATAAAGTGTGTGTGTGTGCGCGTGTGTGCGAATGTGTTGTGTATGTGAGTGGATGTGGATATGTTTGTGTGTATGTGTGCTTGTGTGTGCGCGAGTGTGCCAATGTAATTTCATGGGCGTATGAATCGGGAAAATGCGAACGTGTGTATGAGAACGAGTGTACGTGTGTATGTGAAATAGCTACAGTAAAAGTTATTTACCAACAGTTTCGGTTAGGAATACCTAACAGTTTGTAATCAAAAAGTTTTAATTGAACTTACACAAAAAGTGACGCAATACAATTCTTGAACATTTATATTTATCTGCTTTATTAGAAAAAATAAGTATTCCAGATCAATTCTTTAATTATTTGAAAACTAAATTTTTTTTTTATTTCAATAAAACTTATGGAGAAGTCAGGCGGCGCTAGCTCCTATTAATTAAACGGCGTGTCGTCACAACTGCGAACTAATTTTCACTAAAATAAAAAGGATCGCGCAGTAGTTTCTAAGCGCTCGTTTGTAGTGGTCTGATAGTGCTAATTGGATTTGAGACCAGACTAATTTTCAGTCGACTGCGACGAAATAAATAGGAGTAATGATATTTAAATCGGTGCTTACATAACACTTGAGGGTTTTTTTTTGTTTTGGTAAAACATGTCTGCAAATCTAAAAAATTACAAACTCATGATCTCTATAGAGTTTGTGATCTAACTGTGGTGGATGGATACACTTCAAAGTTATGTAATTTCAGGATAAAAAATTTAGGCAAAAAACACATGATGACAAAAGTAAAAATAATTGCAAAAATGTCAAACTGCGCAAGTTGAAGGTCTCTACTCAAGTTTTATTTTGACTGAATATTTATTGTAATTAAAAATTGGTATCAGTTTTCACGAAATAAACTTGGTTTATTAACTTCATAGAGATTATGTTAATAAAACGCCATGGTTTTAAGAAGAATACGATAGGTGTCATTATACCTATTTAGTATCTACGAGTACGACTGAAAATCTTTGCATTATAGAATATGTTTGACATCCACTTTAGTGTAATGGTTAAGAAGTGTTTTCCTGCAATTACAACCTAGGAATCTTCAAAGCTAGAGTAAACAGGCGTCTTCTAGGTGAGCTTGCTCCAGCGTAGACTCAATCTTTGCCTCGTTGGGCTCCTTTGCTCGTTTGTCTTGGGTCAAGAGCAAACCTATTCCATATAACCATGAGGTCGCGGATTCGATCCCCGCACTGTACCAACATTTGTGCATGTTTGTTTGTACTGGTCTGGGTGTTATACGAGTATACCCCTGTTGCTTCTGTTATCTGTAACACAAGTGCCTTAGCTACTTACCAATCAATGTATGTGATGTTATTGTATATTAAAAAATTGGTTGCCTGTAAAGTCGGTATACGGGCGAAAGTTTTACGTGACAACGACTTTGAGTGGTAAAATAATTTTAATGTGAATATTCATTCGTATGACATGAACCGGTGTGTATGCCTATCTCTCTCACTCTCTCTCTCTCGCTCTGTCTCTCTCGCTCTTAGGCGGGTTAACTGTGCTCGAGTGGAAGGGACGCGTGCCTTTCACTTTTTATGTCTGTCTCACTCGCTCTTAGGCGGGCTAACCATGCCCGAGTCGAAGGGACGCGTGCCTCTCACTCGCTCTCATTGTGAGCGCAGAACGTGAGCGGAGCGTCGTAACGCAGTTTCTTGATGTGTCACCCGGCAAACCAATTTATAAGACGTTGTCACGTCAAAAAAAAAAAGTTGAAATTACAACTTTCTAAAAAATATCGGTAACAAAGTAGGCGCAGTGCGACACCAGCTACTAGTCTTCTTTTATCAGCTGCGGTGGACCCCAGCGGAGACCGTATTAGTTGCAATCACCGTAATGCATTCGCCTCACGTACTCCTTTGAGATAAACGCCGACTGCTGTGAAGGCAAGAGGCGAGGGAGAACAGCCAGGTTAAAACGGATCGAAAGTTTTTTTGAGCGTTAAAAATAGCTAGCGATGCTCGTTCATCACTCTTTTATTTCACTAGTTCGACCGCCTCGTTGGTGTAGTGGCGAAGTTTCTGCCTAACGCCCAAGAGGTCTTGGGTTCGATTATTTCTGAGATTTTCTGTCATGAATTCCTCAAAAACAGCTCGGAGTCGGGAAGTTGGCGGTGTTACACCCCCGTGCTTCGGAAAGCACGTTAAGCCGTTGGTCCTGAGCCTGATCACTCTCCGGTCATGTCGGATTGCCGTCTCACCGAACTTTTAGAGTGATGGAACAATGAGTGCACCTGTGTATTGCGCTCAAACTTGTGCACTATAATATCTCCTGCGTTGTTGGCTGATCTCTGTTGAGATTGGCCGCCGTGATCGAAATCGACCAGGAGGACTATTATTATTATTATTAATTTCAATCAAACATAGTTTCCATCTGCTTTTTACACAGTCATTAACAAACAGAATGACAGGGAGTGGAAAACTTTTATCCTAACTTGCAGTGATCATTTAAGTAAACTTAATGAGCTCTTATTGAGGTTTTCGCTATAATTTGCAACGTGAATGATTATCACGAATAATGATAGAACTATACGAAAATCAATTTCTATATACACCGTCGTAACTTCATATGTTTTCGTATGTCATACTGTTTGATATCAGTCTCAAGGTTTCAAAACATAGTTAAAATAACATACTGCATGCTGGCTGATCTAACCTCAGCTAGAGAAGGGTGGCGGGTTCGATGCTTGCTATCAAAAACATTATCTCAGTCCAATTAGAAGGCATTGGTCTTCCAATCGCGACATTAACAGGTCAATAAAATGAATTCTGACATTAGATGCACTCGGCTATGGGCCTGCCAATTTCTTTTATGGGGTATATTATTTGTGTCCTGGTCTTTTATATGTGGCTGTCCCTTTCTTTATGTCAAAATAAAACGTACGTATCCAATACGTAACCATGAACACTTCTTATTTAAGCATGAGTACATTTCACCCAATTGTTTTATTTTGAGTGCTTACTTACTGATGTCGAAATAACACTTTCTTTTATACTCAAATCTTCAAATACAGCATGAATCGACTTCATACTTTTCAGTACATAACGGGTTGTTCAGCTAAATATAGTAATATTATATAGGCAAAACAATTGAGATTTGAGTAAAGCGATTAACGGTTTCACATATCTACGTTTTGATTTTCTTTCAACTGCAGTATCAATTGTTATTTGTTACTGTGGCACTTATTTAATTAAATTACTTGCATAAATGATACCATTTTCAATTCTACGAAAAATATATAGGTGGTATGGGATAGATGTAGGACTCGCGGTACTACATATGTACCGCGAGTCAACGCCGAGTAGCGCCATCTAGCGACGCTTGAGGTACACTACCCACGTGCGTGTGTTAAACATGAATATTAATTCTCTTTTTCGATTCACGTTTACTTTGTAAAAGTTTGCTCAGAATTAAACATTTCAAAAACATTTTTTCAAAAACAAATGAGTAGAACGAAAGCTTAAAACATGAATTGCCCGAGGGTCAGTTCACTGGTAAAACACAACACCGCGTTTTGTTTTCAGTTGGTTGAACAAACCTCATTTTTGGGTTATTTAAAAATAAGTTAAAGCGTATTTCAACTCAAAGTTGAGGTGAGGCCTGTACCGACAACGAAGGGACGCATATAGGCTGCAATATTCCGAAATTTGATTTAAGCCATGTAGATTTTATCCAGGAATTTTGACTGTCGTATATTAAAGATCACACTTGTTTGTTAGATGACGGCCTCGTTGGTGTAGTGGAAAAGTTTCTGCCTTACATCCGAGAGGTCCTGGGTTCGAATCCCAGGTCGAGCCAATATTGTTTCTGAGACTTTCTGTAATGAATTTCTGTAATGAATAACAGCTCGGTGTCGGGAAAGTTGGCGGTGTTACACCCCCATGCCTCGGAAAGTACGTTAAGCGCGCAGGACCTGTCGAATTGCCGTCTCACCGAACTTTGACAGTGATGGAACAGTGAGTGCACCTGTGTATTGCCCACACACTTGTGCACTATAAATATCTCCTGCGTAATTGGCTGATCTCTGTTGAGATTGGCCGCCGTGGTCGAAATCGGCAGGAGGACTATTATAATTATTGTTTGTTAGATGAGATTCTTTGTAGCCTACAAAGACATTTGCTACCTGCGAAAAGCTTCAGCTGTTCCATAAACACACATAAAAAGTTTTAGTCGAAAACTGTAGATTGCTCTATAGTCGATATAGAGATCATTCCGCAACTTGAATGCGAATAGCAACACTCCTACCTACGTTGGACGAGCGCCAAGTTTTTTGCAAAAGCATTCTCTGGGCTCGAATGATGCATATTGTATGTGTCGTAACAAAATAAATCATTTAGTATAAAATGAGTTCATCTTAATATATTTATTTCGATACAAGCTTCAATAAAGAGATTTACGGGTGTAACAAATCAACAAAGCCAGGTAAAACTGAAAAAAAGTGTTTTTTTTTTAACCAAAATGTAAAGGCGGCCCTTATAACTAAGCATATGATACTTAAGCTTCTGTCTGTCTGTGTGGCACCAGGCTGTGCCGGGTCTCATGAAGACAGTACTTTTTTGAAGGTTTACAATTTTTTTTATATCTTGAAGAACCACAAGAATAATGTGGTTCTTCTTTTTCCAGTTATTTTCCTATTTTCAGTTAGTTCTTGCTTACCTAAAGCAACGGGAAAATAAGCTTTGCCTATCGTATCTTATAAATTTTTATTTTATTTTATTAGAAACAAGTTTAAAAGTTAATTAATACATAAGTCTTAATGTTTGTAATAATAAAATACTTATTTTGCATGTATTTTGTGGTTTTTTTTTTACTTTTTGATTTGGGGTGCTAAAGACCCCACGCGACATTTTATGCAACTTTTTAGGCGCGACCAATTAAGGGTTAAGTAATTCATGTTGCGTACACCGCCTTAGATTATAAATTAGATCTTTTCAGAAAAGAGTAAATAGCCTGTAACTATACAAACATGATCCATTCACGGCAACTGGAGTCTTGACCAATTTTCTTTTTATATGAATAACCAGACATTTGGCCGCCATCTCACCTGATGGTAAGCGACGATGCGACCGAAGATGGATCATGACTGGCTATTAACAGCCTATTCACTCTTTTCTTGAAAGCATTCAAATCATAATGTTCGGAAATATTTAATTGATTAAATTTTACATTAAAAATGCTGTCTCCATCTTGTATTGCGAGAGGAGAATGAAAGAACGGAATGAATGAATGAATTATGTTCGGATCGAACACAGACAGAAAACAAATAAGCGCCTAATCCTATCCCCTTAATAGTTATTTCATCAGGTGAGATGAAAGGCTTAACGTCTGGGTAGCTCTGTATAAAAAAGTGAATACAGCTATAAATTGACTAAAACTATCCGGCTCGAAGGACCATAACAATGTATGGAAACACTGTTAATTATGGCAACTGACTTAACCAATTAATTAAGTGTAACATTAAAAATGCTGTCTTCATCTTGTATTGCGAGAGAAGAATGAAAGAATGAATTGACGACCGCGGTGCAGTGGTCCACACGTCGGACTTTTAAAACCATGGGTCTCGGGTTTGATCCCCGCACAGTATAAGCATAAGTGTGCATGAACATGTGTGTTTGTACTGGTTTGGGTGTTTTCTATGTATAATATGTATTTATTTACAAAAAAAAGTATTTAAGTATGTTTATCCGTTGTCTAGTACCCAAAACACAAGCCTCGTAGCTTAATTTGGGACTAGAGAATTGGTGTGATTGTTGCGAAATATTTATTATTTTTATTTAATTTTATTAATTATGTTCGGATCGAACACAGACAGAAAACAAATTAGCGCCTAATCCTATCCCCTCAGTAGTCAACCCATTAGAAAGTGACCATCCGACACAAAAGTTAGATTCGAATCACGTACACTAATCTATTTACTGATTCAGCCAAATAATTACGGAAACCCATCGTGTAATCCGCAGGCGTCACCTTGTATGTAACCAAATAAGATGCAGTAGGTTTTCGCTATTTTAACTTGATTTTAAAGTATGAAACTCCGGAAACTCGTAAAGTGGAAATTCTAAAAAATATTTTCGGCGACGTAGCAAACATCTTATACCAAAATAATAGTTACTAATAAAACAGTTTTTTTTAATTAGTTCAAATCAAAATTGACAGTTCTAAAAATCTAAAATTAAGTTTTAAGCAAGTAAGTTTACATGTCATCTCACGATATCCACCAATTCGCACTGGGCCCGCGTGTTGGAGTGCGGCTCCAACCACTTCATAGGTAAGGTGAGGCCTGTGCCCAGCAGTGGGATGTATATAGGCTTATAAGATGAGGCGATGATAAGATCTTTATCAGCTGTTACATAAGTACTAAACAATTGTTTAACTGGTTTCGTAAGAAAATATTTTCTGTCTAAAATTTATAAAGCAAAGCACTTTAAAGAAGACGGACCGAAGAGTGAGTGTTATGATATTTCAAATTGTCAGAACAATCGCCCGAGAGGTGTGGGTTCACGTTCTACCTGTGACAGACCGGTTTTTTCTTTAACTGTGTTTCAGTTTCACATTGTAAAGAAATTAGCATTATTAATGCAAACAATACAGTCATAAAGTGAAGCAAAGAATCGCCTCTGAATTCATAATTTTCAAAACAAGCAGAAAACGTCTCTTGATAAATTTTCGTTGTCCCATGTATCCGGGTAATCCATTGCCGAATTCTAAACTTGTTTCCATTAGGCGTTCCCGTTTTTCCTCGGAGACTTCCCGATGAGTCGGCTTTGTCAAACTTTAGGAATACATTAGCTCAGGCAGTTCCAACACTGACAAATTTGGGGCGACGTTTCTACGCAGCCGTTGTATCTACAGACGCTACTTGGCTACTTCATTACTTAGTTTGTTCGTCCCGCTTTATAAACTCCGGGTCAAAAGCAGCTTTGGTTTTCGCTCCGGGTTTTAAGATCGCTACCCTTTGACTTGGAAATTGGGTTCCGTTGTAGTGGGCTCGTGTAGCTTTGACACAGTACTCTGAAAGGGCTCGCCTCCCTGTAATTGTGAGTCGGCAGTCAAATTGAACCGTCCAAAGGAACTTCAGGTTTCCAGGTGTTTGGAAAAAGAGAATTAAATAACACACTTCGATGGTTTTGAAAGTTGTTTAGAAAACGAAAAAATTGTTTACTTATTTCATTCAGTATCAACCATGCAGGTTGGTCAAACCTTCTAAGCTACTGTACAAAGTGTAACTACGAGTATTTGCGTATTTTATTGGTTTGCTTCATTTGCACTGCGCTTTTAGTGCTTATAAGTAAATAAGCACAGGAACGTCACCCACATTTGCCTTACAAATACCAGACAATTTCTCCTTACACGTACGTTCTTACATCTACGTGATCGAATAATATGGAAGGGAGTAATATCCTCTTTCATTTCGACTTTGATAGATATATAGAATATTCTTTACTATAATGTCTTTATTAGTCATAGAATAATTTCACGGCTCTATTCTATTTCACTAATTACCAAGGTCTAATTGATAACTGAATCAAGATAAACTAATTATGATCATTGGAGAATAAAAAATCAAAAATATAAAATTCCCGGCAGGGGTGCTTGTGGCACTACGCTTTGGGACGGTGATGTTTGCAATGGGTGACCATTCTGACCATATAAGTGACGTCTATTTACAAGTACCTATCTCCGTGCTTCGGAAGGCACGTCAAGCTGTTGGTTCCGGTTAATATCGTTAGATATTAGTTGTTAAGCCTGGTCAGACGCCCTCGGGCGGCTTGATAACATCTGACAGTAAGGTTGGTCATTTAACTTACACACACCCTTCCACCAATCCGTACTAAGCGCGCGTGGTGGAGTATAGCTCGTCCCACCTCATTGAAGGTGTATCCAGTGCTGTGTCCAATGAAGATGCCCGTGTTTCAATCTAAATCTTAAAACAAGAACACATTTTTTTTTAAATACCGTTTATTAAAGTAATAACAGTTTTCATGACATTCGAAAGATTTGATGGATATTTTAGAGTTGTCGTTTGAGCATAACTTCCACGAGACAAATTTTACAATGGGCCAAATTGCGAATTTTCCGTCCGCCAACTGTAAAGGCGGTGATGTTTCTTTTATTGCGATTGCGATTGCGATAAAACAATTGTGACAGCAATACAAATGATTCAGCGTAGGCGTCTGGCGCTTAGGGCGACCATCCATACTAATTGTATAATTGCGAAAGTAAATAATAATAATAAATAAATAAATAAATATTTCACAACAATCACACCAATTCTCTAGTCCCAAAGTAAGCTACGAGGCTTGTGTTATGGGTACTAGACAACGGATAAACATACTTAAATACTTTTTAATTTTTGTAAATAAATACAAACTATACATAGAAAACACCCAGACCAGTACAAACACACATGTTCATGCACACTTATGCTTGTACTGTGCGGGGATCGAATCCGCGACCCTTGGTTTTAGAAGTCCGACATGTGGACCACTGCACCAAGCGGTCGTCGAAAGTAACTCTGTATGTCCGATTGTAACTCAATCACGCCTAAACTACTGCACCAATTTGCATGATATTTGGTAAAGAGATATTTTGATACCCGAGAAAGGACATAGGCTACTTTTTACCGCGGGACAATGACGCATTCCTATGGGAAAATTCAAGTGCACCGATCGCCTTTACGCCTTAACTACTGAACAGATTTAAATGAAATTTGGTAAGAAGATAGTTTGAAACTTAAGAAAGGACATGAGTTACTTCAGACCGCTAGAAAACAACGCATTCCCATGGGAAAAAATACTTTCCGGGGAATCTGATCGCTTTCACGCCTAAATTACCAACGATTTGAAATATATAATAATAATAATAATAAGTTTTTTATTTCGTTATAAAGTTGCCTTAAGACTAGTACATTGGAGCCCCCATTTAAGCAAAATTTGCCTGTGGAATTAATATATTTGGATAATGTTGGAATTATGGGAATACAACGCATTTTAAAAAAATCTACCTAATGCGTACGAAATCGCGGGTAAAAGCTAGTGTATATATATGGGGACAAAAAATAATAATATATATATATATATTTAAAAATTTACAGCATTTTTTTTCAAAAAAAAATTGCCGCTTACCCTATGCGGCACTCAATACTTGTCATTCTAGGCTATCAGTCAGTTCGCAGTTCACACATATTTCCGAATATAAAAACGAATTACTATTCGTTAGTCACGCTAAAACTCGAAAACGGCTGTACCGATTTTGCTTATTTTGGTTTTGAATTATTTGTGGAAGTTCAGGGAAGGTTAAAACGGTGAGAAAATATGGAAAAATTGCGAATACAGCAGGCAGGACAACGTATGTCGGGTCCGCTATTTTTCTGATAAAAAGCAGAAATGTGCGATCATACTTTTCAAACAGTTGCCAAGTCAAGTGCAAAGAAAATCTTAGATCTCTAAGAAAGCCAATTTCTTAGAGATACCGTTACTTAATATAAAAACGGCTCCTTTATGACTCGGGTATATGAAGTGAAGGGTAAGTTTGTGAAGTTTCTGTTATTTCTACAATTTGAATATATTTATCATGTCCTGTAATTTATTTTATAACAGTATACCTATCTCCACAGTCCCAAGTCCTCATTTGTCCCGCGCAACGGCCGCTCAGTTGTGGAATAACTAAGTAACGATTGCGATTGTTCAATCCGATCGGATATAAATAAAAGGATTTAATTCGCAGAAACAGCCTTTGTTCTGAGTAAAATAGGAAACTTGAGAGTTGTGGCTTACGTTTTGGTGACATTTGAAATCAATTGCTTCACTATACATACACACAAAATGTCTGGATAATGTCAATCAAACCAATATTTTGAATGTGAAGGTTTCTTTATTCGAATGTTTGGATATTTTCAATCACGAACAGATTTGATGAAATTAAGTATACAGGGTTTGAGCTGACTAAGGTAATATAATACTTTTTATGCCTATTGAATGCTGTCCTTGGATAAATATGTTTGCGCGGTCGAAGTTGCGGGCGAGTCACTAGTGATAAAAAATTATGAATGATAATTATGATAACAAATATGTACTGATGTTCCACTGATACGAACCAAGCGCTTCTCATCTACATTCCTGATGCGCACTGCTAAAGAGAGAACTCACTACCTGCGTCAGTGTATTCCTGCAATTACAACCTAAGAATTTTCAAAGCTAGAGTGAACAGGCATATTCTAGGTGAGCTCGATCCATCGTAGACTCAGTCTTTGCCCCGTAAGGTTTAGTCTTGGGTCAAGAGCAAACCTCTCCCAAAAAAAAAATACATGTATACTCATAGGAGACAAAATTAACTTAATTTAAATAGTAAAAAATGTAATCTTAACAAAAAATGTTAATAGATAATTTTAGTAAGTTTTTAACTCATACGCGCAGGAGAGCCTTCATCAGAATCCATGTTAAAGTGGGCGTGTGTAGGTAGGGTATTCAAATTCCAGTAACGATAACGTTTTTGTCCAAATCAATTTAATTGGTCTTCGATCCACAAAATAAAAATAATGCAATAATCACTAGGTATATGCAATCACAAATCTATGTCACGAACAATTCACCGATTTCGTAGAAATTAAGCGATTCGTCGGATCTATGTCGCGCGAACAGCAGCCATCTTTTCAAGAGAAAGTCCGCTAGAGCCAATAACGTGACTCTTATTCTAAGACAACTGTCATTTTTGACTTAAGGCAACAATTTAATCAAGGATGAAATAGCGAAGTGCCGTCAAACTTTTATTTTTTGCTACACCATGATTGTATTTTGTGTACAAAAACATTTTTATTTGGTTTTCAGCGTATTTATTGAAACACATAGTTTCCAATTGCCAAACACTTAATACCCAATCAACGTTATTAATGTTTAATTGAGGGCAACAAATTAAATGCGAAGTTAATCGACTGTCAACAGAGACTGTACATAATTGCAACTTAAACAATTAGAGTGCGCCGTCATTGTAATGAGACCTATTAGCCATCGGGAAATTGTCGCACAAAATTGGTTTTGAATTGTAATTTTTGGTGCATTCAACAAATGAACCACTTCGCTGCCAAGTTTTACATGTGGTTTTCATTTTTAATTTCATTAATGTTTCTTATTTAAAAAATTTTTTTCGTGTTTGGGTTAAGTGTTCATCCCGAAAATTTAAGTGACGTCTGTCTCAAGCATCTTCGTGTCGCCGCTAGCTTTGCTTAAGTAGGGTATGAGGTACAGGGTGCCCTGAAATTAATGAATAAACCATAAACCCTTAAATTCGGGTAGCTTTAATTATTTTGCTTTAAATTTCCACGAAACGGCACCAGCGCAGGAACCCAAATACATATACATTACATTACATACATTTACAAGGGGTAAAGTGCACAACGCGGAGTTTCTCCGACATATCCAGTTCGACGTGCCTGACAGGTACGTGTGGCGTCCGGCGCGCACCAACCTGATGGCCAGGGCGCCGCTCATTCGAGCCTTGCGCACTATACACGCGTATTGGGCTAGGTCAGAAAAATAAGCTTCAGTAATAATTTCACCAATTTATTCCCATAGTCTATGTACAATCAGCATAAATATAATCAGCCTGACACAAAACACTCTCACAAAACACTGTTGCTCTGTTCGAAGCTCAACCTCGACTGCCACACTCACCGCCTACCGAAAGCCTCGCTCAGTCACCCCACCACATAGCGGTGGGCTGTGATTGGCCGATGCCTCCGATTGGTCGACGTTTTTGATTGGCTTTTACAAAATAGTCAAGTTGACAACTAAAAACGGAAACAGTAATCAAAGACTAAATATTTATCAAGTAAACATTTAAATAAATACTTTTATTATTAATCAACTCGTAAATTATACAAAATAATAATAAATAAATAATAATTATAGCCTTCAAGACCTAACAGCTCGGCCATCCTACGTAAAGCGAGTCCCATCGCTTTTTTATTTATTTTATATTTTACTAAAAATGTATAAATACACTTATATAATCTTTATGAGACGAAAAGAATGTAACTAATTCTAAAATATGTTTACAGAATATGCGTAACGTAAGATCACAACTACATTCGATCCATTCTATTAAATATGGTAACTGACATGAGTAGTAAAAGTGATTCTACAATTCTTTACTTCATTTTGGATACTATAAAGGTCTATACGAAAACTGAAGACACAACCCGACCCTGTTTAACTATTACTCATCTATCTTGTTATTACTTTCAGATGATTCAGATTCAAAGTTCCTATTGAAATTCATACAAGATTGGATTTTATCTAAAGCAACATCGGCTTCTTATCGTCGACCACATTTTCGAGTCAGGGGTGTGTCCTCAATCAAAAATCTGTCATTATCGAGCATTTTTACTATGCGGTAAAGTCCTTGATACTTGACAATAGGTTTCTGAGATTTACCATCGTGTGGAATCTGCCTCTCAACCCGTACAAGGTCTCCCACCTGATACTGCGTAGCCGGCTTTCTGTGCTTGTTGTAATAAGTAGCATCTCATACCTGTTGTCGTTTAATTTTCTCTCCAGTCACCAGTCTAAGCGCGTTCAACTCTTCCGCCGGGATTTGGTTCAACATTTCGTTGATTTATTTACTTAACTTACCTTCTGTTTTTCTAAAAACATTGAAGTCGAAAAGTAATTCAGAAGGGATTTTTTTGTGTCATTTTGTGTTGATACCTACGATACCGCATTAACAATGCGGAATGTGCTCGTCCCAGGACCTGTCGTCTTCGCCATGGTTGGATGTAGATAGCATCTAAAATATTTCGGTTGAATCTTTCAACCTGACCGTTAGCCCTGGGCGTAGCAACAGCATTTTGAATATATTTTATAACGTAGGGTTCGACGAAACCAATTGTGTTTTTTTTAATAAATCCGTTAATGGAGCAGTTATTATGGCATATCCCTTTATAAAGCGTCTAAAGAAGCCTGAGTTGAATTTTTTTCGGTGTCGGTAACAGATTTATCTGTATTTTTAAAACAGTATGAAGTTAAATGACCGATGCGACTGCATATAGAACACTTGGAAAGGGGTTTATCACACTTATAACTACGATGACCCACCTCATTGCAGTTATGGCATTTCACGGAAGAAGCTGTTTTATCGCATTTGAAACTAGGGTGACCGATTTCGTTGCAATTATAGCACCTAATCGTGGGGTTAGTGTAACCTGTTATTGAAGACTCATTCCTTATTGCAATGTTACCGGACCTACCTCTTTGAATGACATCTTGCTGGTCCCTGCTTGGCCCACTTTTAACGGTCTTAAAATAGTTGAGTACCTGTTCTGGTTCTCGAAACTGAGCTGCCTGGGCGCCAACTTTTACTGCTCGGTCCTCTATCCCATACAAAATACAATCTACTGCTTGTTTACCGGTAATCTTACACCTATTCAACAAATTAACCTTAGCATAATAATAATGCTCCAATGACTCACCATACCTTGCCTTCTTAGCCAACATTTCGGTAAGAAGTTCGGCATAATCTTCTCTACATGGAAAAGATTCTATGAGTTTATTTTTCCACTCAGACCATGTGTGTAATATCGAAGTTAGACCCTGATACCAAGTCTTAGCAACACCGCATAATTTCGGCAAGGAATAGTGGATGATCTCCCTCTCTTCCCAACCATAAATCTCGGCGGATTCCTCTACTTTAGTAATCCATGTCAATATAGATTGATCTTTGGTAAGGGGGTCGAACTCCGGTATCACATTTGAGTTAAACATAATCTTTGGTTTTTCACAACCCTTTAACGTTTCTAAAAAAGACATAAATTTATCAAAAAATAAACCATCCCGCCCCTCTTCCTTACCTTCCGATAGTCTGACTCTTTTTGGACGTGGTACCTCGCTGTCCGAATCAGGTGATGAGAGAACCACGCGTCCCCTGCGTTTGATGGCGACAGATTCGTGTTTCCTCTGTAAATTTCGTTTTCTCCGCATCTGAGCGGGAACAAACTCTTCTTCTGTTTCAGAGGACGTATAATCGTACTGCTTTTCCGATCTTGTCCGGGACAGACGCTTCCTCTTACTACGTCCTTGATCTTGAGGGTGTCTCAGCTTCTGGTACTGTCTACATCCCTCCTCTTCCGTTGAATTTCCTCCTCTAATCCATTCCTTTGGTTCTTTTTCGTACCGAGACCCACCACCTTGGGTTTTATTTCTCCGTTTAGACCTTCCGCCTAGGGTATCCCTACCTTTAGACCCTCCACCTAGGGTATCCCTACCTTTAGACCCTCCACCTAGGGTATCCCTTCCATTAAACCCTCCACCTAGGGTATCCCTTCCATTAGACCCTCGACCTAGGGTAGCCCTTCCATTAGGCCCTCCACCTAGGGTATCCCTTCCATTAAACCCTCCACCTAGGGTATCCCTACCTTTAGACCCTCCACCTAGGGTATCCCTTCCATTAGACCCTCCACCTAGGGTATCCCTTCCATTAGACCCTCCACCTAGGGTATCCCTTCCTTTAGACCCTCCACCTAGGGTATCCCTTCCATTAGACCCTTCGCCTTGGTCATTCCTACCTTTACGCCCTCTACCTTGGGCACCTCTCGCTTCACGTCCTCCATTCAGCGCATACATATCGCTCGATTCACTCATCTTCCTTTTATCTGAAACTTCCAAAAATAGCTTAGTATGCTGCCAAAACCTCTCCTTTTTAATATTGGGTTAAAAAAAATACGTAAGCTTACATTGCAACATATTTATTTTCTGCATAAAGTGCTATTGAACTTTACTAAAGTAGAGCAGTATAGTATAAACTCAATCGCATTTTAATGAAATATATTCATCAAATACCAATAAATATAAAACTGAGAAAAAAAATATTTAAAAAAAGCTCCAATGTAAATAAAATAAAAAATTTAATATTTCGGTCTTTTTAGAGTCTATGGCATAACGTCAAAATTAATATTTAAGACAAATTGTATCAATGATTATGAAGTATTAATATCATTCAAACAATTCCAGTTTAATAAAGATTCACTAATTTTTTTTCTAAATATTTATTTCATTCGTACCAGTTCCCAACTAAGTATAAAAAATGAGGTTGGTAATTTAATCATAGGGTTTAAAAAAAACTGAGCTCTAGTTATGTACTTTAGGGATAGGTGAAATTCCTAAACACCTTTTTTTATAAAAAGGATCACCTCATACCATTTTTTTTTGGTGCGAAATAGCATTATCAAAACTTAAAAAAAAATAACAGGAAAAGTTCTAGTATTAAGTGATTGCATTTAAAGTGAGGAAATAAAGGTAGAATAAAAAATTACTTACGTTTTTACGGACTGTGATGTGGGCGCAAGAAAATATGAAATTTTCACGGTAATCCCACTTCTGACCTATTGGGCTAGGTCAGAAAAATAAGCTTCAGTAATAATTTCACCAATTTATTCCCATAGTCTATGTACAATCAGCATAAATATAATCAGCCTGACACAAAACACTCTCACAAAACACTGTTGCTCTGTTCGAAGCTCAACCTCGACTGCCACACTCACCGCCTACCGAAAGCCTCGCTCAGTCACCCCACCACATAGCGGTGGGCTGTGATTGGCCGATGCCTCCGATTGGTCGACGTTTTTGATTGGCTTTTACAAAATAGTCAAGTTGACAACTAAAAACGGAAACAGTAATCAAAGACTAAATATTTATCAAGTAAACATTTAAATAAATACTTTTATTATTAATCAACTCGTAAATTATACAAAATAATAATAAATAAATAATAATTATAGCCTTCAAGACCTAACACGCGGTAGCCGAACAACTGAACATATTTCCGTGTTCTCTGTGTGAGTTCGCAAGAACGGCATTTTATATTATAAGTTATAAGTAAATAGAATAAGTATAGATTAGTTTTACACTATTGAATTAAGTTAAGTTAAGGTTAAGATTGCCTGTAATGTAAAGAAATAAATAAACAAATAAACATCCAACTGTAACCACTTGAAAAAACTAGAGCTGGAAGTCACAGGACTTACAATACAACTCACAACTTGACACAGAAGATGCACCTGGAAAAACAACACTGACACCAACAAAAAACTCAGCGGGTTACGCCACTACACGGGGAATCCTCAGGAGATGTTGTCGCTTCGACAGACTACGAGCGACTTTTAATGATAAATACCATCTCGACTCTTTTGACAGTAATATTGTTAACTCATATTTCTACAAAATAATTGACATTTCTGAAAGCACACACAGTACAATATTGAAGGCAGATAATTAAAAGCCCTCATGACCATGAGGCCGGCAGAGTGTGTGATTAGCAATAAACGGCTCAAATAGATTGGGCAGATTAGCGAGTGTTGCCAGCTTTTAGCTTTTGTCCCGCCTTTGTCAGCGCATGCTGGCTGATAGAGATCTGTGTGCAATTTGGTTACCTGCATCGGTTATTTGAATTGAATCGGTTTGGTTTAATCGATAGGAGTTCAATTTGTAGCACACTGGACACAGATTGTTCAAAACTTGGAACAAAATCATCATCATAATAAACCTTTGCCTTAATTTTAAATATTTCTTTCACAGAACAAGAGCTTGTTTTTTTTAATTGCCCATAAGATAAAATTTAACGGATACTGAACTAAGTTCTTTTGTATACCGTCCGCACCATCAACATGTAGGCCAGTCTTTTAATTGAAAATAGAGTCGATATTATCAATTACTTACAACTATTCTTAATTATTTCCGTAATTAAGTACTCTGATTGTCTGGTTTTCGTCCAAATATGAATAGTTTAGGCAAACAATGGAGTTTCCCGATTCAACTTCTGATTCATGATAATCAGAGCACAAATGCAAAGTGGCACTCGCGGCACTCGAAACTTCGCATTTCTCCACGTATTTCGGCAACTTCCGCACTCTGTAATAAATCTCCCCGAATTCCGGTAGACTCCGAAGTTGGCAACACCGTTGTTCGCAATGTTTAAGCACTGATTGATCGCTGCTTTGTTACCCGTATTTGTTCATTATTGCCGCGCATGACTGATGGTATGCGGCTTAACCGTGAAAAATGAATTTGTCCCCGAAAGCTTTTTGCTGAGCTGAAAAAGCGAATTTTCGAGTCGAGCGAGCGGATAATTGATTTGCATGTGTGGAAAAGTCAGATGAGTCACGATTTGTTTGCTTCTTTCAGTTTTTTTGACGACGTTATACTGAATGGCGACCACAATAGGACAATTGAATTTCTGTCTGTTACCAAAGATAATGGTATCTTTGCTGTTACGCTCTCACGCCTAAACTACCTAACAGTTTTGGATGAAATTTAATACACATATAGAATGTTGACGACCGCTTGGTGCAGTGGTCCACAGGTCGGACTTTTAAAACCAAGGGTCGCAGGTTCGATCCCCGCACAGTACAAGCATACGTGTGCATGAACAGGAGTGTTTGTACTGGTCAGAGTGTTTTCTATTTATAACATGTATTTATTTACAAAAAAAAAGTATTTAAGTGTGTTTATCCGTTGTCTAGTACCCATAACACAAGCCTCGTAGCTTAATTTGGGACTAGAGAATTGGTGTGATTGTTGAGAAATATTTATTGTTATTTATGTTTACCAAACATAATCCAAATCTGTTCAGTAGTTACTCGTAAGACGTGAAAGCGTTACAGACAGAAAGTCAATTGTCGTATTGTCGTCGCCACCCCGTATGATTGATATTTGGGGAAATTTTATTGTATTCTTAAAAAGGATTGGACTTGCATCGTACATATCATACGCAAAAAATGTATTTCGTTTCAAACTTATTCAACGACAACTTTGGTGTAATGGTCAAGAAGTTGACTATTAACCAAGAGGTCGCGGATTCGATTCCCGACCTGTACAAACATTTGTGTGCATGTCTGTTTATGAACATGTCTGTTTATACTGGTCTGGGTGTTATATGTATTTATTTAAGTTTATTTGTAACATCATTGTTGATTCTGATATTTTTAACGCAAGTGCTTAAGGTTCTCACCACGGAGTCAGATCAATTTATGTGCTGTTGTTGTATATTTATTTATTACTTATCAAACACACTGCCTGCACCTGCACTTAAGCAAAGAAATACAGGATTACAATGATCGCCTCTTGGTACATGTTTTACCATCATATATCAGCCTGTTACAGTCCACTGCTGGACATAAGCCTCCCCCAAGGAGCGCCACAGCGCACGATCTTCCGCCCTTTGCTTCCAGCCACTTCAAGCTGCCTTCTTTAGGTCGTCTGCCCATCTAGCCGGAGGGCTATCATAAGGCTGGCTACAGCTTCTGGCTAGATACGGGGCTGTTTTAGCATAGTTACCAATAAATAAATTTACTATAATAATTTCAAACTAAACCACATCCATTTATGTTCGACGCCAAACGACGATAGCACTAATCTTCTTGGCACGCCGCGCGGTAACAATTTTCAGAATTCGATCATCCCGCGATGTCGTGCTATTAGTACCGAAAACGCCCGCATTTGGGCTACCGCCAACCCCAGCAAAAATGGAAACAGTAATCACAAAAACCGTTTTTACAATCTCATCTGTAAGCCTGTAGGAGTAAGGATCACAATGGGTTGTTAGATGGTTGTGTAACTGTACAAGTAGTCGGGTTTTTAAGATACTGGCGTGCCAAGTCTGTGCCAAAGGAGGCGAAAAGTAGAGTTGGACTAAATAACAGATTAACGAGTTCGTAAGCCATTGGGTAATGCATTGGAGATTTATGGCAATAGCCTAGTAAATGGAATTTCTCTCTTTTTTTGGCGATAGTATTTTTATTCTTGTTGAATAGTATTTTTATTCTTGGCGATAGTATTTTATTCTTGAATCTATCAAGCCGTTTCGAAGGAGTACGGGAACGAATATTGTGACACAAGAATTATATGAATATATACGAGTATAATAATTCAGGAGTCTGTTTTAAGCCCTCTCTAGTCTCATTCACATTAATCATAGTCAAGAGAAACTTTCGTGTTTAAATTTAATTAGGTTAATCTTTTAGGTTTAAAGATTATTTATTTCTCAAAGAAGACATTGAAATCACTTACATGAGAAAAAATATAAAATAAAAGTAATCATGCATTTTCGATAATGTTCGCGTCGATCTAAGCTAGATCGTTACACTAGTGATAATAAATCCTACTACTATTATAAAGGCGAAAGTTTGTAAGTATGGATGTATGGATGTATGGATGTATGGATGTTTGTTACTCTTTCACGTAAAAACTACTGAATGGATTTGAATGAAACTTTACCACAATATAGCTTATACATCAGAATAACATATAGGCTACAATTCATAAAGAAATTTTAAGATAAAGGCTTTCCACGCGGACGAAGTCGCGGGCGGCCACTAGTTTTAGTTATAATATCAAACGAAAGAAAAACAAAGACAACAATCTCAAAAAATCTTTTGTTACCTTTATCCATACACAATCAAGAACTTACCTACTTAATTTATGTTTTGACGCTGATTAGCTATGAAAAAGAATTACTTTGGCATTAAATAAATGCATTTATATATCAGCTATAATTCTACTTCATTTATAATGTAATGACATTCTTTCTGGTAGAATAACGATCAGATAAATTTAAAAATAGTTTCATTTTGAATCGGATATACTAAAATGATGTTTTGTGAAGGGTGTGTTATTTCTACAATATATTTATCATGTCCTGTAATTTATTTAATAATTATAACAGTTTCTTTACAGTCCTAAGTCCGCTTTTGTCCCACGCAACGATCTCTCAGCCGTGGAATAACTAAATAACGATTGCGATTGTTCAATCCGAGCGGATAATATTTTTGATGCAAAATCTAATTCAATAAAATCTTATTTTATAATAATTTTGTAAGAGAATTGACGCACAAATATAATTTCTACTCTTGACATTTCAATAAAATCAATTAAGTAATAATTTTTCCATAAAAGCATTATTAAAACATTTGCATGCTATTTTATATGGCTATGTCAAAGCTCTATTTTATGTATTTACGACCACATTTTTATGTAATCTAATTTACAAGCAAATAAAGAAATTTGAATTTGATAAAAATAAAGGGTTTAATTCGTAGAAACTGAGCTCGTTCTGAGTAAAATAGGAAATTTGAGAGTTGTGGCTTAAGTTTTGGTGACATGTCAAAGAGGTCACGAAAAGAAGAGTGCTCCAAAGTGTCTATTACATCCTATTTGCTCATAAAAATGACTTCCTCCCCTTTAAATAGATAACTTCTCTCAGACGTTATGTGTATGATAGAATCGAGGTCACCGATTCCCATAAAGAGGCCATTAAGTTCCGTTAGCTGCTAAATGGGATTAATCCGTCACAAACGCGTTGCGAAAACAAGACACCCCAATGAGCGAGGTGTGTAGGGTGACCATGGAATAGCTAAGCGATAGTCTTTAGTATCAAAATTTCTGTCACAGCACTATTACAATACTTAACACTATTTAAGCGGGGCTTTTACATTTAAATTTTTTTTAAAGGCCCTTATAGTTTTCGATTTCGGATGGTAAAAAAAAATACTACCTTGATTCAACGCCTGAATACTAATAGACAAAAAAATTAAATGATGCATTTTTTAATGGATTATTTCGCGATTTATTTACATTTTATTTTAACCTGACGTATTAAACCCTTTTCAGCGTCCGTGGTCACAGGTAGACTAAGGTGATATTTTTGAAAAAAAAAATAATCCGTAAAAAAAAAGTAATAGACAATAATATCGCATACACGTATTTTAATGTTTTTTTTTCATGAAATATTTTTCTACTATTTTTTACTGTGTCCTCATTTGCTTTTGTTTTTCTTTCTTCAAGCCTAATGATCAACATGAAGCAATTAATTCTCTACTGTTTTGCGATTTGCCAGCGAGTTTTTGTTCTTAAGACAAAGCATTTGCAAGTGCTTCACAAGTTAATTTGTTTAACCATCAAATATTAAACCCAATAAATATCACAAATACAACTATAAAAACCTTGTTTTCTATGTTAAAATAATTTTATGCTAGTTCTCGTAGTCAATCTAAAGACTGGTTACCCCATCTATGAAGCCATATCGGTGTAGTGCTGGGTTTATCTTAGGCAAATAATATCGTGCCAATCCGATTATGTTCCGGGATCGAATCGCGATGGGAGCGAAGGGCGATTACTATGATTGGGTATGCATGTTTCATGGGTGGAGATTCTTTAGGGTGTTATGGTTTTTATGTGGGTAGGGAAAATGTTGAGATAGTTTGGCAAATGTTGTGACGCAGAGTTGCTGATCAAGTTGACATTGAGGACGTTGATTATTGTGTTTGTACAGTTTTGAAGTAAGTATACAGTAAAAGCTCCCTATTCGCGCTTCCGTCATTCGCGTTTTCACTATTCGCGGTTTAAAAAAATGCAACCCAATTTCTTTATTCGCGGCTAAAAATTTATCTATTCGCGGATCTAAAATTTCATACAAAATTCCAATAGGTGTTTAACGCAATATCTTTTGCAAGTGCCGTCAAATGGTACCGCCGAGCACTTTGACCTAAGCCGCCTTTGTTGCATTTGCCGCAAACACCGCGGTTGGCGTTTTTGAAAATGTAAACAAACAGAAGACAGCAACCTTATTTCTGAAAAAATAAAGTATATTTTTAAATGTTGCTGTTCCGTTCTTTGGTAAAAGCCGCTTTGCCTATTTTATTGTTTTATCTTTCACATTCGTTACAAAAATTGTGATCGAGTAACACGTCTCTACTGCTCTCTTCGTTCTTCGTAATTAATAATGTCAACTAAAAAAAATGTGAAACGCGTTTCTACACGAAAAAAATCTGTGTTACCGCTTAAAGTGAAAATAGAAATGCTTGATCGTTTACGCCTTGGAGAGTCATTTGCATCCATATCACACTCATTCAATGTCCGCGAATCAACTTTACGATCAATAACCTAAGCCTGAGACAATGATTAATCAAAATGTTCAATAACATCAATAAAATTGATTTTCTTATATATTTGTGTTTTTAATTTTGGCATCTAGGAACGTATCCCCTATAAACCCATATAAATTACCATTCTGTATTCACGGTTTCTGTATTCGCGGCATATTTATGGAACATATACCCCGCGAATAAAGAGATTTTACTGTACGTGTCCGAGAACATTAATTAAGAATAATTTGTATGTCTTTTCTTTACGGTCCACTTTTAATGAAAAATTCACTGTTGGATTTAAGTACTGTACCCTACATATTTCAAAACATTCGTGAAAATTACGTGATTTATACCATAGGTGTGGTCACCAGAAGCATTTATGAAATATTAAGTTACCTACAAAAACCGTTTGACGGGCGATTAAAAAAAAGAAAGTTTTGATCGTTGAATTTTTGCACACTATTTATATACATACAAAGTATGACAACCTGTCGACAAATACATTGTATATCACAGTAACATATAAGTTTATAGCAAATATTTAAATCAAGGCATTTATTTCCAAACAAGTAATAAAAAAATATAAATATACAACAACATCACATACATTGATCTGACTCCGTGGTAAGTAGCTTAAGCACTTGTGTTACAGATATCAGAATCAACAGTGGTTACGAAAAAACTTATATAAATTTATATAACAACCAGACCAGTACGAACAGATAAGTGAGTTAATTGACTTTCGTTCATTACAGTATTTTTGTAAAAATTAGCTTGGAGACTGCATCACCAAGAATTACGCAGCTCATTATCGGTGACATGAAAATCAGCAGAAATATAAGTGATTAGGGGGAAACCCAAAAGGTAATCATAATTTGCAAAGTTCACGAAAAAACGCACGCCATTGCGTAATTAAGTAATTGTTCAGTGGGTCCTGAACCTAAATGATTATATGGACGGAATTCCCAGTTAGATAAACATTAAAAGTTCAGGGCAGTTTTGTGGATCTTTTTAATTTGTTTCAACGTAGTTTTGGGCGGAAGTCATATTAAATTATATGACTTTCATATTATTATTTTTTTTCTCCTGCTAATCTTTATTTTTATTTTTGCGTATCACTGCAGGTTCTGCAGGTTGCATGCAAGTAAAATATGAAAGATGTCTGTCCCTTTATTGAAAAATCTGAAATCTTAGATAGGTTTTAGTTTGAAACACACAGTTATTTAACTTTGACACACAATGATATACAACAACATCACATACATTAATCTGACTCCGTGGTAAGTAGCTTAAGCACTCGTGTTACAGATATCAGAATAAACAGTGGTATTACAAATAAACTTAAATAAATACATATAACACCCAGACCGGTACAAACAGACATGTTCATGCACTCAAATGTTTGTACAGTGCGGGGATCGAACCTTACCATCACACTTCTTGACCATTACACCAAAGTGATCGTCCATAATAGATAGGATGTTGAGACTGGCCATAAGATGATGTGGTTCTACTCAACACTGGTCAATTATCGAAGAAATAACGAAGGAGCAGGATGTAGCGTAATGAGCGACCCAATTACATTTTACAGCTAACGAGACAGGACAAAGGGCAGTGAATCAGATTTGAGAGGACACTACGAGAGGACGTGCAAGACGACACGGAGGAGGGAGGTTCTATTTCATTTTATTGTGCCGTAAAAGCACTTTTTTACCTGGACGATGTGAAACTTCGTAGGATTATGCGTATGTATTTTTTATAAATAAATAAATAATAATAGTTCTCCTGGCCGATTTCGACCACGGCGGCCAATCTCAACAGAGATTAGCCAACTACGCAGGAGATATTATAGTGTACAAGTGTGAGCGCAATACACAGGTGCACTCACTGTTCCATCAATCTCAAAGTTCGGGAGACGGCAATCCGACGTGACCGGAGAGAGATCATCAAATAAATATACAACAACATCAAATACATTGATCTGACTCCGTGGTAAGTAGCTTAAGCACTTGTGTTAGAGATATCAAAATTAACGGTAGTATTACAAATCAACTTAAATAAATACATATAACAGTACAAACAACATGTTCATGCACACAAATGTTTGTACAGTGGATCAAACCCACGATCTCTTGGTTAATAGTCAACTTCTTGACCATTACACCGTCATCAATGTTGACTTAATGACCAGACATGAGTTACTTAATGAATGGTGATGATAAAATGCCTATGAAACCTATAACTGATCTTTTATGAAGCTAGTTAAATATTTGTAAATATATTCAAAAAAGTACTAGGTAGTTTATTAAACAAATTAACTACGATATATTGGAAGAATCAAGATCGAGAAAATTCGATGAAATATAATACGTGCGAGACGGCACGGAGGAGGTTAATTATATTTTAATTTATTGCGCAGTAAAAGCACTTTTTACGTGGACGATGTAAGACTTTGTAGTATTATGCACTCTTGAAATTTTGACTTAAAGATCATGACTGCTTAATGAATGATGATAAAATGGCCATAAAACATATTACTGATCTTTTATGAAGTTAGTTTATTATTCGTAAGTATATTCAAAAAGCCAAGACAGGACTATGTTGGGGATCTCATTAAGGGATAAGATCCGCAACGAGGTCATACGACATAAGACTAAGGTAACTGATGTTGTCCAAAAATGTAGCAAGCTGAAGAGGCAGTGGGCTGGCCATGTCTGTCGCAGAACCGACGAGTGGTGGAGCAGGAAGGTTCTTGAATGGAGACCACGCTTAGGTAAACGTAGTGTAGGATGAAATTCGATTAAACATAATATGAGAGTATACCCCGCATTCAGGCAGAAATATTCACATAGCATGCAATATACAATTTCATGTACAAGTACACCGACTAAACATTATTCTACAACAAACATACAGATGACAGCACGTCAAGATAAACATAGTGGTATCTATATATACACGGTTGTAATTAGGCCTATTTTGCAAAAAAAAAGGTAGCCCGGTGTGCTAGCTTCTGTATATTTTGAGCTACATTCAATACGTAGTTTACGTTCTAGTTTTTTTTTTATCACGACAGAATATAGAAACTGTTAGTTTAATCGATGTTTAAACATAATTGCATGCGATTTAATGAATAGCGTCTCGAGTTGACTCGTTCTAAATGCACGCTCTACATTCGCTCAAAGGGTAGGCTTGTGTGACGCAAACGATACGATATAGCGACAAGTTCTGAGTATACAGAATTGGTCGCAATATGTGTCCGATAAATCTTAAATGTAGTATCAACGGATACTATATATATTGACAGCTTAGGCCAACACCAAGAAGACAATACCGTTATTGTATTTCATAATCACATTCGAATCAGCGCAAAAAACAAAACAGTTTTTCCAAATTAAAACATGTTTGACCACTACATTGGCCTTTTTAGAAACAATATTCTTAGATATTTTTTTCTTTAAAGGCACTAGTAAGGTCTTTTATAAAAATAGTAGATTTTACAACGAGAGCATAAAGCAAGTCATTTTTATCCGAGATCGTTATATGCCCGAGTCCGCAGGGCGAGGGCAGATGATGAAGTCGAGGATAAAAATGATTTGTGCACGAGTTGTAAACTCTGCTTTTCACTTCGATTGCGAGAAAAGAAAACAGTAACATAACGTATTAACATTTCTTTAATTAAAATTCACTACTAAGCCTCTTCAACACAGCTGTAAGCTTCGTGTAGGACTGTACATTGACATTATGTTTCATTTGCAGTGTTGCTTTCAGCATTGAATATACACTCCACAGTGTTGAAGGCTGCAGTTTTTTCGATAACTCATCAAAGTAACTTAAAAGAACACTTTCAGCGAATGTATTCACTTGTTTTTCTTTCCGCCAGCTTAGAAATTTGTCATAAGTTTTCATATATATTTGCCGAGATTTTGGCGGCAATATTTCTTGCACCACTTTTTGTGCGTTTATTTCCATTAAAGTATTAGGAGTAAGTTCTAAATCTTCTTCTTCACTTGACATTTTTAAAACTTAGCCAATTCAACAATAATTTGAGAAAATTCAATACGAAAAGTTCACGGCTTCTTTCCCGCTACTTTACTTTTTTAATTTTCCTGCATAATTTTCGGGCAAAGAAAAAAAATATACAGCCTATTCTTAAATTATTTTGGAATAATGTTTTTTTTTGTGGTAAACACGTTTTGATATTTAGTTTCTTTTTCGTATTATCTTATTATAAATCAAAAATGCAAATAGGGAAGGAAATATTATAAATTAGCAAGTTTTATCCATGTACAATTAATTGTTTTTGGCTGTATGGGCTAAATGGTCACTGCCTTAGTGTAGACACATTTAAAAAGCTACTTTTATGCACAAGTGCATAAAATTCAACTTTATGTCGCCTAGATCCTGCATAAAGTAGTACTTTTTCGAGCATGAGAAGTGAAATAGTAGATTTTACAACGAGTGCATAAAGCAAGTCATTTTTATCCGAGATCGTTATATGCCCGAGCCCGCAGGGCGAGGGCAGATGATGAAGTCGAGGATAAAAATGATTTGTGCACGAGTTGTAAACTCTGCTTTTCACTTCGATTGCGAGAAAATAAAACAATAATTTGAGAAAATTCAATACGAAAAGTTCACGGCTTCTTTCCCGCTACTTTACTTTTTTAATTTTCTTGCATAATTTTCAGGCAAAGAAAAAAAATATACAGCCTATTCTTAAATTATTTTGGAATAATGTTTTTTTTTGTGGTAAACACGTTTTGATATTTAGTTTCTTTTTCGTATTATCTTATTATAAATCAAAAATGCAAATAGGGAAGGAAATATTATAAATTAGCAAGTTTTATCCATGTACAATTAATTGTTTTTGGCTGTATGGGCTAAATGGTCACTGCCTTAGTGTAGACACATTTAAAAAGCTACTTTTATGCACAAGTGCATAAAATTCAACTTTATGTCGCCTAGATCCTGCATAAAGTAGTACTTTTTCGAGCATGAGAAGTGAAAATAATATTTAAATGTACGTTTGTTTTCTGTATGACTGTTTGTTGTCTTAAATAAAAAGAAAAAAAAGTAAATGTGACCAATTCACTAATTCTATTCTGACTTCTTATTCTATTTATTGCATCATCTCATCAGTATCATGGAGTGTTCGGCTAAAATATTTTCAAATGAATGAGTATTTAATTCAGCAAATACTAGCGCCCGCCCACAACTTCATCCGTGTTCAAGTTTGAACAAATGTTAGATTTTGGCCCAGTCTACTTGCCGAGACCTTTAAAACGGTACCTCAATCATATTTTTAGGCCCTAGCCTTCAGTCGCTCATGATCTGTTGAAGCGACAACATCTTCTGAGGATGCCACGTGCAGTGGCGAAACGCGTAACAACTCACGTTATGAGTAGTAGTGTAAGTCCTGCGACTTCCAGCTCTAGTTTTTTTAAAGTGGTTACAGTTGGATGTAAGTATTTGGGTTTCTGCGCTGACCTCGTTTAGTGGAAATGTAAAGCAAAATAATTATCTTTTTCAGCTTTAAAATCTAGACGTTTTGTAGAGTTTGAAACTTTAGTTAAAAAGTTTATCGAAAATCTTTGACCTTAACTTGACTGATCTGAACTGATCATGGTGCAGTTTCATTATATTCGCTTCCTCTTTCCCCTTATGTCAGTCCGTTATGACGGCTGAAGGTCCCAGTTAAAGTTAGTCTCGTCTAATTACTCCGCCCCCCCCCCCCCCGCGCCATTGTGGAACTAACTGACGCTTAATACCAAATGAAAATGAGACGACAAGTGAGTATTTACGAATAGCCCGCCTAAGTTCGCATCGCTAACTCTGTCACCTGTATTTTACATAGAGTAAGGTTCAGTTTGGTGTAAAATTTCTAAAAATTGTAGCTTCTTTGAGGGGACTACTTTGAAATACGAGATCTAGGTAATTTTGACGTCATTTTGTAAGTGTGTCTGAGTATCTGGCAGCGTCCATTAGAAGCCTGAGTGACGTTTCTTTGGTGTTATTTGGATAGTGACTGTAACTAAGAAAAAATGGTAATATGCCAGAGACATTCAAGAAGAAAAAAAGATAAAAAAGGGACAAGTTACTAAGCATCGTGGCATGAAACTTGTGAGCTTATATGTAATAACCATTCGAGATTCTAATATCAGTATAAAACAAAATGAACTATTATGATTAAAAACGATAAGTTGTTGGTTAAAATTTAAATACATTAGTCGTTCATCATATAACAGGCCCCAAAGCAGCTTGATCATATGTGACAGTAAGGTCACTTTCCTTCGTAAAACTCCCCTCCGCCAATCTGCACTGAGCCCAAGAGGTGAGTATGGCTCATACCACCTCTTAGCGAAGGTTTGGCCTGTGGTCAACAGTAAGACGTTGTATACAGGCTCTGACGACTGCTCATATGAAAAAAGCAATTCTCAACCTGAATTGCATCAATGACTTTTCTTAAATCTTGAAACTAACCTGACATTTGGGGAGGAGTTTCACAGCTATCAATTAAAAGCGTGCAGAGAGCAAAATCCCTACTCTTATTCTTGAACTCACCTTATGGAATTAAAAATGTGACTTTCGATAGATTAGGTATATCTCCCAATTAAACAGGAGAAAAGAATGAAAGAGTCAAAATAATATAGCACCATTTTATTTAAAAGAAATTAGATGCACAGGAGCCCTATAGAGTAGAGCCAAAGAACAGACAGCACTCCATGCCAAGTGAAAAAACTAAAAAACACAACCATTTAAGCTTACTCCAGGTTACTTACGTATCAGCCGAAGTTTTTAGTGGGCGAGCTCTCTCTCTGAGGCCCGGAGTCCCACATAACCCCCAGCTGCCCCCGCGGCTGGTGGGAATGCGTAACAGCATTTGCCAGACGATAAAAAAAGGTTACTGACGTGTGATAGGAACCTGTCCAGAATACACTTGCGGTCAACAAAACGGTTGAACAAACAGAAATAAATTCACTTCGTTAACTAAATTTTCATTTTTCTCTTCAACTGTATTTCATTATGTGAGTCTTGTTGCTTCCAGGTCGCCGGTGTCGGTGTTTTATTGGAAATTTATAAATTATTCCCGCGGCCATGTTTAATTTGATTGAGGAAGTCCGTTTTATCACGGTTTGTGGTTGTAATCTTTTCACTTTTATCAGTTAACCAATATTTTGTTTTATTTTTGCTTCTCAGTGAGCGACTTTTTTTTTCTTATCTCACCAATTTTTAAGGCCCATACAGTTTTTTTTCATTGACAGCTTAAGTATGTTTGACGACCACTTTGGTGTAATGGTCAAGAATTTGACTATTTACCAAGAGGTCGCGGGTTCGATCCCCGCACTGTACAAACATTTGTGTTTGTGTGCATGAACAGGTCTGTTTGTACTGGTCTTGGTGTTATATGTATTTATTTAAGTTCATTTTTTAATACCACTGTTGATTCTGATATCTGTAACACAAGTGCTTGAGCTACTTACCACGGAATGAGATCAATGTATGTGATGTTGTTATATATTTATTTATTTATGTCAAATCTGGTCAAACCTTTCAGTCATTTAAATATCTGAATATCAATTATCACTTCATCAACGCCATGTTGGGGTCGCCACAAACGCCAATCGCCTGTTAACGCCTGTCAATCAATACACACCGGTTTATGTCCGTGTTCAATGTAGTGCAATAGGGCGTAATTACTATGTCCAGTGACTAGTACCTACTACTACTCAATCTGTGAGAGCAATAATGTTGTTTGGTAATTGTCTAAAGATAATTAAAAAGAATAGCTTTAGCACAATAACATTTACACATAGGGTGGACTTAATTTGTACGAATTTGACGACCGCTTGGTGCAGTGGTCCGCATGTCGGACTTCTAAACCAAGGGTCGCGGGTTCGATTCCCGCACAGTACAAGCATAAGTGTGCATGAACATGTGTGTTTGTACTGGTCTGGGTGTTTTCTATGTATAATATGTATTTATTTACAAAAAAAAAGTATTTAAGTATGTTTATCCGTTGTCTAGTACCCATAACACAAGCCTCGTAGCTTACTTTGGGACTAGAGAATTGGTGTGATTAACGCCATGAGTCATTCTCTATGTTTAAGCTAAGCAGAAGGTGCGATGAAGGTAAAAAAATAGTTTAAAAAAAACTTTTTTTTATTTAAGTGGGGTCATTGACTTAAAATAATAAAATCTTCATTGCTTTCTGGCACGGTACTAGTTAAGTTTTTATTCTCAGTTTGTATGTTAGAGTAGGTGTAGACAATTTTTGCCAAAGTGTTCTTTACACCGTGTATTTATTAGGTCTAACGACGAGAGTTTTATAAGAGCGTTAAGGTCACGTCAAAGGCCTGAATGGCGTCATTATTATGTCATCAATATCGAATATCACTTAGGTACCCATTTGATACATACTCAAAGATAACAAGTAGCGAAAATGATGGCAGCTAGGTACAGGGGGCAGCACAACAGGCTACCCATTTTTGTTGCAAAATCGCCCGTATTACAAGCGCATAAGGTACTGCAGTTTTAACCGTGACGTGCTTGCCACCGTACCTGAAGATCTTATTATTTACTTAATGTATATCAAGGTTGCAAATATCTTACACACAATTCAATTTCGATAATATAACTTTTCATTTCTTTAAATTTTATAAATATTATATTTACATCTGATTAAATATCCAACCATCTGACAATCATTTTCTGAACTGTTCAACGAATTCTCAAAAGACTTAGTCGGTACCAAATGAGTACCTATTATGAAACCAAAAATTTCAAGCATTAGGCCTTTACAACAACATTGCCTTCCTAAGGGAGTCCGGCTTAGTCCGCCCCGAACTGGATCGCGGCGGCTTAAACCCGATCAAACCGGATCCGGCCGGTCAGCCGGGGCCGAGTAAGTCGTCGTAAATCTACCCGCGTTTATTGCGATGTTCTCGACAACAGCTTTTAGAACACACCCAATTTACAATTTGTTCTTTTTTCTGAACATTAAAACTGTTAATTTCAAGTGACAGTAATTTATTGATTCATTGTTAAGTGATTTAAGGATTTTGGATTGTTATTTCAATTATTTATTGAAATGGTGTGTTTTAGGCTGCAAAGGTGGAATCAAGAGAAAATGGCGTACTTAAATTTAAGATCATTTGTAATCTTTATTCATAGACAATAAAGAACTTCGTTACATACTTACGAGTACATATCAATAAATAGCATATTTTAAATTCGAAATCTTATTTTCCTAGAAATAACCTAAAGTGGTATTTTAAGCCAATTTAAAGACCTATAATCTTTTACAGACAATAATAATAGTTCAAATTTTCGGTACCATTATTGTTTTTACCTAACAATCTTGATTACAAATTAAGTATCTCACCTTTTTTCAATCTTGGTAATAATAACCCCTTATACCTCTCTCTACTTGGAATTAACTCCAGAAATAATTAACATCCGTTTTTTTTTTTATAACAGCGCCAGTTGAAAAACTCCAGCGGTAAAAAAATTCAGTGGTGTTTGTACAGTCGGCCTCAGGAATGGATCATTCGGATTTTAGAGTTCCTTTGGACTGAGACGATTAACAAATCCTTACGAATTAGCAAGATAACGTGTCTGTGTTGTTATTTAAACCAAAGTAACAAATACTACGGCTGTTCTTAGTAATAATAATACTCGTAACAATAAATTATTTTTTCAGTTTCAATGAACTTAGAGCTCGTACAAGCCTTTTGCAACAGATTTTTACACAGTGAACATCTCGGCCTATAACCCTATAGTTAGAATGTGTCGTCTGTACAACAGCTTGGCCGATAATCCGCAGTTTGACATCTTTGACTCAAATATATCAAAATTTAAGAGATCATTGATTGAGAATTGCTCGATCTATTAAGATAGCCAATTTTTATTTATTTATTTCATTATTTACTTATCAATTCTAAATTTACTAATTTAAATTTTTATTCATTATTCTCGATTGAATTAAACTACATTTTATATATTGTATGTAAAAATAATTTGACCGTTACTTCAATGTTTCTGTGCATGCATGATTTGGAATGTTATTTAGATTTTTTTAAATATAATATTGTATGTAAGCAAATTATTCATTAATTATATTCTGTGTTGTGTGCTTTATAAATAAAATAAAATAAAATTAGATTATACTGAATTTCTGTTACTGATCAAAAAGGATCGACTTTTTAATAGACTTAAGTTTTTTTTAAACTTTTTTATATAATACTGTTAAAGTCGCAATATTCTATATAGTATTTCGAAAAGAGAATATTGTGATTACAATATCCATTTAAAAACTAAAACGTACTTATAAAAACAAAGTCGACCTCAAAATAGCTTTAAACCTGGTACCTATTTATTATCGTTGATAAATCATTTTTTCCCAAGATCGAAAAACAAAACACTCCGATTCCGCATTACGATCCTTTTTGTAATTACACCCTAATCCCGATACGGAGCCCTCCGAGGATTTGTAGTGTTCGTTCCACGTTTTTTGGCCCCCTCCTCGGGCGCACGATAAATCGCGGCTATCCTGTGCAAACAATGTTTTTGAACGATATTAATGGTGGCACCCCCGGGATCTTCTGATATCATCTCGGTGCTCTTATTCTTTTGACGGGGAAGATACAAAGTGAAATACTTCTAGGTTTTTCCTTTTTTTTTCTGGAGGAGGAAGGATTAATTCATTAAGGTGGTGTTTGAGACGGTTTTTAGAAGTGGCTCTACTTTGACAGTGACATCAACCTCGAAGTATTAAACATTTTCTCGCGTGATGTTTCTCCAGCGTGAGAATAGGGATGTGGACTAATTTTGGAAAAGTGTTTAAAACCATGCATAAGTACCAAATAGAGCTCAAACTAGTTGTTATTATTTTTTTAATACAACTAATACTTGTTGAGTATCTTGCTACGTTTACAATATTATTTTACATGCTATCGATCTATGCATTATATTTAACTCGATGCTAAACGAAATTTGCCTCCGTATCGTAACTGGTTACAAAAAACCTAACTTCAATGTAATTTAAAACTGTCAAAATTCTTTATTTCCAAGAAGCCTTATACTAGTAGTCTCTTTCTAACGTTCACTTCTAATAAGACATTACTGGTAGTCGTTTTAAATTAGTTTCGGTATCGGAATGGCCCAAAACGAGTCTCCCGTGTGTCGTCTGCTTGTGTTTGTGTAATAGCAACGGAGAATTGCCCTAAACGGCTATTTTTGAAAGCGTTTTATGAATTTTAAACAACTATCCCTTAAGACTGAGTAGAATTTATTATAGATTTGTTTCTTTAAACACCACACTTTGTGTGTAATTAGTATTTTTGGGTCAAGTTTATGAAAGTGGCTTTAATCTAAATATGTGGGCCGCACGGAAATCCACTAATAGGGAATATGCATAAAATATGAAATGGTCTAAAATATTTTTCTCGAATACTTATTATTGTAATATTATAATGAAAATATTTTTTTTATTTACTTATTATTTAAACCCCTAAAATAATATTCAAAAAGTGCAAAATAAGGGAGCGAAATTCAAACTTCCAAAACGCGCCACCATAGGTCGAACGAAATGTGACGTCATCTGACACGACATTGTATTGTAAAAATTACGAAGTAACTGAAAAGTCCACAGTAAACACTAAGGTAAACACCCACTGGACGTGTCATGTGACGTCACGCAAAGCGCGCGAAAAATGGCGGAGTTTGAACTGCTTAAATTTTTCAAAAGTTTTAAATTTCATTTTTAAAAATATCTAGAAGATTTTGAAGCCTATTAATATTTTTTTCTATGTTATAAAATAGTAAACTATTAATTTAAGACAAAAAAAAAAACATGAATATTCCCTAATCATTATATTTTTACCACTTTACTAGTATTGTAACAAGACCATTTTTAGAGACTACCAACGCAACGTAGCGTTGGAACTATTGTTAGTATAGGTAATCTGTACAACCATGTATTGAAACGTCATTTAGTTAGGAACATTGCCACTACTCACACTAGATGGCGCTGATCTCCCTTAAACGGCAGTCTGTTTGGGATTTTTCGGAGAATGACTACCCGGCCTTATTGTAAATTTTGTGGAGTCACCTCGAAGTGTGAGCAGCGTCTTGGGTGAGCTAATTCCACCAGAGAACACTCTAACTTCGTTGTGAAGCCTAACGTCCAGCTTTGATGAGCCTGTGCCACTGCGTCCTCGGAACTGTGTGCGGGACTAAGTTAGACTGGCTACTTTTTGCGTCTATGTAAAAGTACGAGTCCGTAGTTCCGTACAATAAAATTACGTCTTTGTACGTTTCGGAGTTTTCTTCAATCCCGCCCCGACCGGTGACTGTAGCCACGTGACCTACCTACCTATAACCCGCAGAGAGGAAAACACCTCCTCTCTTTTTACAGTATCTTATTTACAGTTTGACTTGGGCATTAATATAAGTATATACATTTCAATATATTTCCATAAACTGGAGTCTGGAACCTTTATCAATGCTCCTCAAGATTTCCGAGATTTTATTTACAGTTCTAATAAAATGTGTGTTACAGACGACCGTTTGGTGCAGTGGTCAACATGTCGTACTTCTAAAACCAAGGATCGCGGGTTCGATCCCCGCACAGTACTAGCATATGTGTCCATGAACATGTGTGTTTATACCGGTCTTGGTGTTTTCTATGTATGATTTGTATTTATTTACAAAAAAATATTTAAGTATGTTTATCCGTTGTCTAGTACCCATAACACAAGCTTCGTAGCTTAGTTTGGGACTAGAGAATTGGTGTGGTTGTTGTAAAAATATTTATTTATTTATTTATTTATTTCAAAATACTCAAATCTGGTAATAAAAAAAAACATGTCATAATCCTAATTTCTGGTACTAAATAAATTACATCTTGACAGAATATCATGGAATTTTTTTTTCACATTTTAGTCGACAAGTATCAATAACATTTTGTACATCAAAGCCTTCATTTACGAGCAAACAAATGTAAACATGTTGTAAACAACGTAATCCAATGAAGGAAGGCCTGCCCTGTTAAGCTTAAGCCCTCCGTGGGTCTGAGGTATGAGGAAACAGTGTAATAAATAAAACTTCTTGGATTTATCCTTTAAGAACGTAATTAGGAAGCGGATTTTGAAAGTTATTCTATTAAAACAATATTTTTACGATCAACTTGAGATCAAAGACAGTTTAGTATGTATAAGTCATACACTACTTACATTCATATGGATATATTTTGACTGAAATAAAAGAATTTTTATATTGTATAATATTGTAGGATCAGGGTTTTCAATATGAATAATATAACTAGAAGTTACTCTGTCTGCAACTTTTGAAATCTAAGCTGTTGATGCTCGTATCAAATTATTAAAATTTAAAACAAATTTTATTAAGTAACTATTATTAGGCTAACATAACTAGCTAGGAGATAACATTGGCACTCTGTAAAAAAATAAAGGTAGGTGATTTTGGTTTGTTTTTATATTTATCTAACTTAACGCCGTAGGGTATTCTCTACCAGTCATACTGTATAGTCAACGTTATAAATTCGAAATATGCCGCCCGAAGGCTTGTAGTTTACTTCATTCGCTCGTTCAGCCAATAGCAACGCCCGATCCTATATGGGCATACCGGTGGGAGTCAATCCCTATTGGCTGGAAAAAAAAAAACGTGTGTGATGGCCGTTTTTTCGTCGCGAGCTGCAAGCTTTGAATCGGAAGCTGCAAACTTCAACTTTTCTCTGAAATCCAAACATATTTTTGTGATCTGTGCCTGTGACTTTGTGCGCCGAATAACTACCGTGTCGTGGCAGTGAGGATTCTTCGAAGTGCTACATATTTGCCAGCTATCGTATCGTCACCGCGTCAAGCACGTGTGTGACCCACTCCTCGCCAGTTTTGAACAAGGGTCATACCAGCACCATCCTGTCCACTCGTGCGTGGAAAAGCCTTCTCCCACTGGTAAGTACAGCTTTATTGGTGGTAGCGAGCGAACCGCGAATTCGTATTTTTTTTATTTATTGTTGGCAGAGTCTGCTCACAGGTTCTGACCCAGAAGTGCCGTGATCGGTCTATCCGGCAGGGCCATTACGACACATCTTTATGGTGCCGAAACCCGGGAATCAAGGGTGGTTTATGGCCTTTTCTTTAAAATTGAAACAATCGTCCTATAAACATAGCTGGTATTTTTAGTATTTTCGCTATCAATTTTCGCCTAAAACGTATCGTAAACTCATCTTAACGGTTATTTTAACCTTTTCTTAGTGTTAAAATCAACATAAAATACATTTCAATCGATAGTTTGTGGTAGTTACGCATTTTCAATTTATATTTTTACTGTGGTAGGTAGAATAAACTAAAATTGCATTCCATTGTAATTCGTCCATTTTGTACGTTGAATTCATTCATTCCATTGGAAACATTCAATCACTCACAGATCAAATACATTCATTCTAAATAGTGTGATTCAATCACTCAGAAGTGACAGTGACTTTATTGTAAACATTCGTTCTCATGCGTTCAATATTGTTGTTCATTCGTCACTTGTATTACTCGACATCTTCAAGTGATCACTCCTAAACAAACATTTGTTCTCGTCGATTTGCAGCTTTAATTCATGCACTCGCATATTCGTTGAATGCTAAAGATAATTACCGATCTTACCTTTACAATCTAGCGCTTAATTCGGTGTTTAGGTATACTTTACTCGGCTGTGTTACTTTACATTCGGTTTCAAAATTATTATTACGGATCATACACAAGCAATCTACAGATACTCCGGTGCTTTATGTACAATTTATCCGGCTGTAATAATAATACTTACCTATTATTTTCGTGTTGCCAACTGTGTTGTTGTCGCGGATCATACTCAAAACTTTTACGTCTTTGGTATAACTAATTCGGCTGTGACAATAAATACAGTTAGTTTTATTCGTTTATTACATTACAGATCGTACGAAAAACCATAAACATTGTGTTTTAGTACAATTAATTCGGATGTAATATTGACAGAATTATACGCCTCACACTCCACTAATCGTTATCGTAAGCAAATAAATAATACGTCTTTAATTCGTCGTTATACTCGGTTCATTTCACCGCAACCACGTGAAGTGAAATCTAAGTTATCGTGTTATACACATCGTCAGCTGTTCCTTGCATTTGCTTACGCGTTTATCGCATACGTCATTCACTCAATTGACACGTGATAGTTCTATTTTTAGCTCGGGCTTTCTACCTGACGTGGTTAGGTAGTTAGTTAAACGTTTTTTCTTACTGTTTTACCAAAACAAATAGCGTAAATTTTATTCGTTAGTAGGTACAAGTACAATAAACTTGTAATCATGTCTTTTATTACGAAACGTGCTACTCGTAAGCTTAGTCACACAGGTAATAAATCTAAATCGAAAAATAATTCGGAATACACTATTCATGATTTACCGTCATTACGTCGTAAACGCACTATAGCTTTGAACCGTATGTTGAAGGCATTAGAGGTCGGTATCCAAGCCAAGTCCGATGATAGTCAATGCAATCTCTTTTTTTCATATTGTGATCAAGCATCAGATATAAGGTCAGATTTCGAACTCGCACACTATTCCATACTGGAATTATTAAATTCGTCTGGTGATGAAGATGATCAGTGTGATGATGATGACATTCGTACCCGTTTTGATGACACGTACTTCCATGTTAAATCAATATCAAGATTTTTAAAGGGGCCGGAATCGAAAGTCGTTATAAATAATCATAAAGCTGAATCTACATCATTGAAATCTCACATCAATTTACCTAAAATTCAGTTGCCTACATTTTCCGGTAATATTAAACAATGGCCTGAATTTATTGATACGTTTAATTCATTGATCCATGACTGTCATTCTCTTACCGATGTGGAAAAGTTTCAATACCTAGTATCAACACTTAGCGGTGACCCGCTCTCGCTTATACGTAAATATCCCGTCACAGGTGATTACTACTCCGATGCGTACGCGGCCTTAGTTGCGCGTTATCAACATAAGCGTGAACTATCTTTCACTTGCTGGAAAGATATTTTAAACGTTTCTTTTAACCTCAACAACGCGATTGAGTTTCGTCGGTCGTTAGATTGTATTGACGAAAACTTAAGCATTTTACGTAAACAAGACCTTCCAGTTGACAATTGGGACTTTATTCTCGTTTATCATATTTTATCTAAATTAGACTCGAAAATGCGTCGTGAATTCGAAGAGAAATATATCAACACGGAAATTCCTGAGTATTCTCAACTTAAATATTTCTTACATTCTAAATGTGAATCTCTCTTGCGCGCTAGTCATTTTTCTGAATTTTCTAAATCAAATACTTCTGTTAAGGAGTCAACTTTCCGCTCTGTCGCGTCAAATTCGAAGTACCCGGTGAATAATAATTATTCAAAACGTCCTCACGTGACTCATACTTTGTTGACAGACAGCACTAATAAAGTTCAAACTTTAGTGAAAAATGATGAACCGATTTTGAGATGTTCTCTGTGTTCCGCTAGTCATTCAATTACACGTTGTGAAGCGTTTCTCGCTAAATCTGTAGACGACCGTATGTCTTACACAATAGAGGCCAAATTATGTTTCAACTGTCTCAAATCGTCCCATCAATTGAAGGATTGCAAATCGATATTTCGTTGTTTGAAGTGCAAACATAAACATCACACGTTACTTCATAAGGACCATAACGATAATAAATCTAGTGTTGATAAAAACTCCACCGACTCTAAATCCGTGTCCCTATTTGTTAAGGGAGAAAATTCAAAGTCTTCGAAAAAACTTTTAAACACAACTGTACTGTTAGCTACGGCTATTATTCAAATACAGGACTCGGACGGTAAATATCATTCCTTACGCGCTTTATTCGATACCGGCAGCCAAAACAATTTTATAACGCAAAAGGCAGTTCAATACTTAAATCTTCAGCCAGTCTCATGCGATACAAACATCAATGGGTTGGGAGGTATTGCTACTGACGTCACCGGTTTAATTCGTTGTTCAGTAGGTTCCAATAATAATCTACTATTCGATTTAGATATGCACGTTATTTCAAACATTTGTGGTGAGCAACCCATAGCGAAACTTAACACGTCAGGTTGGACTCACATTAATTCGATACCGTTGGCCGATCCAGGTTTCGATTTGCCTGGCCCTATCGATGTTTTGCTCGGTGCAGACGTCTTCGCTGAGTCGCTTCTTACACAACGTATAAAAATGCGAATCAGCCACTTGCAATTAATTCAGTCTTCGGTTGGCTCCTATTAGGTAGAACGCCACTTGTATCCTCATCATTGGTACAAATCTCTTCAAAATCCGACATCGAGTTGGCCTCAGCCGTTCAGCGTTTCTGGGAAGTGGACAGCGTTCCTCAAGCGTCCCCCCTTACACCTGAAGAAATCTTATGCGAACAGGCTTATATGACTGACCACTATCGTGACTCGAGTGGTAGGTACGGAGTGCGTCTTCCTTTCAAGGATAATGTGGAACCAGTCTTCGTGGGTTCTCGTGATATCGCGTTAAGACGTTTTCACGCAATCGAACGTCGTTTGTCACGTGATCCTGTTGTCCACCAACAGTACTGTGATTTTATGGATGATTATGAAAAATCCGGCCACATGTCCGAAGTTAATTTAAAAGAGCTCAGCCAAGGCAAATTTTATATTCCACATCACTGTGTGATGAAACCTGATAGTGTCACAACGAAGTTACGCGTCGTCTTTGATGCATCTGCTAAAGACGCTAAAGGCATTTCATTGAATGACACATTGCTAACGGGACCAAAACTTCAATCTAATATTGTTAGTGTTCTTCTTCATTATCGAATACACGCGGTTGTCTTTATGGCTGACATACGTCAGATGTATCGACAAATACTGGTCTCTGATGATCATAAGGATTACCAGAGAATCTTTTGGAGGTCAGGCCCTGACCAAGCTCTTAAGGAGTACAGACTCAACACTGTAACATACGGTGTTTCGTCCGCACCGTTTCTCGCGTGTAGGACAATCAAACAGTTGGCAGAGGACGAAGGTAATAAATTCCCTCTTGCTAAGCAAATTCTATCAACCGATATTTACGTCGACGATATCGTCACTGGTTGTGAAGATCTAACCACTGCGTTAGCTGCTAAATCACAAATCGTTCAGTTATTCGAACTAGGTCATTTTGAACTAAGAAAATGGGCTAGTAATTCGCCAGATTTGTTGTCAGACCTTTCCCATGAAGAGTGTCTTCTGGATACTAAATCGTTCTCTGACAAACAATACCCTACACTCAAGGTACTTGGACTCAAGTGGAATCCAGTATCCGACTCGTTTTTATTCGACGTGAGCTCGTCTGATCGACCATGTACCAAGCGAGTTATTCTTAGTGAGATCGCAAAAATTTTCGATCCATTGGGTTTCCTTTCACCCTTAACAATTCAAGTCAAATGCCTATTGGAAAGACTTTGGATTCTCGGAATTTCCTGGGATGAGTCACCACCTGATGGAATAATCAACGTCTGGAAAACTTTCTGTGACCAGCTGCCTACTATTAGTAAGCTGAGTATTCCACGTCGTCTCACTTTTGATAACGTCATTTCATACGAGCTACATGGTTTTTGCGACAGTTCCGAGCTCGCGTACGGAGCTGTTATCTACTTACGCATCTTGTGCGCTGATGGATCTATTCATATTCGGCTGTTATGCGCCAAGGCGCGTGTTGCTCCACTCAAACGTCTTTCTTTGCCTCGTTTAGAGCTCTGTGGAGCTGTTATGCTCGCGGACCTAACAAAATTCGTTCTTGACACGTATCAGGTCAAAATACCTATCGATACTATTCATCTTTGGTCTGACTCGACTGTTGTTTTATCTTGGCTTCGGTCGCACTCGTCGCGCTGGACCACATTCGTGGCAAATCGGGTCAGCTACATTCAGGACATCATTCCTGCAGAATCCTGGCATCATGTCGCCTCTGGCGATAACCCCGCGGATGTGTGTTCTCGTGGACAACTTCCCCACGATCTTCTTGACAATTCGTTGTGGTGGTCGGGACCATCCTGGCTGTCACAAAATTGTGATCGTTGGCCGAAAAACTCGACAAGGGTTCTTACCGGTGATGAGGAGCAAATTGTGCGTACTGAGGAGCGCCATTCAGTCGCACTGATGGCCGATCAAAATACTGATAGACAACAGGATTCTATATTCGATACCTTGTTAAAGCGTTTCTCTTCTTTGGAGAAAATAACTCGTATCGTTTCTTACATTCGTCGATTTTTACACAACATACGTTCTAAAAACTCATGCGAACGCCAAAGCGGTTTTAAACTTACTGAAAATGAAAATTATCAATCGTTATTACTAATCGTTAAATCCGTTCAAAATTCTTCATTTGTAAGTGAAATACAATGTATCAAATCTAACCAAGCGTTATGTAAACCGTTTCAAAAGTTGAACCCATTTATTGATGAGGCAGGTGTTCTCAGGGTGGGCGGTCGGATCTCTCGTGCCGGTTTAGAGTTCGATCAAAAACATCCCGCGCTCTTACCTTGTGATCATCCCTTCACTAACAAACTTATAGAATCTATTCATCGTAAACACTGCCATACAGGGCAAAATACTACACAATATCTCGTCTTACAACGCTTTTGGGTTTTATCCGCTAAACGAGCTATTCGTCGTTGTCTTTCAAAATGTATCGGATGCTACCGAACTAAACCGAAACCTTTGGAACCGTTTATGAGCGATCTTCCGTCGTATCGAATCAACCAAGTTAAGCCGTTCTCGGTAGTTGGCGTTGATTTCGGTGGACCATTCCGAATTAAAGTCGGGACCCATCGCGGTGCAAAGATGGACAAAGCTTATCTTTGCTTATTCGTTTGTTTGGTTACTAAAGCGGTCCATCTCGAGGTGGTGTCAACACTTTCCACTGATGGTTTTATAGCCGCATTACGTCGCTTCGTGGGCCGTCGCGGACGTTGTAGCATAATCCACGCTGATTGTGGAACGAACTTTATCGGTGCCAGCAACTACTTATCGTTATTGGAACATGCGTCACAGACCGAGCATATCAAATTCGTCTTTAATCCTCCCTCGGGGCCACATTTTGGTGGGGTATGGGAGATCCAGATTAAAGCTGCGAAGTCGCATTTGTACCGTATTGTTGGCAATCAAGTCTTGACGTTTGAAGAACTTAGTACCTTATTTATTCAAATTGAATCCGTTTTAAATTCGCGACCGTTGTGTGCCTTAAGCACAGATCCAAACGATTTAAACGTTTTGACCCCAGGTCATTTCCTTACTCTGGAACCTCTTACCAGTGTTCCCGATGAGGACCATTCCTCAGTTAAACTGAATCGACTTAACCGTTGGCAGTTAATCCAATCGTTCGTTCAAAGCTTCTGGGTGCGTTGGAAACAAGAATATTTAACTTCTCTTTCTCAACGCATGAAATGGACGAAGGTTTCTAAACCGTTATCCGTAAATTCTATCGTAGTCATCAAGGATGACAATCGTGCTCCTTTGCAATGGTCTTTAGGAAGAGTATGCGAGTTACACCCAGGTCCCGATGGAACCGTTCGTGTAGCAACTATAAAGACGAAGGATAGTTTTATCAAGCGACCGCTTGTAAAGTTGTGTCCTCTTCCTATAGAAGCGTAATCCGTTTGATATGATTCATAACTCGTAATTCGTTACTTAATCGTAATTAGCTATTATCTAGATAGGTTAATGTTTCTCGTTTCACTCATAATAACTTTTCTTCAAAATAATCTATGTTAGTCGTTAGCAGTAGGTAATTTATCGTTGTCTTTATTCGTTTTATCCGGAAAATACCAGCTGTATTTTGGTGGGCGGTATGTATAGTCAACGTTATAAATTCGAAATATGCCGCCCGAAGGCTTGTAGTTTACTTCATTCGCTCGTTCAGCCAATAGCAACGCCCGATCCTATATGGGCATACCGGTGGGAGTCAATCCCTATTGGCTGGAAAAAAAAAAAACGTGTGTGATGGCCGTTTTTTCGTCGCGAGCTGCAAGCTTTGAATCGGAAGCTGCAAACTTCAACTTTTCTCTGAAATCCAAACATATTTTTGTGATCTGTGCCTGTGACTTTGTGCGCCGAATAACTACCGTGTCGTGGCAGTGAGGATTCTTCGAAGTGCTACATATTTGCCAGCTATCGTATCGTCACCGCGTCAAGCACGTGTGTGACCCACTCCTCGCCAGTTTTGAACAAGGGTCATACCAGCACCATCCTGTCCACTCGTGCGTGGAAAAGCCTTCTCCCACTGGTAAGTACAGCTTTATTGGTGGTAGCGAGCGAACCGCGAATTCGTATTTTTTTTATTTATTGTTGGCAGAGTCTGCTCACAGGTTCTGACCCAGAAGTGCCGTGATCGGTCTATCCGGCAGGGCCATTACGACACACATACTGTATGCTGTCAGGTGGTCAAGTAAGCAATAAAAAAATATCACATTGTGCCGTAAACCATTTTTTCTATATCCATATCAACGCTCTCTCTTTCCATTACTGATAGAGACAGCAAAAACATTCCCTTTTTAAATTGCGACATCTGTTGACAAAATATCTACACTCTTGTAAGAGTAATCTAATAAGGGCCCTCCTGCCTTACAATCCAAGGGCCCTCTGAAATATGAGATTGTGTAACGACACCACTTGACCAGCGTGTAGTATGGAGTCTTTTTTGTCGAAATGTTTTAGACAAGAGGTTGATAAATATCTTCTCATCCTAAGACTTTATAACGGTAGCTAGTTTCAAATGTATAGCTGTCTGTTTTTGCGTGAACAGGCAAAGTTAAACAAAAAAAAATGGGTTTTAAATAACAATATATCATTACCTACTGGACTTTGAGTAAGTCAAATAATACTGTAAAATAGTTTAAATTAATAGTTATAAATTGTTATGAAAAGCACTTAACCGCACTAATAACACATTAATCGCACTAATTACGTGAAAACATTCATAAAGGTTATAATGATAACGCGACCCTTTCCCGTATAAGTTACACGACGAATCAGATTAGGTAACATCAATTACACGGAATGAGGTTCAAAAAGTAAGGGCGTAATCGGTGGCGTGTTAGTAGATAGGAGAGGAGCGGTCCGAGCGAAGCGGTGCGAGCGAAGATGTCCGAGCGAAGCGGTCCGAGCGAAGCTGTCCGAGCCAAGCAGTCTGAGCAAAGATGTCCGAGCAAAGCGAGCAATGAAAGGTCAAGGACAGTAAGCGTGCAGAAGACATTCAAATGATAATTTTGATTTATTATTTAAAAAAAAGTATGTCAGTTGTTTTTGAAACTATATTGAGAAATGTCATTTTACCAGCATTACTAGTAGTATTACATTAATACAATAGAAATGCTTACAATAGCTTATGTTAAGTTATTGAGTAAACCAGATGGTACAAATGTATTTCATTTATCAAAAGCGTCGTTTGCGTGCTCAAAGCAAAATGACATAAACTTCTTGTAATTCTAACCTCGATTCAAATTAATTAAACAAAAAAGCGTCCCCAGCGTCGTATCACTTCGCCCACACGATAAAGGTTCCCAGAAAATATAAGGATAAAAATGTGGATAAAATAATAGAAGGCCACCTCCTCATTACCCTCCTCTCTCCTCTGGTGCCTTACCGGTTTCCTCTTAATTTTTTTCCCACCTAAAACTGTTTCGCCGAACTTTTACCAAGTATAATTTTTTGAGAAAATTCTCATCATTAAAAAGATAAAGAACATTTAGTTGCTTTGTAAGATTCTGGGGATTTGAATAATTTCTATAGCTAGAATTCTTTTTTATTCTTTTATAAATGGGTCTGTATTATTTTATAAATAGTCTGACCTTTTTGTAATTCGCATGTAATTCCGCTGTTCCTTGTTAAATTCATAAAACAATCAAAAACTTTTAAGCCCAACGTCCCAATGTCAAGGTAGAACTTACTCCTATATTTAAAAGTGGTATGAGCCATATTATACTAAACGACGCGGGTTCGGTGCAGATTGGTTATAAAATCAAGGTCTGATTTAAAAACAGAATTCAGTCAAAAATGAGTCACTGCCCTATTTACCCCAAAGTCGGAAAAAAAATATTATGTTAATTAATTAAATTTAAAATTTATTTGAAGTACATATTTTTTGCGTTCACAACGCTATTTTTAATTTCGAAAAGATATAACGCATAAAAAATTCCATGGGAGTCTAGACATTGGACCGGACTTCCAAAGGTCGGGTGTTCGATTCCTCCCCGATGACTGGAGCCGAAAAGATTTTTTGAAGTGTTATGTCTTTTCGTAATTTTAAATTGTTATCATTTAAAATTATTATTATTGTGACTCAATTATTTTTATACAAATCTAAATTTTTACAAATATTAGCCGTAAGAACAATGTTCGTAACTATATGGACCTAAAGTTATCCTAAAATAAATACTTTGAATTTGAATTAAAAAATTACGTAATTTCGTAATTTAAAATTTTATTATTTAAAATTATTATTATTATTACCTACTTCATTATTTTTAAACAAATCTAAATTTTTACTTATATTAATTAGCCGTAAGAACAATTTTACTAACAATATGGATCTATAGTTATCCAAAAATAAGTAATTTGAATTAAAATTAAAAATTTACCTTTCTAACCTTCATAAATGCAAGCGTACATCTTGTGTCGTAATTATTTTATCCGTTAACAGAAAACCAAACGAATTACATTGTTAAGCACCGTCGCCACATCAAAAAGCGTTATTACACAAGTTTCACGGAGAATGCTTGCCCCGAACAGGCGGGATTCCTCCGGTAATTTTGCTCGGCTGAATGGCCTGATCATTAGTAGGCAGTTCTTTCAGCTAAATGAAGGTACTTTTTTACATAGCACGAAAGAATGCGGTAAACTCGTTTTTCACTATTTACGCTATTGGTATTTACTTGATTTTGTCTAAATCTATTTTTATGAATCTCATATATATATATATATATATATATATATCTCTCTCTCATATACCGCGATACATGAGCCGTAGTAGGACAACAGCGCCATCTAGCTTATGAAGTCGTATCAGCGCTTGCTCCCGAGAATGCCATCGTAAGGCATTTGCTTATAAGGACAAACGATAGAGTTCGCTACACTTACTTACTTATATGACTTTTGCATTATTATTTTAGGTGATGCAGTGTGATTTAATAAAAAAATACCAAAGATTTTTTTTGTAACAAACGTTTGTAATCAAATTGTGTATTGTCATGAAAACTAAACCGGACTCTAAAAAGAAGAGAAAAAATATCTTGCAAGATTTGATTGCACACAGACACCTGACAGGTGAAACTAAATACGAGTGAAAGCTCGTAATGTAAATATCTGATGTTAAACACTACATAAACTAGTGTATTAGCTTGTGCAACTTAAACAGTGTTTTAAACAGGGTGTTTGTGCTTTACATGCTTTTGTTGTACAAAAATGTTGGGACGCTAGATGATCAGTGTGCGGACTTATAATTATTACTTCTATAGTAAGACGGTATTGTAAATAAATAAATATACAATAAAATCACATATATTGATCTGACTCCGTGGTAAGTAGCTTAAGCACTTGTGTTACAGATATCAGAATCAACAGTTGTATTACAAATGAACTTAAATAAATACATATAACACCCAGACCAGTACAAACGGACATGTTCATGCACACAAATGTTTGTACAGTGCGGGGATCGGGACCGCGACCTCTTGGTTAATTGTCAATTTTTTGACCATCACACCTAAGTGGTCGTCATTCTGTTGTTATATGTTATATGGTCATTATGTACATTCTTTTTCAACAAGTGTGACGAAATGTCTCTTAAAATTAAGTCGTTGACATTAGCAGGGTATTTTAAAGAACTCCTACTTGTATTTACCAAAATATTTTACGTACCTCAAATCAAAGACTAGCAATGATCCTACCGTTTAGTGCAACATTATGGTTTCTAGACGTTTTTTGCTTTGCCCGACTGCTGTTGACATAATATTAGGATTACAAATAAGACCCCCGGAATCACGGACTCCGAATTAAGAGGGATTAAGAAATTAACGCTTTTGAAATCATTTTGGGTAGGGACAGAAATGAATACGGTTTTTGAACGAATAAACATTTTTGACGGAATATAAGGTTTTTGTCTAACAAAAAGATACTTTAACGGGAAAGGAAAATGATGCTTTGAGTTTTTACGGCTTAATCACTCTATAAGACAAGGAAGAGGTTTATGTAATCCTTAAATAGCATTTTTTACTACCGTTTTTAATTTCTATGGCGTCATAAGTACATGTTTTATGTTTTTGTGGTAACATAATACATTCAAATTCGAATAATGATAGAATGTGAGTGGCTGGCCACTCACATTCATCAGGCTACCCTTTTTGTAGCAAAATCACCCGTATCACAAGCGCATAAGATACTGCAGTGTTTACCGTGACGCGCAGGCTACCGTGGGGTGAGCACGAACAACTAACCGTGACGCGCAGGCTACCGTGGGGTGAGCACGAACAACTAACCGTGACGCGCAGGCTACCGTGGGGTGAGCACGAACAACTAACCGTGACGCGCAGGCTACCGTGGGGTGAGCACGAACAACTAACCGTGACGCGCAGGCTACCGTGGGGTGAGCACGAACAACTAACCGTGACGCGCAGGCTACCGTGGGGTGAGCACGAACAACTATCGTAACGTATTCGTAGCGTTTGTCTATTTGTGTGGGAAAACTGTCAGTTTCTGACGTTTGGACGACACATATACGTTACGATAGTTTTCGTGCTCACCCCACTATACTTATTATTTGATACTTTAAGCTACGGATAATCTTTGTTTATTTTAAGAGGTTAATTCATTACGATTTTTTGTATGATCAACAAAATAAAATGCCTATTTAAGTCAAAGCAAACGTTCATCTTATTCTTTGTCGAACGGATGTATAAATTGTGCCACCAAGAAAAACTGGCCACGTAAAACACTTTATTTGTCAAAGTAAATCGTATTAAATGACACAATTTGTTGTTGGCCATACAGTCGCTGGCACGTCAGACACATATTTGTTGGAAAAGAACCCTTTTCACAATAGCAAAAGATGGCACCACATCAAGTTCGCTTGTACATAAGATATACGATTGTGAATGATATCCCGATTTTGTATCGAGTGCGAATCGAGTGGGGATCGGCCTCAAGGTCTCGCGGCTGGAAATCGACAAATAAATCACACGTCAGCTGAGCCAACATTTTATTTCGGATCAGAATAAACACAGTCATTTTTTATTAGGCTTCGCCAGTTTCGTGGGGGTTATTTTGTTTTTACGCAACTGCAGCCGAAGGTCTAAAAGAAATTCAAAATCGTCGATACGATATCCGAACTTTCTTTTTGTCTAAATAACAGTCCTCCTGGCCGATCTCCACCACGGCGGCCAATCTCAACAGAGATCAGTTAACTACGCAGGAGATATTATTATGCACAAGTGTGAGCGCAATAAACAGGTGCACTTACTGTTCAATCAATCAAAGTTCGGGGAGACGGCAATCTGACATAACCGGAGAGAGATCAGGCGTTGGACCAACGGCTTAGCGTCCTTTCCGAGGCACGGGGGTGTAGCACCGCCAGCTTCCCGACTCCGAGCTGTTTTTGAGAAATTCATGACAGAAAATCTCAGAAACAAGTTTGGCTCGACCTGGGATTCAAACCCAGGACCTCTAGTCTGACTGCCTCGTTGGTGTAGTGGCAAATTTTCCGCCTTGTATTTAAATATGTGTGTTAAAAACGAAAATTTTCGTACCGAACCGCGTCCAAAATCTAATACGATTTTTTATAGGGAAACTTATCGTGTTTAATACTTTTTAGTTTTTACCCAGCATTCGACTTCTGCATAGCCTTAACTCACTTTTAATTACGAAGTTGATGTATGTAAGAAAAACATTTGAATACTTTTTTTTAAATCATACTCGTATTTATGAATTAGGAACAAACATACCTAATAAATTTACCCGTAGTACTTGGTGTGCGACAAAGGCGACAAGTGGGACGCGATGCGACAATGTCAAATGTATGTATAGTTCTTTCAAATCACGAAGTCGAGCAGAATTTACTTGTGGTAAATATGTGTCCGTATATGTGTCGATGTGTGCGTGAAAACGAAAGCGGGTATGGTTAGCATAAAAATAATACCAATATTTTTGTATGTTCAATTGATAATAAAATAAAACAACAAAACTTTTAAACTAAAATGTTTATTATTTAAAATAAATAATAAATAAGGGAATGTATTAAAATAAAATTATGTTCTTCTACATTTGGGTTTAAGTTTTAATTTAAGCGAAACATAAGACTTAAATAAGGATATACAATTGAACTCAAGATATGGCAAAATTATGAAAATAAGGCTAGGCTGGAACTATTTAATAACAAATTTCTATCTATTTTTACGTATGTGAAAAATGTGTCGCCTTAATCTTCTTCGGAAAAACTGTTGCTTTCGTTAGTTTCAAAGTCAGTCGTGCTGCTATCACTTGATTCACCCACATTAATTACAAATTCAAAGTCATAATCAAAATATTTCATATACTCCTTTTCAATTTTTTCGACATGCTTGCATGTATTAAGCCAGATGTTGTTATCGATACTGTTTAAACCTTCAGCTATTAAATTTTGAACTTCTGTCATATTTTGACCAATATTTTTCGAGGCAATCTTATTTTTCAGAATACCCCAGATGTTTTCAATGGCATTTAATTCGGGGTGATATGGTGGCAGTCGTAGTATTTCGAAACCTTTGCTTTTTATTATCTCGTCAATTCTATATGAAATAAAACGCTGCTTATTTCTGATTATTAAATCATACAATTCTACATTGCGGGACAGTGCATTGAAAGGAATACCGTGTTCCGTCAGCCACTTTTGCATGTCGCTCTTGCGCGAATTTGACGTAGGTATACTACTACTTCGAGTATTATGGTAGGATGCGTTGTCCATCACTATAACAGATTTATCTGGTAAATTTGGCAGCAGCTTTTCATTCAGCCATTTGCTATAATTATTGAAATTCATATTTGAGTGATAGTCTCCAGTTGTGGATGATGCTTTGTATATTAACGAAGCATCTTTAATAAATCCACTACTGCTACCCGCATGCACTATAATAAAACGAGCACCGGTACTCAATTTTTTTAAAAATGACTTGTCTTTTGTCTTAGTATCTAGTTTTTTTAAATTCCACGTGTTTTGACGTACGTGCGAAGTTAGCACATATGTTTCGTCTGTATATATAATGGGACGGCCTTCTTCACGGTATTCATGAATTTTTTTCAAAAAATTAAATCTCCACAATTGTATTTCATGCCTTTCTTGTAAAGATTTACGATTGTTTTCAATTTTGTTCCATTCGTAGCCCATTTTTATAAGCAACGAACGTAATGTGCTCAAACATCCGTCAAAACCAATTTTTTCTCTTAATGCTGACTGAAGTTTTGCCAAAGTTGGAAGTTCATTGTGTTCTATATGAAAATTTTGAATTGTAGTTCGAATAATTTCTCGATTCATATTATCTAAATTAAATTTACCGTCTCTTTTTCGTCGCTTTTTCATGGGTGAAGTAAACTTGGTTGATGAAGATGGCAACTCTTTCTCTTCTTTTAAAATCCTACTTACTGTGCGTTCACTGACGCCTGTTGCTTGGGCAGTTCGTTCTAATATGTTTGCTAATGGACTTAGGTCACATCCATCAGTGTTATTTGCTTTCATAAAATTATATTCATCTTTTAGAAAGTGAAAGACTTTAGCAATGATTGCTCGACCCTAAAAACAATAAAATATACAATTGAATAAGTATCAAAAGTCAAAACTAAACTATTACTTAAATTAAAAAATAATCATTTTTATTTAATGTCAAAACTAGAAAAAAAATATTTACCTCGCTATGGATAACTTTGCGCTTTGACATGCTGACAGTACTTCACGGCAATTAGCGTCCGGAAACAATAAACACAACTAACCTGAGCGACAGCGCGCTCGCGACTGACCGCGTCGTCATACACGCACACTATTGCATTATGCATGTACACGTTTAAAAACAAATAAAGACTACTCGCCTTCGTGAAATGCAAGAACTGTACTTATAACACTTGAGTGTCCTACATGACGAAGCGCGACTGACATTGACACAAGTATTGATTGAATCGCGTGGCGTCACACTTGTCGCTTTGCGTCTCTCACGTAGAACAACTTTTGTACTTACGGCGGTGAAAAGTGTTATTAGTCACTCACTACGCCTGTATCTCAAAAGATCAGACTCGAAGCGGTCGTTCAAGAATAAAGTTCGAAAGTTTCTAAATGAATAAATTGCATGTATATAAATTATATTTATATTATCCATATTAATTGATTGATTGATATTTGTTTTTTGTTTATAATAATGTTTTGGCGCAACTGATCCAGAGTTAGGAAGCTAAAGGGAAGCGCTTCCTACCGACTGGGTGTTATGGTCGGGGACCAAGGTCCGATAGACATCATCTTGATTTGTCTATCTGTATTATTCTGGATCGAAATCTTATACACCGCGGTTCATGTGCGGTACTAGGCGTTTGGCCGGTACTAGACTAACAGCGCCATCTAGCCTTATGGAGCCGTATCAGCTCTCGCTGTTGTGCTTGCCGTTAGGCATGCGCTTGTGTTGGCAAATGGTAGAGGTCGCCACAATGTAATTGACTATTTACTTTTATTTATTGATATTATGATACTATATCTATTTATTATGTTTTTTTGCGTTACTAACCACAATTTACCTTTCTCATTTAATATTCACTGCACCACTACCTTCTTTAATAAATTTACATTTGTATAAAAAATTTAAAATATATATAAAAACTCTTTCTAACTTACAAAGTAAAGCAAAAGTGTGTGTATGTGTGTGTGTGTGTGTGTGTGTGTGTGTGTGTGTGTGTGTGTGCGTGTGTGTGTGTGTGTGTGTGTGTGTGTGTGTGTGTGTGTGTGTGTGTGTGTGTGCGTGTGTGTGTGTGTGTGTGGCAGTGTGTGTGTGTGGCAGTGTGTCTGTGCGCGTGTGTGTGTCTATGTCGATGGGTGTGGCTGTAAGCGTATGTGTGAATGTATGTGCATATGAAAAACAATTGTGTTATGTATCATATTTAAGTAAACTTTCTGTTTCTTCGTACGTTAATGATTTTAGCCAGTTGGTCACTTTAATTTTGCACTCCCTATATGTCAGGTGGTATATTTCTAGATTTTTATTGACAAAGTTGTACACATGAGAAGATAGGCTCTGAAATTCTTTTTGTATGACCTTGAGGTTGACTGGCAGTAAATGCTTTTAGCATTAACTCCACCCTTTGTACATTTCTTGTGTAATATTAGAAAATCACCAACGAAATAGTTTTAAAGATCATTTTCTAAGTAAAAACCTTAAATGATTGCAAAAGAAGTTTTGATAGCCCAAATGCGTTTCGATATTTCAGTCTGAACGTGAGCTGCTTTTTATAGGTTATTTCAAACTTCTGATTACCCTCTTATCAAGTTCAGTCATTACGCTTCTTAGTAACAAAAAATCCAGCTCTTATTTTGAACCTGAGTTTTTAAGGATAATGCCTACGCTTTCTGTGACTTTGTTTGTTAATTTATGAAAGTCAAAAACATTTTTATTAAAAAGATAACTTGGTATAGCCAGAAAGGGATTTGAGGTAAGGTCCGTAACATTTTTCCGTCCGTAATACTTATATGTAATACTAATAATAGTCCTCCTGACCGATTTCGACCACGGCGGCCAATCTCAACAGAGATCAGCCAACTACGCAGGAGATATTATAGTGCACAAGTGTGAGCGCAATACACAGGTGCACTCACTGTTCCATGACTCTCAAAGTCCGGTGAGACTCGGTGAGAGATCAGGCGCAGGACCAACGGCTTAACGTGCTTTCCGAGGCACATGGGTGTATTGTAACACCGCCAACTTACCGACTCCGAGCTGTTTTTGAGAAATTCATGACAGAAAATCTCAGAAATAATTATAGCTTGACCTAGGATTCGAACCCAGGACCTCTTGGATGTAAGGCAGAAACTTTGCCACTACACCAACGAGGCAGTAAATAAAAAACAGTAAATATATGCATTATTTTTGTCTAAGCCAAAAAAAGTGTTTACCTTCTTCCGCTACGGTTCGTCCGAAAACACTGGTACTAGTATTGTTTGAAATGTCTCGCTACCGAGCATTGCAGAAAACTTTGAGTTTGAAATTGTGGTTGAGTTTGAAAATATATAAAAAATAAAACATTTATTTCAGGTTGAAATGACACACTTTTTATGGATTATTTCGCGATTTATTTACATTTTGTTTTAACCTGACGTTTTTAAGCGTCCGTGGTCACAGTTAAACTAAGGTGTTAGTTGTCATTACGTCAGGTTTAAACAAAATGTAAATAAATCGCGAAATAATCTATTAAAAGTATCTCATTTCAATGTCTACTGTTCGCGTAAACCGAAGATACAATTATTTCAGGTTACTGAGACCCATAATAGTGACCATAGATTACAATACAAAATTAAATTATATATGAATAACATGAAAATAATCACGAATGCGCGCCAATGTTCGCGGGCGAACCGCTACAAGTTATTATTTGCGTAGACAACTCCTATTTCATTTGATGCTTAACACACATCATGGTAATGGAATATTGAGCTATTCCTATGCCTATTAATTCAAATGCGGCTTAAAATTCAGGCTTACCGGATTTGTATGTGAAAGTAGTGTTGCCAGACTGCAACATTTAAATATTGGAAAGAATTTGCATCCAAATTATGCAACGCGATTAGAATATTGATTGGTTAGGGAAAATACTAAACTCTTTTGCAAAAAAAACGGGCACTTTAGATTTTTTCCTCTACTTTAATGAAGAAGAACAAGAAATAGGTTTTATTAATTTGACGATGTATTGGCATCACAGATATATATTTACATAGATAACGCAAGTATCACGATTTGTATTGAAACCAAGCGTGCCGACTTTTTAACACCTATTGTGACGTCACAGGCGAAATTTAGTGACGGGCAATCCAAACCGATTGAAATTTTTGAGCTACTGCAGTTAATTATCACGCAACGAGGCATTTTTTAAATTTTTGCGGCCCATCCAGCTGCAACGGAGCGAGCGGACTGAACTTAGCGGCGACCAACCTTGACGTTTGGTCGGGGTTTTGGTCGGGGTTCGGACACGCGAAGTGCATGCATTTGCGTTATCTATGTAAATATATATCTGTGATTGGCATGTTATTTGAAGCATCCTGGCATGATTCTTTACGTTCCAAATTTAAAATTTGAAATTAATAAAAGAAAAATAATGATTATTGTGGATTATTTTAAAATTGCTTTACTAATGGCGCGAATTGCTGAAACGATTTTTAACTGATTACGATATTTTAAAACTTTTTGGACATTTTCTGCAAATTAAACAATTTAATCTTTATTTTTACATTAAATACCACTTTTTGATATGAGTGATAAAGCGATAAGGGCCGGTAAAATTATAGCCCTACTTGAAGAAGGTTGTTCGCAAACTTACGTGTCTCAGCGGCTAAATGTGAGTCGTTCAACTGTCCAGAGGACTTGGCAACGGTATCAAGAGACCGGTTCGGTCAAAAGAAGACCCGGTTCGGGAAGAAAACGATGCACAGAACCAAGAGATGACCGCTTTTTGGTGAGTCAGGCGTTGCGGAATCGTAAGGCGTCAAGTGTGGACCTGAAGAAGAGCCTTGAAGAAGTAAGAGGAGTAGAAGTTAGCTTGTGGACGGTCAGGAGGAGGCTTTTGGCTGCCAATATCAGGAGTTACCGCCCAGCTCGGGGCCCTAAATTACTCCGTGAGCACCGTGTTGCTCGACTTCAGTTTGCTCGGAACTGTGCTTCATGGACTCTGGAGGACTGGAATAAAGTATTGTTTTCTGATGAAGCTAGAATCTCTTTGTGTGGCGAGGACCGACGCCGGCGAGTGCTGCGAAGACCACGGGAACGCTATGCGGAAGTGTGTTTCGAAGAAATCACTCCTTATGGCGGAGGCTCCGTTATGTTTTGGGCAGCAATTAATTCGACGGAGCGTACGGAGTTAGTTTTCATAGAAAATGGAACATTAAATGCACATCGGTACATAATGGAAGTCCTAATTCCATATGCACAACCCACATTGACTGCACTTGGGGAAGATTCCATTTTTATGGACGACAATGCTCGCTCGCACCGTTCTGGCGACGTGGAAGCGTACATGCAAGAAGTTGGGATCCGTCGTTTAGATTGGCCAGCTCGAAGTCCTGACCTCAATCCAATTGAGCATGTCTGGGATGTTCTAAAGAGACGTGTAAGATCAGTGCAACCTGCTCCACAAAACATCAGGGAGCTAAAAAGAGTCATTGCAGAAGAGTGGGAACGAATTCCTCAAAACGTTATTAAAAACATCGTGGAAAGCATGCCCAGAAGGATTCAAGCTGTGATTTTGGCAAGAGGGGGTCACATTCGGTATTAGGTTTTTACATTTGTAACTTTATTTAATTAAAAAAAGTAAAAAAAAATCTTATCTTTATTGCCGACCACTTCTTATTGTTTGGGCGTGTACATCGGTTTTAAAGAATCCATCGTTTTTTTTCTTCTTTTAGTTGCCCGAACTCACTTCACGCGCATTAATTTACACGATTATAAGTATACAGACTACGTCAAAGAAATAAATTTCATTTAATTAACTCAAATCGACCTTAGAACGTAAATTTCCTTAGGTGCCCGTTTTTTTTGCAAAAGAGTGTATAAACTTTGTAAGTATTATTTCAAAATATTTTTTTCGAGAGAGTTTTTTACGCTATACTGTTAAATTCGTGAAAAAATATCAATTCTTACTAAGTGTACACTTTCAATGCGTATTATCTTTCTCCAATTTATAAAATCAAATATAGTTTCAAGCGGATAGATCTTTCTAGACCCCGAAGAAAAAGTAAAGCGTTATAAGTTTGACCCCTGTATCTGTTTGTGTATGTCCGTCCGTCTGTTGCATAGTAGCTACCGAACGAATGAACAGATTTCAATGCGGTTCCAATGACCAATTTTCCTGGCTCATGTTGGGGTTTTTTAAATTATTTTTCAAACTTATTCTACTATTCGGATTTCCTTTGATTTAAAACTTTTGCGACATCATACTTAAAGGTTGATCACGTAATGAAAGCTTGTTTAATATATTCATAAGGCGAATCTCGCATCAAACTCAGCCAGTTGGCCGGAGTTTGGAGCCTCTTGAAATAGGGATATTGGGAAGCCTTAACGCAAAATCTTAAAGCTGCTGATAATAAAGTATAATAGTACATAATATAAATAAAGTTATCTTTTATTATTAACTGTCGTCTGTCATCCATCAGTTACCTACCCCGTGATTATGGGACTTGTAACAGGGCTGACATGTAAGGTACTCAAAAACATAGTACAAATCCCATACTAGAATAAAAAAGCGTTCTGTCTCTATCTTTATTAAAACGATTGACAGTGACAGAATGCGTTTTAAATCTAGTGTCAAGATTAAAAAAAATTGGTTGCCTGTAAAGTCGGTATACGGGCGAAAGTTTTACGTGACAACGACTTTGAGTGGTAAAATAATTTTAATGTGAATATTCATTCGTATAACATGAACCGGTGTGTATGCCTATCTCTCTCACTCTCTCTCTCTCGCTCTGTCTCTCTCGCTCTTAGGCGGGTTAACTGTGCTCGAGTGGAAGGGACGCGTGCCTTTCACTTTTTATGTCTGTCTCACTCGCTTTTATTCGGGCTAACCATGCCCGATTCGAAGGGACGCGTGCCTCTCACTCGCTCTCATTGTAAGCGCGGAACGTGAGCGGAGCGTAACGCAGTTTCTTGAAGTGTCACCCGGCAAACCAATTTATAAGACGTTGTCACGTCAAAAAAAAAACAAAAGTTGTAGACAAGCTTAAAAATATCTCCGCTCATGCACCGAATAAATAAACACGTCTTGCCCCTAACTAAGATGCATCCTGCATCTCACATCTCAAAGGAGCGAAGTTCCCGAGTAATCTGAACATCGGGCGCAAATATGATAACTCCATAATCTGCTCGGAGGCACCGCTGCATTCTGATTAAGGTTTAATTCTACACCAAATTAACACTTGGCAACATCTTATTGTACCACGATACAATTACTTTTCACTTGTGCTTTAGACAACTGGAATAAAGATGATATTCCAGTGCAGAGGAGCGGTAGTAACTTGGTAGCAAAGGAGACAATACAGGGTGAAATGTTTTAATTGAACTCTTGCATGTGTTCTGATGTTTTTGTTGGTGATGCAACTTTGTCGTCTAATTGTTAACTGCGAGTGGTCACTACCAAGGATGGCTTTCGAGTGTAAGGGAGTTGAACGTCTCTTACAAGTTTAATACAATTTACGGTCCTCATTAATAAAAAAAAGTCTTTGCAAATATCACGCATGTATGTCACTGCTGCAAATATGAGTATAGAATGTCTTGCATCCATAGGTCGACATACTTTGCATATCGACAGTGAAAGAAATCAATATAATAGTCAATTAAATAAGCTTTGTATCGTTGAAATGAGATATGACACTATTGCTGTTCGAATATGTATACTTGTCTGTTAAAAAAAAGTTTAATGTTTTGTGATACAAATGAGATGACCCAAAGGGCTTTGGTTCCCCTCTGACGGTTTTTTTAAATATTTCACAACAATCACACTATAAATAAGGGCCGAATTCACCGATAAAACTAATCGCGATTAGTCCAAACAAAACTCAGTTTAAGCGCTTAAACGAGTTCAGAGTTTAAGTTTACGTTTCACCACTACAAACTAAACTAGTTTAATGTTAAACTCGGATTAAAATCTAAACGCCCGATTGAACTTCGTTTAGCGCTCTAAACTGCGTTTAGCTGCTGACAATGTCAAACCTTGTTTATATTAATTTTGTATACTCGTAATTTCGATTTCGATAAGAAGAAAAAGATGAAAAGAGCTTTAGCACTAGCCTTTGATGAAAGTTTTGATGAAGAGCAATACATAGTTCGTCGTCCGAGATGGATACGTGAAAGAGAAGAACATTTCGATACTCTTGATGATAAAGACTTTGTAACAAGATTTCGTCTCACAAAATCAACAGTTCTATCTGTGTTGGAGTCAATTGAAGATAAATTAGAATTTCCTACCAATATGTAAGGATGGTTTTTCATTCTAATATTGCAGTAATTGTTTGACGAATCGAAGGTTATCTATCGTCATCATGTGTTATAGTTATGATTTTATGAAATTGTATGCATAATTTAAAAAATAATGCATAATTTAATACTTCCATTCATTCAATACAGCAGGTAGGTCACTATCTGTTGTTGGAAAAACGAAACGCACTTCGTTTTACTAAACGCGATTACAATTATAGTGCTGGTGAAATAGGGTTGTCATAAACGTAGATTAACACCGACCCTTAAACAAGATTACACTGAACTCGGTTTAGTAAAACTTAGTTTATGTAGTGAATGATGAAATCGGCACTTATTCTCTAGTCCCAAATTAATGGGTCCCAAAATAATATGGGTACTAGACAACGGATAAACATAATATACTTTTTTTGTAAATAAATACATATGATACATAGAAAACATAATTTAATATAAATTATTAAATTTTAAATATTTCTTTCCTTTTCTTTTTCATAATATTTAATATTAAAAACAATGTTATTATAAATCAATATATACTCATTGAAATATTAAATTAATTAATGTAATTAATAATATAATAAGAATTTTACAAACACACATGTTCATGCACACTTATGCTTGTACTGTGCGGGAACCGAACCCGCGACCCTTGGTTGTAGAGTCCGACCTGTGGACCACTGCACCAAGCGTTCGTCAAATTTATCGATGGTGTTTTGTTTTTCATGCTATGCATATACAAAGTATGCGTGTGGATGGATGACATTGTATTAATACTAAGAAACAGAATAACATTGAAGAATCCCCAACTATCCCGGGCATTCGTGGGACCGGCCACAATTCCTCTTTGTCCCTTTGAAGGCACAATTAGATTGAGCCGGTCCACTCAGGGCCCTTATTAGCCAGCTCTTACGAGCGAAGTTAATTAAATCTCAAGATTTTAAGAGCGGATTATCTCAGGGGCCTTACTGCGGAAGACGTTACCTACCTGTACATTTGATATCGCTGAGTTGGTTAAAATGTTTTACACTTATTTTATTATCTACTTCGATTATAAGTTCTTAACAGTAAAACAAATTAGAGGTACAAATCAGAAAACTGATAGACAAAGTTACTGACTCAGTAATTCATATAATCTACAAACAGCCCTTACTTAAAGTATTTGAAACGAAAAATTTTGCATTTACGAACACTTATAAAAATTTTTTTAGAAAAGTCACTTCCTAGAAGGTATAATAAAGATAAATATTAAAAAATAAGTTTATATGAAAAACTGTTTTTAAAGCTAAATCAATAAAATTTTGTATTCAGATAATTACTAAGAAACTAAGAAACTACCGTTAAGAGGATGAGAGTTGACCATAAAGTTTGTATGGTCCATATCTTTTCGACGTCATATTTAATTTTCTCCATCGCAAATACAGAGCAATGGTAAAATTATTTAAAAAAATCCTTTTATGATTATATAAAAAACCGTTACATAACAAATTACTAAGCTAACTTACTTAGTACAAGTAAACCACGAGGGTTTGAAATAAAATAAAGTTAATCTAATATATAAAATTCTCGTGTCACAGTTTTCGTTGCCATACTCCTCCGAAACGGCTTGACCGATTCTCATGAAATTTTGTGAGCATATTGAGTAGGTCTGAGAATCGGCCAACATCTTTTTTTCATACACCTTAGTGATAATAATTTATATGGCATAACAACGTTTGCCGGGACAGCTAGTCTAATATATAAAATTGTCGTGTCACAGTTTTCGTTGCCATACTCCTCCGAAACGGCTTGACTGATTCTCATGAAATTTTGTGAGCATATTGAGTAGGTCTGAGAATCGGCCAACATCTATTTTTCATACACCTTAGTGATAATAATTTATATGGCATAACAACGTTTGCCGGGACAGCTAGTCTAATATATAAAATTCTCGTGTCACAGTTTTCGTTGCCATACTCCTCCGAAACGGCTTGACCGATTCTCATGAAATTTTGTGAGCATATTGAGTAGGTCTGAGAATCGGCCAACATCTATTTTTCATACACCTTAGTGATAATAATTTATATGGCATAACAACGTTTGCCGGGACAGCTAGTAAACAAATAAAAACAGTAATTGGACAAATAATATGAGACGTTTGGTTAATAGATTTATAATTTAATTATTGCTAATTGGCTAAATGACATCACCAATTGTTGACATACTTTTTATTATCTGCCAAAACGGTCTGCCTCCATAGATTTCGTATGGGAATGAATGATCGTGACGTCACGGTCATGTGTCAGAAATCGGAGTCAATTGACCGAATATTTATTGCGTTTTCTGTGTTTAAAAATTGGTTACTACAGCTTTTTGGAAATATATTGGTTGTATTAACTTCATAGGGGCTATGTTTTTTAAATACCATGTTCTTGACAATATTTAAGAAAGGTGTCATCATCCCAATTATCGTAAAGTGTAACTTAAGCTTTAATTTAATATTTTTAATAGATAAATTATCTCGTAATACATATACGCGGCTGAAGTCACATTCAGAGCTAGTGGTCTAGTATACTAGTGTATGTATACGTCTTTAGAGTAGGGTTTCAGGTCCTGCCCAAGTATGTTGAATGTACGAAATTAGTTGGTAGTAATTGGAAGGGCCACGGTTAGATGGGACGCAGAGATGAAACTGCAGTCGCAAAATTTATTATGGACGTTTAATGTTCAGCTAATGGACGCTTTATAGTTTCCATGAGATAACCAAATGGCTTAGTTACCCAGTGACATTAAGTAAATATATGGTTAATGTGTGGGCGTCACTAATGTTGTTCTGCTGGGCACAGCCTCACTAAAACTATGAGGCGACCGCTTGATGCAGTGGTCCACATGTCGGACTTCTAAAACCAAGGGTCGCGGGTTCGATCCCCGCACAGTACAAGCATAAGTGTACATGAACATGTGTGTTTGTACTGGTCTGGGTGTTTCTATGTATAATATGTATTTATTTACAAAAAAAAAGTATTTAAGTATGTTTATCCGTTGTCTAGTACCCATAACACAAGCCTCGTAGCTTACTTTGGGACTAGAGAATTGGCGTGATTGTTGTAAAATATTTATTTATTTATTTAATAATATATTTAAACTATGATCAATGTACGTTGTCCAAAGATTTAAATTTGTTTGATAAAGTTTACACTTGTTTAAACATCGAATAAAAGAGATAAATATTTCAAAAGGATATTTTTCACCGTTGTATTGAATGGCCAATGCGATTGCAAAGCAATATATCTATTTTATAGGCTCACAATAGCATGCTTGATGTTGTGTGCAGTTGTGACTATTCAGAAAACTGCGCATTCAATAAAAAGTCAGTTCAATCGGGACAGTGCAAATTGAATCATGGCATGCAACATAACAAAGTTCCTACTACGTAACTATTCCTCCGTAGCCGATTGCAAAAAGGAGGAGTTCGATCTTTTGTTTTTTTATGTTTACTATCTTAAGTCAGTCCGGTCGGTCTTATAATGATAAGGATGAGGTTACGGACTAATCGAAAGAAGACTTCTTTCAAAATCTTCACTGTAAAATAATAATAGTAATAATAGTCCACCTGTCCGATTTCGATCACGGCGGCCAATCTCGACAGAGATCAGCCAACAACGCAGGAGATATTATAGTGCACAAGTGTGCACTATAATATCTCCGTCACTCTCAAAGTTCGGTGATCACTGCAAAATAGTCTGTGATCTTAAAGGTAGATTACTCTAGATTTATCTTTTACAATAATAGTCGAATATCTTGCTTAAGGCGTTTAGAGCTTATGTTTTTTTTTATTTCTTTCGCTCGCACAGTACAAGGTGTGACTAAGACGGCAACATCCGACGTCAACTTGCAGGGTTATTCCCTGAGTACCCCGATCCCCGAGGCCCCCGTCCCAAAGAACACCGAAGATGACTATTAATTAATCGGGGTATTCAGGGAATACTTGATAGAATCAGGCGTTACTTTGCGGAAATCCATGACTAAAGATGAAAAAAATGATTTTTTTGCTTTAAATTAACCACTAAATGACGCCAGCGCAGGAACCAAAATCCATCCAACTGGAATCACCTGAAAAAGCTAGATCTGAGAGTTGCTGGACTTACAATACCTACAACTCATAACGTGACACAGAAGATGCACCTACTAGAATCACAACACTGACACCAACAAAACACTCGACGCGTTTCGCCACTACACGTGGCATCCTCAGGAGATGTTGTCGCTTCGACAGACTACGAGCGACTTAGCTCTCGTATTATACATATTAATTTAAAGCAAAAAAGCCTATTTTTAACATGCTTTTATTAGATCGGGGGTATGTATGTATTTATGAATATATGTAACGGAATTTCTGAGCTCAATTTTCAAGTATTAAGTACCGGTGACAATGCAATAATTTGATAAGAGTTTTAACTAAAAAAATTTAAATAAATAATAGTATTTGTTAAGTATTTTTCGCGTTTACAACGTTATTTTTTATAATTTCGAAAAGACAACACATAAAAAATTCTTTTCGGCTTTTATTATTTCAGCTTTATTCAGAGAATAACACGACTTGCAGAATAGGGCCTCAGACACAGAAGCGGAGTTATGAGCACCAATAAAAAGCGCGCCACGCCAAATACGCGCACAACTCTCCAATTCGCAAGTGATTCGCACCATCACCAATTTTCCAGAGACAAAACGAACAATGCAATTTTTTATGCCGCCACCAACTGATAGCGATTAAATCTGGGATTAAAAATTTTGGAAAACTTTTAATGCAAATAAACTATTGGGAATGAAATAAAAGAGTTTTATAAACGGTCCAACGTGGTTTGAATTTGCCTTGTTCTAGTACCTAGCTAACTTTATATTACCGTAATACCTACATTTAAATTATCTCCGCGTGTATGATATTTAAGTTGAATGCTAAGCTAACCTTGGTAGATGGTCCTAAGCCTGACGAATCTTGACAAACTTTACCTGCTTACTTCATTTCACGAGATGTCACTCAAATTTTAAAATATTACGTTTTTTTATTCATATCTATTATTATTTCGATCTGTTTTGCAATAAATTTGTAAGTGAATAGCTTTCACTTGATAAATATTTTACAAGCTTTTGATTTGATTTCGACAGTCGCATGTCAAATTTTTCCCACTTCCCGTTGTCCGATTTATCTAAAATTTTGTATCCACATTGATTTTTGATGACACAAACCCCTGGATCGGGCTGAAATTTGGTAGGCAGGTAGATGTTATAACGTAGACATCCGCTAAGAAAGGATTTTGATAAATTCTACCCATAGGGGATCAAATCGGCGTTGATAATTTTTATAAAACTCGGTGGCAAAAAACTAAAATCCACGTGACCGAAGCGAACGCGAGAATGGAAGAGTTTTTGCAAGAAAAGTTTGCGCACTGCAAAAGAATGGAACTCACTACCTGCGTCAGTTTTTCCCTGCAATTACAACCTATGAATCTTCAAAACCAGAGTGAACAGGAATCTTCTAGGTGTGCTCGCTCCATCGTAGACTCAGTCTTTGCCTCGTGTGGCTTAGTCTTGGGTCAAGAGCAAACCTATCCCAAATAAAAAATAAGTTTTTTAACTTTGTTTGATCACCAGCTCAAATTATCAGCTAGATATGGTTACACACCTTGCCGCTGTTTGGGCCCGTAGAAATGGGAAATTCACCTTCGGAAAGTTGCGCGACTAATAATTTAAAAGATTCTCATTTAAAAACCACAAAGATTGCAGTTTTCACCGTGGACTCTCCCAATGTTGCTTTGTACAAGAGCCCTTATTTAGAACCTCTTGTATTATTATAAAGATAAAGTTTATATAGCCGTTTGTTTGTTAAAATTGAATAGGTTCCTAAACTACTGGACCGATTTAAAAAAAAAACTTTACCATTAGAATCCTACATGATCCCTAATGGACAATATATTAATTTGAGAAAAAAGGGGGTTTTGGGTTAAAATTTCCTCCACCCGTGCGAAGCCGGGATAGGCCTCTAGTGTTTAACGACAAGGATATACGATGACGATAAATCGTTAGCGCTTTCCCATCGATACACAGCCCACACATTGTTCTATTTATTTATTTATTTATTTATTTATTAGGCACACCAACGACAGTTACAATCGATTTAACATGAGACTTACATACAGTAAAAAAGTATTGCTAATTGCACTATCAATTAAAGGTGTACACAACATGCTTGATAAATTAGGCGTTACAAAATATGAAAAAAATATAAACAATTTTTACAAAAATGAATAATTTTGACAGAGATGAGATATTAAAACAAAACAGTATTACAAAAAAAGCTAACATCACAAAACGAAAAACAACAAAATTATTAGGTGATGGTTACGGCTATAGTGGCCTTGAACCTGGCCAGGGACATTGAATGAACATCGATCCATCCACTGCACCTATTATACAGCTTGCTTATTCTGCAGACTGGTGAGTTAGCTCCCAGCACGGTTCTTCTAAACGGTAGACGAAGAGGCTCTATAGGCTGGCGTGGCATACGCAAAGGAACTTTGAAACTAAACTTCCCTAGAAGATCGGAACAACGTAGCTGGTAATTAATGATTTTGTAGAAAAAAGAAAGGTCCAGAAGGTCTCTACGTTTTTCCAGTTTCTTGATTTTAAAAAAATTTAAGAAATCGTCGTATGAGAGGGAGTTTTTGTTCCTATAATGACAAAATACTAAATGCCTAACCAGCCGTTTTTGTATGCGCTCAATTCGTAGTATGTGGGTTGCGTAGTGAGGACGCCAAACTATACTTCCATACTCAACAACCGAGCGAACGAGACTATTGAATAATTTAATTTTCGTCGAAGGCCGTTTAAAAACTTTAGCATTCCTTATTACGAATCCCAGCATTTTAGAAGCCCTACTGATAATATTATCGATGTGCGGTACGAAAGTCAGTCTACCGTCCAGCAATACTCCCAGGTCTCTAACTACAGTAGCCTCCGTGAGCTGAACATTGTTTATGCTGTAAACAGATGGAATAGGATTCAATTTTCTTGTGAACTTAATATGAACACATTTTTTGACATTAAGTTCCATACCGTTATTAAGACACCACCCAACAAGATCATCAAGATCACTTTGCAAAAGTGTCACATCGTTCAGTGTTTCAATAACCCTCCACAGTTTGAGATCATCGGCAAACATACTTGGCTTTGAATGCAGCATACAGGCAGGCAAATCGTTTACAAAAATATTAAACAAAATGGGGCCAAGGTGTGAACCCTGTGGAACACCAGAATGGATGCATGACAGGTCTGATCTGAAACCATTCACAACCACATAGAAAGAGCGCTCAGTGAGATAAGACTCAAACCAGGCCAACACAGACCCACTCACTCCATAAGCAGAAAGCTTTTTAACAAGTAATCCATGATTGACTCTATCGAAGGCCTTGCTAAAATCAATGTATACCGCGTCCACCTGCTTGCCATTGTCAACAAGAGCTATGACATCTTCTACATAATTAACCAAGTTGGTGTCCGTAGATTTACCTTTAGTGAAACCATGTTGGTCACCACTTATATATTTATCAAAATAACTTTGGAGAGTAGGACAAACTAAGGACTCAAATACCTTTGCCAACGTAGATAAAATGGAAATAGGCCTGTAGTTGCTAACCAGCTGGTTGTCCCCGGACTTGTGTATAGGAACCACTTTGGAAACCTTCCATGCAGCGGGAAAAGTTCCAGACGTCATGGAGTGATTAAATATTATAAAAAGTGGCTCGACCAGTTGTTCAGCACAACGTGAGAGGAACAAAGGAGGGATTTCGTCGTAACCAGCTCCCTTGGTCACATTCAGTCCGACCAACTTCTGGAAAATGTCATCGCGTGAGAAACTTAGACTTGTCAGACTGTCACTCCCCCCCTGGAGTTTGCTGAAACTTTCACAGTCTGTATTTAAGCAACTAGAGGGATCAGAGGAAAAAACAGATGAAAAGTAGGTCGCAAAGCTATTGCATATGTCAGTGCCGTTACTCGTCTCAGTGATGCCATCCGTCATGATAGCTGGATAAGACCCGGATCCGCCTCGCCTAGATTTAATGTAGGACCACAACAGCTTTGGGTTATTGCTCACTATTCCATCCTCGACTTTTGCAAGGTACGATTTGTAGCATTCACAGGCTAACTTATTGCATCTTTCGGTTAGTAATCTAAACGAAATTTGATCTAGGGGGTTTTTATATAGTTTATATCTCCGACGATACTTGTCTTTCTCTCGTAGCCGATTTATTAGATTACTATTAAACCAAGGTGGATGTTTATTATTTTTATTAAATTTAATGAATTGTGGCACAAATTCATTAATAAGTCTATTAACAATATCCATAAAAATTTCAAGCATCTTGTCCACTTTGTGCCCGGCGAGCGTAGCTCTCCAATTAATATCTGCTAACGAGTCATTAATATCTTTATAATTTGCTTTATAGAAGTTAAATCGTCGCGTAAGTTTCGGTTGTATTTTAGGTATGTCCGTCAAGCAAATCTCAATGGACAGAGGTGGGTGCAGTGGATCGACCGGAACCAAAATGTCGATAGCCTCAATAACTGTACAAGACGGCAATCTAGCTAGGACTAAGTCGAGGGTTCTCCCCATTTTGTTTCTTATATTACTACATTGTTTCAAATTATTAACATTAACAAAATCTACAAAAAGTTCGTATAGCTCACATAATGTGTAGGATGGACTCCCAACCAATTGCCAGTCTAATTTCGCTAAATTAAAATCTCCTATAACACAAATATGCGAGTTACAAAGTTCAGAAACTCGATTGAAGTTGTCAATAAAATGAAGGCTAGGAAGGCTCACTACGGTGCGGACGTACAAATTAACATAAATTATGCTTGTTCATTGGAATTGTACGAAAAAGTGAGCTCGCTTTGACCCATTAATATGATTGTGGCCTAACTAAGTAAGAGAAACCCATTATTCGAATTCTTTCTTCATTTATTTGAACAGCCACTATTATTCGTTCATCCATTCCAAAATGGATTTCATAATGTTCTAGATTTATCTAGCATGAAAATTCACACATTCACCGTAATCTATCGAGTTTCAGCGGGTTCGTGTGACCCAATTCAGAGTTATGAATGTTGGCAAAAATTGGAGTTTTTCCAAAAGTTTCAGGTTCATTATTTTAATATTTTTGAACGCAAAGTTTAACCTTACGACACATTTGCGAACAATTTTCGTTCGTTATTTCTTGACTTGTCAAAAATTTTTCTATGTTGTTGCTGTAGTTCGCAGCCCAGACATTATCACACTCTTATCGGGACTAGTACGAGTAATATCATATTTGACCGTCTTGTTATAAATTAAAACAATACAGATTAAAGATTAAAAAAAAAAACTATGAAACTGTCATGCGCCTTGCTCGCGAGCGATATTTGTGTCACATCCATAAAAAATACTTGTAAATACTTGCTATTACTCCATTTAGTAAACGTTATTGTTCAAAATTAGGTACTTCGAATTAATTTTGGTAACACAATAATTAAGTACTTCAAGAAATATACAAAATCTCCAAGCAATATTTCGTCCGATTACGCGGCATACATCAAAAGAGAAATGGTAACAGTATTAAGCAATACCGCCTTTGAACCGTGAAGCATTTTCCTGGAAAAATCTTTTAGAATCCGTACAGTTGGACGCGAATATAGTTTTCCACTTTTAGATGCAATAATTCAACAAGGTTTTCATTTAATTTCATTAGAGGAATGTACTGAACATGACCATCGATTTAAAGGCAATAAATCAATACAAGATACCTTAAATAAGTAATGTTCGTACACACTGCCGATCATATAATATTTGTGTAAATGAAAATAATCGAGTACTTATTTAGCAAAGTGGGTCAAAATTCTAAAATGATCTGCTGTTTCAGATCAGAGTACTGTTAGTATTATCTGAAGGGACGTAATGTTCATGATTTTAATAATTTGCATCACACTAATATTACAAATGCGAAAGTTTCTTTGTTTGGATGTTTGTCCGTCAATCACGCTTAAACCACTTAACAGATTTCGATGAAATTCGGTATACAGACAGGGTATGAGCTGACGTGTAGGTTGTTGGTGTAGTTGGTAGAGGTGCTTGTGGAGCAGTGGTTGCAGCGCTTTGGTAGTGATACCAAAAGTTAAGCAACCGACGGCGCGGTCATGTTTGGGATGGGTGACCATTCTGACCATAAAAGTGACGTCTATTTACAAGTCCATCCTTCGTAAGGCACGTTAAGCTATTGGTCCCAGTTAATATCGATAGATATTAGTCGTTAAGCCTGGTCGGAGGCCCTCGGGTGGCTTAATAACATCTGACAGTAAGGTTGGTCACTTACATTAAACACAACCCTCCACCTACCCGCACTGAGCCCGCGTGGTGGAGTATGGCTCAACCCACCTCATAGTTGAGGTGAGGCCTGTGCCCAGCAGTGAGACGTATATAGGCTGATGATGATGAGCTGACTTACGTGATAGGATACTTTTTATCCTGATTAAATGCTCTCTTGAGATAAAACAGGATGGAGGTAAAATCCAACGTTTGCGCGCACGAAGTCACGGGCGAGCCTCTATTATTACCCTAAACGCAAAACCAAAGTGTTTCAACTTTTGGAAGATTAAATTTTTATAAAACTAGTTACCATTTTTCACTGCTTCCTGTACCCACCCCGAGAAAAACAAACAGACTTGTGGAATAGACGTGTCGCTTGTCTAATCTGACTCGTCTTTGTGCCCGAGACAATCGAATCGAGATTGGATCCCCATCCACCCACGACAATGCCGCATACCTACCTTTGATTTAAAAAAAAACTGAAGACATTGTGTGATTGTGTTCTTTCCTGGGTCCTTATAACGATTATGAGAAGTCATGCTTTATCTTGCTCGGTTGCTAATGGACCACGACGACACTTGACGACAGATTTGGTCTAGTGGTCTGAGGTGCAGACTGCAAAATCGGCTGTTCCAGGTTTGTATTCTGCTAGGGGCAATTGTTTGTGTGATGAGCGCGTGTATTTAAACTTGAATCATAGGTGTTTATAAATGTACTTCAGTATTTCTATCCGTTATTCTTGTCACCATAGCAAGCTAATGCTTAGTTTTGGGCTAGGTAATTGGTGTGTTCGTTGAAACAATTAATTAAATCTTTAACTGGATACATATTTACTTAAATTTTTGCAAACACTAGACATTAAAATGATACTTACACATTATTCAGATTTATTTCGGAACCACACATCACAGGTAGATAATTGTCCGTTCCAAGTGTATCATTTCAATACTACATTTTGTGTGGTAACATAATGCTGTCTCTTTCGATGCTGGCTTTGTACCTATGCGATGATGTAAAACCTCTATTTGAATGTGTCATAAGTGATGAAGCGCCTCGTTGGTGTAGTGGCAAAGTTTCTGCCTTAAATCCGAGAGGTCCTGGGTTCGAATCCCAGGTCGAGCCGAATTAGTTTCTGAGATATTCTGTCAAATTAATTTTTCAAAAACAGCTCAGAGTGAGAAAGTTGGCGGTGTTACACCCCGATGCCTCGGAAAACACGTTAGGCCATTGGTCTTGCGCCTGTTTTCTCTCCGGTTATGTCAGATTGCCGTCTCAACTAACTTTGAAAGTGATTGAACAGTGAGTGCACCTGTGTATTGAGCTCACACTTGTGCACTATAATATCTCCTGCGTAGTTGGCTCTCTGTTAAGATCGTCCGCCGGGGTCGAAATCAGCCAGGAGGACTATTATTATGAAGCGCGATTGACATTAACACAAGTATTGGTCGCGTCGCACTTGTGGCGTCCGCTTGTCGCGTTGCGTTTCTCACGTAGGACAATGCCATATAATGTAACGTATCGTCCGCCATTTTATTTTAATCAAAACCCCTTACCGTTTTTTCTTCGCCCCTAATCGGACGTGTACCGTTTGAAGACGGAATTCTATATTCATGATCTTGGAGTAAAGATTATTTTTGATGGATTTTCCGATTATTCTTTTGTAGATTGTATTGCTATGACTCATCTGTCGATTTGCGAGTGTAATTATTGCCTTATCTATTTTACACATGGACTCCGCTTAGTAATAGACAGCATGAACATAAAAAGTCCAAGAAAAAAGTTCGAAGTTTTCTAAATGAATAAATAGGCTAGACGACACCACCAATCGTTGACATACTTTTATTATCTGTCAAAACGGCTTACCTCCATAGATTTTGTATGGGAATATATGAACGTGACGTCACGGTCATGTATCAGAAATCGGAGTCAGTTGACCGAATATTTATTGAGTTTTGTGTGTTTGAAAATTGGTTTCTACAGCTTTTTGGAAATATATTGGTTGTATTAACTTCATTGGGGCTACGTTTTTTAAACGCTATGGCCTTGAAAATATTTAAGATAGGTGTCATCATGCCAATTGCATATATAAATATTATTATATATATATATGTATATAATATCCATATTAATTAATTGATATTTATTTTTTGTATATTATAATATAATTTAATATTTACTTTTATGTATTGATATTATATCTATATATTAAGTTGACTTATTTTTGCGTTATTAAACACTACCTTACTTATCACTTCACCCATTGCCTTCTTTCTGCATGACCTTGAGGTTGACTGGCAGAAAATGCTTTTAGCATTAAGTCCACCCTTTGTACATTTCTTGTGCAATAAAGTTTTAAATAAATAAAATAAAAATAAATAAAAAATATGAGCGTTTACCGATTATATGAGTATGGTGGAGTCTAATATATTAGTACAAATAGTTTTGACGTGACAACGTCTTATAAATTGGTTTGCCGGGTGACACTTCAAGAAACTGCGTTACGCTCCGCTCACGTTCCGCGCTCACAATGAGAGCGAGTGAGAGGCACGCGTCCCTTCGACTCGGGCATGGTTAGCCCGCCTAAGAGCGAGTGAGACAGACATAAAAAGTGAAAGGCACGCGTCCCTTCCACTCGAGCACAGTTAACCCGCCTAAGAGCGAGAGAGACAGAGCGAGAGAGAGAGAGTGAGAGAGATAGGCATACACACCGGTTCATGTTATACGAATGAATATTCACATTAAAATTATTTTACCACTCAAAGTCGTTGTCACGTAAAACTTTCGCCCGTATACCGACTTTACAGGCAACCAATTTTTTCCTTAGAAAAAAATGTCTCAAAAAGTGCACTGTAAGTGAATAAATTTTTCATTTTCTTTTGCCAAAGTAAATTACTAATAGGTACGTTGGGATTGAAAAGGTTTTTTTTGTAATGAGACACTTTTACGGATTATTTCGCGATTTATTTATATTTTGTTTTAAACCTGACGTTTCGGACCCGGATGTTTAATAGAGAATATGGTTGGAAAATTCCACCAGCTTGGGATTCTGTTTCAGCCAAGATTCAAGCTCGACCCCGCACTGCAAGACCTCAAGATACTGTTAACTCATTTTGTGTGGATAGGAACGTAACTTAATATTTTTGAGTGATGGTAGTTCACAATTTTTTCAAACTATGTAATGACAACTAACACCTTTGTCTACCTGTAACCACGGACGCTGAAAAGGGGCCGAAACGTCAGGTTAAAACAAAATGTAAATAAATCGCGAAATAATCCGTAAAGTGTATAATTTCAATGTCTCCTGTTCGCGTAAACCGAAGAAACAAATAGGTTATTTTGTGGCAAGTCAAAGCTATATTTAAAATAAAAAATATTTATTTATTTATTGCATAACAATACTTTGTACAAAAGGTGGACTTAACGCCGTAGGGCATTCTCTACCAGTCATACCTTTGGGCTAAGCAGAAATGATTAGTGGGCGGTGCGACAAAATAAATAAAAGAAAAAAAACACAATAATAATAATACCAATAATATGTCACATGAGATTAAATATAAAACATACAATATAATATTTTAGGTAACCTAATGGGCTTATTCCAAATCACTCGGTAGTATTGGGTAAATGTAGAAATTACACAACCTTAACGAAACATAATACGTTTCAAGTTAGTAGATACTATAAGTAGTAACAAGCTTTTAACACTGCCGAGTCCATTTGTAGTAATAGTAAGACTTTAGAGGCGAACGTCCAAAATCGTCAATTTGCATTTATCACCTCGCTATAATACCCAAAGATTGTATGCGCTGAAAGGCATTCCGAGAATGCATCGATCAAAAATACTCTCACGAACAGCATTCATATTCGAGCTCGCGTTCGAGCCTCGACAATGCGAAGTCACTCCATCGCAAATCGATTCAGCATCGAATAATCAGGAATCGATCCCGCTTTTGTGGTGAGCTCGTTACATCCCCCTTTATATTTCATCTGACTCCAGCACGGCTTAGGGTTCAGGTGGTATAAGAAAGAACCGTTAGATTGTGAATAAGTTTTGTAAAGTGATAAGCCACTGCTTTTAATTGTGAATGCATGTACTAATAGTCTAGATACAGTTGCGTAAGTCAAAATAATTCAATGTCATCATCATCATATCATATATGACGATAGCTTTGGTCTAGTGGTCTGAGGTCCAGACTACAAAACCGGCTGTCGCGGATTCGAATCCTGCTAGGGGCAAATGTTTGTGTGATGAGCACGAGCATTTTTCCTGAGTCATGGGTGTTTACAAATGTATTTAAGTGCTTCTATCCGTTATCCTAGCCACCATAGCACAAGCTAACGCTTAGTTTGGGGCTAGGTAATTGGTGTGTTTGTTGAAACAATTTATTTATATCAACCGTTCGACGCCCACTGCTGAGGCCCAGCAGGAGCAGCATCCCCAAGGATCTCCACCGTGATAAGTCATGCGCATCCCGCATCCAGCGGCTTCCCGCGACCTTCACCAGATCCTCGGTCCACCTTGTAGGGGGTCTGCCCACGGAGCGTCGGCCGGCACGCGGTCGCCATTCGAGAACCTTACCGCCACAACGGCCATCGGTTCGTCGCGCTATGTGTCCCACCAACTGCCACTTCAGGTGAGCAATCCTTCGAGCAATCGTTTAGAAATTTAAAGCAAAATAAGCCTTTATTTCATCTTCGGCCGAGGCCGATTTATTTCTCTGCGTATTTCTTCATTTCTGATTCGATCGCGGAGGGAAATACTAAGATACACTCTCAAAAAATTTTAATTTAAGATATTGTTATTGGAAATATTAACATAACTAGATTGGTTTAAGGAATGTTAAATGTTCTCATGCTTTGGCAGCGGTTATACTTAAGAGAAAAGAGTGATAGTCAAAAATCTTACTAAAAATATCATGTAATTATCGTCTTTGATAAATCATGTGAGATCAAATGTTTGAAATGAATATCGTAACAAGACAAATTTTTGGTCAAAAATCTTCCAAAATCTATTTCACCGCGGATCCCTAAGGCTGTAACACTCGACCTCTTCTCGACTAGGATGTGTGTTTTTGATTGACAGTAAGCCGCGCCACGCTGGAGCGATAATGATGGCCCCTAAGTTTTTGCAGCTACCCCCACAAAGCTTCGGATAACGCTTTGTGGATGCCGCCTTTGTGGAAGGTACGTCTAATCTTACAGCGATCGATGGAAAAACCATTGGGGTTTTTAATATATTTTTAGTACCGCAAGGCAACGTTACGTTAGGTAAACGTAGTGTGGGACGCCCCCCGGCTAGATGGACAGATGACCTGAAGAAGGCAGCTGGTAGTGACTGGATGCAGGGCGGGAGATCGTGGGTTGTGGTGCTCCTTGGGGGTGGCCTATGTCCAGCAGTGGACTGCAACAGGCTGATATGATGATAATATGATGATGGCGACGTATTATTCAATATCGTATCCAGTAATACGTCGTCTCATTTGCACTCCAAAACGTGATTTAGGTAGGTACTACGACTCGATCTTTGTATCCAACAAGCCAGGTGTTTAGAAAACTATAGAAATGCGGTACTGATCACACAAGTGACTTAAATGCAGTGAAAGTTGGATATATCTTCAGTTATTTCTTCTTTAATTAAGTAAGGTGTAAACAAAAACAAATGAATGTTTGCATACTATTATTAATGGCTGAGTAGGCCGAACTTTTGAAAATGAGTAATTACTTCAGTGTACCCTATTCTAAAGAAAATAAAATTATTCTATATTCTAGTCTTACAAAAAATGTGAGCTTATAACTGCCCTTACATTAAATTCTTGTCTTTGTTTATAGATGTAAAAGAATAAGATATAAAACTTCCAAAATCTTTTTCTAACCTCGAAAACGTCTTTTACACCATCTAATTCAAAACTTAAAAAGGCGCACCCAATTCTGCCTAATTGTATTAAAAACAAGATCGGTCCAGTGCGCCGTTCATCCTCATTCAAACATTTTTATTCGCAAATAAAAATTTCTAGAGCCCTCAAAAGTTTCGGATTGATTTTGCTTCATTTCGAGGAAGCTTGGGTTCGTTTAACTTTTTTTTTTAATTAAATGAAGGGATGCCTAATCGGGGCGGGAGTCATCCGAGGGTTTTATCGTCCCAGATCGGGAATAAAAATTCCTAGTCCGAAAAAATTCGGCCGTCCGACTTTTTGCTAATAAGATTCGCACGAAGTTTGTCGAGTTGTAACGTTAATTTCCTGCTCGATAAGACAGGTGAGTTTTTTAAAAGTTTTAAACATCTGTTTCACTTTGGCTTAGTACCTATGTCAATTATATATATATATAATAGCTCTTTTCAGCACTTGCATAATTGTTTGTCTCGAAGCGTAGGTAGGACTCAAAAAATAAGGAGATATTTTCAGTCTTAAAATGTAATTTTGACGTAGCAAAACCTGAATAAACGATATGATTGAATCTTGAATGTTTTCATTGTAGCATTCGGGATTTGAGATTTCAACGCAAGTTTATATAGTTGATGGAATCAGGCGTTACTTTGCGGAAATCCATGACTACAGCTGAAAAAGAGGATTATTTTCCTTTAAATTTCCACACTTTGATGTTTGACTGTTTTCTTGGTGTCAGTTTTGTGATTGCAGGTACATTTTCTGTGTCACGTTGTGAGTTGTAGGTATTGTAAGTCCTGCGAGTTCCAGTTCTAGCTTTTTCAGGAGATTACAGTTTAGTGGAAAATTCAAAGCAAAATATTCCTGTTTTTCAGCTTCAATACAAGTTTATAATTCACCCCAATCATAGTTAAAACAATGACTTTGCTATAACGCAAACCACAATGCCAAAAGCAAAAATATATATAACTAGCTCAGGTAACTTTCATTCATAACACACTGTATTACACACCTACAACTCATATTATAATATTGACTTTGCGAACCTAGTTCCACTTATTACGTCCGATTTGCGTCGCAAATCCCTGTTCATAATTTCTTTTGCCGCCCGGGGCCTTCAATGAGAAACCCTAAAAGGGTCTTTTGCTGCTTTAAAAGAAAACCGACGGAGTCCAATCCTCGTTATGGTAACCCACCTAACATTACAACCGCAAACCGTCTCTTTCAGCGAGCTTCATCGAGCGTGGCGTGTCTGAGGATAAGGTTGTTATAGTGTCGATACTTTAACGATGGATTAACGTCAAAGTAAGCTTATGGTCTCCTTCTTCCTCTTTCGTTTCGGCAAGACGGGCTAAATCTTACTTGCCCAGAAAGCGGCTACCATGGTAGCCCTCTGCCAACAAGTAAGTCCTCACGCGAGCAGGTGGTCGGGCACGCAGGACAGTTAATAAGGTGGGCCATGGTTTGCAGAGGTTCTCCACATTCACAGCTGACGTCTGCGCTGCTTAAGTACCCCCCCCCCACGAAACAGGTTATCTTTGCTAACTTCTCCAGGTTGGCCAAGGTTCCTTATAGCCTGGAGGCAGATTTTCATTGGGGGGGTACAGTGGTCGCTTGCCCAAAGCCTGCACCTCATGTTAGCGGGGATTTCGTCAGTAGGCTGCGTAGATCGCAGGAAGCTATTGCCGCTTCGCAACCGACCTGTGGCGGGGGAGATCCCGTAGAGTGGATGTCTCGAGTGGAGCTTATGGTGCCGGGCGAAGTTACGTGGGCAGGCTTCCTATAAGGTTGACCGACAATGTGGTGAATGTCGCGGGAAACCGCTGGCGGTAGCGCCGGATCAATCGCGGTGGAGATCCTTTGGGAAGGCCTATGCTCAGCAGTGGGAGTCGAACAGCTGATATGATGATATGGTGTATAGACGTCTGCATCAGGAACTTTTCTGTCCATTTCCACAGACATGTTACATGCAGTCAGCGCATAGTAGCGGTCAGTAATATGATGCTTTCTAACTTTGTTTCTTATTTTTATCATTATTATATTTTCAAGCCCTCGTAGTTTCGTTTCCGATACATCGATACTATTTATGTGAATTAGGCTATCAACTGTCAACCCTACTGCGCAGGTCCCTTAGACTCGGGAAGAAAGGGCCCGCCGGGGTATAAAAGACCCAAATATTATTCCAACCCTTGCGAATTATTAAATATTTCGTAAGTAGGGCCAAGTATTTTTAATATTTTGTGGGAATCCGTCGCTACGTGATACGCCTTTATTAGAAAACTATTTGCTAAGTTTAATGGTTTATTTTTAAAGGGTTTTGGGAAAGTATTTTATTATTTTTAATGTAATCTTTATCAAAATAAATATACATAAATGGATCAATATTATGCATATTTGTAAGCCGACAAATAAATATTTCACAACAATCACACCAATTCTCTAGTCCCAAATTAAGCTACGAGGCTTGTGTTATACTAGACAACGGATAAACATACTTAAATACTTTATTTTTTGTAAATAAATACATATTATACATAGAAACACCTAGACTAGTAAAAACACACATGTTCACGCACACTTATGCTTGTACTGTGTGGGGGTCGAACCCGCGATTTTGGTTTTAGAAGTTCGACATGTGGACCACTGCACAAAGTGGTCGTCAATGACAACTCAAGTCACAAGTCCACAAATCAGACAATGCAGATTGATATGCGGGGAGTGAGGAATGAAAGGCTAATCAAATTTATGTCTCAAGCATTGTTACAAATAACGACGACGAATTCTTGAAGGGATAACAGACAAAAATATACCTTGCCTTAAAAGGAAAACGTACAGGAACAACGTAGAAATAAAGTAATTTGCGAAAATAGACAAATCGCCTCAAACCAAGTGACGCTGGTGAATTTCCTAACTCTACGTGCCGCAAAAAAGGTTTTTTCAGGAAAAAAAATACATTCCCAAAGTAAATGACAAAGTATTGGGAAATCACGATTTGGTGCGTTGAGCTATTTCAGCAAAAGGTTCCTTTGTGTTTCGTTATAAAAAAATCTCGACAAAAATACTCTGTGTATCATTGCTTTTATTAAGTGTTTCAAACTTATGTTTTTTTTAATTAGGGCACAGTTTGCTCTGTTGTAAAATAGTTAAATTATTTGTCTTAGATCTTACCAATGCAATGCTTCTTCTATATGTAAAGGAGTGATGAAAGAAAGTACCTGAAACAGAAGACATTTAAAATAGATTAATTAATCTGACCTTTAATGTTTAAAAAAGAAAGTTAAAGAATGAGAATTAAAGAACGTGTTCAGTTTTAGCAAATATGTGCAGATATTTTAACTAATAATAGATGATAAATACCTACTATATCTGTATTTTTAAGTTGTTACCCTCTAACATTTCATTAAAGCTAGAACAAATTTTGCTTACATGTTCAGAGTTTCATGGAGATAAAATAAAATTAAAATATATTAAAAGATAAGGCTCTGCCTTATTGCCTTAGAGAAGAGTAAGTCTTTATTTCACCGGCCATATTAATTTGAATGGCGTTTCCTTACAGCATCTAGAGTACTATCATCTACCTTTTTGCTTACTCTTATTCACTGAGCAGCAAAGTCATCGGGATTCTGATCACTAAAAAATAATAGCCTCCTGGCCAACTTCGATCACGGCGGCCACTCTCAAAAGAGATCAACCAACTACGCAGAAAATATTTTAATGCACAAGTGTGAGCGCAATACACAGGTGCACTCATTGTTCTTTCACTCTCAAAGTTCGGTGAGACGGCACTAGATCTGATCACTAGAGCCTAAGTTACCTTTCAAGAGAAGCAAGCGATTGGTAATTGATTCACAACTACTTATGGCCGGTTCCAATATTCTATTTACCTTTGACTAAGAAAAAGATAACTGACAGTTTTATAGACACGAATGTAACCTCAGATAGTTTTCAGTTGTAATAAATAAATATACAACAACATCACATGATTGATTGATTGATCTGACTTCGTGGTAAGTAGCCTTAAGCACTTGTGTTACAAATGTCAGAATCAACAGTGTTATTATAAATAAATACATATAACACCCAGATCAATGTATGTGATGTTGTTGTATATTTATTATTTAAACAAATGTTTATTTTTGATTGAAAACTATCCATAAGTCGAGTCTGTGTGCTGCAATGAAACAGGGGCTTAAACCCATTCCAGAGCATTCCCATATTTCATTCATCGTGGAGTAAAAGCCGTGCAAAATGTGCCTATGTTTTTATTTCTCTCATATTCTAGGCTCAGAGGTATGAGGGTTCACACAAAGTCCAACGAAAGGAAACACAACATTCCACTTTTATCATCTATACATCAACTTAAGTTAAAATTATGGCTTACTTTTTTATCGCCTAACTTATTGGGAAAAATATGCTATTATGCACTAACTTTGTATCACCTGTCATGAGAATTCTTAAATTTATACAATAAGTTTTTTAATTTCTGTTTTTTTTTATTTTATTTTTTTATTTCTTTGTATCAGGCAACAGATTTACAATTAAATACAGGCCCATAGAATATATACCTTATAAACTAACACATATAAAAATATAATAGATTTTATTTAAAATGTTGATGGTACACGCAAGGTCGTTGACGTGTTGTTCGGTGTGTCACGTAGCCTTCCGCGGAAACGCCGAAAGACGACCAAAACAACCTGACCCTTCGGCCAAAACTCTGCATCCATGAAAGTCGCAATTTTCTCGTTTGGAACTCTAATCACAAATGAATTAAAATTCACGTTGCGACTAGGCTCCAACTTAACGACTCGCAGGGTCAGGTTGGTCTTCTTCTGCACATACTCCGTCACGTGCTCAGCCTTCGTAGTGTAGTGTAGGCGAGATACATAGAGCTGCGTCGTCGGAATCGCAGCACGCAGCAGCATGGTCGGTCCGGAGAATGCAGTTCCGCATAGGTTGCGGCTCGTAGGCTTCTTTTTCTTGCGTTCCACCGTTGTGAAGCCCTCTGTGTCTGGCTCCTCATTCCGAGGAGCTTTCGGCGCAGTGATGCGCTCCCCCGTCTTTGGTTTAACCAAAGAAGTCTTTATTTGCCGCTTGTTTTTTATGGGAGGTCGGCTAGCGGCGACAGATGCATACGCACGAGATGGTGACGTTGGTTCTGTAGGCGACGTCATTCCAATATTGCAGGAATGTGAAACGGGCGACGCGTCACTTGTAGTGCCGTAAATGACCGGTGTCGTATTCAGTTTTGCTGACTATGCTCCGGCGCTCGGCGTGTTTTCGCCGCGACTCGAGTTTACACTAGACGCCTCATGTGACCTAGATATTGATTTAGTTTTGCATAATTCAACTATCTCGGTACGCATTTCACTGATGGTATTTTCTGAGGCTTCCAACTTAAACTTTACCTCTGCCAAGCTCGCTTTCAGAGTTATGATGTCTTTAAGCAATCTGGTGACGTCAACATGGTCGAACGTGCCGGGAGGCAGCTTACGCAGCTCCTTTGCCACGAATGTCGGCACATCGTCGGGGTCAGTAACCTTCAGCAAGTTGATGATGTCCTGAAGGCTCCTCTCTCCCTTTTCATCCCTCCTGCGGGACGGCATTCGGTCGGCCATGCCGATGGATTCGTACAGCAGCGCCTTGCCTCTGCGTATCTCATCTTCTGTGAAGCTCGACGTGCAGATCTGCATGACGCTGATCTCATCCATAACGTCCAGTTGATATTGCAGGAACGCCAGGAGTTCGCTGGCAATGAGTTTTCGGAACCCATTGCTGAAGTCGATGACGGTGGCGCGTAGCCGCCGTATTTTCGCGAATTACATAAAATAATTCTTGCTTACAGTAGCGCACGTCCGTAGTCGAGCGTGCATCGCACTGCACTTTTTTAATTCTCTGATCTTACTAACACCCCTTCACCTATCTGCTCTGAGCCCGCGTGGTGGAGTATGGCTGGTTCTACCTCATAATTGAGGTGATGCTTGTGCTCAGCAGACAGACGTTTATGGGTTGATAAGATGAGATTGGCAAAGTCTACCAGATCCATGAACAGATCTGGAATATTTTTTTTGTTAAATTCGTGAAGTTACATATTTTTAGCTTATAGTAATTCAGCTCATTGGATTTTGTTTTTTATAGAGAGATCCATAAAAAAAGGGAACTTTCCAATGACTTGATGGTATAGGTATTGTGATACATTATAGGTACATTGTATTGTGGTACACTTTCAACAAATTACTCTGCTCTAAATTCTAGCCTTTGGATTTGGATTTTGGAAAGTTTCAATTTCTGAACCTGAACCACAATGTCAAACCTACCACCTGAATGTACCCTTTTTCATACGCAAATAAATTTTATTCATTTATTCATTCTTCAACATTGTCTTGGCAAGTGGCAAGAACAAATATTGTGATGGCTGTTTTGTTCCGACTGTGGTCGTCATGTGTCGTAGGCCTCGATTTGGTCTTGTTGGGTCGTCAGGTTTTTGGGTTCTCGGGTACGGAATATTGCATTGTTATGCCACGTGAGGTTACGGCATATTGGAAGGTTAGAAATTCCGATATTTCACACGTCGAGAAATCTAAAAAATCACGTGTATTTTGGCACTCTAAGAAAAATATAATTGCATTTTCTAACTTTAGTGTATCTAATATAATGAAGTTTTGGAAGTTACCAATGCATGAATGAATGAATGAATGAAATATTTATTTGCACAAAACATGGTAAACATAGTGACATCACAAATAGATATAAGCGCAGCATGTTTTGTCTTGGCAGACATGCAAATATATATATATATATATATATATATATATATATATATATATATATATATATATATATATATATAAGTGGTTTACAATAATATAAGATTAAGAAAATAACAATTTATAATGCCACCAATTTATAATGCAGTAACCTACTATGGTAATACCAACTCCGATTCCACTGAATGAGCCCCCCGATTTGGTTCAATCGTCTTAAAATGCAAATTGCACAATTTCTTGCAAGCTTTGAGTGATGATATACTTTTAATTAGTTGTACTTATTTTTACTGTTCACTTATTTTTGATTTTTTAAATTTTTCCAACTTGTCTTATACGTCATTTGTTTTGATTTTGAAATTTTTCCTACTTGATTTCTACGTTTTTTTTATTGTTATAAAATTCACAGCTCTTATTACAAAAATTAAGCTTATCTTACATGCTAAACTTACAGCCAATAACGAATTTACTTTATATAAAAAGAACAAATAAAAATCTAAGTTGACACGGGTGGACATAATACACAAGTTGATAAAAAGTAAATACTATTCACAGTTGTAAGTTGTTTTATTGCTAGTCAATGTAGCTTAGACTAGTCAAGTTGTTCCCAATGGCTGAATTCTGTCAGAAACAAGATCTGTTTTAGCCCTTACCAATCTGTCACTTATTGCTTTATACATAAGACCTAAAACAGATTGACGAAAAACAACACATTTTCGAGAATAGGTACGAAATACAATTCTGGGATAGTGTTCATTAGAAGTAACAGGAATGATGCTACGAATGGTACACGCACTAAATCTGTTGGTGAAATGGTTTTCATTGTTAATTGTATCTGTGTTCCTTAAAATATGCTTTAGTTTTTCTCACAGTGCAACCTTGACACACACACGCACACACACGTTATGTTTATTTTTAAATTAAATAAGAATAAAAACCTGTTACTTAATTAGCTCAATCTTTTTAAGGAAGAGCACTAACTCCTGGCACAGGCTTTATCAAGCTTAAAAGGAGATACTGGTCACATATTGTTTAAGCTGATCTATGGAAAAGAAAATAAATATATTGTATTTGTATAGGATACCTTCGACGCAACGTTTTTAACTCGTTACCATGTATCAAAGGAATAACATAACTCAACTTTAAAACAATCCCTCTAATAACCAAGTACAACAACTAAAACCCTTGTAATGTTCAGCGCCTGACGTTTTAGGGTACGCCGGCCGTCAGGCGCACGCTGCGACGTATCAGCTTAAGTGACAGCCACCGTGCTAACCTGGGTTTTATTGGACGGTTTTGGACGCCTATTATGAGGCAACGTTTGTTGCGTTGGATTTGAGATAACGACGGCACGAGGATGTAGAAGGCTTATAAATAAGTTGTAATCGAATGGCAACCGCGTTTTGTTGATGTTTTGTGACCGCGCAATGACGTTTTGTGGGCAAGACCACGGCTATCATCTGAACAGCAATATGAATTTTGTTTCATACCATCGAGTAGTCGGGTTTTGGAACTGATTTTTACCCGACTACAGCAAAGCAAAAAGGAGGGTTATGATTTTAACATATTATTCCCTCATAACTTCAACACCCTTCATCATATTTTGACAAATAAGGTGTCATCAGATGCGTATTTTGCAATTAATTGATTGTTTATTTCAATAATTTTGGGGACATATTAAATACAATAATGTATGTATTTTTGAGTTAAGCCCTGTACTAATTAAGCCCTTTCATTTCATACCCAACACGACCTTATACGTTACAAAAAAAAATTGTTTCATGACTTAATGTACTGAGAAATGTAATAGAGGGCGCCACATGCAAGTAATTACAATATGACTTAGTCTATAACCAGCGGGCAGCTTAGGCGCATCTACACACCTTATTGTTAAAATAATAATAATAAATAATAATAATAATAATAAATGTTTATTTCATTTCTAAGGTTACATAAACAAGATAGGGATTGGAAACTCCTTTTAAGCATACAATGCTTGTGCCAGGAGATTCCACTCTTGCATAACTATAGCTATCAATATCAAAATTAAATAGCGTTGTAAATGCCAAATAAACACTTAACTATAAAGATTACAATGTTTTTATAAAAGAAAATAAAAATTTAAATGAAGTACTTAAATATTGTCCACAAATCATAAACAATTAGCATAGAAACGTGTGTGTGTGCATGTCTCTCTGTGTTTGTGTGTGTGTGTGTGTGTGTGTGAATGTATGTCTACGCTTGTGTATGTGTGTGTGTGTGTGTGTGTGTGTGTGTGTGTGCGTGTGTGTTTGGGTGTGTTTTTGTGTGTATGTGTATGTTATTCTGTCTGTATTTGAGTGCTTGCGAGTGTGTTAGGTATTTGCTATTAAAACAATTGTTGTAACAACTGTTCTGTCGTTTCGTAATTTAATGTTTTTAGCCACTGATCCAATACAGTTTTACATTCCTTGTACTGCTTATTATATATATGTAATATCTTATTTATTTTATTATATAACTGGGCGGAACGTTTGTCATATTGGGAATCTGCAAATTTTGTTCTAGTTAAAGGGACTTCAGCCACATTACAATTACGCCTTTTAGCCACTTTACCTACGTCAAAAGTAAGACTTTTGTGCTTTTTCAAAACAATTTGTTTGATATAAAGCTTTCTCACTGATAGCAATTTGCAATTTTGGTATAAGATCTCCGTTGAAAATCTTCTGCGTTTAAATAGCATGACTTTTAAAAGTGCTCGCTGTGCCCTCTCCAAATTTTTAAACTTAGTTTTAGCAGCTCCTCCCCAGGCTGAGATGCAATACGACAGAACGGATTGGGCCAATGCCACATATATTTCATTCAAAAGATTTTTTGACGACCCTTTTTTAACGGATGATCTAGATGGAACTACATGTCTCAACGTTCTAAAGATCCAGATCAATTTCCTCATCCTGCTAGTCACTTCTTCGAGATGTTGGTACCAGGATAATCTTTGATCTAACATGATTCCCAGATATTTCGTCTGTAATACCTTATCAATTTTGGTGCAATTGCAGTTTATGTTGTGTGCGTCATCACAGACATGTATTTTTAGGTTTAAGTCTCCAACTGGTTGGGTACGTTTATCTATGCTAAAACATATGTAATTGGTTTTAGAGGTGTTCAACGTTAGTAAATTTCCCCTTAACCACTTCGCCACTTGAGCCATTCCTGTCTCAGCAATGGTCCTAACGGAGGCCCATGACTTCCCAAAAAAGACTACAGCTGTATCGTCAGCATAGGAGAAAATTCTTGCATTATTTATTTTCATACTACATAAATCATTGATGTAGATGAGGAATAACGTGGGCCCTAAAACACTACCTTGAGGTACTCCGCATGTAATCTCCTCGTCCCTACTTATAAATTGTCCCAATTTAACACTTTGTGTCCTATCAGATAGGTAGTCTCTGAAGAGCATTAGAGGAATTCCTCTTATTCCTATGCTTTCTAGCTTCTTCAGAAGGATTGGGACAGAGACGGTGTCAAAAGCCTTTTTAAGATCCAAGAATGCGCATAAACACTTGTTACTCTTATCAAGCTTTTCAGTTATCAATGACGTAAGACCAATAACAGCATCTTCGGTTGATTTTCTTTGTCTAAATCCGAATTGCGAAGGGGATAGCAGATTGTATTTTTCTAGATATTTCAACAAGCAAGAATTAAGGAGCTTCTCCAGTATTTTGGATATGGCAGGGAGAACAGATATAGGCCTATAGTTATTAACATCGTCTCTGTCCCCACCCTTGTGTACAGGAGTAATAATAGATTTCTTAAGCTGCGTGGGAAAAATTCCCCTATCAAAACACATATTGGTGAGATGGCAAATAATGGGAACTACCTCGTCTCTTGCAAGTTTTAGATAATAAGTTGAAATGGCATCCCAGCCAGGAGCACTGTCAGTTTTCAAATTCATTAAAGTTCGGTTGACTTCTTCAGGGTTTGTACCTAAAAGTACAAAGGAATTAGGCTGTGGATGCAATTTACTAGCATCGTTTACTGCAGGGGAGGGTTTAATTTGCATAGCTAGCTGCTTGCCTATATTCACAAAATACTCATTTATAAAATTGACTGATTCCACAGGAGATGCTTTAATGTTTACTAATTCAGCGTTCTCGTTCTTACTTTTGTCTGAAAATGTTATATTTTTTATATTCTTCCAAAGCTGTTTATTATTGTTTAATGACTTGGCAAGTAACTCTCTTTCATAAGATCTTTTCGTGTTTTTTAGGATATTATTGCAATAATTTCTATATCTAGTATAAGTTATTTTTAAAACAGCGTTGTAAGGGTCATTTTTTAAATTCATTTGTAATTTATTCCTGTTTCTTATGCATCGAAACATACCCGTTGTAATCCACGGTTTTATGATACGTCTGTTTTTAGGAATTTTTATGATGGTTGTACTATTTTTAATCGATTCTGATAGTATTTGAACTAGTTTTTCAGTTAGTAAATTAGGGTCGTCGTAAGATATCAAATTCACTAGATCGCTGTCTTTCAAATATGTTAAAGCTTTGTCAAAGTCTATTTTAGTTTTCGTTTTAGCTACAAGACAGGGCTTTTTTATACTCTTTAAACATAAAAATGTAGTTAAATGGTCAGTAGTTGACGTTTGCAAAATAGCGATTTGAGCCTTGGTTTTGCTTTTATTCAGTTTCAGCATAAAGTGATCAAAATATGATGAAGGTTTTAAAAGTTATGACGGAACAGATGAACATACAAACATACATTACATACATACTGATCAAAATCATAACCCTCCTATTCGTTTCGCCGTAGTCGGATAGAAATATAGTATTAACCAGACAACACCTTAAACTGCCCCCCTCTTATTTCATAGTTTCCCGACATCGTGTCTGCAAGGTAAGCTGCCGGCAAATTGTCAGTCTGCAGACTGCACCTGTCAGATTAGACCTGACACGTTGGATCTTGAGGATGTGAAATATGTCTCCGCTAGTGTAGGGGGTGTCCTACTGGTCGGAGGCAGATTGCGAAGTTCAGATGACAGGTTACCCAGTTGATAACTAGCACCAACAAAAAACGTTGTGCGTATTCTGTGTCAAAGACAGCCTAGCCATTTGATATGTGCCCGTTGCTATTATGATGTCAACAATGTGACAAGGCAACTTATAAACGGGGTTTTGACATGTTGTAGTTTCTGACTTTCTCGTTGGTGTAGTGTTTCAAAGTTTCATCCGAGATTACTTACATCCGAGAGGTACAGGGTTCGAATCCCAGGTCGAGCCAAAATTGTTTCTGAGATTTTCTGTCATGGATTTCTCAAAAACAGCTCGGAGTCGGGAAGTTGGTGGTGTTACAACCCCGTGCCTCGGAAAGCACGTTAAGTCGTTGGTCTTGCGCCTGATCTCTCTACGGTTATGTCGGAATGCCGTCTCACCGAACTTTAAGAGTGATGGAACAGTAAGTGTGTATTGCGCTCACACTTGTGAACTATAATATCACCTGCGTAGTTGGCTGATCTCTGTTGAGATTGGCCGTCGTGGTCGAAATCGGCCAGGACTATTATTATTATTATTATTACTAGTATGTTGTAGTGCACCTTATACGTGCCGTGTAATGACGAAGGTTAGTTTTCCTACGCACTTTACTATAGACGTAATTTTAGAGCAATTGTAATATTTTGCACTTTGAGATTATTTTATTGCTATGACACTTTCACTTATCGTACTGACAATGTAGATTACAATTTACTAAGGCAAGACACGTGCCTGCATTTTACTCATAAATACGGTTTGATAATTTTATGGTTAAATATATAATGTCATAAAATTATTGTAGTTGTTATGGGTATCAAATCAGGAACTGTTTTTTTTTTTAAATCAGTGCGTCTTCAGACACAAAAATCAAAACAATTTTTAAGGACTGTCAAAGACACGTCTATCCATATCAAACCACAACACTTAAAATAATTGAGATCATACAATCAAGTGCGGCCCTGGCAGGCGGCGCGATTTATCCGAGACAGTGACAGTCAGGTGCGCTACGGATTACGCGTGATGGGTGGCCGTTTGCGGCGTAAGCCCTGGCCGTCGAGTTCGGCCCTGTGCAGATGTGACATGGGTGCATTTGGGTAAACGTTTACACTTGTAGAAGATACCTTTTATTTTTCAGAAGTGACGACTGGAAGTCGTTAAAGCTCGCAGACAGAAACGCTTGCATGAAATAATGTTTTTTTTTTTAATTTAAACTACATCACATACATTCAACTGACTCCGTGGTAAGTAGCTTAAGCACTTGTGGTACAGATTTCAGAATCAACAGTGGTATTACAAATAAACTTAGATAAATACATTTAACATCCAGACCAGTACAAACAGATATGTTCATGCACAAAAATGTTTTTTCAGTGCGGGGATCGATCCCGCGACCTCTTAGTTAATAGTGAACTATTTGACCATTACACCAAAGTGGTCGTCATGTTTATGACTTAGCTTCATCCTTCATCAAATTAAACTGTATTACTTTTGAAGTTTCTGCATGAGATGTATTGAATGTATCCCTCATGCTTGCATCATAATTGATTTTGATAAGAAATGCATATTGTCACATTACCTTGCAATGAAAAATTTCAATTGCGCAGTTCAGAACCTCCTGAGATAAGATTCACGATCAATCTCAATAGCCCAGATGACACGACTAATCGTTGACATATTTTTTTTATTATCTGTCAAAACGGTCTGCCTCCATAGATTTTGTATGGCACAAGAACGTGACGTCACGGTTATGTATCAGAAATCGGAGTCATTTGACCGAATATTTCTTGAGTTTTATGTGTTTAAAAAATTGGTATCTACAGCTTTTTGGAAATGTATTGGTTGTATTAACTTCATAGGGGCTATGTTTTTCTAACGCCATAATCTTGAAAATATTTAAGATAGGTGTCATCATGCCTATTTATGAAGTAAAAATAAAGCTCCCGGCCTACAAAACTTGTCCCCTTCAACTGGCAACAGCGACTAATTGTCGTCGTCAGTGGTTCTTTTTTGTATTGTGTCAAGTCAAACTTGGTCCCTAGATCGGTCCCCCGCTTGTCACTTATCACCCGTCACTCCACACCTCCCCCAGTGGCCGGTCATTACGCAACAAATGGCCACAATGGGTTCCGCACAATGATCGGAGGGTTTTGCAGGAAATTGGTACCATGGAGCAATGATGGGTGACGCTAATTATCGGTGTTGAGGGTAATGTTGGACTGTTTAGTTCTAGCGCTTGATTAGGTGTGAGTTTTGGTCATTCAGGTGCCATTTCAATCTTATTCATTCATTCATACCTATATTAACATTTACGAAAATTGAAAAAAAAAAGATTCTTAATTGAATAACTCGTGTTCCTTACCTTTTATTAATAAAGCAATAAAGATTAATAAATAAATGTTTCACAACAATCAAACCAATTCTCTAGTCCCAAATTAAGCTACGAGGCTTGTGTTATGGGTACTAGACAACGGATAAACATACTTAAATACTTTTTTTTTGTAAATAAATACATATTATACATAGAATACACCCAGACCAGTACAAAGTATACCACACATATGCTTGTACTGTGCGGGGATCGAACCCGCGACCCTTGGTCTTAGAAGTCCGACTGCACCAAGCGGTCGTCATTTTCATGTGTCTCCAACTTCAAATGACCGTTTAGATAGCGGAAAATAAGATCAATGTCTAAGCAATTTCAGTGTTGTATTGTTGTATGTATCATTCCGTCGTCTCTAATCGTTAAGAACCAAAAGTTTCATACCATGCACGATGCAATCTTTATAGCGGGCGAGGTAAACTCACCAGTTTTCGGCACAAAGTCCGCACGTTCACCTGTTTTTGACCGCTAACAAGGCCCGGACGTTAATGCGCAACCAATGGCGCGTGAAGATAATTAGCGAGCGGCGCCGGGCGTAATGAGTAGCGCGTCGGCTCCGCTGGTTCGGTGACGTCATTTGTTACGTTTTCTACTCAGTGAGCTAGTGGAGGGTTGTTTATTTTGTCAAGACGTTCAAAGTCAGAATCAAAACCATACTTATATAATATTACGTGTTTTTTGTCAATCTACATATAATTTTCATGTGTACCATCCTTATTATGTATACGTAACAATGTATGTCTATGAATTTTTATGTATTTTTATTTAATTTTATGTAAGTAATTAGTATGTATGTTTATAATTTTATTTTGTACTTAAATAACTTCAGTTAACTTTTTGGCCCTATGGTTGACTGGTAGAGAATGCCTTCGGCATTAAGTCCACCATTGTACACATGTTTGTGCAGAACTTAAATAAATAAATAAATAAACATTGTCATCTTCGTAGAAAAAAAAATATAATGATTGATTACCTTATATATGTACCATCTTCTTTATTAAATCAAACCATATTTTACTTTGTACTATGTGTCTCCAACTTCAGCTCAACAGAGGACCATAACATGCTAAAAAAAATGTCTAGAGCTAGATAATATTCCATTTGTAGTTCCAATGCCATGGAACTTAAACGCCTGCTTAAGATTCCTTCTGACTTGAATGCATTTCGCATCGTGAATGGAGACAAGGAGAGTAATAGAAATCACAGGTGACAATCGCAGGCGTCCGAGCCCGAACACAATCGAATCAGCTTGCGAAAGATTGTCGCGTAGGAAATGGGTAAGAAAGAATCTCAGGTCTAGCAGGTTCCGTAGAAACTTTTGGTCCATATTTTTACAAGCTTTTCGTACATTTCATACGTCCCGATGTTTTTATAATCAAATCATCTCAATTTTTCATCAATATTTGTTCCTTCGGTTTACGCGAACAGTACACATCGAAATTAGACACTTTACGGATTATTTCGCGATTTATTTACATTTTGTTTTAACCTGACGTTGCGGACGCTGAAAAGCGTGGTCACAGGTAGACTAAGGTGTTAGTTGTCATTACATAGTTTGAATAAATTGTAAACTACCATCACTCAAAATAATTAAGTTACGTTCCTATCCACACAAAATGAGCTAACAGTATCTTGAGGTCTTGCAGTGCGGGGTCGAGCTTGAGTGAGCGGGGTTGGGCTTATCCGCTTCCCAGTGTTGAAATTATGTAGTTTAGATAACAATTCACTATTTGTATTCAAAAAACAATTCACAGTTTGTGTGATACAAGTTTACATTTTTTAGTTTTAGCTAACTATCTGTGCATATGTTTTGGTATGGTCGTAGAATGACCATGGTTTTTACTTTACAAACCCTTTGTGCTTCGTAATCTTGGTTCACATGAAGCGATACATCATGCGATACGATTAAAAATTTAAAAAAATGTACTAAAACGTACACGAATCTGATGTTATATTATTAGGATCTCAACTGAACCCTGAACATTCTCTCCGTATTTTATTCATTCGCAAACGTAAGAAATTAATGTATTCACAGAATATTACAGAGCTGTTGTCAACAGGGTGTCAATTAGAGATGATTAAAATCTCCACTTCTGTTATTTCTCGTGCTGATTGTCAAGTAGATAAAAGAGAAAATGTGAGAATCACAAATGAAAATGTTTTCCAATCGTTTAATCTTGCGATATGCAAATAAGGTTTTGACGTGTCAACGTCTAATAAATTGGTTTGCCGGGTGACACTTCAAGAAACTGCGTTACGCTCCGCTCACGTTCCGCGCTCACAATGAGAGTGAGTGAGAGGCACGCGTCCCTTCGACTCGGGCATGGTTAGCCCGCCTAAGAGCGAGAGAGACAGAGCGAGAGAGAGAGAGTGAGAGAGATAGGCATACACACCGGTTCATGTTATACGAATGAATATTCACATTAAAATTATTTTACCACTCAAAGTCGTTGTCACGTAAAACTTTCGCCCGTATACCGACTTTACAGGCAACCAATTTTTTTTTGAAGTGAAAACTTCTTTAGCGGCGTTGAGCACTTTTGTGGCATGGGTAGAAACTGTGAAACTCGCGTCAGGTCACGTGATGCTGATCGAAAAACCGTAAGACGGTTGTTAAGTTTTCACTTCTGCCGGCACTCCCGGAGTGCAACCCGTGTTAGTTTTTTCTTCTTCAAAGTATCTGACCATAAGTAAAAAGTGGTAATTGAATCTTGGTAACTAAATTTCACGGATTTTTATTTGTTAAGTTGAAGCATTGGTTCTCTGTAGTGGACTCGAACGAGGTCATACGACATAAGACTAAGGTAACTGATGTAGTCCAAAAATGTAGAGCAAGCTAAAGTGATAGTGGGCTGGCCATGTCTGTCGCAGAACCGACGAGAGGTGAAGCAGGAAGGTTCTCGAATGGAGACCACGCTTAGGCAAACGTAGTGTGGGACGCCCCCCGGCTAGATGGACAGACGACCTGAAGAAGGCAGCTGGTAGTGACTTGATGCAAAGGGCGGGAGATCATACGATGTGGCGCTCATTAGGGGAGGCCTATGTCCAGTAGTGGACTGTAACGGGCTGATATGATGATGATGGTGGACTCGAAAGATAGGCAAATTGCCTTGTTTTACTTATTCGTTCTACGGCCTTACACAGGCATCGCGCACACGTTACCTCATAGTAGAAACAACAAAATGCAGGAGCTATTCGAGGTCGCTCGTTTTGAGTATCTCAATAGGGAAAATAGAGTTACTAGAATTTTTGTAACATTTCCTCTTTCTATCAACAAACATAAAACAGTAGAGCCTTTTTGACGTGTCAACGTCTTATGATTCGATGGAGCCGGCTGCACGCACCAAAAAACATGACGCATGCGGCGTAACCTCGCTCTGAGGCGTTCCATTCAAGGCTTGAATTGCAAGCGAGAGCGCGGAACGAGCGACAAAGAGGCAACGTGACTAACTAACTAACTATCGTCAGTAAACCGACTTTACAGACAACCGTTTTTTTTAAGGGTTATCTTTGTTCAGTCACCAAACGCATGAGATTAAATATTTCGATTGTAAAATAACATCTATCACAACTGCATACGATGCATTAGTATTTCCATTACCGCACAATTACACGAGTAGTGCAACGTTCACGAGCAAATATGCAAAACACGTTCTAATTGAATGGAATTTAGTTACGAGATAAATTGCATCGGATGACGTTTGCTGCAATTTCTGTCACACAGTTTAATGGAGCTGTGCTAATACTGAATATTAATTATTTGCTTGTGAAACAATAAAGCTGTTGAGCGTGTTTGGAAATTATTTTTTAGTCTGTTTCTAAATTTCTAAGCTTAATGAGGGTACTCCAGCTATTTCAGTTTGACAAACATGTACCTACGTCCTATGTACCATGTACATTTTAAGACGTCAAGTTTGTTGCGTTTAAAAACATTAATACATTACATTATATTTTATGAAATAGTATTATGTGAATTTTTTCGCTAAGTCCCATAATGATGCTTAGCTTATAAGCTTGTATTAGACTTTCTCTGTACGGTGGCTAGCACGTCACAGTTTGGCGCAACTGATTTCGAGTTAGGAAGCTAAAGGGAAGCGCTTCCTACCGACCGGGTGTTATGGTCGGGAACCAAAGTCCGATAGACATCATCTTGATCTATATTATTCTAGATCGAAATCTTATATACCGCGGTTCATGTGCGGTACTAGGCCGGTACTATTTGGCCGGTACTAGGCTAACAGCGCCATCTAGCCTATGGAACCGTATCAGCTCTCGCTGTTGTGCTTGCCGTTAGGCATGCACTGTGATGGCAAATGGTAGAGGTCGCCACAACGGTAAACACTGCGGTATCTTTTGGGCTTGTGATACAGGTGATTTTGCAACAAAAATGGGTAGCCTGATGTGCTCGCCACTGTACTATATGGATGCAATAAAATATTGCATTGAATTGAAATTACAAAATTTTGAAAACCGTATACGACAATAGAATCAATAGGCAATCGCATACTGAGCTACAGGTTTTCAGAAAGATAATTCATAGCTTCATCTGCTTTTTCCAACAATAAAAATTATTCAACATTCCTACACAACTCCAAAGAAATCCTGCGCTCGCAAGCAATCTAAAAATTGTTATTCAACCAGTGTCGCCCAGCGATTATGGATTCATCATAATAAAAAAATCAATCAGAACGGCTGAATCGATTGTCGGAGCATCGGAGGCAGCAATTATTCGGAACACAATGCGAAATGTATTCGAGTAATCGATAACGGTTCTCGAGAGATTGAACTCGGTTCCGCGTCGGCGGTGTTCGAATGCGAATTGTTGGTCTGAAGGAACTGTGTTTTTGATTTCTGTTTTGGTCCAATCGTCGGTAGCTATGGATTGTTCTTGTTTGTATTAGTTTTGCTATTTTTTCTATGGGGAATCAAATAATATTGCCTAGTGTACTCATTGTTTGTAGGTACTCATTGATATTATTTGATATTATGACAATCAATGACAATACAATTTGTTATAAATTTTAGCTATTAACAAGTATATAAAACTTTTTTCGTCGGTCAGAAGGTTTCGTTTAAATGAGTCGATAGTTCCGCATATTAAGATGATCCAGGTTTTATACAGGCCTATATTACAGGATTCAAAAAAATCCAATTTTTATAATGAAAAAAAAAACGAATGTTGATATATATCCGATATATCGGGTATTTATCCAAGTATGAAACCTATATAAGTATAAGCATAAGAACCTATTTTATACGCTGAAAATATTTGATATCAGAGCTTTTTCTGTCAACGGAAAATGGTTCAAATACTTAAAATACACTTTGGGGAAGGTCCAAAATAAAATCTAGTTCAGTTAAAATTTTACGTTCTTACACACTCTGATTTATCTTAGAATTTAATTCTTTATTCCTCTTACTTATGATAACCCAAAAACGCGGTAGTAAAATATAAACAGAACACAAGTCTTCGAAACTTAGTGCAAATTGGCTATTTTCTTTCAATTCGCTACAAATTTATGATTAGCAACAATAATAAATTAATTTTCCTCAACCCCGCAGCAGAAGTTGTAATGTTTTATACTGAAATTGAGTTTTCTCCCGCTTCCCGCCTGCTACGCGAAATGTTTAAAGACTTTGTGAATTAGCAATTGCTTTTTCGCAATGCGAATACTTCGTTGACTACCCTCAAATTGTGATTTTCGTTGATTACCCTCACCCACAATAATTTACCTTTCTCATTTAATTTCGAAAAGACAACACTTAAAAAATTCTTTTCGGCTCCGGTCATCGGAGAGGAATCGAACCCCCGACCTTTGGAAGTCCGGTCCAATGCTCTGACCACTGAGCTACCGAGAACCTGAATGGAGTCGTTGAATTTTGTAAGTGCTTTTTAACGCTTTGAGCCAGCGTATGTTCCTCATTTAATTTTCACTGCACCCATTGCCTTCTTTCTGCATGACTCAGGATAACTGACAGAAAATGCTTTTAACATTAAGTCCACCCTTTGTACATTTCTTGTGGAATTATACATGAATAATAAATTGTGGTGTTACCAAAATTATTGCCTCGAAATAATTTCGAATTGTCCCTGATTAATATGGAATGTTAAAATACGAATATTGTACTTGGACTCGATGCAGTGACAATGCAAATTGTTGGACAATTGCGTACACGGTAGCATAACGTTACCAACTTTTCATTTACCTGATGCAATTTCAGGAATAAATTAATGAGATTCATAATACATTAATTTGCACCCAAGTAGGTATGTACATATTTGGGTCCTAATTAAAAGTACTTGCGTGTTATATTAGCCCGAATAACTTTGCCCCATTCAGAAAAAAGTTTGAAATTCAATTATATTTTGATAGCAAATAGCGTATAAGTATATACCTACGTCATGCAGTAAATGGAGTCATAAACGATCGGTACAATAGTAAAAAAAAAATCAGTCACATAGTCCATACAAAGTAAAAAATTACACATTTCACGAGTAAAAAGTAATATATACATAAAACTATATGGAAATTTCATTCCACACAAACGGAAGCACATTCCACGGAAATCCATGACTAAAGCGGAAAAAGAGAATTATTTTGTTTTGTATTGAGAATCAACTGTAACCACTTCAAAAAACTAGAGCTGGTAGTCGCAGGGCTTACAATACAACTCACAATGTGCACAAGATGCACCTGGAAACACAACACTGATACCAACAAAACACTCGACGCATTTCGCCACTACACGTGGCATCCTCAGGAAATGTTGTCGCTTCGACAGATTACGAGCGACTGATCTGACTGATTAGTAATAGTAGTAGTAGTGAGCGTCTAATTAGTGGAAATTTAAAGCAAAATAATGCTCTTTCTCAGCTTTGAAACCAGAAGTGTCGTGACGACGCGATGTGTCGTCTGCTGCTGCTTCGGCGCTTCCAACTTCTACCTTTAAAGAAAATATCCAGTGATTCTTGGAATCCGTTGTTTAGAAATTGATGTAGATAATACTCCTTCAACATTTTTATAAATTGTCATTTCAGTTTACCAACGTATGAATCTACGCGCTACCCGAGGGTAACTTCGCCCGGTTTGTTAAGCAAAATATAGCCTATGTTCATCTGGGATGATGTAGGATTCTAATGGCAAAAGATTTTTGTAAATCAGTCCAGCAGTTTTGAACCCATCTTATTTAAATATAAATGAAATCTTTTTAATAATAATAAGCTAGTGTAGAAATAGAAAATCTGCTGTTCATTCTTGGAAAAGATCTCATTTTAAATTTCTTATGAAAATTATTTACAAGATTTGATTAAAATTCGTTTCGAAAAGACAATACTTAAAAAATTCATTTTTCGGCTCCGGTTTTCGGGGAGGAATCGAACCCCCGACCTTTTTAAGTCCGGTCCAATGCTCTGACCACTGAGCTACCGAGAACCTTATTGGAGTCGTTGAATTTTGTAAGTGCTTTTTTTAACGCTTTGAGCCAGCGTGTTTCATCAATGATTGTGGGAATTAAAATTCGTTACCAAAATGTATCTCGAGGGTTAATAATTAATTTAACATATTAATATCCTACCCCTGTCGCTGCTGGAGTTTATCTTTAACAACCGCAATTTGTCTAAAGCGCCATCTAGCGAGATTGATGTTGATAAGCATCTGCCGTTAACCCCCAAAAAGTGATGTCCCATAGATTGTTAGAAGTCTCTCATCGATATTGTCGATAGTATCTAACTTCAAATTTACTCATGACTTGCACCTATAGTAGCTGCTCTTGCTAATACTACCAGGAGTAAATTAAGATTTATTTTTGAATAGTGGCTGCCTTCGACTTCGTCCGCGTGCAAACCCTTCACCTTCATAATTCTATCAAAATTTATGATTTTAAATCGCGTTGCATTGTACAACTAATCATGTGGTATCAGGTCTAAACACGATATGTTTTAATGAGTATTACTGCACTGCTAGACGTTACGGCTGGATTGCACACAGCCGTTGTCACGAGCGACTTCTTTCTAAATTGTAGCCTATGTTTTAATTTGATGTATGCATATACATCAGATTAAATTATATGTTCTGGTAAAATTTCATTAAAATTCGAACAGCAGTTTTTACGTGAAAGAGTTACAAACATCCAAACATACCTCCAAACTTTCGAGTTTAAAAAACTTAGTATATATAGGTATAAGGTAGGTTTATGTATCTCGTCATAGTGTCTGCGTATAATAGACAAAATACAACAAATGGACAGACAACAAATCTAACCAATATTCTAGCTAAGAAGTAGGTTTGCACCGCAATGTCTTTATTCAGTCTAACAGTCAGTACCGTAGTCGAAATATAATAATATATCCAAAACTAACTACTGCATTTTTGAAGCAAACCTGTTAGTTTATTTTGATTGTTCAGGTTAAAAATAAATAATAGTTTAAAAAACTAAAAAATAACACGCTTTTATAGCTAACTAAAATAGAGAAAATATTTTTTTAGTACAAAGAAATTATATTTCAGTAGATTTAAAAGCGTGGGGTGCTTGATAAAGTATAAAGGATTACAAAAAACTCTTATTAAATTATTACATTGTCATCGTTACTTGATACGTGTGCAAAGTTTCAAATTAATCCGATTTCTGGAAGTTGGTGAAAATTGAGCTTAAAGATACCGTTACATGTGTATGTGTTAGTGCTGAATTAGTGCTGTATGTACACACATACATAGGTACAGAGCTAATAAAAGCGTGTTAAAAATTATAATAAAACTATCGATTCCATAGCAGCACTAATCCAGAGCTCGGTTTTAATTTGCACTGAATGTATTATTTATGGTCCGAATCGGCGAGTCAATTCGTCAATGACAACCCGTTCAACGGTGATTCAAAGTATTTGAAAAGTTGCAATAAAGATTTTACAGGTTCTTTTACAACTCTTAGCATTAAAATAATTCGCCGAAAGTAAATGTAACTAGTAACAGAAGCGAAAAGTCATGAAATGCTAACATGTTTTAAATGACTTTAATAATAATAATCGGGTTTGATCACCGCATTGTACAAACATTTGTGTGCATGATCATGTCTGTTTCTACTGGTCTGGGTGTTATATGTTTTTATTTAAGTTTATTTGTAATACCACTGTTGATTCTGATATCTGTAACACAAGTGCTGTAGCTACATACTACAGAGTCAGATCAATATGTGTGATGTTGTTGTATATTTATTTATTTAATCTTATTGCTATCTAAATGGATACCTTTCTTTAAATTCAATAAATTTGTCATTTGCTATTACGATGCATTGTGCTCGTTTCCATAGCTCGTCATCAAAGATAAAATTTAAAAAAAAGTTTTAAGGAACATTTTCTTACCTACTTTTTCATAACAGCTACAAATACCTTCAGCAAACACAAAAGTGCAATTACAAAATAAATCGCGATTTCCGGTAGCATTTTTTAGCGGCATATCAGCGAAAGCTCTCGGGTAACAAATGGCCTATGAAGATGCCGTATTCGATAGAGCATTGGAGGGTTTGTGAATTGGTGTGTATCTACTTACCTAGTCTACGAAGATTGATGTTGAAAAGAGACTGTAAAACATAGTTTATTTATTTATAGTGATAAGCATTAACGTTGCAAACTTAAGACAATAATTTTGCGGTAGAAAAAATCAAATTTGCTTAACATATTTTAAAATATTCATATTATCTTGCCACCCCTCTGGGTAACTAGGTATGCTTAACAAAGTAAGGTTTTAACTACCACCTTCAAAATGTAGACGACGCCTAGTATGCAGGAGAAAAAAATGTAATAAAGAGGCTATGAAAATTGACAACGCACCGAGAAGTAGGGAGGGGATTGTTCGTTACATTCGTATATTTAAAAAAAAATAAACTTTGAAACTCTACCGATTCCTATATAAGGGTCTTCTATCTTGCAAGTTGAATTGAAATCAATAGGTAGAAACTCGCTCTTATTAAGAGAAAAAAAAAAGAAACTTAACCCTTAGCTGGTATCGCTATTTTTGGCAACACTACTGGCATCGTGGGTCATAATTTACCCATACCAAAAATTCTGTTGTAGTACCTTTACATTTGTTTTATTTATGTAAATAGGGATGGATATTAAATAAAAAAACCATTTTGTACAAAATTATATTAGTTTGATATTAGAATATTCAAAAATTATTTACTTCTACATTAATGTGTAACTAACCTAAGTTTTTGGCACTTTTTGGTCAGTGTTTTTAAAAATCCAAAATAAAATATAAACGCTAGAAAAACTAAAACAAAAATAAATTTATGGCACTTTTCATATCCTCTTTATAACAAAAAAGTATAATTCTCATGAGATCAGCTTATAATTAAAAAAATGACAGTCAAAAACAAAGGACTAGTTACTAACCAATTATGTGACGCCATATTTCAGTCTTATACTTTTTGACAACTACTACACATAATATTTTGGACGGAATGAGTTTTACAAATAATATATAAACATTTAATACATTTTAGAGAATGTTTTCGATCGTTTTTCCAATCACATAGGTAGCATCTGGCCCTTTTGCCCCCAGTGAAAAAAGTTACGAATTTGGTGTCGTGGGTCAAAAATGACCCAGCCGGTTACATATCTCAGCTCTTATGATAGTAGCAGCGCTGCACATTCGCCGCAGCTTGCGATGAACAGAGATTACGTTTACGTAATACGTACGCATTAAAAGAATATTAACTAAAAATGTTTGCGTCTGGGTCTACCAGCTAAGGGTTAATTCAAAATGCCGTCGAACGAAGATCGTTTTTTTTCGTCGTCGTTTTATTCGTTCGTTTTATTCCTGTCTTCACAATAGGCTAGATGACACTACCAATCATTGACATACATTTATTATCTGTCAAAATGGTCTGCCTCCATAGATTTTGTATGAGAATACAAGAACGTAACGTCACGGTTATGTATCAGAAATCGGAGTCAATTGACCGAATATCTATTGAGTTTTGTGTGTTTAAAAATTGGTTTCTACAGCTTTTTGGTAATATATTCGTTGTATTAACTTCATAGGGGCTATGTTTTTTAAACGCCATGGTCTTGAAAATATTTAAGATAGGTGTCATCATGCCTATTTCATAACAGTTCCAGACCAGGATCTGACCATCGATTATTTTAATACCGTCAAAGGCCCAAAGGGTTGGGTTTAATAAATCCCGTGTCTGCGGTTATTAAATCAAAGAATCTCTGCAGCGCGATGCAGATTCGCCTCTCGCTGCACACTGCTCATCCGAGCTTTTAATCCCGTGAAATACGGTGGGTTTACAAATAGAAAGTGCACAGTGGGCCTGGTAACGAGATTAGATGAAACATAAAGCTGAACTTGGATATATAAACGTTTAAAAAAAAGTTTTACGTGACAACGACTTTGAGTGGTAAAATAATTTTAATGTGAATATTCATTCGTATAACATGAACCGGTGTGTATGCCTATCTCTCTCACTCTCTCTCTCTCTCGCTCTGTCTCTCTCGCTCTTAGGCGGGTTAACTGTGCTCGAGTGGAAGGGACGCGTGCCTTTCACTTTTTATGTCTGTCTCACTCGCTCTTAGGCGGGCTAACCATGCCCGAGTCGAAGGGACGCGTGCCTCTTACTCGCTCTCATTGTGAGCGCGGAACGTGAGCGGAGCGTAACGCAGTTTCTTGAAGTGTCACCCGGCAAACCAATTTATAAGACGTTGTCACGTCAAAAAAGTCATTGCTTTTCTTTACACGTGGTTTTTGAAGTTTAAGTAAATAGTACATTCAGGGGACGCCTACCTGCTGACATCACCGCGCGTGCCGTATCAATTCGCTGACGCGTGTGTTTGTGTGATGAAGATTTTATGTTATATAATAATGATAATACCTATAAATCTTATATAATTAATTTATCATTTATGGTTTATAAGAAAATGTATGTTAGACTTTAAGGTATTTATAATATGGGCCATAATTACGTTGTAATTGGTTGCCTGAAATAAAAGTTATTATTAGGTACTAAGTTTTTGTCGGAGAGACATGTCTAGATGTAAATAGCATCTTAACAAGAAGTATTAGAGAAAGTTTTCTAAAACGGCAAACAACCAAAGTTTATTAGCAATTTCTATCAGCTGTATTTGAAGGTAATCTACTTTAAGGAAGTAAATAATGATTTGAAATAACAATAAAATCTTTATTTATCATCATTTTTAGGAATGTTTTGTTATGGTAAGACCATTAATTTAGTATAAGAAAAGTATTTCGGCTTGTTAACATAATTTGTACAAGTTGTGATAACCTATAAACACTTCGATTTATGCGGTTGGTTAATAATAAATAATAAATAAAGTACCAACCCACCTTATGTTGATATCATTGAAATCGCAAAAAACGGCAACTCGGTGTTGCCGTTTTTTAAATCGATTCAGAGATATGAAACTTCGGTTGACTAATTGACGGACTGAATTGTGTCGAGGGCTTTCGAAGAGCTTGAAAGCAAATTGGCTGAAATAGCGAACGATATATACAGGATTTTACAAAATACCAAATATATATTTTAAGGGGTTGATAAGCTTGTTTAATTGAACAACTTTCCCAAAGAAACATAGGTCAAAATATCAAAAAATAAATTGGAGCTCCCATACAAAATTGCCGATCAGCTGATCGATTTACTGTGAAAAATACTTTTTTTTCAGATTGTGATATAGATTTCTTTGGGTAAGTTGTTCAGATTTACGGGCACGACAAGCTTCTTAAATATTAATTTGGTCTTTTGTAACATCCTGTATATTTTTCAACTAGTAGCACAGATTGATTTTCAGTTCAGGATACATGTTGTTGGGAACCACAAGGCTTTCATAACACGAATTAAAATCAATGAAATCAAATTATTATTACTCTAATACTTAAATACTCGTACAAGTAGCACTTTTACACGTCCCAACATATAAATTAACCCAACCACTGCTCCGGGACAAATTGGGCCAGTGCTGAGAAGAAGCGGCGCAAGAAACTCAGTCACTATTGTCATTGCCTCTTTCCAAATTTGATTTACAATAATTTTTTAAATTTAAACATTTGCATATTTCTTTGTCATTTATATAATCATCAATTTTATAATATCCTTTCGACGCTAATACATCTTTTACAAATGTTTTAAGTTCATGTAAAAGCACTGAAATTAAACGTGGACGTAATTTATTAAAATATGATATACATCTTCCCATAAATAAGTGCTTTATGAAGCCTAAAATGTAGAACAGCAAGCCTAATTTTTGTCTAATGTTGAAGTTATGCAAATTTGAACAAACACTATTTTGACGGCGTTAAATTTTTAATGGAAAAAAGTTCAATCGTCATTTCGTTACCTCCATGTGGTCCATGTCATTTTTTAATTTTATAATAATAAACTTGCAACCGTACGTAATTACGTTTTTTAAATAACAGTTGTATCATTTAAGTTATGATAACGAAATAAGCTGTACAAGTTAACTGTGCAAGCGATCTTATCAAGCATTTGTCCTTAATAATACCGACTGCTTTCCTTCAGGAAATGAGCCCCCTCCCCCACCAAGAACCAATATACTTACATAACAAACAAATATACGCACGTTTCGATACGACGGAAATTTGAAACGCTGATTCTTCCGACAGATATTAATTTAAAGATCCAATTAATAATTATTTTCTGATTCTAATATTTCTGTGATGGTTAGAGGTAGTACTAATAGTCTTTTCAAAGGTATTTCCAACTAGATCTAATTAAGGTAAAAATGAAAAAGTGAAATGAAAATATATTTATTTATTTAACAAAATACAGTTACAAATAATTTGAGATAGACTTGTTCTTTTAAGTGCATTGTTATATGTGCCAGATTGATTCACTCTTCCTTATTAAAACAAAAATAAACTTACAAAAATTAAAATAAAGTACCTAGGCAAAATCATAAAAACAAAAACCTAGTGAGTGTGTGTGTGGGTGCGTGTATGTATGTCTGCGCACGTGTGTGTTTGTGTGAGAGAATCGGAGACGTTTGAGCAAATTATCAGCTTCCACATTTAGATGCTGATAATTTGCTCAACACTTAGGTGTTAATGCCAAAATTAGAAACGTCTCAATTCAATGTCTACTGTTCGCGTCAACCAAAGAAACAAATACGTGAAAACTCGTCAATGTATCCTTATCCCTACGAAATAAACTCAGTATCTCTTCTACACTATTAATAAATCAATATCACAAGTTGAAAGCTCTCTTACTTTTTGCCCAAAAGAATAATCCCACTGCAACAATCCGAATCGACACTCCACAAATAGATTATCCAACTTCCACAACTCGTAAAAAGTTTTGCAAGCAATTTATCTTGCTCACTCCCACCACAAAAAGGGTGGGTGCGAAAAAGATGACAGATGTATCGACGGAATAGTGGTCTCCGCATAAAGTTTAAAACGCTCCCAATATGTCCCGAATAAATAAATTCGATTCGAGAATTTCAATAACACGCCAGACTGGGATGCGGTCTGATATGCAGGCCTTGCGACGTATAACTCCTACCTGAAGTCTGTCTAGACTCAAACTAACATCAACCTTAAGACCTAGATCTAGAATCCAATTCGGAATCAGGTGGCGTCACCAAATAGAGATATTACGTTACCCTGAAACCAATCATAGGGGTTTGGCGATCGCATTTTCTCATTCGTTATCTATGCGGTGCACCCGAAGACTGAAACGCATTAAAATGAACAAAATTTATTTAAAAGATTATGGAGTTTTCTCTCCATGTTATATCCATGTGCGCTCGTGAAATACTGAGAGTGGATATTGTATTTACACGGATCAGACTACTAAAGAGCTTCTACCTACTAACATGTTGCCCTAAAAATTACAAGGGCGTGGTTTGCATTGGTGTTAATTCTACTTCTACCCATACAACTAATGACAACAATAACTTTTTATTTTATTGTAAATATCTAATTTTATAGCAAGTAACAGCAAAAAAGGTTAAAAAATGAATATTTGGAATATAATCTACAACTACAATTAAATTGAAAATGTATTTTTTTATTTTAATACGTAATCTATCTTGCTCTTTGGGCAAGGCTTTTTTCGGTCACTTAAAAGGTGACCGACTGTCTGGTCTGAAGGTTGCAGGAAGCTGTTGGATAAGGAAATTCTTGGTAAGGCTTATGATCAGCACTGGGCATGGAAATGCTGTTAAGATGATGATGATGATCTGTCTTGAATTACGTGATTTATCTAAGTGAGGTGAATACTTAAAATTGTTGTTTCACAGGTAATTTCAAAATGACGAATGTTAAGTAGTCGTTGAAAGGAAACTGTCAGTCCAGAAGTAAATAACATACCACAAGTATTATGTACAAATACAATGTATTATTTTTGAAATCGATCCAGCTGAAACAGCTGTCGCCAAAATGCACACCTTTATTATTTCAACTGCAACGGGCGATAACGCTCACTCTGCAGCGCTCGATATTCACGAATGTAAATACGCGGACGCGACCGCATTTTGTGGGACAATAAACCCGTTACCACGGTATACACGCATTTTCTGAATACGGTAGTTGACACCACCAATCGTTGACGTACTTTTTATCAACTGTCAAAACGCTTTTCTTCATAGAGCTTGTATGGGAATAACACACTTTGACGTCATCGCGTGCAACGCCGACTGAGTGACTAATTATCATTTGAATTCCAATTAAAAATCAAATAATACGAACTGCAGAAAAATATTAGTGTAAAGGCATCTGAAATTATGAATTATTTTAGAGAAAATCAGTTTTTGAATATTTCTTTCATAGTGGAAACAAGCCTATTCAATTGTTGCGTTTTTTAGACTTGTCAATTACCCATGATTGTCAACATGTCATTTAATGAAGCTGTCGTCCAACTTTACGTTTTTTGCTATCCCACGATGATAAATATGAGTGTTAGAGGTTTGAACCCTATGTCTGTATATGTGTTTGTGTGTGTCTGCCTGGGGTTCACTACTCCATTTCGAAATACGTTTTGTCGAAGTACAATTCATCAGTGACAACAAGTCGATTATTTGTTTGAACAATGCGTAACAAACCTGAAAGACGTTACATGGATGGTTCATTTTGTCTGTTTTCTTTTAGCACTCGCTCAAATGAACCAAATGTTGTCATCGATGAACTGTAATTCGACGAAACGTATTTCAAAGTATAATAGTGAACCCGTCTGTATGTGCTTTATTGTGTTGTTCGTGTTAGTGCATTCATGCCGAACGGATGGACAGATTTCAAACCGATTTTTATTCATTTATCACTTATGACTGTCACATGACAACTTATGAAGCCTTTGTACAACTTTTCGGTTTTTCTTTGTTCCAAAAAACCTATGGGAAGCTGAATATGTATATTGGAATCTTTATGAAACCAAAAAAATACTACTAGCACTAGCTTATCCCTACCTACTTTTTAGAGATGAGAAACTTCCAATGTCATTGCACATGGTTCAGGGTACACACAAAGATACAATACGTGAAATTTCTCATTCAGGGGCCAATCAACGAGCAATTATGATGTCCCGAGAACAAATGCGAGTGTTTACGCGTACGTACAACTCAAGTTTTACTTAACTATTGTTACTTGGACCCACAAATACAAAATAGTAGTAAAAGAAAGAGCTCAGTTAATAGTGGTGATGTCTGGAGTGAACTCGAGCTGCACTGAACCATTGTAACTTGAAATCTCGATTGCAGAAAAATAGTGAAAACGAGAGCTCAAGTAAAAGTAGTATTGTGTAGTTTGAATGGAAAAACGTGCACGCATTGGTGGATCTGTGCGTTCACTCATGTGTTTTTTTTAATTTCAGTGTAGGATTGCTCTTGATCACAGACTTACTTAGAGTTACACAGTTAGTAGTCACAGAGTTACTTCTTACAATACATCAGGCTTATAATTGGCACAAGTATCAAAACAATATACATACAGGGTGTAAAAAACCTTAACGAAGCCGTCAACCACGCGTTCAGTATATCAAACCAAATCGTATGAGAAATAAATTTTGGCAGGGAAACAACTTTTATTTTTTGACATCAAAAAAATAATAATTTAATTCTAACCCGCAATGTACAACGCGCACGCGGAAAAGTCACCGCGGAGCGTGTAGCTTTACTCCGCCGCGACGCGGTTCGGTTCGAGTGTGCGCTGTTCATTGCGGAGTGTGCCATTTAGAGGCTTTTTATGAAAGAACTAGTGAAAATTTGTATCATGTTTCTTTGGAAAAAAGTTCAGTTATAACGGACAGAAGACGTTTCTGTAAAAATTATAAATTTTTTTTTCAAACTTTAACCATCTATATCGTAACAATTGGTAGAATATGTGGTATTCGGCATCGTTAAGGTTTTTTTTACACCCTGTATAAGTCCTTTTTGGTAATCTTTATTTGTTACTAGCGGACTCCGCAGACGTTTCCAGCCCGTCGTCAAATTGGTCAAAGCGTTCTAGAATATGCGCTTACCAACACATTTTGCGATTAATTTTTAACCGACTTCAAAAAAAGGAGCAGGTTTTGAATTCGATTGTTTTTATTATTTATGTTACCTCATGTCTCTGGTAATGATTAGTGCAGTACAATTCCTTGTATAAGACTTTGTATAGGAGGATCAATTTTTAATTTTAATTAGAGGAAACTTTGTTGTTATTTAAGACTGTAAGAAAAATTTGGAAGACAACCCAAAATTTAGTTAACATATATTTCGAAAAGACTTAAAAAAATCTTTTTGACTCCGGTCATCAGGGTAGTTAACGTATATTGAATATCGTCAATGTTACTTTTTACCTAATACACTTTAAAATCCTGTTTTTTTTCGATTTGCAACCGATATCGTTAGCTTTATAATGATGTTGTCTCAGTAGCAGCACTATTTATCATCATTTTGTTTCGATTTTCTTGGAATAAGCTAAGTCTAGTTTTGAGCGGAAAATAGCACCGCAATAAGGATTCAAATCTTTTACGCCAATATTTACTTTTTTACTATTACTAGTATACATTTTCTTAATCAGGATGGACAATGGATTTGTAGTCAGCAGTTACATAAATTTTAAAGCCGAAAGCTTAACCTGGTGATCCTGTTCGCCCTCGACTGCAGGCACTAACGTATCGCCAATTAAACACTACCCGCATAACCTATCGCACGAGTGGCTCATTACGCGAATATTTTAATGCGCATACATCGCCCGCAGAGCGCAACGGCGCGTGAACAGTGAGCACAGTTGGTGTGCGGTGTATATGCGTGTTATAATACGTTTGTAGGGTGCTTTTCCACCATACGTATACTAGTATATTTAAATAGTCCTTCTGGCCGATTTCGACCACGGCGGCCAATCTCAACAAAGATCAGCCAACTACGCAGGAGATATTATGGTGCACAAGTGTGATTGCAATACACAGGTGCACCCACTGTGCCATCACTCACAAAGTTCGGTGAGATGGCAATCTTGACTGGTGAGAGATCAGGCGCAGGACCAACGGCTTTCCGAGGCACGGGGGTGTATTGTAACACCGCCAACTTTCCGACTCCAAGCGGTTTTTGAGAGATTCATGATATAAAATCTCAGAAAAAAATTTGGCTCGACCTGGAATTCGAATCCAAGACCTCTCGGATGTAGGTAAGGCAGAAACTTTGCCACTACACCAACGAGTCAGTCAATAATAATAATAGATTCTTATAATAGAAATAAATGTACAACATCACATATATTGATCTGACTCCGTGGTAAGTAGCTTAAACACTTGTTACAGATATCAGACAGTGTACAAATTAACTTAAATAAATACATTTAACGCTCAGATCAGTACAAAGAGACATGTTCATGCACTCATCGATTGTACAGTGCGGGAATTGAACCCGCGACCTCTTGGTTAATAGTCAACTTCTTGACCATTACACCAAAGTGGTCGTCGAATATGATTGATAAAATCAAACAACTAAAAACAACGCAGCAAAGCACCACTCAGGTGGAAAAGCACTTTCAAGAAAGTGTTATAAATTGTCTTCATGCACTAATCTGTTGCCTAATTTGCATGAATATATATAAAAAAGCTACTTAATTTTGTACGTTCACGATCAGGGGTTCCGTATTAATTCATTTGTGTCTAAAGCCCAATAAACTCTGTTCACACCGCTGCAGTTGTAAATGAGCGGGTGTAATGCTACTGCAACCGCGTGTGGTTTGCCTGGCGCTTTTAAATTTACTGGCCATCTTGCAAAATAAACACTTTTTAGCGGCAAAACAGTACGGCTGCGGTTGCATGTGTTACAGTTGGTGTTGCGAATGTGGTTTGGTCTATTTTTTTCTCCAAACCTATGTTTATTGTAATTATTTGTCATTGTTTAGACTTTGACTCACAAAAAAGTAATTAATCCACATATTATATCGCATCGTTGATTAAGTAGATTTGCTAATATTTTTTTGCCAAAATTCATTTATTTTTATCTCTATGCTATGAGTTGCCGTCTATATCAATGGCCAGTGAGTCTTTCATTGGACTGGTCCAATCATAGCAACTTAAATTAATATTTATTTTTTAATAATTGTTTCTGTTTAATTTAGTTTCACTATCTATGAGTTTATCATAATTTGAAACTTTTTTACAGAAATACACAAAATAATGTACCAATTCAACAGAGTAAAAACTGATTAATCTTCCCGTGCTTTCTTGTATTTTTTAAAAGCGTTGCCCGATATTTTTTTACAGAATTAAGCTTGCTCATACAATTATTCTTATTTAGTTTTTAATTTTTAATGGTCCCGTCGAATGGACAACTACTTAAAAAAAATTAAGTCCAATGATTGCAGTTCAATGCACCAATTAAGGAAATCGTATTCTAAAGAAAGCAACCACGGCAAAGCGGTTTATTTCTTTTTTCTCACTTCATGGTAAGTGATAAAAATCATTAATTACATTTTGCAAGTTCTTGTATGGAAGGTTAATAAAAATATTGAATCATGTTTTTTCACCTATAACAGTTTTAATGTTATGTCACTTCAAAGTTAAGTGGTCCAATAGTGGCAACCTTCCCTAAATATCTGAGTGATAAAATAATATCAAGAATTCAGACAGCATTTTCTGGTTGGAATCTTATCTAATCTTTATTAAATGTGCCTTTTTTCCAGCTATACATTTTTATCATTTGGTTACATTAATAAAACTTAGAAAAACTTGTATCAGAACATAAAAAATCTTTATAATCGTACAAATACCTCTTAAATGATTGAATTCCAATGTGATGGATTCCAATGGAAAACCTTCCATTGCAAAACCAAAGGTGATAATCCGATGACCTTTATTCGAGGTTAGGTTCTGTAAAATCTAATGTAATGATGCTAATAGCTGTATAATTTTTAAGTGTGTGCATAGAATTAGTTATCCGTTTCATTAGAAAGAAAAAATAACAACATCTAACATCGTTAAATAGCTTTTAAATAAAATGGAAAATCCAATGCTTCAAGTTTGTAAATACGGATATTATTAATTCTTAGAAAACCTGCTTCTCCATAGTTACACTGTCGAATAAGTTTTCCAAAAGCGAATGTTATTTCTTGACTTGTATCGAGCACCTTGAATCTGGTAGAGCGAGAGTCCTCGAGCAAAATACCACTTTGGGACAGGCAGCCAAACGGCAGTGGGCAAATGTGTTGATGCGATATTGCGCCGTGTATTCTATTTTTTATAACTGCTTGCTAAATTTGGCAACCAGAGTAAGATCTTGATTAAACTTGTAGCATAAGGTGTTAACAAAAAATATAGAAAAACAATCCTGTACTTACATAGTACAGGTTTTAATCTGTCTTATGTAAATAAATAAATAAAATGAAATTCCTTTTATTTCGGACAAAATTAATCCATATGAATATTAGTAGTGTATGACTTACATACTATGTTAGTATTGTTTTTAAAATAAGAAATTGTTACGTACTTATTCTTTTAAATGAATCTTTGTTCGGTTAATGAAAACCACTTTGGTGTAATGGTCAAGAAGTTGACTAATAACCAAGAGGTCGCGGTTTCGATGCCTGCACTGTACAAACATTTGTGTGCATGAACATGTCGGTTTGTACTGGTTTGGGTGTTATATGTATTTATTTAAGTTTATTTGTAATACCACTGTTGATTCTGATAATTAATTAATTAAGTAGCACCCATGTTATATATAGTAGCACTTATGTTATATGTAACATAAGTGCTACTTACCACAGAGTCAGATCAATGTATGTGATGTTTTTGTATATTTATTTAATTACATCATGCATTTATTAAATTCATTGTTCCTTTCCTTTACCTCTGCTTGCAACTGGTCAATTAAATTAGTGTCATCATGCAATTTAAATAGCATTAAATACAATTTGACCATTAATTGCGCGGAAAGAGCAAATTAAGTCATTAATATGATTATCAAAACATTTCAATATCGTTTCCACATCGTTTCTCTAGTGGTTCCTTATTGTGAGCCTACCGAGGTGAGAGGAGGTGATTATTTCTGAGTCCCGGAGTGCTTCGCAAACATGGGGTCGAGCATGGCGTTTCGTTCCGTTACAGGCATGGTATTGTTTTACCATTAACTATAAGGTTTGTTCTTCTGAGCAAAAACTACAATTAAGTCATTCTTCTATTTGTATTGGTATATAAACAGAATCGTAGATGAACTAGTGTATGAATAAAAGAGTACTGCGCAGAATAATAAATAAGCTAACTTACAACCGAAAAAGTAAAATTTTCCTAATTGTTGCGAAGTTATGGTATTAAGATGTCTTTTTTTCTATATTTTTGCATTTATTTATTTTTTGGTCTAGTTTACCTCCTTTTGGGGTTGCACTTTATCTAGGAACACCCTATATAAGCAATTAAAATTAAGTAGTTAGTTGGGTTATCTTGTAGAAGATACTTAATCATTAGCTCAATTGGTTAAAATGTCTATTGAATTTAACATAGGTATACTCGTAAGTACGAATATAACCAAAACCTAATATAAACCGTATCCACACAATATTTGTCGTATACCATTAATTTTGATAATGCCCTGCAAATGTTAGTAATTACTTCAGTCACAGTTATTTGCTAACACATTAATAGATTCCTGGTAAATACAAAATTGAAACACTGCCTCTATTTACACTGTAATGTTTGTTGTTACCATAATTATAATTTGTCATTGATGGTATTGTTTTGGTTTTGAATGGGATTCTTATTAGCAGTCGAGGACTTCTGCAAACTACTTTCAATTTATATTTTGGCCGTGGTTAATGTAGTGTTAACAATTCTAAGTAGAAATGTCTTTAATACCTTCAACTACAAGCTATCACACATATTCTAAGGGTAGTTTCCTATAAAAAATGTTTAGTAAATATATCAACCCATCCAGTCAAACCTCTTAATTGTACAAACTGAAATACGTTCACAAAAACCTGCACACTATTTAGTACATCGATCGTCGACTAAGAATTCCCAACACTGCTAACAATAGTAAATGCTACGAGATTTCGTAGCACTACAACGACTTATTCGTAGCATCATCAAACTACGGCGTAGCGTCTACGGCGTAGCACACGAAAATTTGCATCTACAAGACTTTGCCTTTAAACTTTCTCAATTCGAAGTAGATAATGAAAATACTCGTAACAACAAATTTTGGGCAAGTCATATTGTTGTTAAAGTGCCCGCCGATATTAAAGCCTAGCCTATTAAAGCCCATAATAGAACCTAATTGTATCCAAACTATCACTAGATCATAGCTCGTAAAATAAGCACTATCGAGCAACAACGCTGTGCCAAAATTCTGTGCCACTCAAAAACTCAGCGCACTCCAAAATACACTTTACCTGTATACGAATTGAGATCTAAACCGTTCGCAGAATGGCACATGCATGTTTGTGTTGCTCAATTTACAATGTTGCCAGTTCATTCAATTAGGCGATACCGGTAGCCGTATTCGCAAGTGGTAAGGTTGAATTTTGTATGGCGTATGGTTGGCGGTACGAAAAGTAGGGTTGTCAGTGAGAGCATTGTAAGCTCAGCTGTGAATATTGAAGGCAGGAGCAGTCAGCTTGCGAGCGTCCGCCGTGTGTACACACCCCTATGTATCTCAAGCTAGGGTTGTTGCATTTAACTTTTTTTTTTAACTAGCAGATTATTTTCTCACTTTATGATAGTTAAATTATAATATTTTTATTTTGACTATTGCCTTGTCGTTGAAGAGATAAAGCATTAAATACGATGAAATTATCAAATAATTCGTTGTAGCTTGTGAGATTCGAGAGAATTATCAATTAAATATTTATTTGCGCAGCATATCGTGTTCTTTTCTAGTTTCAAGAGAAACCGGGAACCATTTAGTTGTACTCGTATAAGAAAAATATTGAAATACTGAATATATCAATATTTTATATCTTACTTTGAAAAGCCAAATTTCTTTAGCCAGCCTGTGAACCGCGTAAGCTTCACAGAATGACGACCACTTTGATGTAATGATCAAGAAGTTGACTAGTAACCAAGAGGTCGCGGGTTCGATCCCCGCACTTTATTATTTATATATTTGTGTGCATGAGCATGTCTGCTTGTACTGGTCTGGGTGTTATACGTATTTATTTAAATTTATTTGTAATACCACTGTTGATTCTGATTTCTGTATCAAGTGCTGAAGCTACTTATCACGAAGTCAGGTCAGTCAATGTATGTGATGTTGTTGTATATATATTTATTTAATTCAATAATAATATTATCATCTTTCATATCAAGTTTCAATGCACAAATTAAGTACAACAGACTCGATGCAAGATAAATTTTTCCAACCTGTAGGTCTTGTAGAGCAACTAGAATGATTTTTTAACATGATATCGCACAAACAGCTCGAGTTGACAGCCCTAGCACCTAATCTAGGCTCTCGAGCTACCGAAGCGTGGAATTTTTGAAATTCCACCAGAGTCGGCCTCTTCTCCGCGAGCGCGGTACGCAGCGCGTTTACAATGCACTCTTTTTGGTGGGAGCACGGTTTGAATACAATTAAATACGTGTTGGGAGTTAAATCTCTTTTTAACCTTATCTTTTTATCAAAAAAGAAGGATTTTACAATTTGACCAGGCTTAACGACTAATATAACCGAGACCAACCGCTTAACGTGCCTTCCGAAGCACAGAGATGCTTGTAAATAGGTCCCCGGCGGCTTAATAACATCTGACAGTAAGGTTGGTCACTTACCTTACACACACCCCTCCACCATTTCGCACTGAGCCCGCGTGGTAGATTATGGCTCGCACCACCTCATGGTTGAGGTGAGGCCTGTGCCCAGCAGTGGGACTTATATAGGCTGATGAGAGAGAGAGAGAGAGAGAGAGAGAGAGAGAGAGAGAGTTATAATTTAACCCGTATGTCTGTTTGTGTTGGTGTATTTTTGTGCGTGTTTGTCTGTGGCATTGTAGCTCCTGAACGAATGGACCGATTTCAAAGCGGTTTTTTTTTTGGAAGATAATTTAATCATGGTGATTCTTAGCTTTAACTGGTCAAAATCCGTCTAGCCATTGAAGCTTACCAGCTGTTTTCTTGGCCCATTTTGGAGTTTTTCAACTGGAAAGTTAATAAAGTGATTATAAGATGAAGCTATTTACATAACCTAGTTGGATAAAATGCGTCTAGTTGAACTCGATATAAGATACATGTGAACATTTGTTTATGTACGTCTTCTATAATTTTATTTGCTTGCAATTTGCGTAAAATTAGAAAAAAGTGAATAGTTTCTAGCTAGACAGATCCGTAAGGCAACCATATAAGTGCTAAATCGTATTTTAAAGATGACGATATCAACGATTAATTTAAAATGAACGATTTATTTTCATTATGGCAGCATTTTCTATGGTATTATGTCTTCCATAAAACTGACAATGCATATTCATGCTTTTCTATGAGTAACAAATTCAACAACGTTGTCCTAATGCCGCGGAAGACTAAAACCCCTGTTTCAATAAAACAGTGATTTTGTAATTTGACACATAAAAATGTCAAAAAAATCTGCAGGAACACCCAAGGTTCTATTCTTGTTATTACAGTGAAGCGATTCGCGGGACTCACAACAAAAATAAATTAGCAAGGAGGCCATTACACTCAAATAAATCGCAGCGATTTGAATAAAGCGCGTCGGAGCCGCGATCTCCCCAACCAGATTCGGCTACCATGAAAACGTTTGTTTCCATTAATTTCGAGGGTTTCTTTAAGTAGAACAATGTTTATGGTTACTTACGTATCTTATAAATTGGCCTTTAAAGCATAGAACACGATAGGTATTGCAGTAGACTGATATTAGAACGTTTACGCATTTAAATCTTCTTTACGTAACTGGCTTCTAAATAATGCTTTAAAACCACAAAGAGTCCTAAAAGGTTGTTAGCGTTAATGTATAACTAGTAGTGACCGATGTACATATAGTTACATGATAATAAATTATTTTAAATGTTTGAAAACATATGTAAGAGTGGACATATTAGGTCATATCAGCGACATATTAGGAACGACCAACAGCAACCATCCAACGCTGTTCAAAACATTGCTAATTCGTAATGACAAATTTCCGTCACTACAATTACGTCATCTCATTAGTGCGAGAAAGTATAAAAGACCGGTGCGGCAGGTCGGTAGGTTCAGTCGCTCGTAGTCTGTCGAAGCGAAAACATCTCCTGAGGATGCCACGTGTAATAGCGAAACGCGTCGAGTGTTTGTTGGTGTCAGTGTTGTGATTCCAGTGCATCTTCTGTGTCACGTTGTGAGTCGTAGATATTGTAAGTCCTGCGACTTCCAGTTCTAGCTTTTTCATTACAGTTGGATGTATTTTGGTTCCTGCGCTGGCGTCGTTTCGTGGAAATTTAAAGCAAAATAATCATCTTTTTTAGCTTTAGTCATGGATTTCCGCAAAGTAACGCCTGATTCAATCAACTATATTTAAGATCACATTTATATATATTCTACCATACTTAACAACAAATTAAGAATTTGCATTTATAGAATAGCAGTAATAGCATTAAAGCGATGCTCTACTACGCGTGGTGAAAAACTTGTGGCTAAAGTTATGACAAAATTAACGAAATCAAACAAAACGAAGTTTTTACGACATTTAATCAATCGCAATGCACAATGCACAATCGGCCGTAAGATATCCATAGCAGAACACAGGCCTCCCACTTCCTTTTTCAAGACGAGCCATTACGTAGGTCTGCACTCCTATTAGATTATTTACAAGTTCTGCACTTTCTTTTTTTGACGTCTTATAATAATATCATATAATAATAAATTCTAATTCTGCTTTTGATGTAACAACGTCTTATAATTTGATGGAGCCGGCTGCACGCACCAAAAAACATGACGCATGCGGCGTTACCTCGCTCTGAGGCGTTCCATTCAAGGCCTGAAGTGCAAGCGAGAGCGCGGGACGAGCGACAAAGAGGCAACGTGACAAAGACGTTGTCACTTTCAACTATCGTCAGTAAACCGACTTTACAGACAACCGATTGTATATATATTTGGGATAGGTTTGCTCTTGACCTGACAGGTCTGCTCCCTCAATCGGCCCTCCCACCTACCCACCCCCCAATCCCAACCTCACCCATCTAACTCTCGTCCTTTCCCCAGCCAGAGCAAGCCGCAGTCAGCTCGCCCTGCTCATCGGGCCTCCCCGAACGGGGTCTCACCTGATGGGCAGCCCGCAGCGACTGTGCAGCCGGCTCTGGCAGAAGAAGAAGACGATGTTAGAGACTTGTCGTGGCAAGACGGCCGCGCAAGCGGCAACTAATACCGTGGGCCAGCTGTTGACCCATGAGAAGAAGCCCGGGGAAGGAGCATAGGCTCGAACCCGATCCGCCCAGTAATTGGCGATGAAACCCGATGTCTTGACCTTAGACTAAGCCCACCGAGGCAAAGACTGAGTCTAGAGTGGAGTGGAGCGAGCTCACCTACAATATGCCTGTTCAGTCTAGCTGTGAAAACTCCTAGGATGTAATCGCAGGGTAGTGTAATGTAATTTTCGTTCACAATTCACTACTTTGACGTGAATTAAGATCGTTTTACCATCGAGTTCCCACAGGTGCCCTCTTGCCGTGGTAATTTTCCCGTCGATTTCTTTCGTGAGGGGAAATTCCTCGTTTCAGAATAAGCGATGTATACTCCCGTTGGTGTACGAATGTATCAACGGTTCGCGGATAATGGGCTTTTAATGATCCGTGCTGAAGTTCGCCCGGATTGCCTCATTGTCTTGTCACCTTTATTCGAAGAGCAAAAAATTCTTATCTTCTCTCATCTATCGGGTTCGATCCCCGCACAGTGCAAGCATAAGTGTGCATGAACATGTGTGTTTGTACATTTACAAAAAAAAGTATTTAAGTATGTATATCCGTTGTCTAGTGCCCATAACACAAGCCTCGTAGCTTAATTTGGGACTAGATAATTGGTGTGATTGTTGTGAAATATTTATTTATTTATTTTTATTTTATTTATTTTTATCTTCTTATAAATAAAAATTAATTGCTGTTCGTTAGTCGTGTTAAAATATGAGAACGGCTTAACCGATTTCAATAATTTTGGTCTTGAAATATTTGTGGAAGTCCAGGAAAAAAACAACTGGCAGGATAACGTCTGCCGGGTACACTAGTTTATATCTAAAAAAAATAGAAATCGCCCGGCTTGCGAGAGGTGCGGATACGAGTCCCATCTGTGGCAGTCCGTGTTTTAATTGCACATTAAAAGAAAAGTTTAGTATTTTATATCAATTAAAATTTGAGTTAGCATTTTTTTATTTTTATTAACCTATGTCATCCCACTGCTGGGCAAAGGTCTCCCCCAAACTCCTCCACTGTTCCCTATTGGCGGCTAAGGATTCCCAATCTGTTCGAAAACTCGTCAAATCGTCACACCATCTTTTTTTGGGTCTACGGCGATAGCCATCTGCTGGTATCCATTGTGTGACGATTTGAGCCCATCTTTCCGGGTGCATCCTGCATACGTGACCTGCCCACTCCCACTTCAGCTTTGCTGTCTTTTCGCCTACGTCCATTATGCCAGTTTTGGAGCGTATTGTGGTATTTCGGATTCTGTCAATCCTTTTAATACCCAACACGCTCCTTTCCATGGCTCGCTTTAGTTAGCATATCGGAATAAAAAAAAATAAGGTAGATCAGGATTCCTAATAAATAAAATAAAATAAATATACAACAACATCACATACATTGATCTAATTTCATGGTAAGCAATTGCAATTGTATCCATCCTAACTGTTCTTCTAAGCGTGTCGATGGTAAATCGACTTGATTTTTTTTTAGCCCATATGTTACGATATTAACATAACCTGGTCTGTAGAACACAGTTTATTTGTTTGTAAACAGTTACATCTAAACATTAATTAAGAAGCCTACTACTAACGAAAAAGTTATAAAAAACTCACAAAATGGAAGAATAGTAATAGGCATTTTGTCAGTTTTCAGTCGAGTTAGTTATGAAAGGGCAAAATTAGCCCAATTAGTGTTTGACGTATTCGGGACTATCGCGAACGCTGTGATTCATTTCTACAAGTTTTGAACGACTAAGCAAATGATAGATATTTCTTTTGATTGGGCATTGTCCTTGTCATGGGTAATTGAAAGACTGTTCTTTGATGGCTGCGTCTATCGATTAATTTGCCCAGTTTAGATAACTGTCTCGGAAAATTATATTATTTAGTTGTCGAAAGCCTATAAGTATCCTCGGAATCTAGTTTTTTATTGAAAAATTACACTCAAACGTGACGCTATATAAACTATTGAACCAGAATACATGAAACGAACAGTAATTATAAGTTACCGGTTTGTAAAGAACTTCAAAATTCATTAATTTATTTAAAAAAATATGAGATCTCGATCTTCCTACTCACTACTTCCAACTCTTTCTAATTGTGTTTGATTGGTTTAGTGTCATGTCTCGGTAATATAAAATATAGTTAATAATTTATGAAGTTTCCTTTAGATACATTAAAATATTATTATTCGTTTTACAAGAAACATTGTGAGTGAACCGATTAAAAACCCGCTTCGAAAATTGTTACACAGAATCTGAAAAACACATCTCGTAAGAACATTGTCGATTCAACATTACGCTCCCATCCCAAATATTTCCATAATCCCGAAGGAACTCGCCCGAGGCGCTCCCAAGTATAAATAAGCCTTTATTTACCCCGTAAGACGGCATTAAATCTGGAAGAAATGTAATTAAATTCTCAAGTATACCGTTCAATTGTTTTTGGGAACTCCAGAGTTTGATGCTTCTGAGTTAAGCGGAGTGGAAATGACTTTTGATCTTTGAAAGTTAGATGAAGTGAAATCGAAAGTGTAAGTATCTATTGGAAAATTATAACTTGACAGATGAATTTGAATAAATTTACTGTGATTGCTTCAATTTCTGGATATATCTCTTTAATATTGTGCTTTTTTTTATAAAAGGTTTCCCAAATAAGGCCGTCATGACACATTAATAATAAACACATAAAAATAAGCTGAACATGCCCATAGAAAAGCGTAATGAATATTGAGTATGACCTGTTTTTAAGAGAAAATATACGTTGACTTAGTCAATAATTTTATCGATGTTTTACTTCTGTTAACACACTAATGTTCGCTCGCCACATCATAACTATCGACCAAGATTTAAACGTATTCTTAAAAACTTTGTAAAAAAGTGAAAAAAAAACAAAACTATTTTTATTTTCAGGACCTAATTTTGGGACATCTTATATACATAACACGTATTTGATATTTGATATAGAATTTTGTGGCAACCAAAACCAACTGCGACAAAGCAACAGCGATGGAGCTTTGGGACCCAACGTGGTGTAGCAATATAATTATTTAATAAAAACTTTATTGCACAACATAAGTATGATAGGTAGACTTAATGCATAAAGCATTTCCTGCCAGTCAAGTCAAGGTTCAGAAAGATGACAATACAGATTTTCAAAAATACCTTTTAAAAGTAACGAACAAGAAAGTTCAAAATGGTACGGATCAGTTTGATGGTTCCTAAATCCGAGTTGGCGCTTATAGTAATAATAGGCTAGATGACACCACCAATCGTTGACATACGTTTTATTATCTGTCAAAACGGTCTGCCTACATAGATTTTGTATGGGAATACATGAACGTGACGTCACGGTCATGTATCAGAAATCGGAGTCAATTAACCGAATATTTATTGAGTTTTGTGTGTTAAAAATTTGGTTTCTACAGTTTTTTGAAAATATATTGGTTGTATTAACTTCATAGGGGCTATATTTTTTAAACGCCATGGTCTTGAAAATATTTAAGATATGTGTCATCATGCCAATTGTGCCAGAATTGTTTTTTGGTGCGAGGTCTAAATCGAAGGATGCCATCTATGCTATTTTTAGAAACTATTTTAGTAAATGTTAGGGTAAAATAGCAAATAGCATGCATCTCTTGACCGCGAACGAAACGCAAAGCATAGCATTGCGTAAAAGTGTACCACGTAACCGCTAGATGGCGAGTTGTTGCCAAGCTCCACAAAGCTGGAATAGTCTGTTGAACAGTGAGTTGCCCTGAATTTTCGCAGATGGCGCTGACAACATGGAATTTGCGGTTACGTATTATTTCAACTAAGTTTGGTACAATGTTACTACGGTCGATTCACCTATGTTTATTTCGCCTTCTGGACGACTTGCCTACTGGTTCATTCAACTATGGTTAATTAAATTACGGTTGATTAAACTCACGGACGATTCATCTATTGGTAGTAAAAACAATCAAATATTTTTACTTAGTTCGAAATACCTATTGGTTGATTAAGTTACTGGCTGTTTTAACTAAATCCGAAATACCTAATGGACATGTGGAATTATTGCAAGCCATTGCTTCAATTCTTTAAGTATTCATATTTAGTTTGTATCCCTAAACATTTTTTCTGTTCCCGTTTTCAATGGTCTAATTATAAGTATACAGGGTGTAACAAAAAAACCCGTAATGCCTGAAGGATAATGTGACCGTAAAACTGAGCAACTTTCCTTAAGAAACCTAGGTAGAAATCTCAAAAAATATTTTGGGTCTACCATACAAAATTGCCAATCAGCTGATCGATTTAGTATAGGAGAGCCAAAATATTTTTTGAGATTTCGACCTGGGTTTCTTTAGGAAAGTTGCTCAGTTTAACGGTCACAACATTATCCTTCAGGCATTACGGGTTTTTTTGTTACACCCTGTATAGTAAGATTTCTGTGTAGCTTTAAACATTAATGTCGCACATGCGACGAAAGCTTAAAAAATGGAGTAACTTATCCCTTTTTCTCAACGTTTCTTTTCACTGCTATGCTCCTATTGATTGTAGCGTCATAGTAATTATACTTTGACCAGCTCAGGGGTAAAAAAAAATATTTTACTAAATTTCGTTAAAATCCGTTTAGTAGTTTTTGTTACTATAACGGTTATACAGACAGACAGACAATAATTTACTGATTGCATTTTTGGCATCAGTATCGATCACCCCCTAATAGTTATTTCGGAAATATTTTTCATGTACAGAATTGCCCTCACTACAGATTTATTTCAAGTATAGATAGTAGAACCACACTTAGTTGAAATAATAAGTAACTGAATATGAACTTAACAAACGTTTTTTTTATATTTGGTTAAAGGAAAGCGCCTACAGGTCGGTATCTTGTGCACCGCACGTAACGGGTTTTATTTAGATTGCCTTGTATAGAAACACATACAACAGCGTCCACTGATCCACATTGTACGGATCGCACATCGGCAATGCCTACTTGCGATGCGTACCGATGACGTCATACGGAATGCCGATCTACAAAAAATCGAAGGAAAGTGTCATCGGCAATCCGATGGCTGATACTCGCGTCGGCAATCCGATCGCTGCCAATACAGTGGACGCAGTGAACAAATAATACATTGCGTTCGATGCATACGATACCGACCTATGGACGCTTGCCTTAAATCGTGTGTTAATTAATTTTCGCTACCTTTTTTTACCTATAGTAATTTTTGCAAAGTACTCGTACATTGCATTGCATAATTATTATTTTTTAATAGGAGTGCAAGTGTACAATTACCTACTCTACCAAAGTGAAACTACTATGAACACTGAACTAGACTAAATATTCTGAAATAACTAAACATGACTAGAGTTTCCTCAACAGTTAGTATTCAAACTCCCACAGTAAGTTTTCATAAGATCGAGCAAGAAAATTAGAACCCCTGAAAATTCATCATTAAAAGATATCATCTATTTGTGAGTTAACTGAAAAGTAATTACGACAGATAAAGTTCGAGAGTTGCGAAGTTAGTTCTTCAACAATTCGTACTGCAGAAATAACTTTAGAAATCTGGCTACAAGGCAGATCATTTTAATTAGTTCAGCTGGCAAATTTGCATTCAACTTCTGTAATTGGATATCGCTATGTATCTTATTCAATTTGCACTGAAACTGGTATTTTTACTGTCGAATGATAGTCTAATTTTTAAATCTTGTGAAAAAAAGCGTCGAAAACAAAATCTGAGTCCATCAAAACGCTGAGAACAAAATTTTATCAAAAACCTGCTTGTAAAAAATATATTTTCTCTTGGTGTTCACATTTCAAACTAATAGCTCTCTAAATATTTTGTTGCAACAGCGCCATCTAGTGTAAATGTGCTGAATTTGTGTAAGGTTCAAGTTTTTCTCACCGTTATCCGCGTGGCGTTGCCATGCTGCTCGGAAAACTGTATGAGATATCGCTGGTGGTTCGTGAAAATCTCCATAGATGGCGTTGTAAGTTGCATTCGCGAAATGTGTACTTCGAATTTTATTTTGCTTTCGGTAGTGCATTAATTATAATTAATGTTTCATATTTCAGTAACAATAATAACAGTTATTTCATTTACGAGCGTATACCTGATTTCCGTAAAATTTGTATCATCACGTACCTGAAAAGGAAAAAATAACAATTGTGAGAACAGTAGAGACAAATGGTAAGAGTTTACAGAGATTTGAGTGAATACGGTTATTCAATACAACTATTCCTTTCACGCACCCGAAAGGCTTCTCCGACTTAACGCATCGCTTCCATCTGTCAAAATCCCACCTCGAGTTTTCAGCGGGGAATTGATCGGAAACTTTTACCCGTATTTATGAGCGAAGTCCCCCGAATTCTCACGATTGATTCTCTTCCCACCCACCCTGAGGTTTCGCCCAGACAGTTTCATTAGGGCCCTATTGTTGGGCAGTTCCGTTCCTTTTAGGTTTTAGTATGGAAATGCGAGAGCGCGCACTTTTTATTTAACGCCGTGGGATCCGATTGAATATGAATGAACGCGGTGATGACTATCTGAATGAAAATAGATGAGAAAAAGTTGTGGTTGACAAGTAGTGGTAATACTTAACTGAGGTAAAGTTAAGACTTAAGATCTTACGATCCACCTGTTTTAGGTACTACGCTTTTTTTTAAATAAATATTTCACAACAATCACTCTAATTCTTTAGTCCCAAATTAAGCTACGAGGCTTGTGTTATTGGTAGTAGACAACAGATAAACATACTTAAATACTTTTTTTTTGTAAATAATTACATATTTTACATAGAAAACACCATACCAGTACAAACACATGTTCATGCACACTTATGCTTGTACCGTGCGGGGATCGAACCCGCGACCCTTGGGATTAGAAGTCCGACATGTGGACCACTGCACCAACCGGTCGTCTAAATGCGATGAAGCAAATGGAGAATTATGACTTTGACCGGTGTAGGATCCACCAGAGGTAAGGATGACTGTTTCTTTATTTATTTACCAAGTTAAGCTTTATTGCACAATCAAATATAATATACAATATACATACAACAACATCACACACATTGATCTGACTCCTTGGTAAATACCTTAAGCACTTGTGTTACAAATATCTGTGGTATTACAAATAAATTTTAACACCCCGACCAGTACAAACAGACATGTTCACACAAATATTTGCACAGTGCGGGGATCGAACCTGCGAACTCTTGGTTAATAGTCAACTTCTTAACCATTTACACCAAAGCGGTCGTCAAATATGCACAAAAGGTAGACTTAACGCCATGAGGCATTAGTCATGGTCACACGCAATTACTCTGATTACTGGCTACGCTACGATAAAGTTGAAGCTGATTGAATAAGTTACAACGCTCTTTTAATTTAACATTGCACTCTCTCATCAGCCTATTAACGTCCCACTGCTGGGCACATAAAATAAAATAAAATTCAATAAAATTCATTTATTTCTGTAAGTAGGCTAAGAACTAGCACTTTTACACGTCCCAACATATAAATTAACCCTACCACCGCTTCGGGACAATTTGGGCCAGTGCTGAGAAGAAGCGGCGCAAGAAACTCAGTCACTATTGTCATTGCCTCTTTTCAAAATTGATTTACAATAATTGTAATTGTTTGCATTTAAACATTTCCATATATCTTTGTCATTTATATAATCATCAATTTTATAATATCCTTTCGACATTAATACATCTTTAACAACTGTTTTAAATTTATCTAAAGGCAATGAAATTAAATTTTCAGGTAATTTATTAAAAAATGATACACATCTACCCATAAATGAGTGACCAACCTTATGAAGCCTAAAATGTGGAACGGCAAGCCTATTTTTTTGTCTTGTGTTGAAGTTATGCAAATCGCTATTTGTAGGTAATAAGTGTAAGTTTTTTCGAACGTAAATTAGGTTTTCGTAAATGTATTGCGAGTAAACTGTAAGAATTTTAACTTCTTTAAACAATTCTCTAAGAGTTTCATTTGATTTAAGTTTATAAATAGCCCGCACGGCTCGTTTCTGCAATACGAAAATTGTCTCTATGTATATCTGCAGCTGAGCCCCATAGTAAGATGCCGTATGACATGATACTGTGAAAATAACTAAAATAAACTAGTCTTGCCGTTTCAACATCAGTCAGAAACCTTATCTTTCTTACAGCGTATGCAGCGGAGCTTAGTCTCTTTGATAAGGTCATGATATGAGGACCCCACTGAAGCTTATCATCTAAAGTAATTCCCAAAAAAGTTGCAGTATTTGAAGTAACTAGTTGTTCATCCTTAACAACAACCCTTGTTGGAACTTGTCGGACATTGGGCATTGTAAACTTAATGCATTTAGTTTTGGTCGCGTTAAGCAATAAATTGTTAACGGTGAACCAATGAAGTATTCGCGAGAGAGTACCATTTACATCGTCAAACGATTCTTTACCCCTTGGAGTTTTAAAAAGTAGTGAAGTATCATCAGCAAATAACACTATCTCACAAGCACCGTCGACAAAGTATGGAAGGTCATTAATATATATCAGAAACAGTAACGGTCCCAATATCGAACCCTGGGGCACACCCATAGTGAGAGGTGCTCCAGGAGACTCTGCTCCATTGATAGAAACCTTTTGTGTTCTCTCAGTGAGATATGAATTAAATAAGTTACATGCATCAGTTGATACACCATAATGGCGTAGTTTTCTCAACAGGGTCTCATGGTCAACACAATCAAACGCTTTAGAGAGGTCACAAAAAATTCCCACAGCATCATGCTTACTATCATAGGCATCAAATATATGTTTCAACAGAGCGACTCCAGCATCGGCAGTACTGCGACCCTTTGTAAAACCAAATTGTTTATTATGCAATAAATTGTTTGATGTGAAGTGAAATAGTAGCTGATTGAATATAATCTTTTCAAAAATTTTACTTAGAACCGGTAAGATAGATATTGGTCGAAAATTTGAGGGGTTATTTTTGTCACCAGATTTAAATAACGGTACTATTTTACTAAATTTCACAGGCCTCACCACAACTATTAGGTGGTCCGAGCCATACTTTGGAGTACGCGGGCTTAGTGCGAATTGGTGGAGGTTTGTAAGATTGTTTGTATGTAAGGTTAGTCATCTACCAGTGACCAACCTTACTGTCAGATGTTATTAAGCCGCCCGAGGGCCTCCGACTAGGCTTAACGACTAATATCTATCGATATTAACCGGGTCCAACAGCTTAACGTGCCTTCCGAAGCACGGAGATGTTTGTAAATAGACGTCACTTCAAACGGTCAGAATAGTCACCCAACCCAAGCATGACCGCGCTAAAGGTTGCTTTAATTTTGGTATCACTACCAAAGCGCTGAAACCATTGCGCCACAAGCAACTCTTTACCTCGCACTACTCATAAATTTTATTTTCACAAAACATATAATTCTGGCAAATTGTTTCACCAAGGTCGTTCATTCCCTAAGGAGACATCAAAGCAAAGTGTGTCACACTTGTAGTTTCAATTCTACTCCCAAGAGAGGACCGATCACTCCACTATCCTCCGGGAGTGCTCGGTGCTCAAACTGTCGATACGATAGCCGATTCTGAGGGCCCGTCGCTAGGGACCCGGCTTAATTACAGGGTTAACAATATGTAGTTATTGATAGGTTCAATTATAACTTTGACTGGTAATGTTATTTTATGTTTTTTGTTAATGATTTTATTATTTATTTAAAACTTTATTGCACAATATAAATATACATAATATATCGATATGATGATGATAATATCACACACAAAAAATCAATCAATTAATTAATACTGACGATTTTACTGACGGAGAGATATTTTTTTTACTCTTTTTAAGCCCAATCCTGGTTAAACTAAAATATTGGAAAACAATTTTTTTTTTCTTGAATTTAAGACTAATTTGAATTTTTATCTCCCACCCAATCGTAAGTTAGTGAAATTTAAAGTAAAAACAGCAATTGCAAAAAAGACCTCATATTATTTTACAGTTTTAGAACAGAGCAGTTTGTTTTAAGTATTTGAATAATACACAGCACAATATTTATATCTTTGTGTTTTGTTAACCATGTCTCGAAGGATCACAAATCTTTACGCACTTTGCAAAATTAAACAAAAAAAGAGAATTACAAAATACAATCATCGCCTGCCCTTTTTCCCAGGTTAGGATGTTTCACATGATACAATACTGTAATGAATATCGTAGCTACTTTTCAACCCCTAGTTCTATCTAAGAATGTAGAATTATTAATGCTACAATTTCACATTACAAGTGAACACTTTGGAAGCATGTTAAACTACCCATCTGTATCGCATACCCCTGGCGAAGGGTCGTGATAGTGAATTATTTATCCACCTCGCAGCCGTCATATCGATGCCGCTTATAACTCAAAACACGGTCGGAAATGTGTTGAGTGTGATGCGTTGATGTCGATAGTTTTGTGGTAATATCAGCAAGCATCAAAATTGTACTTCCTTCGTGGGTCACTGGTTACACCATGACTGCCTCGTTGGTGTAGTGGCAAAGTTTCTACCTTACATCCGAGAGGCCCTGAGTTCTAATCCCAGGTCGAGCCAAAAACTGTTTCTGAGATTTTCTATCGTGAATTTCTCAAAAACAGCTCAGAGTCGGATAGTCGGGGGTGTGTAACACCGCCTCGGAAAGCACTTTAAGCCGTTGGTCTTGCGCATGATCTTTCTCCGGTCATGTCGGATTGCCGTAAGGAATGAATCTATATGTGTACTCAATAAAAATATATGAATGTTTGCGCTTTGCTGGGTAAATAGCTGAAGTCTTAAAATGCTTGTTAATTAAGTGACTAATTTAATACAGGTCATATGTAATAATAAAGTAACTACTAACACCTACTCGATTTCAGTCAACTTTTTTGTACACACGACAACACGTCAAGGTAAATGCTGCGGTATCCTACTTATGATAAGAGCGATTTTGAAACATACATTTATTTACTTATATTTCACATATATTTATCATTACAGAATAAATTCCAATATAAATAGCCTAATGTGTGATAATGTACTGTCGTTTGTCTCGTCTGGCTCATGTCGATATCGACACACTTCACCCAAAAGACACCACTAACTACCCGAGAAATGTCTGGAGGAAATAGAACGTTAATATTGATGTTAATCGTATTCGATTTCGACAACTCCAAGTGAATTATAAAGTTTGGAACTCTTCTGTGGGCGACATTGAGTAAAGGTGAGTTTCTGAATTGAGTTCTACTTACCAGTGACAGTTGAATACTGAGATTAATAGGAAACCCGTTGATTCGTTTTGATATTTTATTAAGATGAGCCGAGTTTATTGAAGGTTTTGAGAATTAAGATAAGTAAAATCATGGGCACGAGGAAGTTTATTCACTCGCAAAGGGAAATGGTATTTTAAGATTATTTTCGTAAAAATGCTTTGATTGAGTACTTAAATAAAACACAATTTGATTAACTTCAGCTTTATTAGTCCTTTTTCCTTTATTAGACTTCTAGGTAAGGCGGTTACAAGCGGCTAGCATCTAGTTAAATCCCAAGATCATTACAACGTCATTAGTCCATCTTGAATTGTGACCACCACTTCTATGGAATGGTAAAGAAGTTGACAATTAGACCAAGATGTCGTGGGTTCGATCCCCGCACTGTAGAAACATATGTGTGCATGAACATGTCTGTTTGTACTGGTCTGGGTGTTAGAATTCTAAATTTGAGTTTGTTTGTAACCGAACAGTTCATTCAGGTTTCTTTAACAAAAGTTCTAAATCTAAATACCACAGAGTTCAATGTAAATAATCTTGTTGACCAGCAGACGTTGACTTACCTGTTCTTTTTTTTTAATTTTATGATCTTTTTAACGTTTTGAGACTAAAATTAGTCTCTTGACTAATTTTTCAGCTCAGCCTTTCTCGAGTTTTAGCGAGACTAACGAACGGCAATTTATTTTTTTATAAAAAAGATAAATTACAAGAATCAACTTAGCGCGTTCCTACGTTTTGTTCTGTCAAAGGGTCATGTGTCCTATAAATCTGAATCAGGAAACCAATGAAACCGATTTAATATTATTAAATGTAACCCTCCATCTCGGATATAGGTTACAGCGGATATCAAAGTCCACAGGGACCCCTTAACTATCTTCCCCTTGAAGTATTGGTTCCGATTGATAAAGTGATTTGACACTGACAGTGACACACTCCATGCCTTGTGAGATTTAGATCTCGATAAAAATCCTTTAGGATTTACTTTATAGAGTTATTTTTTACGAGTATAATATTTTAGCATTTAAAAAGAGATGTCATTGAGATTGTTAAGCTTGTGTTTAATAAAACTAATAGGTAATATACATAGAAAATATCGTGATTTCGAACTGGGGATAAGCCTGCAGTTCGATATTTTTACTTAAAAATGAGTTTAAAGTAAAAATGAGTTGTTTTTATATTTTACTAGTTGACCCGACAGACGTTGTCCTGCCCGTTCCTTTTTTTTAATTTTAGATCTTTTAAACCTTCCCTGGACTTCCACGAATATTTCAAGACTAAAATTATTGAAATCGGTTCAGCCGTTCTCGAGTTTTAGCGAGACTAACGAACAGCAATTCATTTTTATATATAAGAGATTTCCACTATTTTGAGTTTGCCTGTATACTTACATAACAATACGCCATTTTGAACAGCTCCTCAACCAGCTTACGATTTTTTTGGAAAATCGAGTTAGTTGCAAACTAACAATTTGTGCCTAATTTTCTCAATTTAAAGATACTGGTCCAATTGTCCGCGTGAACATCACTGTTTTTTTTAGTTTTTTTTAAATGGGTCATAACATGTGTTGTGTGCATTTTCTTAATTATAAAAGATGTAAGAAATAAAATATTTGTTTACAGAAATAACGTTTTATTTCCAAAATTAATACAGAATATGATAAAAAGAATCACGTCTATGAATATGTAACACTCACTAAAAATATTACCATTCTATTTAATATCACAAGAACACACTTCCAGTGTTGCCACATAAATCAAAATCGCAATAGCGTGTCATCGATAGCCGGTTCGATTCCCGCCGGTGACACCCCGCCCGGGGCTAGTCCGGGGTTAATACCTGGATTACGTGCTCAACGACTGGGGTACTGCAGTTAGTTGGTAAATTAACACGTTTGATCCTCGTATAATCCCGCAACGTAACTCTTTCTGGCCTTCGTATGTAATATTGTTTTTCTATTAATTAAATGGTTTTTGAGGAAATCTTTTTATCAAGATTGATGCTCGAATTTATAAATCAATTAACATGAAAACATTCATGAATTAGGGTCCACTAGAAATGATAAATCTTTCTAATAGGTGTACTACCTATAAACCTGAAAAATACTGCATTTATATAGTTAATTAATTAATATTCAATACATATAAATATTTAATCAACATCACATAAATTGATTGATCTGACTCCATGGTAAGTAGAAAGCATGTAAATATATCCATAATACATGTGTGTTATGGATATCAGAATCAGCAGTGCTAAATACCTCTAAATAAACACCCAGACCAGTACAAAGAGACATGTTCACGCACACAAATGTTAGTACAGTGCGGGGATCGAACCCACAACCTCTTAGTTAATAGGCAACTTCTTGAACATTACACCAAAATATTTGATCCCCCTGATTATCGACATACTTTCAAATGACGTACTTGAAAACTATCTAACAAATTAATTTATTCGTCAACGAATAATAAATACGTTGTCGGTCAATAAGTTAATGTTAGCTTTAAGAAGAAGCAAGGTGAAGATGATGCTGTACCTTTTTAATTCTCTATCGGAGTCGTACATCCAATACGGTTTATGCAGCTATGGACGGACCTATAATACATACATAGACGACCGCTTGGTGCAGTGGTCCGCATGTCGGACTTCTAAACCAAGGGTCGCGGGTTCGATTCCCGCACAGTACAAGCATATATGTGCATGAACATGTGTGTTTGTACTGGTCTGGGTGTTTTCTATTTATAATATGTATTTATTTACAAAAAAAAGTATTTAAGTATGTATATCCGTTATCTAGTACCCATAACACAAGCCTCGTAGCTTACTTTGGGACTAGAGAATTGGTGTGATTGTTGTGAAATATTTATTTATTTATTATTTATACTTAAATAAAATAAACGATCTTTAAGTAAGAATACTAAAGAATATAGTACCAAAAATAATCAGGCAACAATATAGTGACGACTATTCCGGCCTTTTTAAATATTGTAAAGTAATACCTGTTCAAACGCAAGTTTATTTCATTTTGCTAAAAAACCTATTCTTCAAAACGTATAAAAATCAGCCACAAACAAACAACCCTGTATACACACGATCGGTAGCTCGGCGTGAGTTGAGGTGCAGCTCGACTCGCGTAAATAATGACTACGGTAGGCGAACCTCTGATTTGATTGTGCCTCGCCTTATAAAAAAACAACCAACAGAATTACGAGATAATAATTTATCTATTAAAAATATTAAAACAAAGCTTAAGTTACACTTTCTTGGTTCTCTTTCCGGTAATTAGTAATAATTAAATTAATAATCTATTAACCAAACGGCTTATATTGTTTGTCCAATTATGGTTTTTATTTAATTATTAACTTTATTTGTAACCCTTAGTATAATTTTTACAATCCCTCGTGGTTTTCTTGTACTAAGTTAGTTAAGTGTTTTGTAATGTAACGGTTATTTAAATGATAGAAAAAAAAGTTAAGTTTTTACAATTCTGATAAAGGATTTTCCAGGAAGCCACAATTCAGCAATGCTTGTAACGCAAAATGTAACTACTGGTAAAGACAAGTATCTTAAGGCAAAAGTTTAGCAGGCAACTCTTTGAAGAATTTTAATAAAACGCGAAAAACACAGATCTAGGTATATCCTCGGTGTTCGCGCGAGACTGCGGAATGAAACGTCGTTTTTTGCTGCCATCTTTTATTTTTCACGTCATAAAATAACCATTAACGGTACCTCTGGCGATATTAATTATAAGCTTAGTACCTACGATGGCAAATAGTTTTCTGGGAACGCTAAACGCTTAAATAAGAAAATCTTTATGCTTAGTTGCAGCAAGTTGTCTTATATATTTATAAGGTTGTTAGGTTTTTGAACCTTTTTTGGCTACAATAATATTTTACGAAGACATGTTTTTTTTTGCGAAACATGCATTATGCCAAGTTTTTTTAAAGTGCTTGTTATTAAACCAAGAGGACGATATTTGTAACTAAGCTTAGTAGAAAACAATTTTTTTGTGTCTCCTTAACGTGTCTAAAAAGATTAAAAACCTAAGATCAAGGTACTATTTTCAACTAACGACCACTTTGGTGTAATGGTTAAGAAGTTGACTGTTCACCAAGAGGTGAAAATGGTTAAGAAGTTACCCATTACACCAAGAGGTCGCGGGTTCAATCCCCGCACTGTACAAACTTTTGTGTGCTTGAACATGTCTGTTTGTACTGTTCTGAGAGTAATATGTATTTATTTAAATTTATTTGTAATACCACTGTTGATTCTGATATCTGTAACACAAGTGCGTAAGCTACTTACCACAGAGTCAGATCAATGCATGTGATGTAATTGTTTATTATTTATTTATTTATTGCAATAAAGTTTTTGTAGCCTGTGAGACTTCTTGACCTTTCCAGATTCGTAACTCCACGCTATCGGTATCGCTTAAGCAACAATTTGTTGTTCACAACAATGTGTACAAACCGCTTTATTGCCGCTCCTACGGCTAACTCGGCCTCGGGCTCTGAACTCTAAACGAAGGGTTGAACGCTGTTTCTAAGCTAAATTGATTCATTAATTTTCATCATGTTTGATAAGACGGTTACGCGTTTAACTTTTTTGCAACGAAAAAAACCCTTGGGAGTATATGCAACTAGTAGTCAATAGTTAGTGGAACGCAAGATAACAATTTCATCTAAACATATTAATCTCAAAGGTGACTGACATACAGCCGGTTTCGGAGTTGAGATTTTGGCGTTGAAAACAACTTAAGCTCGACTTAAGTATGACTCAACAGTATTTCTGTTTCTGAATTAAGTTTGAGTGTAGTTTGAGCATTTGAGATTGAGAATTCTTAAATTGAACATCAACTAGTGCTTAACTCGAAATTTGCGTTGCACAACACAACTGACAGTACTCAAATCCTGCTCACTGTGAACTTAAGCATCCGACAGCTAAGCAACCCAATGAGGGTACTTAAGTCCTACTTAAATATTTGCGACAGTAGTGACATCTATCACATTTGTAGCATGCATTCAGTAATTGAAAACTATTTTAGCTGCGTTCATATTTCATTCAATATCATTGAACATAACCTACTTTACTGGTTTAAAAAGAAGGAAAATTTTTAAGGTTTGCGCAAAAACTGTTAAAATAATTGAAAATATTATGGTCCTACCCACCCACACCGCTCGGTATTATATGTATTTTGACAGATTTTTCGCAATACTTAAAATTTGCTTTTCTTTTTCGCAGTTTCAAATAATTTAAAATTACTGAACGCATGCTACAAATGTGGCAGATGTCACTACTGTCAAGTGTCGATGTTTTGTTTTTGTCTCATTGTCATTAACGTAACATTTCGGAGTTCTTCAACTCAAAAACTTTTCAATTTATCATTGAAGGAAATAAAACTTTATTATGACATTGACATTGATTCATTGATAAAAGACATTCCGTTCTCGGCAGTTGTTCACAATTTATTTTAAGAACTTAATTACAATATAGGATAGTGACTATTTAACTTGAAATTGTATCCGCAATCTGATGTTCTTAGGAATATTTGACTGATAAAATGAAATGTAGAATTAATTAATGCAAATAATGAAACCTAATCTCTTAACATATAAAAACCGGTAAAAATCGGTCGTTTTTACCTGTAATGGAACGTTGCAGTATAATCAAGGATAATACTCAGTTGAGTGTGGTTTGAGACAACCTAAAATTTACAAATGAAACGCAGGAAACTTAAGTACTCATCAACTATTTGAGCAGATCTCAACAGATTTTTACTCAAATGCTCAAATCAGAAACCGGCTGATAGTGATCTATCAACGCACAACCCAAACCACGGGACAGATCAGTCTGAAATTTAGCATGAAGTTTGGTGTTATGACCTTGTGTGTTATATTTTGATATTGTCTACCCCCAAGGGGATAGATAGATAGGATAGATTAACGCTTATAATTATTTATTATTTTATAAAGAACGGTATACAATTTAGGCGGTCCTATCGCTTTTAGCGATCTCTTCCAGACAACCTTCGGTAAAAGGAACATTTCATTAACAGGAAGGGAGAATTCGAGCATAATATATTATATGGATAATGCAAAACACAATTTTTACGAAACAACTAAGGTATAATAGGGGAAATGAAAGTTTGTATGAAACTCGGTGGCGAAAAACTAAAGTCCAGGCGAACAAAGTCGCGAATGGCCGCTAGTTTGTTTAGTTATGTTAAAAGAATTGCTTCAACAATTTTTGTTGCATACCTAATAAGCTTGTCCGCGTTTATCGAGGAAAAACAAGCAACCCCGTTCAATTTCAAAGTACAAAGATAAGCAAAGACTCCGTTTCAGTTAAAAAGTATTCAAAATAATTAACCGCGAGATAAGATCCCTCTCGGGACCAGATCCCTCGGACCCTGAAGGGTTAACAGATAACCCTTGGGTATTAACCGGTGTAGAATTAATTTGTTATTTTTATGTCTGTGTTGGAATGGAAATAGGTCAGATATGACCGCTGCAACGGTTTATTCTTGAGTTATGGGTTAAGTGATAGGAGTGTGGTGTGAAAGATAATTAAAGGCAGAATTAGGTATTTGGATTTCATTAAGCGAATTTAAGGTGCTGTTTGGCTACAGCTGTCGTCAGACAGCTTTAGTCTTCTGGTCTAGGGTTCGAATCCTGCTAGGGGCAAATTTTTGTGTGATAAAGTCGAGCATTTGTACCTTAGTTATGAGTGTTTTTAATATACTAGCGGCCGCGATTTTGTTCGCATGGGCTTTAGGTTTTTGCCATCGAGTGTAATACAAACTTTCGACCCCCATTTTATCCCCCCTTGGTGGTAGAATTAACAAAATCTCTTAGCGGATGCCTACGTCATAACATTTACCCACATGCCAAAGTTCGGCCTGATCCGTCCAGTGGTTTAGGCTGTGCGTTTAGTTTACCACTATGTCAGTCAGTCACATTTGAAACTAATGTATTTAAATTAACGTATTGCTTCCGTTTTCTACTCACTATAGCACAAGCCAAACAAGCTATTTTGGGGCTAGGTAATTGGTGTGTTCGTTGAAATATTCTATTCTTGATTCATTCATTTATTCTAAGGCTTCAAGCGATTGGTGTAAGTTATGTAAATACCAATAACTAATGTGTAACTAAATTCTTTTAGGAACATCAAAAGTAATTTATAAATAAAACTTGGGGAAAATCTTGCTTCATATCTATTACTTAGTATTATTGTAGTACATATATCATTAAGCGTTTTTGTGATCTGCAATAAAGACTTTGTACATACAGACTAAACTAACCGTAACGTATTCCAATTAAACCCCTTTTGCTCACTTGCCCCACATTTGTTCAAGAAGTTACCGGCTATTATTTTGGACTATAAAACGGAGTGGACGCTCCGACGGTAGGAAACTGTTCGACCATTAATCATTTGGGAAACTCGGACAGCCGTGAAATTAGTGCGAGACCCCGAAATATTAACCTTTGTACACTCCAGTTTTTGTCTCGGCATTTTTTAGCTATCAAAAGCTTTGAAGTAATATATATTTTTTAATGCTGCTTCATTATTGCTTCTTGGCATTGATACTGCTGGCGCTAGACGCATCGATTTCATGAAGTTCTTTCAATAATTAGAAAAACTGTACCTAGGATAGTTAATGGAATCAGGCGTTACTTTACGGAAATCCATGACTAATGCTGAAAAAGAGAATTAAACTAAAGCATTAAATTTCCACTAAACGATGCCAGAGCAGGAACCCAAATACATCCAACTGTAACCACTTGAAAAAAACCTAGAGCTGGAAGTAACAAGATTTACAACACAACTCACAACGTGACACAGAAGATGCACCTGAAATCATAACACTGACACCAACAAAACAATCGTACAAAATTCTTTGTACCTGGGTATCAAAATTAAGAAGGAATGTAAAAGGTACACACTTGTTTCTCTCACAATAAAATTTTGTATTGTTGTCTCATCATCATTAAGGATTTACCTTTTCGTGTGACACGCGACACCACATCATTTTCAATCGAAAGCATCACTCCAAAAATGTATTTCAAACATCCAGAAAATGTGTTGACATCCCGAAGCAATCGCGCCAGGAAACGACGGAATCAATTCGCACTTCCTTACCCACTTTGTGGGGTAAAAACTTTTTTTATTTACCGCCAACAGTGACTTTGACGGAGGGCACGAGTTTAGAATAAAAGTTCGTCAAACGGTGCCGTATTTCGGGAGCCGCCTCCTGGCCTAGTTTTGATGGTGACATGTAGTTATGTGTTTTTGGATGATTTATTTTGTCATGGGTAACTCTTCTTCTTCTCAGTCGTATCTTCATTACTGAAGGTCGTGTCCCGTATAAAAGTACTTTATATCTTTCACACTTTACATCTTTCGCCGTCTATCTCGATGTTCGCCTTCTCTTAGGGCGGTTGCCACTAATAACCCAGTAAGTGCGTTCACCTGGTCACACAAGCGGCTTGGTGATTTTCCGCGGGGTCTTCTCCCGTACGCTTTGCCCAACATAACTAAATTGTTGAGATTATCAGGTGAGCGCCAGGCGATGTACCCAAAATACCCCAGGATTCTTTGATAGCACAACGTTGAGAGACTTGTTTTTATGTGGAATTGATCCAGGATAGATGGGAAGCTCTATCAGTTTTGGAATCGGACGATAGCACTCGATACGCGACATCTTAAGAACTTTACAAAAAGACAAAAATCCTCATGTACTCTAATCCTCTGTGTTGTTATCACTCAAACTTATTTAGTAATTAATCCAGCGTAGGATTTAAGCATAGAAATGTACCTATGACTTCTTAGAAATCCTACGATGTCTTTAATACATCCTAATATACATTGGATACTTGCTGCCTGGATCTGCAAATCTTATGAGAGTGGACCTAAGAGTTCCTTGTTTTTTCAATATCAAGCGGATTCGTCGTATCAGAGTCATAAGTAACGCAGTTTAGATTCAAAATTGCATTGCCTACACTTAATATAAGTACATAAAAATAATACGTTAACGTGGTTTAACTGTCTGCATTTCTTCAATTTGCCCTCTCGCATTTCACGAGGAATAAAATTTCGAAAATAATGAACGTCGAATTTGGTGCGAACGTCTAAAATAACGGGCATCTGACATGGCTAAAGTCACAGAACAGATAAAAACAGTAAGGAATTTAAGATCAAATGTTTCAAATGACACAAGATTACAGGCTGGCAAGTCGTCTAAGCTGGTATTCGGTGGTATGGGAAAAACAAGACCTGCTTATGTCATCTTTATGATGAAACTGGCTTCTCTGTGCGTGTGTGTCATGTCTTACTAAGCAAACCGTAAGGAAATGAGTGAGCTTTTCCCGACACAAGTGTTTATGACAACTTTATAGGAAAACTCGACAAAATATTTCTAAAAATACTTTGTTCAATAAATGTTTTTTTTATTTTTTTATTTAAGTCTAATTTAGCTTATTTATACTGTCGCCCATCATTTGATCTTTACTCTTTGCTCTACTACTGCTTTCAATTGTATACATTCTGTCAAAAAAGTATCAGGAATGGATGATTTATTTATGGTTTCAAATTCAAATTTAAGTTTAGAATAATTTCAAATTAATTGTCACATCTATATTCTATTTTGGCGGGTAATTGAGCTGCATATATTATTTTAATTAAATACCGTGCCATTTTTAGTTACATCATTTCTCGTGTGTCTTGCAATTTCATAATGGACAAAAAAATTGAGCAAACTACCTATTTCTCTTAAATTTTGCATCGTCAATGAAATATCGTGTTTTGAGTTACTGAAAATGACACAAAAGGTTTATGGTGAATCGACTTTATCAAAAACATGTGCTATCAATTCAAGATTTGCTGTTTTAGCTTGTATATTTGACTGACTTTCATTTTTTTTATTTCAGAACTGCAAACAAAGAACAAAACTCTTAATAACTTAAGAGTTTTGTTCTATGTTTAGTTACTGCTTGAGTTTATCTGTTCTGTAGACATATATTTCTATAGTCATCTCGTCTTTAATTTTTTAATATGTACCTATCATTTCGAATTTTGGCCTGTTTCCATCCTGATTTAGCATGTATACTGTGGCAGAAGTGACCTCCGCAGTTCGCGTGCGGTCTCGCTACGGTGAACGCGTCGGTCCGGCTTAATCAAACCAATTTAGCTCGATCCTCGTTACGATGAAAACGAAACGAATTCAATTGATGATTCTGCATTTATTTAATTAATTCTTGTTGGAACTCGAAATCGGTTTTAGGGATTGCGGTTGATGGTATTGTCAACTCGAAATTTGTCAACTTTAAATTATACCGTTTATTAATTGACGTTTTGTTGCGTGTTTGGTTTAACTGTTTGCAATTATAGCTCGTTAGTTGATTGATGAAATCAACGTGTAAGTAACATTCAATTTGGTCTGTACCAAACTGCATTGTTAAAGTTAGTTCCTACCTTCACCATAAGTAACATAAAAATATACCTAAGTACCCCCAAAGTCCCCACAAGCAGAGATGTGAAAAATAGTTTAGTAAAAGTATTTAAATACAAAATGCAAATGCATAGTTGCTAGCACTATTTCAAATAGAAATACAAAGTAGTTTTGAATAAAAGTATTTAAATACAAAATGCAAAATACGTATTTTTAAAATAGGTTTGGAAAATAAAATACATTGTTAAGCATAACCACTTTTATTTATTGAACTGATTTTAGAACTAGTATTTGTTCAAAGAGTTCATCTTCCGCAATGTTGGCATTATTGTTCTAGTTGACAAATGACAATGACAACACTCCGATCACGATCAGTGCGTTCATAAATAAAATGAAATAGAATGGAAAAATTGTAAAAATGAATTAAAAATGCAACAAAACTATTTTGTATTTTATAAATACTAAATATTTATATAGAGTATTTCAAATAAAATACAAAATACATTTAGAAAAAAGTATTTCAAATATAAAATAAAAATGGGTATTTTGCATTTTGTATTTGCATTTCAAATATATGTATTTCAAATAATTCACATCTCTGCCCACAAGCAACAAAGACCTATCAAAAGTGCTGTCGGTACAGATGACAACAGAACACATCGCGCCTTGTCAGTAATGTGGTGACCTCTACCGTTCGCCATCACAAGCGCATGCCTGACGGTGACAAGCACGACAGCAAGCGCTGATACGCCTCCATAGGCTAGATGGCGCTGTTAGCCTAGTACCGCACATGAACCGCACATATACTCGTATAAGATTTAGATCCAGAGTAATATAGATGGACAAGTCAAGATGTCTACCGGACCTCGGTCCCCGACCATAACACCCGGTCGGTAGGAAGCGCTTCCCTTTAGCTTCCTAACTCTAAATCTGTTGCGACCAAGTAATTTAAAGCCCCAGCATTTAGAAACAAGCAAGAATCTTAGTTCCTACATTATCAAAGTTAACGATAACCTTTAACAACCCCCATCAGAGTGATATGACACGTTCAAATGCCAACCGTCCAACAATGTCGTTCACCCCTCGGACTGAAAGAATACCAAAGATCCGAGCTATGCAAATATTCACCCCGCAACAAAGGCAAAGCATTCCTAATCAATGGGGCACCCTCGTCATAGGAAAATAATTTGTAGAAGTCTACATATAGGCAAGCACAGTTCTATACACTGTTGCTCTGACGCAGGCGTTGAGTGGCAAATAACATAGGGATAATATATTTATATAAATACTAGCTGACCCGGCAAACGTTGTTTTGCCATATAAATGTAAAGCGTGGACTACCCTTATCACTAAGGGGTATAAAAAATAGATGTTGGCCGATTCTCAGACCTACTCATTATGCTCACAAAATTTCATGAGAATCGGTCAAGCCGTTTCGGAGGAGTATGGGAACAAACATTGTGACACGAGAATTTTATATATTTAGATATATATAACATATATATACATAACTAGTTCCTTTCCTATTATACACAGATAAAGGCACTAGATTGCTCCTGAATTAAAAAAAACATTGACTTAAATGACATAATTATCATATTTATTATAGGAATAGGCACCATAAGTGCTGTCAAACAATTGCAATATTGTAAAGGGGAAGTTTAAGTCATTGATAAAACATAGAACATTGAAGGGAGACGCGTGACACTTTCATTTCCTGTAGAAGTAACTGGTTTAAAGTTATTGGATAGCATTGTCATGCCATCTTTGATTGTCATCTATAAAAAAAACACTTATTTAAAAAAATAATGGGCCTACCTTTGATTCTGAACTTAGATATTAACAAATAATATACAAAAAACTTAGTACCTTAAGCACTTGTGTTACAGATATCAGAACTAGTGGTATTACAAAAAAAACTTAAATAAATACATATAACATCTAGACCAGTACAAACGGACATGTTCATGCGCACAATTTTTTTACAGCGCGGGCTTTGAACCCGCAACCTCTTGGTTAATAGGTAACGTCTTGACCATTACAATAAAGTGGTCGTCAACTTTTTTTTCTTAGGTGCCAAACCATATTTGAAACTTTTAATGTTTCTAAACGAAACTTAAAGAACACTTCAATAACTGCATAAAGACCTAAAATAATTAGAAAAACCGTGTTTGTAAAACGCCAAGCAACATAATGCGTTGTAATTTGACACATCAACAAAACAAAAAAAAGAAACACTTTATAACATTTATGATTTGATGTCAGCTTCGTTAAAAAGTCAGGAGTAAATGAAAGCACTTCCAATTGGCTAGACGACACCACCAATCGTTGACATACTTTTTATTATCTGTCAAAACGGTCTGCCTCCATAGATTTCGTATGGGAATAAATGATTGTGACGTCACGGTCATGTATCAGACATCGGAGTCAATTGACCGAATATTTATTGCGTTTTGTGTGTTTAAAAATTGGTTTCTACAGCTTTTTTGAAATATATTACTTGTATTAACTTCTTGACAATATTTAAGATAGGTGTCATCATCCCAATTGTGGTATAATTTGATGTGTGCTTAGCACGCAACAAGAAAAAGTTTTTTACTGTTAACCAGTGACTGCTTTTAAATTATATTGTATAACTAGCTGACCCGGCGAACTTCGTACCGCCTTAGCGGTGCAATGATTGAACAATGTCATCGAATGACATTGACATTAGTTACGCGCGTTTTTTAAAATATGCAAAATTAAATGTATATTTTTCAATATTTCTGAGAGATTTTCTCAATATTTTTAAATACAACAAAAAAGAATTAGTGAAATCGGCCCAGCCATTCACGCGTGATGCCGTGACCAAGGAAACGGGTTTCATTTTTATATATATATAGATAGACTAGATGACACCACCAATCGTTGACATACTCTTTATCATCTGTCAAAACGATCTGCGTCCATAGATTTTGTATGGGAATACTATAATTTGACGTCATAATTTAGTATCAGAAATCGAAGTCAATTGACTGAATAATATATATTCTATTAAAATAAAAATATGGTTTCTACAGCATTTTGAAAATAAATTGGTTTTACTAGTTTCATAGAGGTTATGTTTTTAAAACACCATGTTCTTGAAAATATTTACAATAGGTGTCATCATGGCTATTACGGAAGAGATAAAAATACTTTTGTATAAGGCCTTGTGTCAACTCAAGATGGCGAATTGAAAAGTGCATGACAACGCCAGTGAAATTAACATAATAATTTTAATTGTTTCATCATTTTTAGTGACAAGCATTCACGTTTTAACTAAAGATAATATTTTCTATGTAGGCAATAGGTGGGTATCGATTCCGCGTCCATGGGAATCTAGCCCGTGTGCCTATACCTGGTGTCTTGGTGGCCGAATAGTTTATACACAGGCTAGTTTTATGATTTTAAACTTTCGCGTTGAATTTTAAAACTAACTATTGGTTATCGGATCTAAACGCGAACTACTTTTATGAGTATTAAGGTACGGCTGTGTGCAATCCAGCCGAAACGTCGAGCAGTGAGTACCTAACTACTCATTAAAATAGTTCGCGTTTAGACCCGATAACCAATAGTTACGGGCTAGATTCCCATCATTTCTAATTGGTTTGTAACTTTGAGACGAGCTTCAAAAAGTGCTTAGGCTTTACTATTTCCGCAAATAACTCCTACTTTATGGAGATTTACATTATCAGAAAACCCATCAATCAATACAAGACGTTACACAAGAATTATCGTTTAACGCGCTGAAGGGATGAATAATGAATGCCGAAACTAACTACTGAACACTGCCATTCATAATTGTACTCTACCCTTGCAAACAGTCATCTGGATTTGAAGGTGTTGGTTTTTGGTGCAAAAGTACACAAGACAAACCGATAACACTCGGCAATTTTACACGTGTTTGACGTGACAACATCTTATAAATCGATGGAGCCGGCTGCACGCACCAAAAAACATGACGCATGCGGCGTTACCTCGCTAGGGGGCGTTCCATTCAAGGCTTGAAGTGCAAGCGAAAGCGCGGAACGGGCGACAAAGAGGCAAAGACGTTGTCATGTTCAACTATCGTCAGTAAACCGACTTTATGGACAACCGTTTTTTTAATCAGGACGAATTTTCCTACTGTATATTCGGTTGGCATACTCACATTGAAACAGGTCTTCCTTTGCGAAGATTAAGAGAACAATTTCATCGCATTCAACGATTATTAATACTATTTGTATAATGATTAGTGTTGATTATTTTGGAATAGCGTAACTGATTAATGAATTTAATGTTTAAAGTTGCCTCGTTGGGCTTAGTCTTACTCGTATCTTAAGTCAAGAGAAAACCTATCCCAAATAAAATAAAATAAACCAAAAACTACGATCCATGCTTTGGTACGTTCTTTTTTTAATGTGTAGCTCATGTTTAGATTAAAAGTGGCATTCGTCTAAATTTTTTATACATTATTATTTGTCACGATAATTGATTTTGATAATGCATAAAGCTTTTGCCAATCGTGTTAGCACGAGAAAGCCAAATCGCCCGGTTTTCAAAGTAGACCACCAAAATCCAGCTTCAGTGCTAAACAATCTTCAGAGCAAGTTTGAAACGTTTAACACCTAACATTCGAAGAAACTTTGTGAACTTCAGGTATATTAGTTTGGATATTATCAAGTTTCTAATGCAATTCGAAGACTGAGTTGCTTTATGAAGTGTTTTTTACTTTTTGGACTTTTTTACTGCCATAAACTTGTTTTTTACCTAAATTGTATTTTTGTTTGACCATTCGATATTGTGGATGTATATGTATAAAAAAGAGTTTTAATAGCAAAGCATGAACTAACTTCAAACATTTTGTACCTCTAATTCATCCCACAAAAGTGTTTTTATTATACAAAAATATTTACAATAAAAAATAATAAAAAGAGAAAAGAACGTGTAGGTAAGAAAACGACAGAAATTGACGTCACGCCATCTTGAAAGTTATTTTTTGTTCAACGAGAAAAAAAATTTTTTTTAATAAATATTCACAACCGAATATCCTATTTTTTCAAGACAGACTCCTAAATAGACAAATTTATGTGATTATCGCTCCAGTTTTTCCTACCCTCGAGATTAGTCGCAGCCGGAAACGAAGTCACGTATAATATTACGAAAATAAGTGGATCCTTCAACGGGTTTTAGTTCCATATAACTTTGGATTATAACTTGGTTGGCGTAAGACAGGGAGAATACTAACTGAATTTTTAAAGAGCCATTTCTTTCAAATTATACTTTGTAATAATAACGCTTTTTATTAATACATCGTTTGATTCACTTAACAGTCTACTGATAGAGTGATCGGCGTTATTTGGTTATTTAGAGTCAGCGCACATATTATATAGTATTATAATCAGCACGTCGAGGAGGAGTATATAAGGTGTATCGATGGGCCAATGATACTTTCCTATACTATACTATAAATCGATACTATACTAAAGTTAGTATAACACCGCCAACTTTCCGACTCCGAGCTGTTTTTGAGAAATTCATGACAGAAAATCTCAGAAACAATTTTGGTAGCCTGGAACTCGAACCCAGGACCTCTCGGATGTAAGGCAGAAACTTTGCCACTACACCAACGAGGCAGTCCTAAAGTACAAAATATTTATTCCAAGTTATTTCAATAAAGCATTCACATATTCTTTAATAATGTTTTAAGCCAGACTATAAAAAGTTTAAAGTTAAACGCTGCCAAATCATAAACTTTTATAGGCACATGGACTGCATGTCGCGACGCCGCTTCGGCTAGACTATCTTCAATTTCTTCGATTGCTTTTTAATCTCATGGAAATTTCTATCAGTCTTTTGAGATTGATATTATTAAAAAGTGATGATTATAAAGCTTGCGAAAAATTCAACAAACTCTGCCAGCCTTTTGGGCACCATACTCACCGGCAGCGCTGGGGGTGATTTTTTTTCTATATAAATTTAATTTTTGTTTCCTTTTTATTGTTTATCTGTTTTTATACTCCTACTAGCTGACCTGGCAAATGTTGTTTTACCATAGAATTTTTTGGACAACCCTTAACACGAAGGGATATTAAAAATAGATGTTGGCCGATTCTCAGACCTACTCTATATACTCACAAAATTTCTTGAGATTCGGTCAAGCCGTTTCGGAGTAGTATGGGAACGAAATATTAATATTATTAATTGATAATATTACTAGCTGACCCGGCAAACGTTGTTTTGCCGTATAAATTATTGTGGACAACCCTTATCATATCACTCAGGGATATGAAAAATAGATGTTGGCCGATTCTCAGACCTACTCAATATGCTTACAAAATTTCATAAGAATCGGTCAAGCCGTTTCGGAGGAGTACGGGAACAAACATTGTGACACGAGAATTTTATATATATAGAAGTAAATTGTGAAAATAAAACACAATGTAAAATTGACTGCCACAGGCGGGACTTGAGCCCGCACCTCTCGCAAGCCGGACGATTGCTCTTCCAATTGAGTTACCGTGACACTTACTCATCGGTCCGAATTTTACATTGTTAAGAAATTTTTTATATATTTTTTTTATATTTCACAACAATCACACCAATTCTCTAGTCCCAAATTAAGCTACGAGGCTTGTGTTATGGGTACTAGACAACGGATAAACATACTTAAATACTTTTTTTTTGTAAATAAATACATATTATACATAGAAAACACCCAGACCAGTACAAACACAAATGTTCATGCACACTTATGTTTGTACTGTGCGGGGATCGAACCCGCGACCCTTGGTTTTAGAAGTCCGACCTGTGGACCACTGCACCAAGTGGTCGTCTAAATTCGCGTCGTCGTCTAACGTCGCATTTGATAATGCTAAAAAAATCAAGTACAATAACTTGATTAAAATTTTCCATTCACAATTTTGGTGCTTAAATTGACGAACTTTTTTAAAATAAAATTAACTCAAAATTAAAGTACTATGAATTCAAAGCTAAATATAACAGACATATGCCATTCCGCGGCGCCGCTCGGGCGAGACATTCCCTTGAGAGGTTGTACGCAGACGTTTTCATACTGAGTTGGCTCTGCTCTGGTTCCCTACTGTGTAAATAAGGTTTTTTTTAAAGATTCTTAATAAATTGATCCGCTTCTATCAAAATTGGTAAGTACTTAGTACAATAATCGTCGATCAATATGTTAAAATACCTGCGATTTGCACCCATAGTTGACAGACGTATTTTGTTTGTCACTCGCTTGGGTTTTGACTCGAAGTTTGGTTTTTTGCATGTTACCCGAAATTAGTATAATGTTTGTAATTAGCTATAACTTAGCTACTTAAAAACATAAAACTTGTTTTATCCAGATGTAAGTGCGCTCGTTATGTAAATTGTTATAAAATTTAATTTCTGAGTGAGTGAATTATCTGTAATTCCTTTGAGAAATAACGTTCTTCTTAAACAAAAAAACAAACTACCTGAACATGGTCTGCTGATAACGTTCTTCGTTGATCGACCGATACGACGTAGACGACCACTATGGTGTTATGGTCAAGAAGTTGCCTATTAACCAAGAGGTCAAACATTTGTATGTATAAACATGTCTGTTTGTACTGGTCTGGGTGTTATATGTATTTATTTAAGTTTATTTGTAATACCACTGTTGATTCTGATATCTGTAACACAAGTGCTTAAGCTACTTACCACAGAGTCAGATCAATGTATGTGATATTGTTGTATAATATTATCATATTTAAAAAAAAATTAACTAACCATGATTACTCGTAGAAGTGAGGAAGTAAACAAGTAACAGGGATAAAAAAAAAGTTAAAACTTCTCACGTGTTATATCACAGTACGACCTCTGGCTTGTGTTTCCCGTTCCACTTGCTGAAGTGCCCGGAGAGGTTACGGACAACTGTTGTATCTACGGGAATGCAAGGAAATCAAAAAAAAAATTGACATTTTAATATGTGATTTATCACGTTACTGGTCTGTTTAAAGAAAGTCAACTTCTTGACCATCACACGAAAGTGCCTAAGTCTATACTCTGAAGTATTGTAATCTTTTGATAGGGTGTTCAGGTGGCGGCTATTAAAACAAGCAAAAATTTTTTATTAAGAAATTTCAACTATTTTTCCTCTCACAACTTTAGCACCACAGCATTTTACTCCCTATACTAACCTGAAGCAATATGTCAAGTTTTTCATCTCTAATACATTTTGCGACAAATAATGTTTAAGAATGACCACAATTTGTCAAACTGTCTTACCCCGCAGGCGCCGTCGGGTCTAGACCATGTTTAACTCTATCATGCTCTTATAAAATGGCTTTTGACTTACGTTCTATGTCTAAGCAATAAAGTTCCCATTGCCTCGACGATTTTGTGATTGTGTTAAGTATGTGCAAATACTGGAACATCGGCATGCATTTTGCATGGCGTTTGTGATGGTACGATGCACTGAGGATTTATTGTACCGACATTTGCTGCGAGCGTTAAAGGTGATGTCATGGTTGTTAGGAAGCTGTTTTGCAGATCATGCCGTTAACACATAGAGCTTACAACTTATATCAACATAAAGAAGCTGACGAATAGAAAACTACATTGTTTAAAATTTATACTACATGGCACTGTAGTAAAATCTTTAAAAATTGTACTCATCTCCACATCGACAGACAACGAACAAACATCACAACAGAAACCGTTTTTTATTTATTTATTTATTTTAGCTTTTGGACTTAACGCTGTAGGGCATTCTCTACCAGTCATACCTTTGGGCTAAGCAGATATGATTAGTGTTTTTTATATTTATTTGGGATAGGTTTGCTCTTGACACAAGACTAAGCCCAACGAGGCAAAGACTGAGTCTACGATGGAGCGAGCTTGCCTAGAAGATATTCCTAAATTTGATTTTTTTTGTGAACCTTTATATTTGAAATTGGAAGGAATAAAAGCTAATTAAAAAATAAAGGTTCTATTGCTAGCAAATTTTTGAAAAACTTTTAGCTAAGACGTCAGTCTTATCAGCTTATTAAAAGTAGATAAGCCTTTCTGTTAATACTATGTGACCACATCAAGTGAAAATTAAATTGAAATGACGAACAAAACTCCACAAATATTAAAGCAGCCATTTCTTTATTCCCTTCCATATTCTTACATCCCACCTATTCATCACATTAATTCGTACGTTTCCATCGTCTTCCGTACCCCATCCTTAGGGATAAATAAAAATTAAAAATGCAATCACAAAGAGCCGAGCGTTCCCATCCGCCATCGATTCGTGTCCTGAGCGAGTCCCAAAAGTTCCTAATATTTTTGAACTTGGCTTTCAACAGAAGGGATGAGCGATTTAATTTAGCTAAGTGAATGGCTGAAAGCGTATAGCACAGTCAAGTATTCAATAAGAAGGCTTGTCAAACAACATTACATGTAAAAAAAATGCTAAGATAAGAAGATAAGAATACGTTTCTTTCTAACTAGGCGTTATAAATAGGCTTAAGGTATAATATTTTTATTTATTTATTTGGGATAGGTTTGCTCTTGACCCAAGACTAAGCCCGAACGAGGCAAAGACTGAGTCTACGATGGAGCGAGCTCACCTAGAAGATGAGAGATTTCTAAGTTGTAATTGCAGGGAAACACTGACGCAGGAAGTGAGTTCCACTCTTTTGCAGTGCGCATCAGGAATGTAGATGAGAAGCGCTTGGTTCGTATCAGTGGAACATCGACACGGTACGGATGGTATCCGGCGGTACGTCTGGTTGTCCGATGGTAAAAGGGGGCCGGTGGAATGAGCTGGTGTAGTTCATGACCACACTCGCCGAAGTAAAGCCTGTAAAAGATCGACAAGCAGGCGACTCTGAGGCGATGAGCCAAGCTTTATATTTAAATTTTTATTTTTTATTTAAATTTTGATGTATAAAGTAGGTAAGAAGATACAAAGCTAAACAAATTCATATAAAAGGTGTTGTATATAATTTATGAATATAATGTTTAATAGATCTTTCTCTATACAAAAAAAAACTTTTACCTTACTCTAAGTCAATTCTTGCAATACCGCGAGCGTAGTCCGAATCTATATCCGTGACCGCATACTTGTTTGTCGCGCATGCCATCTATACCAGGCGCCGTGCGATATTTATTTTATTTAGGTATTTACCCCCACTTTTTATGTTTGGTGCTCATCCGATGCAACATTTACTCGAGATATTATTTATTAAGTTCTCATTGTAAGCGAATTCCTGTTATTATTTGTGAGAATAAAGAACTTAAGCCTATTAAACCTATAATAGATGAATGAAGCTGGAATCCGTTGTTAGTACAGCCGTCTTAAAAACGTCGAAATTTTTTTTTTATATTTCCACCTTGTTATTTTTATCAGCTAAAGCAACCTTACTGCATGTTTTTTTTTATTGTAGCCTATAAATTATGTAGATACCTACACTTCCGGGTATCGTCGTTAGAGAAAATTAAGATTTTTCTTCTCCCGTATTTTTGTGCTTACCTCCCCTTGTGATTAGTAATTTCTTAATTTCGCAACGTTCAAGAATATTTCACGGTTCTATGGTTTAAACTAGTATTCAATCAGCGTAAGTTAAGACTTTCTGTCTTTTTATTTATTTATTTAAAAACTTCTGCACAAATTTGTGTACAGTGGCGGACTTAATGCCGAAGGCATTCTCTACCAGTCAACCACAGGGTTAAGCAGAGAACATCTTTCATCCTTCTTCATTCTTCATCATCTTTTTTATTTCATTGGTCACTAATTATTTTTTACTAACTTACTTAAAACTGAGAACATGTAAAAAAAGATTTGCAAGGATTTATTTTTTACTCACGCGGCATTTTAATCTAAATGATTCCTTTCAGCCTATTTCCAACCCACCGGCCATTTGTTCATTTGTTTTTGTGTAACGACCCGTCATAAATATTGCAAAATTAATTCAACCCTTCCGACGCCGCATTGTATCACGGAGAGGCTTTCGAGCTGAACTCCATATTTCAGTTTGCAGTGGATTCTTGGAGATATGTGCTAAACGTGAGCAGCGTATATAGCACTGGGCTTGTTTATGGCCATAATATTCCCGAGTGATCTCCGCAATGGCGTCTTGATGGGATGCTTAGGATCGATTCGTGTGAAGTGTTTTGCGTTTGTTACAGTTACGAATGGTTAGTGGCCTTGTAATGGTCTTGTAAAGGTCAGAAATATAACAATTTACATACTCGTTTAATATGTAAGACTATTTAAGTTTATTTGTAATACCACTGTTGATTCTGATATCTTTAATATAAGTGCTTTAGCTACTTACCACGGAGTCAGATCAATATATGTGGTGTTGTTGTATATTTATATTTGCTTTATTTAATCGAATAGAATCATTTATTTGATCTTGAATATGATACATGTCAGATCTTTAAAAATAACGCATACAGTTCTTACCTACATATCCAGCAATATAAAATAGCACGCACATATGAATATAAAATTGGAAATCTGTTGAATTGAATCGAAATGCAAAGTTTTGAGATTACTTAAATACTCATCTGTGATGATAAATAAGACACAATATAACATTACTACCTCGCTGATATCATGTTCTTGGTCCTCAAAAGGTTGAAAACAGTATTGGAAACGATTTTGTCATACAAGACATCAAAAGAAAGAGACTTCTAGCAGTTCTCCTTTTTTCTTTCAAGATAAATAAATAATAAATAAATATTTCTCAAAGATAATGCTTACATTAGGCTATTAAATTCGTCATCATCATATCAGCCTGTTACAGACCACTGCTGGACATAGGCCTCCCCTAAGGAGCGATACAGCGCACGATGTCCCGCCCTTAGCATCCAGTCACTACCAGCTGTCTTCTTCAGTTCATTTGTCCATATAGCCGGGGGGCGTCCCACACTACGTTTAACTAAGAATTAAATTCGTAAGTTTTTCAAAATTTTTTCTCATTCACGCTACGCTACGGTAAGGTAACCGACCTTCTTAGCAACGACAGAAACTTCTTAAGTGGATATCAGTTGGTAAAACGTGCTAACATGGCTAGAAGTTGACAAGTTGAATCATTTTCCATACGTCACGAAGAGTCTTGCAATTAAAACCTACGCCAAGCCATCCCTGAAAAATCTATTCCAAACTGATTGTTATTCAAAACCATCCACGCACGACTGATTGGCGACAGACGAACGACAAATTGTTGCGCGACATCGCGTCGTTTTGTCGCCGGTTGCTCGAAATTTTTGTGTGGCTCTGATGCAAAATGGTTTTCAATAGTTTTTGTGTTCGGTTCGGTGGGCGTGAGTAAAATTTTAGATGAATCGGTATCGTTTTTGTACGTTTTTAAGGTTCGCTTAGTTTAGTTCTTTGTGTGCGTAACTTTGGTTTTGTAATAAAGTGTATGGTAGATATATAGATAAACACTTAATTGTACTACACAAAACAGTATTACAATACATTACTTACACAAGTTGAACAAAAAAAGATGTACAAATTAGGCGGTCTTATCGCTTGTAGCGATCTCTTCCAGACAACCTTTGGTTAAAGGAACATTTAATCAACAGGAAGGTGGAAGTTGAGCAAAATGTATTTTATGGATAATGCAAAACACATTTTTTACGAAACAATTAAGATATACAGGACTAAAATTTGATACATCTACTTAAACTCATAAATCTGTATGTAACAAGTATATATACATACCTACATATATAAACTATAGATATAAATACAAAATATATACCTGATAAACCAATATAAAAGTATTTAACATATTACTCAGATATTTGAACGTTACTCTCAATAGTGATTTTTAAATCCACACATACAAAGTTGTTTTTGGAAACTTCCGAACTTTAAATTGATCCACGTTTTTACTCATATGTAGGTATTCTGATATCGTTAAATTACCAAAAATTTTGTTACGTCATCAGAAGGCTTCATCAACTTTTTGCCATGATAATAGTCTAGATGACACCACCAATCGTTGACAGACTTTTTACTAACTGTCAAAACAGTATCAGAAATCGGAGTCAATTGACCGAATATTTATTCAATTTTGTGAGTTTAAAAATTGGTTTCTACAGCTTTTTGGAAATATTCTGGTTGTATTAACTTCATAGAGGCTATGTTTTTTAAACGCCTTGGCCTTGAAAATATTTAAGATTGGTGTCATCATGCCTATTGGGATGTGTAGTCAGTTCAGCCTGCACCAAAACCAAGCTATATATGTTCCATTACACTTTATGATTTTCATTATTTTATACCGGCAGCTGAATGGCCTCAGCTGGTTTAGACGTTTTTTTTTACAGCTCCCACCAATTTGTTTGCAGGGGCAAGTAGGCTTTAAAAAGACATTAACAAGTGACGTTTGGTTGTATCAGATTGAAAACTTAAATAGCTACTCAGCCGTAACTGACCTAAAAAAAGCCATAAAAGAAGACCTAAATCATAATCCCATCACACCGCGCGCGTAAAGTTCAAGCGAAACGGTGCGAGAGGAGGGGGGGATAGGGTAGCAGACGCAAAATTAATGTAGTTCCGAACAGCGCTTTAATGAACTTAATGAGGTTTGACGCAGACGAGACGGGCCCTTTATCCGGCGGCATGTGTTTATACAAAAGCAAACCTGACTAGGCTGTTTGAATAACTGTAGACTAATATTTATCGTTAAATGGATATTTTGTATCTTTCGTAATAAATTCAGAAACCAATTGTTCTTGAGGTGAATTCTGTTCAGTTGTTGTATAAACAATCGCAGTAAAAACACCGTCATATGGTGATATTTAAAATATTACGCGTAGGTACCTTGAAAAGTCGACGTTTACGTGGAATCACGTGGATGAATCACTCGTTATTTTATAACTTTTCGTGCGTTTAAGTTGCAAGACTTGCAAGTGAGACTGTTATGTGTTCTTAAGGTTTTGAATTTTATAAAAAAATATAGTTAAGTGTCGTACACAAAAAGTAATTTAGATGAAGTCCTTACTGTTCAATTAAATTAGTTACTAAGTAAGTAGGTATATTGCGTCTATATTTATCTTTTAAAACAGTTACAGACTCCGTCCAAATCACATGACGAGGGTTCTAAAATTCATCTAATCAAATTGAATATTGTTATTTATATCAACTCACCCATCTACATTGGGGGCCACACAACAACACTGAAACACAGTTGCGTCTTTAAGTTGTTCTAAGTCACGCCACCACAATGTATCCGTCATGTCTGATTCATTTAACGTTCAAACTCTGTAAAGTTACGTCTGTACACTTGTAGCTTAATGAAATTCCTGTCACCAATCCTTCATGCAAAATTCCACTCTACCACTATTAGTGTTATGTAAGATTTTCGCTCGATTTTAGCTTCCTCTCCCCTATCTGTCAAAGTACTGAGCCTCGAAGATACGAGTATCAGGAGTCGCCATCTCATTCAAAAGTCAAGTGTGGCCTGACGTTTGCTATCGCGAACGGTTTGTTGGTTTGAAGCTTGGGGAAGCATAAACTGCGGTGACAAAGTGTCAAGCAAAAATGTCACTGTTTTGCATTTGATAGTAATGTTGGTTTAGGACTTTGACGCGGAAAGCTGAAAAAGAGAATTATTTTGCATTAAATTTCCACTAAGCGACGCCAGCGCAGGAACCCAAATGCATCCAACTGTAACCACTTGAAAAAACTAGAGCTGGAAGTCGCAGGACTTACAATACTACTCACAATGTGAATACTAGTGGGCGGCCGCTAATTCGTCCGCGTGGAAACCCTTTATCTTAAAAATTCTTTATAAACTGTAGCTTAAGTGACATTCTGATGTATAAGCTATATTTTATTTATAAGTAGTTTATGAAACTATTCTGGTGATTAGGCTATAAATATCAGGTGATTTCTTAATACATAATAATGAGTTGCATTAAATTTCGAATAACATACCGCAAGTACGTCATTGCAACAAGAGAATAGAATGGAATAGAACAAAATATATTTATAAAATTACTTTTATAATTACTGAAACATATTTTATGAATGGGCATCCACTCAGCAAATGCCACCGAATCGAGAATCCGTTGGCGCTGGTCTACCGTGGATGCCTGAAAAGGAAACGAGAGAATGACACCCGACGACAGCAAACATACATATTAAATAATAAAATATAATAAAAACAGAAAGAAAACATAACAAAAACTTAAACGTAACACTCCAGTAAGGGAAAGAGATTAATCAGTGAATGAGTGAGATACTCGTAAGTGCGCGTGTTTGTGTGTGCGTATGTGAATGTCATCATAATTTAATTTAATGCCAATACCTATTAGAGCTTGGACGCCATAAAAAAGGGTAAGTAGCGAAGCTTAATAAAATGGTATCAGTAGCCAAAACTCCCATGCGAATTAAATAAGAAGTTTCATTATAAAATGACAAAAAACTTAAAAAATTACATTCTGTAGCTATTTCGTAACTATACAGTCTATCGCAAATACCAAATACCTCAGGCATTCGCGACGGGGTGCCGGCATTGTTCAAATACATTGTATAGCGAATTAATTGACGTTGCGACATTTTAAAAATGCAACGGTACGTTTATGAGTCTATCAACTTCGTTGGTATTTACACTCGCAGTGAAAAGTGAACTGTGAAATACTAACCTGTTTTTTTATAATGATGATGTCATTTTGTTGGTTTCATGGCCTGATGAAAACAACTGGGCAAATTAGTAAATTGAACCTATTGAGCCTCAACAGAGTCAAATTTGGGTCCGCAAGAATAGAAAATTTAATTAAATCGAAGTCTGTCGAAGCGACAACACCTCCCGAGGATGCCACGTGTAGTGTCGAAACGCATCGAGTGTTTTGTTGGAGTGTTGTGATTCCAGGTGCATCTTCGGTGTCACATTGTGAGTTGTATTGTAAGTCCTGCGACTTCAAGCTCAGTTTTTTCAAGTGGTTACAGTTGGATGTATTTGGGTTCCTGCGCTGGCGTCTTTAGTGGAAATTTCATGCAAATTGATCCTCTTTTTTAGCTTAAGTCATGGATTTCCGCAAAGTATCGCCTGATTCCATCAACTAAATCTAATTGCGTCTCGTTTACCGTGTGTCCAGTGTTTTTATAAATCACACGGTGAAAATTTGTGCATAAGGCTTCATTTTCTTATGATCATTCCAGTGTTTATACACACATCAAAAGTGTCTAGGGATCAACATATATTTTTGCAATTACTTTTCTCCTGATTGATATTAATTAAAATTTTCTTTAAGGATTCATCAAATAAAGTGTTTTCGTTTGTCTACAGTAACGATAAACCAAGTCACCTTTGCATTAATAAAGAAATTTGCCATTTTCCTAATAAAGGGATTTTTGACATTTGAACCACTAACATTAAAGTTCGAAAAAAAGACTGAAATAACAGTTTTCTTTAAAATTTTATTGGGTAACTTAAACAATTAATAATCCGTGTTTCTACCGCGAACACTAACAACACAAGAACATCGGTTTGGCATACTTAAAATGAGTTCATCCAAAGCACGCTGTGGAATGGCCGCCCATGTTCGTTGCATCAACAAAAAAAGGTCTTCTTGCGACTGGATACCCTCCATATTCGGCAGAGCTCTTCTCTGTAGCATATCCCATGCATGCTCAATCGGGTTCAAGTCTCGCGACTGTCAGGCCAGGGCATGACATTGATGTTAGCTACGGCGAGAGTCTGTCTTACAACTCTTGCGGTGTGCGGTCGTGCATTATCATGCATTAACTGAAATAAGGGACCGATTTGCACTTGTAGAGGAACGATGACGTCTGATGCAATCGTCTCAGCATAAATTTGAGCGTTGAGGTTACCTCTGATCCAAATCAACTCAGTTCTTCCGCCGATCCAAATACCCGCCCATACCATGATGGTTCCACCACTATAAGGATGGACTTCCTGGCAGGATTATAATCGCTGTTGGCGTCCAGGGGTTATCCAGTGTCGTATACGTCTTGTATCCGGTCTCATACCAAAACGAGACTCATCAGAAAAGCACACGAAATGCCATTGTTCTTCTGCCCAATTTCTGTGTTCAAGAGCCCATTGATATCGAATCCTACGATTGTGCATTGCTATAGGTGGTACCTTTAGCGGTCTTCGGGAATGAAGGTTCACTTCATGCAAGCGGTTTCTGACTGTTTGGTCGCTAATTAAGTTCCCTGAAAAGTGATGAAGCCTCACGGCTAACATCATGGCGGTTATTGTTGGAGCTCTTCGAGTTGTGATTTGAATGTATCGGTCTTGTCTCCGTGTGGTGCAGCGAAATCGTCCTCCATGGCGCTCAGCCAAGGTACCAGTGCTTCGGTAACGTGTCCAAAGTCGACTGATAACACTCTGACTTGTATTCAGAGCTAAAGCCTCAGTACGTTGCCGGGAACCAGCTTCTATCATTCCCACGGCTCTGAGCATTTCTTCCCTGCTTAAATGACGTCGCCGCTCCATAATAACGTTGGTTTTAATCAGTAGTAGGGAAACAGTAGCACTAATAATGTCTTCAATGCGTTGTATGTTTTTATAGGGAAAATATTAACAGCTGATTTTCATCTTTTACTCGAATTTGATTGACAGTTCCTGTTTCAAATTATGAAATGCACCAAAAAGGATCCATATAAATTTATAAAATCATAAATTTATTAAAAAGCCACATCTCAATCTCAAGAAATCCGCATAAAAATGCTTGATCCCTAGACACTTTTGATGTGTCTATTTTCATTATAATTCTGAAAGACTGAAGTTTATTGTTCTGCTATCGACTTAGGTACTTTTATTGGTTGCTAAAAAAATTGAAAAGGTTTTTTTAACAAAGACGACGCTACCCGATGACCGGAACCGATTTTTTTTAAAGTGTTATTGCTTTTCGAAAGACGTACCTACTTGAAGAATATGTATTTTCAAGTATTATATCCTCAAAGATCTCTTGTAAAGCCGATTCGATTCATAATTGTTCTCAAATCTGTTCATAATTGAGCTATCGAGTTGTCTAATGCGATTCCGTGAAGCGGGACATCCCGCACAAACAGAATTAGAATGGGGACAAACAGACGGCGGGACTCTTAGGAGAAGATTGAAGATATATCGACACCTAAATAGTTTCATAAACTGTAACAGTTTAGTTTTTGAGGTATATCGGTAGCAATTTTTTGTAGGAGGTAAATTGAAGTCAACTGTATATAACCCAAACAATCTTACGGAATCTATCAAAAGAAGAAAGAAACACACACACACATACACACTGTTGCTCAATGTTAGCAGTTCTAAACGGGCAGTATAACAGCAATATCTACCTGTTGTTCAGCGTTAGAAGTCCTTAACGAGCAGGATAACAGAAAAATCTACCTGTTGTACAGCGATAGCAGTTATAAATGAGCAGGATAACAGCATTATCTACCTCACCTTCAGCGATAGCAGTTCTAAACGAGCAGGATAACAGCAATATCTACCTTTTGGTTAGCGTTAGCAGTTCTAATCGGGCAGGACAACAGCAACAGCAGCAGTTCACCAGGTGACCCCTCACCGTGATGGACTTTGTCGATGAGTTTATGAGTCCACAAACAGATCGGCCGGCGACTAGCGACGAAGCAAACAGTGTCGCCCGCAACCGCTGCAGTTGTGTGTGGTGCAAACGAATCATATGTCGACGATTTGTTGTTATCGGTAGTGTTTGTGAGATAGTGTTATTTGCTGAATATACTTCATTACTTTTTAAAACCCCAAGAGGTAAAGAATTGTTTGACGATGTAAATGGTACTCTCTCACAAGTACTGCATTGGTTCACCGTTAACTATTTATTGCTTAACGCGACCAAAACTAAATGCATTAAATTCACAATGTCCGACAAGTTCCAACAAAGGTTAAGAATGAACAACTAGTTACTTCAAATACTACAACTTTTTTGGGAATTACTTTGGATGATAAGCTCCAGTGGGGTCCTCAAATCGTGACCTTATCAAAGAGACTAAGCTCCACTGCATACGCTGTACGAAAGATAAGGTTTCTGACTGATGTTGAAACGGCAAGGCTAGTTTATTTTAGTTATTTTCACAATATCATGTCATACGGCATTTTACTATGGGACAAAGCTGCAGATATAGAAACAATTTTCGTATTGCAGAAACGAGCCGTGCGGGCTATTTATAAACTTAAATCAGATGAAACACTAAGGGAATTGTTTAAAGAAGTTAAAATGCTTACAGTTTACTTGCAATACATTTATGAAGACCTAATATACTTTCGAAACAGCTTACACTTATTTCCTAAAAATAGCGATTTTTATTGCATAACACAACAGATCACATCAAGTCTTAATCAAGGAGTACATAGTTATCAGTTCAGCACAAGAAAATAATCCTTAAACGTGTTTTCACTGCATAACTTAAATGAAAAGGAGAAATACATGCAATAACATAGGATAAATTTATGTAATGTTGTTTAGTGATTAATATAGTTATTTAAACATGAATCAAACTTAACAAGACTAACATTCAAATGTCTAAAACATTATATATAGATTTGCATAACTTTAACACAAGACAAAGAAATAGGCTTGCCGTTCCACATTTTAGGCTTCATAAAGTTGGTCACTCACTTTTGAGTTGAGGTCATATCATTTTTTAATAAATTACCTGAAAATTTAATTTCATTGCCATAAGATACAGCGCCGCTTTATCTTAGCACTGGCCCAAATTGTCCCGAAGCGGTGATAGGGTAAATTTATATGTTGGGACGTATAAAAGTGCTACTTGTGAGTCTATTTACAAAAATGAATTGATTTTGTTGATTTTTATTATAAGTGGTGTTTGAGGCTAAAGTAACTACGTCGGCTGCTCACAATGATTATAAAGCAGCGACGCAAATGACTCCAACTTGGACCACACTAGCTACTAGGTCCTCTCCGCTCGTTACTAACAGACATAGCTTCAATCATCGCGCGTCTATTTGCACCCTTATTGGTTCACGCCTTTGTAGCGCTTTCACGCACTCGATTAGGGTAGTTGTAGTGTTTGACTTGTACTGTGGTTTGGCAGGTGCTTTACAAAAGCAGGGGGAGGTTTTATAGCCCTATTGTGTTTTTTTTTTCAAAATAGATACATATATAACAAGATCACATACATTGATCTGACTTCGTGGTAAGTAGCATTATCACTTGTGTTACAGATATCAGAATCAACAGTTATTTGAGAATGAGTGATAAGTTTATTTATAATACTTATCACAAATAAACTTAAATAAATACATATAACACCCAGACCAGTACAAACAGACATGTTCATGCACACAAATGTTTGTACAGTGTTTGTACATTAACCTTGTCTTTAAACCATTCCAAATGCACTTCAATTAAATCTTAGTCAAGCCCTGTCTGCATATTTCAACGTTTGCACTGAATTTTTTACGTTCGTTGCAACTGTAACTTTTTAACGACTCCGCCAACTTCTTACAACTACACTAAGATGACTCGACACAACTGCCTAACCTAAAAACTAAGTAAGAACTATCAAAGCTAACTCGGCGATACCACTAGAAACTGAAAATGAAAAAAAAAGTGACTCTAACCTCGGATATGGCGGTAAAAAGCGGCTTATATATAGCTGAGCGCCGGCCATCTGGCGATACGTTCAGATAAATATTCGGAACGAACGGAATATTCGGAACGCATTCGTTTGATACCAACGTGGGCTGCGTTGCTTCTTTGATTGTGCTTGTGGTTACGTATGATTGGTTTCACTAATTTGGGAACTCGGAACGGGAAAGTTTTACAAACTTTTAAAAGTTTATTCTAAATCAGAGAGCAAAAAAGCTGTCAAAAGTCGAAAGAAAAGTACCTTTATTTAAGATCAAACAACAGCGTTTCTGAGTTTATAAAACAGCAAACGTTAAAAATTTACGTTGTCGCTTTTAGCAACTGCCTTATAAAACAATGAATTTAGCCCTAGCTACCAATTTTCCTAGATGATGACTTATTAGAAAGAATAAGTTTTAATAGATTGATTGTTAATACATTAACTCCTTATTGTACAGTGGCCAGCGCGTCACGGTGAACACTGGGGTATCTTATGCGATTGTGATACGGGCGATTTCGCAACAAAAGTGGGTAGCCTGATGTGTTTGCCACTGTACCACAAAAAAAAAATATAACTTTTGGTTCAAGATCGCCCACAGAACTCCAAAAACACATTTTACAAGTAAGTTAGTTACGAGCGGCATCTAAAGAGCAGTTACATAACAGTCGTTTGCGTTACGCTGACTGCATAGTATTGTGGTTTGGATTAGTTCAGTATATGGAAAAACCACGGAAACTATTGTGTGATCGCATTCATTCGCATCGCAGCGATCGTGATATTGAGATTAAGAAAAAACTAAATTAAAAAAAAAACTTGACATGGGCAAGGTAAATCGCTGGTGAGCTTCGATGGCGGGAAGGATTTTTCCAGTTATTTTTGGAAGGATTTTTTGGCTGAGACCCACAGTTATTTAATTATCATTCCAAAAATATGGGTTTTTTGGGAACTATGGTGCCACAGACAAACACACCAACATAATAAGAGTAAAAAAATATTAAAACACACCCCTCTTTTCGTTAGGGGTTAAAAATAGCTGACTATTAGTGATACTGACTAAGCCTATTGACAGAGAGTCCGTTAAGTGTGAGTCTACACAATGTTCTAGTTGAATTTAATGTATCCTAGTTTTTCACTAAAACATAGAGCTTTGAAGCCCTTATTTATCCATTTAGTGAAAGTATGTACCTAAGGATTACCTGTCCAGAGTAAACGAAATCACTTAGGATTCATAAAGTCACTCATTTATGGGTATATATTTTTTTATAAATTACCTGAAACTTTAATTTCATTGCCTCTAGATAAATTAAAAAGGTTGTTAAAGATGTATTAATGTCTAATGGATATTATAAAATTGATGATTAGGGTATAAATGACAAAGATATATGGATATGTTTGACCTGTAGGTATATAAGTAAAAGTTCACCCATCACGACAATCGAGTCATAGTTATGGTATTTTTATTGCAAAAAAATATTTTTCAAAAATATTTTTTTTATATGATGAAACTGAAAATTTACGGTTTTCGTAATTTTCCCTATATCTGTACTATAAGACGTGACTTCGTACTAAATTTCAAGATTCTAAGTTTACGGGAAGTACCCTGTAGGTTTTGATTCCCGTGCGAGTTTCGAAAATTTGTGGAAATTTGCGGCCTAAATGGCTGTATCTTTTGTTTGCGTTGGCTTAGAAGGTTGATTTTTCTACAGCTTCCAGGGACAGTAGACCTAAGTATCATATAGAAATTTCAGTTTGATACCTCCACGCGTTCCTGAGAAAAGCGGTCTTGACAGACGGACGGACGGACAACAAAGTGATCTTATAAGGGTTCCGTTTTTTTTTCTTTTGAGGTACGGAACCCTAAAAATACCTAGATTTTATTGATTTATTTTAACATGCAATAGATCCAAGAACTAAAAGGAAAGATTTCTTGAGGTTCTAGGTAATTGGGTAAAATAATTTCGGCAGTTGTTGACAGATGTGCAAACAAGAACTATGCACACAGATTCACTCAAAGCCCTTTAACCTCCAAACAAGTTAACGAACAACAATCTGTTTTATTAATCCAATATCGAAATCCTAAACACTATCAAACCGAAAGGCCCTTATTCCCAAACCGGTCCAAATCGAGCAGTTGAAACTCTAATGCGATTGCGGTGTACGTCCCGGGCGCGCGCAAACGGAATTAGAATAGCAGCAAACAATGAGATACTTGAGCTTAGTGTGCCATTAGGTGATGAATAGTGGAATTGGATGGTGAATTGTTCCTTCGTTCGTACTTTCGAGTGTTCAGTTATTGTTGAGCCTCGTTGGTGTAGTGGCAAAGTTTCTGTCTTACATCCGAGAGATCCAGGGTTCGAATCCCAGGTCGAGACAAAGTTGTTTCTGAGATTTTCTGTCGTCAATTTCTCAAAACAGCTCGGAGTCGCGAAGTTGGCGGTGTTACACCCCCGTGCTTTTGAAAGCACGTTAAGCCGTTGGTCCTGCGCCTATCTCTTTCCGGTCATGTCAGATTGCCGTCTCACCGAACTTTGAGTGTGATGGAACAGTGAGTGCACTTGTACACATGTAAATGTCCTGTGCAATACACTGCGCTCACACTTGTGCACTATAACGTCTCCTGCGTAGTTGGCTGATCTCTGTTGAGATTGGCCGCCGTATCGGCCGAGTGGACTATTATTACTTCGGTTGATTTCATTTCTTTGCGAAAATTGTTCAGTTTTACGGGCACAACAACATCCTGCAGTAATTACAGTTTTTCTTAACACCTTGAAACTTGAATGAACCATATCAAAACCACGTCAAAATATTCGTAAAAACACCTAATTACCGCCTATCTTGTGAAACATCTCATCCGGCGATACCGAGCGTTTCGTTCGTAATTACTAATTACGTTCTCATTGTGTGTTTCGCTCGTAAATCGGCGAACGAAACGCTTGTCATAGCGCCGGTGGCTCCCTCTGGGCTGCTCGTTATTGCCTGCGGATGAGTTATTTGTGCGTTTAGTAGGTAGGTACTCAGTTTGTACTTATCTATGAATAGATGAGATGAGTAGATGAGGTATTTGTGCGTTTGGCAATAATTTATAACTACCTACTCATTACGTGGTAGGTAAAAATTCAAAAATTCTTTATCGATATCAAAAGGGATTTGACACTTACATTGGGAATCTCCTTTTAAGCTAAAACACTTGTGTTAGGAGAAAAAAAATCTTTTTAGATATAATCAACTAACCTAGTGCATGTGTGCACGCGCGCGTGTGTGTATGTGTGTGTTTGTATGTGTGTGTATATTTGATTGTGTATTCTGTTTGGGAAAGAAACCTTTTTGATGACCATTTCTACCAATATAATCGTATCAGTGTCTAATGCTATTTGTAGAATTAGTTGCTCTTAAAACGCCGTTGTTTTGGTGGTGTTAAAATCAACATCAAACATGATTAAATAATAATGTTCCTGATTATTTCATATCAGATCAACTATTATTATTTTATTTAGTATTAAGTACTAAACATTATAACGATTAACTGTTGTTGGAAGTAGTAAACTCAATTTATTATTATTATTATTATGAAATCGTGGTGGTGGACTGTGTTTTGAAAACTTAATTATATAAAATCCAGACTTAGACTTTTTACAAAATTAGAGAATAAAATTAATCAACAACGGGTGTCACTATAGTATTACTTACTTATATCCCTCTTTCAATATAAGAGGTTTTGTTGAAATATGCTCGGCCTTACCTGAAACCAAAAATAAGTTGTTAAATGTCATTTATGAATAAACGACAGGCTCTTAATAAATAAATATAAATAATAAATAAATATTTCACAACAATCACACCAATTCTCTAGTCCCAAATTAAGCTACGAGGCTTGTATTATGGGTACTAGACAACGGATAAACATACTTAAATACTTTTTTTTTTGTAAATAAATACATATTATACAGAAAACACCCAAACCAGTACAAACACACATGTTCATGCACACTTATGTTTGTACTGTGCGGGGATCGAACCCGCGACCCTTGGTTTAGAAGTCCGACATGTGGACCACTGCACCAAGCGGTCGTCAAATATATCGTATCTGTTATGTATGAGGGTCTGTGTTATACAGTTATTTCAAAAAGAATAAGAAGAATGTGGAAGATGTGGAAGAATGTGGATATAATGTGGCATGCAAAATAAATAGACACGTCAAAATTGTGTTTCCAGAATTTCATTCTAAATATTTAGAATCGCGGGGCACGTCAATAAATATTTATAAGAGGGGTATTCAAATGCGTGCAAATACAGTACAAGACCAGGGTGCTTAACTGCTAAACTGACGGAGATTTACCGTAGAGTTGTGACATTAGTAACTAACGGTTTTGGTATATCTTAAAAATTTAAATCACTTGCGTTTTAACCACGTCATTCTAAATCTGTCGCCAAATTATTAATTTTTTTCAATTTGATGTTTGAAAAAGCGCTGCGTTTGAGTATATGGCTAAATGGTTAACTGTTATTCGCTTATCACAAGTGATATCTTAATTGATATGCTATTCTGCCTTCATAAAGAAAAGGGACGCATCTACATTAACCCTCAAACCGTAAAAAATGACAATTTTTTTCCGAAAAATAAATAGCTGTGCTTGAGAAGAGATATTTTTTTTATAATTCTAATAATTAATAAACACCTATAACTCAGGTACAAATGCTCGTGCTCATCACACAAACATTTGCCCGTAGCAGGATTCGAACCCGCAACAGTAGGTTTCGGACCACAGACCACTAGACCAAAACCGTTGTCGACTTCATGTTGAATTCTTTAATACTTTCTAGTAGATTCGTAACTCTATAGCAGTAACTGAAGGCACGTCCAACAGCAGCGGTGTGGTGGCGATAACTGCGCCGTTTTAATATTGCAACTTATGAACATTGACTGAATAGGGGCCGTCCTCACCTCTCGGCCTCAACCCTCTGCTTATATTAGCAGCTTGATGAATTGTAAATAACAAAAATAATTAATATCGATACAAAATATTAAAACGACACAAAAAACACAAATATTCAGATGTATACATCAAGCCTGCGCAATTAATCCATATCCACCAATGAAATCATGTACTCTAGGAATCATTTTTTTTAGTTAAAATACCTAAATAGCTGTTTTTGATTGTTCTTAATTTGAGTCGAGTAAAAATCCTGACTCACTAGATAAAGTTTTTTTTAAAGATTTACATCGGAATAATTTAGGACTGTCGAATTTAAACTTGCTCATTCGAAAAAAATAGAAATAAAATGAAATATGAAAAGTTCGGCGCCACGTGCTCGAACAAGGATGATATTGGAGGCTTCGGCTCTAAACGGTTAAGCCTGCCGTCTACTGATATGACTCTGACTTGGCTATTCGAGGCGAAACTTTTCTGTTCAGTGTGGAAGAGAATGACAAAACTAAGTTAAGTTTAGACTAACAACATCATTATAACTAGTGGTGGGTCGTCGACGCTTTCTCTGTCAACGAAACGAGACCGTTTATCTACTAGTCGAAAACAAAAACAGTTTTTTTTTCGACTAGTTTACGTCGTTGACGGAACATTGAGAACGTGTAAACTAGGACTATAATAAGTAGTCGGAGTTCATTTAACGGTTGATGAACGATGACTAGAAAATTAAACGGCGTATATAAACGCAACTAGACTATTTTTTATAGAATTTCGAAATTAACGAAATTAAAATGAACCTTCCTTCATACTTTTTCCAGGCTGGCAGGTTAATTTCATAATAAATGTTAATATATGTCCTTTGATATTAATATATATTTATCTACGTATTTATTTGTATTGTGGTATAAATTACTTGATTTGTGTATTTATTTATATCATTATATATTTATATATAACGAATGAGCCCGTCGACCGATGCGAAATGTCGTTCATGAGTAAACTGGTCTACGAGTGGACCGTAAACTAGTCTATCCGTTGATGCAACGTAAACTGTTTATATAAACCGTTACCACTAATTATCAACAACTAAAAATATACTTATTAAAAACTGTATCATTTATAAAGACATTAAGAAACTAACAAATTGGTAACTGACAGACAATTGAGTTGTTTGGCGTTCTTTACTATGTCTAGGTATTTTTACTTTTCTATTTTTCATATTTTTAAATTTATCATTTTCACCTAAACTGATGTACTACATAATGTACGAACTACGAGTGTCTCTAAGTGGTCGGCTTTTGTTCTACGCGTATAACTTTAATCGTTGCAGGTAACTTTAAAAAAAATCGTCTTGAGCTATGAAACTTAAAGTAACCTATACCTACATTTTAACCTACAAGGTAATGCTAGATCGGGTCTATCAAGTCCGCCGTGACACGCCAGCTCGTGATTGTGTAATTTGTCGCTCAATTATTTCGGCTTTCTTCTGAAAAAAAATTGTTTTATTTTTATTTTATTTATTGGATAACCAACCACATAAGTTACGCACACTTATGCTACAGAGCTTATGTAAATCGAAGTGCTTATAGGTTTTCACAACTTATAAAATCTGTGTACATATGACAGTTAAGCAAACCTATGCTTTTTAACCCCGCAATGCTACACCGGGGGTCTAACAAGCCAGTCGCGATATGAAAGCGTGCGATTGCTTTATGAGTGGCACGTGTCTCTGGCCGCTCCGCGCTCAGCTCAGATACAGCCCAGCTGCTGAAATATTAAACTAAGTAAGTCTGCTCTTGATCCAGGAGGGTAATAAAGTTTCAAGATGATATTTCAAATTTTAAAAGAACCGGAATTCAGGAGTCACGTTACGAATAGTAAAAGTTTGTACGGAATAGGTAGAATTTTATACTTTCTATGCTTTAAGTAAACGATTAATTGGAATATAATAGAATTAATTGGACCATGACAGTGTCTATTTACGTGGTATGTTAATTGAAAGATAATCTCTTCCCTTTCTCCTTAAAAAAATAGTCGCGGTAATTTAGATTGCTCCTATGGCGCTGTTTTTGCAAAATAAATAAAAAAAATTGTGTCGTTTTTGTGTTATAATAGCTACAATAAATGACTTAACTTACCAATTTATTACAATTACAGAATACGACGTAACCAGGAGTATAAATTGTGGCTGCATCCTCAATTAAACTGAACTAAACAAGTCTCATTTTTTTCAACGTACATATTAAATAAAAATATATCGCTCTTAGACCCCAATAAAAGTAATTTGTGTTTGAATGCAACGCGCAAGTTTAAATCATATATTTTAAATCAGTCAAATTAACCGAATACGGTAGTTGACACCACCAATCGTTGACGTACTTTTTATCAACTGTCAAAACGCTTTTCTTCATAGAGCTTGTATGGGAATAACACACTTTGACGTCATCGCGTGCAATGCCGACTGAGTGACTAATTATCATTTGAATTCCAATTAAAAATCAAATAATAAGAACTGCAGAAAAATATTAGTGTGAAGGCATCTGAAATTATGAATAATTTTAGAGAAAATCAGTTTTTGAATATTTCTTTCATAGTGGAAACAAGCCTATTGTGTTGTAGTGTTGTAATACATAGGTTCGATCGCATTCTCAGGTTAACGATGAACCAAAATCGCACGCTCGGCTGCCTAATTTTTGGTCAAATTTTGTGTAGGCGAGGTTTAAAAAGCTTCTACTGTACACATGCATACATAAATTAATAGAATGTATATATATATATATATATATATGACCAAGGAAAACGGGTTTCATTTATATATATATCGATACCAGAAGTATGAATTAAGGTAAGGGACAAAACATGACTTTACAGGAGAGCGAAAAAACGTTTTTGCTTTTTGTAATCTGTGTATAACTTTTTTGTTTACAGGCCAATTTAGATGAGGTCTATGGCAAAGTTTCTTAGAATTTAATGTTCTTTTATGCTATAAAAGCTAAATACAATAAAATCTTATAGTTTAGAAAATAGCCTGTCCCTTACCTTAAAAAATGTGAATCACTTATCCATTACGTTAGTCGAATTTGAGTTCAAGGCAAAGTCAAAATAATGTAAGTAACACAAAGATACGAGAACTTGCATAATAAAATAAGGTAAATAACTTCTACTAAAAAAAAATCTATGTAAGTACAAATGTATAACATAAAGATTGCACTTTATAGCAGGACCTTAACTGTATAGCAATACAGCTTATATTGGGTTATTTAATAAAGCTTAATTTCAAAAGAAGTGTTTTCTGTAGACAGGGTGATGTGTTTATTTTTAAAAAGTGCCATAAATTACAAATTTGTTTTTAAAATTATGTCATAATCAACAAAAAAAACAATAAAAACAAATATTATCATAATCAACTTTCGTATTTTCCAAAGAATAATGAATAATAATATCTAATTTCTAGAGTTAAAACAAAAAGTAAGAAATAAAATAACCCCGTAATCACGGGGTCAGTTCCTACATTGACGATTGCTGCTTCAGACTCCATGTACCCCTCTTCCATTGAGTCGTGAGATGCGGTCCTGCTGCTGGAATCGGAAGCTATGTTATCAGCCTGGAGATCTCGGTAGACGTCAAAACTTTTTTGCCGTCTCTCTACTCGAAGTTTCTCTCTCTGCTTCTCAACCTGCATGTCTTCTTGGGAGTCGAGGAGTTTAAGAATGAACTCTTCGTCTGGCAGGATTATCTCCACGAAATCTGTAAGCTCAAAAACTGCATGTATGGGATCCTCCAAGGGGGCAGTTCTTAATATCTGCTCTTCTAAATCTCGAATCTCGTTCCGGGCAAGAGAAGCAAGTTTGGTGGCCTTTTCCTTCTGTTTTGACATCTCTACTGGGTTCTCTTACTAGAGTTTTTCTCAACTTCTGATTGAAATGCTAATTTGAGAAAGTAGTTAAAAACAATGTCTTTTGTCGTTTGTTTTGATTACAGTCCAATTCGGGTTTTTCTATACTAATAGGGATGAGAAAGCTTAGGCGATCCTCCTCTGGGTGCTGATGAGGTTCAGGATCCTCTTTGCTTCTTTGTAGAGGTCAGTGGCTCTGCGCCGACTAGGGTTTGGAGGGTCTGCCGGGCAGACCCTCCAAACCCTAGTATCGACGAGTAGTCAGGGCAGACTCTGCCCTGACTACTCGTCGATATTAAGACCGACTTGCTGCGACTGGGTGAGGAGGAATTGCTTCAGTTGTCTTTTGTTGATTGTAGCAGTTGATATTTTGGCTTTGTATTGCTCTAAGGTAGTCTTTGTGTGTCTCCACCTCCTCCATAACCTGTGCTGTAACCACAAGATCAGCATACTTAAAAGCCGTAAAGGCTTGGGTATGAGGCATTATGAGGTAAAGATATTGAATATGGTCGGACGGGTACTTTTCGGCTTTTAACTTGTCCAATACTTATTGTCTCTCCTGAACGTAGTCGTTTAGTTGTTTGGGAAGGGGCTCCAGTTATGACACAACTGCCCCGGCTGATCACTTGCTGGATTAATGAGTAGGTTGTCATTTCCGAGAGTGCTGTTAACATCTTTATATGGACCTTAACGGCAGCAGGAACGATGTCGTCAGTGGTGGATGCAATTACGTTGTAAACCAACCGACGGACTGGAGTGCGAGAGACAACTGTCTCGTTAACTACAGTTCCTCCCCTCTGATACTCTAGATATGTATTGATCTCAGCGGTTTGCAGAACAGATGCCATAAAGGCTGCATACCGTTTCATGATCCACGTCCGGAAGTCTCGTTTGTTTGCAACGGGACGACATATACTGTAAGCACCATAAACAGCCTGGAAGGCTTACATGCTGTGGGGGATCTCTTTCTCTTCCCTCTTCATCTCCCCATAAACGGTTCGGTGCTCCCGGGGTATTAGAGACAAGTCGTCGGTGAGAATTGTCATACCTTTATCTTCGCAAATCTGGTCAATGAAGTTAATGTCCGTAACATATTTTATGCAACTTAAGTAATATGTAATAAGGACTCTACCTATTGAACCGTCAAGGGTATCGGACTGAACTTGGAAGAGATCCCGAATTCTGTCCAGGGGATCTTTTCTTCCATTGAAGAAAGCTAATATCACGCCGGCAGCTGCGGATCTGTTAAGAGGAACCATAACTGGCTCCTTCTTGTCTAAAAGAAAGGTAAGCTCTTTCCCTGCCCTTGCGTATTGGCGAATGATGCCTGGGAGGGCCGGAAGGCGATCACTGGTGATGTCCATGATGTGGTCATCCCGGTCCATGACGCTGACCGTTACCGGCAATTACCTTAATGTAGCTGTGCTAGTTCATGACTTTAACTAACACAACCATGACTTTAATGATCATAACTTCCTATTACAACATGTATTATCATATCTTATGTCTACACATATGTTACTTAATTATTAAAATCATATCAATAATTAAGTAATTGGAAACATCAATCATTTTATATTGTGAAATATAGCTTTTTGCAAGGAATTACTGAACTAGTAAATCGAGGAGAGACAGTGATTATTGAGGGCAAAATCAAAAGTGTTTTAAGGATCATGAGGGAGCAATCATTCATGATCAGAACTATTGGTATCAGAGGATTCATCATGGGAAGAAGGTGATTGAGTGACTGAGAGCCATGGGAAGATTTTGTCTACTGCTATAATAGCTTCATACCGTTTGCCCTTTCGAGTGATTGGGGTGTCCTCAACAACATACCGATTATTAGGAAGAACCTTTTTAATGCGATATGGCCCTCGACATTTAGGTTCAAGTTTCTTTGACTGACCCTCTATTCCAGTAGGTGCGCGTATAACCCTAACTAAATCGCCTCCTTTGAATCTAACATCTTGATTTCGTCGGGCATCATACGAGGATTTGTCTTTAATTTGTTGAGATTTGATTAATTCGCTAGCTTCGGATCTTATTTCTGGAAGCGATACTGGTGTAGAGGAGGCAGTTGCCGTAATAACATCATTAAAAATACTTTGAGATGGGTTTGTAACCGTTCTTCCAAAAAAAAGTTCGGTTGGTGTCTTTTTTGTTGTAGAGTGAACAGTCGTATTAATTCCTAATTGTATGTCGGTAAATGATTATCCCAAATTCCGTTTGGTTTATCATGATTCATGGCTCCAAGAGCTGCCAAGATGGTGCGATTGTACCGCTCAACCTGCATGAACAGTGTCAGATGGAATTTCCACTTTAGGATTTGGGTGTAACTCACCTGCCTTTTTCCCACTAGGCAATTTATGATGGGCACATTCTAAACATGCAGCTACATACTTCTTAACGAACCGCCTCATTTTTCGGAACCAGTAATGAGCCTTAATACGTCCCAACGTTTTGTCATAGCCAAAGTGGCCTATGTCATCATGGTTTGCTTGTAATAATTGCCACCGCGCACCACGAGGAACTAACCAATGTACGCTAGAGTCATCAAGTATTCTATAAACCCGACCGTTAACTAATTTGTAATTTTTGAAGACTTCTGCAGTTTCCTTAGTCTTTAGGTCATTCAAGATATCAGGAATACGTTTTAATATGGTCAAATAATGTAAGCACCAAATTTGCAGACGCCAGCGTAATGTAAAGGACACAAGAGACGATAATAAACTTTAAACATATTAGCGTAAGTCCATTCTGTGAATGTTTTTGTAAGACATTTTAATGTAAGGGACTTGCAATATAAAAACTCCATTTTGCAAAAAGGCGTAATGGTCATGATTTATGAATTTATAAATATGAGTATAAGGTAAAGTTCGACAAATTTTTATAAGGTTAGTTACTCTATTTGTTCGTAAAGGGGTAACAATTTCAAGCCCCTTAAAGCATTTTTTTAGTGAAGTATCAGTCTAGACTATCAAAAAATATGTACTGTAAGGGACATTTTTTGCTCGATATTGAAATTCTAAGTACGCCAGTTGATAAAGCGCAAAATTCCGAATCCAACGGTATATATAACTCATTTTGGCCAAATTGTCCCTTACCTTAATTCATACTTCTGGTATCGATATATATATATATATATTTTTGTAAATAGACTCACAAAGAGTACTTTTACATGTCGGGTACTGCTTTGGGACAATCTGGGTAAAAGCTGAGAAGAAGCGGCGCAAGAAACTCATTTAATTGTCATTGCCTCTTTTCAAATTTTCTTTACAATAATAATTGTTCACCAAACATTTCCATATATCTTTGTCATTTATAAAATCATCAATTTGTACATTGTGCAATTAATGTTTACATTGTAACAACCAAAATCCTTTCTAATTCGAAACGGATTTGTATCCGGTCACCAGACACAACATTATCGTTCGCGCATTACCGTCGTACTAAGTACTTAGTATTAGTGAGCACACGCAAAATGCAAATGCATTTTCGTTAATGTGTGAACTCAACACCGCGTTAACATTGTAATATTAATTAACAGTTTTCAGACGGCACCTAGTAAATTTAGTTTGTATTCTAAAAAATAACAATAGAAAGTAGTTTTTTATTTGAAAGTCTCATAAATTTTGAATTTCAAACCAACTGTAAATGACGAGCTTTGAGCTGCATCGAACTGTACATAAGCCGATAAAAATAACTCTTTAGGAAAATTTGAGGCTCAGCAAAAACCAATTTAGTTTTTTCAAATTTATTTTGGACAACAACGATCAATGTGTCAGTATAAAGGTGGGTACTGACCAACGTTACGAGGTGTAATGTAACATTCGCATCGAGCATGTACGCATCAAGCATCTTGCATGTACGCATCGAGCATCTTGCACTGTGTTTTAAAATCGGCGTAACATGCTCGTCAAAACTCTGTGCTCCGCTTTGTATATAACCGTGGCACACAAGATGGCCCTCAGTGAGGACTCGTTGGTATCTTCTACTGAATTATTGTTTCATCCAAATTAAGAAGAGGATAAAACGTTTCTGGACATCAAACTTATTTAAAAACAGAGGCGTATGTGGCGTATACTCCATGTTTTAAGAAATAAATACGAGAGGAACGACGTGTGAACACGCGACACGCGTGCGCTCGGGGCGACTTGCAACAGCGTACTGACTGGACCGCGTAACACTCAAAGGATTGGCCAAAAAACCGACAGCCGGGTGGAGCACTCATAGCGAGCAACGAGCGGCTCGTTGCTCGCTGGTTTCACTGTAACACGACGTATTGACAACACGAATGCTCGCGGTGTAACACGTTACATTACGCCCCGTATCGCCGGTCAGTACCCACCTTAACATTCATTTTAAAAACTAGGTGTTAGTATTATGAGTAATATTGTAATATAATTATGAGTATAAGATAATTATAATAAATTTGCACTTTAGTTGGTCATGTAACTAAGAGGCATTTGTGCTGTCGTGAATTTTTATCAGTTTTGTCAGTTTTCATGATAGCACAGCGCTTGATGAGAAGTCTTAATTAAAAATCCTTGACATAAATGCAGTTCTTAACTCGTAAATATTGCATTTTACAAACAAAATTATCACATCTCGGCTATATATAAAGCTATTCATTCTCATTAAAAATCACTCTTATTACGTTAGTCTAAGATAAACTTGATGGGTGGCCGTGCGCACCAAACTCGGTCAGTTTTGCTTTTCCCAGCTGACCCCGATTCCGTGACGATATTGGTTTAAATCACACACAACAGCTGTTACAAAGAGAGTGTGTCAATCGGAGCGGAACCGGCGCGTTGTTCAAACGCTCTCTGTGCTGTCCCCTCGTGGTGCCCCTAATGACTGCTGTTGCGTTGGTGTAGTGGCAAAGTTTCTGCTGAACATCTAAGAGGTCCTGGGTTCGGATCCCAGGTCGAGCCAAAATTGTTTCTGAGAGTTTCTGTCATGCTGAATTTCTTAAAAACAGCTCGGAGTCGTGGCGGTGTTATACCTCCGTGCCTCGGAAAGCACGTTAAGCCGTTTGTTCTGCGTCTGATCTCTCTCTGGTCATGTCGGGTGGTCGTCTCAGCGAACTTTGAGAGTGATGGAACAGTGAGTGCACCTGTGTATTGCGCTCGCACTTGTGCACTCATCTCTGTTGAGATTGGCCGCCGTGGTCGAAATCGGCCAGGAGGACTATTATATGGTGCTCGTAACTTGCTAGAAATACATGTCTTAAATCAATCAATAATCACTCACAAAATATAACAAATAGCGTGCCGACCGAAGCGAAATAGGCGCGTTGTCAAAACGCTCACTGTGCTTCCCCCTTGTGGTCAACGTGATCTGCTTACATGGTGCCAGTAACTTGCTAGAAATACACGTCTCAAATCAATCAAACACTCATAAAATATAACAAAGAGAGTGCTAATTGAAGCGGAATCGGCCCGTTGTCAAATCGTCCACTGTGCTGCCCTCTGGTCATTGGACACTCTTGTACAATGCTAGTAGCTAGCTAGAGTCGAGAGTCGAAACAATGTAAACATAAGTCTCAAGCCAATCATAACTGTCACATAACAATGGAAGCCGAATGTCGGTGAATTTCAATAACTTCAGCTTTAGGTGAACACCAACTTACGTAACATTTTTATGTTTTTTTTACAATCTTTAGCCAACACTAAACGGCATTCTAATTCAATATAAGCAGGAACATTGCCTGGTTTTAGCTAGGCTATTGCAGTGAAAGTACTTTATAGCCAATTAAATGTATCAAGTCCAAAACAGAGCCTAATCAATGACAGTTATGACACTTAGTAAAGAACAAAAAGGTGTAAATTTCTTATTTTAAAATCACGATATATTTCTACAGCAAAACGTAATGAACGGACGAACTTTCGTTTCAAAAGTTTACAAATTTACCGATATCTGTAACTAGATATCTACGAGTATTCAATAAATCAGCGCATGTACTTGCTCCAGCTACTAACACAATACAAACGAACCTCAAAGTGTTGGTTCGCGGAGAGGCAATAAACTACAGACGCGGGTCGATACGCCAGTTATTTCATCATTGTTTGTGGGGCTTGAGGTCAGCCCTAACTGGAAAGCTTGGTTAGTCTTGCAATGTTGGACATTCTGAGGTCAAGTTTGGACTTAGGGCTGGAGCCAAACATTTGTACACACTAGCGAACACGGCAGACGTTGTCATGCCTGTTGTGTTATTATACGAGTATCCACATAAACCTTCCTCATGACTGACTATCTCTCTATATATTTAATAAAAAAACTACATCAAAAGGTTTAGTTGTTTTAATTATTTTTTTAATTAAAAAAAATACATATACAGACATAGGGACGAACGCGGGAAGCGACTGTGCTTCATGTAGTGATGGTGTATATTTGTATATTTTGGTTATAGGGAATATCATTGAAATGTACACAGGCAGAATGTTATCATTGCACAAGTAACGAAATATGTTAAAAAAAAACAATATTAGTATAACTGACGTGGTATTACTCGTATAAGTGATTTTATATAATAACATTATATGGGCTCTGCCTGAAATAAAATAAATTGAATTGAATTGAATTATTGCTTAAAGCGATGTCTTCCAGATAACCTTTAAATAAAGAATGAGAATGGCGATGCAAAAAACTATAGTTATAAAAATTTTATATTTTTCTGAACATTATGTGTTCTTAATTTTTCAGTATTCTTCACAGTGTAAGCACGTAATCCTAAGTGATATAAACCGAAGTCGGCGGCGCAGGCCCTACCGGAAATTGTACTCTCTGACGGAATACGACCCTGTATCCTGTATACCTGGATGTTGGTATTTACGGGTTTGGAAAGCACTAACCTTGATACAATAATAATAATAAATTCATATTGTTAAATTAAATTAAATTCAGGCTTGTGTTATGGGTACTAGACAACGGATAAACATACTTAATACTTCTTTTTGTAAATAAATACATATTATACATAGAAAACACCCAGACCAGTACAAACACACATGTTCATGCACACTTATGTTTGTAATGTGCGGGGATCGAACCCGCGACCCTTGGTTTTAGTCCGACTCATGGACCACTGCACCAAGCGGTCGTCTTCATTTGCTCGTAGAATGGACAGAGAATAAAACTTCCAGTCACCAGAATGCGTTTTGCCAATAATTCAGCTTGACGACCACTTTGGTGTAATGGTCAAGAAGTTGGCTATTAACCAACAGGTCGCGGGTACGATTCCTGCACTGTACAAACATTTGTGTGCATGACCATTACAAACATGTCTGTTTGTAAGGTCTGGGTGTTATATGTATTTATTTAAGTTCATTTGAAATACCGCAGTTGATTCTGATATCTGTAACACAAGTGCTTTAGCTACTTACTACAGAGTCAGATAAATGTATGTGATGTTGTTGTTGTTGTTACACATGTTTGTCATGGTAACAAAATGTATTTTGTCCGTCCGTAGGTATAATACACATACCACATAGAAAAGAGTTTAAGTTCGTACTTTAACCCTGTACATCGTACCTGTAGTTAATTTTTAAATAATAAACCAAATCCGAAATTAATCGATATGGTTTCGTCTATCGCTGTTCGTTGGATAAGGCGCCTCAATTTTTAGGGTTCCGTACCTCAAAAGAAAAAAACGGAACCCTTATAAGATCACTTTGTTGTACGTCCGTCCGTCCGTCCGTCAGTCAAGACCGTTTTTCACAGGAACGCGTGGAGGTATCAAACTGAAATTTCTATATGATACTTCGGTCTACTGTCCCTGGAAGCTGTAGAAAAATCAACCTTCTAAGCCAACGCAATTAAAAGATTTTTGGCCAAAAGGCCATTTAGGCCGCAAATTTCCGCAAATTTTCGAAACTCGCACGAGAATCAAAACCTACAGGGTACTTTCCGTAAACTTAGAATCATGAAATTTAGTTAGAAGTCACGTCTTATAGTACAGATATAGGAAAAATTACGAAAACCGTAAATTTTAAGTTTCATCATATATAAAAAAATATTTTTGAAAAATATTTTGAAAATTTCAAAGTTACTACTCCTTATCTACAGGTTTGTACGGAACCCTCGGTGCGCGAGTCCAACTCGCACTTGACCGGTTTTTTTTTTCAAAATAATAGCTGTACTCGTCCTTGAATAAAGAGGAGAAGACACCAGCTGTGAATTCCAGGAAAATGCTTATAATCTTTAAAACTACTTACTCATCGAATTTCGATGCATATTTTTTTAAAAGATGGATTGATTCAAGAGAAACATTTATATGTATAACAACATGCTTACTAGACGACGCTTAGTATTATTCCGCGAATAAGTATTATCCCGATATATTATCCCGATTATAGGACCGGTAACGCTGATGTGGGCAACAAAACCGCGAAGTTGAAGTGGGAGTGGGCGGGTCACATCTGCAGGATGCATCCAGAGATGTGGGCCCGAGTCGTCACTAAATGGGTGCCTACAGACGGCTATCGCCGAAGAGGCAGACCCAAGGAACGATGGTGTGACGACTTGGTCAATACAACAAGGGACTGGGAAACGATGGAATGGACAGGGACAGGTAGAGAGATTTGGGGGAGGCCTTTGCCAAGCAGTGGGATGATATAGGCTAAATAAAAAAAATAAAAAAGTATTAATTGCGAAGAATATTATGAAGTGGTGTCTTCCTTGTACAAGTTTCAGACATGCTCTTTGAACTTGTCAAAAGCGTAAAGAACGATTTTTATTAACACGTAAGTTCTTCATAGTTCTTAAGCTTCGTATATTAAGTTTTTAACTCAACACTGTATTGAGCGAGCAGATAATTCAAGGCTATTCAGCGCAAGCCTTTCCTTCCGCTGGTAATGCTCTCGACGCACTCGCTCCTTACCCTGAATGCAGGCGGGAAGACGAGGTTCAAAGCAGGGGTAGTGGTGGGACGATACGATTGCTAGTTATGTACCGATACGAAAATATCTCTTATTTCTCTCTCATCTGAAAAGCACATATAGATGTTTTCCACGCAATAATGAGAAAGCGGTGTGCAGAATCTGTTGAGGAGCAGCCCGAACCGCATCCTGGGCGCATTTGCTGAACGATGGGACTCACCGATGCTGCGACATTGGATGCGCCTGCACACCAGTCAAGGTGGGTAAATGCAGCCAATGTGCGCCGCACATGTATAGTTTTTTTTAATGTTCATTACACTACTAATATTAGTTTTTAAAATACTGTGTAATACTAACAATGCCTCACCCTAGGTACCTTATTCGATAGAGTTATAGCAAGTATTTAGGTACCCAAGTACGGATCACAGGTGCACTCTGTGTTTTGTTTAGCCCATGGTCTTAACCTTTACTCTTAAATAGTAAAGCTTAGTTATTCTAATCCGTAAAGTTTTTATCTCAAGAGTGTTATTGAGCGAGCAGATAATTCAAGGCTATTCAGCACAAGTTTTTCCTTCCGCTGGTAATGCTCTCGACGCACTCGCTCCATGCGCTGAATGCAGGCGGGAAGACGTGGTTCAATGCGGGGGTAGGGATGGGACGATACGATTCCAATCATAAATCGATAATTATATCAGAAATTAAAAACCTCTAAGATAAATTTAACTTTACAGTTCAAAAACCTCCGAATGAACCTGGAAAACACCTAATGAGTTTTAACGGCTGCCATATTTTGACGAGCCATAGCTAAGAACACATTATTTTTCGAAAAATAAAAGCCGCACTGAAATCGATCCATCCGTTTGGAAGCTACGCTGCCACAGGGGGTCAATCTTGTAACAGCCCACTTTTTCGTCGGTGGTTAAAAAGGCAATAAAAATAAGGTTGTATTTGAACATTGAATTACTACATCGCAGAGTCCAGGATGGAGATTAGCTGGGTCGTTCTTCTTTTTAACCTACAAAAAGGTGTCTCCACCAGTCATTTCAGAAAAAAACAATTAAATTTACCATATTTTTTTCTTAATTTTTTTTCTACATGCTTTGTATTATACGTTCATGGCTTTGCACGATTCAAGAACCATTGTATTTTATAATTTAATTGCAAAAACCATGTTACAGAGTCGTAAATCCGCGTGACAGAAGAGTATTTCATACAAATCACAGTTGTCTCCTGCTCCCTCGGCTTGCGTATAATCCATCATAAAACGAAATAATTGTATGATGACACAAAATGTAAAAATAACTTTTAACTTCTAAGCAAATTACGTATCATGTAATACCAACCATTATTTTTTGTCACTTATATTATAATATTAAAAATATCTCAAATTCTTGTCTCCTTCTACCTGTTGCTTTATTACGTATATTATGTCACGTGGGGTTTCCTTCGAAATACGCAAATGCGTCGCTCGTCTTCGTGGCCTGCGCGTGGCGGTTTAGACCCCCTTCCCACCGTGCCACAATTTCCCCTCTGTGATCCAGAGACAGTGCACCAGTGACCCGAAAGCTGTAGTAGGGATGTGCGTGTGTTTATTCGGCTACCGCTTTGTCACGTAAGAAATTGATTCAAAATATATTTTTTATTGGTACTTTTTGCTGTCTACTCTTTCGTAATAAGAAATATTTTATTGCCAACGTGTAAAATATACATTTTATGTTAACTTTTAAGTGTTATAGACTTTGCAACCAATTTTTACCCCTCCGTCACATGGCAACTCCGTCACATTTTTATTGTGACGGAGTGGTAAAGCACGTGACGTAGGGGTAGATTAAACGATATTCATGTTCTATTTTTTGCTTAATTCTAGATATACTGAAATAGATACACTAGATAGTATGGTAATTATTCCTACGGAAAGTGCCAAGTATCTTTCTGTATGTTTCGGTACTTATTTACTTATTTTCTATTACCATTCATTCCATCTGGTACCATCATGGCAAAAAACGGAATTACCACAAGCAGAAAGACAGCAGCGTTTTCGGGAAAGACGAATAAATGACCCTGAAAAAGTAGCTGAAGTAAAGCGCAAAGATCTAGAAAGATACCATGCTGCATGCATGCATGCATGCAAAAGAAGGGAGAAAAAGATGCTTGCAGAGGTACTTTTTAAACACGCCAGCTCCGACGACGATACCAGAAACCCCACGTATGACTCCATCTGCAACCCCGAGGCTCTCCGAGTTATATTGTAGTTCAAGAGGAAGAAATAAAGTTAAAAGAGACAGATCACAGGTATAAAGCGATAATATTAGGTTGCAATAAAAAATAGACCAGTTGGAGAAAAAAAGTTCGTAAAGATTGCACAGAAAATCTAATAAATATTAAAGACGGAGTACGCGTATTGGTTACAGTACAAAGCAAGAAAATCCAATACACTTACGCTGGAGTAACAAAAGGTGACGTCGAAGAAGAAGGCTAAGTCTTGGTTCTTAAAAGCAGCTTTTAAGAAGGCAGTGGATGATAGTGGAAGACTGTACATATAAGTTAGTAGAGCATGTTTCTTTTGATAATTTGATTACAGTCTTACCTGCTCCTAATATCACTGAAAAAGGGAAAGAGACAATATTTCCAGTTCGAAGAGCGACTATCAATATTCGAGAAATGAGACTTTCTATCAGTGGCTTTAAAATTTAAAAATCGTCTTTCTAGATTGTTTTTGTTAATGATGATTATTTTGGTTTTGGAAATTTTAATTTGTTTTCTCATTTTTTTATTTCATTAAGACGATTGAGAAGTTATTTAGTTTCTTATATTAAGGTTCTTTTATTCCAAAGGCTCTCAAATGTGATTATATTCATTATCTAAGTTCGACCTCATCTTATTCTAATTGACAATGTTGAAGACTGATAGAGATATATAACAAAATAAATGATTCCAGTTAAATATACTGGTTTTATTCCAAAACACAGTCTGATATCTCCTAGATTTGTTACTCTGTCACGTAAGTTACTACTCTGTCACGAGGTTGTCTCCTGGTAAGAAAATGGTTTTGGTCGTTTATGTTCGCTGTTATGACAAGTACAACATAGATTTTTTTTATTTAGGACAGTTGATGATATTGCCATCTGTGATATAAGTATTTATTTGTTAACGCTTGTATAAATAGAATTACAGCAAAAACTTACTTTACATTAGCAAAAAATGTGACAGAGTGGTATAAGAGCGCAAATAAAACATATTTTCTAAAGACAAACGTACGACTTTAATACATTTTCTAAAAGTTTATTTACTTATTTAATGTATTACAAAACAACAAGTTATTCGACGAAAAGATTTCGATAGAATAAAATAAAGGATTTCGTGACGAAGGTGTAAATTTTATGTCGATGTTTATCTTTCAAGTCCTCAAAATCGTACAAAAAATCTATAAACTTCGTGGCCAATACCTTTTTCCGATAGAACAGGAATTCTGCTATTAGGAAATATATATATACTGTCCATGACACTAATATGTTTTTTTTTCAAAATTGAGCTAATTTTAAATCAAATTGTAGGTTTAAAAGAAGAACGACCCAGCTCCTCATATTATCGTCGTTTGCATTTAGACACAAAAATAATATATGAATACATCCCAAAAAAAACCTTCGTATGTGTTGGGACAAATTACGGATTTGTTCTGGGAAGATGAACAGCTTGAACTCGTTTTATTTTGATTCTAATATTAGCAAACAGTGGGTTGAATTCGATTTAGAATTTTGGGTTAGTGGCTGCCTTACTCCTTTAATATTACATGATTGATAAATGAATAATCTTTATTCAGTCTTAGATACAATATATCACTTATGAATATTAGTATAAGAACATGCCTCCTTATTTTTTGAAACGAATTACTCTCTACTCTTTATTTTATTGAATTTTACAAGTTTATCGTTTGCTCACGATAATCCTCAGCTCCACAGTCGATTCGTATCGTTGATATCCCAACACTACGTACGGTGCATCCGGCGCAGACGGAGGGTGGAACTGAGTACGTTTTTATTTACAAGGAGGTTGTATTTCGGCCATTATGAACTTATGCACTCAGTAGTGTGAGGAGTGAGTGCGATTCTCTCGGTGGAAATTGAAGGGTAAAGGAATGGGGAAATGTGTGATTATCAAGCGTCGATGAGAATTACTGAAATGCTACAGCAGTGAAATGAGGCACTCATTCTTTCAATATTTATATTCAATATTTATAGGTAACTTTTTTAAATATACAATAAGTTTTTGTGTTTTACTTTTTTATCCTTGAACTTTACTAACTTCTTTTTAATATAACGGAATAATTCGTACTGTATGATTTATAACGTTTTCGCTGAAAAAACAAACAAAAATACAGTTTCAGATTCAATTGAGTAAATTGTCCGTATTCAGTTTAACTGTAATTCCTTCTTGCAGTGATTAAGTGATTCCGCAATCTGCTGATTTTCGTTCAGCATAGATTTTCTTCTCTTCTTAATAAGAAAATGACCCTTTTCCTTTTTTATAGCTACTTACAATCGTTTTCCTTAAATTTTTCGGATGCAAAAGTAGAAGACCGGCTGGAATAAGTAGATTCAATTATTTTTTGTTATTAATATTGTTTTGAATTGAACTTAGTGTTTGAATATGTAATAGAAAGATAAGTAGTTATTTCGCTTCAGAGTAATTTATTGTACTATTTGTAAATTATAAGCTCCGATAGCAAAAAGTTGTTTTAGTTGCTATCTTTATTTTTTATTTTTTTTCATATATGTTTGTAGTGTTTTTATATGATAAATAAATAAATAATAATAATAAATAATTGAGTAAATTTCCTTATTCAGTTTAGCTGAAATTCCTTCTTACAGTGACTAAGAGATTTTACAATCTGCTGATTTTCGTTCAGCATAGATCTTCTTCACTTCTTAATAAAAAGGACCCTTTTGGACATGCTTTTATTAGCTCAAGCTGTATGTATAAATGTATGTAACGAAATCTTTGGGCTCGATTTTCACCAACTTCCAGAAATCGGATTAATATGAAACTTTGCACAAGTACCGATGACAATGCAACAATATGATAGGAGTTTTCCATAATCGTTAGTAACTACTAAAATAATAATAATAAACAGTCTAAAAACTAAAAAAACTTGCTGTTGATGCTAACAAAAAAAAAAAAAAAATTTTCCGTGTACAAGGAATTTCTATTACAGTTGAGTAAAAAGCGTTGGGTGCTTGGTATAGTATATATTAAAATCATTCTATTTTTGACAACTATATAAAGAAAACTATGAAAACGACAAAAAGTGCAACCCACGCTTTTGACTCTGCTGTAGTAGAAATTCTTTGTACTCAGAAATTATTTTCTCGTTTTAAGTTAGCATCAAAAGTGTGATTAGTTTTTTAAATTTTATTTTTATTTTCTAAAGCTACTTACAATAATTTTCTTTCCATTTTTTTCGGATGAGCCATAGCCGAGTTAAATATCGAAAGCTTATTGTTTTTGTAGGATATGGTAGACATGTTGTTATTTCAACCGCAACCAAACTGTGCAAACGGGCCCGGACGTGAAGCAAACGTGATGAAATAAATCTTTATGTATACGGTTTAAATTAACAAGTACAATTAAACTTTTCGATGCATCCGTCCCTAGTTGAGGCTTTATTTTTATAATGTAGAAAACATTTTTGTGTCATGATTGTATCTCATCGTTGGTGAATGGGTTGCAGATAACCAAATGTTTTGATTTCTGACCAGTATCTTTCTAATCACTGTCTCGTAATTCTGTGTTAAGTTATTCGGTTATCACGACCATTTTTTTATCTTATATTAAGGGAGGTAACAAACTTAATAAATAACTTAGTAATTTACATATGTATCGGCAAAGGACGTGATCCTCTCGAAATCTTCAAGGTTGTCTGGAAGAGATCGCTACAAACGATAAGACCGCCTAAATTTTACATCTTTCTTTGTTAATCTTGTCTGTAATTGTTGTTTTGTGTTGTTCAATAAAGTGTTAATCTATCAATCAATCTTCAAAAAAAACCTTAAAAAAGTCTAGTAAAGAAAAATCATTAAAAATATGAAGTTTTCTTTCAATTTTTGTGTGAACATTTCTACACGAGTAGATATATATTATAAATCTCTACAAACCTCCACGAAAGAAGGTAGTTGAAAGATAGCCTTAAGGGGCGTAAAATTACTTTTTGGACCGTCTGAGTTCCTTCACCTGTGTCCTTCGTGATAAATCGGCAGCAGTATTTTAGGAATTCCTTTATTTTATTTTGTCATTTCGATTGTTTTTGCTATTTTTGTTATTTGTGCTTCTTTTCTTATTCCAAAATAATTGGCATGATGACAGCTATCTTAAATATTTTCAAGACCATGGCGTTTAAAAAACATAGCCCCTATGAAGTTAATATAACCAGTTAATTTCCAAAAAGCTGTCGAAACCAATTTTTTAACACACTTAACTTAATAAATATTCGGTCAATTGACTCCGATTTCTAATGTATGACCGTGACGTCACGTTCATGTATTCCCGTACAAAATCTATGGAGGCAGATCGTTTTGACAGATAATAAAAAGTATGTCAACGATTGGTGGTGTCGTCTAGCCAATTCATTGCACCTATTTGAGGCAAGTGCTAATATTTATTTAACTGAAGGTAATATAATTTTGTATTGTGATTATCATGAGTTTGGAAAAATGATTCCCGGCCCGATTAAAGTTTCAGTTAAAACATTTTTATAGTGGTAATTGTTGTCAAAAAGGCGAATTTCCACAACAACTTTGAGAATTACAACTCATCAGGTAGTTAATAAAAATAACTATTTCCAGAAAAGGAACGAAGATAAAAAAATGGTTGCCTGTAAAGTCGGTTTTACGGGCGAAGATTTTACGTGACACCGATCATGTTTGAGTGGGAGAGAGACGCAAGGCATTCGCCGGTCCGGCGGGCCTCTCTCTCGTTCGGTGACTCATCGTAACAGACGTGAGCCGGCGTTATACTTTTTCATGAGTGACTCCGAGCCACAATCTAATTTAAGACGTTGTCATGTCAAAAAAAAAACCGCACGAGCCGAGAAAACAGTTAGTGGCTTTCATTGGCTGGACGGATTTTAACCAGCTAAGAAGAACCATCATGTTTAAGTTGTCTTTAGACTAAAAAACCGCACTAAAATTGGTCTATCCGATCGGGAGCTACGATGCCACAGACATACACACACACAAACACATATTGGGTAACTTATAGCACCTCTCTTTTTACGTCGGGAGTTTATTGACGAAGTGACATTGACTGACTCGTTCGTGTAATGACAATGTTTCTGCGTTACAACCGAGAGGTCATGGGTTCGAATCCCAGGTCGAGCTAAAATTGTTTCTGAGATTTTCTGTTATGAATTTCTCAAGAACAACTCGTCGGAAAGTTGGCGGTGTTACACCCCCGTGCCTCGGAAAGCACGTTAAGCCGTTGGTCCTGCGGCTGATCTCTCTCCGGTCATGTCGGATTGTCGTCTCACCGAACTTTGAGAGTGATGGAACAGTGAGTGCACCTGTGTATTGCGCTCACACTTGTGCACTTTAATATCTCCTGCGTAGTTGGCTGATCTCTGTTGAGATTGGCCGCCGTGGTCGAAATCGGCCAGGAGGACTATTATTATTAACGAAGTGATTATCTGGTAAATCGCCATCAACAAAAGCGAACTAATTTCAAAACAGCCTAAATTGAGCAACGACTCGTTAAATAAACCGTTACGTTATTGTTAAAAATAACTGTTCCCAAAAGAGGAGCACAGATAAAAAGCCGGAACACCGCATTAAATAACGTTTGACGTCCGAAGTTTTGGGCATTACCGCGCTTCGGAGGCGTAATGTGACTTGCTGGAGTTATAATCTGTGTCTGGAAAAGGCTGAGCAACAGTGCTTAAAGAAAAGCGGATCTTAAGGTACCATTTTACCTCCTGAAGAAAAAGAGGGTTATAAGTTTGACCCCTATGCCTGTTTTTGTGTATGTTTTTGTGCGTATGTGGCGTTGTAGCTCCTGAATGGATGGACCGATATTAAAGAATTTTTATTTTATTTGAAATATAATAAAACACAGTAGCTACGGCTGCTGAAAGTCTGTTCAGCTTGCTAACCGTTTTCTGACTCATTTGCAAGTTTAAAAAAAAATGTTTTGTTTGTATGATGTTATTGTATGGAAATAAAAACAAACCTCATGTTTCTGTAAGTTTTTTTCCGGTAACATTAACAACAATAATAGCCTGAAACCCTTCTTTTGGAGATTAGATCTTGTAAAAACTGTCTTGAAGCGCAAGGTTACATAAAAGGACACTGTCGCCGTGACTAGCGACTGTGTGTGTGCTCTGGCGGAAAAGTATCAAATTAATATCCAAAAACTATTTCTCTGAGTAAATCGTTATCCTGGAACGTTTCTTATGCCTTTAAATTAGTCCTGTTCTGGCAGCCCGTGCTTGCAGTGTCAAATGTAGCTATATCTTTTGCTAGCTTGACTGTGCGAGTCAACTCTTTGAAAGATTAAAAATACCAACAAGCATATCTGTAACACAAGTGCTTAAGCTACTTACCACTGAGTCGGATCAATGTATGTGATGTTGTTGTGCATAAAAATAAATAAATTAAATATCTTACATAATTCTATACCCGCTTACTGCTTGTGCGTAGACACAGCCTCATATAGAAACCGCAAAAGTATTCCCGCGCTGCGACGCACAGTGGAACAGGTGTCATCTGCCCTCACGCAACTTGCCTAATTTTTGCTAAGGACTGTTGTTTGAAGTCTGTGGATAGTGATGTGTTGAGATAACAATGTCGATGAAACAAAAAAGTATGAGTAACTACCTACTAAGTTTGATCCGTTCAGTTACCTATATATCATAGAAAAACAACAACATCACATACATTGATCTGACTCCGTACTGAAGTAGCTTAAGCACTTGTGTTACAGATATCAGAATCAACAGTGGTATTACAAATAAACCAGTACCAACAGACATGTTTAGCACACAAATGTTTGTACAGTGCGGGCATCGAACCCGCGACCTCTTAGTTAATAGTCAACTTCTTGACCATTACACCAAAGTGGTCAAAGAACAACTAGCCTTCTAAGCTAATAAGATTTGCCTAGGTCAATCTTTTTTTCGTTTTGCCTTCGTTCATATAAATTCACACTTGAATGTTGCATTTAGTCCATATTTATTCTTAAACATTAGTGGCCTATATCGATACATTAAATTTACACCACAACCCTGTGCAGTTAGTTAGGGCTTTTGGGACAAGTTTGCGGGTAATTTTTATGTTTGTTGCGTAATCTGGTTGGCTATTTCGCGATAACTTAGCCGATTATCGTTAAACGCGTTTTTATGGTACGACACTCACTAGAGCAATGAATTTTGATGAATGCGCTGAAGCTGAAGTATTTACTACAACATTTTAATTAATGGGGACGTTATTTAACTTTACACTGCTTTGTTCCCAAAGTAAGTAGCTTGAGAACTTGTGTTATGGATATGAGCAACAATGAAGATACTATAAACACCCAGACCCATGAAAACATAGAAAAAACGTTTCCCACATTTATTTATTTATTTAAGCATTATGGCACAACAAAACTATATACAAAAGGTGGACTAAACGCCGTAGGGCATTCTCTACCAGTCATACCTTTGGGCTAAGCAGGAATGATTAATTAGTTCTTGATTATGCATCCCGTCTGTGCATCGAGCCCAGGATCTCAGAGATGGTGGCACCTTAAAACCAATGCGCACGCCACTACACAACGAAGCCATGATAAAAATCATCTGCCCATACGCGTTTACGGTGCTGTCTTTTTTCAGTCCTCATAAATAATGCATTTTGCATCGCCTCAAAACTGTTCGAGCCCCGAACATAACGTCAATCAATGTCCACTATGAAAGTTAAACGCATCATATGTACATGACTGCTCCTGTATATTTTAGCAGGGAAGAAAGAACCCCATGTCATCATGGGGACAAGTGAATGGGTGTTTTGGCGGAAAGTAATTTGTAAGAGAAAATTTTGGATACCTACCTCGGAATTACAAAACTTCAAAATTCCAAAGATAAAGTATGTTCAATTTCAAAATATAAAGCCTTACGACAGTCATGAAGAGTACATTAGCTTTTTGGTTCCTGGGACTAGCGCAGACATTGTCCTGACCGTTGTTTTTTTTTTTCAATTTTTTCTTCGTAAGAACCATCCCCGTAAAAGGAATATTAATAAAAAAAAAGAATTAGCCAAATTGGTCCAGGCATTCTTGAGTTATGCGCTAACCAACACATTTTGCTATTTATTCTTAAATTATAAATACGAGTAGGTTTGCTCTTGACTGAGGACTACACCCAGCGTGGCAAAGACTGAGTCGACAATGGAGCGAGCTCGCCTAGAAGATGCTTGTTCAGAATACGTTTAACAATTTATATCCTTTGAACCACTGCGCTCAAAAGTACAGGTCATCATTTAACCCTTTATATTCCATCGCATTATAACTCAAATGCACAAGCGAGGCCATAAAACGCAGCTCTTGGCCAGCGCGCTAGTTAGCACCGCAAATTCTAAGCGCTAATATTTTCGGCGCGTTTCGGCGCATTCATTGCGGAACACCAGCCAGCGTAACACGAGCGAGCGAACGCGTTATTTGTCTGCTGGACAACCATTGTTACGCAGATAAAATATTTTACGGTTGAAGGTAAATATTTTACGGTTAAAGATCTATATTTCTCATAAGAATTTACAATTGTCTTACTGAGAAACATAGTTGTAGACAAGTGTCAATAGCCATCGCTTAAGATGAGCAAACGTAAAATAATGCTTGTACTATGGGGTATATAGAAAAGATCCTTAGTCGGGACTCAGTCGCTATGACGATCAGACGACCTTTCAAAGATCGCAGGATCACACTGGATGCAGACCGCTTGTGATCGGTCGATGTGGAAAACTGTGGGGAAGGCCTATGTTCAGCAGTGGACGTCATTTGGCTGATAAAGATGATGATGATGAAATACTATGATGTGCTAACTTGCGTTCACGTGTGAATAAAATATTTTAATTTTGTAATTAGAAGTGAAGGCTTGGCGGTGAACGAATTAACACGTTACGGCTTCTGTGACTTATATTAAGGGACTTGAAGTACGGATATATCATATCAATGTTTCGTCTTGTCACTAGAATTCAGTAAACTTCCCAGGAATTATCGCGTCAGTTCAAACGTAGGATTTTACCTTTAAACCATTAAGAAATTATTTTTTTGAACTAAATACCGAAATACCAATTTGTATTCATTTAACTTCCAAATCAACGAAAGTTAAAACAATATTTTCCCCCCTTTTTGAAAACCTCACTATATCTAAAAATAAAATTGGGATATCAGTACATGTTACTAAACATATTATGTGTTCAAGTTAAAGTTAAAAAATAAATACCTCTAAATTTTAAAAATTCTTTTCAAATAATTGACGCCCATTTGATTTTTAGATTTACTCAAAAAGTAGTGGTGTATATTTAGATAGCATATAAGTATGTTTTACACATTATAAAAATCTCTGCCTACACCTTTATATTCCACTGTGTCAAAGAAAATATTAGGTACGTCAGCAAAATCATTTTAAATACGGTTCTCCGTGTTTGACATGACAAAAAATGAGATAAAGCATAACAACACTAAAAAGCATATTCCATTACACTTTAAAAACATCGTGTTATCCCAAAAGGTTGCTTCAAAAACTGCTTTACATCGTACAAGACAAGATGTGAAGAGTTGTCTATGATCCATATTATGACCGTTTACGGACTCCGGACGAAAAGTACCCCGTTAACCCTCCAATGCCCGATCCCAAACACCACTTTATTTTCCAGGCTTAAGGTTTGACATTGCGTGACAAGGAAAAAAAATTATAACTGCACAATTTTGAAGACATGTAGACCCTTGCAGGGTTCACATCCCATTTACATACTTTTGTGTTGTTATCGTCTTCATTGAATTTGAGAATGAGGCTTTATTCCCCGTTTTGGGCGCTAAACGAAATTTTTGAGTGAAAACCTTTGAAACTTAATACGTTCTTGATAAAACTAAAGATAATATCAGATAAATTGTCTTTAGAAATATCGACATTACTCTTGATAGCTAGATAGATCGTAAATACAGAAGTTATAGGTATAGGTCTCTAAAGCTACCTAGTAGCTGATAGTCTGTAAAATTTTTACAACGTAATATTTTTAAAATAGCGTTATTAAAAGTGTATGAGAAAAATGCAATCAAAAACAGGATGACACGACAATGATGAAACTAAGTTTGTTGTGTCAGTGACGTGTATTTAAGATACTACCTTATCAACATCCTTAAGACAAGATCAATTTCGATTGTTTTCTAAAACTGTCAGTTTCCCTCAACTTAAAATGCTTTTCACTGCCATAAAAATAAAATTCACCTCTTAACCCCTTCCCAACCCATCCACAACCACTGACAGCAGTCATTAGTCATTCACCGTCAAAGTTCCTTTTTCAAATTGCAAATTGAAATTCGAAGGTAACTCTTGCTAACCGTCATAAGTCGGGAAGCCTACGTCAGGTCTCCGTGACCTGGCTGAGTGAGTAATGGACTGTCGCTCCCAGAGACCGGTGTGACTGACTCATTGGCCTCCTGCAGCGAACGGGTTAATAGCTCGTGAATATGGAGATGTAATGTTCATTAGCCACTTGGGTTTAATGCTAATTGAATAGCATATTAGGGTTATGCTAAGCGTAACTGTGGAGTGGCTGTGATTTAGGTCAGGTTTGAAACAGAATACGTATCATCCGAATTTGTTCGACACCTGTTTAAATATTCAAACCACAATTTTCTTTAAAACTATCCCAATTACTCAAAAAAAATAGCAATTGAATAAAATGCGTTTGAGGAGTAAGTATTATTAATAAGAGGTAAAACGTTGAAGAATGACAAGTTTCGTAGGAACATTGCAATGGTGATTAAATAGGACAAAATTTGATTATATATATATATACTAATTTTGTCCTATTTAATCACCATTGCAATGTTCCTGATGATATATATATACCAATATACTAATGATAAAACTATATACTAATTTTTAATGCAAAAGTAACTCTGTCTGTCTGTTACTCAATCACGCCTAAACTATTGAACCAATTTGCATAAAATTTGGTATGGAGATATTTCGAAAATGGCGCATTCCCATGAGAAAATTTAACTGGGCCGATCGCTTTTTTTTACGCCTGAACTACTGAACAGATTTAAATTAAATTTGGTAAGGCGATAGTTTGACACTTAAGAAAGGACATGAGTTACTTTTAACCGCAGGAAAACAACGCAATCCCATTGGAAAAATAACTTACCGGGGAATCTGATCGCTTGCACTCCTAAATTACCAGAGATTTGAATTATATTAAGATAAATAGTTATAACGGGAAAACAACGCATTCCAAAAAAACTATCTAACGCGGATAAAGTCGCGGGTAAAAGCTAGTAACGTTTAAAAATCACTTGATCATCAAATCAAATCAAATGTCACGCGTAAAAAACATTATTGATTTTATACGATGCTTTAACATGTCTTTTTTTTTTCAACCCTAAGCCACGAAATATCTCAGACAAATAAGCAATCACATGCAACACTGAAGTTTGATTCATATCAAACCGTAAGTGTTGTTAACATGTCGTGTGCTGCGTCGGACCGTCCGGCGACCAAGTCGGCCGCCGGTCCATTTGTCAACCCGGCTCGGCCGAGTCAGCGGCCGCCTTATTCAGCCCGTGGTTTATAGTCGGCTCAACTCGGATTTTATCTTCCGGTAAAGCCGGTTTTGTATCTGATACGACGCCGTTTAACGTGTTAAATGGTCTCGATTAAATTGCGCTAAACGTATCATGAATGAAGAAGGAACTATAATAATACTTTGGAAGACTTATTCTTTGGTATATTTTAGGAATGTACTATGACATTATCATTTAAACGACCGTTTGGTGCAGTGGTCTACATATCGAACTTCTAAAACTAAGGGTCGCGGGTTCGATCATCGCACAGTACAAGCATATGTGTGCATGAACATGTGTGTTTGTACTGGTCTGGGTGTTTTCTATGTATAATATGTATATATTTACAAAAAAAAGTATGTAAGTATGTTTATCCGTTGTCTAGTACCCATAACACAAGCCTCGTAGCTTAAATTGGGACTAGAGAATTGGTGTGATTGTTGTGAAATATTTATTTTATTTATATTTTAAATGTGTAATGATTTTTACAAGATGTTATGATAACATTAGCATAATAAAAAAAAAGTTTAAAGATCAAATTTTAGTTGTTTAACCTGTCGTGTGTTTACGGAAACGCGCTTACAGACTGTTTTTTGATTCGAAACAACATTCGAGTCTTTGTTCTACACCTCCAACGAAGCCTGTTGGATTTGTATTAGGGTCTCTTACCCATTATGTCAACCTTAAATTACTTACCCAAGATTTTTACTTAAATATTAAATTTAAATATTCACATCATCAGCCTATATACGTCCCACTGCTGGGCACAGGCCTCACCTCAACTATGAGGTAGTGCGAGCCATACTCCAACACGCGGGCTCAGTGCGGATTGGTGACGGGGTGTGTGTAAGGTAAGTGACCAACCTTACTGTCAGATAATATTAAGCCGCCCGAGGGCCTCCGACCAGGCTTAACGACTGATATCTATCGATATTAACCGGGACCAACTGCTTAACGTGCCTTCCGAAGCACGGAGATGCTTGTAAATAGACGTCACTTGTATGGTGAGAATGGTCACCCATCCCAAACAATACCGTGCCGTAGGTTGCTTAACTTTTGGTATCACTACCAAAGTGCTGCAACCTCTGCGCTACAAGTACCTCAAATTAAATTTAAATATTAATCGATAAAAATTTAACGTGCACAAAATTGACCCAGAAACGCGGGCAGAAGCAAAATAAACTTAGCCCACTGCGCGAGGGCGGCGCCTTTGATCGCCGTCAGCCAGCCGTGTGACACGCTCCGGTGGGGTTATCTTTGTGCCGTTACCTCACCTGATTGAAATATTTACATCTTCACATTCTTTATACGCGCCTTCCCAAGCACGGAGATGCTTGTAAATAGACGTCACTTAAATGGTCAGAATGGTCACCCGTCCCAAACATGACCGCGTCTTTGGTTGCTTAACTTTAAATACACTGATTTAAATACCTTCATTGTATGTTACGTAGTATTATTACTCAGTGTTCCGAGATGGGGTCTATCAATAATTTAAATATTTGTAATCAATATTTTTATTTCTTAGTTGATATAAGGATAGGATAGACTCGAAATGGGAAAGTGATAGTGGCGCGGTTAGTGCAGCGCTTTGGTAAGCTTAAAAACATTCGGGTTTATAAACCATGGTGTTTAAAAAGTATAACTTATGCAGTTAATAAAATAATACTTAAAAATTTGTAGAAACCACATTCTAATTACACAAAAATACCAACGGTTTGTCACTCACCTTACAAACAACCCCTCCACCGCACTGCACTGAATCCGCGGTGGAGTATGGCTCGCCCCACCTTCTAGTTGAGGTGAAGCCTGTGCCCAGCAGTGGGACGTAAATAGGTTCATGTGATGAGATCAGAAATAGGGTAGGCAGACGAATTTCGTGATTCCGTCCGATTGTCTGGTAACCGAAACTTGCTACTACATAATCATCAATGTAGCTTAATTTGCAGGAATGCCTGAACTTAATCGAGGACCTACTTACCTTCTATAGAGAAAGGGAGGGCATACCTCGGACTTCTTGTGGACCAAGAAAACGATATCTGTCGCAAAAGCCAAAAATACTATGTTTCATTACCGTCGCTAATCTAATAATCATATTAATAATACATTGTGTCTTTTTAAGATTAAAAAAGCACTCCAATAAGAAGCGCATATAATATACCTATAAAAGAGTAAAAATGTCATATGAAAAGCCACTCGAAGCTAGCACCCGGGCGCGGCGTCGCGGCGTCGTAACTCAGAAATATGATCTTCCGAGTGACAGTCACGAGTTGTAAGTAAATTCACGTCTATTTTGGGAGCCGTGGTAAATGTTATTGGTGCCGTTTCGTTTTAGGAGTAGTTTCTTTTTGTAATAAACTAGCGTTCAAATTTGGGGTTGTGATGAATTAAATAAATACATATATATATAAATATATATTTTACGACAACATCACATACATTGATCTGCCTCCATGGTAAGTAGCTAAACCACTTGTGCTACAGATATCAAAATCAACAGTGATATTACAAATAAACTTTAAAAAAACACAAATAACACCCAGACCATTACAAACAGATATGTTTTTTTTTTTTTTTTTCATTTATTTTGGCATCAAACAGTCATATACAGAGACAGATGTATGTTTAAATTAAGATATAGTAACAGACCTTATAGTGCCTAAATGATGTAAGTATAAAAGATTACAATTGAATAAGCTAAGATAAACGGACGCTATCGATATAAAAAAAAATTAGAAAATGAACATTGAGATTAAACGTTGACGCATTTGAAGTGCTTACATTAAAGATCCTTAAACTGTAATACATACATAAAATTAATATTATAACTAAGATACACATATAATTTCTTTTAGTTTCCTTTTCAACATGCTATGGGGTATGTTATGTAAATCAATGTCAGTAAATTGTTTATTATAAACGTTGGTGGAGCGATAGAAAAATGTATTTGTAGTGTATATTTTTGTAAAATTAGGAGGAACAAAAGTAGGTAAAGAACGTGAGGGGCGGGCGCACTGGTAGACGAGCTGGACACGAGAACCGTATTTTATCAAGCAGCTCTGGCGAGTCAACCATGGAGTTCAAAATTTTGTGTAAATATAGAATGTCGAACATTTTACGACGGTCAGACAGACTTTGTAATTTGTGAGTTTTTAAAGAAGTTTCATAGGAATCGTCAGAATATGTTATGCGGTAATTTAAAGACTTAATAAATTTTTGTTGAATTTTTTCTATCCTATTGACATGTATTTTATATGACGGGTTCCACACAGTACTACAAAAATCTAAAATCGAGCGTACAAATGAAAAGTATAGAATTTTGAGTGTTTCAATTTTTTTGAAGGGTTGTGTTATTCTTAGAATAAATCCTAGTCTACGAAATGCAGCTCCAATAATGTAATCTATGTGATGATTGAAGGTCAATTCTGAATCCATGATGATTCCCAGATCCCTAATACTAGAAACCCTTTTCAAAACTTCACCATTTAATTCATAATTAAAACGTATGGGCTTCTTTTTACGTGTGTAGGTGATAACACTACACTTGTTAATGTTAAGAAACAACTGATTTAATGAGCAATACCTTTCCAGTGCAATGAGATCCAGTTGTAGTTGTGTACAATCATCTATTGAGTGTATTACCTTATATAATTTTGTGGCATCTGCATAAAGGAGATGATTGCTATGATTAAAGGTAAATCCTATATCATTGATATAAAGGGAAAACAGCAAGGGACCCAAATGGGATCCTTGAGGTACACCTGAGGGAACCGGCAGGAACTGCGAAGAAAAACCCTTTAAACAAACGGATTGACTCCTATTCCTAATGTAGGAATTAATCCATCTCAGTAGGCTGCCGTGTACACCGGCTCTAAAGAGCTTAGAAATTAGCATATCGTGATTAATTTTATCAAAAGCCTTGGAAAAGTCAGTGTACACGACATCGACCTGAGCGTTATCATTTAATGAGTGAGCTAAAAAATCGGTGAATACAAGCATATTAGAATCCACGCTGCGCTGTTTGAAAAAACCATGTTGATTGGTGGATATGACATTTTTTGCAGCTGATGAGATATCAGCGGTAACATTTTTTTCGAGAATCTTACCAAAAATGCATAGTTTAGAGATGGGTCTGTACTCGGTTATGAGGTTTTTATTTTTATTTTTGGGTATAGGGGTCATGAGAGACTGTTTCCACTTGCTCGGGAATACACCAGTAGAAATCGAGGTCTGAAAGATTAAGGTTATGGGAACGGCAAGTTCACTAGCGCATTCTCGAATAAAAATAGGAGGGATATTATCGAAGCCGGATCCCTTATTACAGTTGAGGTTTTTAAGCTCTTTTAAGACTCGAGAACAAGTAACACTTACAGTGCTGATGTCTAAAATGGAGTGTGAGTTGTCATAATCTGTTGCAAGAGTTTGAACGCTCTGACACTCTGAGGGCACAAATACGGATTGGAAATATTGGTTAAACGCGTCACAAATCTGATTCCCGTCCGATATTAGTTTTCCTTCATAGGACATTTTCGCCGGAACATCACCTCTTGTACTTTTAGATTTAACAAAGGACCAAAAAAGTTTAGGATCAGAATTTATGTTCTCCTCAGAGAGCGAGATAAACTTATTGTGACAGTATTCTAACATTTTTTTGAAGCGCTTTCTTAATAAAGAGAAGGTCTGATAATCACGCTGGTTACCGTATAATTTCCATCTTTTATGAAACTTTTTTTTTTCATTGTTTAATTTTATAAGAGGTGCAGTGTACCAAGGCGGATATTTATGTTTTGAGTTCATGTTACAACACGGAACGTACCTGCTTATGGCATCATCTAGTACATACATCTAGTAGTAAAATAAACTTACCATGGATTCAACATCTTGCATACCCTGAAAAGCATCACCCCAGTCAGTTGACTTCAGGACTTGTTTAATGGATGTATAATCGGCTTTATGAAATTGCCTTTTTTTAACGATAGGTAACTTAAGAGAATCGGCGACGTCTACATTAAGTATCAGTTCCAGAGACCTATGATGTGGATCTTCTGAAGTAAGTGGATTAGAGCACGATGATACTTGACATAAAGTATTACAAAAAATTAAATCTAACAACCTATTATTTATATTAAAATGATTATTGTACTGTGATAAGAATGATAAGTTAATGAAGTCTGCAGTGTGACATACTAGCTTATCGGTGCTTATTTGCAAATCCATACAGTTTTTGTCGTTATTAAAAGTCCAAACACCAAGCCGAACATTAAAATCGCCAAGTATTAAAAATAAATCATCTGGATTACTGGAAATGAATTCGGTTATTCTATCATAAAATGACGATAAGAATGATTCATGTGTAGCACCTTGAACAATATAGGTACAAACTACATGCATATTACGATACGATCGCGTCTGGTTCGCTCCAGGCCCGGAGCGCGCGCGCAGCGGCAGCGAGATCCACACCTCGTCGGCGGGCGGCGGCGCACACATGTCTAATCGGTGCCACGGACGTAAGGCCCGACGCACGGCGATCATAGCCCCGCCGCCGCGCTCGGAGCCACTCGCGGCTGCATTGCGGTCGCATCTAAATACTTCGTACCTATCGTCAAAGTATTCGGAGTCGTTAAAATGTTCATTTAGCCAGGATTCGGTTATGCATATTAAGTCGTAGTTGTTACACAGAACGTTTTTCAGGAATGAGTGTGATTTTGTGCGTAAACCCCTTACGTTTTGATAATAAATAGAAAGATTTTCGTTATCGAATTTTAACAGTAATATCAATTATTTTAACTAATTTAGAGTCGAATCCACCAACATTACATACATACAACAAATAAAACAGTGTATATGCATTATAACTACAATAGGTTTTGTAAATAAAATCAAAATTCGGTACATAACAGTAGTTGTCTGAGCGGGAATCATAATAATTAATATGCGTAGCTACAGAAAATGCATAATGGCTTTTACAGTGACGAGTCAACATGACGATAATTACTAAAAAAATTAATGTAAATAGTCATTTTATCTTTAAGAGATCACTTTCTTTTGAAATGAGCATATGTTCATGCGCAGTCACACAAATGTTACACAGTGTAGGTCCAACACAAAAGTAAAAATAGAATTTATAAAGTGAAACAGTTCTTACCAAATTAACAAAATCAAGGTAGAGTATGCGCATGTGTGTATGTAAGTACGTGTGTTTTATTTATTCATCTTACAAAAAGCAGACAAAAGTTTGAGAGGCTTTCTAGACATTCACAAACAAAACAAATTTGTGTCTTCCTTTGATCTATGGTAATTTGTTTCATTCGTACTTCGAGTTTGCAACTACCCACTTTTTGTGATCCGCTCTAATGTTCGTTAGCATAACTCGCGATTGTTAATTCTTGCTTGCAGCCTATGGTTTGTTAAAATTTAGAGGAGTGCTTAAGAGAACGGTTCTGAAGTTATTCGTTTAAACTAGACTTTACTAGAATATAAGCCTTTGGATCAGCTGTGTCTGTAAGAAGATAATGAAAATGAAAAGAAATGAAAATGATATTTATTCAAAAACACACTTATATGTAAACAATATTTGATCTGGCCTCGTGTAAGGTTTCCCTGTGCTACGAGAGACAGGCTCCTCTTCAAAATAATCTAAACCATTTTTTTTTTAATGTTAGCTTATATTAGGCCGGTTCATATGTATTGATTCTACCGATAATTATTATCTGTATATAGAAAAATCAGCCCATTGTCTGTTGTTAACCAGACATGACAGGTTGTCAAATGTTATATGTGCATGTCGTGGCAGTCACCAATGAGTATTAATTAATATGTGGTGTATGCTTTGTTGGTTATTCTAATAAAATCAAATTAAATAAAATATCTCATTTTTTTATCTGGACTCTTGAACTAGTAAAATTTGTTAGAAGCAATGGTTCAGCTATGCTATTTAAATCTTTTTTATTCATTTCAATTTTGAGTAGATGTCTAAAAACAAAATATTGGAACGTGTGAATTAATATTAGGTTTAAATAAAATGCAAATAAATCGCGAAAGTGTGTTATTTCAATAAAATTATTTATTTTATCGATTTCATCGTGGACCATGTTAAATTTCTCCAAAAACATAATAACATTGATCCACGAAATCCCAGCGCAATCCGATCCTCAGAAAGGGAATCACATATTTTATAATATCGAATGGATTTTTCATCGGGAACGCTATAAATAAACGTTTTCCTCGGCCTAGAGTTCCCTGAGGATGGCTCGGTGGATCCCGAGACGAATTTGCATTTTCCCTTTTTTGAAACCCTTGAAATTGTGAATGCCCCGTGAGCTGAGCGAAGCGAGCTAAGGGAGCGAAGGGGCGATCGCTTGTAAAACATGTTATGCGAAACTTTATTTTTACAAAGATTGCTTACGGTTAGTGCGTTGAATACAGTATAATTTTATGGTGATATAACTTGTGATGTTACACGCTACGCATTCAAATTTTTCGACATAAAGGGAACATGGTTAGTGTCTTGTTGCTGTCTACTTAAGTTGTTTGTTTGGGCAATTTATTATTCTTGTACAATACAACAATGAAATATCTACTTTTACACAGGTTTTTTACCCATAATATTTTGATATTGCTGTTGTCAGGACAAAAAAGGCTACATCGTCAATACAAGGTCGAGCCAAAATTGTTCCAAAACAGCTCGGAGTCGGGAAGTTGGCGGTGTTACACCCCCGTGCCTCGGAAAGCACGTTAAGCCGTCATCTCTCTCCGGTCATGTCGGATTGCCGTCTCACCGAACTTTGAGAGTGATGGAACAGTGAGTGCCTGAACCTGTGTATTGCGCTCACACTTGTGCACTATGATATCTCCTGCTCAGTTGGCTGATCTCTGTTGAGATTGGCGGCCGTGGTCGAAATTGGCCAGGAGGAATATATATAATAATGAATTCAATATTTACAGAAATAAAACAGTTATCCGCGTCAATAAAAAATTGACCTTGAAAATTTATCGTCTTACTCTAAATAACAAGATGAAAACCCAAAGTGAGTTTCAACAAAAGTCTGAGCGTTGGGATCAAAGGGTGTCATTTCTCACGCTGGCGTCATAATGGCTAATCCTTCTATAAAGGCATCAGACCCAGAGAATGACTGATGACTTCTCTGAAGGGTTCAAGACATTTACACCGCACGACTGAAGTCGGAAAGCTGTCGTGGGCCTAGGTATTTTACTTATTCAAATACAAATTCAAATCATTTATTGCATGTCACATTACATCAAGTTGGTATAAAAGTTTAAGTGATATTGGTACATGTGACGCCCTGCACAGGGCATAGCAACATTTGTGGGCTAACTTACTATCGCATTATTATTGTAATCATCGCACTAGTCCAAACACATAAAATATATTTTGACATAATATTTGCATACTTATAATTATATTTCAAATTAAACATTTACCTAAGTCATCATAATATCAGAATCAAAATAATAAATTTTATTTTAGTTATAGTGAGATAAAAGAACACAAAAATACACTAGTTCTAAGCTGTAAGTGTTGAAGCCTTGCCTAAGACGGTTTTTTTAAGTAAAACATGATTCGAGTGAAACAACTTTGTAAAGACACATTTCAAATTGAGGATATCTTAGGATTAGAGAGAATAAGAGCAATTAAAATTAGGAACTAGCATGATATCCTATGATAATACCTAACGGTACAGTTCAGGGTGATGTCTTGTTTCAAGTGAGTGTCAAATATTCCGCCTGAAAATTATTTTTGCATGCAAGTGTAAAAATAAAAAAAAACCTAAATTTATATGTGTACGGAACCGACTGTAAGCTTGTTAGACTATGACTTTGCTACTTAGTCAGTTTTTTATGGCAAGTATGGCGTGTTCTAAAAGAAAATGTTTTTTTTTTAGATTTAATAATGCACGATCAAAAATCGTATCGCAACATACAAACACTCTATATTATTGTGACAAACACGCCGAGTAAGTGAGTTCCTATGTCACTCTTGCCTTAAGCTTTTTATGGGCACAATAACACCCATACGAGTTGAGAAAGGGTTATTCCACGGAAGTGCCATTTAGGTCCTAGAAACGTTAGCCGGGATATAAATGGTCTATACATGAAAAAAGGTCCTGCTTATTTTCTGGATAAATTGGAAAATATTGCTCTTGATATTCTCTATTGCCTATATTTTTGCCTTATCATAGAAACAAATGTGTCTAAATTAACGTAAATTGATAGAAAAAGTCCATGGTACATGTTTGCATCGTACATGGAAATTGCCCAACCTCGGAGCGGCGTCAGCGACCCACATACAGCGGCTGACCGATGGACCCTCAACGAGCACCGACGGCACACATCTACACATCTTCACTTGTTTACAATCAATCACTTTATTATAAATGCAACTTCATATGCATTAATAAGATCTGCTCAACCTCGGCCATAGCGATTGGCAAGAACTGTAGCAAGCCCGAGATGCATGGCGTGATCTGGTGTCGGAGGCCAAGACTCACTTTGGGTCGCTGAGTCACCCTAGTAAGTAAGTAGTAACAGATATCAACCGTCAGTGTTAGAGCGGCATACAACGGGTTTGTCTCTTACTATAACTTTCTCTCTCAAGTCGCTATCACTCAACACATCTCAAAATTGTAGACACATCCGACATCTATAGAACATTCTTCTGTCAACTGTTTTTACACAGCCAAAATGGTGGGTAAAACCTCACAGCAATATATTTCATACATTTCATACACCAACAAGAAACATCATGGCATGGTATCATTTACGATTAGAGACCGAAAGTAATGTATTTTTTTAAATCACTTAAAAGTACTATAAGACTTATATCAAACCCTCAACGATCAAGGGAACGATATCGACGACGTTACAATAAAAAACTAAAATTTAAAAAAAACCCCTGTACATGAGCCAACAAAAGCTAGTAAGCTTTCTATGACTAGATAGATTTTCACCAGATATAGCTATAAACCACCGTGATTAAATTTTCTTTTGAGATGAGAAAAAAAACGCGTTGAAATGGGTCCATCCATTCAGAAGCTACGATGATACAGACACATACAAGAACACAAATACATTTACACAAACAAACAGAATAGGTGACAAACTTATAACACCTTTCTTACATCATGGGTTCAAAATAACCATTGTAGTGGCTCAAAGGATAGCTAGGTAGTTTTTAAGGCAAGGAACGCATATTAAAATTATATGCGTAGCTTTACGTCTGTATTTTTTTAAATCAATAATTTTCAACCCTAATCGTGCTAATAATACTGTTATCACATTGTTACAACAGGCATCATACTAACCGGATCGTCCCAGCTCTCCAATCGCCTCAGCAAATTGGGACACTTAGCAAAGATGGGCCGAATGAGCCTCTCACGCTCTATTAAGTGGGATCAGGTGCCCTATTCTGAATAGTTTTGTAGGTTAACGCTCAAAATCATGTGGACATTTTTTGTTTTCCTAAATTGTTAACCCCAAGCATGTCACCATTTATTTTGTATGCTAGAAATAGACTGTAAACCGCCTGGCGGCAACCTTGACAGACAGCAGTTTATTTATCGCCACAAAGCGAATTTTAATTCATTTGTGTTGAGGGTACCGACCCACCATCTAGCCACCTTCATGAAGGAAGATTTCTGGGCGTCGTGTTTCGGAAGTTCCGAGAACGGCTGCTATTCGACACCGCGCGCTACGCATCTGTTCGCTGACGCGTGTGATTTGTGTTAATGTTTTAATTATATTGTTAATTTGTTATTATGTGTATGTATGTTAGTCTGTAAGGTACTTATAATATGGGCCTGTATTTTTTTTAAATCTGTTGCCTGAATTAAAGGAATTATTATTTATTTTATTAAAAACCTTTATTGCACAAGAAATGTACAAAAGGTGGGCTTAATAAATAATAAAAGCATTTTTTGAGAGTCAACCTCAAGGTCACAAGAATGCACAAAGAAGGAAATGGATGCAGTGAAAATTAAAAAGAATGGTAAATTGTGGTTAATAACGCAAAAATAAATAAATAAAACTGAATATTAATTATTATTATTGAGCAGCAATAATCAATTGATATCGATGTTAGAGGTTCGGAAGGCTTTTCTTCAGCAGTGGAAGTGAAGGTTGATAAAAAAGTAAATGTTGTAAAGTAAAAGCTGATAACCCTAGTTGGGTTTTAGGTGGCCCAGAAATTGTTTGCCTATCTTCAATATATAACCTCTGCTATTACTTAGCTAGTATAATTTGTGTACTGAATCAGTCACAATTCATTTAAAAATATCAAATTTGAATATGAAACCCAGAATCAGGCCGCTAAGAACCCACCCTGAACCCTGGCCGAATGCCAGCGCCTTTTACTCGTTTCGATTTCTTCCCGGATGCATTCGAGTGATATCACCATGACCCGCCCGTTTCGGGACGATGAAACGGGACAGCCCGCGGAGCTTATCGCTTTGTATTTGTAAAATATTAACTCCATTAATATTTTTGCAGTAGAAAAACTCAACTGTCTGAGGCGAGAATCGAACCCGCGTCCGTCCAATCTAGCACGGTTGCCTGTACCACTCGGCCACCCAGACATTGGTAATGACTTGAAATATGCTACTGTTTTTCTAACGCGTAGGAATAGAATACGTACTTTTTTTGGAATGGAAATTTGAATCCATATCGTTTCTTTTTTTGACTGATGATGACCACTGATGTTGCAAAGTAGTAATTCTATAGGAGATAGTACCCTGCGTACGCATAGGACCCCAAATTCCGAAGAAGAATACACTGGTAGATTATGTTAAATTAAATTCAACAAGATCTGTACAGAAAATTGTTAATACATCCAATGCAAGTTATTTCTGTAACGTGAGTAATAAAAACTGCAAGGATCACTTTTTCTTTCGGAGGCTCTTTTATTCGGAGAGCAAGATAAGCATCTAAGCCGTTGGTCCTGCGCCTGATCTCTCTCCGGTCATGTCGGATTGCCGTCTCACCGAACTTTGAGAGTGATGGAACAGTGAGTGCGCCAGTGTATTGCGCTCACACTTGTGCACTATAATATCTCCTGCGTAGTGTGCTGGTCTGTGTTGAGGTTGGCCACCGAGGTAGAAATCGGCCAGGAGGAGAATTTGGAGAATATTGTAGGTCCCCTCATCTTCCCACCAAAACGTCAAAAATATTGTATGTGATAACTAACAGCTGCTGTAACATGATTGAAATGGCCGAAAACAAAAGAAAACAGAACAAAAGCACACCCCACAGGAATCCAGGACATGTTTGTTCTGCGCTAATCCGTTAAACAATTCACCCATTTGTCAGGACAAACAAACACACAGATTGACTTTTCAGTACGAGACCGTGTTGACAACATTTCCTCCATTAGTTGTGTAAATATACGAGTTGTAATGTGTACCACCATTATTAAGACACGTTGTTTTTTTTTATTTTAGGTTTGCTCTTAAATAATTAAATAAATATTTCACAACAATCACACCAATTCTCTCTAGTCCCAAATTAAGCTACGAGGCTTGTGTTATGGGTATTAGAAAACGGATAAACATACTTAAATACTTTTTTTTGTAAATAAATACATATTATACATAGAAAACATCCAGACCAGAACACACATGTTCATGCACACATATGCTTGTACTGTGCGGGGATCGAACCCGCGACCCTTAGTCCGATATGTGGACCACTCCACCAAGCGGTCGTCGTCAAAAACTCTCATAATTAATTATTAGCTCAGAGTTTTATTCAATAACAGCCCACTGTACAATGACATCATATTCAAAAGCAATCATCGAGAATAGGGGCAAACAATGGCGAATTTAAATTGGCATGGCCCCCAGTGGTGGACCGAGAAAACAAGAAATGAAGAGAATATGTAGATGTAACTTAGGAACGCCTAAGGCGATGTGTAGTCCAGGAGATAACACTTGTGAGCTTAAGGAAGCTCGTAACAAAATGTGCCAGTGTTTTATTTAAGGTGTAACTTACCACGGTTGAATAATACGTAGGAACGTTAGTCGATTGGAAATCATGTTATGGGAACGTACCTGCAAAAGAAAATAAATCGGTTATGGGATATTTTTTAAATATAAATAAACATCAACATCACATACATTGATCTGACTCCGTGATAAGTAGCTTAAGCACTTGTGTTACAGATATCAGAATCAACAGTGGTATTACAAGTAAACTTAAATAAATACATATAACACACAGACCAGTACAAACAGAGAAGTTCATGTACACAAATGTTTGTACAGTGCGGGGATCGAACCCGCGACCTCTTGGTTAACAGTCAACTTCTTAACCATTATAACAAAGTTGTCGTCAATTTATAAATATCATAATCAACATAAACATAATCATAATCTTATATTTCTCTGCAATAAATAGGGTTTACATAAAGTTTTGTATCGATACTAGCTAGTGACATGTTAAAGTATAAAACTTTCATGTTATCTTTGATATTTTGTAGAAAAATGTACCACACAAGGTAGTTGGTAGGTATAAATACAGATCTTACTTAAGGTCTTATTACAGAACTCTATTTTCATTCCTTGGTTGCATTATGAAACTTAAAAAAAAAAACTTATTAATTCCTATAAATTGAAGTGCAGCGCAGTGCCTTTTATAAGCTGTCTCCCTGCCTACTGAGTCAATAAATAGGCGTATTTTCGTGTGTTTTGTCTGCAAATTGAATGGGTAAATTGGCGCAGCTCGCGAATTCCTAGCCAGCGAATGTCTACACCAAATTACTTATTGTTGTGAGCTCTTGACGTGAGAAATTCCACAGAGCATTTATGTACCGTTATGAGAACTATTTAAGACACTGAAATGCGAATTTTCAAACGTTTGTACGTAAAATGTAAAAGCGGGCCTATTACTAAGCCCAGTCTGTCTGTCTTTCTTTAATTTTTTTTTTTACAGAAAATGTAATTTTTATTAAGTTACTTTATTTTGTTAGCATTAATAATGCAATTAGTTTGCAATGTGTAGTTAAAGAAAAACCACACTTAAAGAAAAATGGATTGCCACAGGCGAGACTTAGAAGACAATTGCGAGAGGTGCGGGCTTAATAACTCTTCATTCCAAATTTAAGAATGGTTCAATAGAATACGGTAGTTGACACCACCAATCGTTGACGTACTTTTTATCAACTGTCAAAACGCTTTTCTTCATAGAGCTTGTATGGGAATAACACACTTTGACGTCACCGCGTGCAATGCCGACTGAGTGACTAATTATCATTTGAATTCCAATTAAAAATCAAATAATACGAACTGCAGAAAAATATTAGTGTAAAGGCATCTGAAATTATGAATTATTTTAGAGAAAATCAGTTTTTGAATATTTCTTTCATAGTGGAAACAAGCCTATTCGTTCCATAAAAACTCAAAAAAACGTTTAGAGATTTAGGATTCAGAATCTTGTGTTAAATAGTTATATTATTTATCGTGTATAATACTTTTTAAACCTTTTTAAGCCTAGTAACAAGTAGGTACACACACCTCAAACTAATCACTGCGTTATCTTATGCTTACTTATTAAGAGTGATTTTGCAACGAAAATAAGTAGCTTGATACGGCGTCGTCTATAGAACACAGTCAGGTCACAAAAACATTTCTCCACATTAGCTTTTTCCCTTACTCCGTAAATGCCCTGACTAACGCCACCCGACCACATTGCCCGTGGCGCGAAACGAGCAAAACCCTTAGCCATTCTTCATGCGGTCGTTGACCCGCGCGATAACAAGATGCTCGAGATTATAAACGGACTTTTTAGCTTTCCAGGGTCCAGGACCCTTGTAGTTATGACCTTTCGAAATAATATGATTGCGAATTTCCTTAAGGAAATGACCATCAGGGTGGAAAAGTGTCGAATGGGAGATCATTTACCTTCAGAATAGATTACAGATGACTTTATATAGGACGCAAGCCTCAGATAATATTTTTGCAGTCGAAAGAATCAACTGTGTGAGGCGGAGATCGAACCCGCGACCATGGGAATCCGGTCCATTTGCTTAAACCGCTCGGCCACCCAGACATACTGAGTATACGATGGAGCGAGCTCACCTAGAAGATGCCAGCTTTGAAGATTCCTAGGTTGTAATTGCAGGTAAACACTGACGCAGGTAGTGAATTCCACTCTTTTGCAGTGCGCATCAGGAATGTAGATGAGAAGCGCTTGGTTCGTATCAGTGGTACGTGGACACGGTACGGATGGTGTCCCGCGTTACGTCTGGTGGTCCGATGGCAAAAAGTGACCCGACTGATGCCACAGATAGACACACAAAAACACATGCACACAAACAGATTGGGAGTCATACTTTAACAACCCTCTTTTTCGTGGTGGTCAAAAATAGCTTGTACTAAGTCTGAGTCCTTATCGGTCGTTCGCTGACCCCAACGAGATAACAACTTGTAAGATGACCCACGGCCTTGACATTTGAGAGGGTCGTTCCTGAAAAGGAGGCTACATTTATAAGTACTAGCTTTGAAAGATTTTCCGGAGGTGACGAAAGGTTGTAGAAATGGGAACAGACCTCTGTTCTCGCATGTATTTGTAGTTTCAGTTTTTTTATAAACATATTTGCTTGTAGGTAGATTTTCTTTTAATAGATGGTAAATTGAGCCTAAAGGCTTCGAATTATGGACAACTCGCCACTATACCCAGTGGTTCAGATATAAAAATCTATGCTTTTATTAACAACGTTAACATTTCAATTTTCAGCTTAGATAGTTCTCGTTGAGATAGCAAACGACTGAAAATAAACAGAAATCAAAAACCTGAAGTTTCTTAGGCAAGTAAACAATTTATTTTATTTCCGTGCGCTTTAAACGTTCGACGTACAAAAGTTAAACGAAATCGTGTTCAAGTGAAAAAAAAGCGCTCGAATTTCTAGGGCCGTCCACTAGCTCATTAGCTAATTGAATTGGGCCCTCGTTCGTTTCGTAATAATTTAAGGTTATAAAATTCAAGCCAGGGTTGTCTACGGAACCATTAAATGGAGACATTTGAATGGTTTTATGAGCGTCATCAACAAAATTCAAGACTAAGACATTAATTTAGTGTTACTCGTTTTATTAGGATTGATTTTCACGGAGCAAGCAACAAGGATTCACTTATAAAGCTGAAAAAGAAGATTATTTTGCTTTAAATTTCCACTTAGCGATGCCAACGCTTTCAGCTTTAGTCATGGACTTCCGCAAAGTAACGCCTGATTCCATCAACTATATTCACTCATAAATTCGGTACTCAAATTTTAGGTACAAGACATTTTTGAATCTCGAAACATGTTTTAAACGAAAAATGTTGAAGCATTTAAGCTTTCAACTATATCACTAGAATGCGTTACATCGATTTAAATTTAAAACCAATATACTTTCGTATATTTCTAATCAAAATCATTGCATTGAAAGCCCTGAAAATTCGGCAAACATTCTGAAAAGGCCTTTTTACGTTCTTTCAGCATGTAAAAAGCACACGCAACGGGCAGACTGGAGGCTCTATTGATAAACACAAAACGAACTTTAGGGCGCTTTGGCGGCAAGCGATTTTTTCATTAGTAAAGTGAGCCTTCAACGAATTGCCAGGTACCGACAGCATTTGACTTTCAGACGCTTATGCAGTTGTTACAGGTGCAATTTTTCAACAATAATGTTTACAAAACTGTGTAGGCGCTTTGTATACCGTACTTCGAGTATTGATTAGGGTACAACATTAAATATTCTCGTGTTCTCAGAGTGATGGGTGATTGACTGTACAAATATGATTTATTACTTGAAATTAGTTGACAACAACTGATTAATTATAGCTAAGCAAAATAATGCTTGCATTGTTTTCAAATCAATAGAAGTTATGAAAGGTAAAACTTTTTTTTCTTTAAGTCATACAGCTATTTAACAATGTCAAACCAAAAGTGTTATGTATTTTTTTTTTCAAAAAATTATAATTAATTTGTTAAACCTTTCACATGTTCAAATTTCATGGTTTTGAAAATACGTCCATTAAGTAATTCAAAGAGATTACAAACATTTCCTCCTTAGGGCTAAGTTTTTAATAGTCACATAATTAGCTATCGGATAGATAAATATTAACTGACTGAATTTATGATGACATTCGGTTTGACCTTCTACATAATCAACTTTAATATTGATCACAATTATATAAATAGATAGAGTAGTAGAGACATTTCAATCATTATTTGATAATACTTTTTGCAATATCAATCTATCTTCCGCTAGCCCTAACATTTTTCGGATCTTTGCCATTTCCTTTAAATATGAATTTCCGTTTTCAGTTTCACGTTTCAGCAGCCGGATGCCCGTTTACCTGTATGAGGAATATGTTCACTTCTCGTCCAAGTTTGTATACCCTTCTCGGGCATTGATATTTCAGATTTGTCAATATTCCATTCATGTTAATCGAACTACGTGACACATAGAAACAAGGAATATTTTTTGTGGCTGTTTTTATTATTATTTTACCTTCGATATTTATCCAAAGAACACAAACAGAGTATTTATTTTAGCTTTTTTAAACAACGAAACTATGTACAAAAGGTGGACTTAACGCGTAGGGCATTCCTACTGGTCGTAACTTGGGGCTAAGCAGAAATGATTAGTGGGCGGTGCGACACAATAAACATTTAACAAAAAAAAATAAAAAATAATATGACACATGAGATTAAATATTAAATAAACTACAACCCTTATAATATAAAAAATATTAAGAACTAAACTTAAGCTATATTGTGATCCTAAAAGTACTCCTAGCGTATTAAATATTATTTTTGATAGTGTAGTTGAAACTTGAGCGTTATTTTTATCTGACTTAATAATCAAGCGTTAAATTAATTATTATACCTAATAAATTTAGCAAGGTCATATTCTTAACCTATTATCCTATTCTTAATAAAAGCAGAATCATACTAGAATATCATTTAAGCTAGCGTTCATAGTGCGATAAAAATCAAAGATGGCTGACATACGTAAGAAAGTCAAACTTAATATCATCTTAATTGCGTCGGATTTTTTACAGTCGTCAGTCAAAAGTTTACTGTTATCATACCGTTCTAATATAATTATCTATTGTGTCTGGTTCACCGTGAATTGACGAATAACCGTTAGCTCAACCGCATACCCACGTGTAGTTTATTTAGACCAAAACCAAATGAAACATTGGTCACTCTAATAAATAACTGTACTTCCGTAAACATACGAGTGGCGGGTCCGAGCTCATAAATCCAAAGCGCAACTTCCAACGGCGAGAAATTATAAAAGCGGCAGTCTTAAATCGTCCCAACAAACCGTTTTCACATCTCACGGGCAATAAATATGTAACTGACTGTTTTCACTTGTGGGGCTATGAAATAAGCAGTATTTCACAGTTGACTGCCTCGTTGGTGTAGTGGCAAAGTTTCTGCCTTACATCCGAGAGGTCCTGGGTTCGAATCCCAGGTCGAGCCAGAATAGTTTCTGAGATTTACTGTCATGAATTTCTCAAAAACAGCTCGGAGTCGAGAAGTTGGTAGTGTTACACCCCCGTGCCTCGGAAAGCACGTTAAGCCTCCTCCTGCTCCTGCGCCTGAACTCTCTCCGGTCATGTCGGGTTGCCGTCTCACCGAACTTTTAAGAGTGATGGAACAGTGAGTGCACCTGTGTATTGCGCTCAAACTTGTGCACTGCAATATCTTCTGCGCAGTTGGCTGATCGCTGTTAAGATTGGTCGCCGTTGTCGATATCGGCCAGGAGCACTATTACTTTCATATTATTTCGCAGTGAGTTCCGCATTTCATCATTCTCACTGACATCATCGATCATGAATTTAAGTTTTAAGACTATATGATATTATCTAATGCGAAGTACACTGATCCCGCACGCGTCCAGTCGTATGTATATCTGTAGAAAAATAAAGAGGATTCTTGATTGCTATCATAAATTATATTAGATTTTATTTTGGAGAGCGAATAGAAGTAACTAGGCATCTAGAGGCTGTGTAAAAAACCGATCAATTTTCAGCCAGAGTAGACTCGTAAAATGTATCATTAAGCAATGTAAGATAAAACTCTTGAAACATAACCACATATTTTTAAAGCGTTTATAGAATAGAATAGAATTTTTGACTTATTCAAAATAACAAATTAAGGTTATAACGGAGTGTGTATGTTTGCATTTACAAGTGGCTGACCAAGTTTTTTGGGTATCCATTAAAAAGATTTTAACGCGGTGTAAAAAGGAGGCAACAGATTGACAGTCACTTATCATATATCATATCTTACAAATTGGAATAATCCCTTAAACCCGTACGAATACAGTAAAAACGCGTTTTCTATCCCTAAAATTATGATGTACATTTGCACCGACTAAAGAGGAGTTACCAAACTGTCCCGCTGTTTTCGTGTCCCGCCACTTGCGTCGCCGCAGTCGATATTTCTCTTACGCTCGGGTTATCGGGACGTTTTACTGTACCGTCTGAGCAGGTACAAAGCAGATCGATGATAAGTGGGGACTGACACCCTTTGTGTTATATTGGGACTTGGGACACTACGATAAATGTGTGTGGCGATGTGTAGCCTGCAAAAGGTAAAAAAATATCGCGTGGCGGAATAACAGTCAAGGAAGCCACACTGTTGTATATATTATATATACATATTTATATATAATAGACAGGAGGGGTGAGCACGAAACAACTATCGAAGCTATTACCTATCGTTAACTTGTCAATTTGTATGGGAAAAATGACACTATCTGACTTTTGGACAACACAAATACGTTAGTATAATGTTCCTGCTCAACGTTTGCTTGTTTTGGGTGTTAAGAAAAAGTAAAAGACTAATCCAGCACACATTTTAATCTGATGTTTTTGCGGGAAACGTTCTTAAATGTTACTTCAATCATAGTGTGCGTCGACCTTTACTCTAGCATAACAGTACACATCACACCACTCCGTGGTAAGTACGAGTAGCTTAAGCACTTGTGTTACAGAATCAACAGTGGTATTACAAATAAACTTAAATAAATACATATAACACCCAGACCAGTACAAACAGACATGTTCATGCACACAAATGTTTGTATAGTGCGGAGATCGAACCCGTGACCTATTGGTTAATAGTCAACTTCTTGACCATTACACCAAAGTGGTCGTCGACAAGTATGTCAAGTCACTCTTTCATAGTTTATGTTATCAAAATTGAAAAAAATATTTTGTAGGTTTGTAGCCTGTTGATGTGATGAAACTTCAATAACAATTGTATTCAAAGCGCAAAAGCTCACCTGATATTCAAATCCAGTTGACGACTCCATTGTACGAGACTACAGAATTACGTCCGCCGGGAGTCGAACCTGTCGCCTCGCCGAAAACTAACAGAGACAATCAGCGACTTTCGAACAATTTGAATGCGCGCCGTGGGTTTTATGGAATGATTACAGAGTATTGTGGTGCGTTAGTTTTAGATGGAGTTATTGTGCCGGAGCTATTTTTGGCGCAGTGGTTGCAGCGCTTTGGTAGTGATACTTAAAGTTAAGCAACCTCGGGCGCGGTCATGTTTGGGATGGGTGACCACTCTGACCATTTAAGTGACGTCTATTTACAAGCATATCCGTGCTTCGGAAGGCACGTTAAGCTGATGGTCCCGGTTAATATCGATAGATATTAGTCGTTAAGCCTGGTCAGAGGCCCTCGGGCGGCTTAATAACATCTGACAGTAAGGTTGGACACTTACCTTACAAATACCCCTCCACCAATCCGCACTGAAACCGCGTGGTGGAGTATGGCTCGGACCACCTCATAGTTGAGGTGAGGCCTGTGCCCAGCAGTGGGACGTATATAGGCTGATGAGATGAGAGATGAGCTATTTTTCATTGCACAGTTTGGTATTATACCAAAATTCATATTTATACCAAATTTCTGTGTTTATCCTAGAAAAATGATGATATGAATTGAAAACTGTCTGGATGCAGTTGTAGAAGTTTTTGTTGGGAAGTGTATGGATATTAACGAAATAAATTACTTTAATGATGCACCTACAGATGAAATTTATTACGGATTGGCTTATTCAGCCATAGTAAAAAGTTCCTTGCAACGGACACTGCTTAAAACGTCTGTAATAGACGGATAAGACCTATGATGATGACAGATAAAATGTCATTCAATGCTTTTTAGTTAGGACGATATCTTTACTTCTCGAAACTTTTAAATTTTGATTTATGATTTAAGTTGATTTTGCATATAACAGGACAATTTTTGTATATATAATATATATGCAGCATAGTTTTTGTATATGTAATATAATTGTGATGTATATATTGTTAAAAGTTATTTATTCATGTAAGAATAGCTGTACCATTAAGTTTCTTTTTCAGCTTATCGCATCCTAACGCTTTTTGCACGCTTAACTTCATCTTCAAATCAAGTTTATCGACAGCTGTTAACTAGATCGGGACAGAAATATCCAGTTTTACTTCCCAACACAAACCAGTGCGAACCGGTCGAAACCAGTTAAGATCGAACAGTTTGTAGTGACATATTACCGCGCGCGCTGCGGCGCGATCGACCCACGGAAATTAGATGACGCGGTGAGAATGTCGTTTAGTGAATAGTGATGTTTACGCCTGTAGCACACTTCCGAACGGCGAAAGCATGTAGTTTGAGTGACGTTTTGCGGGTTGTGCCAGTAGTTTGTAGGTTAGATTCGACGATGGCTTGTGATTTTTCCAACCATGTAAAATATTTCCGTTGAAATCTCCAACAGATCAGAAGTACATTTCTAATTTAAGTTCATTGCCTAAATCGCCAGTCAAACCGTGAGTGGAATTTCAAATTCAGGCGATTAGTGGAAAAAAACGATGAAATATGACTTCATTAAAGTCGCATCAACAACTATCATGATATATAGCATTATGTAATTCGCCACAGCAGATCTAACTGCTGATCATACGCTACTCTCACATTTTTCTTACAATCCGTCACAATAGTCACGTAGCTTGCTTTTTGTTTAACTAGCAACCGCCCACGACTTCGTCCGCGTTCAAGGTCGAACAAATGATAGAGTTTTAACTCAGTGCACTTGCCGAGATTTTTAAAACGGTACCCTCAATCATATTTTTGAGCCCTAGCACCGCGACACAGACTGGTGGGAAAGGAATGCTCTAACGCAAATCTTCTCTATATAAAAAAAAATCTCGTGTCACAATGTTCGTTCCCTTACTCCTCTGAAACGGCTTGACCGATTCTCATGAAATTTTGTGAGCATATTGAGTAGTTCTGAGAATCGGCCAACATCTATTTTTCACACCTCTTAGTGATAAGGTAGTCCACCCTTTACGTTTATATAGCAAAACAATGTTTGCCGGGTCAGCTTGTAATGTATAGAGATCCTGCTACCTTTATAAGGCCAGCCAGTCTTAAACTTTGCTGTTGTTCTATTAATTCAGTTTTCTAGAACGTTGCCAAACAACCATTAGGCTCAGGCCTTGATCTCTCTCCGGTCATGTCGGATTGCCGTCTCACCGAACTTTGAGAGAGATGGAACAGTGAGTGCACTTGTGTGCTCATTCTTGTGCACTATAATATATCCTGCGTAGTTGGCTGATCTATGTAGAAATTGGCTGCCGTGGTTGAAATCTGCCATATCGGCCAATATTATTAACAATAATAGGCTCAGGCCACATTAGCGATTGAGGCGTGGCAATTGGTTGACATACTAGCAGAAGCGAGTCGCGTCGTTGAAGTCGCAGTTATAGCCTGTGCCTAACTTCTCTCATGACCTTTTAAGTTTTTCTACATACAGTTTAAAGAAACTATTAAGGTAATGTGACTACGTCTGTCCAAATGACATCTAAGGTCACTTCAGGTCTGTTTTACTTTCTATCATTCTTCTTCTTCTTTCGTGTCGGCGAACACAGCTAAATTTTACTTGCCCAGAAAGTGGCTACCGTGGTAGCCCTCTGATTACTGACAAGTAAGTCCTCACGCGAGCAGGTGGTCGGGCACGCGGGACAGTTACTGAATTTTTATCACTACACGTTTAATAAACCCTATTATACTTTTACAATCTTGTCATGTCTTTGTCCATAACTCATAAGGTTATGGACCCAGTATAAGCTCCATTTCTATCGATATACACCCCATCACTGATCGCGTACAGAGCGCAAGTCAGCATTCCCACAAAGAGGTGATTTATTCCTGCGGCCTCGGTACAAAACTCAGCGACAGCAAATAACTAGCGCTAAATCGAGAAAATTCCATGTTTTTTTAATTCATTTGTCATGTTTGTAATAGTCTGCGAGGGAAGGCAGTTCTACTCGTCTCAGTTTCAAATTGACGTTAATGGGAGACTTGGTTTTCGTCACTGAAATAGTGGTGGGTCCTCAGTGAAATGTTTTGATCTTTGTCGTAAAATGGATAATGAATGAATGGTCTTTTAGAATGGATAACAAGAAAAAAAAACTGATTATTTTTTTTTTAATTCATGATTCGATAGTACCTACTACCAAAGGTTAAATAATTGCTTTGCCTTTAAAACAAACGTCACAGCCAAATAATATTTAGTTTCTTAACGTTTTTAAGTATTTACTACAAGTGGACCCGGAACACGTTGTCCTGCCCGTTGCTTTTTTCATCAATTAAACCTTTCTTAGACTTCCACGAATATTTCGATACTAAAATTATTAAATTCGGTTCAGCCGTAATCGAATTTTAGGGAGACTTACGAACAGCAATTTATTTTTATATAAAGGAGACTAGTGGACCAGACAGAAAAGGTCCTGCTCGTTGTTATTTTAACTTTCTGATCTTTTAAACCTTGCCTGAACTTCCACGAATAATTCGAGACTTTTATTAAAATCGGTTTAACCATTCTCGAGTTTAAGCGAGACTAACGAACAACAATTCATTCTTATAAAAAAACATGGACTTCATCTGTGGACCATACACACATCGGTTAGCAACCAACGCAACGCGAATGCGATTGCAAGTAAATTAATTCGTGCTCGCACCGATCTTTGCCAAAGTTTCGACGGAATAACAGCGGCTCAGTGAGCAGGCACGTTCGTTAGTGGGATACTGGTAGGAAACTTGGGAGATCGAAGTTTAAGCCGATAAATGTTAACACTGAACATTCAATCAAATTACGAAACCTAAACAATTTTGTTTTTTCTTTATTTGAGATAGGCTTACTCTTGACCCAAGACTAAGCCCAACTAAGGCAAAGACTGAGTCTACGATGGAGCGAGCTCACCTAGAAGATGCCCGTTCACATGGCGATGCGTTTAGAAACCGTTAATTAATATTGTAACATTAAGAATGATTAATATTATTTATTAAACCTAAATCTATTCAATATTCGATCCCCGCACTGTACAAACATTTGTGTGCATGAACATGTCTGTTTGTACTGGTCTGGGTGTTATATGTATTTATTTAAGCTTATTTCTAATAACACTTGATTCTGACATCTGTAACACAAGTGCTTAGGCTACTTACCACAGAGTCAGATCAATGTATGTACCTATGTGATGTTGTTGTATATTATTATTATTCAAGTACGGTCACGCAACATTGTTCTTGGTTCTAAAGAGGCTTTACATAAAATTTTTCTTATCATTGTTTTTTTTTTGTTTGTTTCTAATCATGGGTTTTGAATACGTACTTAGTATTCTTCTGAAAATTCAACACATCCCAGCTGCTAACGTTCCCTGCACCCGTTGAATAAATAACACCACATTATACCCTTACGTATACAGGGTGAAGATAAAGAATCCTCTCCTATTACCATAAGTCCGTTTTACATAATTCGCGGTGCAGCGCAGTGCAGCCCCCTAACCCATGGGAAAGACGTCATTTGCTGCGAATTAATTAAATTGTGTAATTAAACACTTCGCACTTTTCACTCGACTTTTAAGCTGACGCGCTGGTTGGAGCTACATGGGATTTGTATTTAAAAAATTGAGGTACATTTTTTGAGGATTTTTGTAACAAGTTTTCTACTACGCGACGTACTAAAAATGTTTTATCTTTACAAATTTTAAGTTTGAGCAAAATGTTTGTAAGTGATGTAGCCAGTGGCTAAAAAAGCAAAATTTAAAAGAAACTGTTCCATAAATATTGTAAAAGTAATTCATTAAAGAGTAAAAAAGGCATTACTTTGTCATGTCCCAACAGCGAAGAAAATTTAAGAATCTCGGCACAAAATACTTGTTAATAAACAATACAATTGTTATACATGTTAGAAAATTATATAAGGAGGTACGGTTTGATTATATTGCGTTCATACATGATCGATAAAAGAAAGGACTTATATTGCACTTAATTCAGCCTGATTTTATGACGCGTTTCTATCTTTTTCATGGTTCATGACAGTCAGACAATATAACGAGTATATTATGATAGACAAAAGTGTTATCTTCTAAGGGTGTCACTTATCTAAACATCGACAGAACTCTACAAAAACAAACGGGTCAATTTTCCATAACTTTCCAATCCCAAATCATCCTTTTCATTTATATGCTCGATCCTCCAGAAGGTCACGCTCCGCAAATAATTTCCGCTCCCCGTCCGAGAGGCGTAGCGGACACAGCGTAACATATCGGCCGGACGTGGGTGATAATATCTTTAATAATGCACAAACGGACACGCCGTTTTAACAAATATACGACCGTAAGGGCTCTTTTCCAGCCATAGATGCTTTTTATGTCCAACAATAATGTTTAATAGTTCACTTACATTCTTGGCAGCCTCTGGGACCTCCACGTGCGCACACGGAGGTCCCAGAGGCTGCAAAGTGCCAAGAACCGCTTCTTGTTGCTGCCATATCTGAAGTCCCGGGTTTTGATCCCCGGAACAATGTAGGAAAACGGTTTTCTGTGTTCTGACTGCATGGTACCACAAAGTTACTTACATTGTTTCTGATTTCCATTAAACAAGTGCTAAAGAGCTAACACTGATGGACCAGAGCAAAATAAGGTTTTCCCTATTTATTAATTAATTGTAGTATCCGCCCTAAGGATGTGTGCTGTGTATGCGTCACCGCACCGTCACTTCTCCCCGCTTCGCTATCGACACGTCCCATAGCACAAACTGTACCTTATAGCACATGTTTGGCGCAACAGATTTAGAGTTAGGAAGCTAAAGGGACACCCGGTCGGTAGGAAGCGCTTCCTACCGACCGGGTGTTATGGTCGAGAACCAAGGTCCTTTATTCTGAATCTAAATCTTATATGCCGCGGTTCATGTGCGGTACTAGGCTAACAGCGCCATCTAGCCTATGGAGCTGTATCAACGCTCGCTATCGTGCTTGCCACCGTTAGGCATGCGCTTGTGATGGCGAACGGTAGAGGTCGCCACACATCTAACTCGCTCCACTCTATAACTAGCATCAAAGGAAACTGACAAATAGCTTCGTAGCTTAAATTTCGCATCTACGTCGCCTACTGCATAGCACCTCAATGGTGGACAAGCAACCTAAAGCATAAGGGACGATATCGCTGAGATAAGGCCCGTACGTGGTTCAAAGTTTTGGATTCTAATTACTTTTTTGACAAAGTGTCTTTTGTGCTTTTGAATTCAAGCGACGTTTGAAATGTAAATTAATGTATTTATATATTTAACTGTATTTAATTATATATCAGTAACGATATCTATCTGAAGTCCACCACCTTCAATAAGGAGGATAATTGTTTTCGGAAAAGATTGAGAAATTAAATTAAATGTCAGTTAAACCTTTGTGTCAAAGTAGGTCATCAATCGGTAAGCTTGATTTTAGCTAGTGATTTATGATTGTTGAAAATCTTCATAAAAAGTAAATATTATAATATGTATCACGTATTATAGCACATAAGTTTATTTTCTAGAAAGAGCCAACTTACTCGTATGTTTCTGCTACAAGTTTTGCTACTACCAAAGTGGCGATTCATATCCAGCTGCAATTACTGAGCCGAATGCAGCAATTAGCACTTGATGAACTTGATAGCGGGGAGCGAGGGTGTCGGGGGGGGGGGGGGGACCTCGTTTGCACCCGCTGACTGGACTGTTTGGGGAATTTAGGCTCGTCGCACAGACACCAATTTTGAAGAAAGAGAAAAACCCTTTTGGTAATTAATTATAATAATAGTCCTCCTGGCCGATTTCGACCACGGCGGCCAATCTCAACAGAGATCAGCCAACTACGCAGGAAATATTATAGTGTGAGCGCAATACACAGGTACACTCACTGTTCCATCACCCTCAAAGTTCGGTGAGACGGCAATCCGACATGACCGGAGAGAGATCAAGCGCAGGCCCAACGGCTTAGCGTGCTTTCCGAGGCACAGGGGTGTAACACCGCCAACTTCCTGACTCCGAGCTGTTTTTTTTCATGACAGAAAATCTCATAAACAATTTTCAAAACCCAGGATTTTTCACATGTAAGGCAGAACTTTGCCACTACACCAATGACGCAGAGGCTTTGGTATTAAAATAATTGAGTAAACCAGGCATCACAGGTGGTAATTTTATAATGACTAAGCATTTAAGCTTCGAGCTCAGTGCGGATTGGTGGAGGGGTGTGTGTAAGGTAAGTGACCTACCTTACTGTCAGATGTTATCAAGCCGCCCGAGGGCCTCTGACTAGGCTTAACGACTAACATCTATCGATATTTACTGAGACCAACCGCTTAACGTGCCTTCTGAAACACGTAGATGCTTGTAAATAGACGTTACTTAAATGGTCAGAATGGTAAACCATCCCAAACATGACCGCGCCGTCGGTTGCTTAACTTTTGGCATCACTGCCAAAGCTCTGCAACCACTGCGCAACAAGCACCTTCGTCGTCATCGTCTAATTAATTCCTACTTAATTGGCTGTAATTTTTGTTATAACTGGGTCTAAGAAGATCTAGAGCCTATCTTTTATATGTCCTTCTCGGCCATTGATATTTTTTTTAATCAAGAGATGTTTAAAAAAGTCCTACAAGATTTTATTTAAACCTTATTTTGAAATATTTTAGACTCAAACCAAGTCAAGTCGAACTGAACTTCAAAGGCACCGTTCTAGATCTTTTACGAAGCACTTTCTGGAAACTAGAGGGCTGTCATTACTGTCTTCCCGAACACGTTTGCCTGTTTCTTCCGATCGTTCGGGAATATTTCAAATCGTTCCCGATTCGAGGACCCTTAGCCAGGAGTGCCCGGAAGTTTACTCGTTGAATTAAAAAGAGCGATGCTGTGAGTATCTTATCTCTTGTTTTTAATTATCTATATTTAAGTACTTACCTAATATTGACAGAAAAAAAGAACGCACTGTTAGATTATTTATAAATCAGATTTACAACTTTAGAATTGTTTTGTTTATCGTAAGTAATCTATACTTATGTTTAGAGATAAAACGTCAGTTGAAAATTCACGAAGAAATAAACTTACAATTTACAATCTAATAAAAAAAAACGTTAATACTAGCGAAATAAAAATCTCAGCCAAATCTTGTTTCATAAGCTTTCGAGCGAGCGGAAAACTCTTAACTGTTTTCAAAAATCCACAGCGCGTTCTTCAGTTGTTTTTGTTCGCAAAGCCGCGGAAAAACTTCTCATATTTGATACGGAACCTTGCAAACTTGGGACGGGAAACTCGACAACTATACGGGAACAACTCTTTCTGTTAGAGACAGTTGCTAACAGTGTATTTGTAAATATGGAGAAGTATGCGAAACCATGCACGTACTACTGGTAAAATTGTGCAATATTGATCTGTAATACAAATTTTAAATAATTTAAATTTTTAATAAAGACTTTATTTAAAAATGTCTAGCGAATTTAATCTCGGTGTTATGTCTTATTATACTAATAATAACTTGTCGAAAGCTGGAAAAGAGGATTATTTTGCTTTAAATTTCCACTAAACGACGCCAGCGCAGGAACCAAAAATACATCCAACTGTAATCAATCACCCAAAAAAGCTAAAGCTTGAAGTCGTAGGACCTACAATAGGTATCTACAACTCACAACGTGACACAGAAGATGCACCAGGAATCACAACACTGACATCAACAAACACTCGACGCGTTTCGTCACTACATGTGGCATCCTCAGGAGATGTTGTCGCTTCGACAGACTACGAGCGACTGTCATGGATTTCCGCAAAGTGAAGCCTGATTCCATCAACTTGTCGGAAGCCAAAATGAGAGTAGTGACGAAGCTAAGTGACACACCTTACTATTACACATGGCAATTTGATTTACTACATGCGCAGCGGCTGAAATGAAGTTTAGCCCAATTTTGCTGTTATTACCTACATACAACACCAGTTCAGACAACGCCTGCCGGGTCCGCTAAATAAATTAATTCCTTCTAATATAACGCGAAATTTAAAATGGATATTTTTTACTCTTTCACGCCATAACTACTGGATTGATTTGAGTGAAATTTGGATCCTAGATAGGTATTGTGTATTTCTAAATTTGTAATCTTATATACATTTATTGTCAATTTTATATTTAACCTCATGTGTTATATTATTAGTATTATTATTTTTGTGTTTTCTCTTTCATTTATTTTTCGCACCGCCCACTAATCATTTCTGCTTAGCCCAAGGGTATGGCTGGTAGAGAACGCCCTACGGCGTTAAGTCTACCTTTTGTACAAAGTTTTGTTGTGCATTAAAGCTTAAATAAATAAATAACCTGGAATAACACTTAGGATACATTTTATCCCGTAAAACTTCACGGTTCTTGTGTGATATATAAAAAACGGGTTCAACGCGGGTGAAACCGCAGGGCACAGCTAGTTCATAATATTCGTCATGTAGAACAGCCCAATAACCCCAAAATTTTCGAATCATAAATAAAGGAAGTGATCAGTTTTCACAGCACGTTCCGCGAGGCTACTCGATAACGCGCTCCGATGTTCACAATCCGCGCCCTTAGGAAATGTATTTCCAAACTAATGCAAATCCAACTGCGATATGCGAAAGGGGAACAAACAGTTGGATTTTTGCTTAGGGGGACCATCTGTAAGCTATCCTTTGAACTTCGCTCCGTACATCCATATATATAGGATGTTACAAAAACTAATGTAATAACTGAAGGGAGTTGTTGTAAAACTGAACAACTTTCGCAAAGAAACCTAGGTCGAAATTTAAAAAAATATTTCGGCTCTCTCGGCAATTTTGTATGGGAGGTCCGTTTTTTTTTTGAGATTTCGACCTTGGTATCTTTGGGAATGTGGTGCAGTTTTCCGGGCACAACAACACCCTTCAGTTATTTCGGGTTATTTTGTAACACCTTGAATATATAGTTCCTATTTATGCTTAGCTTACATTTTGTGAAGTTTAATGATTTTCAGTATTCGGAGCGATCTACATTATTTATTATCTACATTTCGCATCAAACTATTTGATCTGAATGCAACGTCAAAATAACTTGATGCCACATTAAACGAAATTTTATTTTTGATGATAAATCTTTCAAGGAAAAATCATCTCTACTCCTTTCAAGTACACACACTTAAATAAATATTCCTGTAAGCATCACTGAAGGCTTCGCTGTAAGGAGCCCCGACGCGGGTGAAAAGCTGCATGGATTTGCATTTTGTAAAGAGTCAAATTGAAACGGAAATTACGAATAACAGAATTTTATTATGCTGGTTCCTTTCCGTGTAAAATGTAGCCAATAGACAGAGTCATGTTTGCAATTTTTGGTCTTGGTCTCGTCAAATGAATATTATAAATAAATACTCGTAGTCTGATCCAAAGCAAACATGTTGTTTCAATGCATTCGCGACTATTGTTTCAAAACTGTTACAATACAGTTGAATCTTTTCTGAATTTAACTAACTGTAGAGTAACTATTTAATTTTTTCGGTAAGAGATATTAGAGATTTTTTTCTTCTAAGCAGTAGTATCTCATTTATGTAATTGCCACGCACTTTATTATCTTATCTATTTAAAAGCGCGTGGCATGTTTGCATATTATTTAGGTTTTTTAAAAAAAAACTATGTTTACATTAGAAGTTTACTACGTGTCCTTGTTTAAAGGTTTGCGAAGAATACGTTTTCAAACTTTGATTGTAAAGAATTATGTTAAGAGGCCTATCACAGCAGTTATTAAGCTTGAATTTCAAAGGATTAGGATCCTTTGAAATTCAAGATTTGGGCAAAAAACTGATTAGTTGACAAAATTATTGTGATATGAGCCTAATCTTTGTGTAAATGTCCAGACGATTTCGAATGTCAACGCTATTTATCTTGATTCACCGCCATCTATCTTCTTAAAAACAAAGTACCTAAAAAATTATGTCAGTGAATTTAAGAAATCAAAACAATAGATAAATTACTAGTTGCTGCGCGAGCTAACACACTAGGTTGCTTTTTTATATAGCTTAACATCTATTCCCAAAAGCAATGCGAGTATCAATCACGCAATATCCAAGAAACGCATCACATGGAATGAACGAGAGGTAAATAGAATTAAGTCTCAATAACGCTCTTGTTAACGAACTTCAGCCTGTACTGCACGAACTTACAAGAACGAAACAAAAACTTTTTTTTATTTCTTTTTGGCCTGAAAATGGTGTAAGTCAGTTATTAATAATAGAGTGAACAGTAACATGATCGTTTAACATTAAAAAAATAATCCCAAAGGCAATACTAACAGCCCTAGTGACGTGACACTTCAAAAGTCATTATTTTTTACCTTCGATTTATTGGAAGAGGCTTGGAGCTCGACCCTATTATCTGAATGTTCGGAGGACTCTTTTGTAAGGATATATACTTTTACAAAACGAGCATTTTCCTTTACTAATAAATCACGCTTGGAAGTTATAAAATGTTGTTGATTTTTAGTGTCACTTATTTTTTCTTTCGGATAGCAGGAGAACAAGAGGACGCAGTCCCAAAAGATGATCTAACCAGGTGACCGAAAAACTGCATACAACGATGTCCCACATACTAGATGAAATCAAGCGTTAATATGCGCAAATTCATGACTAAAGCTGAAACAGAGGTTTAATTCTGCGCAGGTACCCAAATACATCCAACTGCAACCACTCGAAAAAACTAGAGCTAGAAGTCGCAGAACTTAGAATACAACTCACAACGTGACACAGAAGATGCACCTGGGGGCTGAGACAAAGTAACAACTTAAAAACGATATCGAAGTTCGATATTATTAAAATGTATGGGTTTGACATAAGCCTCGTTAAATCACGTGGTCAATCGTCATCGTTATCGCAAGTTGGTAGACAAGTGTTATAATTCGTAACGAAACGATAAAGAAACGAATTGTTATCGCGGTTATCCCATATGAATGCGTAGACAAACTGCACTTTAAGTGTTCGTCTTCGCTTCGATCGTGATCGCTAAAAAAGATAACGAACCGAATGTTTAAATGTTGTAGTTATCGAAACAATATGGCCGGATTTCATCTACTCGCTGACTTTTAACACGGAGTGATATTAGTACATGCTAGTAGGTATTTATTTAGTGCTAAAAGGGTAATAATAAGTTGAAATATTATGCATTCTTTGCGTTTATTGTGGGCTGCACACAATGAGAACACGTGGGAGAGGCGCCAAAAGCGATTTATACAACGAAGGATACAATCGAGGATTTGCCCAAATTATTGTTTATCCAACTTTTAGGAGACTATGTAACGACCTAAAAGGTCATGCCGGATTAAAAGGTTCCCCTGAAATTCCCGTGGAAATAAAGGTAAGAAATATTCATATTTATTTATTGAAAATTTTTCATTCTAAACTAGGTATGTTCTAATGTTGCACTTCCAATCTAAGGTTTTAATGTTTGCTACTACTCAATACTATAACGGTGTAAGTACCTATATATAGCCTCAATTATTTCATATTGTCACCGCTGTTAATTATAAAAGCACAACAAACCTACATATATATTATTATATTTTTCAGGTGCTGAGTGCTCTTAGCTTTTTTGCAACAGGGTCATAGTATAGAGCAGGTGGATAGTGTTTCCACAAACGCCACGCGAGAGTTCCATAATCAAACAAAAGTATGTGAACATAATTATTTTTTATATTGATTAAAAATGCCTAATTATAAACTTTTATATAGATTCCTACAGTCAGTGGCGTCTACGGCGGGTGCGCAAACGAGGGCGGTCGGGCGAGGCAGCAGACAGCGGTGTCGCTGGCGATGTCAACCGCATGTCAATAGCAGATGCGCGGGGGCAGGTGGACACATTCGCCTCGGAGTAGTGGGCGGTGCAGGAGCTGGTGGGGATGGCACTGCTAGGGCTGGTGGAGGTGGCGAAGTAGGCTGTCGTTCCAGAGCCGAGCGGTAGGGGTGGTGGTGTCTGCACCTGAGATGTGGACGGCAGAAGCAAATTATTTGAGGGCTGTGAAGTGGAATCCTGTGGTCCGTCAGTTGTGGGGAGTCTGCAAGAGAAAATGAGTGTTATTTTGGACAATTTATGGATACCTCTTTGAAAATGTTTTCTTAAATCAATTTTTAAATAAAATTAATTAATCACGCAAAAACGGCTGAATGGATTTCGATGCATTTGGCACACAGATATAATATCTACGGAGGCTTGTCCTTCCACTGCCAAAGCACCCATTATAGACAGCACCCTTTCATCACTAGCTGACAAAGTTTGCCCGCTTGCTCCCGTCCCTCTTGCATGAAGCCTTATGGCCAATGCCTCTTTTTTGTCTTGGACTTCCAATCTGATCACACCTTTATTGAATAAAGAGTAGTTATAATCATAAGTATATATGAGATTAAAAAGCCAATTATTTAGTAAGTAATTTAGAAATTAATTGGAAAATAAATAAACATTCGGGACATCTTATATGGCCATTGACTCCAAAGCATAGCTTGTACTGTGAGTGTCAGAGACTGATAATCATCATCATAGTCCAGTCTAGTTATAACAGAGAACCTTAAGGGTGTGTCCACTTATTCAAACACAAAACCAACACACATGAACAAACATTAATCAGATGAATGATTTCCTGTTTGGAAATCAAACAAACAACCTCTGAAAATACAGCTAGGATTGCTAGCCACTTTTTCATCACATCACTCATTTCAAAATGTTCATTAGGTCCTTACTTTTTTCCACTTCTCTGTAGTCTTGCTGACACCACCACCAACAGCATTCAAAATGTTAGTAAGTTCAGTCCATAGTCGGTCTGACCTTACGCGACCTTGTGATCCAGCAAGTGGCCTCGCCAGGTCACCATGACTGTAACATAAACAAACAAACTTCAATACAAGTATTTCATTGTTACAGTCGCGTCTTTGTTTACATTACATACTCATGAATAAAACTTTAATTTACTTAAGTTTCCATATACTCAAGCAGCGTTGACAATTGTTCGGGACTTGCTCGCAGTCTTGATCCCATGTTTTATGACTAAAAAGTAAAATAAAGATTACTCCATCATCGTTTGAACATCCATCACATAAAAATGTATTTATTTTGAAAAGCATAAGTTAAGTTTTGGTGACTATAGTAAAGTTATAACACTACATTTACTTACCACCTTCAAAATTGTGTTTTTGTTATAATCTCAAAACGATTAAACGCAATCCTCATATAAACATAATAATAAAACTATTTAAAACACTCAGAATAGTTTTAATTCTGAGTTAAAACAACAACAAAAAAGTTGGCGGGTTTGATCCGATTTGCTACTTCTTGACTGACAGTGACACTGACAGCTAAATTTTCGATACCATAGCCAATATTTGTGTTTTTTAACGAATTAACAATTCGACACAACGATGACGACATAATTGTTACATTGGCTACGAAATTGTTATCGTTATCTCGGAGACGATAACGAACTTAGATATCGTTTCGCTATGAACCGATGTCACGTTGGCTAAAGACCCTGGAATCACAACACTGACACCAACAAAACACTCGACGCGTTTCGCCACTACACGCGGCATCCTCAGGAGATGTTGTCACTTCGACAGATTACGAGCGTCTGTATGAGCGTAGTCTGTCGAAGCGACGATCTTTAAAGATGTCCCAAGCTCTTTGCCAAGCGGAAGATCGAAGTGTATGAAGAAGTCTTCTGAAACAATACCGTCGAAGCCACGATCCTCAGCAATGAGGGAACGACTTGAGGAGAAGAATTTTTCTTTCTAGACCTATAATTCCGAGGAATACTTAATTTGACCACCATCCCATATTAATTTAAGCATGACCTTTGTTCAAAGGCTGTCTACAAAATGCAATAAGATCGCCTAAATTGTACAACTTCTGTAAAATCATTAAGTCTGGTGGGCAGTAAAGAATATTCTGTCTATTCACAAATCCTATCAGCATTGACAGGTATCAGGCACACATACTTACCTAGAGACATGCTAAGGACTATTGTGATTCCTATTGTAAAAAACAAGATGGGGGACTTATCGGATAGGGCAAACTACAGACCTATTTCATTGGCCACCATACTAGCCAAGGTGCTTGACGGTGTGCTTGAGCGACGACTGAACCTTTACCTTAATTTAAGTGATGCGCAGTTCGGGTTTCGACCTGGGCTATCGACAGAAAGTGCCATCTTTTCGCTCAAGCATACAGTCAGGTATTATACCCAGAGAAACACAGCGGTGTATGCTGCTTTCCTGGACCTCTCCAAGGCATTTGATCTGGTTGATTACAAGTTGTTGTGGACAAAACTGGCTGATATAGGTTTTCCGCCTGAATAATTTGAAACTTTTCAGTACTGGTACAACAATCAGATTAACCAGGTCAAGTGGGCTGGATCTCTGTCTGAGGAGTACCGTCTGGTATGCGGGGTGAGGCAGGGGGGGCTATCCTCCCCGGCACTTTTTAGCCTGTTTATGGATGAGCTCTTGGTTGAGCTTAGCGGCACCAGAGTCGGCTGTTCGATTGACGGTCTTATGGTCAACAGTGTAAGTTATGCAGATGACATGGTGTTGCTGTGTCCAACTGCGAGCGGTCTGTGTAGGCTTTTGTCGCTGTGTGAGACGTATGCCATTAAACATGGACTACGGAATAATGTAAATAAAAGTGAACTGATTGTGTTTCAAGCGGGTAATACAAAATTGACTACTGTACCTCCTGTGACGCTTTTAGGTAGTGTGTTAAAAAGAGTCCCCCAATTCAAATACTTAGAACTACGAAGACCTGTCAGACAATTTGGATATTGATCGTGAAAGAAGGGCGTTGGCTGTTCGATGCAATATGTTGGCCCGCAGGTTTGCCAGGTGAGCACCTGGCAAACCGTGAGGTCAAAGTTACCCTTTTTAAGGCGTTCTGTCAATCTTTTTACACTTGCAGCCTGTGGTGTAACTTTAAGCAGAATACGTATAACGCCCTTCGCGTGCAATACAATAATGCCTTTAGGATGCTGATGGGGCTCCCCAGATTCTGCAGTGCATCAACAATGTTTGCTGAAGCTTATGTTGACAATTTTTATGCAATCATTCGAAAGCGGGCCGCCTCAATGCACTGCAGGGTAAGGCAGAGCAACAACAGCATCCTAGGGGTAACTAGAGATAAGCCTTGTTGTCTTATCTTTAGACATTGGACCGATTTGCAGAAAAAAGGGTCGTGTAGGTATGCATTAGATTAAGTAAACTAACATAGATTTTAAGTTTTATTGATTTTTTACTAACAACATTGTATGGATTCTTTGGATCTGAAATAAATTATTATTATTATTGACATTCGCCAGGAAAATATCAAACTTTTATAAACATACAAGTAGCAACAGGATCACCCTCCGCCCTCCAGTGCCATTCGCCAAGAACTACGCGATTCAGATGCTAATGCAATCATTTGCATACGTGTGCTTCGTTTGATGCGTCTTGGGATGTTTCAGATTATCTGACGGCTTATGCTTTTTAACCCGCGCCGAAAAGAGGGTTATACTCGTTCCTCCCTTCAGTCAAGTCTTTGAGCATCTTTTCCTGCATCGTATTGTCATAACACGCGCATTACGCTTAAGTTCAAAAACAAATACGTCAAGAATAAAAACTACTGTTTTTTTTTTAAGAGAGATGTAGAGATCAAAAGCTATAAAATATCTTACAGAAGGTCGGTCATCAAGGCAAGCTGTTTTGTAGGAATAAAGTTTTGAAAGATAATTTACGATCTAAAGTTACTCATACAAATAAAGACTAGGTTACACTGCCACTTTCATGACGAACCTAAAACCTAAAAATGATTTGAACAAATTAACGTTAAGAAACTTTTTGGTGGTGGACTACAACTATGTAGCCCCTGCAACCCATTAAAGTCTCATTCTTCAATATCCCTATCGGACAACCAGCGACACAAATCCTGGGGTGGCAAAGAACTGACTTGTGTTAATATAACTTCGGAATGGAGTGCCGTTGAGAAACCAAGTTTCGTCGTAAGTCATGGCCGGGCCGATCCACGCGGTTAGCTTTGATTTAAATGCCACTGGTTTTGTGGGTTTGAAGCTCTTTAGGAACATGATTTAAGTTGAAAAAGTTGGTTTTAAGCAAAAAAATTATTGTTTGGAAAAATGAAAACTGATCAACAATTATCATGAGGAGTTTTTTTTCAATCACCTCAATCAATGTATGTATCGCAGTCATCTAGTTGAATCCGCGATTTAATTGAACGACTAGGCCGTTCATTGAATGACGACATTCAATTGAAAGACTAAAGGACAACTCGTCAAGTCGTTGAATGTAACGTTCAACGTCTTGACTGAACGTCATTTAGCGAAATCGTTGAATGGGATGTAGCCGACATTGTAATGTTTGGTTAGGGAGCCTAGCCTAGCCTAGCCTTTCGAACATTGTTTAAAACCTACAAATTTCTTTCGATAGTCCATGGTTTTCTTTGGGATCCTGATACAGTAACACCAGAATAAATTGCTATTTTGTTCACGTCAACAGGAACACTAAGTTACAAAGCCCTAATTCTTACAAGTGAACTAAACAATATCAATCAAATTACGTCGATTTTGTTGTTAGTTTTCCGCCAACCTCAATTTTTTCTTTCAAAGTAGCCGGTAGCGACGTAATGATAGGTAAATCCATGTTGTTACACAATTTTATAACAAATAAAGCACTTTCAAGTTAACTTAAAAAAAAAACAAAACCGTGCTTTCTGTGCGAGCTGTTTGACGCCATATTTGTTTTGGTGACTGCGTCGCAGTGGGAAAAAAATGAACTAAATTTGAATCACTTGACTGATTTTACGTCCGCCCTGTTTAAAGGGCTATGTTTCAATCCGCTAACTAGTTGGACGTTGAGTGACACTTGTTCAATCAACGTTAGGCCTAGTCATTCAATTGAATGTTGTCATTCAATGAACGCGCTAGTCATTCAATCAAATAGCAGATTCAACCAGATGACTGCGACATATGTACAGAGTCAGTTCGTTGTATGTGATGTTGTTGTTTATAATTATATACCTCATAGTGTGTTTTATTTCATTTCATTTTATTTAAAACCACAAAGAAGGTATAGCTTGTTGAAATTACTATCGATCCCAACGGTAGATAGCTAAATAAGTCCAATTTGAGTGTCGTTAACTTAACTGCCGTTTCCAATAAACTCTTCCCAACCAGGCAGCTTAAATAGCGATTGTCTTTTATTCCGCCTTGAATAATCAAAGTTTATGGCTAACGTTTCGTTGAATCGCTTTTTATCGATACTCGTAATTTATCAAAGTAATTAATTCTAGTTTTCTTTGAAAATTATACCTAAAAAAATAAATAAATTGTTTCAACAAACACACCAATTACCTAGCCCCAAACTAAGCGTTAGCATGTGCTTTGATGGCTAGGATAACGGATAGAAATACTTAAATACATGTTTAAACACCCATGACTCGGGTACAAATGCTCATGCTCATCACACAAATATTTGCACCTAGCATGATTCGAACCCGCGACAGCCGGTTTTGTAGTCTGGACCTCAGACCACTAGACCAAAGCTGTCGTCATTTTCTTTCGGTTTCTAAATAAGCTTACGATCAATTAGTTTTATTTACACAAGTCATAAAAAACTCGATACTTGAAACTAATTGAATCAATAAAAATAACCGACCGCAAACTTCTTGATTCACTGCTATATTCACTGTAAAATCGTTATAAGTATTCTTATATCGCAAAATCCTCGATTTTTTGCTCTGTACTTTCCAAAAGGCCTTCTTGTTAAATCTTCTACAAACTCAAACCAGATTTCCTCCATCAAAAACGACAATCGACAAATCCCAACACTATCCTCAAATAGAATTACCGCCGTAAAGCAGTTTCGCTGCACGAAAAGATCCAATATACGGACTACATACAGTCGGCTGCACTCCTGAATCAGACATTTTATTGCAATATCACCCCTGTTACCATTGCATATGTTTTTAAAAATTCTATGCAGTGCTCTTGTTTGTGAGTCTGTATACGTTATTTTTCAATTTTTCAAAACCTACATTCAAATGCGTTCAAAAACACTCTTTGTGAGACTACTCGTAATTTGGTTTCCGGGATTTCGTTTTAGCTGCTGTAATTGGTTTACCGAATGTTGAAGTCTTAATAGTATCCAATTAGTAAGTGTCTTAAGCCAATCCGCTCTGAGCCCGCGTGGTGGAGTATGGCTCGTACCACCTCATAGCTGAGATGAGGCCTATATACGCCCAGCAGTGGGACGTATGTAGGCAGATGAGATGAGAACTGACTTTGAAATTTCTACAGAGAAGTTACAAAAAATAAACAAAATGAGTTTGTAAACGCTCATTTTTAACATTATTTCTGTGGCACGGATTGTGTTCCACGTGGAACACACTGAATTAGCTTAAAAAAGGAATTTCATTCAAAATTCCTTTTTTTTTTTCTGAGTACGTCTCTTCTTCATAACGCAAGAAGTTTTCTTCCCAACTGCTCTCTTAAGGAAATATATTCTAGTTTAAACAAACTAGTGGTACTTACCGGAAGTTTCTTAATTCCGTCGGAACACTCGAGTGCCTTGTTAGTGTTACTAGTGATGTACTGTCTGTGGGTTGCTACATCAGCACGTCAGGCTTCACATTTTTGTAGTACAATCGTCCTTATTTCAAGGGCATGAGGTTGTAGTTAAGTTAAGCTTGAGTGGCTGTCGTGGTACAAAAGTGTACGTATAGATATCGCTTTATATTCGACTGTCTGTCACATACAATGATATTTTAAATATCATTGGTCACATATCAATAATGTTTTTGGCAATACGAAACATTTTTGTTCTTATGCTATAATGGGACTTGTCTATCATGAATACCTTTTATTATACGGTATAACTATTACGTTTTACCATGTGTGGTAATATTACATTAAGTTTTAACATAACCTACAAGGATTTTTATTAAAATGTGTAAACAATCCACCTTGAGTCACAGTTCAGCACAAAGCTCAATTTGAATAGCTAACATTCACAAGGCGTTATGAATCACCCACATTTATATTTATATAAGGAGTCCAATTGACGCAATTGTATTTAGGGTAAGCCTAACCTTTTGTACCAGAATTACAAACCGTCTTACTTCGGCCTTCGGCAGAGAAGGTCTTCAAATTATATTATGTGTGTCTCCTCACCGTATTGTAAGCGGGGCAATTTCCATGTGTATGAAAGTTCACAACTGAAAGCCAACAACACAACTTGCCTCGTTTGCCTGACTCGCTCTGCAAACGTTAGTGATGCTTGTTTGTGGTGACCATGTGGTAACTTAGATATGATGGAGAAGAAGCCTCTGTACGAACAGATGATGTCCAGGAAGCTTTCATCCCAGTGCTTGGGTGCAAGGACGTGCAATATCACCGCTGCTGTTCATTGTATACACTAAGATAATTATGCGAATTGCTCTAGAAGATTCAACCAATTGTGACGGTCTCACAATTAGTGGATACAGAATTGCCAACTTACGATGTGCAGATGACACCACCCTCTTTCATCCCATCAAGCTCATGCAGAGTCTTTTGCTGAAAATGGAACGTGTTAGCCTGGAGTTCGGACTGAAAATAAATCGCTGACCAAGATGATGATTGCTGATCGCGCGAACAGTAATTCGTGAGGAGTATACTGTCGCCCTCCTCCGACACTGCATGACGACCACAAATATTCTATCAGGAGTGAAACGGCGAAGAAAACAAATTGATAGAAAATGCAACGTGATAGATAAGTGCTTAGTTTTAGAAATGTCAGCTGCATAATCAGTCATTATTGTCTAGATTCAAGATTTTTCTATCAAAAGCGAACCATTTAAAGATTGGATTCAACTATACAATATTAAATATCGCATATCTGTATGTCTGTTGCTTTTATACCTTAACACTTTAATGGACAGTAGACTGCTATAGCAGTTATAACAATAAAAACATCTATTGTGTCTGGCTTTCGTCCGTCAAAGTGTTAACTACTGAATGGATGTGGATGAAAGTCATAAGCTATAGTCGTATTAAAAGGTTAAGCGAACAAAAACAGTGAAATGAAGATCAATAATGTAACACACCTCCAAAAAACGAGCTCGATGAACGAATGTGCTTCCTAAACCTACTCACCCTGCGAATGACATCATACGCTCATTAAATATTTGTCAGATATACTAAAGTAGATATTTATTAAATAACATAAGATTTGACACATAATCTAATCTCGACGGTTACACGTCGAGCAGTTTCGCTTCATCGCGAATAATTATCCGACTGCATCCCAGCTAATGAAGTGTATTGTTTTGTGCACTAAATGGAAATGCTTTGAGAAGTTCTAGAAGCGTTCACTACACGCCATGCACGTAAGGGTGATTAAAGTAGCAGATGTCATATTCATAGGAGTGAAATTCAAAATTGTGAGATTTTGTCTTTTAATTGTGTTCAAGTTTAGTTTACTTTTCATATTTTAAATGTATCGTACTATATTATGTACCAATAGAAACAACAAATATTAAATATATAGTCAGTTTCTACATGGGGGGCTGAATCAATCATATTGAATCTATGACAATCATGGTTCTGTTGATGTTGTACCTACCTATTCATTTTGAAGGCAGAAGCAGTTCTTACCACAAATAAATAAGTACTACTTTACATTTGAATGAACTTTTGTTATTTAGTATCCAGAGAGGTGGGCCCGAGTCGTCACCAAATGGGTGTCTACAGACGGCTATCGCCGAAGAGGCAGATACAAGAAACGATGGTGTGACGACTTGGTCAATACAACAAGGGACTGGGAAACCTTGGCAATGGACAGGGACAGGTGGAGAGATTTAGGGGAAGCTTTTGCCCAGCAGTGGAATGATATAGGCTAAACAAAAAAAAGTTACTTAGTAGTTAAATATAATATACGTTACCTATTACACAAATAAGGAAAGCTTGTAATTGGCCCTATTTATTGGTTAATTAACAAGCATTATGCATTTATATTTATCAAAAAGCTGTATAGTTTCACAATAAATAAAAATAGAAAAAGTTACTTGCGTGGAGTCAAAATCTAAAGCATCGCTTTGTAAAGCAAAATAAATTAACAAGTAATACAAAAATGTCGTCAAGAGGTAACAATTTAAGTCTGAAGCTTATAAAATTAGACTATTTAAGGGTTGTGAATAATCTACTACTGGAAAAAATAATCTACAAGCTAACGACAATTTGGAACAGTGGAAAACAACAACAAAAAAGCGTTGATCCTGAAAATATTACCACGCAAAATGTAAAAAGTGAAGTATTCATCTCTGGAGTAAAGGACCATCGTAGTCTTGAGCTGATTGAATCTCTCGCTTCACTCAGGACTCTATAGGAGTCCCTCGCGTCGCTCAGGAGTCAACATACAGTCCCTAACTACGCTCAGGATCCAACGACCGTGACGTAAGACAGTCCTTAACGCCCTCACTACAATCTACTTTTGCTTTTATGCTAACGCGAAGTTCAGAACTTGTTACATAAAAGTTTTCATTGCAAGGCAGTTAATAAATCCGTTGCAGTAGTGGCACGCTGGTGTAATGAACCTTCATATTTCGAGTCACTGTGTTGAATACCGTTCGTGCAGATAATAAAGTCAAACAGCGCACACTGTAAACTATACCGTGTTATATTCAAAACATTATCGCAGTGCTGTTATTAAGCTGAGCGCACAGGAACAAACCCCACTTTATACGTTTCCACGCTTCGCCGACCTCTCTAATTTATTAGCATTTTTTAATTAAACACACAGATATAATAAAGTTACGGTCTCCTTTATGTCCCCGGGATTATGTTCGTAAATTTAGTTTATTGTTGCAAGGGATATAAATTTCAGTGGCGAAGCTATGGAACCGGGAAAAGTTGGGCGGTTCGAAATTACGCCTCTAAAAGGGATAACAGATAAGTGCGTTATGAGTAATTCTGGAGTGGCTTTTAACAAAGTGGCAAATTAGGTAAGGTATTTTAGATTGTTAATCCAGCAACAGAAAATGGACAAGTTATCATAGCACATAATACCAGCTTATAACATGACTCTGGTCAACGGTTAAGAATGCAATAAGTAGTAGCAAATCACTTGGTGCAAAAAAACTCCATACCAATCGTGAAGCCCATAAAGTTAGATTCAACACCGGGCCCAAACATTTGTCGGTCTAGGGTAAAGCTGAGAGAGATGAACCGCTTTTCAAAATCGCTCTATAATACAGTACTTCAATAATAAAAATCAAAACAATTTATTTATGAAACAAATTTATCTTGGGAGTTTTGTTTACAAATTTATATAAAGTAAAAAAACGTTGCCTTTGATATATTCAAAGTATTGGAGACATTTACACGCGTTTAGGATTGATGAATCACCGGAAAAATAGGCATCTATCGTCCAAAATCTTTCAATTAATTTTGGCATTGCATGCTGTCGCTACGAGACACACAACTGATTCAATTACGATAGAGTTAGATTAATTTTGATAGGTATGAAAAAAGTAATCGAATTTATCTGCTAAACTAAAAATCGGGTCATCTATACCACTGCACTGGCGCATCTATCTCGGCATTAGCATAAAGCAAAAACCGGGTTTTAAATTTTTATTGTATTTAAATTAACTTTCTTTAAGCATGACATGTAAACTCGCAAACACTATCATCATCAGTCAACCAGAACCAACTACGAATAGAGCGTGTAACTCCCACCATTTCTAATCACGTTAGTCGCCATTGCTTATGCGCTGCGTGACATCTATCACGTAGCATGTAAACTTAATAAAGCGCCAATCGAGAGTCCCGGGCCGGTATTAGGTACGAGTATGAATTAGATTATATCAGAGATGGATTGAAGATTTTTTTATTATTATTTGGGATAGGTTTGCTCTTGACCCAAGACTTAGCCCAACGCGGCAAAGACCGAGTCTATGATGGAGCGAGCTCACCTATAAGATGCCGGTTCACTCTAAAAAATGAAAATTCCTAGGTTGTTATTGCAGGGAAACACTGATGCAGGTAGTGAGTTTCACACTTTTGCAGTGCGCATAAGGAATGTAGATGAGAAGCGCTTGGTTTGTATCTGTGGAACATCGACACGGTACGGATGGTATCCCGAGAGATTGAAGATATTATCACATCAGGGTATCAGGCAACACAATCGAGACATAAAATAATATCATAAGTATTTTTACTTAGCTGTCCCACCAGATTATTCACGAATTGTAAATAGCGCGATCAAGAACCAGAGAAATTCCATTTTAACAAAAAATATTTAAAACTAAATAATTTTACTAACACCTTTTGATTTGTTGTAAAAATATTAAAATGTTTTTTTCTAGATACAAGCCTAGGTTAATAAATGCAAGATAAGGTAGTTATCAGCAGTTGCATTATTTATCTTTAAAACTAAATTTATGTGACTTTATGTTCAGTGCCCGAGGTAGCATTTATTCAATTCTACCTTTGTGTTAAAAGCAATCTTCCCAGAGCCAGTTCTATTTGCTTTACGTAATACGGCGTCAGATGCGGTGATTAAAGCCGCGTTAATTATCTATCTCTAAGACAGAAATTAGTAGAAATCCTTCTTTAGAGAGGATTCTAGTGGCGTCTGTAATTTGCTTTTAGTTTGCATAGTTTTTTTGGTAAATCTTGTTTTAATAAATTTGTTTGTCACTACAAAGTTTGAAATGGTTGCGTTAAAATTTTGCTGTTTGCTTGTAATAAAACTGCGCCGTAACGATAATGGACAAAATTACTCATGATTAAATTTTGTTGTTTATTGTTACAAAAAATATTTTGAAAGTTCGATGTTTATAACAATCTTTGCGTGTGTTTTACGGCAAAGCTCAAATCCAAATAAATTGTTGTCAACATCCAACGTGACAATATCAACATGGTGAAAGCTAATGCAATTTCATTTGGTTGCAAAAACGAGCTGCATAAAGTTTTACACTCAGTTTGTCAACGCGCCTATGACACTATCATATTTACGATAAAGACGCCTCTTTCTATAGCCAAAAATTCACTTGTACCAGACATTGTAGTAGATGTCACTACAATACAATTACTATTTATCGCAATATTGCCAACGATTGCCACAGGAAAAAATTGAACCAGAAATCTTTCAATTGTGATTCAGTAAAATTAATTGCAATGACACAAAAAGAATGGGTTCAGTTAGTATTCTTTAGGCAGCATAGTTCCACACACCCAGACATTTTGATATTAAGTGTAAGAATGTTGTCCAACAAACCATACGTAATATAACCAGCAAGTACCAAACTTATCAGTAAATATAGCACACTTGAAACCCATTTAGTGAAAAACGACACAATTAAAAAAAAAAGTGTTTAACGCAGAATTCGCAACGCGTGGCGTGACAATCGAGGACCTCGCAAATTAATTAAATAAATAAATAAAAATAAATAAATAAAAACTTTATTTGACCAATTACAATGATTTTGCACTTATAAGGTAAACATTGACTACGAAACATGACGGCAAAGTGGCACCTACCCTTCGCGCTAGTAACAAAACTGTGTTGCGGCAGAGTAGTTACGTCGTTTGCTAATAGTGAATTATTACAGTATATGCAAAAAGAGCAGACATTATAATTATATTATTATTTTTTTTTTCAATTTCAGTTTGTTGTTTTAGTATCTAAAAGCAAAGTATACAAAATAAAATTCACTGCAATACTTAGCATTGAATGTGGGTTCATTCTCTTTCTGTAATAACTACGGGTTCTGTTCATTGTTCTGTTGAATGACCTTCACTGATAGAAATTATATACTACCTTATGTGAACACAAGCGTAACATTACCCTTTTTCTGACACAGTTGGGTAAAAACGGAACCTTTTTTCAACACTCAATTCATCTTCAATACCGCGTAGTCCATTCGTATCGTAACTTTTAACAATAAACTCGTGGAATATATGTACGAATACATCATTCTGTATAGGTTATGTAGTAGGTGCGATCTTATATCCACTTCATATGCGATTTAAGATGTTCAAATTTGATTCTACCATTTGCATACAGTAAAATAAGTCATGAAATATCCATACTAAACTCGGGTCCATTCCATTATTATGTGCCGCGAGATAGCTGTCCCGCCCGTCCCGTCCCGTTGCCGTCGCGTGTGAAATTAATTCCGCGGACGCCAACATGTTAGAGCTAAGCTCCGCTAATGACGACATCTGTAAAATAGTAATTAGGTTGTGCGCTTAAACTGCGTTGAATAATTTGAGTTCTGCTGTTAGAGTAAATATTTCACAGAGTTTAGTTAGCTATTATATATCATTGTTTTTTTTAAGTATTAGAAATAATTCGGATTCGACTACTTGGACTAATTGGATTTGTAAGTTGCGACATTCTAAGCTTGTTTTTTGATATAATAAGCCCCGTTTTAGGAAAAAAATATAAATAGGAAGGATATATATTTGTATAGCTTAAGTATTACTAAGTTTAATTATATCGCGAGAATACTATTTTCATCCTAACCACAAGCTTCAAGTAAATGACTAGTAGATTATTTATTCTAATATTCAAATGATAGGATCAATCATTTATACGCTGCGTGACAGCTCTGTCCCAATCACCGCGATGTCCCGTCACGTGTAAAATTAATCCCGCGAGTGTCAACACACTGATGGCTCTGAGCTTCGGCTAATACATTTGTTATCACAAGAGAATCTCTAGGTAGATTATCAATAATAAATTATTAAATTGAAGTATATATTCCATTATTATAAAAAAAACGACAAAAAAAAAAGTTGATGAATTTTTGAATACCGCAGTGATTAGCTTGACGTGTGGCCGTGTTTACAGTCTAGTGAGCAGGTGACCATTCGCATTCTTTTTATATGGCACGACCTATACCATGGATACTCGGTTTGATGAGACAGAATATCTAAATTTCTACTTACAAGCTAAGGGTTGGGTAGTATGCCTTATTGAACTGTGATTAGTTGAGAGCGAACATAAAGTACCTTATATGGTGCGACGAACACTAATATTCATGTGGTGATCAGTCAGAAAGTAAATACGAGTACTCTAAGTTTTATTATTTGATACTTACAGGAGCAATAAATAACAGCGCCAAATAAGAATGTCTTACCTGTAACAAGGAAAAAAAGTCAAATTAGCAAATATACCATCACGGAAAGAAATAATGATAATTATTATTATTTATTTCTTACCAAACTACATAAGATATCAAGAACATAAAATAAATTAGTTTTTTTTAAGGTGGGCTGATACCTGAACTAGGATGGTTCCTGTATCTCAGGTTATTAGCCCTACACCCCGCTAGTGTTCTTGCAATTACAAAATAACAACATTAAAGAAACAAAAACAAATAACACAAGCAAACAGTTTAGATTCTTTCTGGGAGGGCAGTATGACTGATATTTACTACCTAATTCATAAAAAGCAAAAGTACACCCTGACTGTGATAAAATTAAAAAAAAACATAACATAAAGTTAAAAGTTTTCTGTGCCTGAACTAGGATGGTTCCTGTATCTCAGGTTATTAGCCCTACACCCCGCTAGTGTTCTTGCAATTACAAAATAACAACATTAAAGAAACAAAAACAAATAACACAAGCAAACAGTTTACATTCTTTCTGGGAGGGCAGTATGACTGATATCTACTACCTTATTCATAAAAAGCAAAAGTACACCCTGACTGTGATAAAATTAAAAAAAAAACATAACATAAAGTTAAAAGTTTTCTGTGCATTCCTAAATAATAAAAAAAAGAAAGTCAAAACTATTATAAGTAGTTCAGGGTATTTTAATAGTGAAACGACCATTTTCATATTTGAAACAAACATTTATTGTTAAGTACATCATTTTAGAAATTCAAACGACTTCTACATTAGGCACGGAATAACTATTCGAAAACCATGACTGACCTGTACTTGCTCCAGCAGAATATCCCACTTTACTTTTATCACTCGCGATAAGAACACGAACACCAGCTCGAGACGTCCGCTCGCAACAAAAGCTTGTCCACGACTGCCCGCCAGGCGATTGAACGCGACACGAATAAGAGTGAATGAATGAGTAAACGAATGAATGAACGGGTGAGTGAACGAATCGATTTAGTGAATAATTGTGATATTAGTCAAATAACTTCCCTATTTTAATGAAATTAACTATTTATGCGATATTATCCTTACAGCTCGGCCATCCTGCTAGAGCAAGTCCCATTGCTCGAATTATTGTACGATATTGTATTAATATCATTAAATGAAAATATATTGTATTTCTTAATAAATAATTTGCCTTTTTTCCTTATTCACTAGTATTACAATGCTTATTCATGAACTTTGAATATTGTATCAATATGATTATTATTTTACACTAATGAAGTATTATAAAAGTTTGACATCATCATAGGCAATTGGACTTTTATACAAATACAAGTATTATTAATTCCTTACTATTGACTTCAACTTCACATTTTAGTTTCTATGACCACTTAAACACTTATAAACATAAAATGACTTTTGTTACAATAAAGTTATAAGAGAGTTAATACTAATAAATAATCATTGACAATCAAATTAATCATTCAAAATTAAGTTCCATACATTTCAATGCTCACATTACTTTACTTATACATTTATGATAATAAGTAATCAACTAACATTAGTCTTGCATGTCCTAATATTGAATCCTACATGGGTGTACAATCCATGAGAAAATAAGTTGTTTTAATTTATTTCAAGATATACTGAAGATATTTATTTTGTAACACAAATTAATAATAACGAAAGTAGGTTAAGCGTGCTCTGAACTGTAACGACTATGCTGCGTGATGTAAATTTATGTTTCTTCTTGACTACTGTCTGCATTGTCAGATTCGGAACTAATAAAGTTCTTATCGTAACTAAGCCACGGCTTCAATTTATCTACGGCAATTATATTTTCATAGCGTCGACCCTTTTTACGTGAAACAGGCGTATCTTCAACCAAATAACGATCATTCGGTAGAACTTTGACTATCCTGTAAGGCCCTTGATATTTTACTACAAGTTTCTTTGATTTGCCATCGCTTGGTGTTTCTCTTTTTATGCTGACCAAGTCCCCCACTGAATAAGATACGTTAGTTAAACGCTTTTTATCATAATTAAGCTTGTCTTTAATCTGCTGATTAACTATTCGTGTACCAGCTTCGTGTCTAATTTGATTGAGGTTTTCAGGTGTGACGGTATCTGAAACTTCGTCTATGACCTCACTCAGTACGTTTTCAGTACTGCTCTTAAGCCTGATGCCAAATAAAAGTTCGGATGGACTTTTGCCCGTTGTTTTATGTATCGTGGTGTTTAACCCGATTTGTACATCCGGGACATAGTCATCCCAACTTTTATCGTCCTGACCGTGACATTTGGCGGATAAAGAGTCTAGGATAGTTCTATTAAATCGTTCCACTTGGCCATTGGCACGTGGAGTGGCCACGGAATTTAGAATATGCTTTATTCCTAGCGATTTGATAAAAGAACGAAAACTGTTGCTTGTGAACGACGTGCCTTGATCAGTTATGAGCCTAACAGGAGTTCCGAAGTAACTAATATGTTCTTTAATAATTCTTATAGTCGTAGACGTTTTAGTATTTTTAACGGGAGTGATGTTAATGAATTTGGTGAATGCGTCTATTATTACCAGAAGATATATATTTCCCCTCTTACTACGCACGAAAGGGCCTAAATGATCAGCGTGGATCGTATGGAAAGGAATTTCTGCCTTTTGGATGGGGTGCAACTCTCCGGGCTGTTTACCTGATGTACATTTATGGTGGGCGCATTCTATACAGGATCGAACGTACTTTTTCACGAAGCGCCGCATTTTAGGAAACCAAAACGACTGCTGTATTCGTTGGAGTGTTTTTTCGAATCCAAAATGACCGATGTCATCATGGTTCATTCTTGTCACTTGCCAACGAACGCCTTTAGGTACAACCCAACGCATACTTTTATCTCCGTCCGACCCTATCAATCTGTAAACTTTACCGTTCTTAATTTGGTAATTTTTAACAACGTCCATTACTTGTTCTGAAGCTGGATCACTCAAGATCTCTTTAATCCGAGCAATTTCCTCATCGCTGGATTGAACTGTCGCAATCCAGTCTTCAGTTTCATTTGCGAGAACGTCTAGTATATGGTCTTCACTGGCGGCATCGTCGACAGGATTTCTGCTTAGTGCATCTGCGTGCGCCATACTAGACCCAGGTCGATATTCGATCTCGCAGTCAAACTCAGTAAGCTGGACCCACCAACGCGCGATGCGCGGGATTAAATCGCGCTTTGTCAATGTCGTTCGAAGGGCATTGCAGTCGGTTAATATCTTAAACGGTATTCCGAGCAGATAAACTCGAAACCTGTTCAAAGACGCCACCACGGCGAGGGTTTCCAATTCAAAAGAGTGGAGTCGTTGTTCTTCGGGAGTAGTCTTTCGACTAAAGTAAGACACTGGCTTAAACAAACCTTCATCACTCCTTTGAAGAAGAATCCCAGCTATACCGTGTTTTGAGGCATCTGTGTGAAGTTGGGTCTCACGATTTGAATCGTACAAGGCCAATATAGGCCTGGAAATCAAGGTCTGCTTAATTGACTCAAATGCTATTTCTTGTTCATTTGACCACCTCCATATGCAGTCCTTTTTCAAAAGGTCCGTCAGCGGTCTACATATCACTGCAAACCCGCGGACAAACCGTCTGAAGAAACTGGCAAGGCCTATGAATTGTCTCAGTTCATGTTGGTTCTTTGGCGTCGGGAATTTGGCTACAGCTTCGGTCTTTCGCTTACCAGGTTTGATACCTTGTGAACTCACTTCAAACCCCAGAAAGTCTATCTCCTTGAAGAAGAAGTTGCACTTTGCAAGTTTCAAAGTCAGACCTCCTTTTCTCAAAAGTGCTAAAACTTCTTCGAGCCGTCCGAGGCCTTCTTCGAATGTACGCGCCGGGATTAATACGTCGTCCATATAAATTAAGGCGTATTTAATTTTGGCTTCCGAAAGAATCTTATTCATCGTCCTCTGAAATACTGAGGGAGCATTGACTAAACCAAACGGCATCCGCATATACTCATACAGCCCGTCGGGTGTAATAAACGCAGTTTTATCTTGTGAGGACGGTGATATTGGGATCTGGTAGTAGCCCGATGCTAGGTCCAGCGAGATGAATAAATTACTACCTGCAAGTTGGTCCAGTTGATCTTCTACGCGGGGAAGAGGGTAGTGGTCTTTCTTGGTTCGCTTATTTAATGCGCGATAGTCCACGCACAACCTCTTCTCACCCGTCTTTTTCTTGACCAACACGATTGGACTTGCATAGGGTGAGGAAGATTCTCGGACAATGCCTGCATCCAACATTTCATCGACCATATCGCGAACAAGGTTCCTCTCCGGGAGAGACATACGGTATGGCCTATAGACGACTGGGTCTGCGTTTTCGAGTTCTATCACCATCTCCCCTGATGTTGTGAGTCCCAAATCTTTTAATCCCGATGAAAAACAATCAGAATATTTAGATAAAACATCTTGTAGTTGTCGCCGTTGTTCGTCTGTTATGTCTGATCCACAATTAATCCTGTCGTCTAAATGTGTATTATCTAAATCTACAGCAAACGAATCACTTGTACTATTAGCTATAGGAATGGCCCTAGTTATTAATGAATCCTTTTGAAATAAAAGATCTTGTTCACTAGCATTCAAAACGACTACTCGACTGGAGCCAGATTTGAACGAGTATTCTCCTGGAAATAGGTAATATTCGCGATTAGCTGCTCCTCTTATTGAACCACTAACATAAACATTACCCTCAAAGTCGTCATCTGAAACCACATTTATGGTCTTAATTTCGCGCGGTGATAGAATAGTATTCTCCTGAACTCTAAGAAACAGTTTATTGCAATCATCCTTTTGGAATATTAATTTGTGGGGTGTTTTAATAATTGTAATCTTAGGCAATTCTGTAAAAGTATGACCTATAAGGACTGGATGTTTCAAGACATGATTTTCGACTATGAAAACTTCAATGTTTTCTCGAATTCCCTGTATAGTCACATCGACCATCGACCTACCTAGTGGCTTCACATGATACCCCCCTACTGCTCTCATAAGAGGTAGATCATTTGTTTCCATAGACAGATTTAGTAACTTAGCTTCGTCCTGCCTAATCAGAGTACATTGACTTCCTAGGTCTACGTGACATAATAATTTAGTGTCGTTAACTAATATTTCGAAAACATACTTCGTATTCGACTTCGAAGACGAGTCAAGCTCTGACACTTGTTTTTCGTTTCTCGTCATTGTTCCCTTCTGATTCTCACCTTGTAAATTTGGTTTCCCGGTCCTACACACAGTACTCATATGTCCTAGTTTACCACAGGTAGTGCATTTAGTTGCGGGTTTCGGACATCTGAAAGATTTGTGCCCCACTTCGTTACAGTTGTGGCATACAATCTTTCCGAGATAATCAGAACGGCTTGAAGTAGGAGGCTGCACACCAGCAAGCCTTTTATCCCGCCTTGGTCTATCACTCATATCCCTAGAGCCAGCTTTAACAGTCTTAAGGTACATTAACGCCTCCTCAGGCTCACGAAATTGCGCGGCTTGCGCCCCTACTCGAACAGCGCGGTCTTCTATTCCATTTAGTATACAATCTACTGCTCTTCGCCCCTTTATACCGCATCTATTGAGTAAGTTCATTTTCTCATAGTAGTAACTTTCTAACGACTCGCCGTAACGTACCTTTTTACCTAGCATAGTCGTCAACAGTTCCGCGTAGTCCTCGCGACACGGGAACGATTCCACTAATTTCCTTTTCCATTCGTTCCATGAGTAAAGGACTGTACTGAGGCCCTGGTACCAGGATTTCGCTATACCAGTAAGCTTTGGGAGTGCAAAGTGAATAATCTCCTTTTCCTTCCAACCATAGATCTCAGCACACTCCTCCACTTTAGTAAGCCACGTTAAAATAGTCTGATCTTTCGACATTGGATCAAACTCAGGAATTACATTATTTAAAGAAAGCTTAGACGACGACTGATGTTTCATGTCTTTCAAAATATCTAAAAACTTATCTAATATTCCGTGAGTTGCTGCATCAGTATGATTACTCGATTCGGCTTGACGTCTGACTTCACTAACGCGGGGAGAACGAGAAAACACTCTCTTCCGTTTGCTCACGCGGTATTTCTCATCATCGGACTCACTATCAAGATAACGTTTCTCATTGTCCCCGCGTCTGCGACGTTGACGGTTTGAATCGTCATAAAATCTGGAATATGCATCCGAATCTTCCGACTCACTGCTACGACGTCGCTCACGTCTTGAACTTTCGTGAAGTCTACAGCGCTTACGCTGCTTAACATCGATCCTAGACCGACTACGATTACGCGGCATCCGCTTACAAGATGAGGATCGGCGGAACCGCCTTAAAGAATTACTACTTGAGCGTTGCCGCCGAGACTCCCCGCCATTATGACGTTGCCTCGTCGACTCCCCACTCTTACTTCGCGATTTACGTGCCCTTACGCGTGATTGCCTCGAATTTAAATACTGACGAGAGCAATCGTCAAAGTAATTGCGGCTTTGCCTACCTTCAAGGCTCCCTTCCGCTCCCTTACTTGTCACACGGGCAGACCGCTGCAAAGGTTCCTCATGCCGTTCATTCGGGTCATCACCGTCGACACCGTCGTCAGCCTCATTGCTGCTGACACCAACAGGGCCGGCGGTAGATAACTCTTCATTTGCACGCTCCATTACTGAAACTTGCAGACATAAACGTGATTAGTCACTCCCTTCATTTATCATTTTATAATACGAGTAATAATAACTACATAATAAAGGATACTAACATTAGCACTTAAGATGTTTTGTTTACTAACCACAATATGAACTGTAAAGTTATTCAAAATAAACTCTTTTTATTTTTAATTATTTATTGCGCAACAATACGATCACAAATTAGCGACAAAGCAACTTAACTTAGTTCCGAAATTAACACTAATTGCAAATTGCAGAAGTGAAAAGTTTACGCGATCAGTTTATTATTGAAGGAGGAAAACATTTGGAATATTTTAAAAGTCAATGTATTTATTTGATTTGAACAAGCGAAATAAAACATCCCTCTCGTAATGGTTTTCAGCCAAGGGACTTCTTTAAAGTAATCATTGTTATCACGTTACATATTAGCTCAAGAGCATTACTAACCGGTTTGTTAAAATGCTTCGGTCGGTAGGACCCGACAAACGGTATCAACGCTACACAATTACGAGCGTAGTTTAGATAGCATGTTGCATAATAGTCGGCAACAAATACTAATCAATTTACGAATGTCAAAGAAAACTTAAAACGATATCGTTAGTTACAGTATTTAGTATGCTCGAAAACTAAATGTTTTCAAAAAGCAAATGGCCGTCTCAGGTTCGTTACAAAAAATATATTAAGAATAAATTATGCGTTACAGCTTCAAATTTTATTCGTGTATGCAATAGATTCAAAATACTTGAACATTTACATTTAATTTGAAAGCTTTTATACGTATCTGGCTAATTTTAAACTATAAAGTGTTTGATTTGTACCCACAACAACAAAAAAAAAACATGATTGGCTCGCGTGGGCGGGACAAGCGAGTAGATTTTGTAATTACTCACCTATCCCACTTCTGAACTATAAGTAGTTCAGGGTATTTTAATAGTGAAACGACCATTTTCATATTTGAAACAAACATTTATTGTTAAGTACATCATTTTAGAAATTCAAACGACTTCTACATTAGGCACGGAATAACTATTCGAAAACCATGACTGACCTGTACTTGCTCCAGCAGAATATCCCACTTTACTTTTATCACTCGCGATAAGAACACGAACACCAGCTCGAGACGTCCGCTCGCAACAAAAGCTTGTCCACGACTGCCCGCCAGGCGATTGAACGCGACACGAATAAGAGTGAATGAATGAGTAAACGAATGAATGAACGGGTGAGTGAACGAATCGATTTAGTGAATAATTGTGATATTAGTCAAATAACTTCCCTATTTTAATGAAATTAACTATTTATGCGATATTATCCTTACACTATTCGCAAATAAAAACGTTTTCCAAAGTAACATCGAGAACGTATCGGATGCCTCGCTCGATGTTCAAAACTTCATATCTCGGTACAGACGCAGTTGACAATATTAAATTTACATTTCACTACATTTTCTAAATACGAGCATGTTGCCTCATTGCGTCGCGCCGCGGAGCGAGAAAATATTGAAACCAACGCGTTTAAGTTTGCAACAACAAAAATAAGAGTAACTAACTGCTGTCACTTTCGAATTGGGAAACGTAGTTTGCGACTGCAAACATCTACAAAATGAGATGTATTAGTGTGGTTTTATTTTTTCATAGGGTGTACTTTTTTGAAGTGCAAAACAAACTTGTTTTCAATTTTTAACGTTGACGGTTGTTTTTTTTTAGTTCGGTGTTTTGTGAGTGCAAAAGCATAAATAATACAATTATTACATTTTAAACAGTATTTAAAAGAAAAATATAGTTAATGGTGGAAAAAAATATTTATTAAGTAAATATTGTGGACTAAATATGGCTTGCATACTTATGCCCTGTTTCTAAAACGATTTCTTTATTTATTTCTGAACAGAAGAGAGTGTTAACTATATTGTTTTAAACTAACATGGCCACTAATAATATAATAGTTATGATAACATACGGAGTTGATATCATGTACCTTTATTGTTTTAAAATTCCCGATAATATGACCCTGTAACAATAAGAAGTACTCCATTTTCCTCTTGTCAGGGATACAAATTTAACTCCTTAGCCCTTGTACAGGCGGAGCATCCTATGAAGTGTTGTAACGATAACAGAATTAAAACATTCACAATTCCAAACTAAACGAACAGCAACCAAAAATTAAAGTGGCGAGACGCGCGAAACGAGACTCAACTTTAAATTGCCAAAATGAAAGTACTGTGAGCGCTCTCGTATGGTTTTGCAACTTGTGTAACTAGTGTGGCTGTAATTTTTACATGCCTTGCTTCTGTCAATAGCGTTGCTTCGTTTTTGATTTCGTCGGTCGTTTTTGCCTGATTGCCAAATGAGCGTTTATTTTTTATTAAAAAATTGTCTACTTATATATTTTTTCAAAAAAAACATTATTTTTTATTGCTGGAACCATAGACCAGATTCGGGTCAGGTTAAGAAACGCTGATAATGATTTCGAATGGATGAAATTACTCGTGTTTTGTTTGTTCCTTTCTTTTTCTTTTTGCTCCCATTGTTTTTTGTGATTTTTGTATGTTTCTGTTAATCTGCTTTTACTTCTTATTTCGTTCTGTGTATCTGATGTCCTGAATCAATAAACGCTTTTATTTCTTTCTTTCTTTCAACCCTGTTTCGTTGCAAAATCGGCCTTCCATTCTCTTCTCTTCCATTCTAGTGCAAGTGATTCCGCAGTGTTTAGGTACTGTCGTAGGAACATCCTAACAATATAAGGAAACAATTTAGATATATTATGTCTATTGTGGGATGTATCAATTATAATACAGCCTTTCTGGAAAGTATGCACCTTACTGAACATGGCGTAACATCTATCATATTCTTAATTAACAGGGTGCAATTCTCATTGAATCCCTTCCTACACGCCCCGCTCTTAAACTACACATTCATTACACCTGTCACCCTGACTCCGGCCCTGCATAAAATGCCACTTAGTTCGGCCGTCACGTTTAATTGATGGATCGCAGTCCCGGACCTGGCGGCGCGCCAAAATTGCAAAGGACTTTATGATAATGACCTCAAAATGGGCATTTTAATGGGTATAAACATTTGAGATGTCTTTGTAAATAAAGCGGGACGGTTTTGTTAAATCAGTGCGTGCCGTAAAGTCGTGTTGTGTACCTTGAATATTTGGTGCTCGTTTAATAAAGCGTTTGCGTGAGCACATCTTTGGAAAACAAATGACAATTTAAGTTACCGCTATTCACCAAAACTAGAAAATAATTTGTTCAGCTAAGTACGAGTATAAATCAACACATTTGTTATTTGACGCAACAGTTTTAGAATTAGGAAGATAAAGGAAAGCGCTTTCTAACAACCGGGTGTTATGGTTATGGACCGTGGTCCGATAGACATCATCTTGATTTGTTATTATTATTATTATCTATTATTCTGGATCTAAATCTTACATGCCGCGGTTTATGTGCGGTACTAGGCTAACAGCGCCATCTAGCTTATGGAGCCGTAAAAGCGCTCGCTGTTTTGCTTGCCACTGTTAAGCATGCGCTAGTGATGGCGAACGGTGGAGGTCGCCACAGTGAAATAGTCAGGTTGAGATGTCTCGTAAATTATTAGGAAATACAAAAATATTTTGTTTTTTTTTTATTTTTAATAAAATCAATTAACATAATCATTAAATGACACAGAGCTGATAAAACCCACTTACTCTATAATAATCCGAATTAATGGCTACAAGACACATCGGGCCTATCGATCACACGAAATCGGTCACAGATGATAACCCTTGAGTGCCAACCCTTGTCGCGGTACTTGCGACCGACAAAGGTGATATACACTCGCGGACATAAATTTTGGTTCCCTTCAAAATCATGTAAATGTACTTTGATGTCAATAAAAGTTAATTTAATCTTAAGTCAAAGCCATGGTACATTTTTGCCTAATGACACTGTAAAAAAAGTACACAATGTTTTTAGTGCCTACACATTTTGTTTACTTTCTGATATGCTAGCATGTTGACAACCACTGTGGTGTTATGGTCAAGAAGTTGACTATTAACCAAGAGGTCGCGGGTTCAATCGCCGCACTGTACAAACATCTGTGTGTATGAACATGTCTGTTTGTACTGGTCTGGGTGTTAATGTATTTATTTTAGTGTATTTTTTAATACCACTGTTGATTCTGTAATCTGTAACACAAGTGCTTAAGCTACTTACCACAAAGTCAATCAATCAATGTATGTGATGTTTTTGTTTATTTATTATATATATTTATTTATGTACAATGACCAGCATATCAGGATGCTACTCATTTCTGTTGCAATATCGCCCATTTACAAGTGCAGCAGTGCTTACCGTGCTGGCCACCGCGCCTATATGTGGACCAAATCTAGTCTTGAATACGAACAAATGCTGGACAGAACTTTGAGCATTAAATGATATAGTTATATTTAAGTAAAATAAGTTTTTTATTATTGGGAATTCATATATTTTTATAATGGTTCTCCCAAGTCACAGTCTCTAGTCACAGCCTAGTTTGGAGACCCCTACAAAATTTCGTGCGTTTCAATCTTCAAATTGCACAATGCAATCTACTCAAAGTTTAATTATTATACTTGTATTTTATTTGTATATTTTACTTGTGCATTAAAAAAATATTATTATTTTATTATTATTATTTTCAAAAGAAAGTCTCTTTACTTGATAAGGTAAAAAGTTGTAAGGGTAGTATCATTGTTTGTGACTAATCGACAAAATAAGTTGGTTTTCGCGTGACAAAACGCCATTTGAAATCCCACGATGACAGTAATTTGTCATGACGTGTTAATTACTTCGTAACTGGTTTGTGTTACAGTAAATAACGTGAATAAGTTGACGTTATCTATGTTTTTACACGGTATTACTTGTCTCCTCTTTAACATAGATTAATGGATCCTTGCATTGTTTATAACTTTAATTAAATTATTTTTTTTATGATGGTAAATATATTTTGAAGGCATTTTGGACTTTATTAGCTAACATTCAACACTTGTTTTAAGGCCGTTTACAATTCTAGCTAAAGTTGTGTGCTATTAGAAACCTTTGCCTAGATTTTATGAACTAAAACAATTTTTTTTATTTTTTAAGTTATTAACCACAATTTACCTTTCTCATTAAATTTTTGCTTTCTGCATGACCTTAAGGTTGACTGGCAGAAAATGCTTTTAGCATTAAGTCCACCTTTTGTACATTTCTTGTGCAATAAATTTAAAAAAAAAGTGTTAAGTGACAGAGTTTGCGAAAAATTACAAATGTGTTTTTTTGTTTTATTTGCTCGTAAGTGTATCTCCGTGTTGGTGAATCAGTAATACCAAGACTCTCGTGAATTATCAAGGTGAGAACATTTCACTGAGTCTGAATTCGAGTTCGGAACTTTAAAATAAGGCGTATTCGTTAATGGCGAAATAATGTAAGGTGATACTAACAGTTTGTTGTTCAATTTCAGAGTGCTTTGATGCTGCTTATATAATCCTTAGTACTTAGGTGGTGAGTATCTTTAGGTGTTGTAAATATGTAGGCGGCTAAACAGAAGTACCCAGGTAGTTTTTTTGGAAATAACTTCTCCAACATAACTTGCAGGAAAGAAGATATACTCGTGTATACCTCACTGCGTAGAGTTCTAGTTAATTACCTTTTACATCTATAGAACAAAAAACTTTGTTTTAGTTTAAAAAAAATCCTGTTGACCTAGGAAGCTGGAGACAGCTGGAGAGCTTCATGGAATTGGCGTGATAAATATTGAAGTGTTCCTTTACGATTTAACTAGACATACAACATTGAGGCCTATAACTACAATATTCTAGCCCAGACAGACCTTATCACACAATCCATACTAATATTATAAATGGGAGAACCAGCTTGTTTGTTACGACGCAACAGAGCAATGTTACGATATTTTTTTTGTATGGTGGCTGGAGAGTGACATATAGGCTACTTTTTTCCGCGAAAAAACATCTCAATCCCAATAAAAATTGAAAAATCAACTCACAGCTTACCGATAGATGGCGCCATTCGGTTAAAGCAAATCAGGCGTTATATTCGGTAATCCATGACTAAAGCTGAAAAAGAGAACTATTTTGCTTAAAATTTTCACTAAACAACGCCAGCAAAGGAACCCAAATACAGCTAACTGTAACCACTTGAAAAAACTAAAGCCGGAAGTCCTGCGCTGGAGTCGTTTAGTGGAAATTTAAAGCAAAATAATTCTCTTTTTCAGCTTCAGTCATGGATTACCGAATATAACGCCTGATTCCATCAACTACGCCACCCGGTTAAGGTTTAAGGATTATGTGTAGTTAGTTTACATTTACTACGCGTACCACCGGTACACCATAAATCAAGGAAATAACACAAAAAGTTGTAACAACAGCAAACGAAGCGATAGTCCACGGCGCGCGCTAACGAAATCGTTAGTTTTTCGGATCTGACTTCGCGATCTAGATACAGGGGTTTGAGATACACCTAGAGAAGAGTGTAGTTGTCTTTTGACAGTCTGACCTTGAGCGAATTATTTTGCTTTAGACTGTGAACGGAATAACTTGACTAGCCGTAATTTCTTGAAGGTATTTCAAATAGTGAACGACGTATAAAATACAGGAAAGACACATTAATTTTGAATATAATAAATTGTTTCAACGAAGATACCAATTACACAGCCCCAAACTTAGCGTTAGCATGTGCTATGTTGACTAGGATTACGGATAGAAAGATTTAAATACATTTATAAACTTTATTTAGTACCAATGCTCGTGCTCATCACACAAACTTTCGTCCCTAGCAGGATTCGAACCCGCAACAATCGGTTTTGAAGTCTCTATTTCTGACCAAAGCTGCCGACATCTAAAACAGGCACTTTTTGCAATAAATTGCAAATACATATTTTTTCACAAAAACAAATAATTGTATCCTAACATTTACCAAAACCAACGCATTATCCAATCTCCCCGAAACGTCCCCGAAAATTCCCACTACCGGCCGGAAACACGCCTCCATTCCGCCCGGTACAATGCAAGCCTTAGCACAAAACACGCGAGCATTTCCTGTAGGCTCGAGCCGTTTCCGGATCCGCTTGTAAAAAGAGCAAGATATAGGTGACGCAGATACAAAAAGGACCCTTTTTATTTTTAGTACGGCGTTGAAATGCAAGTCGTAATTTGTATCCGGGTTATAAGTGGGGTTGTGGTATTAGCATATTAATCGTGTTTGATTGTAAACGGCCTTAATTATAATTTTATGCATTATTTTGTTCTTATTGTAGGTTATTTTTGACATGGTATGGTATGGTATCGGTATGGTAACAAATTGAATGACAAGATAATTATAATAATAAATAAAAATAAAAACATTTATTTTTCAGACAACGCGATCCAGATTGTTAGTATAAATATCTTATCTCCTATGTTGGTACAATTTAGAAATTGTTGTATTTAGCAACAGACTTGACACGTGGAATTAGTTTGCCAATAAGTGGACAGTCCCCACGATTGGCTACAGCGTTCAGAACACTATTGCTGTTATATTTAATTGCCTCGTTGGTGTAGTGGCAAAATTTCTGCCTTACATCCGAGAGGTCCTGGGTTCGAATCCCAGGTCGAGCCAAAATTGTTTCTGAGATTTTCTGTCATGAATTTCTCAAAAACTGCTCGGAGTCGGGAAATTGGCGGTGTGACACCCCCGTGCCTCGGAAAGCACGTTAAGCCGTTAGTCCTGCGCCTGATCTCTCTCCGGTCATGTCGGATTGCCGTCTCACCGAACTTTGAGAGTGATGGAACAGTGAGTGCACCTGTGTGTTGCGCTTACACTTGTGCATTATAATATCTCCTGCGTAGTTGGCTGATCTCTGTTGAGATTGGCCGCCGTGGTCGAAATCGGCCAGGAGGACTATTATTTTTTAATTGCCGAGTTGGAGCGGTGCTGGTACAGTGTGACGACCTTTTATCGTCATTCCTCGCCGCGTCCCGTCCGCGTGTCGTGAGGTGCGCGCGTCAATTTATTTCGCATTAGCGTTTTTGTACGCACCATTAGCCGATAAACTCATAGCGACTTCCAGTGTACATTACCAGAAAAATGTGTACCGATAGTGTTAACATTTAGAGATACTGAAATAAAGAAACGTGCTCGTAGTTGTTCCTCTAAACTACGAGTATAAACCTTGCTTAAGGCCAATCAAATAATAAACGTATAAAAAGTATTTCAGTTTTTTGTTTAAATTTAAAATATCGAAAAGCTCTCTACATTTCTTGAAATTTCTGCATCCAGTATTCTTGAGTTACTGAATTATAGGTAGATGCTCATATTTTTTTTTCCAGTTAACATTTTCTATGGATTTCCATTTTTCTATTGCACCTAGAGTTGTCATGCTTTGATTTGCTCTAATAATTAAGTCACTTTATTTTTAGCATAAAAATGCAAATTTATTTACAATGTACGGACGCTGCAGAGGGTTTCGGTAACTTTAACGTCGGGTTTAAATAAAATACTAATAAATCGCGAAACAATCCGTAAAGAGTGTATCATTTCAATGTCCACTGTTCGCGTAAACCGAAGAAACAAATAAATTAATACTATTTCACCTTTTTTGCAATCTATACCACACAATAGATAACCAGCAAGAATATTTCAACGCGCGTCAGCGCCCGCAATTTTATGCGGATAATATGCGACGGATGGTGCGTTTTATTGCACTTCTGCTGCTTCATAAGATATATCGGCTATAAAACGTAATAGTCCAGGATATTTCTTTGTCATTCAGAGTAAAGTTCTTCGACGTAGGTAAGGTATGAAAATATTTGGATCACGACAAATGCTACCTTCAAAATGCTACTTATTCAATACCTAACTAGAATTATCATCGTCCTCATTATAGTTGACGACCGCTTGGTGCACCTGTTGACACAGGTGGGACCTGAAAACCAAGGGTCGCGGGTTCAATCCCCGCACAGTACAACCATAAATGTGCATGAACTTGTGTGTTTGAACTGGTCTGGGTGTTTTCTATGTATAATATGTATTTACAAAAAAAAGTATTTAAGTATGTTTATCCGTTGTCTAGTACCCATAACACAAGCCTCGTAGCTTAATTTGGGACTAGAGAATTGGTGTGATTGTTGTGAAATATTTATTTATTTATTTATTATTTATATCAGTCGTTCGCTCCCGGTCCGCCCTTCAAAATACTCAAAGGCGTAAATCAGGGTGATCCAATCTCTCCAAAGCTTTTTACCAGTACCCTGGAGGAGGTATTCAGAACCCTAGCAGATACCTGGACGTCTCAGGGAATCGATGTTGGCGGTAAAAAGCTTACCAACCTTCGTTTTGCGGACGACATTGTCCTGTTTGCTAGCACATCCGGAAAACTGGAAACAATGCTCGAAGAGCTGAGCAAGGCGAGCCTTGAGGTTGGACTTATGATGAATATGTCTAAAACGAAAGTGATGACCAATACCGCCAAGAATAGCATTATGGTCGATGGGCAGGTAATGGAGTATGTAGATGAGTATATATACTTGGGTCAGATAGTATCCTTCGAAAACAGGCAGGGAAAAGAGATCGAGCGCCGCATCGATAATGCCTGGAAGGGCTTCTGGTCTATGAAGGCGTATTTGAAGGGTAACCTTCCAATATCACTGAAGCGAAAACTCATCGACACTTGCATCCTGCCCATCTTAACCTATGGGGCGCAAACTTGGTCACTGACGGAAAGTCAGAAGTCCAAACTCAAGGTCTGCCAAAGAGCAATGGAGCGGAGCATCCTGGGCATCAAAAGGACTGATAGAGTTAGAAATACTGCCATTCGCTCGCAAACCAACGTATCGGATGTAGGCGAGAAGACTGCCAAGTTGAAGTGGGAGTGGGCCGGCCACGTGAGTAGGATGCATCCCGACAGGTGGGCCCGAATCGTTACACAGTGGGTGCCTTCGGACGGCTTTCGCCGAAGGGGAAGGCCTAGAAAAAGATGGTGTGACGATTTGGCAAAATATTTACCGGATTGGCAAACTCTGGCCCTAGACAGGGATCAGTGGACAGGTTTGGGGGAGGCCTTTGCCCAGCAGTGGGATGATGTAGGCTAACAAAAAAAAAAAAAATCAGTCGTTCGACGCTCACTGCTGCGCATAGGCCTCCCCCAAGGATCTCCACCGTGATCGGTCCTGCGCTTCCCGCATCCAGCGGCTTCCCGCGACCTTCACCAGATCCTCGGTCCACCTTGTAGGGGGTCTGCCCACGGAGCGTCGGCCGGCACGCGGTCGCCATTCGAGAACCTTTCCGTCCCAATGGCCATCGGTTTGTCGCGCTAAGTGTCCCGCCCACTGCCACTTCAGCTGAGCAATCCTTCGAGCAATGTTTAGAATAAAATATGTAATAAAAATCAGATAGACGGCGATGATTGGTAGCGACCTCTCCCTCCCCACGCGGTAAAGGCCATGGTGGAGGACGAGGGGTCCTGGGATGCCGTGAACACCTTCTGCGTCGAGGTGGTGACGCAAAAGAAGGTAGCGGAGCGCGCGCGGGAGGAGGATCCCCGCGCTGATGCCTGCCGCCGCAGAGGTGTGGGAAGGAGACGACGGCAGTTTGCCCGAAGACTCCCTCCCGTCGGAGGCCAACGCGGTCCGAGTCTGGGGGACTCGGGTCGTGCATTGCACGTGCCTCCGTCCGACCATGGTCGACTCCTCTGATGCTCCGGGGAGTCGACACTTATTTCAGGCTACATACCAGAGAATTTTTCTTAGGTTTTTATATTTTTAGCATTAACAATGCAAATTCATTACAAAGTCAAATTTAAACACACTGAAAGAAAAACCGGACTGCCACAGGTGGGACTCGAGCCCGCACGTCTCGCAAGCCGGGCGAATGCTCTACTAGGTAATTGAGCTACCGTGACACTTACTCATCGGTTTCTTTATGTGCTTTTTAGGCTGCAGCCAGCTATGATTCATCAATGTTGTGGTAAGATACCTAGTATCTTCGCATTTTAGCAACATTCGCATGAAACACCGTTATAGCTTTTTAATAATCAGTTAAAATGAATCAGCTAATTTATTAAGATTCTATATTTTTAGCATAGCTTCTAATTTTTTTTGAAAATTTAGAAGCTAATTTATTAAGATCCTATATTTTTTAGTATTAACAATGCAAATTTCTATACAATTTAAAATTAAAAAGTCAATTTTCAAGTGTGTTTTGGTTTCACATTGTAGATAATTTTAGTTTTGAGACAAAAAAGTCACCCATATGATTTTGACTGCTTAGTACGCATGGCCACACGTCAAGTTAATCATAGCAGTATCTTATACTCACGTAATAAGGGTTATTTTGCAACGAAAATCAGTAGCTTGATGTGGAGCCAAGTTTACCAAGTACACATATGTAACCCTACACTTGTACAATTTTTTATTAAAATTACAAGCCATCATCGTCAAATGACACAAAAAGTGTGTCACAAAACTCATCAGTCCCATCCCTCACACGCCCAACAAATTACATACAATTTCCTACACGGGAAGGACTGAGAGGTTTTCAGAAATTTCCTCATACAACATTCTGTTGTGAATGAAACGTAATCAAGAAGACGTGATTAAAAGTGGTGTATAGAAAAGGTAGAAAATATTATCAAGGTCTTGGATATAATTTAGTTTAACTATATTTTGAACAGTCATCTGAGAAATCTGAGTAACTGCAGATAATTACGGACAGAGTTTAGTTATCATATATTATTATATTTTTATTTGTAATATTTATCGAGGTGCTTGTGGCGCAGTGATGACAACGCTTTGGTAGTGCGCCGTCCAACCAAGGCGCCGTCATGTTTGGGATGGGTGACCATTCTGACCATATAAGTGAAGTCTATTTACAAGCATCTCCGTGCTTTGCAAGGCACGTCAATCTGTTGGTCTCGGTTAATATCGAAATATATTAGTCGTTAAGGCTAGTCAGAGGCCCTCGGGCGGCTTAATAACATCTGACAGTAAGGTTGGTCACTTACCTTACACACACTATTTAGTAATCTGTGCCCTCGAGCGGCTTAATAACAACTGACAGTAGGTAACTTACGTTACACACACCCCTCCACCAATCGAATCCGCGTGGTAGAGTATGTCTCTTACCACCTTATAGTTGAGGTGAGACCAGTGCCCAGCAGTGGGACTTACGAGTAGGCGAATGAGATGAGAGATAAGAATATTTATCGCTCTCCCAATATTAACATGTAGCTTACAAATAATCAAAAACTTTTTGGTGATAACGTAACATTTAATTTGATGATAAGCACCAGGTAAATTAATTATCCCATTACCGTTATGAGTTGCGTTAATGGATCCCAATCGCCATGGGAATGGAATAAATAGTATTTATTACATACCATTTTATAGCTAAAAACATTGTTACAACGCACGATACCCGGGCATTTGTATTACAGTGACAGTGGTAGTTAATTGAACAATTATTTTAATTTTAGCAAAACTGAAACGACATACTTAAAACTTACCTATTGCACTGAGGCATAGGGACCTTTTCTAACATTTTCATAAAACACATTTCTTCTTGATTCTTACTATTTCAAGCTCGGTATGGTAAAGACGAGATAGACGCACCCCAGTGGGTATAGATGACCCGATTTGAATTACATAGTTTCGCAGATTACTTTTTCATACCTATCAAAAGAGGTTCGCCAAAGTCCCTTATACTTTGACTATATCGAAGACAACGTTTTTCACTTTGCATGTGGACAAAATTCCCAAGAATATATTTGTTTCAAGAATTAATTTTTATTATTGAATAATAGAGCGATTTCTAAAAGTGGGGTATCTATCTCGGTTTTACTCTTTCTAATTTATAAAAGATTAGCTTTTAAAATAGAGACCAAGTCTAGCTAGTCCTACCAGACAGTCGTTAACTAACTAAAACAATTTCAAGCACTATTGTGTAGGGTGAAACTTAATCGAAACATACTCGGTTTGACCTTGCCCATATTATGCTAAGTTATGGCAACTTGCTGGGATATTAAGTAACTTATTTGACATGAGCTCAACTCTGCCCCGGCCGGCAATTTATGGGTGTTGAAGCATGTTTGGATTGTTAAATAATATACAGTTTAAGGAAGTTACTTAAACATTCTTAATCGTGCTAGCATGAGATGAAAATGCGTCATTATCGTAACGTCTGAAAGATAAATTATGCTTTGTTTAAACTGAATGATACACGACAAGGATTGCTCTTATTTGGTGCAGCCTATAATTGTTTCTTAGGTAAAGGTTTATAGATCTATAATCTCATATGAAATATACATTTCACTTATAGGTAGAGTTACAAACTAATAAATAATTGAGTATAAATTATACACTGGCACTCGCGGCGAGATGGTTCTTAAGTTTGTTTTTGTAAGAGTTGACATCCTCGTATGATTTACCATCCTTCGGTAATCCGTTATATAATTGGGCTCCTTCGTATAATATTGTTTTTTTATCGTAATTAGTTCTAGGCGTGATTATTTCAACTTTGTGTTTATTTCGTAAGCTGTGAGTCTATGGTTTTAAGTTTGATATCTATTTTGGTTTTTATACTATTCGTTATTATTTTCTTCATCAATAGGCATGTGTTGTTTTTATATAGTTGTTTCAAATTAATTATTTTACTTTTATTATATAATTCAATAGTTTCTTCATTTTGACTTTAAGATTAAAGTTGTCGTTAAATAAACGATTGTGAGGACGGGAAACGATTCATTTATTGAACTCGTTACATCTCGTGACCTATTAGTTTCGCGTAAAACTTGGTCCATTTCCATATCATGGAACGATATAACGAAAAAATGTGTTGAATTCTTACGCAGTTTTAAGGATGACTATGATGTCTATATGATGTCTATGATTTGACGCCCTTTCTCCTAAAGTTCATCTATGCAAGCTTCATCATCATTTACTTGCCCTTTTCCCAGATTATCTGGAGTTGGCTCAGTGTGTGTTTGTCTTCCATATCATCCTTTCTCTCTTCATTGAATCATCCACTCCTTTCGCTCTCATATCTTTCTTCACACAGTCTATCCATGTATTTTTTATTTATTTGTTTTAACTTTACTGCACAACAAAACTATGTACAAAAGGTGGACTTAACGCCGTAGGGCATTCTCTACCAGTCATACCATGGGACTAAGCAGAAATGATTAGTGGACGATGCGACAAAATAAATTAAAGAGATAACACTAAAATTATAATACCAATAATGAGATTAAATATAAAATAGACAGTAAATTTATATAAGACTACATATTTAAAAAGAAACATAATATATACATAAGACATGTATATATTAGACCTAGATCGACCTCTTCCTCTCCATCCCTTTGCTTGCATTCTCATTACTTTTCGCGTGAGCATCATCACACCCAAGTAAACTTATTGTGACCAAAACTCAACCTATATGATTGACATATAATATGTGACAGTAGCTGCATAATCAAACCAATCGCATCAAAAATCCAGCCAGACAGTCATTTGCCTAATTCCTAAAACTCACAACAGAATCAGCAAAGTTGCCCCCTCGCCACGCACTAAGCATTGCAAATGTAACTGGCTAGTTAGCATACTCACTGTTCAACGAGTTAAATCGCTAACGGCCCGACAGCGGGTAACTTCTGGATTAATGAGCAATTTATACGTGTAGGTTAGAGCGTGGAAGATGAAGTGAAAAAAAGTTTCAAAAAGTTCACTATTCGTTGGAAACACATGTGGCTTTTTTCTAACGTATTGACTTTTACGTTAATTTTTATTTTCTTTTATTTATTATGCACACCAACGACAGTTACAGTTCACCAATCAAAAGACTTACATACAGTAAAATTGTGTAGCTAATTGCACTATCTATTAAGGGTGTACACAAAATGCTAGATAACTGAGGCGTTACAAAATATGATAAAAATTAAACAATTTTGAGAAGAATAAACAATTTTGATAGAAATGAAATATTGATTGATTGATTAACACTTTATTGTACAACACAAAACAAAAATTACAAACAAGTTTAACAAAAAAAGATGTAGAATTTAGGCGGTCTCATCGCTTGTAGCGATCTCTTCCAGACAATCTTCGGTTAAAGGAACATTTAATTAACAGGAAGTTAATATTAAAAGTAACAAAAAGATTAAAGACACAATTAACGAACGTCATGACCGAATTGTATTTTAAATTTGCAGCGATTGAGTTGCAGCGATTGGTCGTCATGCTGTCAGAAATGAGTCGTGGCGACAGAAAGTCACAGGTGAGGGTTGAGTCTAAGAGATAGATTACATCTTTGTATCTGTCCGGGAGGAAATGGAACTGTCTTGGATTCGGGCAATCGAGTTTAGTTGCGTTGTTGATAGATTATTTAGGAAATGAGCATATAGTAGATTTTACAACGAGTGCATAAAGCAAGTCATTTTTATCCGAGATCGTTATATGCCCGAGCCCGCAGGGCGAGGGCAGATGATGAAGTCGAGGATAAAAATGATTTGTGCACGAGTTGTAAACTCTGCTTTTCACTTCGATTGCGAGAAAATAAAACAATAATTTGAGAAAATTCAATACGAAAAGTTCACGGCTTCTTTCCCGCTACTTTACTTTTTTTAATTTTCCTGCATAATTTTCGGGCAAAGAAAAAAAATATACAGCCTATTCTTAAATTATTTTGGAATAATGTTTTTTTTTTGTGGTAAACACGTCTTGATATTTAGTTTCTTTTTCGTATTATCTTATTATAAATCAAAAATGCAAATAGGGAAGGAAATATTATAAATTGGCAAGTTTTATCCATGTACAATTAATTGTTTCTGGCTGTATGGGCTAAATGGTCACTGCCTTAGTGTAGACACATTTAAAAAGCTACTTTTATGCACAAGTGCATAAAATTCAACTTTATGTCGCCTAGATCCTGCATAAAGTAGTACTTTTTCGAGCATGAGAAGTGAAAAATACATTTATGTGGACAAATATGAAATACAAAAAAAGTTTTTTTATAATTAAATTGTGCATTATCATTAAAACTAAACGTGTTAACAAAATTTCAGCTTATTTTTACATTAGCAAGTCAATGAAATGCTTGCAAGATTTGATTACAGATAAACAGACATGGGACAGGTAAAGCTAAATAAAGCTTTTAAAATCGAAACTGCCCAGGCTTTAATAATAATAATAATTCATTTAATTCAGGCCCAAATTATAAATACCTTACAAATTAAATAAGGAAAGCATCGTGGGTTTCTGAAGAATCCACAAATAATAACTCTTACCAAATACAAGTTCAGGTAATAAGGTTAGGTATCTCTTTTATTTTGTCGTCTATAGACAGAATACAAAGAAGCAATACTCATCATAACCATACCCATCAGAAAAAACAGAACCGATAAAGATATATATATTATATTACTTTATGTGCCTCTCTGCATTGGTAAGATAATACAGATCCCATTTATCAATATCTATTTTTTTTTGATGGGAATGTCACTCGCATCCATAGTGGATTTGTGAGTGTTATCCGGTAAATATAATAGATGTTGGATAAGTGTCGGCGAAGGCAGTAACTCATAATTTTTAGAGCCGACCGCTGGTGCGTGGCGTTGTTCGCCAAAGATTAATTGCGTTAGACACGTCACGCGATCGTTGTAGAGAATTTTGAACGCAACCCGATAATATTTTAGCTGAGTACACTGAACTAACATCTATCCAACTTTATAAAGCCAGGTATGCAAGTAAAAACGATACTGCTTGCAGTGCCAAGGTTAATTGTACAACGTGTACCTAACTGCCTAAAGACGAACGAATAAAAAAAGTTTAAGCAAAGTATCTACACTTACCTAAGTCGCAACTTAGAGATAGATTAGATCTTAGATATAGTTATAAAACAAACAGAAAAGAAAAGAATAGTTTGGGCAATAAAAAGTGCATAGAGCAATAACTACAAATACAATTTATACAAAATACCAAAATACATCAATTTAAAATTAAATTAAATTAATAAATGATCCTACTAATTATCTTTATTGCAATATAAGAAAAAGTTAAATTAAACACACTTAAAGAAAAATTGATGATTAAAGTGTCACGGTAGCTCAATTAGGAGAGCAATCGCCCGGCTTGCGAGAGGTGCGGGTTCGAGTCCCGCCTGTGACAGTCCATTTTTCTTTAAGTGTGTCACGTGGTAAATAAATTTGCATTGTTAATGTTAAAAAATAAAATGTTAAAAAGAAAAAGTACTTAATTATTATGGCTACCCGGTCCAGGATATGTAAAACAAATGACAATTATTCTGCCTTGGTTTTTAGGGAGCAATAAAAGTATTTATGCAAAATAGGTAGGTGCTCAATCTTTTAATCCCTTCTGTATCTTTTTTTACTCTTTGCTCATTACCCTTCCGGTTGCAGACGCCCTAGTCTTCCCTTAATTTATGCGTTCACTGTCTGGCCACCCCCTATCGGTAGCGTGATGTACCAGCTCGTGTATGGTGACCACACTGTGATAGGGTTTATTGGGCATTAGAGCTTCCGTTTAATTTTCAGGTGACTTATATTTTGGCTACTCTTAATTTTCTTTTTATCCTGGTTTATCTACACTATCACTGTAAAACTTTAAAAAAAAAAACAATTTAACTCTGTATATACACTAATTGTTTTTGTAATTTCTATTCTTTAAGAAATGAAAACGACAAATATTTTTTTTCATGCTTGCCAAAATATATCTCTGGTCTATGTCAGGATAATAAAAACAAAAAAACTCAATAATAACGTTTCTTTACTTTAAGGGTTTCTGTTTCATTTAGGGGTAAAAAAAAAACAAATGCCATGTCTTTAATAACGAAAATTTCATTACATTTGGCTACATTTGTTATTCTTCGTAAAACATAATGTTTAGTCATTAACAATAAGAACTCTTTGAATAAGTCATCATCAGAACCGTCCTAACCAGATCAGAATACATGGGCACCATAGCTACAAGCCGCGCTGTCCGTACAAATTGAAAAGTCCCATTGTTAGAGCACAGTGGGGCCATCCTTTATGGTTTTTAGCGGATGCACCGGCGGGCCCCTAATTTTATTTATGGTGTTGACGCGTGCCATTGTGATCGGGTCTTTGAACGGTGCTATGGTCTGTTAGGATTAAGTTGAAGTTATCTTTAGCTGTTAAGGGATTTATTTTAATAATAATAACAAATAATACATTGTTTCAACGAACACACCAATTACCTAGCCCCAAACTAAGCGTTAGCTTGTGCAATGGTGACTAGAATAACGGATAGAAATACTTAAATACATTTATAAACACCCATGCATGACTCGGGTACAAATGCTCGTGCTCATAGCACAAACGTTTGCCCCTAGCAGGATTCGAAACCGCGACAGCCGGTTTTGTAGTCTGGACCTCAGACCACTAGACCAAAAGTTATAATCACGTGATGAGATTAGTTAAGATAAATTCATCAAGTCGGACAAACTTTAATAAAATTGAAAACTATAATATTATAGAACTTCAAAACATTATCAATTAAAATAATGGGTTGATAGATAACTTTAGATAGGAGGCAGTTGCATATTTAACCATGTCCGCAAATGTTTGGACTGATCGCATTAGTTTGTCGCTCCCGGATTGGCTTATTCAGCCAGAATAAAAAGTGCCTTGAAGCAGACACTGCCTAAATCGTCTGTAATAGACGGATATTCAGATGCGACCTATGATGATATGGCTTTTTATTGCAAACTCATTGCAGTACAACAAAAAAGACTTTTTATATGTCTGTTATTTTTTGTGAGAGGTCTCGGCTAAAAATATTTAATTGATGTCAACTGTGCTGATTTTCAAATGTAAAAATTGAAATGGGCAATAACTTTATGATAATTTTAAACTAAACGTACTTTATTTGTATTGAAATAACTTATTGCCATCAATTTATAATTGGTTTGCATTAATTTTGTTGTTTATGCTAATTATTATGATCACCACTCATAAATCCATAACTATATTTTATGCAAAAATATTATCAGTCCGGTTTGCAAAAACATTAGGTAGGTAGCTAAAGTAATGTGTCTTACATTTTATACTAATTTCAGACCCGGCAGCCATTGTTAATTAAAACAGAACTACAGTATTATGGAAATTCCAGCAAACTCAAGAAATAGCGTCTTCACAAGCTTGAAATTACAAGACGTGGTTTGCTTGCTGGCTATTTAATATCACTTAGTGTTGCTTTTCTTATAATAAGAAAGTACCTGGTAATGTAAGAATAAATTAAAATATTTATCTAAGTAAATAATATTGATGGTCGATTATTTGGGCCACAGCAATGATATTTAAATGCGTTTTATCATTTACTATTTAAAGTTGGTTCTCAATTATCCTGTTTTCGTCAAGAACATTAAAACACTCAAAATGTTTTTAAGAGTTTTAATATCAAATCGACATGTAGACGCAGGTCAATGTGTTTGTTATGTTAAGACCTCCTGAGGATGTCACGTGTAATGGCGAAACGCGTCGAGTGTTTTGTCGCTGTCAGTGTTGTGATTTCCGGTGCATCTTCTGTGTCACGTTGTGAGTTGTATTGTAAGTCCTGCGACTTCCAGCTCTAGTTTTTCCAGGTGGTTACAGTTGGATATATTTGGGTCCCAGCGCTGGCGTCGTTTAGTGGAAATTAAAAGCAAAATAATCCTCTTTTTCAGCTTTAGTCATGGATTTCCGCAAAGTAACGCCTGATTCCATCAATTATAATATGTACTGGTTGTAAATAAAAAAAACTAATTAGGTACTGTACTTATGACAGTGCATAAATGATGCAGTTACCTACGCTACGCCATACCTGTGTAAGTGCATAATTTAAAACTACTGCACTCCTTAACCGTTGCATAAAAACTTATGCTCAGGCTACCGCTCATCTTAATTAACTTAAAACCATTTCTGGGGCGTTTGAAAAATTTCGCGCGCCTTTCTTCTTACAGGAAAAATTTTCTCGCCGCCGCCAGGTGGCATAAGATGAAACGAAACGAGGTGAGGCGTGAGGCATCTACTTACACCAATACCGCTGCATTATTAACTAAATGTTTTTGCGGATATGTGGGACACTCCGCTGCTGAAGCACTGGATTCGCCTCCAAACGTTTATGAGGTAGTCTCTACTACACTGAGTATCGGACAGTGCTCACGTCCAACTTTTGAATTTTTGGCACTTAATTTACTGACTTCTTATGATTTTTATATTTTACTAACAAAATTATGGGTCTGTATACTGTTCTGTGTCTGTCACCTGGAAATAAATGAATTATTATTATTATTATTTTAACTCGAGCCTTGAAGAAGGGTTCTTTTTTGTAAGAAACGTATCATGTTGGCTAGAGCAATATTTTAATTTAAAGGTCACACGTCAAGCTTATAACTACGGTATTTATACATACTTAATTACACTTAAGTATTATATAATTAAGACTGTAACGAAAGTAAGTAGCTTGATTTAGAGCCGTTGTTATTTTATTAATTTTAAATGTCTTTGGACGCTTTAAAAGTCAGTCAGTCGGTAGACTTGCTGGATCAAATGTTTTAATTTGTAAAAGTTGAAATTGGAAAAAATGAAGTAACAGTATGATAAGTTTCAAGATGCTTTCCGATTGCAAGACGGTTAGTGGGTCCTGTTTATTTACAAAAAGAGCGAATATTCAAGTAATGAGCAAGTGCAGCATTGTTTTCCTAACAATGTGAAATTAAAACATACAACAACAATAAACATATTTGAAAATTGACGAATCATGACTAGCTGCAGCAGTTTCTTTAAGAGCTCGAAAATTCCGACGGACCGTGAAGTTAGTATCACAGTAGCTCGATTGGGAGGGCAATCGCCCGGCTTGCGAGAGGTGTGGGTTTGAGTCCCGCCTGTGGAAGTTATTTTTCTTTAAGTTTGTTTAAATTACACATTGTTACGCATGCTAGTAATGATACTACACTAATCACGTTTTGTTTTGCGGTTATGAATATCGTTTTAAAATTCTTATTGGCAGGCCCGAGACTAAGCGCCGAGTAAGGAAATTTTCTTTGTATCCCCTAGTTTAAGCACTATTTTGCATTTGATTATCTTGAGCGATGGCTATTTTCATTTATGTTAATCTATGTTTTTCAGTAAGTGAATAGTAAATAATTACGAGAAAAAATATAGGTCTTTAACCGTAACCGTCGATAGATATTAGTCGTTATGCCTGGTCGGAGGCCCTCGGGCGGCTTAATAACATCTGACCGTAAGGTTGGTTGGTCACTTACCTTACACAAACCCCTCCACCAATCCACACTGAGCCCGCGTGGTAGAGTATGGCTCGCACCACCTGAGGATGAGGTAAGGCCTGTGCCCAGCAGTGGGACGTATATAGGCTGATGATGTAACCGTAACCGTAAGATTTCATGATAGTAATGTAGATGTGTAAATCGTGACGTGTCCAGCTAGTCAAGCGTTGACACAGAGTTTAGTTTACAAAAGTCAAAGTTCACCTTGATCTTTCATTACACCACGGTGTGACTGCATCCACGAACATTGGCTCGAAACAAGCTAAGTGCATTGCGATGTCATTACCCAAGGAGAAAGTTCCAAGATCTTGGAATTAGGAGTCGTGTCGTTTTCAAACAAATTCATAAGTTTCTTTTGTATTCTTTTCGAGGCTTACACCGGCGCCTTTAAGATTATCTTTTTTATTTTTATTTTGTGGATTGACAGCGAAAAGGTGTGTTTTGTGTGAAGTGAGCGGGGCAAGTCGTGGAGGTGGAAAGCGGAAATCTGGTGGTTTATCTTTGATTTTGGAAACTTTACATTTTCCTCTTCAATGTTTAAAAGACGAAAGCGATGAAAATCTATAGAAACTCACGGACAGACAATCTTTATTAATTACAACTTCGCCGCGGACGTAATACCATTAGAAAAAGACAAAATTCGAGACCCTAGGTAGGCTAGGTAGAGACCTAGGTAGGTCTTAACCTCAACAACAGAAACAACAAGAAAAATGAATGAAAGTTGCCTTAACATTGATTTTAAAGTGAAACAATAATTAAATAATCCACTTACGCTTTTCTCACTAACTGTCGGAGAAACAATTCATCATTAATACTTAAGTACACTCTAAGGCCTTCATATCTCGTCACCATTGCTCGTCACAGTCAAAATATGTGGCTTGGTCATTTCCCGCATGTAAATTTTAACCACCAATCATGATAGTTGAAAAAAAAAACAATTAGTGAAATAAATTTGTAATATTTATTTAGGTTCAAGAATAGTATTTATCGTAGAAAAAAAAACAATTAGTTAAAGTACTAGTTAGGTTACCACAATTTGCTAAATGCAGCCCACCCTTACAATATCCTGAAATCGTCAATACTGCGTTTGCAATTTTGAAGTCACGCAGATTTGACATGTGACAGCTCACGTCACTCTCGAAACCAATTACATTACGCCATTCTGTATAGTTTGGCTGCAACAGAGAACATTGTGCGAAAGGGAATGCATTAATGTGATTTCTAGTGAAATAATTTATGGTAAACCAATACCTTCATGGCGGGTAAAAAATTTAAAATTATTTGAAAAAAGGATCGTAAAAAAAGAAAATGATATCATCTACTCTTAGACTATCTCTATGGAGGACGATGACATTTTGTGCTCAGTTGCTTGAACAATAGGGATATGTATAAGGTTTGTTCGGTAAAACAAAAGATGAAAGATAATAAAGTTAAAATTAAATATTTCAATTAGTTTTAAGAGAAAACGTGTGCAAGTGATAACTTTTAACTATCGAGGCTGATCGCTAATGGCGGGAATCAACATTTTTTTCCACATTAAAAATAGAATTTTCTTCTCCTGCAACCAAAATAACCATGTAAATCAATACCAGTCTAAATTCGGTCACCACACAACAGACATGACAAGTGACGCGTGACACGTACCAGCGATAGGACACAGATCGCCTGGGACTGCCTAATATACTAGTCTCATTTGCGGCTGACGTGCACTCCCGGTTATGACGATGTATTGGACACATACACACATTTACAACAATAAGACTCAGCCCACATCTGCGGTGTACTGTCGCTACGGGGCCGCGACTCGCGACTATCAGCGATTGATGCGCTGCGATTGGTTGACACGCTGTCAGAAAGTAGTCGCGGCGACAGAAAATCGCATGTGTGGCCTGACCCTAAACTAGCTAAGCTAAGCAATAGCATGAAAGCATCACTTTTACCACGGTGATATGGACTAGGATAAACCTACATAATATGTACGGGAACCTATATACTCCTTTGACTTAGGCTACTTAATAATGTTAATAATTACTACATGTGCTAAGCAGGCTAACATTTGGGAAGAGTTGTTAGATTCTAACCCGCAAATGGTGGCCTTGTAGATTGTAACTACGCTGTGTACTAAAAGTTTCTCAATACATTTTACCCGCATGTTTTACTTTACGTCGAGTAAGTTACATTTTTTGAAATAAATAACATAACATTTCAACTTGAACCAACATACCACTATCAAAAGCTGAAACCTTATGCTTCTATTGTTCAAGCGAATTACAACTGCGCATAAAACGTCAACTGAAAAATCCTTTCCACAATTTACCCGCATCAAACGCGGCGTCAGCAATGGGAGCCCATTGTCCTGTCATAGATTCAGCCCACACGGGGGTAATGAAATTTTCATATGAAACAGATAGGGTGTATAAAGTACATATAGTGCAGAAGGCCTACATTCGATTTATATTCTTATAGGTATCTTAAATCCTCTATGATAAAAATGTGTTTGTAAGCGCATAAAGTAAATAAATGGAATAGAATAGAATTGAATTGAATTGCATAACTCAAGAACTCCTGGACCAATTTGACCAATTCTTTAGATAGTTCTCACAAAGAAAAAAACCTGGGTTGCACTCCGGGAGTGCCGGCAGAAGTGAAAACTTGATTATTAACGTTGTGCATTTTTTGATTTATTTGAACCGTCTTACGGTTTTTCGATCAGCATCACGTGACCTGACGCGAGTTTCACAGTTTCTACCCATGCCACAAAAGTGCTCAACGCCGCTAAAGAAGTTTTCACTTCAAAAAAAACAAGGGACAGTAAAACATCTGCGGGGTCCGCTAGTAGCCATTAACAACGTTTTTGATTCTTCAACTCTATTTATAAGGTGCGCCACGGAACGCGGCGAGTAATGATTAAAGCTGGAAAAGAAAATTATTTTGCTTTGAATTTTAGCTAAACGACGCCAGGTCAGGCTACCCCATCTAATCCTACAACACATCGAATCGTAAAAACTTCGAGAACTAGAGTTGGAGGTCGCAGGACTTACAGTATAACTCACAATGCCTTAACTTCTCACACTTGCCCTGCTGCATCTAATAGTCCTCCAAGCCGATTTCGACCACGGCGTCCAAACTCAACATAGATCAGCCAACTGCGCAGGAGATATAATAGTGCACAAGTGTGAGCGCAACACACAGGTTCCGTCACTGTTCCACTCTCAAATTCCGTAAGACGGCAATCCAACATGACCGGAGAGAGATCAGGGGCAGGACCAACGGCTTAACGTGCGCAGTGCGCACCGAGGCACGGGGGTGTAACACCGCCAACTTCTAGACTCTGAGCTGTTTTTTAAGAGATTCATAACAGAAATTCTTAAAAACAATTTTGGCTTGACCTGGGATTCGAACCCAGGACCTCTCGGATGTAAGGTAGAAACTTTGCCACTACACCAACGAGGCAGTCCTGCTACATCTACCTACTGTGTGTAGGCTGGAATCTGAAGTAGCAACTAGTTCTACTGGCCAGCACATAGTTGTGTTACTACTTTAGAATATATAGTGGTGCGAGAGTTTTGTACAAGTGGGATTGTTTTCTCCAAACGTTTACTTTAATTAAAACAAAACATTCATTTGTTCTAAGTGGTCCATTTGTTCCATTTGAACTTAGAATAGTGGGTGTGGCTGAAAAGCTGTGCTATCATATGTCAGCAATAGCTGAGCCGCATCCAAATGCTTTCATGTTTTATTTTATTTAGTATTAAGCGCTAAACATTGTTACCATTTATTGTAATTGGAAGCAATAAACTCAATTAATTATTATTCAGTCTGGTCTGGATGTTATATGTATTTATTTAAGTTTATTTTTAATACCACTGTTGATTCTAATATCTGTAACACAAGTTCTTAAGCTGCTTACCACGGAGTCAAATCAATGTATGTGATGTTGTTGTATATTTATTTATAATGTCTTGTGATACAGCAGGTTTTGATGTAATCTGTTGTGAACCGACAGATGATTTAGATAGTGTAGAAAAGTGATTCAGTGTAATTCTGAAAAAAAATCCCCAACTTAAGTATTGGTTTGGAAAAAAAAATCTTTGAAAAAAATTACTTGAGACGATAGTATTGAAGTTCAGAAATAACTTCCAACTGATGCACTTTAATTTTACGTTGAGAAATTAAAAAGGCAATATTCATAAATAAATGGTTTTAGCGAACGCACCAATAACCTAGCCCCAAACTAAGCATTAGCTTAAGCTATAGCGAAAGAGAACATTCATAAAAAGCATGCCAAAATTGCATGACATTTCCCAAAGGTTAGCCCACCAATTAGCCCGGAGCTACCCTTTAATTGTTTCATTATGCAAATATCGCACACGACTTAATTGTTTTGTTTTAATCTATCCGTGAACAATGGGATGGGTACGAACGATAAATATATCCCGGTGATAGTTCGTTGACCTTTCGTATTAGCATGTGTTATTGTTATCGCGTTTATCTGAAACTTGCAGCGGGAGATATTTAAAATACAAATTAAATCATGTGCATTTGTGCACGTGTTAGCTATCATTTTTGAGCGATTTAATTTCAACTGCGATAAGCCCTAACCATAAATATTACAAATAAATATAAGTACCTATATAAATTTTATGCTGAGATTTTCTTTAAAATCTTAAATCATTTAGTTTAATTAAGTAGTAAACGCTTACTACTCGTAGTGTGCAAGGTATTGTAAAAGTTTTTATTTTATTTTTACAAGAATTTCTTTACTGATCACCTGTCCAATGTTAATAATTTAATTCTTTCTTCATATTCAGTTTATAAAATATCGTTAATTTTTAAAATACATTTTTCTTTAAAAACATTGAAGTTCAAATATGAACGTGTTTCACAAATTGTAAAATCTCTGTAACATATCTCTATATTATACTCAGAGGCAATAAACAAGCTTACGTTTTTTAACCATAATATACTGTAACTTGCTGTGAAATACTAGAAGATATGAAGCGTTTTGTTCCGTTTTACTTACACGACAAAAAAATCAATAACCCGCCCTGTCCATTACCCATATCCATACACCCAATACGAGGGGCAATTGGTTATTGCCCCCACGTAAACAAATCATATTTCAAAGCCTAAAAAGCTGTCTGGCACCATTCGACGCCGGTGTCATAGAGGACAGACACCCTATCCTATTAGTGTCCAAATCGCCAACACAAACAAGACTGTCCTCTGATCGCCAAAAAAAGTAAACTGAAATTCCATTAGAGGTGTAGTGCAGCGAGATCAGACAACTTAACACACTGGTAAAAAAACAAGCTGAAAAAGAGGATTATTTTGCTTTAAATTTCCAGCGAAGGAACCCAAATACATCCAACTGTAACCACCTGAAAAAACTAGAGCTGGAAGTCGCAGGACTTACAATGCAACTCACAACGTGACACAGAAGATGCACATGGAATCACAACACTGACACCAACAAAACACTCGACGCGTTTCGCCACTACACGTGGTATCCTCAGGAGATGTTGTCGCTTCGACAGACTACGAGCGACACTCGCTCAAATCCTCTTTTTTCAGGTTTAGTCATGAATTTCCGAAAAAGTAACGCCTGATTCCACAAACAAATAAAAAAAAAAATTTTAAGGACCTATCCAGCCATTTGGCCAAAATCACACCTAATGGCAAGTGAACATATTTTTGAATGGTTCATGACAAAATCTCGTATGGGGAAATAGTTCTGTTAGAATTTAAACCAAGACAAGAACAAGTACAAAAATTGAAAATTTGTGCCAGTGGAAGATAGAAAATTACTTGGTTTGTTCTTATAATTATGGCTAGTGCAACTTTGAAGTCATTCGCTTCAGTGAAGTTCATGGTTTGGGTATTTTTTTATTTATCAAAGCATTCACTTCTTCTTAATAGCCGTTTAATATTTCAACAGATACAACTATGCAAAAGTTTGCCTTTTGCGTAAGTGAACTGTGAACGTATTGTGACTTTTGAACCAATTGCAAAAATTAATAAAAAAACTTCTCATATGAGCTGGCTGTTCTCGCCCACCTAAAGCACAACTCTCGCCCACCTTTGTCCAACATTCACGTCAGTGGTGGTCCAAAAGTTTCTGCCAAGCGAATTGGATAGAACCTGCATAGTGCATGCACTGGATTAGATTTGCCAGGCATGCACACGAATGCTATGATCTAATTTTCCCCTCATCATGCTAACATGCAGCGAGGTTCCCGGGAGGTTTGACACAGCGGTGTACAAACTGGACTGTATCATCACTATTTTGTTTTGGGACTTGGTCGAATTTTCTCGAGTACAATTTTGAGGTAGTTGTAGGTTTGTAGCGTCAGTGTCAAGCATGTTCCTTAACTTCTTTTGGCAGAATTAGTAACAGTTGTTATCACTGACATGGGTTTCAACATCGTTCTTTGCTTAACATGTCTGCAATTTTGTTTTATGTGGTGTGCAATAAAGAGTTATCTCAAAAAGTACCTATTAATCTAAAAGAAAGGTACTGTAATATACCGGATCTTGGTCATTCTAAATTGGGTTATCATTCTAACATTTCTCAGCGTGGATCCACACTGCGGGCCTAGCGCGGTGGCGCGATGAAACGCGACTTCGAGCGTTATTTATTAGAAACATTTGTGTGCATGAACATGTCTTTTTGTACTGGTCTGGGTGTAATGTGTATTTATTTAAGTTTATTTGTAATACCGCCGTTGATATTTGTAATAATAGTGTTTAAGCTACTTACTACGAATCCAGATCAATGCATGTGATGTTGTTTTATATTTATTTATTTATTATTATTAAGCGTTGTCTAATAAAACACGTAAATAAACTAGTCCTGCTAAATATTAAGTAAAAATATATAAAACTGATGGCCATTGGAGCGGAAAGGTTATCGAATGGGTCGCTATTCGAGAACCTTTCCGCTGCCGACGTGCCGGACGTCGCCCCGTGGGCAAGCCCCCTTCAAAGTGATCTTTGGCGTGAAAAAGCTTCTCTGCGTACTCTCTTTGTCCCACTTGCCGAGAACCTCCCGCCTGGACATGATCTACCATGGCCGATCTGGAAGTCCTTAAACAGGCTTCGGACTCAGGTTGGTCGAAGTAAGGAGAACATGGCCAGGTGGGGATTTTCGGCAAGCTCCGATGTGGACTGTGTTTGCGTTGCAGTGCAAACTATGGCACACTTAACATCGTGCCCGGCGTGCCCCAACACCTGCAGGCCAGCGGATTTAATGAACTGCAGCCGATCCGCAATACAAGTGGCTGAATTCTGGGCTGCCACGGTGTAATTCCTTGTGTTCCATCGACACGCTAAGAAGAAGAAGAAGTGGACCGACGAGCTGGTGAAGGTCGAAGGAAGCCGCTGGATGCGGGAAGTGAAGAACCGATTGTTGTGGAGATCCTTGGGGAAGGTTTCTACCAGAATTTAAAATAAAGTATTAAACTACACAAAAACCCATCCTTAACTTGCTCAAATGAGGATATGAAACCGTACTCAAACAAGCACGGGTCACTTTCACGGAATACCGGAAAGTTTTGCCAATATATAACTTTTTCAGAGGCCTGTAACTGCCCGGCGATTTGTCCCCAACTAGTTACTGCTTATCCCGGGATAAACGAGGATAATCGGCAGCAAAAATATGTAACTATGAAGATTTATATATTCATAAATTCAAAATTTTTTTTAGTTTTACAAAAGGTGGACTTAATGCTAGAATGTTTTTCATAAAAACACGTGTCACAACCGCAGTTTTGATAAATTGAAAAGTTTACCTTGTTTTAGAAAAAAATATAACCTCAATTTCATTTTAACTTATAACTATTTATTACTCTTATTTTTTTTTCTCTGGATTGGTAGGGCAAATGACGCATTTTTTTTTAAATAGAGTAATTCAAGGGGACGCCTTATAACATGCTTAATATGTTAATAAGAAAACAATTGATATAATTTGAAAATAGGTTATTGGTGAAACTTTGCTTGGATATCCAAAACTAAGCCGAATGAAGTCGCCGGTGCCCGCTAGTTGTTAACATCCCAAAAACGAGACGGAAATATTGTTCTTACTAAGCTTCTTTTTTCTAAGGAAGAGCAGTAACTCCTGTCACAGGCTTTATCAAGCTTAAAAGGAGATACTGCGCACATCTTATTTAAAATTATCTTTAGAAAAGAAAATAAATATTTTGTATTTGTATTTTTTTTTATATCTTTACTGTCACTTCCTTCGCTACAATTATTAGACCGACTGTACAAATCTTGCACTAATAAAAACTTCCACCGCGGAATACCGTGTAATACCACAGAATTGATATTGCTTCAGTTTGTAAACGTTTCTTTACTGTAGTATTTTGTTTGATGAGAAGATAATATTAAGAATCCTGCGAAAATATTAAATGTTTATTCGTTCCGTCTTATTTCCCGTGGAATCAGTCACTTAGGGCCGTTGAACTTATATTCCTTGGTTCAATAAAAATATCCTTACCTTTTTTCTGAAATGAATTGGAATATCTTTTTAGCTCGTGAAATGGCTTACGTTTACATAATTTTAATATGTTAGTGTACTTAATCTGCCTTGAAAATGTATTTTTGAAGATTTGAAAGTTGTAAATAATACATTTTATTATTTATATCTGTTTAATCATTGAATGTCTTGCTCGTGACTATTGATGTGAATATCCTTGGTTATAATAATAAATAAAAAAATACTCGTAATAATAATGAATTGTTTCCACGAACACACCAATTACCTAGCCCCAAACTAAGCGTTAGCTTGGTAATGTTAGATATGACTCCACATTGTGAAGAAATTTGCATTGTTAATGCTGAAAATAAAGTAACTTAATACATATGACCTTATCGATACACAAAATCATATGAACAATCCTAAGGCGAAGATTTAATAATGTCCTTTTATCTTCTTTTCAATGAATAGCTATTCAGACATTGGTCCACATTCTCACCTGATGGTAAGTGACGATATAGCCGAGGATAGGTCATGTCTGTCTAGTAACAGTCTATATGGTGCTAAGTTATTCAATAATTGTGTATGTTCATTGTAATAATAGTCCTCCTGACAGATTTTGACCACGGCGGCCAATCTCAACAGAGATCAGCCAACTTCGCAGAAGAGATTATACAATGCACAAGTGTGAGCGCAATACACAGGTGCACTCACTGTTCCATCACTCTCAAAGTTCGGTAAGACGGCAATCAAACATGACCGGAGAGAGATCAGGCGCAGGACCAACGGCTTAACGTGCTCTCCGAGGCACAGGGGTGTTACACCGCCAAATTCCCGACTCCGAGCTGTTTTTGAGAAATTTATGACACGAAATCTGAGAAACAATTTTTGGCTCGACCTGGGATTCGAACCCAGGACATCTTGGATGTAAGGCAGAAACTTTGCCACTACACCAACGAGGCAGTCAATTCATTGTAATGAACTTCCTACATAGTTTACAGACAATGCAGTGCCCCTTAAAACGTCCTCCGGGCCGGGCAAATTGAATCTAATAAAATTTAATCACATTGGGCCCTTTGTTTCGTCATAGTTATGTTTAATTTAATGCGAGTTGGGAACCGTTCCCTAACTAACTTTGTTTGTTATTTGCAACGTTTTAAATTAGCAGATGCAATAATGTTTGTCTTTAAACGTCTTGATTAAAAGTTAACGTTATCGACAGTCTACAGCAGCGGGTAGTATTATACAAAATGTAACTATTTATGTGTCGCCTTTGGTTTGAAATCCTTTTAAATTGATTTGTGCATATGTAAACATATAGATACCATTATTATTTGTAGCATTTTTTACATTATGATTTATGTAGGGAATCAAAAGCGACTTAAAGTAGGTGCACTTCGCACCGGAGGGCACCGTCAGGTTTTTAGTGGGTAGCCGGTTATCTCTCTGAGGCCTGGAGTCCCACATAACCCCCAGCTGCCCCCGCGGCTGGTGGGTATGCGTAACAGCATTTCCCTGACGATAAAAAAGGTGTACAATTTTAATAGTATTTATACAGCAAAAATCACTCTATTCATCAAACGATAATTAATTCAGCGACTAGCACTAAACAAAACACTATTACACGTACAATATTTGCGGAAACGTAATCGAATTCACAATCCCATCCGTGGATCATTCGAAATTCAAATAAACCAACGTTCCGATTGGTCGGCAATCGTTAAATAAACTATTTGAATCGCATCAATTGGTCGACGCAGCGTAAATAAAGCATTTGGAATGCTCCGATTGATTCAAAATTCCAGACTTGAATAAAGGGCACCATTCACGTCATGAAACACCGGCGGTTATGAGTCCATCGAGAGCTGGCCGGTTATGAAAGGAGCGAGGTAAATGCATAGTTTTTAGGGGAACACAGGGAAAAATCGTTTAGCTGTACACACAGTTCGCCATTTAAATACTATTCGCAGTTCGTAACCGACATCCTAACGGTATAAAAACTTTTTCTTGTTTGAATTTTGATTTTTAGGACGATCATTTTCTGTAACGTTGTGATATGGAGTAACACAAAGCTTACATTATTAAAAATACATAAATCTTGCTTATTTTCGTGTTTATAACGTTCTTACCAATACTAAAACGAGTAAAAGGTGAAACTAAGTATTAAAGAAACAGTAACTTACTCTAGCTTTCGTAAGAAAAATATGCGAAACCAATATTATTTATCAATATCCAGCTTATCTGTTTTCCAGTTTGATTTTGTTCAAAAGAGCCACGACGAAAGTTGGGCCTCGACGCAAACGCTGCGTTGTACCGCGGTATAAAGGCCAAGGCACATTGAACATAACTTACAATATAGACAGATTCCTATATTAACTCTTCGTTTATGGTTTTAATAGGTAATTTAATTTCAATTATTAATATTCTTCTATTCTGAATATAATATAATGTAATAATCTAATTTTATTCTAAATGTGTTAACTCGATTTGCATGCTGAGTACACTTTTACACTTTTAGGGCGGGGGCAACGTCAAACAACTTAATATAACATTTTTGCTTGCATCCTGCTTTCGCTTTCTTGTTTGACGTCTCCCCCATTCCCAGCATCTGTCCGATGCTGGGTCTGGCGAATGGTTTAGGGAGGAGCGCAGGTCGCTAAGATCCCCTAAACAAGGCCAGTGGACTATCCTTCTCGAGGTTGCCGCCTGTTATTGGCCAATTACCCTAAGTAATTGGCATAACCGAAACCTCTGGCCGACCCCCCATTATTTCCCCCCCTATAACCCATCCTTCTCCCAGTCCAATCCCGCATAGCCGAACCTGTGGCGGCGCCTATCCACACTCCAGGCTCACACAGCCTTGGGGAATTAAATACCCCCAAAAATGTTGTACCACACTCACCATGGGCAGGTAGTGTGCGTCCTCTTCGCCCAACCAAATAAAAAAAATGTCAGCACAACAAAAGAAAGATATACCCCAGGAGGGTACCACGCACAGTGGAGAATCCCTCACCGAGTCTAACTCGGTCTGTCCCACGTATTCTGGGGGGGACAACTTGTGCTCAACACCAGGCCCAAGCCTGGATTTATCAGGCCTAGCAGAGGCCATAACACTGATACCGTCAACCTCGACTACCGACACCTCCAGAGTGTCAGAGTGGACGGTAGTAGCCCACCACAAGCGCCCCTCTAAAGGGGCCGCTAAACCCACCCCAAACAACCATGGACCGGTAGGACACTCAGAACGCAGTCGCCCCACGGCGCGCGAGACGAGGGAGTCCCAGCGGTCCGAAGCACCAACCACAACAAACCAAAGGTTGCCAAGCCGACCAGAACGCAGTCGCCCCACGGGGCGCGCGAGAAGGGAAGCTCAACAACCTGTAAAAACAGGAGTGACACCGACCGCAGCAGCGGAAACGCAGCGCGAACCTGTGCCATCTACCTCCACGGGGGTGACCTCCGCAGGAGTGGCTCGGCACAGAACGGAGTCACCGCCATCACTCCACGGACCACCGAATCAGCTGAAGAGGAGACGGAAACCGAGAGGCGGCCGAGGTCGACGTATCGAGGCGGTGGCTTCCATTGCTCCCGCAGGGGAGCAAACTGGGGCCGGGAATGGCCCGGACGAGCGTGCTTCCTCGAAGCGAGCTCGGCCGGACGAAACCCAGACTCCCAGGGGAGAAGCCAAGCGCCCGAGAACCGACACGAGGCAGAGGCGGACGGTGAGCTACGCAGACGCGAGCCAGTCGCATCTGAGAGTAGCGGTTATCACTGTCCCCCCACGCGACCTCTCGCAGGAGCAGGCAGACCAGCTCAGGGAAACTATCGATGATAGAATCCTGCAAGCGGTACTGTCCCCGCCGTCTCCGAGCGCGCAAGCTCCATCTTTCCGGGGGCGCCCCTTCCTCATGGATGGGGTGCTCGCGATGTGGTGTGAGAACGCGAACGCTCTGACTTGGCTCGAGAGGGAAGTCCAGAACATCGAGTCACCAATACCCGAAACCACTCTGGCTGTCATCAGACAGTCAGACTTAAAAAAGAGGCTCAGAGCAGGCCTCCTGATACATACCCGCATCACCGACTCCGCGATACTGCAGAAAGTCCTTTGTGCCCAGAACCCCTGGTACAAAGTCGACTCCTGGCAGTGTTACGACATGTCGGTGAGTGACCAAACTGGCGAGGCTGGCTCCAAGGAGAAGGTGGTTCACCTTGTCCTGGGAATCCCCGAAGACCAGAAGCAAACCATCCTGGACAGAGACCGCCGGGTAGCCCACATGACGGGAAGTGGGTACATTCGCTTCTTCCCTTCAGTAGAGGCAACCACGGCCGAAACAAACCAAGCGACAGGGCAAGACGACACGACGCCAACTCCAGGGCCTTCCACCTCCGCTCCCCAACCGGGTCCGAGCAAGATGGAGGCGAGCTCGCCGCTGATAAGCGCGGGGGTAACTAGCGACGAAGATGACGTGCTACGTAGCCCCAGCCCTTAGCTCCCTCACCGTCATCCAAACCAACCTCCAGCACAAACAAATTGCGGCGGTCACTCTACGCAGAGTGCTGGAGGAAGACAAACAAACCGTCGCACTGATCCAGGAACCCTGGATCAGAAACAACAAAATACTCGGTTTGAACAACATCAGTGGTAAGTCACTACTATACACACCAGCAGAAAAACCAAGAACGTGTATTGTCATACCCAAAACCATGAATGCCACCTTAATTAACCCCTTCTGTTCTAGAGACCTTACAGCTGTTAAAATCAACCCTACAGAGGACCAAACAACCCTAGTGCTTGCTTCGGTGTATATGCCAGGCGAAGGCGAAATTCCCTCAAAGGAACTAGTCGAGCTGGTACAACACTGCGAAGCCAGTAACTGGGACATCATCATTGCAGCAGACTGCAACGCACATCACACTCTGTGGGGAAGTAAGGATACAAACAAAAGGGGTGAGCAACTAACTGAATATCTATTCCAAACCAATCTGAACATTATAAACAGAGGCACAGAGCCCACCTTTGTAACGTCCAGATGCCAAACCACTATCGACATCACTCTGGCAACACACTTGGCGGCAGATCTCATCGAAAGATGGCAAGTATCCAACGAGCCGTCCTTCGCAGACCACAGACGCATCTGCTTCCAAATAAACATAAAACCACCAAACCCCACCCCATATCGTAACCCCCGTAAGACAGATACAACAAAATACACAAGCACACTAACCAAAAAACTAAACGACTTCGAACCCTCTGACGTGACACTCAGCACAGACAACATAGAAACCAATGTACAGTTCCTGACCGCTGCCTTAACGAGCAGTTATGAAGAAGCCTGTCCCGCCGTCATACCTATCGACTCGGATAAAAATCGATGGTGGGGGCCAGAGCTTGAACGGCTCAGGAAGACACTCAGGACACTGTTCAATCAGGCAAAAAATACCAGGACCACTGAAGCCTGGGACAAATACAAAACAGCACAGAAACACTACAAAAAACGCATCCGATTCAGGAGGACGGAAGCCTGGCACAAATTCTGTAGCAGCATAAACTCAACAAACCAAGCCGCGAGAGTCAAGAAAATACTGTCCAAAGGGGACACTAATCTCCTGGGCTCTCTCAAAAGAGAAAACGGCACTTACACAAATACAGACCACGAAACCTGCAAACTACTCCTAGAGACCCACTTTCCCGGAAGTCAGATTGTATCAGACTCCGAATGGCAAGATGAACACAAAAAAGCACCAACTATCCAAGAATGGGAAACTGCAAGTAGAATCGTAACCACGGATAAAATTGGCTGGGCCCTGAGAAGCTTCCAACCATTTAAATCCGCTGGACTGGACGGCATATTCCCAGCGCTTCTACAATGGCACTCGAACCAAATCACTCATCACCTATTACAAATTTATAGAGCCTGCATAGCTTTCAAATACGTACCGAAGCAATGGAGGGAAGCAAAAATAGTCTTCCTGCCTAAACCAGGCAAAGAAGACTACACCCTAGCCAAATCCTTCAGGCCTATCAGCCTAACCTCATTTCTCCTGAAAACACTAGAAAAACTAGTAGATAGACACCTAAGAGACGATGTGTTAAAGACCAGATCTCTTCACCCACAGCAACACGCCTACAGGAAAGGCAGATCAACAGAGTCAGCACTACACATGGTAGTGCATAAAATAGAATCGGCCATTAACAACAAAGCATCAACACTTGCCGCTTTTATTGACATAGAAGGGGCATTTGACAAAACAATGCACAACAGCATCAACCACGCCCTACAAAAACTGAAAGTAGAACCAGTCATAACGGAATGGATAAATGAGCTGGTCAGTAAAAGGGCGGTCCAAATTGCGGTAAAAACGATCACCCGTGCAAGGGTGGTCAGGGGGTGCCCCCAAGGGGGCATTCTGTCACCACTCCTATGGAACATAGTAGTAGACAGCCTCTTGAGGGCATTGAACGAAAGAGGCTACACTACCATTGGTTATGCAGACGACCTAGCAATTCTGATAAATGGGAACGCAGAGAACATCCTCTGTGATGTAATGCGTGCTGCTCTTCAGATTGTAGAAAAATGGTGTGAGGAACACCAGCTGTCAGTCAACCCCAAAAAAACAGAGCTCATCCTTTTCACTAACAAAAGGAAGCTACCAAATCTAAAACTACCAAAATTATTTAACACCGAATTAACCCTATCAACTCAAGTAAAATATCTGGGCATCACTCTCGATAGCAAGTTGAACTGGGGAATTCACATTGACAACAAAATTAAAAAGGCCTGTATAGCATTCTATCAGTGTAAAAGACTCCTTGGCAGAAAATGGGGTCTTAATCCAAAAATCACACTTTGGCTATACACGTCAGTTATCAGACCCTCCTTAACCTACGGATCAGTTGTGTGGTGGCCCAGAACGCAACTGTCCACTATCAAATCCAAACTACAAAGCTTGCAGCGCCTAGCGAGCGTGGCAGCTACAGGATGTATGAGAACCACTCCATCAGCCGCCCTAGAGTTCCTATTGAACCTCAGACCTCTTCATCTGGTCATACAGGAAGAAGCAAAGGCAGCTGCCTTAAGACTAAGAGCAAATGGGCTATGGAAACAAAACACTATGACAACGCACTCCAAAATCATGGAGGACATCACGAAGGAAAGACCCCTTCTAGATGCACCCATGGACAGGATACCATGCCACTACATCTTTGATCGAGAATACATTATCCAACTTACCGAAGAACGGAAAGACAACTCTGGCGTCAGAGAAGTTAGGATATACACAGACGGCTCCAAAACCTCACTAGGAACTGGAGCCGGAGTATTCTCGTACGACTTAAACATTAACATATCAACCACCCTGGATAAACTAAACACAATTTTCCAAGCAGAATGTATCGGAATTATCAGAGCAGCACAGGCGGTTGCAGCCAGAGACGTCGGAGACCTCAGCATCAAAATTGTCTCGGACAGTGCATCCGTGCTTCAAGCTCTACAAAACAACACCATAACCTCTGCCCTCATATTGGAATGCCACAACGCACTCCAACACATTGCAAGGAAAAATAAGATAACCTTGCAGTGGATCAAGGGACACAGTAACTCTCTCGGCAACGACGCAGCCGATGAACTCGCGAAAAAGGGATCCGCGACAACAGTGTTTGGCCCAGAACCGCTACTACCTATACCGCAGGCCCAAATAAAAACATGGCTGCGAGAAGACACCGCAAAAAACCATCTGCTAGAATGGACAAACAGTGAAGGCTGCAGGCAAACTAAAAATGCAGTTCAGATGCCATCTAAAAAGCTTGCCCGCAACCTCGCCAAACTAAAGCGCGACAATCTACGCAGAGTTATAGGGATAATAACAGGCCATTGTCCCCTAAACAAGCACCTATTTAACATAGGTGTAACAAACAGCCCTCGATGCAGAGGATGCCTCGAGGAAGAGGAAACGCCACAGCATGTACTCATGGAGTGCACAAGTGTGGAAAAACAGCGAGCAGACATTCTAAAAAACCCAACATCATTCCCAGAAATCTTTAGTAGCCTAGGCAGGCTGCTAGCCTTCTGGGAGGACTTGGGCTGGTTGGAATAGAGGCAAACACGCACAATGGCCCAATCGTGAGGCTAAGTGCGGAAAAAGCCCTGCAAAACTAACTAACTAACTAACACTTGCCTTTGGAAATGCAATCTAATCTCTGAGTGTAATTAAAAAAAAATTGTCACCACTGAAAACAAAATTACAGACAAGTTTCGCAAAGAACGATGTTGAAACCTATAACAGTGAGAATAAATCTTACTTATTCTGCCTAAAGAATTTAGAGGCACTATCAGCGCTGCCCAAAACTAACTCAGATGCTACAAACCTACAACAATTTTTTTTTATTAGCCCTCTAAATCTTTTGTGTCTTCCAAGCTATTTTTGGTATAACCTGTGTTGTACTATGGTACTTGCTGAGTGTTTTTTTTAAAATAATTAAGTATTTTCAAATACCAACACTGAATTTAAATCAAATGAAATTCAAACAAAACCTTTCGCATGCTAGGAAAATCCTAAGCACGATCTGTTACGTTTGGCATAAATAATTTAAAACTGTATTTAAATGTTTTTTCTACATAAATATTGAGCCACAATTATTTAAGCACGTTTAACACTAACCTAACATAGTTTTTTAAGTGTTAAAAAGCAATCTAGGTCTCTCCCTATCCATGAGCTTTTACTCATCATAGTACTTTTTCATCGCTAAAATATAAAATAATAAAACATTATTTTAGTCAAGGTATGATTTGAAATAGGTACAATGCGCTAGTGGTACGGGCAATGAATTGGTTGCATGATGTTCTAGCCACTAATCTTAGGTATACCTATCAAGTGTGTGCAGCCCCTTACACTGCGTCAAAGTTGGATGTAGTGATGTGCCAGACTCGAGGCGTCGAGCCCTATTTTTGAAGCTTCGAAGCTGAATGACAAGGCTCAGTGAGCTCGGTAGGCTCGGTACCCCGAGCATAGCTGAGCTGCGGGCTCTCTAAACCATGCCTCGAGGCTTTAAAAGAGCTTGAACCTTCAAAAAAGCTCAAATCTTAAAATGAACGCAAGCCTTTAATACAAGCTCAAGTTTATGTATATGACTTTAATATCACTAGCTTATCAATAACTAAGTAAAATATAATGTATAGGTAAAGCTACATTATCTATCTATACATATAAAATTCAAAGTCCTGACTGACTGACTGACTTGCGAAATACTCCAAGCTACATACAAAAGAGGCGAGCCCCGAAAAAGGCTCGAACTCTAAAAAAGACTTCCGAGTCGTCGAGTTTCATATAAATGAGGCGAGCCCTGTAAACGACTCTGAGCTCTCGGACTCGGAAGCCTCGAGCCCTGTACATCACTAGTTCAGACTGCCTCGTTGGTGTAGTGGCAAAGTTTCTGCTTTACATTCGCGGTTCGAATCCCAGGTCGAGCCAAAAATTGTTTCTGAGATTTTCTGTCATGAATTTCTCAAAAACAGCTCGGAGTCGGGAAATTCACCCCCGTGCCTCGGTACGCACGTTAAGCCGTTGGTCCTGCGCCTGATCTCTCTCCGGTCATGTCGGATTGCCGTCTCACCGATCTTTGAGAGTGATGGAACAGTAAATGCATCTGTGTATTGCGCTTACACTTGTGCACTATAATATCTCCTGCTTAGTGGGCTGATCTCTGTTGAGATTGGCCGCCGTGGTCGAAATCGGCCAGGGGGATTATTATTATTACATCACTAGTTGGATGAAGTCCGTTTTTCCGTCTGCATGCGGGCTCGGCAGGGAGCAACTTCGCTCACAGTATGCTTGCCCGAAACAAAAACAACATCTCCGCCAAGTTTGCGTTTTGCATTGCATGCCGTATGCGAAATAAACGCTGTGTTTAATGAACTCTACTTATATCAAGTTTTTCCTTTTTGTCACCACATTATAATATAATATACAACAACATTACGTACATTGATCTGACTCCGTGGTAAGTAGATCAAGCACTTATGTTGCAGATATCAGAATCAACAGTGGTGTTACAAATAAACGTAATAAATTCATAAAACACCCAGACCAGTTCAACAAACAGACATGTTCATGCACTCAAATGTTTGTACAGTGCGGGGATCGAACCCGCGACCTCTTGGTTAATAGTCAACTTCTTAACCATTACACCGAAGTGGTCGTCGTCACATTATCTTACAAGGGCCTTTCCTTTCATTTTTAATGATGTAGCAGTAGGCATAAACAATTTGACACGTTGAAATGTGAGTCGGGATGAAGGGAAAAACGAAAATTTTCGCGAGATAATAAAATATTGGGTTTCTAATCTAAGTATCTATTGATAGTATAATTCAATTATAAGATATAATTATTAAACTTATTTGTAAAAGGATATGACGGTCATCTTAAATATTTTGTAATTCTTATTAAACTGTTTAACGGAAACGGAAACTGTTTAATGAAATAATTTGCTAGCCGGCTCAGTAGCGCCCTCTTTAAAATTGTTAGACCGGAAGAAGTATAATATTAATATTTTATTTAAAACAGGAAGTTTGCTCTGTAGCGCCATCTTTTATTTTAATTTCATTCACTCCGGACGTAGACTTAACGCTAATTTAAAATTGTATTAAATCAACCGGAAATCCGCTTACTTTTAAAATTATTGTATTTTAACAGGAAGTTTGAATATTTTAGTTTATATCAACCGGAAGTCTGCCTAGTTTTTAAGAATATTATATTTTAAACGGAAGATCGCCTAGTGGCGCTATCTGTACGAACTTTAACGATAGTTTACCGATATAAAATGTGAAACTGGCCGACTATGAGGCATTCTGTTACTTGATCTGAAAGAGTAAACACCTTACTTGGAAAGTTTCGAAGTTTTATTCCACCCCTTCTAACAAGTCAGAAGTGGGATTGGAGGGCATTTTTTTTTTTTATGCCCAAACCTACGGCCACTATGAGTCGACGCCGTGTTCGAGGTGCTATCCTGGATTCATCAGATGAAGAGACTGCTGCCAACCCCGCTCCGACCAAGAAGCCCCGGAAAAAGCGAAGTCAACCCAATACCACGGAGCGGCTGACACGGCTGGAGAATTTACTGGAAGAACTCATCAAGCAGAAGGATACAAACACACCTTCGCAGAATGGAGCTAGACAGAGTTCAACGACAACTTCGTCTTTGGAGATGCAAGGATCGAGGTTGCAGGACACCACCCAGTACGCGGATAATGTTCAAGGTATGTCTTGTGCTCAAAACAATTCCACTGAAAATCACATACCAATACATTCTTCAACCAGTAATGAACCTATTTTTGAGAATAATTTCGCAAATAACCCAGCACATGCCTTGAATGTTAACCACAATTTAAAATACCTTGGAAAACCTGATAATATTCCTAAGTTTGATGGAAATTCTAATACCATTTCTGTGCATACATGGCTACACCGACTGGAATCCCTGGCTACCATCTACGGCTGGGACGAGAGGACGCTGATACACCACATGACCACGAGCCTGGAGGGAAACGCTCTGCTGTGGTTCGGGCATCAGCAAGACATCAACATATCCTGGGAGGCGTGGAAGAATCGTCTGGCGGAGTTCTTCCCTGCAGGAAGAGGACTCGCAACAAAACTGCAGGACTTCGTTACGACACTTCAACAAAAGGATGAAAAGGTACTGGACTTTTATTATAAGAAGCTTGCGCAGGGTAAACTTTGTGAACTCTCTGATCATCTGATTTGCGATATGATAATTCACACATTAAGTGATCCACTGTTAAAGGCTGGAGCTCGAGGTGCAGGATGTAGGGATTTACGATCTTTACTCAACTACTTGACTGACGCTGTAGTTGAGCCATTAGTTTCCGACAAGCAGCCAAAACCAAATGAGGAGCCCTTCCGGCTACGAAAGTGCTTTATTTGTGGGAGAAGAGGCCATGCTTCATATTCGTGTAGAGACAATGTACGTTGTTCAAATTGCAACAAGTTAGGGCACAAAACCGATGACTGTAGGCTTAAAAAGTGTTCATATTGCAACAAGTTAGGTCATGAACGTGATGAGTGCTATAGTTTGAAAAATACTAAAATTAACAATAGTCAATCGACAGCCAGTAAAACTGTAGATAAAATTCAAGATAAAAAGACACTTTATAATATTCGTCCCATCGATGAGGGTGATCGAAAATATCATAAAACCGTTATAGCAGAAGGTCATAAGCTAACTGGTTACATCGATTTAGGTAGCGCATGCAATACCATCACTTTGAGCGCGGCAAAACGCATTAATTTGAAATTTGACACTAACTGTAAAACTAGTATAAAAGGGTATGGAGGTCAAATTATTTCCCCTGAAGGCGAAAGCTCACTAAGGCTAACTATTGACGGTGTATGCGAAAATACTTCTGTTCTGGTCGTCCGGGATGATTTGCAAGACACTGATATGATCGTAGGTCGCGCGTTCACTGAACTACCTGGCATATTTTTGACTAAAACTTCTAAGACTCTTACATTTTCAAAAGACAATAGTGAATACGACCGTGTGAACTCCGAATTACCCTTTTCTGAAGGCTTTGATGATTGTCCATCTAAAATACAACTCAGGGTTCCTCGCGACACAGTACTTGAGCAGGGCCTAAATAGGATCATGATATGTACAGACGAGGACGTTTCTTTCGGGCATATACAAGTCTGCAGATCTGAACATAGATCATTAGGTAAAGAAATCGATATCCTAGAGCAAGTAACTGAGGTACACGATAATATAGGGTGCATTGATATTTTTAATTTTCAAGTTGATACCTTGACTTTATTTTCTACACAATGCATTGCACGTGGACAGACACATAACAGTACAGACTACGATACTGATCTACAAGGCAATGATAAAAAAATACTTCATGAAATTTTAAATAGTTTCAGCCATTGTTTTGATGATCAATCATCTCTGGGGGAATTCGATGTTAGCATGAAAATAGAACTAACCACTGAAGTCCCATTTTATTATCGTCCTTATAGATTATCACTAAAAGAGCAAGACGTTGTAAGAAGTATAATAAATGATCTCATTGAAAAAGACATTATAGAGCCAAGTAATTCCCCATATGCTAGTCCAGTCATTCTAGTACCTAAAAAGTCAGGAGAATACAGAATGTGTGTTGACTATCGACAACTTAATAAGATTACGAAGAAAGATCGTTACCCGTTACCACTTATACAGGATCAGATAGACAGGCTTAGTACTGATAAATGGTTCACAAAACTTGATTTAGCAGTAGGTTATCATCAAATTAAAATGCACCCTGATAGCCGAAAGTATACTGCATTTGTTACACCGTTTGGTCAATTTCAATACAAGAGGATGCCTTTTGGCTTAGCTAACGCACCTGCCGTTTTTCAAAGAGCGATTAATTCCATATTAGGGCAATGTAGATTTGAATTTGCTACTGCATATATTGATGATATACTAATTTCATCAAAGTCAATTCTTGAAGCTTTCGATCACCTGAAACATATCCTGGAATTAATTAGTAAAGCCGGTATAGTTTTACGTCGCGAAAAGTGTTCCTTCTTAAAAACTAACGTAGAGTATCTCGGACATATAATTTCTAACGGAGAGATCAGACCAGCACCTGATAAAGTTAATGCCTTAAGTGAGTTTACAGCACCAACAAATATTCACGAATTAAGACGGTTTATTGGACTCGCAAGTTATTTCAGGAAATTCGTAGTATCATTTGCTAAAAGAATTCGTCCGCTGACGTGTTTACTTAAAAAAGATCAACCATTTATTTGGGGGGAAGAACAAAATGCTTCTTTTTTTGACATAAAGTGTGCTTTAATAAAAGAACCGGTTCTAGCAATTTATAACCCTAATCTAGAAACCCAAATTCATACTGATGCTTCTAGTCACGGGGTAGGTGGTATTCTGTTCCAAAAACAAGAAAATGGTCAACTAAAACCGATAGCATACTTTAGTAAGCAAACTTCTGCGACAGAGCAGAAATACCATTCCTACGAACTTGAAGCAATGGCTGTAGTAATGAGCATAAGAAAATTTCGAGTTTACCTTATAGGAAGGCCATTTACGGTATTTACCGACTGTCAAGCTTTAAGTTGCACTTGGACTAAAAAGGATTTAGTTCCTAGGATAGGACGTTGGTGGTTAGAGTTGCAAAGTTTCGATTTTAACGTACAGTATAGACCTGGTACTAGGATGCAACATGTAGATGCCCTGAGTCGATGCGCTCTACCTTTACAACATATAACAGAGGAAAATTGGGTTGTAGCTGTTCAAAACGATGATGAAAAGTTGCGTAATATTATGATCAATATTAAAGAACCGGAAAATAAAGACCTTTACTTAATCAAAGACGGTATATTGTACAGAAAAATAGGCGAACAACATAAAATTGTCATACCTAAATCCGTTCGTTGGAGAATCGTTAAAATGTTTCATGACGATAATGGTCACATGAATGAGAATAAAGTCATTAATCTTATTCAGCGTGAATATTGGTTTGAAAAATTAAGGCGTTTTGTTTCAAAGTTTGTAAGAAGTTGTATTTCTTGTCAATTTGCAAAAACTCCAACCGGCAAACGTAGAGGGTTCCTGAATCCTATCGACAAAGGAAATATACCTTGGCAAACATGGCACTTAGATCACTTAGGCCCTTTTTGTGTTTCCGAAAATAAAAATACTTATCTCTTGGTTATTGTGGATGCTTTCAGTAAATTTACATGGCTCCAACCTGTGCCTGATACAAGTACTTTTCATGTCATAACTACAATGAATTTACTAATTCGTGTATTTGGTTTACCTAATCGCATAATAACTGATAGAGGAAAGGCCTTTACAAGTCACCAATTTCAGGATTACTGTAAAACTAAACAAATTCGTCATATTCTTAATGCAGTAGCTTGTCCACGAGCCAACGGACAAGTAGAACGATATAATCGCACCATTTTACAGTCCTTGATTGCTTACACTGGGGAAAATGATAGTGACTGGGAGAAATTTGTACCACAAGTAGAACGTGGTATTAATACAACTATAAATAGTACAACTCTCAAAAGTCCATACGAATTACTATACGGATACAAACCTCGCTTCGAAATTGATTTACAGAATTCATCTCAGACTGTCCCAAACCTCCCTAGCCTGAGAGCTCAAGCCGAATTAAATACCGCTGAATCAGCTAAAAAAGCAAAACAGAGATATGATAGAAATAGGATTCCTAGTATTAAATATCAAGTAGGAGACTTGGTTCAAGTTCAAAGACGCATTATTAAAAAGGGTTTAACTAGTGGAAAATTAGTGGATAAATATGCTGGTCCCTATAAAATTTTAAAAGTTTTTGATAATGACAGATATAGGGTCACTTCTTTAAATAAAAAGGGACGAAAATACAACAATGTTATAGCTTCAGATAAACTTAAAAAATTTAAAATACAATCCATCACCGATAATGATACTTCCGATAGTGAAGAAAATTAAAAATAATAAATATTGTTGTATTTTCGAGGCTAAGACTAACAAGATACAATAACTTTATTGAACTTAGATACTAAATAAAATAAATCTGTAAAATAGGGTGTGTTCCCAAATGCAAAATAGTCGGGTGTGTTCCCAAATGAAAAGTAATCGGGTGTGTTCCCAAATGAGAAGTAACCGGGTGTGTTCCCAAATGTAAAAGTAACCGGGTGTGTTCCCAAATGTAAAAGTAACCGGGTGTGTTCCCAAATGTAAAAGTAATCGGGTGTGTTCCCAAATGTGTGTATAAAACAAGTGTCATAAGTATGAGTAAAATAATATGATTTATAAATATAGAGTAAGAGTGCATTATTTTGAAGCATTTTTTTTATTATTATATTATGATTTCGTTTTTTTTTTTATTTTATTTTTTTATTACGAGGTCGTAATAAGTGTCAGGAAAGGCCGAGTGATAGTATAATTCAATTATAAGATATAATTATTAAACTTATTTGTAAAAGGATATGACGGTCATCTTAAATATTTTGTTATTCTTATTAAACTGTTTAACGGAAACGGAAACTGTTTAATGAAATAATTTGCTAGCCGGCTCAGTAGCGCCCTCTTTAAAATTGTTAGACCGGAAGAAGTATAATATTAATATTTTATTTAAAACAGGAAGTTTGCTCTGTAGCGCCATCTTTTATTTTAATTTCATTCACTCCGGACGTAGACTTAACGCTAATTTAAAATTGTATTAAATCAACCGGAAATCCGCTTACTTTTAAAATTATTGTATTTTAACAGGAAGTTTGAATATTTTAGTTTATATCAACCGGAAGTCTGCCTAGTTTTTAAGAATATTATATTTTAAACGGAAGATCGCCTAGTGGCGCTATCTGTACGAACTTTAACGATAGTTTACCGATATAAAATGTGAAACTGGCCGACTATGAGGCATTCTGTTACTTGATCTGAAAGAATAAACACCTTACTTGGAAAGTTTCGAAGTTTTATTCCACCCCTTCTAACACTATCTAAATATATTATTATTATATCGGTAACAAATTTCCTTGATATAAAAAGTCGGACTTTCAACCGTTATCTCGACTGAAGGTAATTGACGATGTTGCCAAGGATGCCTCAGAATCACTTTTTTTAACATGACCAGCCTAATAAGTTACTTTATGTTTTAGCATTAACAATGCAAATTTCTTTACAATGTGAAATTAAAACACACTTATAGAAAAGAAGTCCGCCTGTGGCAGTAAATTTTAGTTAATTTTAGTGTTTTTTAATTTCATAACCAGAAGAACAAGAAGAGTGAATAGGCATTCACTCTTCTCTTCTTTTTTATTGATGGAACATTTCAGATTGTGCGTTAATTACTTAACAAGCAATTACGGATTTATAACAGATTTAATATGACACAAAACTAATAACTTCATTTTGGTAACTGTACAAAATAAAAAAACTCTTTCAACATTTTCAACCAAACAAATACATTCACCTATTAACATTGCTATTGAAACTCAGACTAATAATTATTATTGAAAACACAGGCACATTTATAATGGGAGTCCATTACGCCAGTAGAGATATCAGTTGGCAACGAGTTTTTAACATAAACCCTGAGATCATAAATCGGTGGGCTATCGAGGGGTTTGGGACATTCATGGCAATTTTGGGGCCAATCACACCAATATTGGGGCCAATAAAAGCCAATGGCGTGGCTGAGATGGCAATTGGATTCACCTGGATGCGACAGTTACAACTTTGTTCAGAGAGCAAAGAATTGCTGTTTAAGATGTAAAATCACGACAATAAGGAGGGAATAAGGAATGCGTGTTTTGATTTTTGACGCCTTCACATTATCTCTTATATGTAAAAATGAATTGCTGTTCATTAGTCTGGCTAAAACTCGAGAACTGCTGATCCGATTTCAGTAATTTTAGTCTCAAAATATTCGTGAAAGTTTAGGGAATGTTTAAACTGTGAAAACAAAAGCGAAAACAGCGGTCAGGACGGCGTCTGCCGGGGCCGCTAGTTTGTAATAAAAAAATGCCGAAGTACAATCAGCGTCAAAAATATTGTTGCACTTTCGTTCCATGTTAAAGTTTTGTCAGATTCCAACAGATTGCGAAGTAGAATGCTGAAATTGTTAATTGTTTGAAACTGCCACTATATTTTGTGATGCAGATTATACCGAATCTTGATTGGGCAGTGATTTCAAATACAGTCAAATGACTACCAATTCTAGTGGTAGCTTTGGTTTTTAAACGCATAACAAAGTATGTTTAGTAATAGGATCAGTATTTTTTGACAATTCTAAGCAATTCAGTGACAATGTAGTATGTAACTGACTTATGTACAAGTAGTTGACCGTTATGACACTATCTAACTGAGAGATATGTGCCACATATGTGCTATATGTGATTTTCTGTCGTCACAACTCGCGACTACAGTTTGACAAATTCGTACGGCCCCTCCCTGCGGGGCTACAGACGAAGCGGGGGGTGAGGTAGTACGACATTTGACAAGACCGTTTTACACGCAAAGATTGGTGCTTGAGATGTCTTGAGACACATCATGATGACGCAGCGATGTCATGCAACGTTAATATTATACAGGGTGAAAAAAAACGTCAACCACGCGTTCGTACATCAAACCAAATCGTATGAAAAATAATTTTTGGCTGGGAAACAACTTTTATTTTTTATCATGTTTCGTTGGAAAAAAGTTCAGTTACAACGGACAGAAGACAGTTCTGTAAAAAATATCAATTTTTTTTTAAACTATCCATCAATACCTCAGTAACCGTTAACTTCCCAGGTATTGTGTAAAGGAAAATAATGATGGTAAAAATTGGTAGACTACGTGGTATTCGGCTTTGTTAAGGTTTTTTTTACACCCTGTACATAAAATTTTGAATTTGATTACTGCGTGTTTTTTTCTTTAAATATGAAATTTTACATATTTTGCGTAAACACTTGTTGACGAATTACGTGTTACAAAATATTAACGAATGACAAAAAGTCATAAGGGTAATATAGTGCAAGTTCTCAATGTGTTTCATAATTCAAGTTTCAAAATTTTGTAGGCTCTGAGAGTTGATTCAATAAAATATAAATTTATGTCTTTTGGAAGACGATGACGTTAAGATCAACGTCTTTTCTCCCTCTCGTTCAGTTAATTCATTATTTTTTAATAAGTATAACTTTTTGTATTTGTCGGTAAAATAATCTGTAATAACAATTTTTTAATATCCGTGCACTTAGTACACATTTTTTTTTATTTGTCGTCTTATCACCTGACTCATCTGCAACCACAATCTCATGTGTGTCCAGCAAGCATTGTTAGGAGTCAATAGCACTTGTAGCCGCCATGACAGCGCGGCAGCGACTGTGCGGTGGTTAAAAATCGTGCAAAGCGCGCGTTTCCCTTCCCCGCCACACCGCTCATTCCCCGCTGCTATCTTGATACCTCGCCTCCCGCCTCGTCTGTAGCTCCGCAAAAAAGTTCCGCACGAGTTTGTCGCACTATAACAGAGTAACAGAGAGTCAACCAATAGCTACGGTTAAATCGCCAACAGTCACGAGCCGCGGCGGTATTCCGTAGGTGTGCCGTGCTTTATTCATTGCTGATTTCAATTTGACTCAACTTTTAACAATTTGTTACAATACTCGAAACCTGCACATTCACACGGGAATCCCAATCATTGATTACACCAAATAAATACCGGCCGGTAGTTTTTGTTAATCACTTTAAAACGGTTAAATAAATTTAACAACCACGCGATAGGATTATGCCAATCAGAGGGTTCGGAATATCGTGAATCGTATTGTGAATATTTTTAATAAGCCCAGACATTGTTCAGTAGTAGTATTGGATTAAAAATACCGTATCAGTAGAAGTTAGTAGGTTTAATCAAGGCTTTTAACTTCTTTTGAGAGTGAAAATAGAAATATAGTCTAGAAAGCAGAAAATGGCGCAACACTGCTAATTTAATATAAGGTACAAGTTATTAATTTAATGTTTATGTGTATAATAGCTATTAACAAACAATGATATGTCTTGAATTAAATCAAACAGACGAGGTGTGTAAATTGTTTTTAAAATCAATGTTTCATCAAATTAGAAAGAGAATCGACTTAAAAACTGTATCGACTCAGTTCTATCTGATATCAGTAAAATCAATCACAAATAAACACAAAAACGAAGACTTGTGAAACCCTATATTTTATTATCTCGCGAAAATTTTCGTTTTTCCCTTCATCCCGACTCACATTTCAACGTGTCAAATTGTCTATGCCTACTGCTACATCATTAAAATGAAAGAAAAGGCCCTTGTAAGATAATGTGATGACGACCACTTTGGTGTAATGGTTAAGAAGTTGACTATTAACCAAGAGGTCGCGGGTTCGATCCCCGCTCTGTACAAACATTTGTGTGCATGAACATGTCTGCTTGTACTGGTCTGGGTTTTATATGTATTGATTTGAGTTTATTTGTAATACCTACCGTTATTAATTCTGATATCTGTAACACAAGTGCTTAAGCTACTTACAACAGAGCCAGACCAACTTATGTGATGTTGTTGTATATTATATATAATGTGGTAATAAAAAGGAAAAACTTGATATAAGTAGAGTTCTGCTAACACGGTTTTCAATAACGGCTGGATATTTATTTACGTGACAAACTGTATAAAAGCTATTAAACTAGTATGAAATAATAACCTAATTAAATTCTCAAAGACATTTCGAACAAGGCAACATTTTGTTTTAATAACCCAAAATTCGCCAAACTCGGTAATAAACAGTCATTTACTTAATAAAATTAATTAAACCCCCAGCGTTCGCGTTAATACGATTGCGGTCGTAATTAATTTTGTACACAGTCTTTTGAGATGAGAAAGTTGATAGTTGGCTAAATTTAACACGACATTTGGGTTAGAACAATATAAAGTGGAAGTGAATTGTTAAAACAATGTTATTCTCAATATTGCCGGTGTCATTTAAATTGCTACTTATTTGATTATGTTCTAAAATCTAAGGTGTCTAAGTTCAATTACAACTTACGACTGCAGAATTATTCGTTTTTTATATATTTCATCACATTCGTAATTTTAGGTCGCGTTAAAGAAGAAAAAATATAGAAGAGATGTTAATGCTCATTTAACCTTTTAAAAATACAATTATATTAGATTGTCTTTTTAACTCCGTAGCCCGTAGCTCTGAGTTACTACGAGTCCCGTAGCACTACACCGCGTCGTAGCAGTCTCGGGCGGTTCTACCCGTAGCGTCGGGGGAGCGATAAAAATGTACGTTAAAAATACTGTGAGACGCTTGCAGCCGTGTTAGGTGGAAAAGGTTTGTTGAATTTATGTTAAGTAACGTTTTATGAAACAGTAATAGGTAGGTACTTTAATATTTTCTGAATTATAGCTCTACCACTTGTTTCAAAGTAAGTAAGTGATTAAGGCGATTATCGCGGTACACGAGGCAACCAATTTATTTATGGTTTGTACGCAATATTAGGTGTTCATACAGAAAACACAAGTACCACTACACACTGACAACGTGCCCCTGCGCGGTGCTAGTTGTACTGCACGAGCCAAATCTCCGACGCGACGGAGCGCGTTGCTATGTGATAATCGCCTGATACATGATAAGCTATTGTAAATTCCATACAAGTATGTGTTTTTTCTGCAATCTAAATCTGTTTAGGGTCGAAATCAGCACTTATTCATTCTTCACTTCTAATTTCAACGGTAACTAGTCGTAAAATATGTGGCCTGCCTGCCGGCCGCCACGATTCACATGCAAACTTTTCTTCACAGTGACAACCGCTTCTGTATATAGACTTTCTTTTTGAGGTGTCAATAATTTTCATTCTGACTTTAGAGACGTCTGTCGAAAGAATTAATTATTTTCTTACGCTTTAAAATATATCGCGAGTTTATTTATTAGGTCGCTGATAATTTAATAGAAGTGTTTTTATGTTCCTCATTACTGTAAATAGCTAGCGTGTGATTGTATATAGTGACTGTACAAACTACCAATCTACTCTGTTCTCCTTCTGTAAATTTTCTTTGTAATATACGATTGTACATAAAGACGTACTTCATTAACAACCAAAAAGAAGAAGCAAATACGTAGGGGCGTCCGCCGGCAGCCGCCGCGACGGACCCGCGCCTCTACAACTGGTGACCCCGACGTGACCAGTTGTAGAGGCGCGGGTCCGTCGCGGCGGCTGCCGGCGGACGCCCCTACTATTTGCTTCTTCTTTGTGGTTGTAAATGAAGTACGTCTTTATGTACAATCGTATATTACAAAGAAAATTTACAGAAGGAGAACAGAGAAGATTGGTTTGCCCAGGTAGAGGGACAATTCGCTCTATCCAATATCACTGCTGACCTAACGAAATTCAATTCTGTGATTGGACAGCTCGACAATCAGTTTTCTAGAGAGATAAAGGATATTATTGTTAACCCTCCGGTGGAGAATAAATATGAAAAATTGAAGACGGAGCTGATTAAGAGACTTACGGCGTCAAACGAAAATAAGCTGAAGCAGTTACTGATGCATGAAGAACTCGGGGACCGTAAGCCATCTAGATTCCTTCGTCACTTACAAAGCCTCGCCGGTCCTAATATACCCAACGATTTCTTGAAAACCATTTGGATTAGTCGTCTTCCCCATGGTATCCAGACTGTGTTGGCTGGCCAACCGGCCGCGACAGTATTGATGTATTTGGCTGATTTAGCCGATCGAGTAAATGATCTTGCCTCAACGACGCAAAGTGTCGCCTCAATGAACCAACCTAGTTCCAGTTCGACTGATCAGTCAAAGATTATTGCGGAACTTCAAAAACAAATACTGGAGTTGCAGTTTAAAATCAATGACAGATCGCGCTCCCGATTCACTCGATCTGGCCGAAGTCGGTCATTATCGAGGCAGCGTTCGCAATCGAATTACCAGAAGTTTCCACTGTGCTGGTATCATAGTAAGTACGGAAAAAAGGCAAGTAAATGTATCCGCCCCTGCGATTTTGAGGCGGAAAACTCCAAGGGCAGTCGATAATGGCGACTGGTGATTGCCCTCAAGCTACTGGTCGCCTGTTTGTCACGGACTTCAAATCGAAGACCCAGTTCTTGGTCGACACGGGAAGCGACGTCTGTGTCTTTCCGAGGTCTGCGCTACCTGAACGGCGGCAACGGACGTCCTACGAGCTCAACGCTGCAAACGGTAGCACTATCTATACCTATGGTTATATAAATTTAGTTTTGAATTTAGGCCTTCGACGCGATTTTACATGGCGTTTTATTGTAGCAGACGTCACGAAAGCGATAATAGGCGTTGATTTTCTCTCATACTACAATATCATAGTCGATTGTAGAAATCAGCGCCTCATCGATAATGTCACGAGCCTTAAGTCCATTGGTTCACCTGTAAATACACCCCATAGTGTTATTTCTTCTGTTAAGGTTGTCACTGGTGATTCTTGCTACCATAAAATTTTGGATGAATTTCCCGAAATTACGCGGCCAGCTGGTAGGTTACGTCGCCCGCCCCATAACACCGTGCACCATCTGCGTACGACTCCAGGCCCGCCTGTATCTTGTGCCCCTAGGCGCTTAGCGCCGGATAAACTTAAAATTGCTCAGCAAGAATTTCAAGCAATGTTGTCTGATGGTACAGCCCGACCGTCGGACAGTCCTTGGTCGTCTCCACTCCACCTGGCACCGAAGCCAAACAACGGTTGGCGCCCCTGTGGAGATTACAGGCGTCTGAATGCTCGGACGGTACCTGACAGGTATCCGATTAAGCACATTCACGATTTTGCGCACAGCATCGCGGGTTGTAAGGTTTTTAGCACAATCGATCTCGTGAAAGCCTATAATCAGATACCTGTCAATCCAGCCGATATTCTAAAAACTGCGATAACTACGCCGTTCGGAATGTTTGAGTTTCCATATATGACATTTGGTCTACGAAATGCCGCTCAAACTTTTCAGCGATTCGTAGACGAAATGATGCGTGGACTCGACTTTTGTTACTCATATTTGGATGATTTTTTGATATTTAGCCAAAATGAGGTTCAGCACCAAGACCACCTTCGCCAAATATTCACCAGGCTGAAGAAATATGGTATGGTTATCAACACTGCCAAGTGTGTTTTCGGTGTACCAAAAGTAACCTTTTTGGGTTACAGCATATCGGAACACGGTACTAAGCCACTGGACTGCAAGGTCCAGGCTATCAAGAACTTTCCGCAGCCCAAAGATGTTCGCCAGCTGCGGAGATTTTTAGGCATGGTAAATTTTTATCGTCGATTTTTGCCCAATGCTGCACAAGTACAGGCGCCTTTAAATGCTTTGTTGGTAGGTTCTGTCAAAGGCTCTCACCCTATTGTTCTCTCTGGTGAAGCATTGACTGCTTTTCAGAACACCAAGGACAGCCTAGCTAGCGATGCATTATTGGCACACCCTAATTCCGAGGCCAAACTGGCACTAGTGACTGACGCGTCGGATACAGCTTTAGGTGCGGTCTTACAGCAGCGCCAAGATGATGAGTGGCAGCCCTTGGCATTCTTTTCTAGAAAGTTAACCCCAGCCCAGAGTAAATACTCACCCTATGACAGGGAGTTATTAGCCATCTACGAAGCCATAAAATATTTTAGGCACATGTTAGAGGCTCGAGATTTTGTTATTTATACGGACCATAAGCCGATCAGTTTTGCCTTTCATGAACGAAAAGCCAACTGTTCGCCAAGGCAATTCCGTCATTTAGATTTTATAGCCCAATTTACCACCGACATAAGGCACATATCTGGCAAAGATAATGTTGTTGCCGACGCCTTATCTCGTGTGGATGAACTTCAGGCTCCTGTCAGTCTCCAGTCCTTAGCCGACGCACAGGCCTCGGACGCAGAGCTGGCGCATTTTCTTAAACAGAAATCATCTCTTTCTCTTGTTCGGACTGAAATTCCTGGGAGTCGCTCTTTCGTGTACTGCGATGTCAGTACAACGACCCCTAGGCCCTTCGTTCCTAAATTGCTACGAAAGCAAATTTTCGATAGCCTACACTCATTAAGCCACCCTGGTGTCAGTGCCTCTGCCAAGCTCGTAGCTGAGCGTTATGTTTGGCCTGGCATCCGGAAGGACTGCAGGGAGTGGGCACGATCTTGCCTCTCCTGCCAGCGATCTAAAGTGAGTCGTCATGTGTCTGCACCTTTAGGCACTTACAGCTTACCAAGTGCTCGTTTCAAACACGTCCACATTGATATTGTGGGTCCTTTACCAGTATCTGATGGCTTTCGATACTGCTTGACTGCCATTGACCGTTTTACTCGGTGGCCAGAGGTTATACCTATGACTGATATTACTGCTGAGACTACGGCCAAAGCTCTACTGTCGGGATGGATCGCCCGGTTTGGTTGCCCAGAAACAATAGTTACGGACAGAGGACGACAGTTTGAGTCAGCTTTGTTCGGGTTCTTGTCCAAATTAGCTGGCTTCCAACATAAAAAGACCACGGCTTATCACCCGCAGTGTAATGGCATTATAGAACGCTTCCATCGGCAGCTCAAAACGTCCATAATGTGTCATGTTAACGACAAATGGACTGAGTCTTTGCCATGGGTACTTCTTGGCATAAGAAGTTCTTTTAAAGAAGACCTCCAAGCATCATCTGCCGAGCTTTTATACGGCGAACCACTGAGGCTGCCAGGAGAGTTCTTCCATTCCGGTACTGGCGGCACAACCGACATCTCGGAGTTTAGTGCACGGCTTCGTTGCTTCGCGGAAAAGCTTCAGCCGGTACCAGCAGCGCATCACTGCAAAGGCAGAGTTTTCATCTTCAAAGATTTAGCCACTACTGAACAAGTCTTTCTAAGGGATGACACAGTGCGTGGATCTTTACAACCTGCCTATACTGGTCCGCATAAAAATTTGTCCCGCAGGGATAAAGCGTTCAAAATTCTTTGTAGTGGTAAGGAGGTAACGGTCTCCATAGATCGCCTTAAGCCAGCATATTTGTTGGCTGAAAATGGCGACTCGGTACCGGACACCATTCAGGAACCAGTCACTGATGCTGATAAGGAGTATGTCACTCGTTCTGGCCGTAGGGTCAAATTAAGGATTAATCGCCCCTGACGGTCTCTGGAGGAGGGTGATGTGGCCTGCCTGCCGGCCGCCACGATTCACATGCAAACTTTTCTTCACAGTGACAACCGCTTCTGTATATAGACTTTCTTTTTGAGGTGTCAATAATTTTCATTCTGACTTTAGAGACGTCTGTCGAAAGAATTAATTATTTTCTTACGCTTTAAAATATATCGCGAGTTTATTTATTAGGTCGCTGATAATTTAATAGAAGTGTTTTTATGTTCCTCATTACTGTAAATAGCTAGCGTGTGATTGTATATAGTGACTGTACAAACTACCAATCTACTCTGTTCTCCTTCTGTAAATTTTCTTTGTAATATACGATTGTACATAAAGACGTACTTCATTTACAACCAAAAAGAAGAAGCAAATACGTAGGGGCGTCCGCCGGCAGCCGCCGCGACGGACCCGCGCCTCTACAAATACATCGATTCCGGATAAACCGATGCGTTTAACCGCAACAACGAAACATTTCCCAGACGTAAATAGTCGTTATGTACAAACTTACACATCCTAAAGTTGCACTCCACGGTAAAACTTGGCGAGTACAGTCTACCACATATTAAAAAATCTCTTGCATTTTGTAAAATCACCCTTAAAACAACGGCATAGGACTTGCAACTTTTTCCTAATCTGCTGTGTGTGTGTACATTATTGAGAAGTAAGCTGGAAAGTTTTTCAAGTGTCCCGTTGTGTTTTAAAAATAATAGTGTGTTGCTTTTAGTTTGCGTGAAGTGGCAGTATTATATAAATGGCAAGCATATTTGTACACATTCTGTTTTGTTTCAAATAAAATTAAGATTCAAAATATAAAAGTTAAACTCATTTCTTTTTAGTTTTCTTCTTCTTACCCACGTGTCGTCTCAAGTTGTAGCATCTCCATATTGTATGTCCGGTGAACGATGTCCAGATGTACCCGTAAAGGGTAAAAATTAAAAAAAAAAATTATCGACAAAGATGCGAAAAAAATTTTTTTTGCCGGCGATGTAAAGTTTGCGGCCATTTTAATTTCGACTAAACACTAATACTTGCACCTATTAAGAAATATCTCATGATCTAGAACATTTTTGTACCATGATGTCAAAATTAAACAGCGTTTGTTATACCATTTTATGGCTATATTTTAAGGTACTCGTATCAATCGAAATGATAGTTAACACGATAGTTTTGTATCTGTACATCTGCTAGATCATGAGATATTACTTAATAAGTGCAAGTAACCGTGCTTAGTCGATATCAATATCGGAGATGCTTGGAAATAGACGTCACTTTTATGGTCAGAATGGTCACCCAACCCAAACATGACCGCGCCGTAGGTTGCTTTACTTTTGGTATCACTACTAGAGCGCTGCAACCACTGCGCCACAAGCACCTCACGTATGTACGTGTACGTGTTGAGTACGTGTGTGTGTTTGTGTGTGTAGTACGTGTTTTATGAAAGAAAAAAAACTAGTATCGTGTTGACGGATTCCGTTTTTCGTACTAGGCATTCTGATTCCAGCGATTCGTCCAAACGCGATCAGTCAATATTTCGACTCGTGTTCAGTGCAGCCCAAATATTCGCTCAGCTAACGAGTTCGCCCTCACAACCCAAACTTGACCTTACCCTCTTCAGAACAGAGCTCCTTTCTGAATGCGAACTACACTAATTATTTTATTTAAATATTTGCCAATTAAGAACGGCTAGTATTTGTTTAAGCGAAGGGCTTTATGGAGATGAAATAATGACGCTGTTTGCTGAACCACTTTGATAATTAGAAAATATGCAGCTTCGTGATTTCAACAATTGGATGTGCAATAACTGCATTTTACAAAAAATATATTTTATATCAATGATATGTGTGTCAGGACACATGTGAATTTTTATGGTTGTTTTCCCTTAGTGAAATTATTGAATCTTAGTTGTGGAATTGATTCCTAAAGATTATAAATTAATTAGTTTTTTAATAAATATTTTTAAGGTAATTATTAGGTATGTATAAATAATAATTGGTATTTTTTTTATTCAGTAAGAAGATAACATTGCTTGCATTTTCTATTTTATCTGTATGTGCACCGCCTGTATGTTTTCGGCTTGGACCTGTGGTTGACTGGTAGAGAATGCGCCCGGCATTAAGTCCATCTCTGTACACAAGTTTGTGCAGAAGTTGAATAAATTAAATAAAATTCAAAATTTTGTATGCGCTTCACGTAGCACTTGTAGTAGTGGAGATCCAAAAAAAACCTATTAATTAAAAATAATTTCCATGATTTGATAATAAGTACTTATGGCAAATTGTTTTCCAACGAAAAGACAACTCCTAATTTTATCTTATATAAGCTTGCTAACAGTTTTATCTTCCTAATAATTAGGAAAATATTTTCCAAATCATTTGGAATAGGTTTTCTAGACACTCAAGAGACTAAGTTAACAAAATTTGAAAATATAAGCAAAGTTTGCAATATAATAATAATAAAAATAACGTTTTTTTCAGGCAGCGAATTCAACATAATTATGGCCCATATTATAAATACCTTAAAGTATGACATACATATTCTTATAAAACATAAATGATAAATTATAACATTATATGAATCACATAAACACACGCGTCACCGAATTGATACGGCACGCGCGCGGTGAGATTATTATTTGCATTTTTTTTTTAAATTTGATAACAACTTCCTATAATGAGGTGCTTAAAGTAATAAGGAACCACTTGTTACGAAAAATAATCACCACTTCCAAGTAACAGTAATTGTGTTTATATTTTAATGATTCAGTAGAAAGGGACAAACGTACCCTCATTATTTACAAGGCATCTACTTTTTGACTTTTTAGAATAATAATAATTTTATAAAGAACTCTTTACGCAGCACGTACCACAAATAAGAAAAAAAAATGCTATTGTCATTTTGTCGTTCTGAAATATTCTGAATAGATCGAACATTTAATTGTTAATAATTTTATAACGATACACTATTATTTAAATTGTATAATATTCAGAACAAATATGTAAGTAAGTTTAAAAAGTGCTAACCATTCGGAATAAAAATGACAAAGGTATTAGGATTGGATCGGAATGGATCAATAAATGATTAAACTAAACCGTACCTTATGAAAAATTATGTGGCCAAAGATGTTTAGATACGACAATGTGCAGAAAACATTGTAATACGAGTACTTACTTATTTTTTGTCAGCAACTAAAATCTTTTCTCAAGTCCTTATTCCTTCTCACAATCCGTCCATTCCCGTCCGCTCCAGAATTCGGGCAGACCGCAGGGACCTTGTTAGCGCGGCTAATTAAATATTAAAACGCATTGATCCGGGTCGATTTAATCAAATTTAATGAACGACCGATGCAACCCACATAAACGTCGGGACCCTTGTAACCGACCAGTTAGTGTGACCGCCGGTTAATAAGATGACGTGAGGTCTGTGCGTTAGCGATTTTGAAGCATTTAATTTACATGGTTTAAATTTTTATTTAATATAGTTTGCTCTTGACCCAAAACTAAGCCCAACAAGGCAAAGACTGAGTCTACAATGGAGAGAGCTCATCTACGAGTAGAAGCTTGCCTCTTCACTCTAGCTTCGAAGATTCCTAGGTTGCAATTGCAGGGTAACACTGATGCAGGTATTGAGTTCCATTCTTTTGCAATGCGCAACAGGAATGTAGATGAGAAGCGCTAGGTTCATATCATAAGTATCATATCATAAAAGAATGTAAGTCGGTATAGGCTAAATAAATAGTTTTAAGATACATTTTATACAAAAATATAATTTTTAACTGATGGAAAAAATTGAAATTTTAAAATAAAAAACATTTATTACTTCTTGTTACGTTGATAAATCGTTAAAAAAATAGTTAGGTACTTAGTCACGGAATATTTCTACCACGTGACTTAAGTTTTGAGTTAAGTTATTTCGGCAAGACAGTGACATAATAACGGAATAACTTAGGAACTTGCGGAAGACATTTCATCGGAAAAATAATTTTCTACGGTCTTGCGAACTTTTCGTTTAGTTAAGTACTTCGATTCGCAAGTGTTAAGTCCTTGCGTTACTTACTGGACAAAAGTTATATGGGCAGATCAAATTAAATAAATAAATACAGGGTGTAAAAAAAACCTTAACGAAGTCGTGAACCACGCGTTCAGAACATCAAACCAAATCGTATGAAAAAGAAATTTTAGCTTAACCACTTGTGTTAGAATCATCAGTGGTATTACAAATAATAAATAAATACACATAACACCCAGACCAGTACAAACAGACTGCTATGCACACAAATGTTTGTACAGTGCGGGAATCGAAACCTCGACCTACTAGTTAATAGTCAACTTCTTGACCATTACACCGAAGTGGTCGTCGAAATCAAAACTACTTCCGCAAATCGCTGACACTAACGACGCCCACACAAAGCGTAACATAAGGTTATCAAAACACTGTGTAATACCGATCCCTATTAGACAAACTAAGCCCTATTACGACAAACAAGCCTGACGTTATTAAAATTTATATTTAGACTTAATCCGATCACCCCAGTTGTAGATCCTTTAGCTTTCCATACATGTACAGGAACATTGTATGTTGAATATTTGATTATTATTAGTTATAAATATAAATAAATAAATATCCAACAGCATCACATACATTGATCTGACTCCGTGGTAAGTAGCTAAAGCACTTGTGTTACAGATATCAGAATCAACAGTGGTATTACAAATAAACTTTAATAAAAACATATAACACCCAGACTGTTAGCGCCATCTAGCAACTATAGATGTTTAACGTCTCAAAGAAAGCGGTGTGAAGTTAAACATACAAGCAAGGCGCCGGGAGAGGGGCTGCGCGGGCGGCACGCGCGAACTTCATTCGATTACTGGCAAAAACGAATACGAACGCATAATACTAATTTTTTGTAATAGATTATCAAATAAACTATATTTAAACGGATAACTATACTGGATTTACTCTCACCTTATACGAAGACGAAACACAGACCAGTACAAACAGACATGGTTATGCACACAAATGTTTGTACAGTGCGGGGATCGAACCCGCGACCGCTTGGTTAATAGTCAACTTCTTGACCATCACACCAACGTGGTCGTCAAATAAGTTAATCAAGTAGTTATTTTGAGTCTTCCTGTTTCTCTTAAATCAAACAACTATAGTTTTATTTATATTTATTTGGGATAGATTTGCTCTTATTGTAGCTCTCATATTCTAGTGTCAAGTTGTAAAAGCTTTGCCATTAAAAAAAAATTGGTTGCCTGTAAAGTCGGTATACGCGCGAAAGTTTTACGTGACAACGACTCGTGGTAAAATAATGAACCGGTGTGTATGCCTATCTCTCTCTCTCTCTCTCTCTCGCTCTGTCTCTCTCGCGCGAAACGTGAGCGGAGCAGCGTAACGCAGTTTCTTGAGGTGTCACCCGGCAAACCAATTTATAAGACGTTGTCACGTCAAAAAAGGTTTATTGAAAGTAAACTTTACTTCAGCTGTAAGGTGCTACAGGAATTCAATAAATACATCCTCACATCCTCCACAGCCAATATCTATATTAGATCCGGCGATATAGCGTCGGTGCTTGTTACGGGACAATTGAGTGAAGTTTAAGTGTAGGTCCACATTGACAGACTAGCGCGATGGTGACGGCGGGCGCATAGATATATGAAACGCACACTTACGTCCCTGCACTAGTGACTAAGTATAAGTCCTCACTGCGAGTGTAGCGCGATGGTGTCGGCGGGCGTGTAAATATTCAACATTGAAACGCGCCTTTGCGTCCAAACTGTAGTGACTAAGGCGGAAGCCTTATGCCATACGATATTACTCGCGCCCGATTCCGTGCATTCAATGTGGACGCACATTTACTGTGCGGGACTGAGGCCTGCGGGTGCAGCTCTCGTCTTAGAAGCTACAACACTGTACGTCCACACGGACGCACAGGCGCATTTAATTATGTTTGAAATTTCCGGATCCGCCGTCCCCACCGCGCTAGGCTTGCAGTGTGGACTCACACTTGCGGGACAATTGAGTGACGTTTAGGGGCGCGTTTAAGTGTCCCATATTATTATCATGATCGGTTTATAGGCTCGCATCCGACGCGTAAAGGCGAAACGACTTCTGAGCTACTTAATTTAGCAGTAAAATTGATGATCGTTTTCTTTTGTTTTATGAGGAGATACGAACTTAAATGGACCTTCATCGAGCTGATGAAAGAATGAAACATATTTTATAATAAATTTTGTATTATGATAATATATTAAAATAGGAATGCTAAAAAGGAGGAACATTGCGGGGAGATATGACTCCCCTTTAACTCGCCACATGGCCAGGGTGTTGGTCAAAAGAAATACAGATTGACCCGCCGTGGCTGTGTGTGGTATCTTCCCTATTGTGCATTGTTTTTTTGTGTTTTTTTCTGTTACTAATATAGCTTGTAAGATTTATTTTAGTAACAAAATGGACCTGCGTTGTCTGAATTTCTAAAATAAAATAAAAAAAAATAAAAAAAAAAACATCCTGGACCGATTATTTTTAAAATTTTGCAACATGAATGTAATAAGAAAATTTTGTCCTGAATGAAAGTACAGAACCTATAAAACGTGCAGTTGTTGGGTTGTCTATTGTTTACCTGGGCGAACTACTGGGTAGTCAAGTAAAAACAGGTATGTATGTTTGATACTATGACACAATTGGATAATAGAAAAACGAACGAACCTTATTAAAAAAAATATAGTTTAAAAAACTAAAAAAACACGCTTTTATTGCTAACTAAAAAAGAGGAAATAATTCCTGAGTACACGGAATTTATATTACAGTAGAGTAAAAAGCGTGAGGTGCTTGGTATAGAAGTATGTGAAAATCATCCTATTATTGGCAACTATAAAAAGAGAAGTATGAAAACGTCATTAAGTGCATCCCACGCTTTTTACTCTACTGTAATATAAATTCCGTGTACTCAGAAATTATTTTCTCTTTTTAGTTAGCAATAAAAGCGTGTTATTTAGTTTTTTAAACTATATTTTTTTTAAATAAGGTTCGTCAACAGTTGATACAACAATACTTCCTTATGTAACGATATACGGCTTTATGATAATTGTTCTACAGAATTACAGACAAACACAGCATGCTCAATCTAATAACGTAGGTATACACACGTTTGCAATGTTTCTCCGAGCCTACATGGACAAGTATACTTATCTATTTATTTATTAGTAAGAAACAAATGTTTTGCAAATTTTAAGATCCGTCACTAGACCAAATTGCAATCAAATAACATATGAGCTAGCATTTAAATGTCTTAGTTTAGTCGGTACCAAAATATCGGGGAAAAATTTAAGATATTTTTTAGTAACCCTGCACTTAATTAAGTAAAATGCAGTAAATCCAGTACTTGAGAAGATATGAGGTCAGAATTTACTAAAATAGGGTTAGATTTTGAGAGTATCAGAATGTTCTCCCAAGTGTTATCAAAAACTTAAATCAATATGTGGAGCCGGATAATGTATCTAATCGGTAATTTATGATCAAAGACCCTTTGTTTACTACAGACGCGAACTAGCGGATATAACGGCGAGATTGACAAGTTTATGAGTATGGCGACATAACCAGCAAAATCGCTGTTCGAAACTAGCAGGATTGGGTTTTTGATTGCAAAAGTTGCAGTCACCCGTAGTGTAGTTATAAGATGTATCTATATTCCTACCGATATGCGTATGTAACCTTTATGTACTCATGCATTTATCGAGCAGTATTAAATGATCATATATTCAAGACGGTATTTTGATTCCTCTTTATGTCCAACACATGGGTGTAGATTACATCCGAGAGGTCCTAGGTTCGAATCCCAGGTCGAGCCAAAATTGTTTATGAGATTTTCTGTCCTGAATTTCTCAAAAACCAGCTTGGAGTCGGAAAGTTGGCTGTGTTACACACCCGTGCCTCGGAAAGCACGTTAAGTCGTTGGTCCTGCGCCTGATCTCTCTCCGGTCATGTCGGATTGCCATCTCACCGAACTTTGAGAGTGATGGAACAGGGAGGGCACCTGTGTGCTGCGCTCACGCTTGTGCACTATAATATCTCCTGCGTAGTTGGCTGATCTCTGTTGAGATTAGCCGCCGTGGTCCAAAATCAGCCAGGTGGTAGTTTACAAGCCAAACATTTTAAAGAAGAAAGAAAGAAAGAAGGAAGAATCCTTCATTCTTTCAAAGTATTTTTTTTAAATATTGTTTCAAAGAACTCACCAATAAGCGTTAGTATGTGTAGTAACCACACCCAAACTAAGTGTTAGCTTGTGCTATGGTGACTAAGATAACGGATATAATACTTGAATACCTACATTTTGTTACACCCATGAATCGGGTTACAATGTTTGTACTTGCTCATCACACATAAACATTTGCCCCTAGCAGGATTACTCGTTCACAGATTTCGCTTTAATTTTATCAAGTACTCAATAGCATAAACGACTAATTCACAAATTGCTGTGTTGTCAGTAAGTAGGTTTCATAATTCATCAGACTAAAGAATATCTGGGCGCCCCAATTCACCTATATCACCTAATATTGCTTCTAATATATCGAGTATCAGATGATAATTACACGACACGTGGCGACAACGATATTGCTATTGGCTGGTGACATCGCGGGCCGAATTAACGCTTATGATATTAACTGCTTTTGATTTACAGCCGACAGCTGGTATCTAGTGACATAATAGCTCTATTGCGGTTAGTTGGGGCGTGGAAGGTGAAATAGGGATAATGTTGTACAACCACGAGTAATGCATTTACTTAATTGAGTATCTTCTTGTCGTTTGTTAATAAGTTAAAAATCAAAATTTATTTGGGAATAAGTAGTAGAAAAAAGTAGTAGTTGTACTAAACAAGTACTTCATGGTAGTAGTAGAAAAAATAAAATAAACAGTTCATTAGCCTACTTAACTACAATTATATACAAATATTACAAGATATATTTATTTTTTAATTAATCAGTTTCCAGTCATCAATTGCTTTAAAGATTTCTGTATTCATTGAAAAACAATTGTGTCATACAGTCACTATAAGATTATGAGTACCTATGAATTTAAAATTAAAAAAAATGTTTGTACCTACTATAAACATTAGATTTTTTTAACCTTACGATGAATAAAAGGAGTGTTATAAGTTGGGTCCTCATTCTGTTTGTGTGTGTATATGATTTTGTGTGTGTCTGTCTGTGGCATCGTAGCTTATGAACAGATGGACCGATTACAATCGTTTTTTTATAAATCAAGGTAGTTCTTAATTGGTTGGGCCTTGGTCCCCGACCATAACACCCGGTCGGTAGGAAGCGCTTCCCTTTCGCTTCCTAACTCGAAATCAGTTGCATCAAAAACCTATGACGCGTGATTGTCGACCACTTTGGTGTAATGGTCAAGAAGTTGACTATTAACCAAGAGGTCGCGGGTTCGATTACCCGCACTGTACAACACATTTGTGTGCATTAACATGTCTGTTTGTACTGGTATGCGTGTTATATGTATTTATTTAAGTTTATTTGTAATACCACTATTGATACTGATATCTGTAACACAAGTGGTTAAGCTACTTACCACGGACTCAGATCAATTTATGTGATGTTGTATATTTATATTTATTTATGTATAATTATAGTTGGTCAAAATACGTGCAGCCGTCGAAGCTAGCTAGCCGTTAGCCGTAGCTCACGTCAGGTTATTTTCTCAAATTTTAGTTTTTGTTCTTATATGCATTCTCAGTTTCATGAGTGCTATGCCAGGTGCACCTACACACTAGTATTGTACTTGCTTATAATAGTCCTTCCGGACGATTTCGACCACGGTGGCCAATCTTAGTAGAGATTAGCCAACTACGCAGGAGATATTATAGTGAACAAGTGTGAGCGCAATACACAGGTGCACTCACTGTTCCATCACTCTCAAAGTTCGGTCAGACGGCAATCCGACATGACCGGAGAGAGATAAGGCGCAGGACCAACGGTTGACGTGCTTTCCGAGGTATATGGGGGTGTAACACCGCCAACTTCCCGTCTCCGAGCTGTTTTTGAGAAATTCATGACAGAAAATCTCAGAAAAAAATCGACTCGACCTGGGATTTGAACTCAGGACCTCTCGGATGTAAGGCAGAAAATTTGCCACTACACCAACGAGGCAGTCGCTTACATTTGTCACTGAAAAGTGTTAGACTTTTACTAAAGCTTTATAAGGCTTAGAACCATTCGGCTGGATAAAATTTACACATTAAATTACATTATTTGTTTTATCGCTTTACGCGAACAGTAGACATTGACCATACGCTTTGACCAACCGAAAGTCCTCGAAAGAGAACGTCGTTTTCTTCCTCGTATGCTCCGTGATGCTATTGAAATTAGAAGACACCCTAATTTTAATGGAGAAGATGATTGGAAAATTACCAGCTTGGGATCTGTTTTAGCCAAGATGCAAGCTAGGACCCCCTGCAAGACCTCAAGATACTCTAGCTCTTTTTGTGTAGCGTAGGAACGTAACTTAAATTTTTGAGTAAATGTATTTTACAATTTTTCCAAAACTATGTGATGACAACTAACACCTAAGTCTACCAGTCACCACCGATGCTAAAAAGGATCCAAAACGTCAGGTTAAAATAAAATGTAAATAAATGACGAAATAATTCGTAAAAAAAGTATAATTTCAAATATAATTCACAACCTTAGGAATACCGCTAAGCAACAATCTAAGAATTGCACCATCATTTACCGCAAGTAATATCCGTAAATATCCAATGCATTGCCACTGCAACTTTAAATGAGAACTATTTCACACCACATTTTATGCTGTTTAGTTTTTTTGCAAGAAAAGAAATGGTTTCGTTAGTTCCATGCATTGGAATGTATTTGAAGAATGAATATCTACTTATTGTAGAGTGACCAATGTTGTTGACCTTTATATACCATTGGAACTGAAGAAAGGTTACTTTTTCTATTAAATTTTGAAGAAATTTATTTCCACTTTCTGCTCTATATGTAAATTTTACATTTCACTTCCAGTGTAGCGTGTTACCTAGTGTGCTATGTATTGATCTGTAGTATAGATCCTACAGGGTGTAAAAAAACCGCTTTTTACGATTGTGCGACATTTTAGTTAAACTTGATTAAATTGATAGTAACAAAGTTCAACGACCTTCTTTCCTACTTTTTGAATCACGTCCGGTCAACAAATCCATGCCCCGATTTCTAATAGCACACAAACCTACCACCTCAAAATTAACGTTCATAATTTACGCTCCAATTTCCAGCGCGTTCACCTATACATAATTCCTACATGGTTTCGGAGCGCATAACACGCGAATGCACACAAGCGACAGCAAATACGCCGTCCGGCCATAACTGATTACGGCGGCCGCCAACAAATCGCGGAAGACAATGTTCCGACCGCTCCCTACGTTATGTGCGCCTGGTAGTTTTAGAGAGTTATGTGCAGGGTTCAGGAGGCTAGTTTGTGAGGTGTGCTGATATTTTAAGGACTACTTGCAAGACCCAGGTTTAGCCCAACCTAGGTTGAAAAAAAAACACGGGTTGCACTCCGGGAGTGCCGGCAGAAGTGAAAACTTGATTATTAACGTTGTGCATTTTTGATTTATTTGAACCGTCTTACGGTTTTTCGATCAGCATCACGTGACCTGACGCGAGTTTCACAGTTTGTACCCATGCCACAAAAGTGCTCAACGCCGCTAAAGAAGTTTTCACTTCAAAAATCTGTCTGTAACAATTCAGTACATTATTTAATATATGTGATATTTCAACTCAGGGTCGTATAAGGGGGCTGACATAAGGTGCTTAGGTACCTACTTTGATAAAACTGATACCTACTTAACTAATATAAACAACTGATTACAGCGGCCACCAACAAATCACGGAAGACAATATTCCAACCGCTCCCTACGTTATGTGCGCCTGGTATTTTTCAAGAGTTATGTGCCAGGTGCATTACTTGCAAGGCCCAGGTTTAGCCAAACCTAGATTGAAAAAAAACTGCCTTTAACAATTTTGAACAAGTGGACAGTGACATCGTATTATTTAAATATGCGATTTGGCAACTTATGGTGATATAAGGAGAAGAAATGATTAAACTGATACTAAACTAATATAAGCAACTGACTACGGCGGCCGCCAACTAATCGTGGAAGACAATGTTCCGACCGCTCCCTACGTTATGTGCGCCTGGTAGTTTTAGAGAGTTATGTGCAGGCTACGAGTACACTAGCTTGGTGAGGTGTGCAGATATTTAAGGCCTACTCGAGGCCTAGGCAAGACCTAGGCTTAGCCAAACCTAGGTTGAAAAAAAACTGCATATTTCTACATATTCAGGCGGTTTTCTTCACGCAGTCAGCTTGCCTAGTCACGATTTTAGATTTTAGATAGCCACCGGTGGCTGTGATCATATAATTACTTATTTCATAGCAAATAAAAACTTTTTAGCCATACCCTATTAAATGCCAAATTATTAGATGCCAAAGCACCAAAATGCCTTCAGGTCCAAAAAAATAGGGTTAATCTGCATAACACTTCAGAAAACATCAAATGATGAAAATAATGTGTCTAATGATGTTGGCGGGTACTTACAAAAATTCATATTCATCCTATTTAATCCAATACCATACGACAAAGAGAATATGCCTTAAGAACATAAGCCGCCGAAAGAATTAAAAATTTCTGTAATTTTTCAGTTAAAAGCAGCCTTCATCCAGTTCGACTTGTACACCACCTGTGTAAAATATCTATCCTCAGGTATTATTCTTTAAGTGTAGCAGTCCTTCCTTTATTTCTATTCATGTATATCATTATTTCTATTGCTTTCACATCGTTATCCCACCGCGGCGCCGCGTCACGTACGCGCCTCCCACGTATCGTGGCAACTTTGTTTTTTGGTTTGCGGTAACGATATAGCATTGGAAAGACTAACCTTCCGGATATTGTTAGGTTTATTGCATTTAAATATTTTACGTATTTGAATTTTAATGATATTATATAAAAGTCCTCCTGGCCGATTTTGACCACGGTGGCTAATCTCAACAGAGATCAGCCAACTACGCAGGAGATATTATAGTGCACAAGTGTCAGCGCGATACACAGGTGCATTCACTGTTCCACCACTCTCAAAGTTCGGTGAGACGGCAATCCGACATGACCGGAGAGAGATCAGGCGCAGGACCAACGGCTTAACGTGCTTTCCAAGGCACGGGGGTGTAACACCGCCGACTTCCCGACTCCGAGCTGTTTTTAAGAAATTCATGACAGAAAATCTCAGAAACAATTTTTGGCTCGACCTGGGATTCAAAACAACTACAAGACTGAAATCTTAAAAAGGGCTGAATTGTCGGGCTATTAACACTTCAGTAAGTACATACATATACTCTTTTGAGTACCTATAAGCTCAGTATAATCAATAAGCACCATGGGTAATGCCTTCTTTTTAAATAGATGCAACGAGAGAGTAAAAACTACGAGTGATGCGGCTAAATCAACATCTTTTGTAGTTATACTAAAGTTATAAGTTTCTCGAACACGTCACTTAGCGAATACGTTATAACAAGATAAGTTCATAATAATAAACGTCTGTCCAATCGGTACTTAAACTTCACTAAGTCTTGGAAGTAAGTTTTGCGACGGACTAAAGTTGGCAGTCGATAGATCGGCCATTGTGAAACTTTGTCGATGACAGCGCGACTTAGCGGCGATTGCTACTGAAAAGTGTTGTATTAAACGGCTTTAGTTTCTTTTTCATGCAATATCAAAATCAAAGCGTTAGAAAGCGTTTACAATATTCAACGACTCCATTAAGGTTCTCGGTAGCTCAGTTTGTTAGAGCATTGGAGCATTGGACAAGGTCGGGGGTTCAAATCCTCCCTGATGACCAGAGTCCATAATTTTTTTTTAAGTGTTATGTCTTTCCGAAATTAAAAATAGCGTTGTGAACGTAAAAAATACTTAACAAATAAAACAATACATTACAGTTTCTGTATGAAATCACACGAAGGCCGTTCAACATGGTTAGAACCCCTTAACAGGCCCTTCAAGCATGAATCAGATTGGTGTTTGCTCTTCGGACAATCGAGGCGATTCACACCTGCCGTCTTACACCATAGAAGGTATAAGTCGAGCTTAGATTCTCAGTACACCCAAGTTGGTCCCAAATTGCAGTACGCTGCAGTTGCTAGTTGGGTAGCCTGCTGATATGTCCGGCTACCCAGTTCTCGTTGCAAAATCCCTTCTCACTATAAGGCACGCAGCCTACCGACGAAATCCCCGCTGACATGAGGTGCAGGCTTTGGGCAAGTGAGTATCCACATCCACTGTACCCCCCCAATGAAAATCTGCCTCCGGGCTATAAAGAACCTTGGCCAACCTGGAGAAGTCAAAATAGGCTGAGGACACAGGTTGGTCGAAGTAAAGATAACCTGTGTCGGTGTAGGTACTTAAGCAGCGCAGACGTCAGATGTGGATGTGGAGAACCCCTGCAAACCATGGTCCACCTCATGAACTGTCCCGCGTGCCCGACCACCTGCTCGCGTGAGGACCTACTAGCCTGTAACCAGAGGGCTGCCACGGTAGCCGCTTTCTGGGCAAGTAAAATTTAGCCCGTCATGCCGACACGAAAGAAGAAGAAGAAGAAGACTATAAAGGTATTAGATGCCGCAGTGTGTGTCTAACAAGAATAGCCACCGATATGGAAAGAAATTGCATGCCACAAGCCACGGTGCATTCCTTCTAAAAGCAGCGGTAATATGCAAGCGTTTGGCGTGCGTACGCAAGCATTGTTTGACGCTTCTAAACACGACTTTAGACACTCATAAGGATTTCTGACTGCAGAGAAACTTGCAAGGAAGATTTGTTTGAGAAGATTGAAATAGTGACTGTGATGTATGATGAAATTTTTGGACGAATGTCATTGAGTATTGACAACCGCTTGGCGGAGTGGTTCACAGGTCGGACTTCTACAACCAAGGGTCGCGGGTTCGATCTCCGCACAGTACAAGCATATGTATGCATGAACATGTGTGTTTGTACTGGTCTGGGGGTTTTCTTGGTATAATATGTATTTATTTACAAGAAAAAGTGTTTAAGTATGTTTATCCGTTGTCTGGTACCCATAACACAAGCCTCCTAGCTTAATTTGGGACTAGAGAATTGGTGTGATTATTGTGAAATATTTATTTATTTATTTATTCATATTGGACATATTCTCCCTTTACCATTTACTTGTGTATCGCAATACATAAATATATTTCCAGCCATAGTCAATCTAATCTACTGCTTTAGATACATCGAAAATATTACGGAGTTCCAAATAACCTTTAACACTTAACAACACTTTAACTTTCAAAAACGCCTATACCTAGCCTAACAACGTTGTTTAACCACCTGTTTACTGTATGACTGTATTTATAAGTTGTGCACTGTAATTTTAACATTTCTGATAATATAGAACTTTTGAAATGAAAAAAAAATTAAAATTAACCTTCGTATATTCAGTTGCAAAAATTGAAATAATTCAGATACCCAATTCCATTCGATACATATCTATATAATCATTCCGTCAAAAAAACGTTCATCATTTATATTTATTATTAATATTTATGAAATAAAAATCGCTTAAAAATATCTTGTATCAAAATAAGACGTAAATGGTCACAAAAACCGTAGCCCGAGTCGTCCTAAAAATTTAATATCTCAACGTTAACTATTGTACAATTTGATGACCGTGTACCATTCAGTATCAAACCATTAAAAAAACCACTCACCGGCATAACGCATAGAATTTTAATAACAACTCCTTTCCATTTTACGACGCCATTACACTCATAAAAGCAGGACAAGCCTTAACAAGCTCGTTAATATGGAATTTATTTTTCTAATATACGATTTAATTTCCCCGTGACCGTTTTATTTTCCCGATGTCCAGTGGTGAAATATGGCGATAAGTACAGTCAGCGCCGGACAATAACGTTTTATACGGAAAACGAGATTTTCATTAAAATATTTATTTATTTAAACTTTATTGCACAACAATAATTTGCAAAAAAGGTCGACTTAACGCCGTAGGGCATTCTCTACCAGTCATACCTTTGGGCTAAGCAGAAATGATTAGTGGGCGGTGCGACAAAATAAATAAAAGAGAAAACACAAAAATAATAGTACCAATAATATGACACATAAGATTAAATATAAAATAACTGCATTTTATGCTTTAAGAGTTTATTTTCGACGATACTTGGGATAATGAAATATTATCTAACACACACTAATGGAATTAAATTCATATAACTTGTTTAATTATTATTTGTATCCACTTAATGAAACATTATAGTTTTTATGCGAATGTTATCAAATAATAAAACTGGTCTATGTTTCAGAAGAAAATATTAAAGGCGTAAATAATAAAACCGCTAAGAAATAATAATATTTGATTTATCTTAGATGCTAACTGTACGTCTGATTATTAGTTTACGCTTCCAGAGGAAAATTAAATCCAATGTTTGTGCTAAATATCGCAGGAGCGTGAATAGTTTGCAATCGCACTAGCTAGTAAGTGCATAGTGTGTTTTTGTATGGATATAAATTATCTTTTATGCCTTTATGTAAAAAGATTAACGCTTACTCTTTTATATGCAGTATGAATTAGGAGATGTGTGGCCAGTCTTTTGGCGGCGTGAAAGTTTTATGACAAACAGAGAATCAATCAAGGAATTTTTCGACCAGTCGTTTAAGAAGATATTATAGTATTATAGTAGTCTGCCTGGCCGATTTCAACCACGGCGGCCAATCGCAACAGAGATCAGCCAACTACGCAGGAGATATTATACTGAACAAGTGTGTACTGAACAATTCTCAAAGTTCGGTGAGACGGCAATCCGACATGACCGGAGAGACATCAGGCGCAGGACCAACGGCTTAACGTGCTTTCCGAGGCACGGAATTAAGGAGATACATGATTAACTGATACGAGTATTCCAAAGTTTTTCATCATTCCAAACTTCAATTCTCTCAACCGGATGAATCACTAGTCTGCCATAAGATACCAACTAAGACGTGGCGCCATAGAGTCTTCGGTCTCCCCTTCAACTGAAGTGAAAATAAAACGCCTACGATGATCACAGCTATGATTGTTATGGTTTCATAGTGAATCACGATGGTGGGGCCACTAAATAGACAAATCTGATATTGTAGAAAATGTTTTTTGTAATTAAATCATTTCAAAAAGAATATGTCATTCTTTTCGAAGCACAGGTAAGGCTGCTAATGGTTCCCACTGAAAACCAGCTCCATGGGTCACCATGGCAACAAAGCTGAGTGGGATCCAATTGTGTTCTATTAATAGTAATTTATTTTCATTGTTCTTTGTGTAATGTAAATTTTATGCCAAATACAATATTTTTATTTTTTTCTTCAATTTTTTCCTTCCTTCAAGTTCCGTACATTCCTGTACTAATTTTACATTACTAAAACTATTGTCTTGTGTTTGGCTTAAACGTTTCACGTGTAACTGTAATAATAATAAATAATAATGTTTACGCTTGTAATATAACGTTGCAGTCTCGAGCATTACAAGAGTTTAGGATGAAAAGTGACAGTTACAATGCGCATTTTGTAATTACAAATACAAATAATTTATTTCGTCAACTTAAAAATAGTTACTTCACATTGGTAAGAAACTCCTTTTAAGCTACGACAAGCTTGTATTAGGAGGATGTTCTCTTCCATAACAATGAATAATATATTTTATTTAATTTAATTTAACAAACATTTTTTATTTATTTTTTAGTCTTCCATCAGTAACAATTATATAAAATGTGTATACTCGTACAATAGTGAAGGAGGAGTACCGAACTTTACATTTATTTATTGATATTTTAATATTATATCCATATGTTGTTTTTTTTATTTTTTGCGTTATTAACCACAATTTACTTTTCTCCTTTAATTTTCACTGCACCCATTGCCGTCTTTCTGCATGACCTAAAGGTTGACTGGCAGAAAACGCTTTTAGCATTAAGTCCATCCACGTACATTTCTTGTGCAATAAATTTTTAAATAAATAAATAAACTTTATAATGTTGCAAAGGCTTATTTTCATAAGGGAGATTATGACTATAGTGCCATATTAACTGCCAATTCATGAGACGTCATAAACAGGTAGATTAACTTGACCAACTTTGAGACTCTCACAAAAAGTAGTTTTAAACGTATAGATAGGGATTTTGTAGCTACCATTTATAATATTTCATAGCCACACAGCCAGGCGCCTAAATGTCGCAGTTGCCTCCCATCATCACCCAATCTCATGTGGTGATATCATTTGTTTGTGCCTGCACACATTATTAATAGCAGTCTAAAAAATAATATTATTGTAGTAGCAGAAGCTAAAAAAGAGGATTATTTTGTTTTAAATTTCCACTAAACGACGCCAGCGCAGGAACCCCAATACACCCAACTGTAACAGCTAAATAATCCTCCTTTTTAGCTCTAGTCATGGATTTCCGAAAAGTAACGCTTGATTCCATCAGCAGTAGCAGAAATCAACTGTCTGAGGCGGGAATCGAACCTACGTCCATGGGAATTTAGCCCGTGTGCCTATACCATTCGGCCACCCAGACATTGGCAAAGTTTGAAATTTGCTACTTCTACGCGCAGGTCGCTTTCACTTCATCACAGCTTGGAGTAATACAGGTATAGGCACATGGGCAAGATTACCATGGACGCGGGTTCGATTTTCGCTTCAGACGGTTGATTTTTCTACTGTAAAAATATTATCTGTTCTTTGCAACGTGAATGCTTATTAAGAAAAAATCATAATAGCAGTCTACCACAAACGGCCTCTCACGGATAAGTCAAACCACAGATCATAATCAGTCCCACACTCTTTTAACCACTAAAATAAAATAAAAAATACATCATGAAATACATCATGAAGGACATCAAGCACAAAATAATCCAGACAATCCTCATCCCTGAACCATCTCGGCCCAGTAATAGGCATGATGACGCCTATCTTAAATAATTTCATGACCATGGCGTTTAAAAAATAATAACCCCTATGAAGTTATTACAACCAGTATATTTCCAAAAAGCTGTAGAAACCAATTTTTAAATAAACAAAATTCAATAAATATTCGGTCAATTGACTCAGGTTTCTGATACATGACCGTGACGTCACGATCATGTATTCCAATACAAAATCTATGGAGGCAGACCGGTTTGACAGATAATAAAGAGTATGTCAACGGTTGGTGGTGTCTTCTAGCCCATTATCATCGTAAGGCAGTAGGTACATCAAGTGACAAAGGTATCAAGCTTAAACTAACAAGCTTTGTTACGCCCACAAGCAACGTTATTCTATAGTATGATAAGTATAGTACAGCTGGTATAAAACGAAGACTGCAATAAAAAAAAACAAGCACGATATGCAAACAACACACAAGCAACATACCACCTACTCGACAAGCATTTTTCCCAACCGAATGCAAGCAACTCAACGTAGTGGCCGCGGGCGCATAAATATCTTTGGCGCTACCACAGTACAGATATTAGCTTAATCAGTATGAAAACAAATCGATGACCACTTTGGTGTAATGGTCAAGAAGTTGACTATAAACTAAGAGGTTGCGGGTGCGATCCCCGCACTGTACAAACATTTGTGTGCATGAACATGTCTGTTTGTACTGGTCTGGGTGTTATATGTATTTATTTATGTAGCTCTGCCGACAAAGTGTTACACAGTTTGGCAGAATAGTGCAAATAAATTGTAGTATGATACTTTTGAAAAATAGATTTAAAAAAAATTACTTGTAATACCACTGTTGATTCTGATTTCTGTAACACAAGTGCTTAAGCAACTTACCATGGAGTGAGATCAATGTATTGTATGTTGTTGTATATTTATAAATAAAATAAAAATATACTCAAAATTGCACAAGCTCAAATAGACACACATAGTAACAGGGTCTCATTTAGCGATACACAGGTGCACTCTCTGTTCCTTTACTCTCAAAGTTAGGTGAGATGGCAATCCGACTTGACCGGAGAGAGGTAAGACGCAGGACTAACAGCTTAACATCGCCAAATTCCCGACTCCTAGCTGTTACCGAGACAGTAAACATGAAACAATTTTTAGCCTGGGATTCGAACCTAGGGCCTTTGGATGAAAGGCAGAAAATTAGCCACTACACCACACGGGGCAGTCATCATTGACTTCGTCATCGACAATGCAACTTACAATAGTTCACATTTAATTCCTAGCTTTTGATCTTTATTTGGCTACTGCTTTAAAGAATTTTGTGACCCTACGCAGTGCGGCTGCGTCACTTGCATGCCAGTGTTGTACCGGATATCCGCATTAGAATGCGTTTTGTTTCACCATTGAAATTTTCTTAACGGAAATTCTTTACTTGGTTAAAGTCGGTATTTACGATGATAGCATTTATTTCAATGCGCAAATGTTCGTGATGAACAAGAGTTTCATTTGAGTCGGAATAAGTCGGTGATAGTCGCGAGTCTCGGCGACAATTAGCCTTTAGTTTGCCCTGGGCCTAAAACCACGTACTATTTTATAATTTGGTGTGTAAACCTTTACATTTCAATAAAACATACTAAGCTATCATCATCAGTCTATATACGTCTCACTGCCGGGCACAGGCCTCACCTCAACTATGAGGTGGTGCGAGTCATACTCCACCACGAGGGCTCAGTGCGGATTGGTGGAGGGGTGTGTGTAAGGCAAGTGACCAACCTTACTGTCAGATGTTAGTAAGCCGCCCGCGGGCCTCCGACCAGGCTAACCGGGACCAACAGCTTAACGTGCCTTTCGAAGCACGGAGATGCTTGTAAATAGACGTCACTTGTATGGTCAGAATGGTCACCCATCCCAAACATGACCGCGCCGTAGGTTGCTTAACTTTTGGTATCCCTACCAAACCGCTGCAACCACTGCGCCACAAAACACCTCGGCTACCACTAAGCTACCTTTTTTACTGTGAGCTCCGCGGAGGCGCGACAGGAATAAAAGCCCGAAATACTAAAAATCACGGTTCGGATATATTTTATGATAGATTTTACACCATTGCGACATGCGGTGTCACTCGTGGATTGCTTTGATTGAACTAACAAAAGATGTACTAACAAAAGACTCATTACATGACACGTTCTAATATTTGTAATTTTCCTCGAAACACTGTGGCCAGGAATCGGTGAATAGAAAAGGTACATATCGCCGCTAACAATTATCATTTCAGTTATCATGATAAATATTTCCCTAATTGTAACACGAATTTCTATCGCTACATGCGCGACCTCAATAAAGTGTTTAAATCAACATAGAACCAGAACTCAAATACATTAAAACTGTTTAATAATGGAATAATAAATTGGGCTAGTATATAATACAATTGTTTTATACAAGTTGGTTATACAAAGTAGAACGGCCAGTTTAATAAAATTAAAAGTAGTTTTAGGTTAGTAAATTTTTGCCCGCATTATAAAAATGCTTTAACATTTTGTATTTAGGATAGAATTTTAAACCTATTAGCGGACCCGCAGACGTATTTTTTTGTTATGTTTTTCTTTTCCTTAACAATTTTTTTGTAACATTATGTCCAAAGTAAACTGCTTTTGTGATACCCTTTTATTGGCTAAATTATAAGTTATCAATTAAAATAAATTAGTTTTGTACCTGTAGGATTATGAGATATTGACTAATGCATATATCCGTGCTTAGTCGACATTAAAATTATGTCGACATTATTTCTGAGATTTTCTGTCATGAATTTCTCAAAAACAGCTCGGAGTCGGAAAGTTGGCGGTGTTACACCCCCGTGCCTCGGTGCGCACGTTAAGCCGTTGGTCCTGCGCCTGATCTCTCTCCGGTCATGTCGGATTGCCGTCTCGCCGAACTTTGAGAGTGATGGAACAGTGAGCGCACCTGTGCACGCTTACACTTGTGCACTAATATCTCCTGCAAAGTTGGCTGATCTCTGTAGAGATTGGCCGCCGTGGTAGAAATCGGCCAGGAGGACTATTATTAGATATCTTTTGTACTCTGTTTGCTCTGATTTAAGATCGTATAACATAGCTCAATAGTTATCGTAAGCATACGATTGGCTGTTCCATTTTGAGCTGTGGCTAGACAATGTTCACAACAGAGCAATCGTGGCAACACTTTGCCTGACACCTGTCATGTCTCACGGTACGGCCGCGACTGTACACAGCGCGGGAAATTGACAACTTTTCATTTTCAGAAAAGCATATTTCTTGAATGGGAGACGTCAATTGTACAACACTTGGTCATGATTTTCATCAAATAAAATGAATAAAGTTAACAAACTATCGGTGGTATAGTACACCTCTAATATGTAACATTAATGTGTAGGATTCGCTGTAGTCTAAGATACAGGACAAAAGTCCTAGTTTAGAAAACAGAAGTTCTTTACATTTTTAGTACCTAATTATTATGTGTACCAAATTGTGTAAACCATTGTAAGCCTTTTTATATAGAAATACAATTTTATTTATATAATATTCTGTTTACATATATGTACGTTAGTACAATTTAAGCTTAAAGCCTCTTTGCTAAGTTTCTATTCCTGCCATCTTTACTGCATGTTAGTTAGTTTTCAAATATATTTCAGTTGAGTCAGTGTCTGAGGTAGTCATGTAATCTGTTAATACGATATGCAGGGGGTATTTTTTATTAACACATGTACACTCAAACGTTACTTTTCATTGTAAAGATAATAAAAAAAACCTTTATTTCAAACGTTCAATGGCGCTCCATTATATTTTTAATGTTATTATTACGAACAATTTGCATGCCTTAATTTTTGGTAAAATGTAAGGACTTATTATTGTACCTGTACTTACCACCTATGGCAACCATGTTTTGAGCAAATAAATATTTCCATTTCTATTTCTATTTCCGCTCTACCAAGAAAACGACCGCAGCCTTAGTATAAATTACATGTAATTTTCCGTCTAAAACTTCGAATTTTGTTTGTGAGAACATTATTCGAGGTCGCAGACGCGTATTTAATTTTGATAAGCGTTTAATACGAAGGAGGTGTTCCCTTAATTAATGCCCCTTTGTCTCGAAACCTTAGGCCGGCTGCTAGACCAATTAATTGGTATCAAGCGCTCAATTATAGGAAGATTTACACATAATTTATTTCACACATTATTTAAAAAAAAATGTTGCTTGATCCTTACCGACCAAAATATAAACACATCGTTGTACATAATTAAATTATTTAATTTAAAAAGTCTCTAATCAAATTTACTATCAATATTCGTTTCATATGTATTCCAAAGTATTAATTTCTTATACCCAAATCAGTGACACAGGTAGACAGCGCTTAATTTCACAGGACTCTACAATTGACATGTAATTACTGTAGTAATTAATAGCTTAATTAGAATACACTTTGGATCCGTGTGGGGAAAGCAATAAATTTCATAACGTATACAATGTAAGACTGTAAGAATAGTAATATTGGTAAATACTAACTTTGAAATTGGTTAATTGGAGAATTATGGTATCAGGTGTACTTAAATTGAATTTTGAATTGAATTATAGGGAAGACTTAAGATGATGTAAGCTCGAAGGCTCAATACGCAAGCTCAGTACGGGTACGTGAGAATTGAGTTTGTTTGGTATTTCATTGCCTTTACTTAATTACAATTAAAGTGAAGTGATAGGTAATCTAAGGAGTTGTACTACGTGGGCGATTCAACGCAACCAAGTACTGGTAGCGTCACTCTTATCGCGTTTGTCGCTCTCCTAGGACAACGGGTAAATAAGGTAACTGAACCTTCCCATACTAATAGCGGACTATACATGAGCTACACGTAAGTAACTCTCGAACTAGCTCCCGAGCTAGCTCGCGAGCTCTTGATCAATGCGAGCTAAACGGATAGCGCGGCTTACGCGGAGTTATGACGTTGATTAAGCCAAGTTCCGTGGGATCACGTCGGTGAGAGTTGCGCGCGGTTGTAAAGTGGCATATACATTTCAGGAGTTCCTAGTAACATGATAACGTACCTGAGTATTGCTTTAGCCCATGGGGGTGGTACTTTGACCAAAGGGTCAAAGTTGTAAATAAATGAATATAAATATACAACATCACACACATTGATCTGACTCCGTGGTAAGTAGCTTAAGCACTTGTGTTACAGATATCAGAATCAACAGTGGTATTACAAATAAACTTAAATAAATACATATAACAAAACCCAGACCAGTACAAACATAAATGTTCATGCACACAAATGTTTGTACAGTGCGGGGATCGAATCCGCGACCTCTTGGTTAATAGTCAACTTCTTGACCATTACACCAAAGTTGTAAAGACCAGTAATATAAGTTTATTTCACTGTTTACACCAATTACCGGATGACGTATATACTCGTACTCATACCTACGCAATTTATATCAAAATACAATTGTTTGAGGACCAAATATTTTAAGAAATGGGTCAAAGTTCCCTGGGTTAAAGTTATACGTAAGCACCAGTACCTTAGTGCGTAGGCTATTTGATTTCTGTTGGTAATTGGCATGATGACAGCTATCTTAAATATTTTAAAGACCATGGCGTTTAAAAAACATAGCCCCTATGAAGTAATTATAACCAGTTTTTTTTCAAAAAAGCTGTCGAAACCAATTTTTAAACACACAAAACTCAATAAATATTCGGTCAATTGACTCCGATTTCTAATATATGACCGTGACGTCACGTTTATTTATTCCCATACAAAATCTATGGAGGCAGACCGTTTTGACAGATAATAAAAAGTATGTCAACGATTGGTGGTGTCGTCTAGCCAATTACTCCTGTGAATGATTATGGTTAGTTTAGTCATCAAACGTTAATTTTGCGTAGAGATTTTATACCAGCCTTTATTTATTTTTTTGCTGCATAATCATTTTATTTTTACCAATCCGCATTAGATTAGAATAGAATTCTTTATTTCTCAATAAAAACATAGGTTATGTCACTTACTTGAGAACAGAAACAGGTAATTTATTTTACCGCTACAATACATTTCTTTAAATAGACAAAAGTATAACTAATATGGTTGATGGAATCAGGCATTACTTTGCGGAAATCCATATCCATCCATCCATCTTGAAATCTGTCTAAGCGACAACACTCCTGAGGTTGCCACGTGTAGTGGCGAAACACGTCGAGTGTTCTGTTTGTGTCAGTGTTGTGTTTCCAGATGCATCTTCTGTGTCACGTTGTGAGCTGTATTTTAAGTCCTGCGACTTCCAGCTCTAGTTTTTCAAGTTATTACAGTCGGATGTATTTGGGTAAGTGCGCTGGCGTCATTTAGTGGAAAATCAAGTAGTACTAATCAAGTAGTAACTTAGTAGCAAATTTAAATGAAAAAATGTAAATAGATCGCGAAAAAATTCCGTAAAAATTGTCTCATTTCAATGTCTACTGTTCGCTTAAACAGAAGAAACAAATAAGCAAAATAATTCATTTTTTCAGCTTTATAACGCAAAATATGAACAAATTCTTAAACATAATTTTCCAAAGCGCACTTGAGCTCGCCAACCAACAAAACACTCCCACAATATTACGGAACCAAGTCTAAAAAACAACAAGCTTATAAAACAATAAGCAACAGTTATTATACTCCGCAAACTCGGTCAAGTGTGAACTGTGCGGAGCGGCGAAAAACTCCCCTTTTTTACCCGTTTTTTCCCCTTTTTCATAATTATCGGAGCGAGAACAGTTTCAAAAGTTCCATATTCTTTGTTGGGTCGTAGGATATTGTTTATGCTCCACGAAAATCTTATGGAGCGCTGTTTTGTTGGTTGCGCTCAGTTGAACGGATAGTTTCATGACTTTTTATGAAGTTGGCGAATGTATTTCTAGCGTAAGGCTGTACTTAGCTATCGCCTACGTAGTATTTTTGTATCGGATTAAACGTGGTTATGCATACAAAGAGTAGGTGTTATAATGAAATTGAATATGAATGTTTACCAGTTTATTGTATACCACACACTTTTCACTAAAGTCCAAAATTCTTAATCAAGTTGCTCAATTCAAGCCTAGCCTATTTTAGTTGCCAGCCCTCACTATCCTGGCTATAACTTGCATTATGCTTTATTTTATTATGTTTTCTAATTAATTTATAAGTGACCATTTTGTGAACTCCGAAATTCAGAAATGTTTATTGTCCCAATAAATATTTCGGAATTTCTGAATTTCTGAATTAGTCAACTTTTAACGCGGTAAACACTATCCGTTGAATCATATTATGTCAAATTTATTATTTATTCTTGAACTTCAGCTTAAACTTGTGTACAATGACGGAAGCATTCTCTACCAGTAAACCACAGGTCCAAACAGGTCTGTAAAGACGACAACCTGACCTGTTTCCACGTGTTTTAAGCGCTAGGCGATGTGGAATGTGGATAGTAAACAAAGAATTATAAACAAAGTTAAACATTGCAGCATCAGTATTTTTGGCATGTCGACTAAAATATATAACCACTGAATAAAAAAAGTAGGACAGAGACAAACTTTTTGACATGTAAGAAAATTCCTTTGGAATATTGACACTAAAAGTTATAACTGACATATCAACACCAGGCACACTTGACATTACCTAACCACCTATCTTTAGCCACATGACTTTCAATTAACACATTCAAATTCAAATATCTTTATTAACAAATTATTTTCACAATTTACAAACACCAGGGACCCTGCTGTAGAGAAACCTGTGTGAACAAATATTTAAGTAATTATTTATGTAACTTGTATTGTAAGGTGAAAAGTTTAACCCAATTAGAAATAGGACATTTGTACACCAAATGGCAGATCACAGAGCACTATCATATAAGTTTTAACATCTGTAATTCTGTCCACTTACCTGTGAATCACAAATAAACGAATACGAATTTGAGAACATACAGGCGGTGAACATACAGAGAGAGAGAGAGAGAGAGAAAGAGAAAATGCTAGTCAAATGGTGTACCTTCTTACTAAAGTTAATACGTTTGGCAAATGTCGGTAGCAGCCGCAACGCTAACGGCTGTTCACAGCACGTCGCAGATGCTACGAGTATTTACATGCGTCGTTTGATCGTAGCTGAGATCCCTAATAGGTGTATCCGGTTACGCAGGTGTTAACAATTTACTGAGTTAGTGGAACAATATACTAATTTGATATTAAAGTGTATTGAATGTTAAAATTGTTGCGAATCAAACTTCACGAGAAAAAAAACAAAACAATAGCTTAATTAATTAAGCCACAGATTACTAAACCACAGTTTACTATTAGGTAGTAATTAAGCGTTTATATATTTACACAACGTAGCTGACCTGTAGGCAAAATTAAGCAATTATCAACAATCGAGTGACCCTTGCATCCCAAAAAAAATTGAAAAATACTGTAAAAGGTAATGTTCGGGCAACATCGGCATCAACCCGCGCGGCAGCGGGAGGGGAGCGCAGGCAGCCGGCCGAGCAACTAGCTACGTCATCTCGCGACGTAATCACGACCCCAGCACGAGCGCCTGAGCCGAACGTTCGCCACTTGCCCATACGCACTCATCGCCATCGCCGGTCGCTTACTATTGTCAAGCGATTTAGATTTTTTTTATAATAGGGCGAGAATATAGCACGTAAATTTACACCCCGTTTTCTATTTATATAAATTACCGAAGGTACCTAATAACAGGTAACGAAAAAAACGAAACGGGCCAGAGAAAAGAAAAAGATGCAAGAAAGAAAATGCAAGTGTACCAGGGTCATCATCATATCAGCCCGTTACAGTCCACTGCTAGACATAGGTCTCCCCCAAGGAGCGCCACAGCGCACAATCTCCCGCCCTTTGCATCCAGTCACTACCAGCTGCCTACTTCAGGTCGTGTGTCCATCTAGCCGGGGGGCGTCCTATGGGACGCCTACGTTTACCTAAGTGTGGTCTGGTTCTGCGACAGACATGGCCAGCCCACTGCCACTTTAGCTTTCTACCAGGGTACTTACTTAAATATTTAAGCTACACATTGCAAGTCACAAATACAAACCAAGCAAGCCTTCGCACCATCTAGCATAACCTTATCTTATCCTCACGCTTGCAGCCAAAATCACAATACACTAATCCTAAGTTGCGTCGCGTAGTGCTGTATTTGCGTTGCGCCAGAAGGAGCCGTGAGTTACGCCGCCTCCGTTTGCCAAGCGGATACGCTGGATACATCAATTTGGGGGAATTAGGCTATGTGCCGACTGCGGGGGTAAATATCGTTTTGGTGCCTATCCTAGATAGATATGTAAAGTTGTGAGTATCGCTTAAAATAGCTAAGAATATTGTTCCGCAATAAAAGCAAAGTAAATATCACTTCAAATAGCTATAAGTGAAAGAATGAATAAGGCCCCGCCTGCGGGGGTAAATATCGTTTTGGTATCTATCTATGTAAATCGGTGCATAACAAGTTATGAGTGTCTCTTAAAGTAACAATCAGTAAAAATAATGTTTCAAGTGATTTAAGTAATTCATGATGACGTAAAAGACATTCAACAAACATTTCGAAAAAAGTTTGAACATGTTCAAAGCAACATTTTTGGTTCCGGGGATAGTATAAAACGTAGGTAAGTCAAAATAGTAAATAAAGGACCTAAGCTATTGCTAATAGGCACAGCTAAGAATAAGCGTATTAAAATTAATCTAGATTAATACGCTCAGAAATTGCTTACCAGTTTTTCAGTTAGTTTCTATACCACACACTTTTCACTAAAGTCCAAAATGCTTAATCAAGTTACCCAATTAGTCAATCTCTAAGGTAGTAAACACTATCTGTTCGTCACAAAATCAATCTTAAATAACTATTTAATTCACTTAAAACTTGCTCCATTTAGATCAGTTTTTTTGTGTTTTTTCACTTAAAAAAAGGTTCCAAAAACGTATATTAATTCCATTTCATTTAACTGGTATCCCGTCTCAGGTTAAATACTTTAAGGAACGTATTCCCCAGAAATGCGGATAACCCTCGGTAATTTTGTATTCATCGCGAAAGAATATTAAACGGGAGACGAATGGAGGTGGCAAAGACGAATTTCGTGTCATACCGTGAGTTATACTCGCCAGCCCGCCTACAGCGATGCTCTAGGAGAAGTATACGCACAGATTTGAGATGAAGCATTTAAAGAATAAATTAAAAACGCAGAGAAAAATGGCTTAAGCTAAGTGGGGTCGAATTTACCTGGACATTGTGGGACACATTTGCGCGGCTGTTCATATTTATTTATGTATTTAAAACTTTATTGCCCAAGAAATATACAAAGGGTGGACTAAATGCTCAAAGCATTTTTTGCCAGCTAACCTCAAGATTATGCAGAAAGAAGGCAATGGTGAAAATTAAATGAAAAAGGTGAGTTGTGGTTAATATATTATTTTCTTGCTTTGTTGTATTTTGTTTAAACTTTTTTTTTATATTTAATGTATTTTGGTAGGGTTATATATGCTGTTCCTCTATTGTTTTCGTGTTTACCCTTGTAAACACTGTAATGTGTGTGTTTTTGCGATATATATATAATAAACTTATTTTTCTTTCTGTCTTTCCAAACACCTGCAAGTATTCAAAACAAGCTCTTTGTGTTATCTTCACTTGCACGGCTTCTATTTGATATTAATTGCCATAAATATTGTGAATATGTAATAATTTTTCAGGTACAAGCCTGAAAAATGCCTATGTTACTAATACCTTAATATCAGATATAATAGGATACCTAATGTATCGATGATTACCCTACAAATGATTTCTTTCGCATTCAGGGCACTCACTACTATTACTTACTAAAATTGACACATATAATAATAAAATGTAATGAAATTAAAATTTATTTGCATATGAAAAAGGGTACATTTAGTTGGTATGTTTTAATTAATTTAATTCAGCTTTTTCAGTCATATCATAACAGCTTGCAAATTATATCAAATTATTTTTATATACAATATTCAAATTCAATTAAATGGAAATTTATCACTGAATTAAATTACTATGTCAAATTACAAAGTTAAAACATTAATAATAATATTTCAAATCTTTATTAATTTTCAAAAATGAAGAATGTCCCAGCCCTTTTTTAGTAATTAGATTGTTTTGAGAGGAACTCACTTTTTTAATTAGTTGTAACTTTTATTAAAAAAATATTTGCTAATTTAACCACAATTATTATTTTTTAAATTTCCATTTCGGTCACGATGTTGATAATAGTATATTATGATATAAGTGCGGTAAGTTGAAAATTACAACCGAGGCGATATTGCTATAAGGAAGCAGAGGTTGTAATTTTCAAAGCGCACGTATGTCATACGACGTTTTTTAACATATTTGCGAGGAAATAAAACACAAACTAAATAAAACCAATACAGCGAAAAGAAAAAGCGCGCGAAACTATTTTTACTTGTCCACAGGCACAAATTAGCGATGCGCGCGCATCAACTTTTTTTTAGGCAAAGGTGCAAAAACAACCAGTATTAATAATAAAGTAAATTAATATTTTGAGGTTTTTGTTTGTTGATTTTTGTGTGTTTGTTGTACTGTATTGTTGAAATTAAAGAATTAAATGTTTATTTATTATATATCTCCCAAAGTAAATTTTATTCATAAAATATTGACCACTTTTCTGACATAAAAACTCTTTGCTAAGAGTTTAAAAAGCATCGTTCATTTTTAGACGGAGCATCTTAAAAAACCGTGCATGTTATTTTATTCACAAAAGAACTCGTGCGTTTTACATAACATTATCGCTCGAGTGCGTAATGAAATACATTACGATATTGAAATTGGTGTAATTCCAGCCACTTTACGAGCAAATATGTTATAAAAACTGATAGGTATATACCAAACTCAAATACATACTGATAAAATTATCTGAAATTCCGGCGTGTTCTGCCAGTAATATAATCATAATATAACACGAGGCTACGATGACTTACAAGTCATAATATAATATGTTATGATTGTGACCCAACGCATCTGGTAGCTTCTTGCTGGCGCCCTAATATGTTATGGGTACCCATGCATTATTTATCACAACATTTTTCCGTAAAAAACCCTTGCTAGCAAGCTGCATTTGACGAATTTACCTTTTTGTGGCAACTTTAGGGTACCATGAAAGCCTTACCTGAAACAAAACGAAAAAAAGATTAGAGTAACACACACCAGATTTCACTTTAAAAAAATCGGGTGGCAGTAAAGTCGGCTTACTGACGATAGTTGAACGTGACAACGTCATAAGATTGTGCCTCTTTGTTGCTCACTTTGCGCTCTCGCTTGCACTTCTAGCCTATCTTATTATTTCTCTCAATGCCTGTACTACCGGAACATCCACCGTCCTGAAATGAATCATTCTATCTACCCACAAACTTTTTTTTTCTATTTTCTCCATCGAGTTGCTATCGCCTGCTAACTTCAAAACTTCTTAGAATAGATGATAACAAGCAATATTTTTTATCCTATTTGTATCGATTTGATTTCAAAATTAATTTCAAAAGACGTAGAAGTAGTTATTTTAGGACAACAATTATGTTCACAATAAATGTATTTTGCTAATAAATTTTCATTTTATGATATGAAGATGACGACCGCTTAGTGCAGTACCACACGTCGGACTTCTGAAATCAAGGGTCGCGGGTTCGATCCCCGCACAGTACAAACATAAGTGTGCATGAACATGTGTGTTTGTACTGGTCTGGGTGTTTTCTATGTATGATATGTATTTATTTATTTCCAAAAAAAAGTATTTAAGTATGTTTATCCCGTTATCTAGTACCCATAACACAAGCCTCGTAGCTTAATTTGGGACTAGAGAATTGTTGTGATTATTGTGAAATATTTAATAATGTAAATTAGGTATTTTAATAGCGTTTTCCGTTAACACTGGCCAGTATAACCGTCATACGAGGGTAAAATATGCGACTTTCTGTGGCCGCGCCTCGCTAGTGACAGCGTGTCAAGAAATGGCCATGGTTAAATCGCTGACAGTCGTGAATCACGTCCACAGTATGCCACAAATATGCCCTGAGACGGAATTTAACTTTATTACTATTATAACGCTACATTATTATTATTTTTTTATTTGGAATAGGTTTGCTCTTGACCCAAGACTAAGCCCAACGAGGCAAAGACTGAGTCTACGATGGAGCGAGCTCACCTAGAAGATGCCTGTTCACTCTAGCTTTGAAGATTCCAAAGTTGCAATTGCAGGGAAACACTGACGCAGGTAGTGCGTTCCACTCTTTTGCAGTGCGCATCAGGAATGTAGATGAGAAGCGCTTAAATTAATTTAAAGTGTCGAGTTAAAAAGTACTCGTCCGTCAAATTTCATTACTTATTTAGTTGTCATCACCTACCTAGTAGGTGATGACAACTAAATAATTATCCATGCCTATTACCATTCAATTGCTCGTAGTCGTAGTATGTAGTCGTCGAAGCGACTACATCTCTTGAGGATGCCACGTGTAGTGGCGAAACGCGTCAAGTGTTTTTTTTTTTTGGTGTCATGGTTGTGATTTCAGGTGCATTGTATTGTAAGTCCTGCAACTTCAAGCTCTAGTTTTTTCACGTGGTGACAGTTAGATGTAGGTATTTGGGTTCCAGCGCTGCTGTCGTTTAGTGGAAATTTAAAGCAAAATAATCCCCTTTTTCAGCTTTACACATGAATTTCCGCAAAGTAACGCCTGATTCCATCAACTTTAGCATTGTGGTCCTTAAACCTCCTTTCGCATTTCAATCCGCGTTCTTAAATTCTGAAAATAGCAATTCATTCCAAATAAAACTGTAACAATAAAAGTTGTTGCATAGCAATGTTTTTAAATGAACACATTTATCATGAAACTGCATATCACTTTGCATGCGAGCTCTTTTCAAATATAGCGGAGGAGACGCACGTTATGACCCGTGAAACGAGAAACTGGTACTCAAGCAAACAGTTTTAAACCTTAACCCAATGGCTCAAGAGTTAGTGAACAGGTTTTTTTGTTGTTCCTAATGTACACATCTGGCACGGAAAGTATCCCGAACTTGCATTTAAAAGATTTGTTTGATTGTTAGAGCAAACTTGGTCAATTTTATTGTCTGCTACAGATGGTATTCTAAATTCGTTTTGTTAATGCGCATAGATTATATATAAAATTCTCGTGTCACAATGTTTGTTCCCGTACTCCTCCGAAACGGCTTGACCGATTCTTATGAAATTTTGTGAGCATATTGAGTAGGTCTGAGAATCGGCCAACATCTATTTTTCATATCCCTGAGTGATATTATGATAAGGGTTGTCCACAATAATTTATATGGCAAAACAACGTTTGCCAGGTCAGCTAGTATTTGTTCTAAAATTAGATAGTCAACCAAATAAGATACAAGTTTGAAGTGATTAAGGTATTTCCGAGAGTGCTAAAGAGAGAGAATCATTCTATTAAAGCGGATTATTTTACTTCTTTTTACCAAATACGTTGGGTATTCACAAGAAATAATGAAAAATATCAAAAGTTAGGTATCTTCTAACTTTTAAGATACATTTCTCTGTATTTATTAAATAAATACAGCGAAACATACATAAGTTTTATAAAACTAAAAAAAAACTTAAAACACCTCTTTCCGAGGGCCACAGCTTTCTTATTTTCAGTTCACTGTTTGCTCTTTTCACAACGACATCGATATTCGTATGTGTCTTATCCATTCATATTTATTTAATTAAGATAAATCATCGAATTAATGTGTTCACCGAACCATGGCCCGCAGTGTACGAGGTCCGCCCAGTCTGATGCATGGTTATTGTGGTGAGAAAACAATGAACTAAAAAATACATTTTGCCTTCATGTTAAAATAATAAATTTGGCCTCGGCGGGTTTAATGTCCCTGCTCTTTCCATTGCATTGTTCATCGAAGTTTTGTCGTTTATACTGATTCGATTGTGGCGGGAACAATTAAGGATTCGGTGAATTCGGAAAGATTGTGCACTTTTCTTAAACTTTATTTTAACCAATGTTTTATTTTTATTTTAGTTAAGTACTTATATCCAAAATAAAATTGTTTTTCTCTTTTATCTATTACCCATGCTGTGTATACAATTCGTTGATTATAGTTCCGTAAATTTAATTAAAATTTGTATGTTGACCAAGAATTAACTATAATCTGTGTGTATACGTCGCAGTCATCTGGTTGAATCTGCTATTTGATTGAATGACTAGCGCGTTCATTGAATGACAACATTCAATTTAATGACTAGGCCGTACGTTGATTGAACAAGCGTCATTCAACGTCCAACTAGTTAGCGGATTGAAACATTGCCCTTTAAAAAGGGCGGACGTAAAATCAGTCAAGTGATTCAAATTTAGTTTTTTTTTTCCACTGCGGCGCTAGTAGTCACCAAAACAAATATGACGTCCAACAGCTCGCACAGAAAACAGCAGTGTTTTGTTTTTTTTTCTTTGAATTCCTTAAATAAGTTGGTAGAAATAGTCACTATTGCCTATCTTAAGGCTTAAAATACAATATAAAATCATTATAAGATGTGCCATGTCATCACTAAAGTCGGCTACATCCCATCCAACGATTTCGTTAAATGACGTTCAGTCAAGACGTTGAACGTTACATTCAACGACTTGACGAGTTGTCCTTTAGTTATTCAATTGAATGTCGTCATTCAATGAACGGCCTAGTCTTTCAATTAAATCGCGGATTTAACTAGATGACTGCGACATATACATTAAATAAATAAATAAATAATGACAAATCCAAGAATCTGCCAGTATAAAGCTGAAAAAGAGGATTATTTTGCTTTAAATTTCCACTAAACGATGCCAGCGCAGGCACCAAAATACAGCTTAAAGTCATCCAATGGAATCCCCTTTTTCAGCTTTAGTCATGCATTTCCGCAAAGTAACGCCTGATTCCATTAACTGCATCTGTCAGTATTACTACATATTTAAGCAGATAGTAAATATTTTAACGGCAACGTCATTTTTTAATATAAGTAAATACTTTTTTGGTAAAAAAGCTTAATTATGAACGTATCCCATCGCCGAAAACATCTTTATAATTATTATTAAATGGTGGGTGTGCTGCTGAAAATAAATAAAAATTAAACCCTCTACTTTATCTATTATTCTTCTTTTCCTCCTTATAACATTCGTATACAATACGAGTATAACAACACAAAAATGAATAAACGCGGAAACAAAAAAAAACGTCGTATTAAAAGCCTCGAAATAACATCATCTCCTATGTCGCCGGTCCATCAAATCCTTGAGGGTCTCTGGGTCTCTGTGAGTACCTTTTGTACTCACGACTTCTCTTCCATTCCATCCGTTGCAGCAATATCCATAGGAGTAGTCTCGTAAACCCCCTGAAGAGCTAGGAAAAACAGCAAGTAAGCTACAACGGCTGTAAAATTTTGACCAATTGAAGCTAAAAACCACTATAATTATATTATCTATCGAATAAAAAACATATTCTCACATCTTTCTTATATATAAAAATGAATTGCTGTTCGTTAGTCTCGCTAAAACTCGAGAACGGCTGTACCGATTTGACTAATTTTAGTCTTGAAATATTCGTAGTAGTCCAGTGAAGGTTTAAAAGATCAGATTTTTTTTAAAAATCAATGGGCAGAACAACGTATGCGGGGTCCACTAGTCTTATATATAAAAATAAATTGCTGTTCGTTAGTCTCGCTAAAACTCGAGAACGGCTGTACCGATTTTGCTAATTTTTGTTTTGAAATATTTGTGAAAGTTCAGGGAAGGTTTAAACGGTGAGAAAATATGAAAAAAAAGAAAAAAGCGGGAAGGACGATGTCTGCTGGGTCCACTAGTTTATAATATAAGTATGAAGTGTGATCCCAAAAAAGAATCCGGTCCTATTACCTATAGAAGCAACTATAACATTCCTAGGCCAAACAAATTTATTAACGAATAAGTAGGGTACAATTCATGGTAGTAGTAGAAAAAATAAAATAAACAGTTCATTAGCCTACTTAACTACAATTATACTCGTATACAAATATTACAAGATATAATTTTTTTTTAATTAATCAGTTTCCAGTCTACTATTATCAACAACTAATGATAAAAATATTTACAGTAATATCACTTAATAAATTGTCAAACATTAATCCATGCATTAACCACCATTCAAGGTTCTTTATATTTTAAAAATTCGTCAATTGAGTAAAATGTCCATCCATCATCCTGATCTGACACAAAAAGACATAGGAGTCAAACTCATAACACCTTTTTTTCGTCAGGGGTTACAAATAGGTCCCTTTTTTAGATACTGCATGACAGTCTGTCTTTTGCACAGTTATGTAGATATTAAAGGTGGTATTCTTTTCTCCCAATTTTTTTTTTTTTTAACCGGACTGAAAAACAGAAAACAATCGTAAGTAGCTACGTCTTACGTCCTCAAATATGGCGCCATCCTTCCCCCTTCATGCACTTTGTTCCCTTTCACTCATTCCTCTGCATTCCGTTCCATGGATCCATCGTCTCAATCCTACAGTTATTTCCTTCTTACAAAAAAAATACATACTATTTAAAAGGACGTTCAATCAATTTATTTCGCGCGGGCATTGGCACTTTATAAACCCATCCGCGCGTGTCACCCATTTAATAAAATATGAAACTGTACGTATCGGATTTGCGGCAAAAAAGCTAGCGAAGTATAATTAAGTTGAGTGACAGTGAATAAGTTATTCGATAGAATATATCGAACGTGTTGTTCAAATATTTAGGACTCTAACATTCGATTTTGAAACTGATTCGTACCTAAGTAATTGTTGTTTGGATTACCAATAATAATAAATCATTTAATCCTCGCCATTTCATTACATTACAATACTTACTCTAAAACTTTACTACTAACTCTAACTATAGAACTTTGGAAAAAAAAGTTAAAACTATTAATCATCATTAATTAATTAGAAACGAAAGTTATTTCATTTTTTATCATTAACAATGCAAATTTATTTATAACGTGAAATTAAAACACGCTTAAAGAAAAATGGACTGCCAAAAGCTGGACCATTTTTTCCACATGATTTTTATAGCATTAACACTTTTATTTTGGCATAATCTCTTAATACCTGCATACCTGTCTCGTCTGTTTTAACTTGATCGGCCGCAGAAACATTTCTTTTGCTTCTATCGGTAAATCGGTAAAGCTACAAACAAACTATCGGACGCGACTTAAAGCATTTCAGGACGTAAGCTGCCAAGTTTCTATGAGACATTCAAATCCTCAAAGTCTTGCTCCACAGTTTGCGTAGGCAATACTGCTCAATCATTGTCTTGGTACCCGTCAGCTGCGTTCTCCACTTTATTTTCAGTTTATCCTCACGCGTATTTACCTCTGCTTCCAAAACAAGAACATCCCAAAACAAAATTCGAATTCTAAATACTAAAATCAAACTTATCCAGCATTTCATCACATCAGCATCGGTAATATGGTAATACATTGCGGTGGGCGACCATGTGTCGGTCCCGCGGGCTGCGGTCGCACCAGCCTCGCTAGTACATGTATAAATTTGTGTATTTTATGCGATTATGGTGGTGGATACACTTGTAACTGTTTGCATGCTGGCCTTTTTGAGAATAATAATAATAGTAAATCTTTATTTGCTTAAAAACATGGTATTTGTAGGTGGTTAAATAAAATGAGTGCACATATTTTGCTTATGATTAGCATGCAAATTGAAATTTTTGTTTCATACATTTTCTAAATGAATAAAAAATAATAATAATAATATAATCATAATAATAATTCCTTTATATCAGGCAACAGATTTCAGAAAATACAGGTCCATATTATAAATACCTTACAGACTAACATACATACAAATAATAAAAATTACACAAACTAATTAAAATATTTTACACAAATCACACGTGTCAGCGAACAGATGCGTAGCGAGCGGTGTCGGCTGGCAGCCGTCCTCGGAACTTCCGAAACACGACGCCCTGCGGCCAGAAATCTTCCTTCATGAAGGTCGCTAGATGGTGGGTCGGTACCCTCACCACAAATGAATTAAAATTCACTTTGTGGCGAGATTCCAACCGTTCATTCCAATAATATCGATTACAATTTAGTTGTCAGTCTCACAAAGTATTTCAATAAACGTTTACATAATAGAATTGTCCATAAATTAATACAAAGTCACACTAATCAGTACAAATCAATTATTATTATATTTTCATGTCAAAAAACTCTTTAATGTCATACACTTTTAGAGTAGTGGGTACTTATTAGTTTTTGCAGGATATTTATGTTGCAATATCTAACGTATAGTTTTGTAACAAACATGGTAGCAAGACGCGTTTTGGTTTAATATTAGGTTGCTTGTTTGCTTTTTTTTAAAAAATGCTTCAGTTAAAACCATGAAAATTTAACGTGCTAAAAATAGTTTTTTAAAGTCATCCACTTCTGCCCAAAAGATGAAAAACGTACCTACTTGTTTCAAATTTATATTCAAGTATTTCAAAATGAATATTTTTGGCAATAATTACTTAAACTATTGACATTTTCTTAGACTTTGTTTTATTTATTTATTTAAAACTTTATTGCACAAGAAATGTACAAAGGGTGGACTTAATGCTTAAAGCATTTTCTGCCAGTCAACCTCAAGGTCATGCAGAAAGTTTTGTCCTTATCTTTTTACACTAACTCTTATTTCCGTTTAGGAGCACCAAGCAGTGCCTCGAAAGCTGAAAAAGATGATTATTTTGCTTTAAATTTCCACTGAACAAATCACAACGTGACACAGAAGATGCACTCGGAATCACAACACTGACACCAACAAAACACTCTTGAGTGTTTTGTTAGTGTCAGTGTTGAGTTGAAGTGTTGGTTGGTATTGTAAGTCCTGCGACTTCCAGCTCTACTTTTTCAGGTGATTACAGTTGGATGGATTTTGGGTCCTGCGCTGGCGTCGTCTAGTGGAAATTTAAAGCAAAATAATCATCTTTTTCAGCTTTAGTCATGGATTTCCGCAAAGTAACGCCTGATTCCATCAACTATATCAAAGTGCCTCGAAAGACATGTAAATAACAATGTACAATTAAATGTAATTGATTAATGTATAAATAATAGTAACTGTTGTATAAGTGAGATGATAATATGTTATTCTAAATATTTGTATGTTGTACCATGCGGCTATGTATGAAGCAGCTTTATTTTAATATTTGAGATCACATTTATATGTTTGTACAACCCTACTTAAAAACAAATAAAGAGTGTGAATTTGAAATCTACAATCTAATTAGAACGCCTTCTCCTTGGCACATCGACAGAGAGTAAACCTTTGACAAAAAGGACAAGTTGTACGGTTTAAGAAGAATTTTATTTTCTCAAAAGAAAACAAGAATTACTGAGAAATTACATTTTATTTTAAAAAAAGACAGGTTGTAACTCTTTTAACCTAACCTAGGTGACTTGAGTCTGCTCAATAACAAAACGGAAAAATGAAATAGGAGCATCTTACTGCACTTGCTACGTAACTAAATCTTTCGTAGCATAACGCACTCCATTTTTGTCAAACGGTTTAAAAAGTCCCCAATGTAAATAATAGCCAGGGATGCACATAAACAGTTCTTAAGCAACGCACTTGGTGTCGTCTCGATAATATTGTATTTGCATAAAGGAGTTGAAAGCCGATGCAGTAGACAGCTCCGACACTTAGTTGCATTTTAATGGTACATTATAGCGGTGTTTATTCTGAGACGGGATTATAACCTCTTAACATTTGTCATGCGTAAGTAATTTTATCATGCATTTTAAAGGTATAGTAAATTTGGTTGGGGTGGGCTACAGATCTTTTGCAATATTTTTGTAAGAATTTGTACCTTATAAAACCAAAAAGTTGTTTGCACGACATGTATTCTGTTCATATATTTCTCAGTCACAAAAAGGGCGATCCATTACTTCGAAAAGAAATTAAAATATATCAATAATGACTACATCATTAACTACGTTTATTATGAAATGAATAAATACATACTTGAATCGTTCTTTGTTTTTATTACAGAACTATAGTTTTACTAACAACCAGTTAGTTGACTAAAAAATTGGAAGTTAGTTGAGCATAGTCGATGGAATCAGACGTTACTTTGCGGTAATCTGTCGCTCGTAGTCTGTCGAAGCGACAACATCTCCTGAGGATGCCACGTGTAGTGGCGAAACGCGTCGAGTGTTTTGTTGGTGTCGGTGTTGTGATTCCAGGTGCATCTTCTGTGTCACGTTGTGAATTGTAGGTATTGTAAGTCCTGCGACTTCCAGCTGTAGCTTTTTCAGGTGATTACAGTTGGATGTATTTTGGTTTCTGCGCTGGCGTCGTTTAGTGGAAATTTAAAGCAAAATAATACTCTTTTTCAGCTTTAGTTTTTTGAGCATTTGAACAATGTGAGTTTTTTTGGGATTCGCGATCGAATTTATGGTTACACAAAATGTGCCATTCACTATACCCGGCTATTAGCCAAAATTATCATTTGCCGCTGCAAAATGGATATTAGGATAATACCTTCATTGTGTCACGGGCCCGTCGATAATTTAAAACTATCGGATATCTAAATTGTCAATCTGTACCGGTGACTACCATTTTCGCATGGTGCTATTGAATTGAACGTTATTCTGAAAACGTGACGGTATTTTGAGGTAATATGCTCGTTCGCCATCATCGGTTTGCGGTAATTTTGAAGCAAAATTAGGTTTGATATTTTGATGTTTATGGACAAACTGCATTTGAAATTAGGCGGAATAATTGATGAGAGTTTACAACTTGGTTGTGCGTTTGAAAGAGATGATTTTGCTGGATCAATTACTTGTACCTACTTTTTACACTTTCTGTTGCATTGGCTTAACTTGTAGATTCGGACTATTTGAAAAATCAGGGACTTATATGTTTATATGCCGATATTTTATTGTGTGCAATGTAATCCCTTATTTTAGGCTTACTTTATTAATTTCCGAGGGCTGTTCCGTCCTGTTCGTTTTAAAAATGCACTTATTATTGACTAATTATCTCGCGAATGATTTGATCTGACGCTCGCAATAGTGTTGTGGTGTTGTTTAATTTTAAAAATTGCTCTCGTTGACATTAATTTCAAATTGTCAACACAGTATTTTAATTCAGTGCCTGATCAAATTAATTGAAATCGGTTTAAAGTTCTATTTGAGTTCGCTATTTAAGTTACCCCACAACCAGTAAGCCGTCTTATTTTACGTAGGTACAATCAAACATCCCTCGCGGTCGCATAGGTCCCTATAAAATAAATTAAAGTGACAATCGCGCTGCATCTTGGGGTGTCGTGTTATGTTGTCACTTGGGGGTGCCGTCGTATGCTTGTTTTATGCGATAAAAAAAATTGGACGCGAATAAATTGACAGAAGGTTTTGTTGCGACACGAGCATTTTGTATTTATAAACAAGGAAATTCTGTTTGAGTACCTACGGCGATTTTTTGGGTAAAATTTTGGATAATAATGAAGTAATATTTCGGTATTTTTTTACTAGAAGTTTTTGAAATGTTTTAGTCTGAATTTGCATCAGTAGGAAACGAAATATTTTTTTGTTTTAAGCAATTGTGTTTATTTATTATTTATTTAAGGTATACAGACAGATTGATTGATTGAAGAATAAATTCAAAGATAAATATCTTTAAATTTATTCTTTAAGAAAGACTTTTAAAAAGTTCATTATTGTCAACTTGAATACTTGATGTTTATTGATTTATTGATGTCACAAATCTCGCTTTTTTTTTCTTTGAATAAAGTAAAATAAAAGTATTTTTTTTTATTTATATAATGTTTTTCCTTTGATCAACTAAAATAAAAAATAAAAAAAACAATTATCTACATCATACAACAACTTAATAACGTAAGTTGAAGTAATATGTTTATCAACCTCAGGCGGAAACAAGTGCATTACTGACATATGGCATCGTGTACAAGGGGCTTAATATTGCCTGAAGCTATTGACGTCTGTACACTGTATGGTAAACAAGAACTTATACCATGGTGATAAATTACAAAGTAGCTTGAACTTTATTATTTCAATTGTACTAACATTGGCATCAAAATTGTAAATAAATAATGTTATTAGAGCTCTTAGCTCGAGGTTTATTTGTGGTTCAATTCAATATTAATCTAGTAAGGACTTAACTAAAATTAAAAATAAATAGTATTTAATATTTATTAAATTACAGTTGCAGTATGCAATTATTTTATTTTCGGCTTTATTACTTTTCCTCTTTTATACTTTTGACGACCAATTTGGTGTAATGGTCAAGAAGTTGACTACTAACTAAGAGGTCGCGGGTTCGATACCCGCATTGTACAAACATTTGTGTTTTACCTCTGACCTCTGACCTCAGATCACAAGTGTCGTTATTACGCAGCCTCGAAAAGGAGGTGGCCTACACTTATTCATTACTAGCTTTTACTCACGACTTCATTCGCATTAGGTAGTTTTTTTAGAATGCGTTGTTTTCCTGCAATACCAATCTTATCCAATTACAATTCAAATCTTTGGTACCTAATTTAGCAGTGAAAGCGATCAGATTCCCCAGAAAGTAATTTTACCCATGGGAATGCGTTGTTTTTCCGCAGTAAAAGTAACTCGTGTTCTTTTTTTTAGGTCTCAAACTATCTCCTTACCAAATTTCATTTAAATCTGTTTAGTAGTTTAGGCGTAAAAGCGACCGGCCCACTTGCATTTTCCCATCGGAATGTGTCTTTTAACCGTGGTAAAAAGTAGCCTATGTCCTTTCTCGGGTATCAAAATATCTCCTTACCAAATTGCATGCAAATCGGTTCAGTAGTTTAGGCGTGATTGAGTAACAAACAGACAGACAGAGTTACTTTCGCATTTATAATATTAGAATGGAAGTAGTAATATAGGAGTTTGCGTTTGTCATCGCAAGCTCACGACGGGCTAACAAAATGAAGATGGATCGCCCTCTCTGTAATTTGCAAATTCGCGATACAGAACGAAGTAATTAACGACGGGAACCCGCCACTCATTATGTGTATCTTATTCGTCTATTGCGATGTTGTGTTTCCTTTTTGTTCATTCGTTTAACTAGAAAATAATAATAATAGTCCTCCCGGCCGATTTCGACCACGGCGGCCAATCTCAACAGAGATAAGCCAACTACGCAGGAGATATTATAGTGCACGAGTGTGAGCGCAATACACAGGTGCCTTTACTGTTCCATCACTCTTAAAGTTCGGTGAGACGGCAATCCGACATGACTGGAGAGAAATCAGGCGCAGGACTAACGGCTTAACGTGCTTTCCGAGGCACGGGGGTGTAACACCGCATCCCGACTCCGAGCTGTTTTAGAGAAATTCATGACAGAAAATCTCAGAAACAATTTTGGCTCGACCTGGGATTCGAACCCAGGACCTCTTGGATGTAAGACGGAAACTTTGCCGCTACACCAACTAGGCAGTCAAATAGGAATTACTTAGATAATAAAATTAACCAGTTTTAACTCGCATTAGAAACAACAACGACCTTAGTCACAAAGTTTTATCACTTCGCTATCTTCCTAAATCTAAATACGTGAACCGTTGTCAAAAGCCGTTTTTTGCAAGTGCGCATCGCTGTACCAATTAAGTATAGTTATATACTTATTTACTTAAAAATATTATTCAATTGCTTAGAATGCATATAACAAATAAATAAAAAATAAATGATTAGGTAAAAAGTATCCTTTGATATAATTTATAATAAATAAAATATAGATCAACATCATATACATTGATCTGACTCCGTAGTAAGTAGCTAATGCACTTGTATTATCAGTTGTATTACTATTAAACTTAAATAAATACATATAACACCTAGACCTGTACAAACAAACATGTTTATGCACACAAATGTTTGTTCAGTCCGGGGATCGAACACGCGACCTCTTGGTTAATAGTCAACTTCTTGACCATCACAGCAAAGTGGTCGTCAAAATTACGGACAATATTGGAACTGAAGGTCTGTATAATTTCATAATCGACAGCTTGTGAATAAAGAAATTGGCGCAAATCGAAACTCCCCTTAAAACTTTCGTAAAAGAACCTATGAAACGAGTTTCTCCCTTATTATAAACGAGTCTTAATATCTACTAAGTGACAGCCCTGTAATTAACCCATCAAGTTACCGTCAAAGTTTAAGTTGAACTTCTATTGCTGGGAATTTCGGCCAACTGGCGATTTATGCCGAGAACGAAGACATTAAAACTTCCGCGGACATTTTTAATACGCCAGGAATTCCGCTAACTTTTGCCGATGTCCGGAATATTGACGGAATTCGAGTTGGCGAGTTTCATATCGAAGTGATTAGTGGCGTTTTAGGGCATTTACGAGGAAAAAAGTAGGCACAGTTTTTTTAGTTGTAGAGTTTGTTGAAATTTTAGCTTTATGGAACTGCACATGCGTTATCAATAGACAGGAGGCGTTGAAGTTAGTTGTTCTGAGTATTAAATTTAACCCCGATGAAAAAGGGGTGTTGTAAGCTTGATCATTGATCACACCACCACCACAACATTGATCTGACTCCGTGGTAAGTAGCTTAAGCACTTGTGTTACAGATATCAGAATCAACAGTGGTATTACAAATACACTTAAATTAATACATATAACACCCAGACCAGTACAAACAGACATGTTCATGCACACAAATGTTTGTACGGTGCGGGTATCGAACCCGCGACCACTTGGTTAATAGTCAACTTCTTCACCATTACACCAAAGTGGTCGTCAACGTCGCGAACGGATGGACCGGTTATTCTATTCGAAAGATAATTTAATCACTGTGGTTCCTAGCTATGACTTAATCAGTCCAGCCATTGAAACTGATCAGCTGTTTCCCTAGCTCATTCGGAGGTTATGTAAGTGGAAAGTTTTTTTTTATCCCATCTATTCGAAAAAGACGATTTTGGTCGCCTTTAAGTGCGCCCAAAGGTGATGCTTCTAAGCGACATAGGTGCTATTACTCTACTCTTTGCCACAGACTGTCCAGCGGGCAGAAATGAGATTTTGGTCCTCTTTATTGAAATAAGTGCGACCAAAAATTCTTTTGCTCGCACTTATTGAATTTGGAACATCTTAGAGTTTCCCGCCGAACGCAAGAGACTGGCTGGTTAGACGGCACGTCCGTCGACCATCGCCCCGCCGCCGCCGCTGGCAACTGAGTAAAAAAAAAAAACGCGCGAACTACGGCCCGCGTTTTCATAAATTTTCACATTCAAGTTCTTGGTTTTGATAAATTATATAAATATTATTATTCAATAATTAAATTTTATTAAAACTGAGCCGCTTTTTATTTTCTCATAGAGGGTGATGAAAAGTAGAGTGTATCATTTGGACGCAAATATATTTTTGGCTCGGGCGACGTACTTTGAATCCCTCGCTTCGTTCAGGATTCTACTTTAGAATGCCTCGCTACGCTCGGGATTCTACTCTAGACTCCCTCACTTCGCTCTGGATTCAAAAAAGCGCCCTCGCCGTAAAAATATTATTTTGCTTTCTCATGATACAATCTACTATTCAACACTTATCACAAAGTCACTTTCATTATATTTAAATGTTTGCAATCAGTAAAAGCCAATAATAGTACATTATGATACTAGTGTGTAACATTGGTGATTACCGCCGAGGCGCCATTGAGTAGGCGAGGGTCTTAAAAGAGTCGAGAACGGTAATCATCAATACACACGTGTATCATACGACGTTTTTCAACACACTTGTGAATAAAATAACAATAAAAACTCATTTTTACCCGACTACGGCGAAGCAAAAGGAGGGTTATGATTTTGACCTGTATGTATGTATGTATTTATGTGGGTATGGATGTTCATCTGTTCCCTCGTAACTTCTAAACTACTTATCAGAATTCGACAAATGACATATCATTAGAAGCGTCTTAATTGTCCGCTGGTTATAGGCTATATGGGATTTCACAAAATCTAATGTGGCGCCCTCTGGCGGACAAAACATACGAAGTAAAAAAATAAAGTTAAGATAAATATGCCGTGTATGGTATCATTTGAAAGCGCTTTACTTGTACATTTTGATTACATATATATATATATATATATATATATATATATATATATATATATATATATATATATATATATATATATATATATATATATATATATATATATATATATATTCAAAATGTACAAGTAGATTTATTTAGTAGATAAAAAGTTTATTTTCCGCGCATATTCTGCCACGTACAATATGGGGACTTTAAAGTTTTTTTTTTTTAATATATAACTCACTATTGAGCAAACTGTGACTTTTTCATTGCTATAACTCACTAGTGAGTTATAGCAATGAAAAAGTCACAGTTTGATTATAGGTGTCATTACTAGTCTAATTGCAGTGAAATTACAACCACTTCATGAGCAAGTGTGTTGAAAAAAAACTTATTGTTTCACCGTGTAACTTTATGAATTCAACGCTTCGAATTTCGAACTCAAGATATGATTTTCAGCCATATTAAGTCCAAGATCGGTTCGTGTATATTTAACGGAATGAAAGCAAGACGCAGCCTCCCAAACACATTACCATCTGAATAGTGTCTCAAGACGAATTTATCGGGCGGGCCGGGACAGCTGCGTAAACACCAGATACCAATGGCATTGGGAATCTGGTACCTCCTTGCACTACTCTTAGCTTTGTATATTCGACTATAGCTATCCTGCTTGGTTTGTGATATAGCAGACATGAGTGACAGGACGGGTACATTCGAAACCTCTGCCATTTATCTTACAGAATAGGACTTTTCTTGATGCAAGAAGCGGCTTATACTATGCTTATTTATTATGTTTTTGAATTGATTTTAAGACATCCTACAAGGTAAATTGTTTGTAAATAAAAACTTGCCAGTTTTTGGTTATTTTGTGGGTGAATATCCGATGGTACTTCATGCGTATTTCAATTTCTAATTGAAATTGACATTGACATTTTCTTTATTTTTAATAATATGGTAACAGAAAAGATATTAAAACTAAACGCATCACATATTCTGCTATTACTGGCGTAAGTCACAAAATAATCGTAAAAATTCTTTAAATTCTTGTTAAGTAGATAGAATATTTTTCTATCTAAATTACATATAAACCCATTTTGTCATATAAAAGACTAGCCTCAAAATACCGGCTGCCGTTAAAAAAATGCATCGTGCTAAAATATTAAAAGACCGTTTTCACTTCAAAAGCATCATGTTAAATATTAACTGGCCATTTCCCGCTCTTATCTGAAAGCCAAATAACATAATATTTAAATGTTATTATGTCTCCCAACGGAATCTTTTGAGTCGCTCTTACTCGTAGTTAGTACGAGTTTTTGAAGACATAAAATCCTGCCTGAGCTCGCCCAAAGAGAAAGTTAAAATGCTATATTTTGCTTCCCAAAACACATCATAAAAAAGTGACTCATTTTTAATGGTTTGTGTGTGAGAAGAAGCGGCACAAGAAACCAGTCATTATTGTCATTGCCTCCTTTCAAATTTGATTAACAATAATTGTAATTGATATCATTCAAACATTTCCATATATCTTTGTCATTTATTTAATCATCGATTTTATAATATTTTTTAGATATTAATACATCTTTAACAAGTGTTTTAAATTTATCTAAAGGCAATAATTTTAAAATATATATATATATACATCTACCCATATATGAGTGACCAACTTTATGAAGCCTAGGTGGTTATTGTATGCAATCGTTGAACAACCGTTTGTATGTAAGAAGCACTTACTGCAGTCGTTACGATCATTAGTCAGCATGAAATGCCTTTCAAAAACTGCTCTTACGTAAAATATGTATCGTAAAGGGACCCAAAGACAGCACATCAAACTAAACACTTCGTCATCATTATGCACTTGTAATAAAGCCGATTTTTTACCACCAAAAATAGGAAGCCTGATAAGCTGTCGTGTGTATTGTAAATGTGATTTGAGGGTCTGCGACGTACGTGACCCGCAAGCCTTAGGTTTGTTTTTACTCGATTGCAGGAATGCGAACAGAATAGCAATGCGTTTTACAATACGCGGTTGCGTGGTCGACAAATCGGTTTTCAGGCACTTTCGGATTGGGTGGTGACAGGAATATTAACGGGTACATGTCTTTTGTTGTGAAGTTTTTGAGGCCAAACTAAACGTGCTAGTTAATTGTTAACTGAATAAATTTAGATTTTCTTTACTTGACAAGAAATTCTTAGAATTGTAATTTGTTAATTTGACACACACAAAAATGAAAAATATATTCCTATGTAACCTTATTTCAATAAAGCTAAGTTATTTAATATCAAAAATCCACTTTATTTTTGCAATTGTATGAAGAACACGCAATTGGGCCATTACCTATGTTTGGGTACTGTTTTTGTTCATTATACACTTTTTTATTTACGTGTTTCCCGTTGTAATCATGTATGCTGAAAACCAATTTCAGAATCGCTTCAAATCCCTCTCTTTCTCAGAAATAATGAATGAGTCGGATCTTAGTAAATGTATCCTTTTATTTATAAAAAAAAATAAGGACTTAAATAAATTTTCGTTATCTTTTAATTTTTTTAAAATAAATATGAGAAACCTGCTTGGATCACTAAATGATTGATAAAAAGCTGTGATTACTATTCTCTTGAGAAGAAAAAAAATACAAATTTTACCTTCCATGGAAATCTGAAAAATCGGTACATCTCAAAAAATAAATAATTACAACTAAATATATAAATAATGCTTAAAAGAAATGTACAACTACAAAGAAACTTATAAAAAATGAAACAATATCTATTGACATGGACAAAATTATTGTAAAAATTATATGTACAATTCAAAACCTATAGTGACTTGATATGTATAACAAAATTATTCAATGAATACTTAATTAATCTTATCAACAATGGAAATTGTAGTTCAATTACAAATACTTATAACACTCGCATTGGTAATAGCATTTGGTAATAGAAAGAAGTATTTCTAGGCGATTTCTCGTAACGTGATGCCAAAATGAATCACGACATCTAAATATACATTGATTCAATATAAAGATACCTTTATTTACCAATCTCAACATGTGGTTCTCTCGCAGCTCGATAAATATTGTATACACGACAGCATATCAAGTTTAATACTGCGGTATCTCTCACAATTGTAATAAGGACGATTTTGTAATGAGAATAAACAGCCTGATATTCTATCTGTGCGTTGCTGCCTTGAGCTGTTTGGTGGGTGCTCTCAATCAAATAATTGGCAAATATTTGTTCGGCATAATTAACTGAAGAGGGGAAATGTTTGAATGCAATGTTTAAAAATTTATAGCGAGTCTGATTTGATGGATTCCTTGAGCTCGTGCTATGACGGCCTGGAGAGGGTTGACACTTTTTAAATTATTAATGAATGCGAAAAGAAATACAATGTGTGTAGCTGTCAAGGAAAAACATTATGAATTTTAAGAGGTTTGCGTCGCTACAAACTATCGAGTTTGCCAAATTAGTAAGTGTTAAGTAGATTTTACATAGTGTTTTTTTTTATTAGTTTGGATTGCATTATACATTATCATACATTGCTATTCAGCTTTTTAAAACCATCAACCATTCACTGATAATCAATGGGGTTATAAATATGATAGCTTTTCCTTACCCAAATTTAACCTGGTTCAGTGTTACATACAAAATAAAAGGTAAAAATTTTCCTCATATCGCAACCGCAAACATTTGTGAGCGCGTTGGTCAACAAACATTCGGTTCAGATCCGTTTACGCGACTTATCTCCCCTTCTCGTGTTCAACACACTCATAAATCTATAATATTAACCCTAGACAAAGATCGAAAACGAATATGAACAATGTTTCTTTCAATAATTGAACGGTGCGCTACGAACGCCTGCTACGGCGTAGCCACTACAGTGCTACGATAATTATGCGGTCGTGCTACGAAAATTGTAGACTACGAACTGAATAGAGAATTAATGTGTACATAATTACTTGCCGAGTTGTGTGTTTTCATTTACCAAAATCAATAGCTGATCAGTTATTTAGTTAAGGCTCTATTGTAAGTCTGGCCAGGAGGTAATTGAAGCCCGAAACGTATTTGGGTTGAATATTTTATTCATTATTTGGACAGCTGGCTGATATTTATCTGTGTGTTTGGTTTATATTTTAATCTCAAACTGGTTTGGTTTTCACTTATTTGACTTCTATTGATCTTTTTACACTTTTCACATTTAAAGAGTTTTTTTACTTCAGAACCAAGCTTAATACCAAGACAGATGAAGTATTTTCGAACCAATTTGATGGAAAGCCGGTAATTTACGAGAGAACAAGAAAAATTGAAAGACAAACGCGCAATACAAAAGTAGTTTGTTACTGCCACTGTCTCCGGACCCGTTATCAATCAGCAACGCGTAGAAAATGACGGGAAATCGACGCGTGATATCAATTTGTTCCGTTTTTTTGTGTTGAACAAAAAAATGAATTTATCTTTTCGTGAAACTGAAGAACTATAGACATAATCAGTCTTACCACAAAGAGATCAGACAGTTCTATACTGGAAACCAATTCTCGTGCATTCGTACTTTTTCTGCACGGTTATAGCATTTAACGATTTTCTTTTGTATTATGGCCACTCTATATAATGTTCTAATTAGCAATATTAATAGTTATAGTCCTCCAGGTTGATTTCGACCACGGCGGCCAATCTCAACAGAGATCAGCCAACTACGCAGGTGATATTATAGTTATAGTGCACAAGTGTGAGCGCAATACACAGGTGCACGCACTGTTCCATCACTCTCAAAGTTCGGTGAGACGGCAATCCGACATGTCCGGAGAGACATCAGGAGCAGGACCAAGGACTTAACGTGCTTACCGAGGTAAGGGGGTGTAAAACCGCCAACTTCCCGACTCCGAGCTGTTTTTAATAAATTCATGACAGCAAATCTCAGAAACAGTTGTGGCTCGACCTGAGATTCGAATCCTTCCTGGGTTGGAATCCCAGGTTCAGCTCTCTCGGATGTAAGGCAGAAACTTTTCCACTACACCAACGAGGCAGGATGTTCTTATTAATGTAATTTGGTTTGCATTTGTTTTCTTTGTCTGTATTTTTACACTCTGCATTGAACACATTGCAATACCTCACTCATAGATTTCATAAATGACGTTTAATTCGCTAATTTAAACTTAATGGTTGTTCTCATTCAACATTAATTTCCCCATAAAACGCCTGCAAAAACCACAATACCCGTAAAACGAGTTCCTTCTGTCCGAGTGACGTCATAAACCGACAATAGAGGGCGCATCTCATACAATATTAACGTTTCTCTCCCACCGTGCCAGTTAATATTTTATCTCTAGAATACCATGTCTGTAGGTATTGCTTTAGAAAATGAGACTGTGAATGTGAATTTTACGCCTGATACTGGCTTGGTTTTTAATTTATTTATAAGCTACAACTTCAGACCCTTGATTTTTATTTTTTATTTTGTAATTTATTTACTAGTTTATCACAACTTTTAACACATTGAACATACTCCGCTAAAATTGTCATATAATTTATGATTTAAGTTATATAAAGTATAATAATCTCTTCATATATATACCTATTTTTTATAATATTTTGACTTATATACTATGATTAAGTAAGCTTTGTGATTACAATTTGTCCTTATGCTAGTAACATTTTTATGGGGCCACCATAAACTGGGGATACCAATACCTTTGTCTGCCTTTTAGTGTAGGCGGCGTGAGATCCCACCCGCAGCGCTGATAAGTTTAATACCGGCTTGGATTAAAATATGTATGTAATTACGTAATTATAGTACCTAGCGGCCTCCGATTTTGGAATAATATTTTGAAAACTAATTTTTTGCAAAAAAAACTGCTTTGCTGCCAAAATTTTGTAATTTGCCTCTTAATGGGCATCATAAATTCGATTCCATTTAACTAAAATAAAATAGATCATATTCAGGATTACACTTGATAGGGATTTTAGATCAATTATTTCGTACTTATCGACTAACATACATGCATTTCAACGGGTGAAGTGTTTGTACCACTCAACACACGTTATATCATAATAGGGAGTCAAATGACTGACTCGTTGGTGTATTGGCAAAGTTTCTGCCTTACATCCGAAAGGTCCTGGGTTCGAATCCCAGGTCGAGCCAAAATTGTTTCTGAGATTTTCTGTCATGAATTTCTCAAAAAACAGCTCAGAGTCAGGATGTTGGCGGTGTTACATCCCCGTGCCTCGGAAAGCACGTTAAGCCGTTGATCCTGCGCCTGATCTCTCTCCGGTCATGTCGGATTGCCATCTCACCGAACTTGGAGAGTGATGAAACAGTGAGTGCACCTGTGTATTGCGCTCACACTTGTGCACTATAATATCTCCTGCGTAGTTGGCTGATCTCTGTTGAGATTGGCCGCCGTGGTCGAAATCGGCCAGGTTGACTATTATTATTATTATTATATTATAATACCAAGTATAAAACACACATCGCGAAACGAGTTATTGTTTTGACTTTTTATTAGAAAAAAAAAGACAAGCATTTTATTCTCGGTTGTTTTCTCATAAATCTGTTTTCCGAGGAAGTTTGTTCTAAAGGATATAAGAATATTTCTCTTTTCCGCGTTTAGTCACGCATTGAATATGAATGTGGTTAAGGAATTTTATTTTAAGAATGTTATTTTTAAAACGAACCATTTAAAACTTCATCATCCTTTTAACAGTTGGCTACCCTGATTCGTTTTTTTTTAAATATAATAAATGAAAAAAAAAGATCTTTCACGTAAGAATAAATTGCAGACAATCTAATATACAATTAACAATTGATACGATAAGTATGCTTCTAATCAAAGCTTATAGTATATCATATTCTCATTTCATCAGCCTATATACGTCCCACTTCTGGGCAAAGGCCTCACCTCAACTATGAGGTAGTATGAGTCATGCTCTACCACGCGGGCTCAGTGCGGATTATTGTTGGTACGGTAAATGGCCAACCTTACTGTCAGATGTTACTGAGACCCTAACTAGGCTTAACGACTTATATCTATCGATATTAACCGGGACCAGCAGCTTAACGTGTTTTCCGAATCATGGAGATGCTAGTAAACACACGTCACTTATATGGTCATAATGGTCACCCATCCCAAACATTCGTAAAAAATAAAGAACCTTAATATAGTAATTGCAAAATCTAATTTAATCAAATCTTATTGGATAATAATTTTGCGAAAAAACTGATGTACAAATATAATTTCTACTACGACATTTAATTAAAATCAATTCTTAGATAATTTTACCATAAATGTATTATTTAAATTATTAATATGGCTAAATAGGTCAAATAAAGCAAAAAAAGATCTATTTTATGTATTTACGACCACATTTTTATGTAATCTACCCTATTTATAAGCGAATAAAGAAATTTGAATTTGAATTTGACCGCGCCATAGGTTGCTTAAAAAACTTTTGGTATCACTAACAAAGCGCTCGACCACCGCTCCACATGCACCTATCATATTAAATATATTGTCACACTCTCCGTAGGGGAGGGGATCAAAATAAAAAGAAAAGATTAACAATAGATAAGAATTTATTAGGTGGGTTCCGAGTTTGACCGAATTGATGTAGTTAAGTCCCTCTCACTATCACTGTCCTGGTAGTATCTCTCCGCAGGCTGCTTCCGGCTTGCTAGGTTGAGTAGTGGCTGTAGATCAGCAGTGGGGCAGAGCAGTACGCCAGTGCGCACAGTAGGAAGAGTAGTATGCGGTGACGTCCGGTACCGGGTAGGGGGGCCCCGTTCAATTGGGGAATTCACACAAGAGTTTTTATTAATTTTTACACAAAACTGAGTAAGCACAGTAGTAGGAAATATAGGTAATTGTAAACAAGAATTATAGGGACTGGTACGCGTCTTCCTCAGAGCGTGTCCGGTCGTCTAGTGTCACAGGGACGAGGAGCCGTGACCTTCAGAATCGCTTTCACAAACCGGCAGCGCAAGAGCGTATGTCGCAGACTGTAACGTGCGTTAGGGAGTTACTTGATTCAAATAACATACTTCTCAGTCAACAGTGATAATTACTAGTTTTGTCGAGATTATTTATAAATTAAAGTTAAGTTCATATAAGTTAGTTAGTAAGTTTGTTTTTATTTTATTAGTGTCAATTAGATATAAGTATTTTTACTCTTTAATTTTATGTTTTATTTTTATTTAGTTAAAAATAAATTGTTACAACATGTATATGATTCATCTGCAAATCCGCCCCTCATCTTTAGCAAGTGATCCAGTCTGTAACCGAGTTAAGCGCTCAGCAGCTGCTTCTTAGCTGTATCTCAGGAAGTTGCCATAAAACTTGATAAGGCTTGCTTCGTGTTAAATCTACCGTCCTTTGTGCTTGAGAGGATTTGCGGAGCTCCTTCAGCTTGGAAAGCGGGTGGTAGAATGCATGAGCGATATATCAACTTTGAATTAAAATTATTAATAGCTTGGAGCAATTCAGTGCAAATATAAAAAAAAGCCGAACTTAACTTTGGCCGGATATAACAAGACTGCGATTTTTGCAATAAGAGTTATTGCGAGTTCTGTGACAAAATGACAGTAGAACAATAAAAAATAATCATTAAAAAAACCGGTCAAGTGCGAGTTGGACTCAGGCACCGAGGGTTCCGTACAAACCTGTAGATAAGGAGTAGTAACTTTGAAATTTTCAAAATTGTCAAAAATATTTTAAATACTTAAAATGCGACAACTTTTAGCAGAAATGTTTAGAGAAAAAGAAGATTTTTTTTCGAGGATTACATTTTAACAAAAAAAAATCTTATAATTTAGTTTTACTTTCACCGAGTTAATTACATTAGTATTATAAAATAATGTATTATTATATAAGTATTATTAATTATTATATTAGTAAAGAAACAGTAAGTGATATTTTTTATCAAAGACTTAAACACTGTACCACATTGACTGATAAGTCTTATATATAAAAAATTGGTTGCCTGTAAAGTCGGTATACGCGCGAAAGTTTTACGTGACAACGACTCTGATTGGTAAAATTATTTTAATGTGAATATTCATTCGTATAACATGAACCGGTGTGTATGCCTATCTCTCTCTCTCTCTCTCGCTCTGTCTCTCTCGCGCGAAACGTGAGCGGAGCAGCGTAACGCAGTTTCTTGAGGTGTCACCCGGCAAACCAATTTATAAGACGTTGTCACGTCAATAGTAAACGATTTTTCTAAAATCGCTTCAGCTCATGACTTATCTGGCAGTGATCTGTTTGCGGCTACAAGTCAAGACGCGTGTTGCGAGTGGCTCGCCCGGGACTCGAACGCTGGGCTTTGCGTCTCGGAATTTTAATATGCCTTCATAAGAATTTTGTTCGTGTAACCATTTATTAACTGTTTGTAAAGCCGATACTGTGGCTTGAGGAAAATTGTTAGTGAAAAGTCAATGTAGGAATAAGACAAGTTTTATTTGAAAATATAGCGTAATGCTATATTTATTTTAAATAATAAAAATGAGAACAATGTTTCCCGGTATCAATGGTAGCTCAAAAAGAAGAAGTTGCCATCAGTAAAAATACAAAAAAAAATGTTTTTTTGTTTGTAAAGTAGGTTTACGATCGAGATGTTTACGTGATAACGTCTTACGGCTATTTTATTCACCTTTTTTTGTTGCAATTGTTGTAACCGCCTCCGTCCGCTCCGATGACTGGCAGCGCTCGAGATGAGACGGGAGATCGGTCCGTCTCTCTCTCGTTATACCTGCGATCGCGCTCGTGAGGTTTTGGTGTGACACAAGTTTCTGAACATGTCACCTGACTAAAACGATTTTAAAGACGTTATCACGTCAAAAACTGATGCCAGCTAAAAAAGAAGAAGAAAAAATTATAAAAACTTCTAATTTATAAACTAAAAATAGTTAAATTAATAAATATATGTTCATGTATTAAACAGTCACCGTTAGAGATGTTTAATTTTGATAGGTACCTAGAAGGCACGGATTCAAATGTTAAGTAAGTGGAATTTTATGAACGCTATGCAGTAAGTTAACTTTAAAGAGTGTACTTATATGAAAGATGAGTGTATATCTAAAAAAGGGTTCATGTAAAAATGTGTTTTTTTTAGTTTCGACATATTCACAATTTAAGAAAATTTAAACACGTCCCTAAAACGACATAGGAATCTGCAGTGTGCCTTATATTCTATTGTTTGTACATAAGTCTTCACAGCAGACGCTGCGAGTCACGATCTGTCTAGATTTAGTTCTTGGCAGCAAGTTAGTAAACAGAATATTTTCAAGGGTATTAACACTATTGTTTATTGTGTGGGAAGCTTTACTTACTTTGAAATAGAATAACTGTTTTTATCAGCATACGTATTCAAGTAACAATCAAAATGATTGGTCTTTGCCTCACTACTAGCCTTGTTGCTTGCTTGTTTAAGAAGATCCAACTAACTTAAAACAATTAAAAAGAGTCATTAGTTCGGGGCATATTATTATCACATTAGGTCATAGATCAATTTCAGCACTGTACGGCACAAAACATTTGTGTGCATGAACATAACTGTTTGTACTGGTCTGGGTGTTATTTGTATTTATTTAAATTTATTTGTAATACTACTGTTAATTCTGATATCTGAAACGCAAGTGCTTAAGCTACTTACCATGGAGTCAGTTCAATGTATATTGATATTTTTGTATATTAAAAAATTATTAAATTACAACTTCATTTGATGTATGACTCGTGGTCCCACCGGCTTCCACCCACCATTACTCGTTATCCAACTGCTTAGTAAGTCCACGTGTCATACTTCTTGATTTAATTTCATTACCATAAACTAAAGAGTCAAAATTTCTTATGTGATGCATACTCGTAAGTACAACCTACTTTTAAATAAAATTGCTGTTTGATTTCACACCAAACTCTACCACCCTATTTTCAACTCTAGCGTGAACCAAGCTAAGATCGCGTGGAAAGAAAAAATGGATTCGGTAAATTGGGTCCCTATAAGTCGGTCCCGCGCCGCCGGGAATTATCTCCCAATTCTTTGTCTTCCAATTTGGACGGTCTATTTTAGGACGGTATGACTTGGGTTTATAATATGCAGATTTATGTAAGATTTTTGTGATTTACATTTTTAACCGACGCCTATGCCCGTGTTGATAAAAAATCTAAAAAATATAAGTAGTTTTCTTCTATGCTTAGCATGCTATGAATAACTTAATCTATTTAAAAATAAATATCCAAATCCGTTGAGTTGTTTTAAAGATCTAAGGATACTCATAAGGACATAGGGATAGACGCGGGAAGCGGCTTTGCTTTACTACTCGTATATGGTGCTTTATATATTTTTGTGATTAATATTTATATTTTATGGTATTTTGCAATACTTTCGAAGTCGTCATCGCGTTGTTTGTACTTTGAAACCCATGGTGCACGTTCATCTGAGTTTTAAATGTTTGCGTTACTTTGACGAATAAACCGTGAAGTTGCTTCTCCCACCCAATAAAGGTACCTAAGTCTTGTAAGCTACCTACCAGTATCCATCACCTGTAGCCTATCTACCTATTATACATATTTATATTTTGCAACATTTACACCTGATAATAAACCCTATCACCACCGCACTGCATTTACAAACTATCGCTATTAAGATTTGAATATATTAAAAAAACTACCCTACAGCTATAAATAATTAGAAAACGGCGTTGGCAGTTTCTTCATATATTTCACCCATCCAGCGGTGGAACGAACTATCTGTACAGCCCCAAGTTAAGTTTATGCAAATTTAAACGCCTGCGTTTTATAGCTACCAATTTTTAGCGGCGAATTTAGTTATGGCACTATTATCTCAGTTTTTAGAATGGAGAAATAATTTCTGCATTTAATTAGTGGTGGGCGAGGAAAAATGATCAAGGGAAATTCTGAATTAAATAACGGTAGAAGAAACTAAACATCACGAAATATAATCTAAAAAAACGTTATATTTATGCTCAGCTGTTTAAGTAGCCAGATGTCTAATGAAGCAATGAAAAGGCCGTTAAAATAAAGCCCGTAGTTTCGAAAACGATAAAAAATATTTTGGATAAATAATTTACCCTTTAAATGAGACCAAGCCTTTGAAGTATTAAAATCTCAATTCAAAGGAAAAAAATACAAACCTTTTAATGAGATATTCTGAATAAGGCGAGTGATTTCAGTTTCCGATCTTGAATCTCTGAAAAAACAAACTTCTTTTTGGAATCTTTCATCTTACGAAAAACACCAGTTTTTCATCGTTTCTGTTTTGAAAATGCCTTACTTTAGCCCCGACGAAAAAAAATGGAGTGTTATAAATTTTATACATAAGTCTGTTTTTATGTGTATGTGCGTTTCTGTGTTTATTTGTGTGTCTGACTGTGGCGTCGTAGCTCGCTAACGGTTTAACCGATTTCAAACCTTTTTTTGTTCGAAAGATATACAATTAAATCACGATTGTTATAAGCTATACTTACTTACTCATTTGCCGCAGCGACCCAAAGTGTGTCTTGGCCTCCGACACAAAATAACGCCATCTGATCCGGTCTTGCGCCACCTCTTGCCAGTCCGCAACTATAGCTCATGCAGATCTGACATGACGGCGTCCTTCCAGCGGTATCTGGGCCTCGAGGTATTCCAAGATACGCTGCTTTGGCGCTACGATCCTCCCCCATTCTTACGAGATGTCCCAATCAACGGAGTCTCTGGGCTTTGGCTTCTCCCAGGATGTTGGGTTCAGCGACCAGCTCCTCGATCTCTTGGTTTTTCTTGGAACCTTCAGCTGCCATCTTCTCTCTGAGTTGGACCCAGAATCTTCCTCATGATCTTCCTCTCGGCCACCAAAAGATTTTCTTCTTCTTTGAGGGTTAGTGTCTAAACCTCACGTTGATTAAAGCTATAGCTGGTCATCATAATTCGTCCAGCCGTTGCAGCTCACCAGCTCATTTTATGGCTCATTCTGCGGTTTTTAACTGGAAAGTTGGTTTTGTGATTTTAAATATCTCGCTAAGGCCGTACCCACAATATCTCATATTTATTTCGTGCAATAGGGAATATGCATAAAATTTTAAATGGCCTAAAATATTTTTTTCTCGAATACTTATTATCGTAATATTATAATGAAAAGATTTTTTTTTATTTACTTATTATTTAAACCCCTAAAATAATATTCAAAAAGTGCAAAATAAGGGAGCTAAATTCAAACTTCCAAAACGCGCCACCATAGGTCGAACGAAATGTGACGTCATCTGACACGACATTGTATTGTAAAAATTACGAAGTAACTGAAAAGTCCATAGTAAATACGAAGGTAAACACCCACTGGACGTGTCATGTGACGTCACGCAAAGCGCGCGCATAATGGCAGCGTTTGAACTGCTTAAATTTTTAAAAAGTTTTTATTTTCATTTTTAAAAATATCTAGAGTATTTTGAAGCCCATTCATATTTTTTTCTATGTTATAAAATAGTAAACTATTAATTTAAGACAAAAAAGAAAAACATGAATATTCCCTATTATATCCTCCGCTTAGAATATTATTCTCTCCGGGATAGAGTCGTTGCAGCGAGGCTGCAGACGACAAATCTGTAAATTTAATTAGTATGCCAATGCCACAGAGTGGAAACACCAGTTTCTGCAATATTTTACACTATTAAAGAAAAATCAAAAGTAAATAAATTAAATAAATAAATTAATATACAACAACATCACATCACTGATCTGACTCCGTGGCAAGTAGCTAAATCACTGTTGTTGCAGATATCAAAACCAACAGTGGTATTCCAAATAAACTTTACTAAATACATATAACACACAGACCAGTACAAACACACATGTTCATGCACACACATGTTTGTACAGTGCCGGGATCGAACCCGCGACCTCTTGGTTAATAGTCAACTTCTTGACCATTACACCAAAGTGGTCGTAAATGTGTTCGTACATGCCTGAGACCACCATTTCTTATCTCCCTAAATACCAAATATAGTCCTATTATATCATGAAACAGATTCAATTAATAAGTTATGACTACAATAGATGCATAGTGTACGTACAAAAGTTCACAAAACTCTTTATGTTAAAAACAAAAACATATATTATATACATATCTCAAAGCCCGAGTTAACTATTTTAAAGGGTTCCGTGCAAAGGGTGTAAAACGGTATTTTTTTCCTACTGTGACATCCGTATCCGTTTGCATGTTTGTTTATTTTTATTTATCAAAACTTTAACGCCATTAGACATTCTCCAGTAAACCACGTGGAAATGGATTTTTTTTTACATTCTCATACAAGTTAGTAATTCTTCGTATTCACGTACTGTTTAATCCCGTTTCAAAACAACACTTTTATACCCTACACTACGCCACCGGGGGTTATAGTTTCACAGTACGCTTTGGTTAAATTTTTAATTAGGCGCCTCCTGGGGAGCCTTTTGCCGACATTTTAAATGGAACAAATGCAACGAAAATTATTGCAGCCAGCTACTTACCTCGGTCTAATCTCCGGAGGTCTGCGGATCCGTTACTACGTGTGTTTGTACTGTGACACGTTGGAGTTTAACATACTAATGAGGCGGTAAGCACTTTAAAAAGAGACATTTAAGGGTGGACCATTAGCATAAGTTAGAGGACGTTTTAAGCCTCGTGCCGGCCGGTGGCGGCTGACATTTTTAGCTGCTGTTGAAACGGTTAAGATACGTTTTTGTTTTAGCTTAAACTTTAACAGATTGTAGCATTAAGTAGTTATTTCCAGTTGTTGAAAGACGAACAGCCGATTTCTACTTGAGATTATATGGAGTAATGGAGTAATAGAACAATGACTAAACGAATGCTTAGATGTGATTATTTATGAAATTCATTACTACATACAGTTACTACATTACATACTACAAGCCTATTGTGAACATGTAGTAATGTAAGCAATGCGGTAAAATCAAACTTAAGGGTAGCTGTCGGGGCCGCGGGGTGGAAAAACGGCGAAATATTAACCAATAGGTCGATTCCTCCCCGATGACCGGAGCCGAAAAGATTTTTTTTAAGTGTTGTCTTTTCGAAATTAACCAATAGGATTGGACAAAATCTCCGCTCGTCTTCAGTGGTCAACCCTATTCGCTATATTTCTCCATTGCTCCGCTCCGTGGCCTCGCTCTGCGTCGTTGGACTGGCACCCTTAGAATTTTACAGCCGCAGTCAGGTTCAATCATAATTTGACTGTCTCGTTGGTGTAGTGGCTAAGTTTCTGCCTTACATCCGAGAGGTCCTGGGTTCGAATCCCAGGTCGAGCCAAAAATTGTTTCGGAGATTTTCTGTCATGAATTTCTCAAAAACATTTCGGAGTCGGGAGGTTGGCGGTGTTACACCCCAGTGCCTCCGAAAGCACGTAAAGCCGTTGATCCTGCGCCTGATCTATCTCCAGTCCCTTCGGATTGCCGTCTCACCGAACTTTGAGAGTGATGGAACAGTGAGTGCACCTGTGTATTGCGCTCACACTCTTGCATCCAGTTCACCTATCTCCTGCGCAGTTGGATGATCTCTGTTGAGCCGTGGTCGAAATCGGCCAGGAAGGCTATTTTTTTTTTCAACCCCAATCAAAAAACACGTTTAATCACTCCTCAAATTGTCTCATTTTTGAATACTTCAACGGAACATCAATCCGTTTCTAGAAAAAAAAAAAACAAAAAACACGTACCTCCCACAAGCAAGTGTCCCCACTTTATAAAGCGCATTGTCCACGTCATCGCGCAAACGAAGCGATACCTCACACGTCCCGGCGCGTGCTTCGAAAGCTTGTACGAACGACAGCACGTCAAACTACCCAATTTGGTTGCGAAATAACCTTTATCACACGTACATAAGATGTTGCAGAGCATACCTTGATATGCTGTCGAGGGTACTACTGACGTTGAGTGATGTGCGACGTTCGGGAGCGATTGTGGCATCGCTGGAGCGCTTTATCAATAAACAGCTGGCATTTACAAGATATTCCGTAGATTTTCTAGAAAATTTTGAGCGCGAGCATTTGTGCCTGAGTCATGGGTGTTTATGGGTAGGTAGGCTAGGTAATTGGTGTATTCGTTGAAACCAATCATTTATTTATTAACATTAACAAAGTTTTGTGGTTTTTTCTTACAATACAACGATCGACTATAGGTAACTTACCTTGTCACGTTTTATCGTGAATTTCATTTATTGATTTATAAACATGGGTAATAAACAAGTTGTTACACACAAGAAATAAATTCCCGATGAGCACTACAAAAGATTGAAACTCACAACATGCGTCAGTGTTTCTCTACAATTACGTCCCAGGAATTTTCAAAGCCAGGAATCTTCTAGGTGAGATCGCTCCATCGTAGACTCAGTCTTTGCCTCGTTGGGCTTAGTCTTGGGTCAAGAGCAAACCTATCCCAAAAAAAAACTAGCTATTTACCAGACATAAACATCGCTTCCATTTACCAAACTTGCTAATAACTATCCCAATACATTATTCCAGCCAAATACAGCAGTTACTTACCCCGCAACTATATTACCGAATATATTGCCAATATCACTCGAACGCGAACTACGGCTGTGTAGCAGCGCCATCAGTATAAACCAACTACATTGATAACTAGCACCGTCAGTTTAGCCAAGTACTAGTACAATTAGGTAATTTGTAACTGCTGAATGGAACGTTTGTGAGTGCTGGGCGAGATCATGGTGAAGGCGGGAGCAGCGAAGAAAGCGTTAACGCTCAAGAGTCACTTATCTTAACTACTTTAGTTATAAAATCTAACACAATTATAAATAAATATTTCACAACAATCACACCAATTCTCTAGTCCCAAATTAAGCTACGAGGCTTGTGTTATGGGTACGAGACAACGGATAAATAGTTTTTTATTATATTATACATAGAAAACACCCAGACCAGTACAAACACACATGTTCATGCACATTTATGCTTGTACTGTGCGGAGATCGAACTTGCGACCCTTGGTATTAGAAGTCCGTCATGTGGACTACTGCACCAAGCGGTCGTATGTCGTCGCTATTATACTTAACGAAACTTTTAAAACCAATATGGCAGTGGAGGATAACCTACCTAACACTATTAATAATTGTATTGTCGCGTTAACAAATCGAAAAGTAATCTTAGTAAATTCTTTTCGGCTCAGGTCATCAGGAAGGATTCGAACCCCCGACCTTCGGAAGTCCGATCCAATGCTCTAACCAACTGACTAACTTGGTGTTATGTTTTTTGAATTAAAAAATAGCGGTGTGAAAGCAAAAAAAAATAATAAATAAGAAATATTGGTTTAATAAAATGACTAACGTTTAGTGACTTTCTTTTAGTTGGATTCTGCCTTAATTTATAAACTTACACATAATATTTAAAACCATATTTATAGCCTTATCCCTTTGTTACAGGATCTCCGCGAGGGCACTAAACCAAATCCAAAGATCTTAGAGACCTCTAAGACCTTCAAGACGATGCATCATTCAAAACTCAAACCGAAAGCGGATGACTGAAGTTAATAGAAAAACGACACCACAATGAACATGAAGCGTATGACGCATACGAAGACAAATAAGCACACATATGCTTAGAAAATAAGAACACGAAAAACAAACGACCACTTTGGTGTAATCGTCAGGAAGTTGACTATTAACCAAGAGGCCGCGGGTTCGATCTCCGCACTGTACAAACATTTTTATGCATGAACATGCCTGTTTGTACTGGTCTGGGTGATTTATTTAAGTTTATTTGTAATACCACTGTTGATTCTAATTTCTGTAACACGAGTGCTTAAGCTACTTACCACGGAGTCAGATCAATGTATGGGATGTTGTTGTATATTTATTTTAAAAAAATCGCTCCCGCTACCGCCTGTAACCATAATCCTTCTTCCAATTGCGCCATCGACGGGAATCGGCTTTAATTTGGCTCATTCTGATCGTGATTGGCTATTGAGTCTGTAAAGTGGTGGGGAACGGTAAACATTGCTAATCTTCCGCCGTTAGCGAGCGAACGAACCAGCTTACTGCTCTATGTGCGTAATTAACACCCTTTGTAAATTAACGATTGGTACAATACAATAGACACTCAGTACATGTGTCTTAAGTGTAGCCTTAAGTGTCGTTCCAGGGTTGGACTTTTTAGTCACGAGCAGCAGTACTCTTGTTAAAAGTTACTTTTATAATCTGATGTGAATTTGAATTGAAGGGTAATTGTTAAATGTAATTTAATGACAGGATCCGAAGCACTATTATTCGATCTATGACCACCATATTATTGATGTGGGTCAAAAGGCTGGCACACTCAAGTGGGAATTGGCGGGCCATGTGACAAGAATGAAAGAAGAATTTCAAGAAAACAGTGAATAGGTATGAGGATAGAGCTACTAGACAGACATGATCCATTATAGGCCACATCGACATGGCGCAGATGAAATATCTGGGCCTTACACTAGACGGCCGTTGGTATGGGTTGGTATGACTGGCTATGGCCCTCGTTTTAGGCGCTCTCTGAGCGCCTTGTGAGGGCAGCCCACAACTTCAGTCGGCTCCTCCCAAATCTTGGCACCACGCACAAGATGCGGGTGACTTTACGCCGGCGACTTAAAAAGCATGGCGCTCTACGGCGCTCCCTTGTGGGTGAGCTCTCTCAACAAGAGAGAGAAAGCTGCCCTCCTCCGCAGGCCCCAACGGGCCATTGCACTGCTGGTAGCGAGGGCGTACCGCACAGTTTGGGGCGACGCGGGCACGCCACCGTGGTACCTGGAAGCTCGGGTCCTCTTCTCTGTCTACCAGTGGACGGCGGAACAGAGGTCCCGAGATGAGCCACAGGCTCCCGAGGAGCGTAGAGCGGTGCGGCGCGAGGCACACGAAGCCCTGGTAGAGGACCTGGCGAGTGCACAGTTCGGGCGCCGTACCCTTGATACCATCGGTCCGAATCTAGACCAGTGGCTGGAGAGGCTCCACGGGTTCCTTACTTACCATCTGATGCAGATGCTGACCGAGCATGGCTGCTTTAGTAAGTACTTGGGTCGGTTCGGGAGGGAGGAATCCCCGTTGTGCCACGAGTGTGGCGCGGTGGAGGACGCGGCGGAGCGGGAGAGGGAGGACGATTCCTCGGCGCCCCCCTACCGCAGACGGATGAGGGGCAGGACGCCTCACGGTGTCCCTCAAGGTGGCTTGCAGGCTAATGGCACGGGAGTGCCCGGCCTGCATTGCACGCGCCACCGCCGTCAGGTGGGAATATTGCCGTATCCCCGGCTATTGCCCCTGTCCCCCCGCAAGGGGGACGCCCTGGGCCTACCGTGCAGGCGGGTACGCTGTCGAAGGTTGTCATGGACGTAAAGGATTAGCCCGCACCCATATCATCTAGACAGGGAAGGAATACCGCAGGTTTTTGGTGGGTAGTCCCCTCTCCGGAATTTCCCTGGAGCGGAGCCGCGTCCTTTTTAGGACGCTGGGAGTCCCACACATGGCTGAGGCCTACCGGCTACGATTGAGGCTTTTAAAAGGGTTTTCCTGCGATTAAAAAAGGCTACGTCGACACTTTTCATCAGGTGAGATAGTGGCTAAACACTAATAAAAAGTGTTCTAAAAGTGGTCGAAGATCGTCACCCACTGGCTGCCTATCGATGGATTTTATCCGAAAGGTAGACCTCGAAAGCGATGGCGAGACGATCTCGACAACTTCAACAAGAAGTGGCAAGCACTGACCGCCGAAGAGAAGAATTTTAAAATTTGCTAGAGGCCATTGACAGCTGTGAGACAGTACAGGCTAGATAAAATAAATTGCAGGTACTTATTAATCGATCAATTAATTGACTTGAAAATGATTGTCAATCATGATGGGCGGATTTTTTCTGTATCAAAATGTTTTTTGAAGGCCAGCTTTTCGATATTTTATTGGGTCATTAGCACATTTGGACTAAAAAATATAACAACCCAAGCAAAGGAAATAGGAAAAAAAGCGAAAGAAGTACAATAGGTACAAACCTCGGGCATAAATATTTTAAGACCACCTTATACGTATTATTACCATCAGAATAATCTAGCTCCGCCATCACTTATACTAAACTTTCCACAATCGTAAAAAAGCACGGTAACATAAATACTCTCTGATCTCGCTCTATCCCCAGCTACAGAAAGAGATAGCACCGACTCATTTTCCGGACAATAACTCACAAGTACACCGGGAAACTCTGCGAAAATGCATTTCTCCCATTAAAAGTAGCATGAGAGCTGTAGTGGCAACACTAAGCCTAATTTGCGAATGGAAACATTTGCGTGAAACTTTTTTTTTTTTTGCTGCTGGCTGGAGAGGGTATAGAATGAACGGGTTTGTTGTTCTCATGATGAAAACAAATTACCTAGTAAAATGAAATCATATTATGATGTGATTTTTATGAATTGTGGATAGAAAACAGTTGAGGATAAGAGCGAAGAACAATTACACATGCTTTCAAATATGATAATAATATAATTAAAGGTGAATGTAAGAACACCACTTACTTGTAAAAAAAAACACGGGTTGCACTCCGGGAGTGCCGGCAGAAGTGAAAACTTGATTATTAACGTTGTGCATTTTTGATTTATTTGAACCGTCTTACGGTTTTTCGATCAGCATCACGTGACCTGACGCGAGTTTCACAGTTTGTACCCATGCCACAAAAGTGCTCAACGCCGCTAAAGAAGTTTTCACTTCAACAAGACGACCACTGTGGTGTAATCGTCAAGAAGTTGACTATTAACCGAGAGGTCGCGGGTTCAATCCTCGCACTGTAAAAACATTTGTGTGCATGAACATGTCTGTTTGTACTGGTCTGGGTGTTATATGTATTTATTTTAAGTTAATTTGTAATACCACTGTTGAGTCTGATATCTGTAACACAAGTGCTTTAGCTACTTACCATGGAGTTAGATTAATGTATGTGATGTTGTTGTATATTAATTTAAAAAAAAATACATATTACTCCTAGAAAAAAAAATGCAAAGTTTCAATATTTCTTTAAACAAAAATATTCTTCCGAATAACCTTATTACAAAATAGCAATCTAAGGGCAGCAAACCCATTGAAATTCCCATGCTATTTCCAATACCTACCAATGCAATACTTTAGTTTAAATTTGATATATATTCAAGGATAAAAGTACCTATTGCGCTGAGGAAAATCAATTTATAAATAATAATAATAACAATAATTCTTTTTCCGCATAATAACTATTATTGTTAAATTAAAGATGCTCTACAAACTTAAACTATGCACCGAACAACGTTTGCGCGATGTCAAAGTTCCCCTTGTCAACAAACAGATTTCGCTCTCATAAAATCTGTAATTTGAATTCCATAAGACCTCCCCACTTCTATTACTCTAAGCTATTGTTCGTAGTTTCCGATGTAGCCGTTCCTGTCACACCTAAGAGTTTGACAGTGCGAGAGAACAGGCTGGCTAGACCCGACGACATGAAAGAAAAGGGAGTTCGGCTTTAGACCTGGGCAGCACAGGGGCCTTTATTTATGACGTCATCAAATGTGGAGGAAGGAATAGTTTTATAAAATCTATTTTATGGCCGTATTAAGTATAAAGGTAATGCGCGGGATTCTTTGAACGAACGCTCTAAAAGTCAATAAGTTCGTTTTTAAGCATTATAACTACCATCCATATAATGTAACACACCTAGTATGCAAATAAATAAATGAAATGAAATGAAAAGGCTTGCTGTGCTATCAAAATGGTTTATGAGTGACTTGGTATCTTTAGTGCAATTATGTTCTTTTTATGTTGTATTGTTTAATTATTCATGTTTAAAAATGAATATGGCAATAATAATATAAAAACATGAAATAAACTATTTTTAAAGATACTAAATAGGTTAGGTAAGTTACTAATTACACTCAGTAATTAATATATTATAGTACTTATTTATCACTCTTAAGCATTACTAAATCACACTGATCTTCCAGAAAAAAATATTTAAAAAATTTTTTTACATAAGTAAAAGGTACCTACATAATATAATTCTTTTTTACATAACCAATCTGAGTGTCTCACCCAAATCGACGTACATTTGCTACAAAGGGAAGCACACTATAAAATACAGTTGTGCATATGCAAAAATGCATTTTTATCCTTCTAAGCTTTTTTTATTCACCCTGGGATGTTCGAAATTGTATAAAATATTGTTCGATCTAATCCGCCGTCTCAAACACTTTGTGTTAGAATTTGCATACAAACTGAGGATCAACCCCGCCTCACGCCGCTGCATTCCTTAACTGCATGTTGCACTAGGGCTGGCAACTTAAAGTTGATGTTGCCCGATTAATGCCCGAGAATTTAACACGTAATCTACGGAATCGATTTAATGCATGGTGTCTTTAACACCTAACACCATACATGTAGGTACCTATCATATATATTTTTTATTGTAAGAAATATACCCAAGGGTAAGATACGTGACGGGTAGATTACGTGAATCTATGGAATCGAGTTAATGCCTGATGTCTTTAACATCTAACACCTTACATATAATCCTTATCCAAATAAACCCGTTAAACTACATAATGGTGCTTTAATGACATTTTACACTATCTGCGTTCGGTTCAGTCACTTATTTTATTTAATAAGGACAACCAACAAAGTACCCACCACACATTAATATACACTGATCATTAGGGATAATTTTAGAGTGTTGTCTTAATTACAGGCTGCGACGGCATGCACACACATAACGTTGTTGAAAACAGACTATGGGCTGATTTTTCAATAGACAGATAAATAGTTATAGGACACTTCTTAAGACCAAACCGTTAACACTTCTATTAAAATACAATCGCCACTGACGTGGTCCTGCATAAATTGAGATCCGACTGAGGAAAATACCAACGACTCCGTTTAAGTGAGGCATACGATTGAGTACCAGTTTTGCATTTTCGCGTATGCTGAGAAGTATTTTACAAAATTGCTCCATGACTTCTTCGTTACAAATAAATAAATAAATATTTCACAACAATCACACCAATTCTCTAGTCCCAAATTAAGCTACGAGGCTTGTGTTATGGGTACTAGACAACGGATAAACATACTTAAATACTTTTTTTTTGTAAACAAATACATATTATACATAGAAAACACCCAAACCAGTATAAACACACATGTTCATGCACACTTATGCTTGTACTGTGCGGGGATCGAACCCACGACCCTTGGTTTTAGAAGTCCGACCTGTGGACCACTGCACCAAGCGGTCGTCGTCAAGTTACAAGAAATCTGACAACCCTAGTGTCACCCCATGCAGCGTGCAATATCACCCGGTCGGACTTTTTAATTTGTTCCCGTTATTTATTGCCGATGCGCCGCGAGACGGAGTCGGTGCCGTTGGCGGTGCTCGCCGGATCGAGCCGGGAGGGCTATTCCTAAACACCTCTATTTAATAATAGTCCTCCTGGCTGATTTCGACCACGGCGGCCAATCTCAACAGAGATCAGCCAACTACGCAGGAGATATTATAGTGCACAAGTGTGAGCGCAAAACACAGGTGTACTCACTGTTCCATCACTATCAAAGTTCGGTGAGACGGCAATCCGTTATTACCGGAGAGAGATCAGGCGCAAGACCAACGGTTTAACGTGCTTTCCGAGTCACGGGGTTTTAACACCGCCAACTTCCCGACTCCGAGCTGTTTTTGAGAAATTCATGACAGAAAATCTCAGAAACAAATTTGGCTTGACCTGCGGGTCTAAAAAGGCCGCTTCATGCAACATTGCTAAAATGAATTCATTTCCTGAATTCCTTGTAGATCCTAAGCAATTCCTCTAAAATTTGTAAAATGGTTGCAGATTTTAGCAGAATCGTGGCAATTCAATTCATCTGCTGATTCATATTTGATATCTTGGTTGCCACATGTAAATAATGAATATCTGTTTTTATACCGGTCATCATTTCTATGTAAAAGTAATAGTTTAAGAAGGAAATATGAAATAAAATACATTGTTATTTATCTCAAATTTATGTAAGTAACTCAAAATCAATTAAATTTCAAAATTAATAGGTGAAATGTGTAAGTTGAAAATAGAACCACAAATAGTATACACGAATGGCAACAAGTTCAGTGTCGTGTCAACCGAAGAACAAAAGTAGATTAGTAAACATCTTCGCTATAAAACCAGAGTTTATACGCGATTCAATAAATAAATCGTCGTTTTGAGTGCTTAGCTGCATTCCATGTGGTTTTGACATAAAATTGGAAGAACAAATATCGACGTCGCCATACAAATTTGCTTCACGCATCATAAGTCTCTCGATACATTGAGATCACAATAAGGCGGGTTTGTTATGGACTAAGATTTAGATCGAAGATTTGTTTGAAACCCTTGATAAGTCGTTGAAGCTTTTTGGCAGTAGTAGTAACCTAATAAGTGAACAACAAAACTAAGATGATGGCGCGGAATACAAGGAACTACAACAACAAGCCGCATTGAGAACAAATAAACCATTGTTGCTTCGGTGAAGCAAGCATAGAAATACTACTACACAACGAGTACTTCTTGATATGTGATAACTTGTTAATTTGTTTAATAATAAAATTGTTGTGTGATATATAAACGAGTCTTTTTCCCCATTCCTACAAGTTTTGATGAAGTCCAGTGTAATTAAATTAAATGTGTATATTACATACTTTGCTTTGAATAAGGCACCTAGTTCCACTTTTGGTAAAGATGTTGATGTGTAGGTTACTACTACCCCATTTTACCCGTTCGGCCGAATCCGCTGGCGTATCAATGAAACATTGACTGTGTCTGTGATCTTCAAATTTGACCGGTTATAATACTTCATACTGTACCGACGGTATAAAAAAGGGTTTTAAAACCAGAGCATTGAGGAGAAATAAATTATTTAGGCCTAAATTTGCATTGAAAACGTTTTTATTCCGAAATATAAGAAAGCAGAATTGTGAAATGTTGCTCTTGAGTAACTTCTTATGAATCTGCTATTTGACACATTTTTTGTCCCAAGCAATTCCTATTTTGCGGCCTATTTTACGGTTTCTCATACAAAACTGTCAAATGAATTAATTGCTGAATATGAATCATATCTGAATCATATTGTGAATTGCCGAAAAGTGACCATTTTATGATTTGAAATCTGAATCATAATATGAATCCAAGGAGAATTGCACGAAGTGGCCTTTTTAGGTCCCCTGGGGATCGAACCCAGGACCTCTCGGATGTAAGGCAGAAACTTTGCCACTACACCAACGAGGCAGTCTAAACATCTCTAACCAAATGTCTTAAGAACTCTCAGGGAAAATTTATGTTTTTTTTTTAATTTACGTGGTCACTGACATAAGAATAGTTATGATAATATACGGGATTCACGAAGATACAAAGTTTGGTATCTTACATACCTAAATAAATATAAATAAATACCATACAGATAAATTTCGTACATCATACTTATTAAAATTAAAAAGATCCTAGGTAAATCATGTAATTGAAGCGTTTGTTTCTTCAAATGATTTTTCGGACTGTTTTCTGTTAGCTAACTAGAAGAAACCTATTTCCTAGTTTCCATCAATTGTCTGATTTTTCTTCACAAATATGTATTTATATATTGTTTCTTATATTTAACTAATTTATATACTCCTAATGAGTACTGTAAGTTTAATATCTATATACATATAATAAGACTGTAAAAGATCGATTTCTGTACATTGAAGATTTTTATGAAAAATTGTTACAGGGGGTCTTAATTACCGTAATAGAAGCCAAAACAACAATTTTTAAAATTTTTGTCTGTCTGTCTGTCTGTCTGTCTGTCTGTTTGTCCGGGCTAATCTCAGAATCTACTGGACCGATTTTGACGGGACTTTTTTTATTTGACTCAGTATCACCTGGAGAGTAAACTGGGATATAAATAATCACGCCGATGAACTTAGGGGGCAGGCAGGAAATTGAATCTCAGAATCTACTAAACCGATTTTAATGGGACTTTTTTTTTATTTGACTCAACATTACTTGGAAAGTAAAGAAGGATAGAAATAATCACGCCAATAGACTAAGGGGGTAGGCAGAAAATTGAATCTCGGAAACTACTGGGCCGATTTTAATGGGACTTTTTTTATTTGACTCAGCATCACTTGCAATAATCACGCCAATAGACTAAGAGTGTAGGCAGGAAATTGAATATCAGAAACTACAGGACTGAATTTGATGGGTTTTTTTCATTTGATTGAGTTTTACCTAGACAGTGAAATATATAATAACTCACGCCAAGTGACTAAGTGTTAACTGGCCTAAACTTGGGATGAATTAATCACCCTACCTAACTAAGGGAACTCATTGTGTGTACCTGTTATAGAGTCGCAGGTATGCCTGCATTTGGGTCATGTTAAACAGTAGCATAGGCTGGGAGTACCTCCACGCGGTGAAGGCGGTAACAGTTAAAATTCCACGCGGACGAAGTCGCGGGCACAGCTAGTTTAAAAAAAAAATGTTGGGGATTTTGTGAATTCCCCGATCAGGCTTTGGCCATCGGATTGGATCGTTACGTGACTTAATCAAGATTTTAATCCACTACTTCGTTAATTAAAGTAGGGTAATTTAGAAAATGCTAATCACGATGGTAATATTCATAAAGTTTTGCTGGTGATTATTATTGAGTAACGCCGTACTTTATTTACACAATAGGCTAGATGACACCACTAATCGTTGACATACTCTTTATTATCTGTCAAAACGGTCTGCCTCCATTTTTTTTTTTGGAAATACAAGAACGTGACGTCACAGCATGTATTCGGAGTCAATTGACGGAATATTTATTGAGTTTTGTGTGTTTAAAAATTCGATTCTACAGCATTTGGAAATATACTGGTTGTATTAACTTCATAGGGGCTATATTTTTTAAACGCCACGGTCTTGAAAATATTTAAAATAGGTTTCATCATGTCTATTATCTTTTCTAAATGTTTTTCGCTATAATAGATGACGTTCAGCCATCACTTGCTGACGCAATGTGTCAAAAGTCAACTTTATCAACATAATTTAAGCTTTGCCCTATATACTGCTTGGCAATTGGTGCTATTTTACTGAAGTTGTTTTTTAAACTAAATGAGTAAAATATCTCACACCTGTACCTAAAATAATGTTGTACGGTAGACTGCACGTCACGGTAAGCACTGCGGTATCTTAAGTACTTGTGATACATGTGATTTTGCAACCAAAATGGGCAGCCTGATGTGCTAGTCACTGTACTCTTAAAAACTATCATTCTTACGTCATTTCAATTCCTTTGACAATCCTAAATTTCAATCTCTAGTTTTTACCTTATCACGGCGCAGAAATAATATGTTTTGTTATTAATTAAGTACCAGTAATCATGATACTGGCAGTTTAATCAAATAGACGATGTACTTGATAAACTTTATAGCCTTAATCAAACACTCGACGATCAAACAAAATAATCCGCTACTACCGTAGCAGTTAATAGCAACTTAAAACATTGTTCTGTTAATGTTTTACAATGTTTCCTTAAACAGGGGAATATTTCATCGGTACCAGATTTTAACCCTCTTGTGGGTCAACGGATAAGCAAAACTGAGTCATGAGTGAAAGGCGACTTGTAAGACGCTCTACTTTTTAACCAATAACATCATATAAAATAAAATAAATAATAATTTGTCGCAACTGATTTAGAAATAGGAAGCTACAAGGAAGCGCTTCCCACCGACCGGGTGTTATGGTCAGGGACCAAGGTCCGATAGACATCATCTTGATTTGTCTATCTATATTACTCAGAATCTAAATCTTATATGCCGCGGTTTATGTGCCGTACTAGGCTAACAGCGCCATCTAGCCTATAGTATGAGCCGTATCAGCGCTCGCTGTCGTTTTTGCCACCGTTACACATGCGCTTGTGACGGCGAACGATAGAGGTCGCCACAAAAAATATACACAAACATCTCATACATAGATCTGACTCCGTGGTAAGTAGCTTAAGCACTTGTGTTTCAGATATCAGAATCAACAGTGGTATTATTAAACTTAAATAAATATATATATCAACAGTTAATGCAAGCTACATTTGTGGCACAAAATGTAAGTTGCCTTAAGCTTGGAAAAATAAATTGCGCAATCAAACACATTAAAAAAGCAACAAATTATATTTTGATGAAAAACAGCGAGTATTATTAAAAAGTAGCATTATTTCACTTGCGTCTTTGTTCTTTCATTTACGTAATGAATGATTCTCGTACATGAATAGACTAGCATGAACAAACCTTCCTTATAATATCCTAGTTATTATTAGGTGGACTTTTACACGAATCTCTGGCAATAAGTACTAAATGAAATTTGAAAGCCTGCATCGAACACAGTTTTTCTCCTACAACTTACACCATAGAAAATTCCAGCGCCATATTTATCTACCCTCAATCTAGCGAGCGCGGTTCCGTTAATGCGCCACCGTTTTACCGAATTAAACGAAACATTTTTATGAAGGAAAATACACTCATAAATATTTCCTTGGTGTTTAACGATGGAAGTTTCCGAGCGGCAGAGAAATAAAAACTTCTATACGAAAAAGCAAAATAGAGCATTTGGTATGCGGAATATTATTTCTTACAACATTCACTAATTACTAAACTAGAGAGAAACACCAACACGTTTTAAGTTATACGCAAAGTAAAAGTAAAACGATGTCTCCAACTCTATTCCAGATCAGAAATCGTACAAAATCCTACATTTCAAATATCCTTAAGAAAACTATAAAAGCCCAGCGTTGTTTGTGTTTTTCAATAAAATCATACACAAATTAAATCTTATGAAACCGATTAATTTTCACGTCAAATTAAACAAACAATAACCCAATAACGAGTCGTGTCTGACTCCGCAAGAACGGCAATTAAACGCGATAGCATCGGCGAACAATGTCGCAAGTCACCTACCGCGAACAACGGCGTAAGTCGCTAAACAATTACCTCCGCATGCCTTGCCGGCAGTAACACGCTCTTATTGGCTTTGAGTGAATTAATTATGTCCGCTGAATTAATTACTCAGCGATAAATGTTGGATGTTTTAATTTTCTTATGTTGGTAAAATTTACATATTTTTTAACATAAGACAAGCCATTTTTTAATTGCGCCAATGAGATACCAATTACGGTTGCTTAATTTTTTTTTATTAAAAAACATCAATTTTTAAAGTTTGAAAGCAATAATTATTTTATTCAATAAAAATATTTTAGTCGTAAAATTTTTACTTTTTGAATTAGTAAGGTATTTTTCAGATTGAAAATCAAATAGTCTATTTTACTGTTCAGCTATAATCCTTAATACTTACACCAAACACTAGACTGCAATGCAATAATAATATGTAATCAAGAAAAGTTCACATTCGTATTTTCGTTCAATTTGGAATTTGCCCAATCAAGAAGTAAACTTTATAACGTACAGATCTACTTTATTGTTTCGTTAAGATGCACAAAATCTTTCGCTACAATAAGTTAATTAAATGAAAGTGAAAGGAACAATATGTCTTAAGCACTTACCTGCAGCCGGCGAGAGCTTCGTGACGACTCCCCACCGCGATTTCCACTGCAACAAACAAACAACTCGGTGTCTTTTTACTGTCGAACTGTCTCTTTCATTAGCTTTTTTAAAAGAAAACTTGTGTAACTGGTTTGATAATCAAGAATAGATAAAGAAAAATAAAAGAGTGTTAACAAAGTTATAAATTCGAGTTACTTTATCTTAAAGTAGTTTTGAACGGCAATAGTAGGCCTGCATTATTTAATCACGATTTTCTCATCAGGAAACAGTGATAAAATTATAATCATCAGGAAGAGGTGATAAGATTTTATTTTATGATAAATAAATGATTTAAAAAAACATTTATTTCAGATTACGAACCTATAATAGTGGCCATAAAATACGAAATTAATTATATAAACAACAATGAATAATTTTAATAAATACATAAGGAAAACATAAATATGAAAAATTAAATAAAAATTTACTTAAGCATTAAAACATTTACAATTTTAGGTCAAAAATTATTATCTGAAATCATTGCAGGGTATCTGATAACAAGGCTTTCCTTATATTCTGTGATCAATGCTTATGCTAATTATTAAAGTTATAATATGTTTTTTACTTTTAAACATGTGATTATAATAATTATAAAAAATAAATAAAATTAAAATTGTTAATTGCGAGCAACTTGAAGCTCATAGTATGGTTAGTTTATGACAAAAATCTTAAAAGTTAATGCTAGTTCTTATTTATTCAAAATAAGATTAAAAATTTAAATTGAAATCAACATTGAAATTAAAATCTGTCACACAATTTAAAATTAAATCAAAATTCATTAATAATAAAATTATATGAGGTATCAGAACTTAAAGTTAGACATCGTATAATCTCACAGGAAAACTGGTATACATGGAATCAGAAAACAAATCTAAAGGAACTTGACATTTCTTTGACCGTCCAATCTATGAATCCCTCACAGGAAAACTGGTATACTTGGAATCAGAAATAAATCTAAAAGAAACTTAAGATTTGCTTGACCGTCCAGTTTATGACTCGCAAAGCTACCGCATCACCATTCAGGTCATCCCGACAACGTAATACCGAACTCATCCGAAGTTGGCTCACTAGATCAGTGCTTGTGCTTCATTCGGTCCGTGAATACTAACGACGTGCTAAAGTCCCGAGTTTTATTGCCACAAACATCCAGCAGTTACCCTACCATCTAGATTGATGTCTGTAGTATCGAATCTAGCCATCCTTGTTACTCCTGCTAGCTTACACTGTGTGAGGGAACGGGAAAGCTAGACTTCAAAATACGGACTACCTGCTATGGAGTGTCACTTTAGGTTATTCTGCACGCACGGTCGGTAAAGTGTGAGCGATTGTGAGACGGCGTTGATTCAGATGGTGTTGTATTATTTCAAGTAGCAAAAAATTTGACGCTATATGGATCATGTGATATGGATAACTTCTTGATTGGGCAACTACCAAAAATCACTATTAGGATTAAAACAGAAAAAAAACGGTCAAGTGGGAGTTGGACTCGCGCACCGAGGGTTCCGTACAAACCTGTAGATAAGGAGTAGTAACTTTGAAATTATCAAAATTGTCAAAAAAATTTTTTTTTTATATGATGAAACTGAAAATTTAAAGTTTTCGTAATTTTTCCACTATTTGTACTATAAGACGTGACTTCGTACTAAATTTCAAGATTCTAAGTTTACGGGAAGTACCCTGTAGGTTTTGATTCCCGTGCGAGTTTCGAAAATTTGCGGCCTAAATGGCTGTATCTTTTGATTGCGTTGGCTTAGAAGCTTGATTTTTCTACAGCTTCCAGGGACAGTAGACCTAAGTATATATAGAAATTCCAGTTTGATACCTCCACGCGTTCCTGAGAAAAACAGTCTTGAAGGACGGACGGACGGACAACAAAGTGATCTTATAAGGGTTCCGTTTTTTTCTTTTGAGGTACGGAACCCTAAAAAAACAGATAAAAAAACCCACCGAAATAAAAGTGTCTGTTGTTCTATGAATGAAATAAATGTTTTAGTGTAGTGTGTTAGTATATGAATAAATTTAATATTAGGTCCTTACATATGAAATTGGCGTTTTGTCGTACTGGCCACTTTGATCACAAATTTTTCCTATTTGGTTAGGAATTCGAAATTCAAATTTATACAGCTATTTCCACATGTAGTTGTGTTTCGTAAACCGTCATTCATTTGTTTTTTTACTTATCTTTTTCCTGTTTGCATCGCTCAATTTACAAAATGGAAAATTTGAAATATCGCGTTATTTACGAGTACGAGTTCCACCGTGGCACCAGTGCTGCGGAAACGGCTCGAAGGGTTAATGATGTGTATGGCGGTTGTGTCGCAAAAGAAAACACAGTGCGTTTTTGGTTCCAACGTTTTCGTTCTGGAAATTTCGACCTGCAAAACAAGCCCCGTGGACGGCCGGAGACCCAAGTTGATAATGAAGAATTGAAGGCTATTGTGGAAGCGGATCCATCGCAAACCACGTCCGAGTTAGCTGCAGGCTTTGGCGTTAGTGATAAAACTGTTTTAATCCACTTGAAGCAAATTGGGAAGATTAAAAAACTTGAAAGGTGGGTTCCTCACGAATTGAGTGAAGCAAACCGGCAAACGCGCGTCAACTGCTGCGTTACATTACTTGACCGGCACAATAACGAAGGGATTTTAAATCGAATCGTTACCTGTGATGAAAAGTGGATTCTCTACGATAATCGGAAGCGCTCATCGCAATGGCTGGACCCTGGCAAGCCAGCCAAAGCCTGCTCCAAGCGAAAATTGACCAATAAAAAGTTACTTGTAAGCGTTTGTGGACTAGCGCCGGTGTCGTTCATTACAGTTTTCTCAAATCTGGCCAGACGATTACGGCAGATATCTATTGTCAGCAATTGCAAACCATGATGGAAAAGCTAGTTGCTAAACAACCAAGGCTGGTCAATCGCTCTACGCCACTGCTGCTTCACGACAACGCTAGACCACACACTGCACAACAGACGGCTAGCAAATTAGAAGAACTTCAATTGGAATCTCTAAGGCATCCACCGTACTCCCCGGACCTTGCTCCAACAGATTACCATTTTTTTCGAAATTTGGATAACTTCTTGCAAGGGAAAAAGTTCAACTCAGATGGGGCAGTCCAAGTCGCCTTCAAAGATTTTATTGATTCCCGTTCGAATGGTTTTTTTAGTAAAGGGATCAATGAACTACCTATGAGATGGCAAAAGTGCATAGATTACAATGGCTCATACTTTGATTAAATAAATATGCTATATAAAAAAATTTCGACTTTTTGTTCCTCCCATACAAAACGCCAATTTCATAGGTAAGGACCTAATAATTGTTATGTGTTTTAAATTTAATTGTATGTAATAATCTTTCAAATGATGGGTTATTATGACTGACTGACTGAAATAAATGCATTTTATTATTTATTTATTATATATATATACTCGGACAATGTGAGGTAACTATTCAAAATGAGAAATTATATTCGAATGAGTCTCTTGAATGAAGAGGTCGCGGGTTCGATCCCCGCACTGTACAAACATTTGTCTGCATGAACATGTCTGTATGTACTGGTCTGGGTGTCATATGTATTTATTTAAATATTTATTTGTAATACCATTGTTGATTCTGATATCTGTAGCACAAGTGCTTTAGCTACTTACCGCGGAGTCAGATCAATGTATGTGATGTTATTGTATATTTATTTATTTATAGTTACTAAATGACAAGCTCAAGTACCAGACTCGAACCGTACTTGCATCAGACAAATAGCCTTCACCGCTGGCCGGCAATAAACCGCGCAATTTACTGCCCGCGCGCACGCTCGCCGCGCATTCTATCACTTTCTCGCCCTATCTGCCCATCGTAACTTATAACTGCTCCGCTATTCCCTAAGCCATTGTCCTTAGTTTCAGATGTTGCCATCCCTGTCACTCTTACAAGCTTGACAGTGCCAGCAATCGCGATAGCAAGACCCGAAAGTACGAACGTTAGGCCGCGCGCTCGTATTCTGCAACAAGCGTTGCGATGGCGACAGCGTGCAGCGGGGCGGAAGCGACAAGATATTTACTATGGGATCCGATCGGACCGCGAACGAAAACAGCGACGCGGTAGCGGTGGATGAGCGACGGAAAAAAATCTTAAATAGTTAATGGAATGAGGCGTTACTTTGCGGAAATCCATGACTAAAAGTAAATTATTTTGATTTAAATATTCCTAAACGACGCCAGCACAGTAACCCAAATTCATCTAACTATAACCACTTGAAAAAGCTAGTGCTGGAAGTCGCAGGACTTACAATACAGCTCACAACGTGACACAGAAAACGCACCTGGACACACAACACTGATACCAACAAAACACTCGACGCGTTTCGCCACTACACGTGGCATCCTCAGGAGATGTTGTCGGTTTGACAGATTACGAGCAAAAATCTTAACACAAAATTAAAACCTGCACTATTTTAGTTGGTTGCGGAATTAGTTTTCGGAATTCAAATTCAAATTCAAATCATTTATTGCATGTCACATTACATCAAGTTGGTATAAAAGATTTAATGATATTGGTACATGTGACGCCCTGCACAGGGCATAGCAACATTTTGAGGGCTAACTAACTATCACATTATTAATTATATTATAATTATCGTACTTATATATAATACTAATTTTGTTGAAGGTTTGGTACAAATAAAGCCAAATTGTGTAGTTTAGTAAATTTTATAGAGTCAGGGTTATTTTTATTTTATTTTAACTTTTTCTTCGGTACCAAGAGATAGCATTTAAAACCGGATCTGATGTTGACTGAGAAACAACAATAAATGAGGGGTGTAAAAGCAAAAACGCTTCAGTCCAATATTTGATTTTTTTAAAGTAGGCACACCAAATTTAAGTCCTTAAAAGTCGCAATATTTTTATTTGAACATCTTAGTGCAAATTCACCTCAATCCAATACAAAAAGTGCTTTGAAAGTAGCATTCGAGAGCAAAAAAGCTTCGATCCAAAATTTGTTGGGAGCAAAACCGCCTCAGTCACAATTGACCAATCAGAAGCCACTATTTCAAAATTTTCAACATGGCGAATCTGTTACTTTTCATAGTAAGAAACGTATGAACAGTGTTCATTTCTTTGTGTTTTCCTGTTAATATTTGATTGTTATGGAAGAAAATATTTAACCTGCGCGTCCAGGACGTGCCAGAAAACGTGTTACAAATGAAAGTCAGAGGCGGCGTGTACAAGAAAAAGCAAAAAGGTATTTAAAAGTTCACTAGAATTTTGCACGCAAATGGTAGGGTCTGCAGCATTGGTCATTTGATGCCAGTTTTTACAACCTATATTGACAAGTGTTTATAATTTTGTTCTTGCTAAAATGATTACGTCATTGCACAAAAACATACGTTTGTTTAAATTTTGGCGCATGGTTACGTTTTTTTTCTTTGCTTTCTTCCACAATTTTCTGCACAATAATGCAGCCTGCACACCCGCAAAAATGTGACGGTGCCTGATGCTAAAAGATTTCTTACGCGTTTAATGCGAACAAAAGTAAACAATTTCAAGATGCTTTTCTAATAAAATTCTGCCATGTAACCGACGTTCAACGTCATCGACTACGGACGGGATTACGAGCAGGTGGACGCCAAGCAAATTATTCGACAAAACTGTTTATAAAAAAACGAGATTACTACCTTTATAATTACTAAGCCGTAAAAAATTAAAATTGCATTTATAAAAAATATTTCTTACTTTAATAAACCTTATTTTATTTGCAATCAGTACCTTATGTCAGTGTTAATTTAGACAGTTGAAAAACAAAAAAGTAGGATGCAAACTCGCTTCGATCCAAAGCCATTAACAGCAAATCCGCCTAAGTCCGTGGTTCAAATGCAAATACACTTAAGTCCTAGACTATTTTAGTTTTTTTGTGGATTGAGTGCAAGCGTGGATAATTTAAGATACATTTATTGTAAATATATGTTTTTGTTCATCTAAAAACTTCATAATCGTAAAAAATATAGTATTTTCTACCTCACAATAGAAAAATCCAAATATCTCATTTTAAGTTTTTTGTGACTGATGCGTTTTTGCTTTTACACCCCTCAAATCATTGATAGATCGTTTTACGGCTGAAAGTAAGGGGTCTATTGGAGTAATAAACTTTGTTAGCGTAAACCTTATTGCTTGGCTTTTAAGTTTTTATTTCATTCCTATAAATTGGTTCTATTTATTTTAACGATAGTTTTTTTTAAACAAAATCAGTAAGAAGATAGTATATCCTTGTTTTAGATCAAAACCAGATTGCAGATTTAATTTTATTGTTGTGTAGGTAATATTTTGTCAAAGTACATTTATTATTCGTTAATTAATTAAATAACATTTTAAATGACGTTGAACTTTTCATCCATCCCAAAGGATCGGTACAAAGCTTATCCAAAAATCTCCCTAGTTTCATACTTAAAAGATAAATACTGTCTTTCTTTCTTGAAATTTAATTCTTAATTAAATACTACCTGTCAAGTCCATTCTTCCTAACAGCAAATTATAACATGATTTTTCTACCCTCATCGTATCATTAGAATCGGTCCCAAAAAAATAAACAACCCTTATTCTTTTGAAATGTCAAAAAAGTACCCGCACCTTTAAAAAAGCGGTCAGTGACAGATGGCGGTGACATCTTCACAGAAGCGGTGTCCCCTGCCTGACGCATTGTTGCGAATGCACAATTAGTAAAGACTTTTTATTCTTCTCCGAAATTTAAAAAAATATATAGTAAGGAGATGAAAATTCAATCAAACAAACGCCGCTTTGAAACTTCTTTATCAACCCAAAAATCATCAATCGTATAAAATGATACACGAATTAAAATAGCATTTGATCTACTTTTTAAATTTAGCTAAAAAGATTAATAATTCTTTAAATATAGGTACTACTTATTGGTTTCTTCGGTATACGCGAACAGGAGAGATTAAATAAATAAATAAAATTTAAATTTAAAATTAAAATGATACACTTTTTAACATATTATTTCGCGACATTAAATTACAATTTAAAGTATATTAGTGTAAAGTACGTATATTTGCAGTAAATAAATAAATAAATAAGCACCTATCACGCGTTTCAATACACTCGCGGTGCCCCAACCGTCTTTGGAAGTATTAAATCTCCCTCCCGGCTTACGGTTAAGAGGAAAAACAAAAGAAAACCCGCGTACACTTCCAATTGTGACAATTAAGCCGTGTCTCCGTAAGCCGACACCCTCAGGGTCGTGCCGGATGAGTGTGGAACGCGTAATTTCAATCTCTGTTGTCACTGATACCCGGTATTATAGGCCGGTTCAGTTCGGATATGTTTGGTCTATGTTGGGGATCTCATTAAGGGATAAGATCCGGAACGAGGTCATACGACATAAGACTAAGGTAACTGATGTTGTCCAAAAATGTAGCAAGCTGAAGTGGCAGTGGACTGGCAATGTCTGTCGCAGAGAAGTGGAGCACGAAGGTTCTTGAATGGAGACTACGCTTAGGTAAACGTAGTGTGGGACGCCCCCCCGGCGAGATGGACAGAGGACCTGAAGAAGTCAGCTGGTAGTAACTGGATGCAAAGGGCGGGAGATCGTGCGCTGTGGCGCTCCTTGGGGGAGGCCTATGTCCAGCAGTGGCATGCCACAGGCTGATAATGATGATGATAATGATGATTACTAATTTAAAAAAAACTAAATCTGGAATTCAGTAATGCTTTGAAATGTTTGCATTTTAAGCTGATTGGCAACGACAAAATGGACCTTGCCTCATTCGCGGACACAATGCCAGACACAATATAAGTTTTATTCAAACAGTAGGTTGAAGAATATATTTATTGTGGTAACGACTATATATCAGTCTAGCGTCCGCGAGTGATTTAAGTTATATTTGAAAAAAAAATGGTTATTTTTACAATATATACTTCATCTCAAAGCATTAAACCTTGTCGAATTACAATTTACGCAGGGTGCTAATCCTACCCGGCCTCCCCTCGGTCCGTGGGTTAATATTTTATTAAAAAACCGTCTTAGTGACGGTTTGCAAGCAATAGCTCAGCACTCTAAACCATTTGTCCATAGATTCGGATGTTTCCATCCCTTTCACTCTTAAGAGCTTCGCCGGGCGAGCGAAAGTGCTGGCTAGACCCGAGAACACCATGCGATTTTAGGAAGTATGGGCTCAATCGGATTTTGGATTAATGATGCATTGATAGTGAAGTGAAGTGTACTTTAAAGTATGGTTTTGTGTACGGTTCGGTTACGTGCGCGTGGGCAGGACAAAGTCCACAGTTGAAAATAGGCCTCTGCCCCAGAAATTACTAATTTGAGCGGTCATTATAGCTACTAAATTTCTATTAGCTCTAAATTTTTATTTATTTATTATAAATCATACAAAAAAGACTTATTCTAGGTACATTAATACCAAATTGCGGTGAATGCCTGTGGTCAATTGCGGTGAATGCCCGTGGCCTCTCGGCCTACGGTGAACCCGCCACGTCCAGGACTCACATGGCACCGGAGGGCACCGTCAGGTTTTTTGTGGGTAGGCGGGCTCTCTCTCTGAGGCCTGGAGTCCCATATAACCCCCAGCCGCCCCTGCGGCTGGTGGGTATGATTAACAGCATTTGCCTGACGTTAAAAACAAAGGTACATTAATACCAGTGAGATTATAAACCAGTATTGGTTTTACCGCGCACTGCGAGTCAACGTCTGTCTCTCAGGTGAATCTTTATAACATGCAAATATTCATAATTAGGTACCTACGTTGGTCGTTGACAAGCGCTCTGCGTCCGACTCAACGCAATGACGATAAATCAAGAGATCTTTAATGACACTATTACAAACACTATATTGTGTAAGTGCTTAAGAATACACATTGCAGTTACCTTTTGCTAATTTATAATATATTAGTAGCCACTCGTGACTTCATCTGCGTGAAAGCCCTTTATCTGCACAAATCTTTAAAAATTGTGTGGCCTATAAGTTATACTGATGTATAAGATATAGGTACTTTTGTGAAGTTCCATACAGAAGTTTTTACGTGAAATATTAACAAGCATCAATACATCCATACTTAGAAACTTTCGCCCCTATAATATTAGAAGAATTTTAGAAATAATTTTATCCACCAATCAGGGTTGGTATAAACCAACTCATAGGGATTCGAAAATGATATTTTTTTATTGATATCGATAATGTTCGAATGTCCCTATGACTCGTATGTGTCAAGTAAGGGGATTAAGAATTAGATACGTGAATTGTACCCTTGTATACGATTGGGGGTTTTAATTGACATAAGAAGAGGCCGAGTACCGGCCCTCCAACCTCGGAGGGACTTTATTGAACGCTGCAAATTGTGGCCAGAATCTACCCTCATTCTCTTCGGCTTTGACGGAAAATAATTAATTAAGCCTTGAAGAAGACTTTACCTATTATTGCTAGTATAAAACATAATAACATAACAGCTAAAGTGATAGGAGAATAAGAAAATGATGGGGTTTGTATTAAAATACTTAGTGAAACCTGTCATACTTATGCCGTAGCCGTACCAGGCCAGTTGTAGACAATAATTAGCATATGACTGAAAAGATACGGCAAGTTAGGTTCTCTCCCTCTTTCTTTTATATATTAAAATGTTTAATGCTGTTCGTTATTCTTGCTAAAACTCGAAAACGGCTGAACCGATTTGAATAATTTTAGTCTTGAAATATTTGTGAAAGTCCAGGGAAGGTAAAGACAATTTAAAAAAAACAACGGCACTAGTTTTGAATAAAACTTTCTGTTGCTTGCTTTTATGGTGGCCAGCATGTCACGGTTTACACTGCGTTATCTTATGCGCTTGTAATAAGGGCGATTTTTTAACAAAAACGGGTGGCCTGATGTGTTAGCCACTGTAAAAAAGATGCAGCAAAGAAGGGAGTTTGATACAAAAATACGAAAGGAAAACAAACACAGACGTAACTTTAAACGAATTGGGTATAAACACGCATATCTTCACGTTACACGGTTAACGTGGAAAATATTGTTTTCCACACAATTCCTTCCAAAATACGTCACAACTCGTTGAATACAAAACAACAAAAAGATCCGAACACGCTGCCCAACCTTCATAAATATCTCGTAGCTGTACAAATAGTGTTGTGGAAAGAAACAGACTCAGTATCGATATTTAACAACTCAATACAATAACGCATTTAGGGGGCTGATGGGGCTGCCGCGTTACTGCAGTGCTTCGGCTATGCTAGCCGCAGCTGAAGTCGATAGCCTTTCGGCTATCATTAGAAAGCGCATTGCATCGCTGATGCATCGGGGCAGCGCCAACAGCCTTCTAAAAGCGGTTGCAGCGAGACTGGACGTGGACAGTGCCATTATGCAGCACTGGACCCGCGTCCAGATCGCCAAAGACACGAAAATTAATTACTTAAATTTCTATTTTTAATGTATTATTAATTTGATGTACTAAAATGGCTTTTAAAATTTATTGTTAGTAACAAACACATATGGACTATGTCTGAAATAAATTGATTTTATTTTATTTATTTATTGACAGGTGAATTTATTGACCGTGTTTCGAAAAGAATAAGGTGTTTGTGACAATGAGCAATATCAGTACATAGATTGACGTAGTGGATATTTTTTTCATGGGACATTAATGTAAAATAATAAGTTTAATACAATCAAGTAAAAACTAGCGCCTACCTTTTATAATACCAATCAAAAGTAAGTAAATACCTATTTATTTGGTATTCTTCATAAATGAAAACATAATAGACAGAAAAGAGAGAGAGAGAGATTCTCCAAATTTAGGGTATGATTTATTATCTTTTCGACACTTGTTCAGGCAGCTAGCCCCCGGTTTAGGAATTATAGTATGTACCTACTCAAATCATACATTAATCCCTTTTAATATTATAACTGGGAGAGTCGGTTTGTATGTTTGTTTGTTTGTCCTCTCGCGACGCAACGAAGCAATGTTACGACATATTTTTGTGAATAGTAGTAGGTAAAAGGCTGGAGAGTGAAATAGGCTACTTTTTTGTGACAAAACATCTCAATCCGATTCAATAAAAATTGAAAAATCAACTCATAGCTTACCGATAGATGGCTCGGTACTCGGTTATATTTTTTAAGCTAGGGATTGTTAAGATAAAGAGTTTACACGCGGAAAAAGTCGCGGGCGGCTACTAGTTATACATACATTGTAATACCAGCATTGCATTTTGAATCGATCATTTTATGTGAGTATCCAGACCACCACAACACTAGCACAAAGTCCCGTAGTTTCAGGGATGACTCCTATCTCACCCCGTCCCGAAGGTATAAAATAAAACTTGTCAACTGAAACGAAATGTTGCGAAAGAGTTTGAGATAAAGCGTTTTACGGTTATGCTCTTTGAAACAAACAATACGCCCATCAATAAATAGTATTTTAGTTCGTTTAAACTATAGTTGATGGAACAGGCGTTACTTTGCGGAAATTCATTACTAAACCTGAACAAGAGAATTATTTTGCTTTAAATTTCCATTAAACGACGCCGGCGCAGGAACACAAATATAGTTAACTTAAATAGTTACAGTTGGATGTATTTGGTTTCCTGCGCTTCGTTTAGTGGAAATTTATAAGCAAATGAATTATCTATTCCATTTAAACTGTTAAAGCTATCGCCACATGAATTTAATCGTCAAATTCTTGACATAACTGTACCTACGTAAATTCAAGTCTGTTTTAAGTATGTGTTACCACCAAGGTTGTGCTCGTCATTGCATCCCATACATATCTATGTATCCAATGTGTCCAAGATACATATCTATGTATTTGACAACCACTTTGGTGTAATGTTTAAGAATTTAACTATCAACCAAGAGGTAGCGGGTTCGATCCCCGCTCGTTTGTACTGGTCTGGGTGTTATATGTATTTATTTAAGTTCATTTGTAATATCACTACCCACGGAGCTACTAACCACGGAGTCAGATCAATGTATGTCATGTTGTTGTACATTAATTATTGGACACTCACATCATCATCGTCAATCCTAAAACGTGATGACCAACACTTCACATGGTCCTTCGAGCCGGATAGGGCTGAATTCGTGTAATTAGTGATTTATCCTGCTTATATGTGTAATTAAGGTCTGTACCCAGGGCCCACGTTTTACAAAGCAATTCGTGCGCACTCGTAGCCGAGAGTCGCCCTCCAATTTGCAGGGCTCGTTCGTCTTACGCCCAAAAAAGGGTCTTAAGGTTCCTTCAGATCTTACCGGCGCTTGAGATGTGAACTATATAGAGCTGATGTAACCCTCCTTTTACTGTAGGTTTGATTAGTCGATAACTTGCAACTTTTAGTGCATTTGAGTAGGTATATGGTACTATATATATAATCTTACAATATCACTTCGCATTTTAGGTTCCTTTTCATATAAAAAACGAGAGACTAGTCTTTTTAGGTACTTCTTTAGTACAGTTATCATTGTTATCACGAATACGTAAAGAAAACGGTCTGTTCTATTTAAATGTTTAATTTTGTGTACCAAAAAAACATAGTTTTCAGTCAAATAATAAACTATGCCATGGTTAATTTATGGCGCGTATTTCAGAAATACACCGTTAAGCAAATAATTAAATATGAGTACCTATACTATATTTTTAATGATAAAAGTATATCTAGAATAATGATTGTAATGAAATTCCGAAAAGATTTCCGTATAATCAGAATAAAATCGACGTGCCACCTGTTATAAAATCGGCATATACTAACATCTCTTTATGAATCCACATCTACAGCCAAGTCTCCTGCTCTCCATCAAATCGCATTGGTCGGGATTACTCGGCGCACTTATCTGCACTCCTCCTTGTTTATAGCCGAATAAAACCGTTATCGGACCGGATCCGACCGAGGACCGTAGGTAGCTGGCACGAGAGAGAAAAGATTCGATAATTATCACATTCGCCAAGAAGATTTGGGAAAAAGTTTGAGAAGTCACGCTCTGTGCACAGAGTTTCTATCCCTGAAGGAACGGAGGACATGATCAGGCTCAGTGGAAATATTTGAGCTATTTAAAGTGTAGGTGGTGAAAAAAGTATGGAAATAGTAATAAAATGTGGCGTGGATGTTTTTGGCTTTTTCACGAAATGTTAGGTTTTGTTCTGACCTAAACCCAGAGAAGTAGATTTTTTAAGTTCTTCAAAAATGTTGTGTATAGTTTTAATTGGCAGTCAGACTAGTATATGCCTTTAGTGTGTAAGCTCTTATAATGAGAATAAGTTTGCTTGCTGTAACTGCACCCTAATAAATCTCTATATACTCGTATATAAAATTCTCGTGTCACAATGTTTGTTCCCGTACTCCTCCGAAACGGCTTAACTGATTCTTATGAAATTTTGTGAGCATATTGAGTAGGTCTGAGAATAGGCCAACATCTATTTTTCATATCTCTTAGTGATTAGGATTGTTCACAATAATTTATATGGCAAATCAACGTTTGCCGGGTCAGCTAGTAAATAAATAAAATAAGTACATTTTGTATTTACATCCGCACCCAGCTTAAAACGAGTTCTTAATAGTAGTTTACTTAGTGCGACTAAGTGAAATACACTGATAGGTAGGAAATATTTAAATGAATAAATGAATATTTCACAACAATCACACCAATTCCCTAATCCCTAATTTAGCAACGAGGCTTGTGGTGTGTTTTTTTTTTAGTTACGGATTTTTTTTCTTACTTTTTTGTTAATAAATACATATTATACATAGAAAATACCTAGACAAGTACAAACACACATGTTAATAAAGTTAATAGTCCTTAATTTACCAAAAGCATATAAAATGAACAACAAATTCTTTATACAAAATGAGCAACAAAAAACTTCCTTAAATTCCTTATCTCGGTACTCTAAAAAAACACCGTCCCTTTCATTTGTATCTAAAATAAAAGAGACAAAGCGGTTTGCGGGCGTGGCTGAGTGATGTATGATACGAAAGCACAGCCTTTCGTATGTAAACCGGATGTGATGTACGGAAAAAGCATTTACAGAAACGCGGGCAGACAGAGAAATGTCGCAGACAGAATTTAGTTTTTTAGGGTCATTAACTATGAAATTTTTTGGGCGTCTTTTGTTTATTTAAGTGCTGTGGCCTTTTTTTATTTTGAAGGTGATATATGAAGGTTCTTAGACAGACATTTGAAAGAATGTTTTTTGCAGGCAACCTCAGATAAGTCATGCTGGGTATAACGCAATTACCCATCTTCTGAAATAGATATTAAGTTAGGAAAACTGTGAGTTAGGAAAAATGCATTAGTGAGTGTATAACATATTTGGTTGAAAAGTGCCTGTCATCAATTTCAATATCGTAATGTATTTCATTACGCGTTATTGTATTATTAAACGGAAAACGGTTTTTTAAGATGCTCCGTCTAAAAATGAACGATACTTTTTAAAATTTTAGCACAGAGATTTTATGTCCGGAAATTGTTTAAATTTCTATAACTGCTTTAACAAGTCATAAAAATATTCGTTCTAGAATGTCTGAATTTTATTTATTTCCTTGCAAATATATTACAAAACGTTGTGTGACATACGTGCGCTTAGAAAAATTACAGCCTCTGCTTTCTTATATCTTAAATGAAGCTACCTACAAAAGAAATAAAAGGCTTTTTTTTACAAACTCGTCATTAATAATTTTGTACTATTAGGTCCTTACATATGAAATTGGCGTTTTGTCGTACTGGCCACTTTGATCACAAATTTTTCCTATTTGGTTAGGAATTCGAAATTCAAATTTATACAGCTATTTCCACATGTAGTTGTGTTTCGTAAACCGTCATTCATTTGTTTTTTTACTTATCTTTTTTCTGTTTGCATCGCTCAATTTACAAAATGGAAAATTTGAAATATCGCGTTATTTACGAGTACGAGTTCCACCGTGGCACCAGTGCTGCGGAAACGGCTCGAAGGGTTAATGATGTGTATGGCGGTTGTGTCGCAAAAGAAAACACAGTGCGTTTTTGGTTCCAACGTTTTCGTTCTGGAAATTTCGACCTGCAAAACAAGCCCCGTGGACGGCCGGAGACCCAAGTTGATAATGAAGAATTGAAGGCTATTGTGGAAGCGGATCCATCGCAAACCACGTCCGAGTTAGCTGCAGGCTTTGGCGTTAGTGATAAAACTGTTTTAATCCACTTGAAGCAAATTGGGAAGATTAAAAAACTTGAAAGGTAGGTTCCTCACGAATTGAGTGAAGCAAACCGGCAAACGCGCGTCAACTGCTGCGTTACATTACTTGACCGGCACAATAACGAAGGGATTTTAAATCGAATCATTACCTGTGATGAAAAGTGGATTCTCTACGATAATCGGAAGCGCTCATCGCAATGGCTGGACCCTGGCAAGCCAGCCAAAGCCTGCTCCAAGCGAAAATTGACCAATAAAAAGTTACTTGTAAGCGTTTGGTGGACTAGCGCCGGTGTCGTTCATTACAGTTTTCTCAAATCTGGCCAGACGATTACGGCAGATATCTATTGTCAGCAATTGCAAACCATGATGGAAAAGCTAGTTGCTAAACAACCAAGGCTGGTCAATCGCTCTACGCCACTGCTGCTTCACGACAACGCTAGACCACACACTGCACAACAGACGGCTAGCAAATTAGAAGAACTTCAATTGGAATCTCTAAGGCATCCACCGTACTCCCCGGACCTTGCTCCAACAGATTACCATTTTTTTCGAAATTTGGATAACTTCTTGCAAGGGAAAAAGTTCAACTCAGATGGGGCAGTCCAAGTCGCCTTCAAAGATTTTATTGATTCCCGTTCGAATGGTTTTTTTAGTAAAGGGATCAATGAACTACCTATGAGATGGCAAAAGTGCATAGATTACAATGGCTCATACTTTGATTAAATAAATATGCTATATAAAAAAATTTCGACTTTTTGTTCCTCCCATACAAAACGCCAATTTCATAGGTAAGGACCTAATATATTCAATGACAATTGACGACAAAATTAATATGGGATATAATCCAATTCTAAACTATATTCTTATTCTAAGACTCGTTTAATACCTCATTTATTCCCAATTCCTTTAATCTACGTAGTCTAAGAGTCAGGTAAATCTCTTCTATATAAAAATGAAATGCTGTTCGTTAGTCTTGCTAAAACTCGAGAAAAATTAAACCGATTTGACTAATTTTAGTCTCTTAATATTCGTGTAAGTCCAGGGAAGGTTTAAAAAATCAGAAAATTAAAAAAAACGGTCAGAACAGCGTCTGCGGGTCTGCTAATTGAAAATAAAATGTTCAGTGGCAAGCAGATCAGGCTACACATTTTCATTGAAAAGCGTATATGATATTGAAGAACGATGATTGCTAGCTAAATCATCCGCTTCGTTCTTGCGCCGATGTGGCAGTCAAACAACAAATTTGGACATTGTCTAAAATGGCCAATATTTATTATTCCACGGTTCATACCTCGGCTGTGGCCTTTCCGTTTCCTCCATCTTCAACCGACCACTTGGCCCTAACACCATCGTGGGAGTTCATCGGTTGAGAAACCTACTGCAGCGGCTGGAAAGACTACTGAATCCAGGACAAGGACGGTTTGATTTACGGACGCCTGTAGTGCAACGGTTGTGATAATAGAACCCTCCCTCTGAGAGTATACATTCTTTTAAATATAATATTGTAATTCTTGTGTCTAATTGTTTTTATTTATCACTACCCTTGATTTTGTCTACCACCTCAGCTAAGGGGTCGGCACACAGTGTTTACCGTGACGTGATTATGTCCGTCGAAGATGGAAGCGCCTAAATTAGTATTATACCTTATTCGGGGATCCACCCCGACGCGACGGCCGAAACAAAACCCGCGTGAAACACGTAATCTCGACCGCACTGACCTAAAATTGCACAATGGCCGACAACAGAGAGTAAAATATACGGGAGAATCAAGTGAGCTTGCGTCTGACGCGCGAAGTGGCCATGAGATTGCTGGGATCTTTTGTGGTCGTAATAAGCCCTCTGTTAATTTCATTCGATATTGCCTGCGTGTTTTTTCTGTGGAATGATCGTTTTAGGGTTCCGTAGTAAACAAGGAACCTTTTTAGTTTCGCCATGTCTGTCCGTCCGAGTCGTGGTTTTACTCAAAGACTATAACTGGTTGAAAACTGTAAGTTAGTATGAGTATGTATTACAATAATTGCAAAAAAATTAAAGAAAACAATCTTGTTTTGTGGGAGAAATCCCACACAAGTAAAGTTTTTTTCTCCGCTAACCTATCGCGTGGGGTGTCGTTGAATAGGTCTTTTAAAAACCTTATGAGGTTGCGAACTTTATTTCTCGAAATAGGTATCCGTTTCTGAAATGTTTGGTTTTCGAGATATTTTTTTTTGTTTCTCCCTCTATCTGCACAACGGCAATATGTGGCTTCGTTAAAAAAATTCAGCAGTAGTTTAAATAACAAAGTTCAAAGGAAAACTATCATAGCTGAGTAATAAATATAAACTAAATAGTAAACGCAAAATAAAATTTACTAATATAAATACAAAATCTTTTATATCATGTTATTTGCTGCTACAGAACCCTTTATGGAAGAGTCCAACTCGCACTTGACTGGTTTTTAATTTTTGCGTAGTAGGATAAAAACTGACCGGTAATTTTGTTTTGCTGATTTTGCTTTCGTTAAGTTGATTTTAAAGATATTTTTACATTGAAGCAAATTGTTTGGCTTTTTTTCCTCGAGGCCATTTCATTATTCCTTATTTTACCAACGAAGCCCAATTATACCTTGGTCAACTTATGCATGAATTAAAAACCGTGTATTCATTTATTTAAAATGTTAAGATAGGATAAGATATATTTATTTACGAAAACATGTGTGGACATTACATAGCATGAGTACTGTAACACAGTAACAGTAGATGATAATTTGAACAGTGGTTAGTATCAACATGTCTTACCAAAAGTTGGCATGTAAATATTGGATATTAAAGTGAATTGTATGTATAAATTAGGAACATTAATAAAATATTAACTTATACAAAAACATACATGCAAAAAAATATATATGTTATAGTGCTCATTCTACCAAAAAGTCATTGATGTCATAAAAGCATTTGTCCATTAAAAAATCCTTAAACCTAATTTTAAACGTATTACTTGTCATATCTTTGTAATGTGTCGGAATCTTATTATAAATTTTTGGTGCCATACAAATAATGCTTTTCTTAAGAAGCATTGTCTTTGATGGACATAAACAGAGTCTATCTCCATTTCGCCTATTGCGTGCAAACATGACAGACATGCGAGGAAACAGGTGAGGGTTAGACTTGACAAACAGAGCTACCTCCATAATATATAGAGACGGAAGATTTTATAATTGGTAAAATATGGTTTACAACTGTCCATTTTTTGGAGACCAAACATAGCTCGAATACATCGCTTTTGGCTATTACAAGCTAAAGTTTTGTTTGTAGAGTTACCCCAGAAGATAACTCCGAATCTGAGCAAAGATTCAGCGAGTCCATAGTATGCAGTCAGCAGTGCATCTATGTTTACTGTACTTGAGAGTCGGTACAAGGCAAATGCTACAGAGCTGGTCTTTTTTATTAACTCATCTATATGATGCTTCCAGTTTAATTTGCTATCCATGTGTATGCCTAAAAAACGAGCCGTATCTACCGAGTCAATTATTTTATCATTGTAAGATGCTTCAATGTTATTGCACAATACAAGTACATGTCATGCAGAAAGAAGGCAATGGGTTAAAAATCAAAGTATCATAGTGTTACTTTATTGCCTAATACAGGTTTTGATTCGATAAGACCAAAACATTGATAGTCGATTTTGGGTAGTGTATTTCACAAGGCACCTACTTCAATACAAAGTATTGACGACTCGTATCCTGTAAGGAATTTTTATGAGTGTTTTTATCACACGACATTTCTACGTGCCTTCACCTAAACAATGGTGGTTAGGAAGCCCCTGTTCCCTTCTATTTAAGTGGCAAATAAAAACCGTTATCAATCGCCACCAACTGCCTTTGTGGTTACCGCAAGCGTTCAACGGTATAGGGTTGGCGATTGACTTGATTTTATTGTTTGCTATTGTTATCCATACTAGTATTATAAATGCAAAAGTAACCCTGTCTGTCTGTGTATTACTCAATCACTCCTAAACTACTGAAGCAATTTCCATGAAATTCGGTATAAAAATATTTTGATACCAAAGATTGTTACATTTTCCTTCTGTTGGTAGCCCTATCCGAGAAGGATTACCACACTTGGCCCCAACGTTTGTTCTACGCTTTAGTTTTAGTTCTGCGGCGCCTGAGGGCCATTGATTGTGGAAGATTGGATTAGAGTAGTTTTACTTTTTGTTTGTTTACGATAGATTGAGGTTTTTATATAAAAATGCATTCAATTTAAAGACTATTATTACATTTTTCTGGTTCTGGTTTCAACAACATCACATACATTGATCTGACTCCGTGGTAAGTAGCTTGAGCACTTGTGTAACAGATATCAGAATCAACAGTTGTATTAAAAATAAACTTAAATAAATACATATAACACCCAGACCAGTACAAACAGACGTGTTAATGCACACAAATGTTTGTACAGTGCGGGGATCGAACCCGCAACCTCTTGGTTAATAGTCAACTTCTTGACCATTACACCTAAGTGGTGGTTGTCGTGGTTTTATGTTAAACTTTATAGATCGATGGAATCGCTATCCACATAGAATCCGTATAAACGTTCCAGTCTCCGATATAGACCGACGTGTCCTCGCTATGTGCCTGTGTGCGATTAGGTCACTTTTCGCCATTCGTATTATAGGTGGAGTAACATTTGTATTGCAATTCCTTGTATTTAATATCTTAATCAGGCTTTATCGAGAGTTCTCAGTGCTTCAGCTGTTCAAATTACTAACAGTCACCAAAAAGCACTCACTAACACCCTTTAAACCCGAACTGCAAGCCGGCAAAAGACGTGCTGATATCGTTTGCCCTTCGGAACTATTCAATAGGGAACACACACATAAATTATTTTATTATCAACGTAGTTTTCTCTTCCATAGGATAAACACGTCTCTATGGATTTACAATGAATGAAACTATATGCAAAGTAAGATTACAAAAATAGCTCATGGGAAAAACGTATGATGGCACAGAAAATCTTTACAAAGTAATAGCATAATTATAAGTTACCTATTTAATACCTGTAAAATAAGTCCTTCATTATTCAGTTACATAATGTAATATGAGTACGAACTTTCACTCTCTTTATGATGTATCATTGTTTTTGTGTTATTATTAAATTGTCACATAAGCACTAAATAGAGGTGCTTGTGGCGCAATGGTTGCAGCGCTTTGGTAGTGATACCTAAAGTTAAGCAACCTAAGGCGCGGTCATGTTTGGGATGGGTGCCCATTCTGTCCATTTAAGTGACGTCTATTTACAAGCAGTCCCGGTTAATATCGATAGATATTAGTCGGTAAGCCTGGTCGGAGGCCCTCGGGCGGCTTAATAACATCTGACAGTAAGGTTCGTCACTTACCTTACAAACACCCCTCCACCAATCCGCACTGAGCCCGCGTGGTGGAGTATGGCTCGGACCACCTCATAGTTGTGGTGAGGCCTGTGCCCAGCAGTGGGACATATATAGGCTGGTGAGAGATGAGAGTGTTGTGTGTATTCACTTGTAATGTTTGTACGTATATAACCTGTTGCATCATTATAATAAAGCAGTATTTACCCAGCTATCGTGTTGTCAATATCCCAACCTCATATGGCGACCCTGCCAGAGGCCCGCGGCCGGTGTTTACAAATACCTTAATCCATAAAAGGATACGCGCTTCACAATGCATCTAATACAGTGCATTCGACCTTTGTACTCGGCGAGATTGACTTGTTCAAATATTGAGACAAATATTCAAGATGGGTTCAACTCAAACTAAGGAAGAGCTGGTGGTGGCCCAAACAGCATCTGGAGGCAGCAATGATTCCGGAGTAGAGCAGCTCAAGGTGCACGCAAGTACAACAAATATTATCCTACTACTCATTTTGACGCTACTGTTCCTGGGTCTAGTTTACCTCTCATACAGAATATATAAGAATTGCCATACTAAATGGATGACTAATGAAATAAATCGTCACGCATTACGAAGATCGATTGCGTATTTCCGACGAGACCCAAGACTTGAAAACAAAGCTGAAGAAGTTTGAAGGTTTCATATGACGTAAAAGTCCAGACAAATTACTACACGATACTAGAAACCTATCTTATTTTATTAAAAGTATCCTATAATACCTACTTATCGAGACAAGCTGAGATTGCATATGATTGCCCACTTCGATAATGAAAATATGAATAATGACGCATCGGTTCTCTTGGAAAAAAGAAAATCATCATAGGGAAGTGTCAATTTAGTGAAAAAAAAAAATTGTTGTGTTGTGAGTTAAGTAGGGCAGTGGAAAAAGTATCGAGTGTCAAATTCCAATCCAGTGACATTTCTACGAACTTATGAGCTTGGGACATTACTTTAATATATTTTTTTATCTAAGTTGTGTAACTCAGTGTTAATTGCATAAATAATAATGCTAATGGTTTATAATTTAAAGTAATCGCTAATGTAATTATGCATACCTTTTGTTGAATATTTTTAAATAGGAATATTTTATGGATCATAATAAGTTAACAAGTATTTATCAAAAGTTAAAGAACGTAAGAACTTATTTAATTAAAATAGGTCCTAGTAGACGTAGTGGTCCTATCGCGGAGGTTAAATTGAGAGAAGCTGTCAATATTAAAAATGAATATAATTTGTTCCTAGGAAAATTAACGAGTGACGTAGGTAGCATTAAAGGCGATGAGTTTATTTTCATAGAACAAACTTGCGAGAAATTCGATAAATTATACAAGGAAATAATATCTTTATGTTCAGTAAAGTCTGAAAAAGATAAAAAAATGGCGCAGTTTGACTTAAAGGTTGCGTTAAGTTTATTTCCAGCTCCATCAGACGACGAATCCAGTATCAAGCAGCATATCGACAGCATCGAATACTACAGCTCGGAACTCAACGAAGACTCAAAGACAAGGTTAGTAAATTTTGTTCTAAAAAATAGAATAACACAAGCCGCCAAACTTAAACTTCGTTCTAGCTATACAACTGTTGGTGCACTTATAACAGATATTAAATTACAATTGTTGCCGAAAAAATCAGCAACTGCAATCCAACATAAATTGTTTGATTTTAAGCAAAATAATCTTTCTATTGATGACTTTGGTAAGCAAATTTCAGAGATGTTTGTTGACCTGACCATTTCCCAGGCTGACAGCGATGAGCGAGCTTTTGATGTGCTAAGACCATTAAACGAAAAGCAGGCGATAAAATGTTTCGCCGATGGCTTAAGAAATCGAAGGCTAAGTACTGTGATAACGGCAAGAAACTATGATACACTAAAAGATGCCATACAAGCGGCTGTCGACGAAAACGTTGCGTCTTCCTCCAGCTCCGCTTCATTGATGTATTACAACCGCTATAACCCTCAAAATAACAATTCCAGGGGCTTCAGTAATCGTCGAGGCCAGAGAACAAGACCGAGAGGTACGTCATACGCAGGTGCAGGTCGCGGTGCACGGTGGCAACAGCGCGGCGCTCCCCACGGCGAGCAACGGGGCGCGACTCGCAGCTGGAGAGGCCGGCAAGCTCCAGGTCGTGGGGGTCATCGAAAATTCAGAGGTAGATCCAATTATAATTATAACCAACAACCACACATACATACTTTGACAAACGCGAATTCCGATTTTGAAAATCAAAATGTAAGGGAGTCAGAACAAAACAATGAGTTTTTTCGAGACTAGTGAAGTTATTTTTGCATCAAGTAATTCGTATAGCATTAACTTATATGGCCGGAATAGATATTTCTATAGTATGTTAATTGATACCGGCGCATCGATATCGGCCGTCAAATATGCACATGTACTTAAACAGAACATTCCAATCCATAAACAGAACCTTAGTGTCATTGGTATCGGAGGCAAAGTCCAATCCATAGGATATGTTTATCTAAACTTTTATTCTAAAAGCCAAGTACTAACACACAACAAGAGAGAGATAAGCACTAACCTGTATAATAAGAATGAATACCTAAAATACGAGTACAAGCATAATATTTGCTTAGTTTAGGTACAATCACTATCTCAATAGTAAGTATTTTTTTTGACATCTGGTTCTGTAGATTTTTTATGTAGTAAGGCTAAGTTTTTATACAATATATTTATTTCATCTTATTTTATCTTTTAATATCAAGAAAGTAAAGCTTTGCAAAATGTTTTTTTTTGCGTTTACGACGTTATTTTTAATTTCGAAAAGACATAACACTTAAAAAAAAATAAGTGTTATATCTTTTCGATGAAGTTAATATTTCTTTGCATGACAGCAGATGTTCAATATTAATCAAGATCCAATCTATCTATACAGTATTCCAACTCGGCCGTGTTCTTGAAATAAGTGTCTACCACGATCTATCTACCGCGCGGTACGTAAGCATGAGATAGGGCTGTCGCCGTCGCGTCGCTCACCTACAGCGTTTTGATTGCATCTGCCTATATTTGAGATTGTATCTAGTTTTGAGATTGAAAATTTATTACTTTTTATTAATTAGCACAGATACATAGTAACAATATAAAATATTAATGTGATTACATAAAATACTTTGTGAATTCAATAGAAAGTGTGAAATAACAATGCAAGTATGTATGTATGTGACTTCATAACAAATTGGTGTTAAAATTTGCGACCGAAAAATATTTGCGCCCTTACTGAGATGTACGAAATGCTTTATTATTATATTTGAGTGAATAAAAATTCCGCAATCCAAAAATAGCACAATACATTCTACTTGTCATGTTAAATAGTTACTTGCACTTATTTCGAGAACAAATTAGCGCGGTTACTGATTAAATACCAGCTCACCGTCGTCCGTTCGTCACTGCGGCACAACCGCGACTGTAGGCGTGCGTCCACACTGAATGCGCGGTGACTAGAGCCTAGGCGGGCGCGGCGGGCGGGGGCGTGCGGTGGCCACAGTGACGCGCGAGTTCTTGTAGCGGTTCGACGTGTATCAGGTGTTGCAAACTATGGACGAGGATTTGCTATTTTTACTAGACAGTCCAATCCTGAGATGGGAGGTAAAATAACTATTAGGTACTTTTATTAAATTAAACTTACCTTCACTTCCAGGAAATTGATCTTTTATTTCACTCCATAACTTTCTTGTTATTGTGCGATTACTGTGGTGTTGATGTTTACTTTGCCATATAGGTGGTTTAGATTGAATCGCACTTATAAACAAATCAGTATTTATCGCCATTTTATGACAAATAAATACAGACACGTATATACGCCGAGCGGCAAGACCGAACTGGTTTGTTACCCCCGCCGCTCGCGCATTGGGTCGCTCGCTGACTAGGCCCGTAGTGCGGCCAGAGCACGCGGACAGGAGCGTTTGAAAACTACGCGCGCTGTCTCGCTCAGTCCCGTCGCACTAGGCTTCCGCCTTAGTCACTACAATATGGACACAAAGTCGCGTTTCATATGTTTGATACTTCGCGCCCGTCGTCGCAACCGCCCTAGGCTCGCAGTGTGGACGCACACTAGCATGCCACGCGCATGCTAAGAGACGAGCGCGTAGGTATAGCTCGCGCGTTGTCCGTTTGTATAAAGTTAGAATACTGTATAGATAATATTACCGTGATCCTACAGTCTAATATCTTATCAACGAACTATTTTGTTTTGTGAATCAACCATTCATTTTTCATTCAAACAGAACAATCGTCCGTCTAACAATGCACTATCTAAAAACGACAAAACATTTTTCACGCAATCATTACATTTAATTACGGTCTCTCATGTCTGCCTGTGCGTGAGTGCGCTATCAATCTTCCCCCATCCGGGGTAGTGGGTAACGGGAAAGTAGGGAAATGGGGAGAAAAAACGAGAAGCAAACACCCGTCACTGTGACGCGGGGAAAATGAAAAGGAACGTTGAGGAAAGGCGACTGCTCAAAATGATTCGATATAGCATTGTTTATTCTTGCCTATTTCATTTAAGGTATAAGGAAACAAACGGTAAGTGAATACGTTTTGTTTTGAGAGCAAATGTTGAGTGAGTTTGTCGATCTTCGATTTTGCGGCTCCCATAGTATATCGATCTTAGTCTAGTGATCCGTGTAAATGGTATGCATTGTATAGGTAGATAACTGCATGTTTACTTTGTTATAATTATCATCATCATCAACCTATAAACGTCCCAAAACTGGGCACAGGCCTCACCTCACTTAAGAGATACAACACAAAAAAATAGGACTATTTGATACCCTATGTTTTAAAAAACTAGAATAAGCTCTACATGCTATTTAATCTAATCACATTACCACAGACCTAGTGTATTCTACCTTAGACTAGCCGCTGAAAGCATTTTGGCAATGCTCGTACCGTTTGGCACGAGCGCATAGTGAAGGTCGCTGCATACGTGACGAGCTTATACTCCGGACGGGACGTGAACGGGACGGGCACGTGATTACCTAATGAGGGCGTTTGTCCACCACCCGCCGTCACCGTTACGTCAACCAGAAAATGTATTTGAATACCGTTCCGCTACTTCGGCGCCATCATATCGTTAATTCTGTTTGTATCTGGCGACTGTAAAATTTTTAAATTGCTAAGGAACTAGACGGTAAACATGTAGTGCATGAAGCACCACCTAAAAGCAGAGGCTTACTATGAAAAACGAAATACGGCAAAACGATAAATAATCGTTTTTACGCTTTAAGACACAAGTACACATGTTTTACGATACAAATCTAAGATACATATGACAGCACGTCGAGGTAAAAACTGTGGCATCTTATGAAAAAAAAATGAAATTTGAAGCGTGGTGTGCTGTCGTCTGTACAAGTTATCGTTTTGACGGATCTCGTTTCTCGTAGTTGGCCTTCTAATCTGGAGCAGAGGGTTGAGAAATTAACCTATCTATCTATCGTTAACTTGTCAATTTGTATGTAGAAGCTGTTAGTTTTTGACGTTTGGACGACACGAATACGTTACGATAAAGTTCGGGTCACTTCACAGAATAAGACTAAGAATAAGGCTAAATATCGTCGCCAAAGATATTTTCCCCGTCCACGTTCCCACCCCGTCCGTGCACCCATAAATATGCAATTTTGAATACACCGCCCCGTCCTGTCCGGATTAAAGCCCGTCACGTATGCAGCGGCCTTTACAAAAATGTCACCCTGAAAACTGTTACGAGAAAAAAGTATACAGAAAAGAGAGGATTTCTAGATTTTCTCACCAATTAAGCGTAAGTAGTGTTGTTAGCGTCGTTTTCAGTTACATTGTTAATTAACTTCTTAGGATAGTGTCCGTGGATTGAAGGGGTTCGAGTGTAGCTCTGATATCTGAGGTTCTAAATTTGAATACAAAATAGAAAATGTCTTTAATTAGAGACTTCTGAACATTACAAGTTAGACGATGCGATCACATGATAGAAACGACTTTGTGTAAGGAAACTGTGGTGCCGAGACGGTATTTCAGGGGGCGGACACTTAGGTGACCTATAAGAAGTTAGTAATGAAACAATTTAAATTGCCTTTCTTCCGTCCCGGTGTCATATGAGAAGTTACAAATACAAACAGTATTGAGATGTATATTTTTTATAAATAAATAAAATAAATAAATAAAATTATGTATGACTTGATGTTCTAAAGTTATAACATATCACTGTTTCAGGTTAATCAAAGGCTATTGACGGAAGTGACGCAGAAAGCATCATAGGTTCGAAGCCACGGCTAACATAAGTTCTTTTTTTTTTAATTAGAAGCACCAATTTTAAATTCAATCGAGATATGTCGAGAATACAAGAAAAAATATACTGATGATGTAGCAAACGCACCCCAAACAAAGGAAACGATGAAAATATCGATGGTCTGTACGATAGGCACGCGACAACACAATAGAATGCACTCACGTACCTTAGAGAATCGATGATGACTTCCACTTGTAGATTGGGCACACCAGCTGGTTGGATTCAACGGTTTAGTAGTTGAGAAATTACGAAGAGTTCATGGTATTTTCACATCCGCATAAAGAGCACGCGGTGGCGATCGCGTTAGGTTAGGCGACGTGCGTTCGCGGCGCGATCATGTGTGCAACTCGCAATTGCAACTGCCCTCAAGTTTTCGTCAAAAGTCAACCCGTCGGCAGTGAGCGCATAACAGCTGAATAAGGCTGCGTTTTGTTGCTGCATAAACCTACTTATACAGCACATCGATAAGAACGTTTAAAATTACAATTTAATAACATAAAAGTACGATGACGGAACATCCCGCCCACCAAAATAGCTATGGTATTTTCTGGTTTACTAAAACTAAACTTGCGATGAACGGTGCGATACTTATAATAACGAAAAACTAATTATGCTAAAGAAACTTAAAACGATACAGTTAAAACTAGAACACAAGTTCCAATGGAAGCTAGTCCTCCAATGGCAGAGGGCATAACTTAACTAATGGCCGTTGAATTATGTTATTGGTTGCAGTTTTAACCATTGCAATTCGAATAACTCCGTCAGCTCCTGCAAGAAGCTGCTGTACCCTACCAAGGGTCCAGTGTAACGGAGGACGGTTGTCATCTTTGATGATGACCATCGATCCTTCAGCTAATGGTTTCGAATCTTTGGTCCATTTGGCGCGTTGCGTTAAAGAGTTTAGATATTCGTGTTTCCATCTGGACCAAAAGTTCTGGTGAAACGATTGTAACAACTGCCACCGATGAAGCCGATTAACGTTAACTGAAGATAGATCTTCATCGGGGACTGCGGTTAACGGTTCTAAGGTCAGGAAATGACCTGGAGTTAGTGCTGACAAATCGTTAGGGTCAGCACTTACGGGGCAAAGCGGTCTCGAATTCAAAACAGCTTCTATTTGGGCGAAGAGCGTTGTTAGCTCCTCGAAAGTTAGCACTTGGTCACCAACAACCCGGTATAAATGAGTTTTGGCCGCTTTAATTTGAATCTCCCACACTCCGCCGAAGTGGGGGGCCGAAGGAGGATTGAATTTAAATTCAATTCGCTCTGCATGTGAAGCATTTTCCATAAGAGAAGACAGTTGATTACGAGCACCAACGAAATTGGTCCCACAATCCGCGTGAATAGTCTTGCAACGACCGCGTCGTGCTACAAAACGCCGAAGAGTAGCGATAAAACCGTCCGCTGATAATGTGGAAACGACCTCCAAATGGACCGCTTTTGTGGCGAGACAAACGAACAAACAGAGGTGTGCCTTGTCGACTTTAGCACCACGATGTGGACCTAGTTTTATGCGAAACGGTCCGCCGAAATCTACACCCACGACAGAGAAAGGCTTCACCTGATTGACGCGATATGCAGGCAAGTCGCTCATGAACGGTTGCAATGGTTGAGGGTGCAGGCGATAACATTTGATACATTTTGCAAGAACGCGACGCACTGTACGTTTTGCTGACACTATCCAAAACTGCTGCAAAAGCAGAAAATTTGTTGTATTCACGCCTGGGTGACAGTAACTACGATGTATGTGATCGATAATTAAAAACGTTAGCGGATGATCAGATGGCAAGAGTGCTGGATGTTTGTGTTCATACTCCAGCCCCGAGCGAGAAAGTCTGCCGCCCACCCTGAGGACGCCGAAATCGTCGATGAACGGGTTGAGTTTTCGAAATTGTTTAATAACAGGTTTTTTGGTTTCCAAGTTTAAAATTTCATTGGAAAATAATTGACTTTGAGCATGTTTTACCAATTGCATCAACGCGTTATGGCGTTCAACGTTATTTATGAAAAGGTTTTCATTTGTGTTACAGCGCTTTCGAATTAAATTGATAAAACGATTGACATACGATAAAACGTTTAAAAGTTTTTGCAACGATGAAAAACGATTAATCAAATCGGTCAAAAAATGAGAATCGTCGTTATTAGCTCCTTGCCCGGTCACTAACGCAATAGATTTTCGAGCCTCAGCTTGAATAATCTCCTCATCTTCCTGAGTGACAGCTATAGAATGCAACGGCCACGAATCTTTTTCTTTGGAAAGCCAATCTGGTCCCGCCCACCATAAGGAATTATTTAGAATTTCACTGGGGAAAAGTCCGCGGGAGCAAATGTCAGCTGGGTTGTCTTTTGAAGAAACATGGTGCCAGCATTCTGGTGGAGTGATTTCCTGGATATGACTCACACGGTTTGCTACAAAGGTAGTCCAGCGTGAGGAATGAGAGCGTAGCCAGGACAACACGATGGTAGCATCTGACCACAAGAAGACAGAATCGATTGGGATGTGCGTCAGGTAAGTATCCCGGACATACTTATACAAATTAGCCAACAGGACTGCAGCACAAAGCTCTAATCTCGGTAAAGGAATACGTTTCAAAGGAACGACTCGAGCCTTGGAACAGACAAAGAAGACCTGAATGTTTCCAGCTTCATCTGTGGCACGCATGTATATCACAGCACCGTAAGCGACCTCAGAGCTATCACAAAATCCATGCAGTTCGTATGATTTGGACTTCAAGCAGGTAAGTTTGCGCGGTATACGAAGTTAGGCTAGCTTCGGAAGTTGATCCGTATAAGAAGCCCATGAATGGACGACTTCGATAGGTGGCGTTTCATCCCAATTCACACCGAGAATCCAAAGTTTTTGTAACAAGCACTTAGCTTGGATTGTGATTGGTGAAAGAAAGCCTAAAGGATCAAAAATCCGAGCAAGTTCGCTTAGAATTGAACGTTTTGTGCACGTTTGATTTGTGGGCTGTACCGAAAAGAGAAATGAATCCGATGAAGGATCCCATTTGAGGCCGAGGACCTTCAGAGGTGAGGGTTCAGTGTGGTCAAGAGATATTGAACCTTGTAAGCGATGTTCAATGGGTAAGTCAGATAAAAACTTTGGATCATTACTAACCCACTTACGAAGTTGAAAACGTCCTAAGTTAAAAAGTTCAATTAGTTGTTTCTTTGCTTCCTGAGCAACGTTAAAATCATCAAAGCCGCAGACAATATCATCGACGTACACATCCGACAGCACGATCTGTTTCGCCAGAGGAAATGCATCTCCCTCGTCGTCAGCAAGCTGTCGCAACGTACGGCAAGCGAGATAAGGAGATGAAGCTACACCATATGTAACCGTATTCAAACGATACTCTCGAAGATCATCGCGAGGCGACGGTCTCCAGAGAATACGTTGATACTCTCGGTGTTCAGGCGAAATCAAAATCTGCCGATACATTTGGCGGACATCCGCCATGATGACGATTTCATGTTCTCGGAAATGTAGAAGAATTTTAAAAATATCCGGTTGCAACTTTGGACCGATTAATTGCGTGTCGTTGAGCGAATTTGCGTTAAGATCTTTTGCAGACGCATCGAACACAACGCGAAGACGAGTCGTAGTAGAATCAGGACGTAAAACACAATGATGTGGGATATAGTATTTACCCATACCCATTTGATCAGGAGGCACAAGTGACATGTGACTGGACTCGATATAGTCAGACATGAATTCGCAGTACTGAGTAGATAATTCATGATCTGCTAATAGTCTTTTTTCAATTGCATGAAACCGTCGTAGTGCTACTTCGCGAGAGCCTTCAAAAATAGGTTCAGAATCGTCTTTGAACGGATATTTGACAACATATCTGCCTGAAGTATCACGATAGTGCTCTGTGACAAATTTTTGCTCAAAAAGCTGTTCTTCCGGCGTCAATGAAGTTGCTTTCGGTACGTCGTCTAATTCCCAGAATCGATGTACTAATGAATTTAACTCGGTATCGATATTGGACGATAAGGAAGATGTGAGTAACGCCGTACTAGAATTTAGATACGTTTTACCAAGGAGAAGCCAACCGAATAACGATTTGAAAGCAGTAGGTTGATTTTGACTACCCTTGATTTGCTGACCTAACAGCGATTCGGCGAAAACATCAGCAGCTAACAATATGTCAACCGGTCCGGGAATATCGAAACTGGGATCCGCTAAAGTTAACGATTGGATGTGCGACCATCGGGATGAATTTAATTCAGCTATAGGTTGATCGCTACAAATTTTCGATATTACGTGCATATTTAATTTGAAACAGATTTTATTTTGTGTGCCAACACAACACGCGATGTCACCACTAATAAGAGCAGAAGCTTCTCCGAGTCCGCAAACACTCGCCGATGTTCGTTTAGGTACTAATTGCAAACGTCTAACTGCCGACTTCGTAATAAAGTTACTTTGGCTACCGGTATCAAAAAGCGCTCTAAAAGATTGCATATTGCCGTTAGCATCTTGAACCTGCACGATAGCAGTTGCGAGTAAAACGGTAGACCTAGACGGAGATCTCGAGAGTAAGGCTGCTGAATTCACACTCTGTTGTGGCTTGTCGGAACGATGAAGCAGGCTGTGATGTTTACGTTTGCAAGTACGACACGAAAAGAAAGATTTGCAATTCTTTAATTGATGTGAAGGTTTTAAACAGTTATAACACCATTTCTTTTCTTCGGCTGTTTTAATACGTTCATCTATCGATTTTTTAAGAAACTCAGAACACGATGTGATAGAATGCGATTCATTACAATAAGAACAGCTTTTAATATAAGACGAAGGTTTGTTGTTATCAGTCGTAGACGAAGGCGATTCATTGTTTGCAGCCACTAAGGTGTGCGACACACTCGGGCGTTTAGTTGTGTTTTGAAAAGGCTTATTTGATTTTGATAATTCCAAAAAATGTGTATCCCGCAATAAAGCCTCACATTTAGATTGTAAAAATAGTTTAAGCTGATTATAAGTCGGAAACTCAATATCGGAATGTTTTTCTTCAAAGCTACGACGCATTTCTGTATTAAGTTTTGATAAGATGTGATATACAAGGATGAAATCCCAATTACGAACCGGTAAATCAATTGTTTTCAAAATACTTAAGTTCTCATCACAAGTATCGAGAGATTTACGAAATTCCTTAGCGTCCTTACATTTGAATTCAATATTAAGGATTTCACGCCAACATGTAAAAGCAAGATCGCGTTTGTTTCTATATCTAGCGCATAAGGCTTGGTACGCACTAAGGTAATGTTCATGAGTTAAAGGAAATGCTTTAACTACGGATAATGCATCGCCGCTAAGGGAGGACACTAAATAGTGAAACTTTTCTGTTTCGGTAAGTGAAGAAGAATTATGAATTAAAGCGTTAAAAGTATCAAAATACTCCGGCCATTGTTTGATATTACCAGAAAAACTAGGAAGTGTAATTTTAGGTAACCGAACATTTAACGATGATGAAACACTTTTCGATTGTTTTTCATCTTCACTTCGAGATAAGCCACGATAAATAGATTCGATTTTGTAATATGTGTCATCAAATTGCTCCTGTAAACAAGTATCCGCATCAGTAGCATCGTCTAAAATCTCTAAAATGCTGAAATGTGCGTCTTCAAAAGCCGCCGTTATGTTTTTGATGTCGTGATGATAAGACAAAAATAAGTCGCGTTGAGAGGGGTCACTTTTAGCTAATTGACCGATTTCTAAAGCTTTACCTAAACGTTTAATAGCAATTATCCGCTTTCGACGCAAAGATGGCAAATCTTGTGCAGTATATTCGAAATCTTCAGATTTGGATTTAGATTTTTTCAAAGCACCAGATTTTCGCAAATGTTTGCTTAAAAGTGACATTTTACGATAGATTTATTTACTGAGTAAAACTTCAAAATAAAAAACTAAAATTGTAATCAATTTGATTCACTTAGTGTGTTACCACCCTAACGCCTATCACTCAGGACAGGAATGTTGTTTACAACTACGATGCCTACGATCGATGCAGCGACTCGCAGCGAGAACGATTCACAAGTTACGTACAATTATCAATGCAGATGCGCTTTGATAGTAAACAAGTTTCAACATAAAATATAAAAACAAACGATCATACACAATTTATTTTTCTAAAGTATTTCGTTTAAACGATAAAATATAGGTAATAAGTCGGTTGTAATTTAACTTTGAAGAATTAATATAGAAATTTTACCTGTAAATAAAATTTGTATTATGTTTCCTCAGACGTCCGAAGTCCATTATTATGAGAGTACATCGTTCCTTTTCCTTGCGCTGTCGCTAGATGTCGCTTCTTCCGGTACGTGACTTCCGCGCTTTTAGCGCCCCTTGCGGCCAAACCTGGAACTAACTTCAGAAGGCAGAGCGAGCCACCGAGTTGTGTCATTGTTCGGCTCATAATAAACGAATGTGGTATGGTGAACCACCAGGAAGACATTGTCTGGACTTCGGACGTCTGAGGAAACATAATACAAATTTTATTTACAGGTAAAATTTCTATATTATGTGTTCCGTTTGACGTCCGAAGTCCATTATTATGAGAGATCTGTTTGTTATCTCCTGGTGGCTTGCGAAGCGTAATAAAAAGAAAAACGCAACAATGTGATAGAAACTTGAATGTATAATTGAAATCAATAAAATTGGTTTATGTTTACAAATCAAATTCAATACAGATTCAATCAAATAGCTTTTAATTAGGTATTCAATTAAATAGCTTTAAATAATTAACATATAACATTGATCTTAACTTGTGGGCGCAAAAAACTGGGAGAGAGATTTTTCCAAAGCTGCACTGTTGCTATGGCCACTTCTGTTTGATACATCTCTCAAATAAAATTTTCTAAAAGTATTTTCATGGCGCCAGTTAGCTTTAGCTAAAATATCATTGATTGGATATTTTTCAATGAAATTAAGAGAAGAAACTGCCGACCTGCAGCTACCAGGAGGCGCATCTATTCCTGCTTCGGAAAGTGTTCGCTTTACCCAACCACCTATAATTGCAGCCGTAGCTGGCCTTACTGGGTTTCTTGTAGTTATAAATAAATTTGTAAGAGAACCTCTAGTATTTTTGGAAATAGAAATCAGAGTCCTTAACCAAAATAATAGGTCAGTATTTCTGTCTGGCGAAGCAATAAAAGTCCAACTCGATTGTTGATAACCTGCCGAATCGGTCTTTGAACCAAACACGGGATGCAACGTGATAGAGGAACCATTGTCGACAAAATGTTTTGAATCGCAATGCAAAAGAGTTAAATCGTGTACTCTACGTCCTGATGATAGTAGTAAGAGTGTGGCGGTACGTCTAGAAACATCAAATAAACTGAGCACATTAGGGTATGTATTTGTCATAAACTGTATAACAATTCTGGCATCCCAAATTGGCAATTTTGGCGGAGTGGGCCTAGCTAGCGAAATAGCTTTAAGTATATGCTTTATTAGGTGATTTGAAGAGATCTTAATATCAGATAAAGTTTCACAAATAGATGCTATAACAGATTTATGTACCAGTATAGAACGATAAGCTAAACGATCAGTAAGAAATAATTTTGCTAAATATTTAGCTACATTCTCAGGTAAAGGACGCCTAAAATCAAAATTATTGTGACGACACCACTGTGACCACTTGTTCCATATAGGTACATACGTTTTAAATGTAGACGCTCTCCAACACGAAGAAAGAAGTTGTTTTTCTTCGTTCGTCCAGTTGCCTGTCAATGCGTCCCAGCCGAAATGAGCCAGGCTTCCAACTGGAGGTTCTGAACCTGAGCTGGAGGTCGGCCCGTCATTGTGTCTACCAACACTGATGTCAGGTTGTGTATTTTCATGGGGCGGGCAAGGGCCCGGCTCCTCAGGTCTGGGCGCCAAAAGGGTTTCGTCCACTTGGGTGCAATTATTATGAACTTTCCCACTGCTGAGTTGAGGTGGTTCAGCACGCGCGGCAGAAGAGCTGGCGGAGGGAAAATCCACGCGAGGTCGAATCTCCAATACCTGCTGAAGGCGTCTTGAAAGCAGGCGTTCAAGTCTGACAAGTCTAGCGTAGCATACCTTGACACGACGTGAGCTTTGCTCGATGCGAATAGATCGATTTCTGGCGTTCCCCAGCGATCGAATATTCTTATCGTGGCCTCCTCCAGCAGGTGCCATTCGGAGCCGGCGCGATTGCGCGAGATGTGATCGGCTTCCGTATTGTACCGTCCCGGGAGGTAGTGAGGGGCAAGTGTTATGTTCAAGCTGTCCGTCAGTGCCAGAAGTTGTTTCGTCATTTTGAGTAACTTCTTTGATCTGGTCCCGCCTTCGTTCTTTATGTACGACACCACTGTCCGGTTGTCGCTCTGCAAGATTACGGTGGACCTTTTCAAACTCCTCGCTTTCAACCGGATTGCGGCAATCACGGCGAACATTTCCTTTAAATTGCAATGCCAATTCTGTTGTTGACGGGTCCAGGTGCCTTCGATCATCTCGTTGTTTACTAAGGCACCCCATTGAACGTCTGACGCATCGGTGACGAGATAATTTATTGGTAAACTTTCGTGGTGAATGGGAGTTTTTTCGCAGATATTCACGAGCCACCAGGAACAGGAACTCCATCGACTTTGTAGGGACAAGAATCGACTTTTCCATGTTGACTTGCCAACCTAGGCTGAAGAGGAAATCCAGCGCCATCTGGGTGTGCGCCGCTAAGGTCATTCTGCACTGGTTTACTATAATAAAGTCGTCTAAGTATACCACGAGACGGAGACCTCTGCTGCGCAGCACCTCGGCGATCCAATTTGTGACTGTGGCGAACATCCTTGGAGCCGCTGCTAGCCCGAAAGGAAGGCAAGTCATCTGGAGTAAGCAATCGTAGCTGATGCGCAGAAAACATCGGTGCTCTGCCGCGATCGGCATGTGGTAATATGCCTGGCTGATGTCCAGCTTTGTCATCCAATCGTTGGCTTGAAGAAACTTGGGCATACGGTAGTGATGAAACAAGTGAAAAGGTTTTGGATCCATATATTGGTTTAACGCTTTCAGATTGAAAATGACACGATTCTTGCCGTTGCTCTTGGTTATGATAAAAAGAGGGGAAATGAACGACGGACTCAAAGGGGCCGGTTCCAGGATTCCGTTCTGAATCATGGCCTGTATCTCTGTAGACATTATGGCAGACTTTGGGGTCTGGTATTTTCGCATAATCTCTGGCGTAGGATAAACTAGATGCGGCTTTTGTATGAAAGGAATGCGAGCTGACGAAATCAAAGAGAGGATTGTCTTGGGCGGATCGAATCTGGCCCAAATCTCGCGATAAAACCGCAGACAGCCGCCCAAAAACCTCTGCGAGTCATTTGTGACTGTACTTGGTACCCTGATCCTTTCGCCCCCCCTTCTTCCTTTTATCACGTTGATCGAAATTGCGCCTCTCGGTTTTGCCTTGTTGTTTTGGCTTATATTGTCGTGTATTACGAAAAGTATTATCTCGTGACGTAGAAGGAATAGGTGATTTTGACCGAATCGGTGACTTTGAACGCGTTGCTGGTTTTGCACGAGACGTGTTGTCTTTTACTATTTTCTCAATACCGCCTATCTTTTGTATATAGTTGGCTAACATCTGGGGGTTAAATATGTATTCCGAAGACGGGGGAATCGTTTCAATATCTTCACGCATATATTTTCCTTTTAAACCTTTTAACAATGCCTTACGACGGAATTCTAAAACTTCCGCGCGCTTTCCGCAAATAATTTGTAAAATATCATGCGAGACCTCTTTATACTCAGATTCGTTACCGAATAACTCTTTCAATTTTTCATGGATAGATGAAGGCGTAAGGTTAGTATTAGGTTGTGAAGACCAATCAATCATTTTACGAAGAGAGGAATTTACAAACTCATTCTGCATCAAAAACGCGTTTGACAATGCAGCAAAACTGCGCTCCATCTGAAACCATCTAATTGGAGCAAACGGGTCTTCCAGTCGTCTCAGTTCTTCGTTAACTTTAAGCTCAGAAAACGCGGGGAAAGCTACGTATTTTTTCTGAATATCAATGTAACGCACAGAGTTCCAGTCGGAGGAATTAAAACGCTGCATCGAGGTTAATTTTGCGACGCGATCGAGATTAGCTTTAGGCACTGAAGGTTGTTTGACGGACACATTTAATTCGGCAATATCGTTCATCGCACTAGGGGCGCCTAAAAATGGATCATCTAATGCACCTTGCAACGGTCCCGCATTAACAGACGTGGATTTTGGTACACTGGGCTGCATGGTAGAGAAACTCGCGTAAAATAAGTTGTTCACATGACTCACCAGCTGTTGAGATAGCATCTCAAACCTTCGGTCCATGTCGCGCATCGAATCTCGCGACGCACTGCGAGTACCGCGCCGGCGACGCTTTGGCGGCGGCTCGTCACCGGCGCTCGAAGGCGATGACGATGTCCGCGAGCTCGAACTCGACCCGCTGGAGCGGCGCGTAGTCCGACGGGCACTCGGTTCCACATCTCCGTGTGCGGGCAAACACTCGCGATCACCAATTTTCTCTCGCGGCGCGGAGCGTTCTTCGTCACTCATTTCAATTATTCACGTAACGGAATTTACGAAAAGAAATTTTAAAATAACTTTCTACTTCACTCTCGAAAGTTAAAGAAAAATCTTAATTTTCAATAATTGAAAAATATGAACGTTTAAATCTAACGACAAGCGTTCGGTTTGAAAAACGACGCAACAATGACACAACTCGGTGGCTCGCTCTGCCTTCTGAAGTTAGTTCCAGGTTTGGCCGCAAGGGGCGCTAAAAGCGCGGAAGTCACGTACCGGAAGAAGCGACATCTAGCGACAGCGCAAGGAAAAGGAACGATGTACTCTCATAATAATGGACTTCGGACGTCAAACGGAACACATAATATTATTACGTTTTGTGTTGTTAAAAGTGAATAACTACCTATTCTCTTTATAGTTTGAAGTAGCTTCACCTCACCGGTGCGATGAGTTGCGAGATTACCGGTGGGTAAAACGTAACTACCCGACAATGAAAAAAAAATAATTAAATTTGATCTCGTAAATTGTGAAACTATATTTCAATGTATTTTGCAAATATAGTACGATATTTAACGTTTAATGACTTATGAAATGATGTACAAGAATGAATAGTTTGAACTAGCGATGTCTAGAATAGAATTAACGTAAGCCGATATAGGTAAATTAAGCACCGATTAAGATTGACGTTTGCTTAATTTGATCTTACAGTAATTCAAGACAAAACTAAAACGATGATTTTACGATATGAATCCCGATTTATTGACTAGTTAGCCCGCAAGTACTGGCACTGAACGTTTTACGGATTTAGTAAATTCTGATTAAATGAATAACTCTGCAACCAACGACTTATAAATTGAATGATTACGATTTACAAAGTCCCCTTTCAACCAGAAATACCACAGCCATTGGATGACGGTACAGTACACGATGTTAGTGGAAACCTTCCCGGCACCAGAAAGAATGTAGCAAACGCACCCCAAACAAAGGAAACGATGGGTGGCTTCCTGCTAAATCTGGATCAGACTATAAAATCTGCCGATGAAAATATCGATGGTCTGTACGATAGGCACGCGACAACACAATAGAATGCACTCACGTACCTTAGAGAATCGATGATGACTTCCACTTGTAGATTGGGCACACCAGCTGGATGGATTCAACGGTTTAGTAGTTGAGAAATTACGAAGAGTTCATGGTATTTGCACATCCGCATAAAGAGCACGCGGTGGCGATCGCGTTAGATTAGGCGACGTGCGTTCGCGGCGCGATCATGTGTGCAACTCGCAATTGCAACTGCCCTCAAGTTTTCGTCAAAAGTCAACCCGTCGGCAGTGAGCGCATAACAGCTGAATAAGGCTGCGTTTTGTTGCTGCATAAACCTACTTATACAGCACATCGATAAGAACGTTTAAAATTACAATTTAATAACATAAAAGTACGATGACGGAACAGATGATATTAACTTATTAAGTTTTCTCGTCTCTGTTATTCGAATCCGTTAACTAAACTAATAGCGCTAGTTCAAACACAGATAAATGCCATCAAGATCGGTTGCAATTCTCCTCTTTAGGGACAGACACCATTAATTACCATAATGAGGATGTGTAATAACGTGTTCACATGCAACCTTCGATTTGTTTGCGGACTTATGGCGTAGAAGTTATTAATGGAAGACATCATTTGGTGTGATTACATCTGAAGAATCATACATAAGGTAGTGAGTAATTAAGATTGATATCAGAATCAACAGTGGCATAACAAATAAACTTATATATATACCTAGAGGTCACGTGTTCGAATCCTCGCACTGTACAATCATTTGCGTGCATAAACATGTCTGTTTGTACTAGTCTGGGTGTTATATGTATTTGTTTAAGTTTATTTGTAATGCCACTGTTTCTTATATCTGTCACACAAGTGCTTAAGGTACTTTCCACGGAGTCAGATCAATATATGATGTTGTTGTATATTTATTTATTTATTTGACATTGCACTATTTTCAAAACACCTTATTAACTTTTTCGAGAAATAAATCCGAATAAAGGTAAGTAGTTAAGTAGAATAAGCATTGCTTATAAATGCTGAAACCATACTAAATTGGTAGGAGAGATTTGAAAAAAAAAGTCAAATAATTTTTTTACAACCTGATTGAAAAAAAAAGTAGAGATTTCGAGAATGAAGAACGAAACAGGCATAAAATTCTGAAGAGTATCTTGTGTACGTTTCCCGAAAATAAACGATCAGTCACATAAAGGGAATATCTTCATCCCCTAATTCAATTTGCTACAAACTTGAAATAGCTCGACTCAATAGCTACTAAAAAGTTGTGTATGCTTGCTCATCAAGAATACCCGGCATTCGTTTGAAATTAATCTCTACTTCCAACAAATTCGAGTTATTTTTCTCTGGGGTTGGAAACATGCGTTGGTATTTCTAAGCAAGTTTGAGTCTTATATCAACTGATTTAAGGGTGGACAAATTTCGTCATGTGTGTACCAATTTGGCGAAGGGATGTATTTAATCTAACGCGACACGGTTGAGGAAGATCTTGGTACATTTGTCACCGGCGACAGAAGCGACATCTGGACGAAATGTCGCGCGACTTGGCGTATGTTAACTCACGGATTGTGGCTTGAGGGCTTAATGACAAGTGAAACCCTTAGATCAAACCAAACATAGGAAGATACGGTACGCCTTTAGAATCTTAAACTTAAAAATGAGCCGCTAGACGCACGACGACTAAGAGGTCCATTGAGCTCGGTTGAGTAAACGACACGCGACTAGCTCATACCATCTGCCTCTTTTTAGTTTGATCTAAGTCAAAAACACACATACTAAACTCGATGTAATCAAATCAACTATTCATTAATAGTTTTTTCTTTCTATCGCCATTTTACAGATCGTCATTTAAGTCCAGTTAGACCCAAACGGCAGTTGGAAAGGATTTTCTTGGAAAAAAGAAATTATCCTTTTATTAACTAAGTAATTATTGGCGTAATTTAACTGTGCCTGATAAAAAAGAGGGAAATATGAGGATCGTTAGTTTGTAATAGTAAAGTTATGTTATATATAAGCCTAAAAATTCTAAGCCTAGGTAAGGTACGTTCTTCACTTAAGCTTGAAAATTCTAAGGCTAGGTAAGATAGTATAATATCCAACCAAGATTGTGTGCGTATACAGTCATATAAGTTCCAAAGATGACATTGAGAAATGCAGCCAGAAACGCAGCCATGTGGCCACGTTTATTTAATCTAGTCTAACAAGGGGTGGGCTGGTAGCTGACATACTCGTAAGTCACGCACAAGACCATCTGCCTGCAATGTATCGGCGCTCGGGATATAGCATGTGATGTGGATTTGTGGCAAAATGGTATATATAAAAAAGAAATGGGATACCATTTGCAATTCAAAAAAAAAAAACATCGTTTCGATTTTAATTGTACTCTACAGTAACCAGACTGAGACTTTGACGGTTAGATTTTTTGTAAAAGGTCTTATACCTACAGGAGTCTAAGTTGTGGGATAAGCGAAGAAAAACATAGTTGCAAACAAACTTAGCGACTAGAAGCGAGACGCGGCGACAGTCGCCGAAAGTATGCCCCGTGCCAATAAATAAGTGGGGTAACTTAACAACTAGTAATAATAGTCCTCCTAGCCGATTTCGAGCACGGCGGCCAATCTCAATAGAGATCAGCCAACTACGCAGGAGATATTAAAGTGCACAAGTGTGAGAGCAATACACAGGTGCACTTACTGTTCCATCACTCTCAAAGTTCGTAGAGACAGCAATCCGACATGACCGGAAAGAGATCAGGCGCAGGACCAACGGCTTAACGTGCTTTCCGAGGCACGGGGGTGTAACACCGCCAACTTCCCGACTCCGAGCTGTTTTTCAGAAATTCATGACGGAAAATCTCAGAAACAATTTTGGCTCGACCTGGGATTCGAACCCAGGACCTCTCGGATGTAAGGCAGAAACTTTGCCACTACACCAACGAGCCAGTCAGGTAAAATATTATTATTAATAAATTCATTACTGTGACATCGGCTTTCTCCTTTCACTAAAGGATATCCAGTGTTCAAAAGGTCGACGGAGCACTCTTTCCGATCGCATTTAAAAGACAATAGCCGCCATATTGGTTTGTCCGAGGCTCAGAGGAGTATTCATTAAATTACAAGTCCACCTTAATCATTAGCATATTCTACAATGGGAACGGGAATCTTCGTTAAGTTAGTAGGGATGAGCGGTGGTGGTAATTGAACTTTATCGATTAAAATATCTGGAACTTTTAACCAATTTGATCTTATGTTTTATTTTGCATACATAAGTATATGTCTGTCGATAAATAATTAGATAAACATTTTATTATGAAATTAAACTCTTTGGATTCAGTCAATCAATCTTATATTGTCAGTCAGGTCTGCTTCCGATAAGTAAATGGTTTTTAAAGCAAAATAAAATAAATATTTCATACTCCATTTAAATTATTTGAAAAAATCATGTCAAGTCCTAGTTTCTATATTTTTGGCATTAACAATACATATTTCTTTACAATGTAAAATTTACTGCCACAGGCGGAACTCGAACCCGCATCTCTTTTAATTTCACAGTGTCAAGTCATATCTTTTAACATAAAAAAATGAATGGCTGTTCGTTAGTCTCACTAAAACTCGAGAACGGCTGAACCGATTTGACTAATTTTAGTCCTGAAATTTTCGTCGAAGTCCAGGGAAGGTCTTAACGATTAGAAAATATAGAAAAAAAATGCGAAAACCGCGGGCAGGACGACGTTTGCCATGTCCGCTAGTTTACAATAACATTTTAACAAGGAAATTGTCTCTCTCAACAAATCTATCGACAGTTGTAATCGACATGTCCCCTCACTACTCCAACCCCATAGAACTCGTAATTGCACTTCCACATTTGGGGGTCGAACACATAAATTACAACATTTATCCGTTCCGATTGTGTATTGCTGCAATTACCGAGCCACAGTGTCACGTATTGAATAATTACGGGAATTCATAATATTACATTACCGCGACCCAAATGTATGGAACCGCTATAAATCAAACCAAGGAAGTACTGGTATTAACTATTGAAAATTGAATTTTATAACCGGAGCAACTACTCATGAAATTGAATATGTTTACTGTTAATTAAACATAATGAACTTTATGTGTTATTTTAATACTCTATTTTGTTATGTACTGCTAAATCTGTATGTTTCTCAAAAAAAAATACAAAAAAAAATATTCCAGTGCATAACACATTAATTCATAATGCGTTCTACAATACACATTTTTTTCTCTCTGGGCAAACTGGGTTTCAAGCGTTAAAAAATATGAGATTCATATTACATTACACACAATAACTGTGCTTTGGAAAACACAATTAGCAATGTAATATATTCAAGATCCAGGGCACACTTGCGGCGTACTGTCGCCGGGTCACATACATTGCTCTGATGTCTAATTGCGCACACGCACGCTCGTGTAAACAACTCGCAGTCCTGACGACGACTAGGAGCTGAACACCTTAATTGGACACAGTTCAGTAAAACCACGAGCGCATGTTTCGCACCGTAACTGCCTCTTTTTGGTTTGATCTAAGCCTGATGCAAGGTAATTGGAACGACCTCTGGGAACCTTGCGTATCTTGCTTCGTTAACTCACAACTCGAGTAGATATGCCACATCAACCTAGCCGAAGCTTTCGACGGTCGAATTTCTATCTAAGCCGCATCAGGTAATAGTTCAATATCGCATGGGATAGGTTTGGGTAGGTTGAACAGCGCAGTGTAGTAAAACTACATCGCTACGATACGGTAAACGAGGATTGCTCGTGCGTGTTTTGGTTGGAAGTACGTATTTACCCACACTAGTTCTACGCAAGAAATTATCAATCGTTCACTATAAAAGAAGATTTTTTGTAGGAAGTACGTATTTGCCCTCACTAGTTCTACGCGAGACTAGCTAGACTAGACTAGTTCTACATAACAACTATGATTAAGACTTGATGTAATCTGTTGTGTTCTCTAATAAAGAAATAAAAAAAGGAATTAGCAATCGAAATCCAATTAAAGCGCGTAATGGTCACTTAAGAGTATCAAGTTTTTTGCAATACTTACGTTGAACTTTCGTTACTTACGGTCGTTAGTACGGAAAGGTTCTGGAATGGCGACCGCGTGCCGATCCATGTTCCCCTCCAAGATGGACCCTGAAGATACCTGGTGAAGGTCGTGGGAGGCAGGACCAATCGCAGTGAAAATGCTTGAGAAAGGCTTATGCTCAGTAGTGGGCGTTGAAAGGCTGATATGTTGATGGTTAATGGTAATGCCATATATTAATTGAAGGTATTTGATCTCTCTCGGGTCATATCGGATTGCCGTCTCACCGAACTGTGACAGTGAGTGCACCTGTGTATTGCGCTCACACTTGTGCATTATAATATCTCCGGCGTAGTTGGTTGACCTCTGTTGAGATTGGCCGCGCCGTGGTCGAAATAGGCCAGGAGGACTATTACTATTAATATTATTGGAAGGTTTTATAAGTTTAGAAACTATATGAGTGGGACTCTTTGGAGATTATCAAGGTCACATCAATACACAAGTTATAGCAAGATAAGCTTGTGTTCTGTAATCAATTACCAACATTTCAAAGTCAAAAAGTCATTTATTCCATAAACAATAATAAAATCGTATTGGAAATCATAATCATAAACTTACCATATTAACATGTCATATCATAAAATCAAAACAGGTTAAAAGAGGTTATTAAGCACAAATTTTGTGCTTATATCTAATTACAATCTTTTAGAAAGTCATCCAGCGAATAGAAACTTGTTGAAAAGCTTGCAATAGGTCTAAATTACCATTTCCCATATTAGACGAGTAATGTTTTGGTCTAATTTAACCCTCGTTTTATCAATATCAATCAAAAATTTAAAGTATAGTTAATTTCACCCTCGTTTTATCAATATAAATCAATTGATGATTATATTAACCTTAAAATAGTTTGATTATAACAAACAGTCAAATGACGTTTGGCAGGGCCATATATACGTCTTTAGGGTCCGTTTTTTTAATCAATGGCATTTGTACGTAGTTACTTCTAATGTGAAACCCATCAAAAGTGGAAGTCCATTTTAAGATTGTCTCCTAAAACCCAAAAATAGAACTCATAAATCCGAAACGTTACGACTTGTGATAAACCGACACATAACACTGGCAATTTCGTCGAATTTCACTTACATCCATTAAGCCATTTAACTAATCAAAAACACTTGGCTATACGTGAAACGTTAATCCAGCCATAAAGCAAAGCTGGAGCGTTTGGCGCGATTATAATCCGTACAATGCTTGTCACTGTCTCAATCAACGGACAGACATACAGACAACATCATACAAGCTAATATACACCTTAATGTAGCCGTTTACCGTCTATATTTGATCAGCGTATCATTAGCGTATTTGATAGAAATAATGACTACGCTACCGATGTCTGCATTTAAGGGTTGATGGAAACACAAGGCAATCTTAACTCTAATTTATACTTGTTACGGTTGGTTCTTGAATGTGAGCATCACAGTGCTGATTTACACCATGGAAAATGACAAAGACAATGGAGTGTGTTTATAGTTTATGGTGCGAAATCTATGGCGAATGTCAGTCGGCGTGAAGAGGAAGCTATGGTGGGTATTGGTAATGCAGCCAGTACTGAAATTAGCTTTATGAGCGGAATCGATTTTGTTCGTGTATTCGGACAATTATAGCAGACACCAATTTGTATAAATAAATATAATACAAATAAAGTTAACATACAACAATATTACATATGATCTATGATCTGACTCCGTTGTTAGTAGCTCAAGCACTTATGCTACAGATATCAGAATCAACAAAGTTATTACAAATAAACTTAAATTATTTCATTATAAAGTCCAGTACAAACAAACGTTTGGTGCATGGATGTAAACGTTTTTTTTAGACTAGTTTGAATAAAAAATGTTGGGAGAATTGACGTTTTATAGCTTGCGAATCTTAAGTTACTATATAATTAAATAAATACTTTAAAATATAATGATACAACTAACCAAATAAAAGTACATTAATTGTAAGATTTTCGGTAGTCAAATTACAAGTAGTTATGAAGTCAGTTTTCAATAAAAGTCATTTGACATAAGTTACAAATCCAGAGTTAATCTGATTTATGAGGTAGCATGATAATGTTTCTACTAAGATGTTGAAATGTGATCTAAGCATGTAAAACAACATTAAGTAAGTAATAAAGTTACGTTTAATTTAAACATTTTACATCATAATATTTATATATCCCTGACAATGAGACTAGTAAAAACTGTATCTTGAGTGTCAGTGATTCTTCGACATATTTCTAACTTAATTACTAAAAAATAAAATATAAAAGAATAACAAACGTAGCACGGATGTACGTATGTATGGGTGTTTGTATTTATATGTGTAAGTGAGAGGGAGAAGCTATAAATATGTCCTAGAAGATTGTAATAATAAAGTCATGTAAAACCGCTCTTGACGCAATTTCCTCATCATCTCAGTCCCACAATCCGCACAATAGCCTTCAACACTCCAAGATACCACAGAGCAGGCGAAACAAACGCTTTTCTCATCACGGCGCAAATTCAGTGGCCGGCCTACAATGAAATTGTGGACGCTAACCGAAACGCAAACGAGGTAGCATCTCTGGACCTCTACTGTGTAACCCTGGATCCAACGATAAGTCCAAAAGTAAAGTGTCATAATGATAGGTGGATAGTGTGAATCCACGACCACTATGGTGTAATGGTCAAGAAGTTGAACAAGAACTGTTTGTCATGATTCTAATATCTGTAACACGAGTGCTTTAGCTACTTACCACGGAGTCAGATCAATGTATGTGATGTTGTTGTATATTTTTTATTATTTTTTTATTATCCCCAAATGCAATCCCGAAGACGTTTGGACTTTTTAGTCACGAGCGGCGTTGTGCCTCTATTTGCTTAATGCTGCTTAGAACATCTGAAAAGATGCAACAGGCCTTATGATGAGTGTGGATTAAGATAAAAGCCCTTAATGTGGATTTTGAAAATCTAATTTAAAGTGTCGATATACTTTCATGCTCCTATTTAAACTGAATCAAGAATCGCCATCGCCAATTCGAAATCTTGGTCACCGACTCACATGGTAGGACCTTAGGCCAATAACACGGCCGCAAAACAGAGGTATTGCCGGCAATATTGCCAAATTGGCCGATGCCGCCTTGATTGCTGCACCACTCGAAATATCGTAGCGATACCTGGCTTAGGGCTGTCTGAGGGACGATTAGGAACGATCTGATGAATGAGAGGGTTGCCTTTCTTCTTAAAAAACTAACTAACTACATGCTTACCTACAAAAATACTATAGATATATACAAAATAACTATAGTAAGTACTAAAAACACTACTACTTACTAAAAAAAACTACTACTTACTAAAAACTTATAAACTACTACTTACTAAAAACTACTATGACCGCAAAACGGAGGTGATGCCGGCAATATCACCAAATTGGCCGATGCAACCTTGATTGCGCTATAAGGCCGTCAAGGACAATCATTTTTCTGGTCAGGAGTACCGACGTTTCTTCTTCGGAAAGGTTCTCTGACTCCCATTGTTTATTAATTTATTGGTGGACAAGAAAAGGTCCTTCCTTTAGTCAAATTTCAAGTACTCGTATAGTGTTCACGAGTGAATTTTACGATAGATTTAATTTAACCTAATCACCAACGTGCACACCGTGTAATTCGCTTGGTGGAAGTGATCGCCTCACATATTTTTAAACTCCACAGGGCTGAGTTCACTGTATTTTTTTCTGGGTTCTCTTTTTAACCTCCGACAAAAAGAGAGGTATTATAAGTTTAGGAGTCAAACTTATAGCACTCTTTTTTTTCTTTTTGTCGTTGTGTTTTTGTATGTGGTATCGTAGTTTCCGAACGGATGGACCGATTTCAAAGCAGCTTTTTTATTCGAAATACAATTTGATTGAATAATCGCGGTGGGAAAAATCCGTCCCGCCGATGAAACTCATAAGCGGTTTTCCCAGCTCATTTGGGGGTTTATAACTGGAAATTTAGCTTTTGACGTGACAACGTCTTATAAATTGGTTTGCCGGGTGACACTTCAAGAAACTGCGTTACGCTGCTCCGCTCACGTTCCGCGCTCACAATGAGAGCGAGTGAAAGGCACGCGTCCCTTTGACTCGGGCATGGTTAGCCCGCCTAAGAGCGAGTGAGACAGACATAAAAAGTGAAAGGCACGCGTCCCTTCCACTCGAGCACAGTTAACCCGCCTAAGAGCGAGAGAGACAGAGCGAGAGAGAGATAGGCATACACTCCGGTTCATGTTATACGAATGAATATTCACATTAAAATTATTTTACCACTCAAAGTCGTTGTCACGTAAAACTTTCGCCCGTATACCGACTTTACAGGCAACCAAATTTTTTTCTTATTATTCTCACTGTGCGCTTTAAAACAGATGGCGTAGGTATGCGCCGCTTTCCTAAATTCCAAGATTCAACGTACGTAACGAGGTATTGAACGTCACACGCACTCGAATGACGGCATAATGGCGTACTGATTGATTGCGAACGTAAGGTTGCTAGAATTAGGTTTAGGTTCAGAGAGTTTATTCTCAAAGAAACATTATAAAAATCGTCTTCAATATGAAAAATATTATTACTAAACAATAAGTAAGTACCTATCTAATCTAAGTACAGTAAGTTGTAAGTACTTAAGCAAAAAAAATACTGACTGCTAATTTCTTCCAAATTAAGTTATAGAAATAGAAATAGAAATAGAAATGGAAATATTTATTTGCTCAAAACATGGTTGCAATAGGTGGTAGGTACAGATACAATAATAAGTCCTCACATTGTACCAAAAATTATGGCATGCAAATTGTTCGTAATAGTAACATTAAAAATATAATAATTATAGGTCCATTTAACATTTACATTATTAATTTTACATTTACATTATTATTTTAGCAATTATGAATTCAAAAAATATATGTAATTGTCAAAATCTGATACAATAATTCAAATTAAACAATGTCCAGAATAAATTAAATTAGTCATATACTAAACAAACAACACTAATTATGCAAAAATGTCACTGATTTTATAGAAATTCTTTTCTTGAAGCCATTTCCTGAGTGTGTGCTTAAACAAATTATTTGGAAGTGATTTAATTTCATCTGGAATTGCATTAAAAATCTTAACACACATTGCATTACACTGTTTCTGGTAAAAAACCAATCGTGGTGTATTATTGTAAACAAGTTTGTTTTCATGCCTTAGATGATACCGATGCTGTATTTGGTATCGTTTCTTAAAAAGATCATTACTATTTAATGAGTTTAGAATATATAACTATTAGTATTTATTTCTTAATTTAAATTTACATGTAAGTACTTGAATGGCATACATACAGTGACTAAAGAGCATAGAGATACTAGGTGCAGGGCGATAATTTGGCAAAAATACTTGCGTGTCTGCTTTTGACTGCACCGGGGAAAACATTACCTTTTAATGGTTGTAGTTTGGAGGGTGGGCATATCTCAAATTGAGGTATGAGTCATGTTTCATTTAAACCTTAAGGGTGTAAGTTCAGTAAAGTTTTATCAATAAAAAGTGTTAAAAGAATTTAAATAATCTGAGGCAGGAATCGAATCTGGGTTCACCTGGTTTCCTTATCATTGGGCAGCGGAGTAGCTTCACTCAGAATTCGATGGAAGTCTTTTACTGCATTATTTTTTTTTATTTAAAGTGCCCACTGAATAAGATAATAACGGTCTTAAATGTTACAAGCAGTAAGTTTTCAATATCATCACAGCCCTAAAGAAATTTCATAGACTATAATGTCCTCTGCCTTGTCTTGTTAAGGGATTTGCTGACAAGGGTGGTACTGGTCTTCGCAAGAAATTCTATTCACTTACGAGGCTGATACGTTTGAAAAGCGATTATTTCTGCTTGGACATCAAAATATTTTTGTATGTAGAAATAAAATACTGTACTTGCGAAGTTTCAGACTATTAGGGGATTTGTAATATTCTAAATGCAATATTTTGTGGGTTTCCTTCATGTTCTCAAATTGACAGGTAATATTTTACTGACTAATTGATCATCAGTAATTTATATTCCTACTAGTTGACCCGGCAAACGTTGTTTTGCCATATAAATTATTGTGGACAACCCATATCACTAAGGGAAATGAATAAAATTTCATAAGAATCCGTCAAGCGTTTTGGAGGATTACGGGAACGAACATTGTTACACGAGAAATTTATATATATATAGAGATAAAAAGGTGCCTTTTTACAAAAAAAAAAGAGTTTTACAAAGAATTGTCGAATTGAAAAAAGAAAGAAAAGAAAAGCTGAGTTCGTTAATCGGCTCACTTCGCAACATTGGACGTTGCCTTCCGCGCAAAGTTCGCATGACTATATATAACTCATTAGTCAAGTCGCATCTCATTTACCTAATTGAAATCTGGGGAAACGCGTCAAATCAAAATTAAGTATCTAAACTCCATTAAAAATTGTGATTCTCTTGTAACATTTAATAATAAATTGGCACAATATGTTAATGATAATTGGTTCTTATAATTAAACATAATAGAGAGATACTCAATAAAGCACAACCCACATATTAACTAAACGGCTAAATAAAATTATCTTCAGCAGTGACGCGGCGACGATCCTGCTCATTTTGTAAAAATGTTTACCTACCTAATTTACTTAGCTTTAAGTTTCCATGTAAGTGACAAGAATTGTCTTAATGGAAATAAAGATTCTTGAAACCGAATTGCAAGCTGAAGAAATGGTTAAAATAATGCAAAAAACTATGTGTAATTATATTACTCGTAGAAATTATTCAAGTTACTTTTTTGGTACGTCATCGTAGCCAAGTGCATGCACACACGTTTCTTTCACCCACAATAAAAGTCAGTAATTAGATTAATGATGAATACCGTCCCTCTTCGAAAGAGAATGAAAACAAACCCACATGGGGCCAGTCAATTTGCATTGCGGTTATGGCGTCCCATCAAAACCGACAAATCAAATCAGCGATCTAAAGAACTAAAAAAATCGGCTTAGAGAGACAGATATTCCTCCAATGTGGGTTCTGTAGGTATAGTTTTCCACGAGTTGATTTTTTTTTCATGAAGTGCCTTTCCCTTTCAACGGTTCGAATAAGATTTTTTTACATATAAATCATTTACTTTTTACAAAAGCAATGTACAGTTTATACAAATAGTATGTTTGTATACGTATTCGACGACCGCTTGGTGCTGTGGTCCACAGGTCGGACTTCTAAAATTAAGGGTCGCAGGTTCGATCCCCGCACAGTACAAGCATAAGTGTGCATGAACATGTGTGTTTGTACTGGTCTGGGTGTTATATATTTACAAAAAAAAAGTATTTAAGTATGTTTATCCGTTGTCTAGTACCCATAACACAAGCCTCGTAGCTTAATTTGAGACTAGAGAATTGGTGTGATTGCTGTGAAATATTTATTTATTTATTTTGAGGTTAAACATTAAAGCTTTGTTTAAAAGTTTTTTTAATTAATTTTAAAACTGGTAGAATAAAGCTAAAGATAGATTCATTGTATAAGCATTTTAGACGATTAAATTATTTAAAATTCTCTATATCTCGCACTCTTACTAAATTTTTACTGTGACAAACGATCTCAAACCATTCTCATGGGTCCACCATTTTTACGGTACCCTAAATCACCACCCCGCGTGTGAGGTGTTATCAAATTAAAGGCGACCCCAGCGCCATCGTGCCATGCGGCGGAATCAAGAACTAATTGCCAGTGTGACGTCACAAAGGCAAATCGAATCACGCGATTAACGAATTATTTCTGTGGTTTGAGGGTTCTTTATTAAATGAATATGTAAAGTGGGCAGATCGTATCTGGTGCCTTAGTTTTTTTTTCGTCGTGTTTTCTCATAAAAGTTAGGTGAACTCCATTATTTTTGTGCCGGATTTTTGACGTGACAAAGTCTTATAAATCGATAGAGCCGGCTGCACGCACCAAAAAAGATGACCCATGCGGCGTTACCTCGCTCTGAGGCGTTCCATTCTAGGCTTGAAGTGCAAGCGAGAGTGCGGAACGAGCGACAAAGAGGCTACGTGACAAAGACGTTGTCACGTTCAACCATCAGTTTTTTTTTTCGGGATATTGACTCGGTGTGTGCTTTTATGGAAATGAGGAAATAACGCGCGCGAATGGATTTAATTTGGTGAAGAGCTCCTGAGGCTCAAGCTTGGAATTTTATCATTAGATCTCAACTAAGTAGGACACAGTATGATGGACCCGATCTTTATAAGCTTCAGAGAGCCAGATCATAAGACAGACTCTATACAAGACGTACAATCAGGCAATAACACACCGGCACGCTGGTTTAGGTTTGATCATTATAAATAAAATAAATATGCAACAACAGCACATACATTGATTTGACTTCGTGGTGAGTAGCTTAAGCACTTGTGTGACAGATATCAGAATCAACAGTGGTATTGTTTTCTCTTTTATTTATTTTATCCCACCGCCCACTAATCATTTCTGCTTAGCCCAAAGGTATGACTGGTAGAGAATGCCCTACGGCGTTAAGTCCACCTTTCGTACAAAGTATTGTTGTGCAATAAAGCTTAAATAAATAAATAAATATTACAAATAAAGTGAAGTAAATACATATAACACCCAGACGTGACTAGACAGTACAAACAGACGTGTTCATGCACACAAATGTTTATACAATGCGGGGATCGAACCCGCGACCTCTTGGTTAATAGTTAACTTCTTGACCATTACACCAAAGTGGTCGTCGTACAAGACATACAATCAGGCAATAACTCACCGGCACGATCGTTTAGATTTGATCATGACCATTATCTTCAGCGAGATAAAATACAAATTATTTCTGCAACGGAAATCTCTAGCAGATAAACACATCAAGGCTTCTAGGTAGGTACTTATACAAAAGGTGAGACTACCTTCCAAACAAAAAGCGGTCTCTCCCGAAAAATGGTCGGGCCCCAGAGGGTTCCTTTCCTCGTCCCGTTTTTGCCGCAAAACCCTTTTTATTTCGGGGGTGACGTTTGAAAAGTGGACGAATCTGGACACGGGATGAACATAATTTAAAAAGGCTCGGTATGACGCCTCAGTTAACACTCACTGCTTTTATGACAAGCTTTTGATTGCTTAGAGTTAATGATATAATTACTCAAATATGATGATGCAAAGGTGGATGAAGCTGCATGCCAATTCAAAGAAGGTGACATTTTTTAATTTTATTTTATTTTATTTTTATTTTTTATCATTACTTAATTGTAATTTATTTTCTTTCAATTTATTTTATATTTGATTAATGATTGTGTGTACGTAAATTATGGTTGATGTTTATCTGAAATAAATGAATTTTAATTTAATTTTTAATTTAAATAACGTGTTCGGAATAAAATTTTGAAGTTTTTAATGAAAACTTAGTTCTGTCGTATAGGTTACTAAGGGACTTTAATGATAACAGACTTTGATCTACTAGTACCTGTCATAGGTAACCTCATCAACTAAATCGAAATTATAAAAGCGAACAAAAACTATCAGTAATTTACGGTTTACGATGACTTTTTAAAGTCAGAGGATACCGTTTAGTTGAATTGCAAAAGGTGTTAGAAAGAAATAATAACGCTCAGTTGTCCGATTGCAAAATATGCGTAAGCCGGTACAGCGGTCGGGCGAGCGAAGTGCGCACCGCGTCGTATCTATGTTCGGACAGGTTCGCGACGAACGCGTGCGCTCGTATATATTCGATGACGTCCGGGCAGCGGTGTGCCCAATTGGCGCCGACTACCTGATTTTTAAAGCGTAATTAGTATGTGTATTATAGTAGTAAATTAATATTCAGTGGTAAATAAATTTAATGGGTATTTAAAATTATATTTATTATTATAACTAACTTAGATAAAACTTAGTTAGATATGTAAATTTCATATTAATATTTAACAGCAATTCAATAGGGATCCTACGACTTTAACGATTTAGTGCCCACTGTATATTTTTCAGTTATATCTAGACAAGAAACGAATCTGTCTCAAGTTTACAGCCGGTCATTTCGAGTGATTAATTGCACGTTTTTAGGTTTTAATAAAATGATGGGGTTAAAAAAGTTGGAAGTGTTCTGACAAAAATTAGGTTGTGATTGACAGATGTCGGATCGAGATTTTGAACTGAACTTGAGTTTAAAAGTTGAAAATAACCTTTCCAGGTAAAATCAGAAATTAATTATGATAGATAATTTCTTATAATCAGTATATTATTTATATTATAAGTGTATGAATATGTTTTCTCCATGCTGACTTCTGGTTTCGATGAAACCCAAAAATAAGGAAGCTGGTAAAAAATAGCCTAGGCAAAGAGATTTGCCTAACGGGAAATCCTATGTTATTATGACAAAAGTCTATGAGTTAGATAATCTCGTAGAACTGTGATTTTACTTAACCTACTTAAGGTTAGATTTTAGTACTTAGCCATACAAGCTTTTGTTTTTCATCAAAACACGTTTATCCGTAAAGCTGTTATTTTGCTTTAAATTTCCACTAAACGACGCCAGCGCAGGAACCCAAATAAATCTAACTGTTATCATTTGAAAAAACTTGACCTGGAAGTCGCAGGACTTACAATGCAACTCACAAAGTGTCACAGAAGATGCACCGGAACCACAACACTGACACCAACAAACAACTCGACACGTTTCGCCACTACACGTGGCATACTCAAGAGATGTTGTCGCTTCGACAGATTAAATGATTCTCTTTTTCAGCTTTAGTCATGGATTTCCGCAAAGTAACGCCTGATTCCTTCAACGTTAACCTACATCTACGTAGATTAAAAAAACAAATAGAGATTATAACAAAGCGCCAATGTTTTTCAGTCCATCAGCACGGGTATTAAAGTTTTTTCCTTTTGTTCGCGCCGCAACATGCTTCATTAAAAGTTGCCTTTTGTTTTTCTATTTTGTTTCACACCAGAGCCGAGTTTATTGCTGGAATTTATTTTGCAACACCTACCAACTCTCGGCACTTTTTAAAATACAATTTTTTAACATACCCTCTGTAGGGATTACAGTATTGAAACCAAAAATCGGATCCCTCTTCAGTCACTTTATTTACTATTTAACATATTAAAGACTTATTATCGGATTTAACCAAAACTAAATTGCTGTTCTCAACCAATACTTCCGGGGTTCACATTGAAGTAAGTAAAGACGTCAGAGTGACAGTTTTGACATACTTGACTGACAGTTTACTTTTTATTGGCTATAGGGTTGGAACCCTACAATCCCTCCCTTTCTTACAAATTAACTTACATTCTAGCACATAGTATAAAAGTACACATTATACAATTACAGAGCAATGTAAGAAACAACTCAAATTAAACAAATTGTAAAATTTAAAATTGACATTGAGTATGGCCTTGGCATCATTGTATTAGGGTATTTACTATACAATTACAGAACAATTAAATGAGCGAAAAAACAAATTAAAACATTAACAATTTTTTTTTTTTAAGTAACACTGCATATGGCCTTGGCATCATTGAAATATAAGCAAACTTATATTCCAACACATATGATACATAAGTCCTACGGCAATACACAAATACTTAATTATTCGAGTGCACACACTCTAAAATAAGGCCTAAAATAAAATCATCATATTTAGCCGGAGTGCGTCTTTGTCGTTTAGTTAAAATAAGTTCTTTGTCACCTCCAAGTGTTTTGTCATAGTCGGGTGGTTTGTCATGTCCAGATATTTGGTCCTCTTCTTCATGTGTATCATTGGCAGTAGATAATTTTTCAGTCTCATGTATAATAGCTCTATCCTTGTCATTTCCAAACCTACTCAAATCCCTCTCAACAACAGGTAGAAAATGTGAAGAATTCCTTCTCACTATTTTTCCATCTGGAGATTTAGCAGCCACTGAATTTCCACTCTTCCAGACAACGACATGCTCTGCTGGTGAAAAGGTTGTGCTCAGTTTATTTTCTTTTCTTTGTCTTACAAGTACTTTATCACCTGGCTGTATTTCAGATTTTCTAGCATGTCTTCTCTTGTCAGCATATTGCTTATACTTGTCTTTTTTGAACCTGTCCATGTCACGCATTTCTTCATCTTTAAAGGTATCGCCATCAGTCAATTCTGGTATTTTCGTCCTAAAATTTCTTCCTCTGAATACACTTCCAGGTGGAAGTCCAGTAGTGGAATGAGGAGAGGAGCGGTAAGCAAACAAGTATACCTGTAGTTCCCTTTTCCAGTCTTGTTTAAGAGCTTGTGCGATACGCAATCTTCTTAATACATTTCTATTCTGTCGTTCCACTTCGCCATTGGCCTGAGGCCAGAGAGGTGTTGTGTGTCTCAACCTTATGCCATGAACCTCTAGGAATTCTTTAAATCGTTGATCAATGAAAGCAGGACCATTATCACATATGATTTCTTCCATTATTCCTTCACTGCATATGATTTTCTCCAAAAATTGTATTGTGACTTCTGCAGTTTGTTGCTTCATGATTCCTACTTCAAAATATCTGCTATAATAGTCAACAACAAACAGTAAGTAGTGACCAGATGGCAGAGGCCCTAAGTAGTCTATTGCAACTAATTGCCATACCCTAGTTGGTAGCTCAGTAGGCACAATCGGCTCTGGTGGTGCTCCTTGCTTTACAAGCCGGCAACCCTCACATGTATCACACCAATATTCTATGTCACTATCCATGCCTTTCCACCAGACTTTAGATCTAAGCTTAGCCTTCATGGTATTCGCTGACAAGTGACCTTCATGTCCTAGTTCTAAGATTCTTGTAACTAACTGTTTTGGTATTACTAGTCTAGTTCTTCTGAGAATAAGATTATTTATGACACAGAGTTCAGACTTTATCAATTCATATTTTCTTAGATCTTTTGGCCAGACATCAGTTTCTATGGCTGATTTCACACATGTCAGTTCTTCATCATTTTTCATGGCATCATTTATTTCCTCTACAGTAACTGCTTTAACAGATGATTCAACCAAAGCTAATAAGAATTTGTCCTCATCATCCTCTGTGTTTTCAGTGTCTTTACAATGAGGGTTCAGTAACCGTGACACAGGATCTGCGATATTGTTTTTGCCAGGTTTATATATAACTTTGAATGTAAATGGCTGGAGTCTTAACACCCAACGCTGGATACGGGCACTTGGATTAGAATTTGGTGAATATATTACTTCTAGAGGCTTATGATCTGATATTATTTTAAATTGCTTTCCCATTAAATACATGTATAAGGTCTCACAAGCCCACACAATAGCTAAAGCTTCTTTTTCAGTCTGTGAATACCTTTGCTCAGTTTGTGACAGTGCTTTGCTAACATACTTTATTATTATGGGTTGTATTTCTCCTTTTATTAGTTGATGTTGAATCAAAACCGCTGCTATGCCCACTGGACTGGCATCTGTAACAAGGGTTGTCTCCGCATCTTTGTCATAAAATCCGAGCGCTGGTGCTGACGCTATCAGTGTCTTCAAAGTTTGAAAAGCTTCTTCGTGCCGACTGTTCCATATAAAATCTGCATCTTTTTTTGTCAAAAGCCGGAGAGGTTCAGTAATTGTGCTGAAATTGGGTATAAATCTGGCAGAAAAATTTACAAGCCCTAGGAAGCTCCTCACCTCTGCCTTATTTTGTGGTGCCCTGAAGTCTTGAACTGTTTGCTGATTTGATGTCGTCGGCTTGATTCCATCCGCTGAGATGTGGTGACCAAGAAAAGTAATTTCACTAACCCTAAATGAACATTTTCTCTCATTAAGGGTTAATCCACAATTGTGAAGTCTTTCAAGTACCTGACGCAGTCTAGAATCATGTTCTTCTCTTGTTCTTCCACCAATACGGATATCATCTTGACTATTAGCCACTCCATCAATGCCTTGCAAAATTTGTGCTATAACACGCTGAAACATTTCCGAAGCGCATCGGATACCAAAGAAAAGTCTCTTATATCTGAAAAGACCTAGGCTTGAGCTGAATACAGTGATGTCCCTGGAATCTTCATCTAATTCAAGCTGATGATAACCAGATTTTAAGTCAATAGTTGAGAAATACTTGCAACCATTCAATCCTGCTAATAATTCATCAAAAGTGGGTAAAGGAACACGTTCTCTCATTACTGCTTGATTGGCCTTTCTCATATCTACCACCAGTCTATACTCTCCCTTTTCCCGCTTCTTGACTATGTGGGACAGTGATACACACGGAGTCGGTCCAGTCACTGGTTCAATTATGTCATTGTTTAACAAGTCATTAATTAATTTTTGTTCAATGTCACGTAAATTGAAAGCTAGCCTTCTTACTGGCTGCGCTACTAATTTAATGCTTTTATCTATTGGAATTTTTAACTTAAAATCCTTCAACTTACCTATACCATTGAAAATATTAGGGAATTCTTTAGCAATAACCGTGTGTGTCATCTGATTGTTGGAAGTAGATATAACATTTATTTCAGGCCCTACTCTCAAGAGACCCATTTTGATTGATGTGTCTTTACCCAATAGAGAAGGCCCACAGCCATCAAAAACAAGTACCTTTGCATTTATTTTTATTTTTGTATCTGGGGAATATAAAGTGGTATTTAAAAATCCTATATTAGAAATTACAGAACCTCCATAAGAGTGATATTTCTGGCTATGATTTTCAATTAAATTACAAAACAAGCCAGACTTCAAAAGGGTTTTGAAAGTATGCCTATCAACAATATTCACTGAAGCGCCTGAGTCGACAATAAAGTTGGATTTTACCTTATCTCCAATAATGATTTCAAAGCCCTGATCACCTCTAACTGCAAACACAGAATTCACCGAACCACTGTCCTCACATTCACTTTCACTATCAGTTTCATCAGAGTCCTCAGAGTCAGTTTCCACTACATATTTGACAATCCTAGTCTTCTTTTTCTTCTTCTCTTCCTTCTTTTTATTGTTGTACACCTTTGTCTTGCAGCATTTTGCGAAGTGTCCTTTTAAGCCGCATTTATTGCATTTTTCATTTGTGGCACTGCATTCCCCGCTCCTAGCAAAATGACCGCGACGGCCACACCTATAACACGTCATATTATTTACTGCATTAATCTCTACCGGTTCTTCTTCTTTCTTTGTAGATACCTTCTCACATAATTTCTTTTCAAGTTCGTACAGCCTAGATATCTCTATGGCCTGCGCCAAGCTGAGGTTCTTTCCTTTTTTCAAAAATTTTCTTTTTAAGTCTAAATCCTCACATTTTTCTATAACCTGGTCTCGTATGACTTCCTCTGGATTACTATAATCACAATAACGTGCTTGTTTCTTTAATCTCACCACAAATTGCTCTATTGTTTCGTTATCTTGAAGCAAGCTTCTGAACTTCTGTCGTTCATATGCTATGTTGACTTCTGGGTCAAAGTAATTGTCCAACCTTTTTAGACATTTCTCGAAATCTGTCGCAGCATCCGCAGGTTGTTCTTTTATTGTTTCGTATATCTCTTGCACTTCTGGCCCAGCTTGATGCAATAATCGTGCTACTTTTTGTTTGTCACTAAGGCCAATTAGACCATCGATATAATACTCGAAGTTTCTTTTCCATGTACGCCAACGCGTTGGAATCGTGTTTTTATCCACATACGGATCGAATTGCGGTCCAGATATGCCATATTCTTGTTGCATCTTGTATTTTCAAATACGTGTTTCCGCGTGTTTTCACCCAACCGATTCGCCGGGTCATCCGCTGCTCGTCGCCAAGAAATACTGTAGGGATTACAGTATTGAAACCAAAAATCGGATCCTTCTTCAGTCACTTTATTTACTATTTAACATATTAAAGACTTATTATCGGATTTAACCAAAACTAAATTGCTGTTCTCAACCAATACTTCCGGGGTTCACATTGAAGTAAGTAAAGACGTCAGAGTGACAGTTTTGACATACTTGACTGACAGTTTACTTTTTATTGGCTATAGGGTTGGAACCCTACACCCTCCCGTCTGTGGAGTTATTTGTTTGTATTTGTAACTCGAAGTTTTGGCTCTGGTGGACGTATTGGAAGTTGTCATGGGAGTAATTTTGTATGGCAAATGTTTTGGATAGATTTTCGTTGTGCTGGTAAGGTAGCTGTGTCGTGAGTTTAAGTTGTCTCTAATGGGTACCTCCAAGGTATCTATAGCAATGTTTTTTTAATCAAAAATAAGTTGATTTGTCTTGCATAGTAAGTAAATGAGTCTTTCATGTTGACTTTATCTAAGGTAATATTCGTTATTTAAATCTTTTCCAGAGAGTCAAGTAAGCAAGTAGCTGGACTATTTGTACATACAATCGCGGTCACAAAGTGGTTACCATTTGTTTAGGATCAAAATTGCTTGGAAACAATAGATAAGTCACAAGTTGTATAGCCTATTTCATAAATTTAAGTTAAATAACAAGAATAAATCATTGTTTTAGGAGGTTGACTGACATGTAATTTCAAGATATATATAAATTAGTTTCGACCTTAAAAGTAATCAAAAACCTTTATTTTCATGATGATGAGTCAAATTCTGTTAAATTAAATAACTAATTTTGAAGGGTTAAAAGTAACGTGATATAGCATTGATGACAGTGTGATACAGAATGTTATTTCAAAACTGGTAAACACTTTGAAACTGCGGTCAAACTTGCATAATTACAAGCAAACAGAAAATACATAAATACAGATAAATAGCTATGAAAGTGACACTGCTGCTTAGTAAAATTGTTGAACTTGCATGCTAACGTACAAATGTCCGCTACACCCCCGCCTCATCGGACGTAGTTTCCTCAAACTATAAGCCCCTTTGTAAAATAATAAATGCATCTATAGCCCACTTTCAGCACTGCCTTTAGTGCTTGCCAAGTTTTGTAACAAGGAATGGAAACAAACGAACTTCCTAGATCAGTGTTTGTTAGCATTCCTGGACGGTTAAATATGCTTTAACTACTTTAGAACTTGGTGGAATATTTTCAACAATGCTTCGTTCATTCCGGAATCCTGAAACGGTACTTCGTTAAGGAATTTTGATAAAGATATCAAGGTTTTGTTGAGATTTGATCGCTTGAATAATTTCTAAGACTGAATAAGTAAGATTTAATAGCGAAGATAATTTTGTAAATTCAAATCATTGTCAATTTTAGAGATACATAGTTGAAAGATATAATATTTTTTATCACTAAAGAATGGTTATGTTATTTGCATACAAATAGATCATTGACGTTAAAATGCAGTAACGGCCGGTTTTTGAATATCCTATTTACTTTTAACTGAAGGATTCATGTGAAACAGTTTCATGCAAACGGCTGTAACTTCAGATAGATCATAGTATGAAACAGACAGTTAACTGACCGAAATTTTTCGATCCAAGATAGATAGATTAACACTTTATTGTACAACACAAAACAAAAATTACAGACAAGTTTTACAAAGAAAGATGTACATTTAAGGCGGTCTTATCGCTTGTAGCGATCTCTTCTAGACAACCTTCGGTTAAAGGTACATTTAATTAACAGGAAGGGGTATTTTAGCAAAATATTTCATGAAAAATTAAACCGCTTTCGTTACTTGTTAAAAAAAGAGGCCACCTGATGCAGGTGTGCCCCAGTCCATAATTGTAGACATTTTATTTTGTCAAGATCAAAAATTCATACTTTCTGTTTACATAAATAAATTAAGTAAATTTAAATTTGTAAACGCGCTTACGGTCTACGACTCGTCAACATGTATAACTAATTGTGAAAACTGTATGGCTAAAGAACGACGCCTTGTACTAAAGGCTTAAGAACAATAAAAAGCGTTTTCTCAGGCATTTCCTAATCTTCCCTGGTCATATTTAATTCACCAAAAATAAGACAAACGACGATAACCGATTACAAACTGCTACAGATCACAGCAAAAACGCTCGCACTGCCCGCACAGTGAGCCGAAATTTTTTTGCGGGCAAAATATCGCACACTAAATCATAGCGGCCGAACCGCTACAAAAGGTTACGTAATAAGTTTTTTTGCCCCCAAAAGCCATATTTCAACTGGCCCGGCCGCATCAGTAATAATTTTCCAATTATAATATGTTACCGCGTGCTTTTTCATTTATGACTCGGTGTCCGGCAAATTTACGAGCGTTTTATTAAAATTCAAATAGCAATTAAACGGTGGGTAATGCCAACTGTTAGAATAGGATAATAGGCGTAAATGGGAAATTTTACGACTTACAGTTTGGAATGTTGAAAGCCTGTGTTGGAACTTACCTGGAAATAAGAAAAAAACACATGAATGAATATTCTAAGGTATAAAAACAGAAGCAAAAATAGCACATTGTATAAAAATGCTTTTTTATTAATAAAATAAACAAAATATACTTTTATTAATAATTGAACTTATACTAAATTATTGACTGCCTCGTTAGTGTAGTGGCAAAGTTTCTGCCTTACATCCGGGAGGCCCTGGGTTCGAATCCCAGGTTCGAGCCAGAATTGTTTCTAAGATTTTCTGTCATGAATTTCTCAAAAAAAGCTCGGAGTCGGGAAGTTGGCGGTGTAACACCCCCGTTCCTCGGAAAGCACGTTAGGCCGTTGGTCCTGCGCCTAATCTCTCTCCGGTCATGTCGGATTGCCGTCTCACCAAACTTTGAGTGTGATGGAACAGTGAGTGCACCTGTGTATTGCGCTTACACTTGTGCACTATAATATCTCCTACGCAGTTGGCTGATCCCTGTTGAGATAGGCCGCCGTGGTCGAAATCGGCCTGGAGGACTATTAATTCTAAATTATTTGTTAAAACTCCTATCTATGATGATAGATTGTCGTTAGCACCAGTAACAAAGACGTCTAAACATTTCATAAGTGTAACACGACACTAGTTCGTTACAATTATTTTATTTAGGTTTTTTTTTGTTACCAGCGCATCCTGCGGCATTTGGCGTCACAGACAGTGGTTAGACGCCGGTGCCGACTGCGGTCGACCACTGTGTGTGAGCGTGACACATCGCTGTACCAAATGTCGCATGTTTTTGGTACGTTTGTTGATACTAATTGGTGCAATACCAGATTATTTTAAAGTTATGCGAAGTGACAAATATATATATACCTGCATATACATATCTATTTTTTTGCTCTGACTGCCGAGTCTAAACAACATTTCTGAACATTCAATTATGAAGTTACAACGTCTTTTAAAGAAATACTTATTTTTAAATTATAAAGTTTATGTTGGCGACTGTACATGATAAACGTTGTTTTAATAACTGTCGTTGTAATATTTTTTGCCAAACATAATTTGACGTTTGAATGAGAAAAGAAAACGTTTTAATTTATTAAAAGTAAACAATAACGTAAGTTGTTGGCGACAGACCTCTTTTTTATTGTTTTTGATACTTTTAATTTTATTTTTATATATTTTGTATTTGGAGTCATATTTTGTTTTTCTATGACGTTGGTAAAATAGCTTAGTGATCTTGTGTGTGACTTAAGGGAAATATATTGTTTGTGAAATAATATCAGTAAGTATCTTTTTATTTAACAGCTGTTGCCCTGCCTCTCCTGCTTCTTTATAAGTTATCGTCTATATTTTGGTCCTTCTCCCGGCAAATTAACCTAACATTCAAAAAAATTTTTCTATGGTAAAAACGAGGAGCATGGCAGCAGCGGCCTCTTCTAACGCCCAATCAGGCGATTCAATCACTCCTTTGGAGGTAGAGGGCCTAATTCCAATAACTTCGGACGCCCCGATAACCTCATCGGTCGCTCCATCGGAGGGACGAGGCCCACAAGATAAACAAGACGCAATGCAGCCTAGTCGCTCATCGTCCCATAGTAGCTCCCATCGTAGCTCTCACCGTTCTGCTTCACTACAAGCACAGCGCCTCGCTATAAAAGCCGCACACGCCCGCCGTATGGCAGAAAAAGAGGCAGAGCGCGAACGAGTTGCGCGAGAAAAAGATGCAGAGCGCGAACGAGTTGCGCGAGAACGAGAGATAGCTGTCGCAGAAATAGAGCTTCAGGCCGAGCTAGCTGCATTGGAAGACGCCAGCAGCCGTCAGTCGTCTGAAAGAAGCCTAAGTGTGGACAGGTGGGTAGCTTCTACAGCAAGCGAGAAAACTAATAGACCTCTCTGTTTACAGGAGTCAAGAAATGCAGTTGAGGCTAAGACCCCAATGGTACTTACGTCGCGGCCAGCCGATCGCGAGCGTGTGTTTTCGCCTAGCGCTGTGGACTCGCCAGTCACGGTGCGCGAACATGCGCCTTTCATTGCGACGGTGCCGCTTCTGACGGAAGCACCGCGAGCTGGTTGCGTGCGCGTGGCCTCGCCCAGTGCCGCTGGCTTAAAAGCTACGGTACACGAGCACGCGCCTACCTACGCACCGGCTCCATCAGCGTTCGTGGCGCTTCCTCGAGACTGTCCAGAGCGTGTTGCTTCGCCCAGTGCCGCCGGCTTGTTAGCCGCGGCGTGCGAGCACACGCCTTACTACATGGCACGTCCAACACCAACTACCGAACACATAGGCACACTTACGCAGACTAATTGTAACAATAATAAAAACTGTAGCTGTACACAACATTCTAACGACCTCCTCAAGCTGGCTGAGGCCATAAGTGACCTCGCCCATAATAGCACAAAGGTAAGTGCAGAGGTAAAGTTGCCTATATTTTTCGGCTCGCCCACCCATTGGTTAACCTTTAGAACATCCTATTTAAATTCAAAAGGTTCATTTTCGGCGACGGAAAATATAGGTCGGCTGAACAATGCTCTACGTGGCGCCGCTCGTGATGCTGTCGTTTCCCTTCTTTCTCTGTCACAAGACCCAGACGAAATCATGGCGGCTCTACAGGAGCAGTTCGGCCAGCCGGAGCTTCTTATACGTCATATCGTATCGGAAGTGAAGGCCATGCCTAAGTTGCCAACAACATTGGATGGTGGCAAGGAACTTCACCAACTTGCTTGTGTGGTACGCAATTGTGTCCACACCATTAAAATGACAGATTCTGTTGAGTTCCTGGCCTCTCCAGAGTTGTTGTACAACGTTTTGGTCAAATTGACCCCATTGTTGCGTGAGAAATGGGTTGATTTTGCTCATGCCAATTATGATCCACATTCATTTAAATTAGAAATGCTTTCTACATTTCTCACACATCAATCACGGGTCCATTTGAAGTTTGGCATTTCCGATGACGGCATGCGTCAAAAGCCCATAGATAATTTTCGCAAGCCCATAGACAAGGTTCGAACGCATGCCACCATGGATGTCGAACCCGAGGAAGCAAATGTCTGTGATGACGTTTGCTATGCCACCTCTTTTTCCAAACCGAAGGTGGCGCAATCTTCCTTGTCTGCCGCAGGCCCTAAGTCGACGCCATCTGTCAACACTTGTTAGTATTGTCAGAAATGTGGTCATAGCATTGTCAAGTGTGACAAGTTTTTAGCTCTCGAGGTATCTGATAGATGGCGCTGGACAACACAAAATAAAGTTTGTCGTAGATGCCTTAAGAAAGGTGGTCATTTCTATAAAATCTGTAAAGGCAATTGCTCCAAGACAGATTGCAGAACTAAGATGTACCACCACGAGTTACTTCATAGTGATTCCCCGATCAATGCTCCCGAACCAAAAGACATTCCTGTGACTGTCGCCCACAGCACTGCAGCAGATTGTTCAACCTCTCAGTCGAAGTTACAGCCTTTATTGAAGGTACTTCCAGTCACAGTCTTGGGGCCAAGAGGAGAAGTAGAAGTTTACGCTTTACTTGACGATGGTTCTACTGTGACCTTGATTGACCAATCAGTTGCAGAATTAGTTGGTGCTCAAGGTCCGAAGGGCATGATTCGGGTTAACTGCGTTGGTGGCCTCTCAAAAGACTCTGAAGTAAATTATGTCGACATTTTTGTCAAAGGCAAGCACTCTAAGGAGAAGTTTTTATTAGATCGTGTTCGCTCCATACCGAATTTGGGCATAGCAAATCAAACGGTCCGTGCTGCAGACTTGTCCAAGTATCCTCACCTTAAAGACATTGCCTCCGAGTTAAGCTACGTGGAGGCCAAGCCGATGCTTATAATTGGCATTGATCACTGGTTCTTAACCTTACCACAGGAGGTCAGGCGTGGCACTCGCAATCAACCTGTGGCTATTCGGACCAGTTTGGGGTGGACAGTCTTCGGCAAATTTCCAGGTAAACCCATAGAGTCTGTATTCCATAGTTCAGTGTCAGAGTTGGAATCCCTAATAAAAGAAAATTATCGCCTCGATGCGATTGGTATTAAAAAGATGGATCTCCATAGTGCAAATGACGAGCGGGCGCTAAAAATATTGGAGAATACTACAAGACGCCTTCCATCAGGTCGATACGAAACAGGGCTGCTTTGGCGGGAAGACATAACGACTATTCCCGACAGCTACAACCTAGCCATGTCTCGTTTCCTCAATTTGGAGAACAAGTTTAAAAAGGACACGACTTATGCTGAAGCATACCATGATTACATCAACGGGATGGTGGCAAAGGATTACGCGGAGGTTTGCACCAACAAGCCTTCGGTAGGCAATCTCTGGTATTTACCTCATTTTGGAGTGTATCACCCCCAAAAAAGAAAGTTGAGGTTAGTGCACGACGCTGCCGCTAAATGCTCCGGAGTCAGTCTAAACACTCTTTTGCTCCCGGGTCCAGATCTTTTGCAACCTCTGTTGGCCATACTCATGCGGTTTCGGGAAGGGAATATTGCCCTCAATGGTGACATTAGGGAGATGTTTCCGCAGACAAAAATTAGAGATAACGATAAAGACGCTCAACGCTTCCTTTGGCGTGCAGATCCCTCTTTGCCAATTGAAGAGTACAGAATGTCATCAATGATTTTTGGCGCTGTTTCCAGCCCGTGTACCGCAATTTTTCTGAAAAACAAAAATGCTTCAGAACACAAAGGTAAATATCCTGAAGCAGCTGAAGCTATCATCCGAGATCATTACATGGATGATTATCTCGGAAGTGTCGACTGCCCTCAGCAGGCCGCACACCTAGCAGCGGATATTGTAGCCGTCCATCAGGCCGCCTGTCTGGAGATGCACTCATGGGTCTCTAATGAACCTGAGGCTCTTTCATTGTTAAAGCCAGAATTTCGAGCAATCGATACCTCCGAGGTGGGTCTCGGGCCCTCTTCCTCTTCATCTCCATCACAAGTAAAGATCCTTGGCGTGGCATGGAACGTTGGTGACGACACACTTAATTTTAGAAAAACGTCCCAGCTTCCGGCTAAGCTTACTAAGAGGGTGGTACTGTCGCACCTTATGCAGGTTTACGATCCTCTTGGTTTTCTCCTGCCCATAGTAATCGCAGGACGCATTCTCTTCCAGGATACTTGGCGGATGGGTGTAGACTGGGACGAGGAGCTGCCTTCCGTAGCAAAACAAAAATGGCATATTTGGTTTACAACTTTAACTGGCGTGTCGAACAATATCACCATTCCGCGCTGTTATCGAACTAAGTCTCCTCGTGAAATCCAGCTCCACGTCCTGGCTGACGCAAGTGAGCTAGCTTACGCGTGTGTGGCCTTCTGGCGTTTTGTTCACGAAGACGGGTCAGTACACTTAGCCCTCATAGGAGGAAAGGCACGCTTGGCCCCATTAAAACCCACGTCTATCCCACGGTTGGAGCTGCAGGCGGCTCTTATGGCATCTCGTTTCGCAATTTATATCATAGAGGCTCATCGCATCGTGGCCTCTAATATATATTATTGGTCAGATTCGTTAACAGTACTTAAATGGTTGCGAAGCGATGCCCGTACTTTCAAGCCGTTTGTCGCTCATCGGGTCGGGGAAATTTTGGAAACGACTAATGTCAGTGATTGGCGTTACGTTCCGTCTGCAATGAATGTTGCAGATGACGCCACACGTGGCCAATCATCACTTTCGGCTTCGTCTCGGTGGTTCACGGGCCCAAAATTCTTGGTTGATTCTCCAGATGAATGGCCTCGTGAGCCCACACAGGCTCCTCCGCCTGTGCTCGAGGAGTTGAAACCTGACCATGCACTGACTCTTTTACTAAATGAACAATCAGAACGGCCAGATTCACAAGCTCCTGTAGTGGCCGATTATCGCCACTTCAGCAGATGGGATCGTTTAGTCAGGGCCACTGCTCGCGCTCATTCTTGCGCTGTGTGTTTTCGTTCTCTTTTAGGCAAAAACACACCCCAAAATTCAAAAACATTGCGAACCTCTTCCAGGATCTCTTCTGTCGATTTGCGACCTTTGTTAGCGGGAGAGATTCGGGAAGCTGAAAGGCATCTGATGCTGAAATCTCAGTTAGATTCTTTTAACAACGAGCTTCTAAGACTGAGAGCTCATCTCCCTCCAAGCAAGCAAGGGAAGCTCAAAAATGTTGTTTTATCATTAGGAGATGATGGGTTGATTCACCTCAATGGTAGAATCCGAGCGGTCTTGGAAGCTCCCACGCAGGAGGTTGATCCCATAGTCTTGGATGGCCGACACTCAATTGTCAAGCTTCTAATTGACCACTACCACCGAAAGTTCGGTCATGGCAACATAGAGACGGTGGTCAATCTTCTGCGGGGAAAATTTTATATCATTGCCTTACGCCCTACTGTTAAGTCTGTCGCTAAACGTTGCACATTTTGCAGGGTTAAGAAACTTCTTCCGTCGGTACCCCAATTTGGAGATCTCCCTGGCGAAAGACTAGCTCATCATCAGCGCCCATTTTCTTACACCGGTCTTGATTACTTTGGGCCAGTAGATATCGCTGTGGGACGCCGACGGGAGAAGCGTTGGGTCGCCCTTTTTACGTGCCTTACTACCCGGGCCGTCCATTTAGAGATCGTCGGGAGCCTGTCAGCGGACTCTGCAATTATGGCATTGCGCAGGTTTATCGCGCGCCGTGGTTGCCCAGTAAAGATCATTTCTGACAACGGGACAGCGTTTGTCGGCGCAGCCAACCAACTACATGATGTCTTTGACTTTGCAGCTGGTCAGCAAATAGCATGGGCCTTCATACCACCGGCAGCGCCAACCATGGGAGGCTCGTGGGAGCGTCTGGTGCGCTCCATCAAAGCCGCCCTCGCCACAACTCTCAAAGAGAAAGCCCCGAAGGAGGAAGTGCTTGGGACCCTATTAATGGAAGCAGAGGCAGTGGTGAACTCACGCCCCTTGACACACGTACCGGTGGACCCCGAAACCTTGCAATCCCTAACACCCTTCCACTTTCTTCTGGGAACTCCATCAACGGAGGCTGTGCAACCTGGCTCGGATGCTGACCTGACTCGCCGGCTGGACTATAAGAAGGCACTTCGTTTAACAGAAATTTTTTGGTCCAGATGGGTGCATGAATATTTGCCGACGCTTATCCCAAGAGTAGCTGGGCTGTCCTGTTCGCCCGTGCAAGTGGGTGATCCAGTCCTGATAGCCGACCAAAACCTGCCGCGGGGAACTTGGCCCAGAGGAAGAATCAAGAGGATTTTTACCGGCCCGGACGGAGGTGCCCGGGTGGTAGAGGTGGCCACTATGAAAGGGACACTGAGGCGACCGGTGCGTAAAGTAGTGCCCTTACTTATAGAACAGGGCACCTTAGATTACTGCGCGCCGGCGGCACTGTCGCCACATTAGAATGGTGCTTCGCACCGGGGCGTCGTATGTTGGCGACAGACCTCTTTTTTATTGTTTTTGATACTTTTAATTTTATTTTTATATATTTTGTATTTGGAGTCATATTTTGTTTTTCTATGACGTTGGTAAAATAGCTTAGTGATCTTGTGTGTGACTTAAGGGAAATATATTGTTTGTGAAATAATATCAGTAAGTATCTTTTTATTTAACAGCTGTTGCCCTGCCTCTCCTGCTTCTTTATAAGTTATCGTCTATATAAGTAATAAAATAAAAATTAATAAAAGTAGATATACAGGGTGTAAAAAAAACCTTAACGAAGCCGTCAACCACGCGTTCAGTACATCAAACCAAATCGTATAAAATAAATTTTGGCTGGGAAACAAGTTTTATTTTTTGACATCAAAAATAATAATTTAATTCTAACCCGCAATGTACAGCGCGCACGCGGAATAGTCGCCGCGGGGCGTGTTGCTTTACGCCGCCGCGACGCGGTTCGGTTCGAGTGTGCGCTGTTCATTGCGGAGTGTGCCATTTAGAGGCTTTTTATGAAAGAACTAGTGAAAATTTGTATCATGTTTCTTTGGAAAAAAGTTCAGTTATAACGAACAGAAGACGTTTCTGTAAAAATCATCAGTTTTTTTTTCAAACTTTAACCATCAATATCTCAGTAACCGTTAACTTCCCAGGTATGGTGTAAAGGAAAAAAATGATTGTAACAATTGGTAGAATATATGGTATTCGGCTTCGTTAAGGTTTTTTTTACACCCTGTATAATAAAAAAAAACATAAAAAACATAATATTTAGTTAAATAAAAAATGCTGATGTCATAAACAGTCTTGAATACGAGTAGCAACGTAAAATTTAGTCAAAATACTAGACTTAAAAATTGTTCCAGTTAAAATATCTCTACTTTCGAGGAGACTAATGCTCTTAAAAGTAAATGTAACCTTCCAACAATCAATTGTTAAGTTTAAGGAACATTTCTAAGAGAGAAAAGGTAGTGTTGTTAGCAAAACGTCTTATTTCAAATGGACCTCCCCGCTGTTTCGCTGCACTCACGAGGGATGGAGCTAGGGTTGCCACCCGTACTTTATAATAAAGTATTGTACGTTAATCCAGGCAATTGTACTCTGTACTTTATGAGAACAATAAAGTACACGAAAATACTTTATTTCGCATGATTTGGTTTCTTTGTGATTTTGAAGTTGAAGAATTTTGATTAGGCGTAAATATTAATGTAATTATACTTCAAATGTATAATTATATTAATATATAAATATGTTTTTGAATATAATATTAAAGAAAAATGAATCGTACTTTATATTGTAACTATGTAATTTTTTTTCGTACCTATAATAACCAATGTACTTTATTTGCGAAAAAGAAAGGTGACAACCCTAGATGGAGCCGTCGTGAGTAACTTTGTGTGTGAGTAAGGAGTCACTCGATAACATATTTGGAAGGTCAAGTACTCATAAGAAGACTAATTATTAGAATACAGTTGATGGAATCAGGCGTTACTTTTCGGAACTCCATGACTAAATCTGAAAAAGAGAATTATTTTGCCAAATACATCCAACTGTGACCACTCGAAAAAACTAGAGCTGCAAGTCGCAAGACTTACAATACAACTCACATCGTGACACAGAAGATGCACCTGGAAACACAAGTGGTTACAATTTGGGTTCCTGCGCTGGCGTCGTTTAGTGGAAATTTAAAGCAAAATAATTTTCTTTTTCAGCTTTAATTAATTATTGGAAGATTAAATTACCAGATAGATCGATTAGAAAAGTTGATTCGCAGTTTCTGTCTGATTGAGATAATATTATTTCACTTCCGCTATAAGTAAACTAAGGCGCGTGAGAAACAAACTGGTTATGAAAAATTGGAAACAGCTAGTAAATATATATTGATACCCATTTTGTTAATTTTGTGTAAAATGTATAATTATAAAGTCTTTGGCAAAATGTTGGATATTTTTATATCGAGTAAACGAGAACTTATTTGCTGTACGGGTACCTAAGTACTAACGGCTTTTGAGTCGAATGTATTAAAGTCAGACGATATTATTCTTATGTGATTAAGAATAAAAAATATAAGAAAAATTGAATCATTTCAAAACAAAATCCATCAAAAGATCTTTTCTAAGCTATTTATCGCACGACTCCATAATAAATCCCCAAAGACGCTTATCCCAGCAACTCGAAAACTTGATGCACCTAAATTAAATAAAGTGGCTCTATCTTATTGTGGAGTTTGTCTCTACGGATTGTTGTTCGAATTCTAATACAAAGAGTAATTGTGTCTGGACTCTACTTAGTGTAAGTGACTTTGTTATCGCAAGATACGCTCTTGTGGTCGATAATAAGAGTTAAGTTCTTTGTCTTATATGTTACTAATAAGTGCAAGAACTATTTTCGGAGAATATTACGTAATAAATGATGCTTGCACTTGATTATCCAAGGTTTAGATTCGAAGTCGAACTAAAATTGTTGCTGAGATTTTCTGTCATGAATTTCTCAAAAACAGCTCGGAGTCGGGAAGTTGGCGGTGTTACACCCCCGTGACTCAGAAAGCAAATTAAGCCGTTGGTCCTGCTCCTGATCTCTCTCCGGTCATGTCGGATTGCCGTCTCACCAAACTTTGAGAGTGATGGAACAGTGAGTGTACCTGTGTATTGCGCTCACACTTGTGCACTATAATATCTCCTGCGTGGTTGGCTGATCTCTGTTGAGATTCGCCGCCGTGGTCGAAATCGGCCAGGAGGACTATTATTATTATTATCCAAGGTGGAATTCTGGCACGGATCGCAATGAAGGGACTTTTCTGTAAAAAATCGCTGTGAAATTATATTTTTGTTGTGTTCAGATATCAGGATAGGAAATATCATGTACGTACGGCCACACGTCAAGTTAATCACTGAGGTATCTGATGCCTGCGTTATAAGGGTGATTTTGCAATGAAAATTAGTAGCTTGATGTAGAGCCGTGAGTACTTGAAACGAACGCACGTTATTTTACAATGACGGCTGCGGCGTCTTTAAACATTTGTAAAGCGGATTCGCAAAAAAGATAATAAATAAATATTTCACAACAATCACACCAATTGTCTAGTCCCAAATTAAGCTACAAGGCTTGTGTTATGTGTGACAACGGATAAACATACTTTTAACACTTTTGTTATGTTTAATACAAGCACACCTAATTTAAATTACCATCCAAGGTGCCAAGTACTTTATATAATTCGTATCGCATTATCGAGAATCAATTGACGTATTCAGGCTGAATGGAAAACTCGTGTAACCTGAATGTTTGATGAAGGACCCGCGCTCACAGAAAAACGCTTTGGTGAGTACAGCTCCCGTTACTAACACTAAAACTACGTGTTTGATTGAAGTGCGGCCGACAACATGTCAGGTTACCCATGTAAGCTACGAAAATAGGTTTTATTGCGAATGGAATATAGACGGTCTCAAGGTCTTAGTGGGGTACACTGATGTGCTGTACCTGTGTATGTACCTTGAGAATGTTGGTATATTTACCGGCCTTAGAAAAAATCGATTTGCTGAATTTTTTATAATGTTTTTTTAAATCCGTGAGAAAATTATTGTAAAAAAAACTGACGAAGTATGAGTCAGACTCTTGCTGAGAATGTTAGCATATTTACTTGCCATAGAAAAATCGATCAACATTTTTTTTTTTGTAAAATCTGTGAAAGTAATAATGTAAGAACATCGGCCAAGTACGAGTCAGATAAAAGCACTAAAGGTTCCCAACCATATAATATAAATAAAAAAAAGAAAAAGTTTGTCTGTCCTGATTAAGTAGAATATTTTCAGAAAATTCGTTTTTTCGCGAGTCAACTTCTATGATAATTTTAACTGTCTACCTATTATGGTCAGACGCGTAGACGGCCAGTAAAGTGTCAGTGATAGGGTTCCATTTTTCACTCTCTGGGTACGGAACCCCTTAAAACGATTGATGGACACGAAGGTTCGATTATTTTGACGGCCAGTGTCCATATTGCTTCAAAAAGTTTTAAATTGTTGGTTACACATTTTTAAACTTTTCAAAGTTAGACCACTTTTGTGTAATGGTCAAGTACTTGACTTTTAACCAAGAGGCGCAAGTTCGATCCGCGCACTGTACAAAAATTTGTATGCATGAACATGTCTGTTTGTACTGGTCTGGGTGTTATATGTATTTATTTAAGTTTATTTATAATACCACTGTTGATTCTGATATCTGTAACACAAGTGCTTAAGCTACTTACCACGGAGTCAGATCAATGTATGTGATGTTGTTGTATATTTATTATTTTATTTATTTATTTAAAACTTTATTGCACAAGAAATGTACAAAGGGTGGACTTAATGCTAAAAGCATTTTCTGCCAGTCAACCTCAAGGTCATGTAGAAAGAAGGCAATGGGTGCAGTGAAAATTAAATAAGAAAGGAAGTTATTTTAAAGTTGTAATGGTTTAAGTGATCGGTGATACTATTTACTGTTCCCGCTTCCTGCCAGATAAAATCTCCACGATTACTGCAACGGTAGAGGTATTGCGGTGAATGCCTGTGGCCTCTTGGACTACGGTGAACCCGCCACGGCCCCGACTCATATATATAGGACCGGAGGGCACCATCAGGTTTTTAGTGGTTAGGCGGGTTCTCTCTCTAGAGGCCTGGAGTCCTACATAACCCTCCGCAGCTGGTGGGTATGCGTAACAGCATTTCCCTGACGATAAAAAAAAGTAGGTACGGTACAGTCACTTCCAAAAAAGCAATTAAAGTGAACACTTTGTCGAAGAGACAACACCCCTCGTCAATCGCATCGCAACGAACGCTGGATTAGGGACAGTAATCCAATGGCCATTACTGCGAATCATACCTTTTAAACAGTACAAAAAGGCTCAGTGAGCCCATTCATTAATAACCCTTGACGAACAGAGGGGTCTTATATTTCTGTTTCCGTTTTTGTGTGTGCCTGTCTGTGGCATCGTAGCTTCCGAACGGATGGCCCGATTTCAAAGCAGTTTTATTTTTTATATGAAAGATAATTTCATCAAGGTGGTTCTTAGATTTAGCTGTTCAAAATCCATGAATCCGTTGAGGTTTACCAGCCCACCATGTCAGGGGTTATTTTTGACGATTTCGACCGTTTGGTGCAGTGGTCTACATGTCGGACTTCTAAAACCAAAGGTCGCGGGTTCGATCCCTGCACAGTACAAGCATATGTGTGCATGAACATGTGTGTTTGTGCTGGTCTGGGTGTTTTCTATGTGTAATATGTGTTTATTTACAAAAAAAAAGTATTTAAGTCTGTTTATCCTTTGTCTAGTAACACAAGCTACACCCATAAAACAAGCCTCGTAGCTTAATTTGAGACTAGAGAATTGGTGTGATTGTTGTGAAATATTTATAATTGATTATTATTATCATTTATTTTTTAATTTTAGTTTCAATTCTTTTTTTGTCTAGACAGTCCTGTTACAGTTGCACCAAGCTTTCCCAACACTGACATTCCTTTTTAGGCAGGATCTACATATAGTTTGGCCGATTGAAAACCACCCGGTAGTTTCGGAACCGCTATAAACTGTCATAAGACCCATAAAAACGGAATCAGAACTTTAATAAAAAGGAATTTGAAGTATATTTTTAAAGTGTGCCTGGTTATTGATGATAATGCATGCTTAACACATCCGCGGACAGTCTGCCAGACACAATATGTTATAACGTTATAAAGTCATATTGTTTTAACGTTACGTTGTTGTTGTAACGTTATATTGTTATAAAGTCTATAGGCGTACAGTGTCCGTTAATGTGTTTATATCGGTGGCGCTATGAAAACGTGGTGTCAGAATATGACCGTGTGAAGCTCGTTTTGCATAGTAATATGTCCTACTTTTAACTGATGGTTGTTATTCCGAATCTAGTCTAGTCATCCGTTCAAAAATGTTAGTTTGTTAATTGCGAATACACAGGCTTAAACAAAAATCGTTTGCACACCTTTGGAACAGATTCCCAAAAAAGTGAGCCTACCGTTCAATATTGAACCGTGTTCTATAGTACTATTATTTGCCAGATTTACGGGAATGTTAGCGAAAAGGGATTTGGGAGATAGGTTTACAGGTTCTATTCATTGATCTGTTTTTGTCCGGACTTTGAATTTGCGGCACTGCTGAGTCGCAAGAGGGGCTCATACAGATTGCTAACAATGCTCAGAAGACTATCTACGATAGATAAATATACATATAAGAGGTGAACTAATAAACAGTGACTAAATAAATAATTAATAAATTCTTCGTACTTTTAATTTTTTTTCTTTTTTTAAGTTAGCAATAAAAGAGTGTTTTTTAAGTTTTTTAAACTAATATTTATTAAGGATAATGTAAAACTCTTGTCAAATTATTGCATTGTCATTGGTACTTGATTCGTGTGCAAAGTTTCAAATTAATCCAATTTCTGGTAGTTGGTGAAAATTGAGCTCAAAGATTCCGGTACATACATGCATTCCGAGTGAATAAAAGCATGTAAATAAATAATGAACCTACAAAGCATTTCGTTTATAGCGATCCAAACATTTTCAGGAAGTGTAAAAGACATGCTGTTGTCAAGGATGTGTTTTGATTTACCATCAAGCGATAGTTTAGCAGTTAGGGCATATTTATGTGTTTTAAATCTGTAATAGCTATGATGAATTGAATGCTAAATATGTATGTATTATATCGTATACCTATAGCCAACCTTCCCGTAGGAAGGTAATAGGTATCTATACATCACTACAGGTCATAATAGTGCCTGAAACATTATTTTTTTAATTTATTCAAATACATTCTTCTTTTATTTATTTATATTCTACGGACTTTACCTTACGATTCCGCGTTTTATTTCGTCTCCCTGACACATATCGCCAAGACCAAAAAATTGGCCTTAAGCTATCAACTTGAGGCCATTTTTTTTTCTTTTCTCGCTGTAAATTCGATATGAAATTCTGTTGAACTTTTGAAATCTCAACATTCGTCCACTGAAATTACTTTTCCAATTAAAGTTAGACCCGAAAATGTTCAATAGCACGACCGTACGATAAATCTGCGGCACAAAAACAAAATGGCGCCGATCGGATTTCACGTCACGTAATTTATCTCGTAACATTGGGAACGTAACAAAGAATAATCATTTCATTATCGCACCCGGATGGGGAATTAATGGGCACATCCCACGGAAAAATGCCCTGAAATTTACACCCCGGCGCGGTTGGGTAGAGCCTGCAAATAAAGTAAGCTTCTTAACGTAAAGGTAACGTTTCCTAAAAGCTGTAGCATGACACAAGATATATAAGGCTTTATAATGTGAAAAAACGGACTGTCACAAGCGGGACTCGAACCTGCACCTCTCGCTAACCGTGACAATTACTCATCGGTCCGAATTTCTTTAAGTGCTCCTTAGGCTGCAGCCAGCATTTTCATTGTTAATGCTAAAATATAGTAACTTAATACACAGGATGGTGACCACATTACGCCAATTGAATTTCTGTCTGTTACGGTCTCACGCCTAAACTACTGAACAGATTGGGATGAAAATTAATACGCATATATAATGTTGACGACCATGTATGTGTACCTAATTTCATCCAAATCTCTTCAGTAGCTAAGACGTGAAAGCGTAACAGACTGAAATGTAATTGTCGTAGTGTGGTTGCCACCCTGTATAAGGCTTATTCTACTCAAGTTGACATGCGTGTTATTGCATGTTTTCTTAGTTGAATCGCAAAAAACTGCGGATCTCAACATGACGTTCGATATCGTTAATCGCAAGCTATTAATTTGCAACGCATCGACTTCTGTTTCAAACAATCAACCTGCAATACCATTTTTTAACAAAAGAAAGAAAGTCAACTTTTAATTTACTTTCATAACCAGCAATAGCCACAGCCAATTATAGTATCTCGGTTTTCATTAACCGCGTACTTTACACGTCCACGTACTTTGTACGTCTTTACATTATGCTGGGAAAAAAAGAAATAAAAATAGAAGGGAAAAGGAAGAGAGGAAGACCGAGAAGATCATACATGGATCAGATAAAAGAAAAGTTAGGTGTCGTGTCATATGAGGAAGTCAACGAAATGGCATTGAATAGACCAACATGGAAAAAACTCCACCGACAAGAGCATAGCCCTTAAATTTGATGATGATGATGAAGTATCTTTAGTGTCTTATTACAGTAATTCGAATCTGCCGACTGTAAGTGAGTGTAATTCACGGAAGTGTTTTTTTTTTCATACCATTTAAGTTGTTTGATATTGTGATGCTGGAATAAAAAACTCATAAATTCAAAAATAACATGACACATATGTTTTAATTTCCAGACTTCAGGCATGCAATAAAACGAAAGTATAAACAAATCCACTTAAAGTTTAGTATGGTCACGTCTGATTTCAGATGAAAAAAAGTTATGAATTTTAGCATTTTTTTTTTCACAAAAAGAAGACTTAACAGTCATATTCTACAATTGATATATTTTTTGCTAGTCAGAAATGAAAAGTTGATTGTAATAACAAATCACGAAGTATCTACTCTCCAATCATTATTAACTTCCTGGTAATTAAATGTTTCTTTAAGCAAAGGTTGTCTGAAAGAGATCGCTACAAGCGATAAGACTATTTGTTAAACTTGTCTGTAATTTTTGTTTTGTGTTGTACAATAAAGTGTTAATCTATCTATCTATCTATTAACGTTACTCTATTGCTCAATAAACTTTTAATCATTTCCTAATTACGAACAAAACACTTAACTTCATCCTGAACGTTCACACAATTCCTAAAGTTCTGAAACCACGGAATGGAGTGTTTGAGCAAGAACAAGTAATTTACTACCAATGAGTTTTCTATTTGTTGCAACGAAGTAAGTATTGGTGGGAATGCTTTTATTGTGTAGACATAATATTCTTCAATATTCTTCTTACCTTTGAATGAAATTTATATAAATAACTTTCATAGAAAAGGCTGTAAACTTAGATAACTTTTAGTATTAAACTAACAGTTGATTTACTTACAGTCAAATGTAGGTAGAATATTTAAACCGCTTATTAGACAAACCTATAACTGATGATACTAAATACTTTGAAATGATACACTTTTTAAACATCATTTCGCGATTTATTACCATTTTTTTCAATTCACGTTAAGCGTCACGGTAAAATAAAACTTAAATAAATCGCGAAATACTTAACCTTTAAAACTGTATCATTTCAATATCTAGTGTTCCTGTAAATAAACGACAATAGTATCTACTTATTCATCTTTTGCAGCCATTGAGTAGAGATATGTATCAAGAAATTCTTAAGGTTTTCGGAAAGTTAAGAGAAAATTCTCATAACTCTGATGTGTACCACTTACAAAGACGAAAACACCAACTTTATTTAAAAAAATATAACTTTCTGTTCACTGTGCATACAATTCAACACCTTTTTACACAAGACGCCAAAGAGAAACCATCCAATAATCAGATTATTCAAGCAAGAAAAAAATATCACTGCGCACATTTCCTAACTAATACAGAATGGAAAATGTTTCAAGACGCAAAAGTCCGTGGAGTGAAATCGGCAGAAGTCCTTCCGATCTCTCGTTATTTCTTTGAGTTACCTCGAAACAAAGGCTCTTTGTAAATACCCCTACATCGGACTTAAAAAGGCAAAGTTGGATTATTAAATTCAGTTATTTCGAATTTCGATTTACCCTAACTTGGTTCAATTTAAAGTTGCGAACTTTTTGTACACGTTGAATTAAGTTTGCACGGAGCAGATGAATTAATTGCAATAGATTTATACCTGTCTCACTCATTTGAACACTTTAGAATGGATTTTGTAGATCTATGTCTTGCAATTTTGTTGAAATCCAACCTGCACTTCCAAACTGCGTCCTAGTACACAAAAAAGTTACGGTAGGTAAATTAACTTCTACATCATTATTGATTTTTCGAATAGATGATTAGCTTATGGAATCAAACGATAACTTTTTTGTAAATCTCTTACATTGGTTGATGAATGCTTAAAAAATTCAAATATTAATTACTGAGCTTACTAAAAAGGTGCCTCCAATATTCAAATCGATAAAAACTTTATCTGTAATGTATGTAACTAATTAAATTTAATTGCACATGTATGAACTATAACTTTAATATCTGCTACCAATTTATTAAATATAGTATACGTGTATATTGTTGACCATTTTGGTGTAATGGTTAAGAAGTTGACTATTAACCAAAAGTTCGCGCGTTCGATCCCCACACTGTACACACATTTGAGTGCATGAGCATGTCTGTTTGTTGTGGTCTGGGTGTTATATTAATTTATTTAATTTTATTTGTAATACCACTGTTAATGCTGATTTCTGTAACACAAGTGCTTAAGCTACTTACCACTGAGTCAGATCAATGAATGTGATGTTGTTGTATATTATTATATTATATAACATCACCAGACATAACTTAGCCAGTAAGTACCCAATAAGCTTAATTATGTATACTTATCGCCAAAAACACAGCACTCATCGGGATAAAGAATAACGCATGTTCGCAACAAGTCTGGTCAACGTCTTAATCAATTATCTCTCAGTTATAATGTATCCAATATCTCAGTGTATACAATACGAACAACTTAAAGGAAACAGACGTGTTACATGGTTGTTATAAGATCTAGAATCGTAAGTAACATTGGCCGCGACTGTACGAATTTATCAGCCATATGGCGCTAGGGCGGGACCTAAAGTGATGAGCGGATTAGGATTTGTTAATACATATTACTTGAGTACGATGGGTTTAAACCCTGTTTGCATCTTGTTTATTTTAATTTTACGAAGCGTTAAATTTATTGTATATTTATATTTCATCTGATGTGTCATATTATTGGAATTATTATTTTTGTGTTTTCTCTTTTATTTATTTTGTCGCACACCCACTAAACATTTCTGCTTAGCCCAAAGGTATTACTGGTAGAGAATGCCCTACGGTGTTAAGTCCACCATTTGTACATATTTTTTGTGAATTAAAGCCTAAATAAATAAATGAATAGACGCATAACTAGTGAATGAGTCGTTATTTTTAAAACAATAACTAAGTTACTGAGCCCATATAAATGAGGTACAGAGTCACATAGAGCATAGTCATACATAGTACAATAATTTCATGATCAGTGTCTTAAACAATCAGCAAACTAAACTAAGTCTTATATATTAGCACTTAACCCTCATTTGTAAGCTGCTAGTTTTTTAAATAAACAAATAAATACACAACAACATCACATAATTGATCTGACTCCGTGGTAAGTAGCTAAAGCACTTGTGTTACAGATATCAGAATCAACAGTGGTATTATAAATAAACTTAAATAAACACATATAACACCCAGACCGGTACAAACAGACATGTTAATGAACACAAATGTTTGTACAGCGCGGGGATCGAATCCGCGACCTCTTTATTAATAGTCAACTTCTTCACCATTACACCAAAGTGGTCGTCAAATCTTTATCCTTCAAAGTTCTTTGCATGCATTTCTCAACACATTAATATTGTCCCGAAGCTGTGGTTAGTTTTTATAGGACGTGTAAAAGTGTTATGTGTGGGTCTATTTACAGAAATAAATTACTTTTGCTGACCTTTTTTCTAATTTCTAAACCTTCAGCTATCACTAAAAATGTTGAAGACACGAAACGTCCGCGCGGGGGACGAGGTCGCGCCGCACGCGCCCTCGCCATTCACTCGGAGCGACATGATACAGACTGCGCGCGCGCACAGTATATTTTTCCCGCGTATTTTATTAACATTCATATTTACCAAGATTGTACTAGTTTTCAAGTATACGTTGTGTCATAAAAAATGGTTGCCTGTAAAGTCGGTTTTACGGGCGAAGATTTTACGTGACACCGATCATGTTTGAGTGGGAGAGAGACGCAAGGCATTCGCCGGTCCGGCGGGCCTCTCTCTCGTTCGGTGACTCATCGCAACAGACGTGAGCGGGCGTTACACTTTTTCATGAGTGACTCCGAGCCACAACCTAATTTAAGACGTTGTCACGTCATAAGTGGGTTTTATAAAACTCAATAATCCAGCGACAGGACCAGCAACGAGCCTCGACACACCAGCTGAACTAACTCTTTCAACTCGCAGTGTACTGTGCATCCAATGTTTATGCAGCATTGTGGAGTCCACATAAAAGGGCTACTGAGCTACTGCGCGAAGGCTGTGTCCGCTCGCACCGAATCTAAATGTATTATTCAATCGGCCACTGCACTTTTTCCCCGCGCGATCGTTGAATATATATGGATGCAGTATGACTCCAATGTTTGGATAATAGTCCTCCTGGCCGAGTTCAACCACGGCGGCCAATATCTACAGAGATCAACCAACAGGAGATATTAACGCACAAGTGCGAGCGCAATACACAGGTGCGCTCACAGTTCCATCCATCACTCTCAAAGTTCGGTGAGACGGCAATCCGACATGACCGGAGAGAGATCAGGCGCAGGACCAACGGTTTAACGTGCTTTCCGAGGCACGAGGGTGTAACAGCGCCAACATCCCGACTCCGAGCTGTTTTTGAAATTCATGTGAGAAAATCCCAGTAACAATTTTGGCTCGACCTGGGATTCGAACCCAGGACCTCTCGGATGTAAGGCAGAATCTTTGCCACTACACCAACGAGGCGGACACTAATTACTGGTTATCGGGTCTAGTCAGCTCGTAACTACGGCTTTGTGTAATCTAGCCGAAACGTCGAGCATTAAGTTCCTAATAATAGAATATTTACAGAAAATTTCTTTTATTTATTTCAAAATGACACAGAGTACCAAAATACAATTAAACAGTGCTTATTTATTGTAGATACTAATTTAGTTATTTAACTTACTTAGGGCTTCAAAATAACTACGGGTAACAATATTAATACTCATTAAAATATATCGCGTTTAGACCCGATAACTAGTAGTTAGTGTTAAAACAAATTCTTAGTTTATGTTGATGTTGAATCAACCGGGCAAACTGTCACTACGGATGGCCCTTGAGACTCTTATTAAAGTATATAGCTTAAGCAGTTGTGTTACTAATCAATCAAAGGAATGAATAAGGTTACTTTTTGGCGCAATTTTTATAAAATCTACTGTACCTATCTCATCTGTGTCAATCCGATGCACTTCACCATATCGCATGGGTACAGGGGCTCGCACATCCGGCTACCCACGCTTGCTGCAAAACAGCCCGTATCACAAGCTAAAAAGATACGTGAGTGTTTATCATGATGTGCGTGCCACCATACGACCAGTGAGGATCCGCGCTGGGCCCGAACGCGCCCCCTTTTTCCTACACTTTATTTGGGCCGAAGTGTTAAAAATAAAATGTAAAACACATCGTATCAAGTTTCATTCGAAACTGCACTTGTTAGGCGGAGCCGATTGAGTGCATAAAGTCAGAACATGTTTGTATGGGCATTGGGAAAAGTTATTGGTATGTAATGAAAAATATATTTGTCATTAATTTGAGTTCCCGCGCAATAATGGTTCTTGAGCTGACAGCAACATCAAAACCGATTTACTAGATTTAATAGAACATAGTTCTACGTTAAAGTCTAATCTGCGATAAAAAAAAGCGCTCGTCATTGTGTTTATATTATAACATTAAAAGTTGTTTATTTATTCACAGGTAGGATCTTATGTTACTACTAAATGTGAAGTTGTAAATCATTTACCTTGAAACATAAGTAAACTAATTGCAATAAAAACTTTATTTATTTAAGTTTTCTTTATCAAAGATTAGACTTAATCGTAGAACTAAAATCTATTTTGATGTTGCGGTTAGCTCAAGAACCATTATTGCGTGGAAATTTAAATTATTAAAAAATATATTTTTCATTTTTTTATTTTTTATTTTTTTCATTTACCATAAAGTAAATAACATGTAATTTTTTTGCTTTCCTGATAAATTCCTCGTAAACATCCAGCAATAAAATTATTGCTAGTATAATAATTGTTGGTTCTTTGCGGTAAATATCAATGTTAATTTGCAAACGTAACCCTATGTCACATTTTTACTTGGTCGTCAAATCAAATTGCAAGAAAATATGAATGTTTTGCATTACAACAAAACATATATTATGTGTCGAATAAAACATGCAGCGTTGCAGTTTAAAACTTGCTGGTGGTGAAGACGCTATGACACTTGACAGTGACAGCGCGCCAAATCGCGTTGTTTGAATGGCCGAGAAACTGTCATTCCATCGACAATCTGGTAAGGTTTTATGTATATTCATAGACTAAGGACAGTTTTCACAGACTGCTTCTTCACCTAACGCTGCATGTTTTAGAAAGACATATAATGTAGCATTTACTTAATCATCGGCTGATGTACGAGCATTTTAAAATAAGAATAGGATTTAACTCTTTTTACCCATTTAGCCTTGTTAGGTTGAATCCGGCTCGGGTAACACAAGAATATTTAATAATAACATTATAGTAATTTACTTTAATGTTGTTTCAAAACATTGTGTAATTTTATAACTTATTGTGAAGACTGGTGCTTGTGATGGATTGTGAAACAATCAGTAATACAAGACACCAGGTCTCCACCTCCTAGACTAAAAAAGTAATATATTATAATACTTGTAGATTAATTGAATGTAGTCTTCGGTTATGTTATGACCGACTAAAAGTTTACTCACTCACGCCCTTGTGCAATTTGCCTTAATCAGTTCTTTTGTTTTAAAATCAGGGATGATGTTATTAGAGTACCAACATATCTACTAGTGTATTTGAACCTAAACCACCCCTCCAAAACCACCCAAAGCTGTAAATTAATACAAACAGAGTCACATGTGTCGCGATCGGCTTAGCAGACCATGGCGAGGGGTGTCCCACTAAAGGTAAGCGGTCACATGTCGGTATCGTACGCACCGGACGCACCGCACGTAACGGATTAATTTTTCACTGCGTCCACTGTATCGGCAGCGATCGGATTGCCGATGCTAATTTCCTTCGGATTTTTTATGATTGGCTTTCCGTATGACGTCATCGGTACGCCATGAATGTAGGCATTGCCGATGAGCGAACCTTTTTTCATATCTACCCAAATAATCGCTTAACTTAACTCTATCTTAATTGCCTCAGTTGTATGTCTCGTTGCGACAGCCAAATGAATTCAAACATTTTGTAGGATAGATGCCCATTTTCCGATGAGTCATCTATCCCCTCTATCCCAGTATGGGGTTTTACAAAATTTAGAGATCCGCCAAAGTCTAGTACTTTGAATATATCAAGGACAACGTTCTTAACTTCTCATAAATTTGTTGACAACATTCCCAAGAATAAATTTGTTTCGTAAATAAATGTTTTGATTTTTATTATTGAAGTTATACAGTGATTTCAAAAAGTGAGGCATCTATCCCAGTTTTACTATGAGATTTTTTACAAGGCAAACTAAAAATACGTAACGTGCGCTGCGTCCGATGAGTGTGATGTCGGCCTTTACAGTGATCGAATCCTGTGTTATGTGTATTTGCTAAAAAGTTTACATTGTAAATTATATGAAACGCTTGAACTTGACCGTCACAGTTTTTTCGACGATTAATTTCTAAATAAGTTATTTATACTTGTTCCTTATATATATCAGGATATCATTAAATAAGTACGCTTCTAGATACAAACAGACCCCGCAGACGTTGTCCTGCCGATTGTTTATAATTATATATTATAAAGTCACTTGCCGAGATTCCTGTTTTATCCTAAGAGAACATTTAATCGAGATTAAAAGTCAGCTCTCTCCCTGTCCATATATCAAATTTCGTCAAAATCCGTTCAGTAGTTTCAGCGTGATCGACGGACAAACATCCAAACAAAGAAACTTTTATATACTTAAATAGGGGTTAGTTGCAGAAGGGTGAAAATTAAGGGTAATACAAAGCTATTAGTGCCCACTCATAATGAAATATAAAAAATGACTAAAAATATAATAAAAAAATTTGTTGACCATTAAAAGCACATAAAAAATAGCTAACAACCGATTAGCACACCTATATTCCAAGTGCATCTTAGGTAAAGATCACAAAGGTAAGATCCAGTTAACACATTCAAAACAAAAATGTCCTCTCACGATGCGCATTTGTTCAAAGGAACACCGAAACTTTGCTCGACGCTGGCTCAATGAAAAGTACCCGTGCTAAATTTCCATCGAACCGGGCCGATAGCAAAATGGAACGCACCGAAAACTGAACATCGGTCCTGTGTAAAATCCGAATAAAAATGCGAGCGTCCAGTTGAAATTCAATAAAAGCATATCAGCAAAATTTTCGCGCAAACAGGCACGACCAATTAACGGGTTTCAGCACTGAAAGGCTTACAGGGCTGTACCAGGTCGGAGCAGGCGAAGTTTTAGCTCTTTGAAAAAATGGCAAAGGGTCGCTATAGAGCGGACTGAAGGTATATAAGGCGGGCGGCGGGCGGAAGTGACGTCTTTGAAACATATTTATTTTTGACTTCCTCGTTGGTGTAGTGGCAAAGTTTCTGCCTTACATCCGAGAGGTCCTGGGTTCAAATCCTAGGTCGAGCAAAAATTTTTTCTGAGATTTTCTGTCTCATGAATTTCTCAAAAACGGCTCGGAGTCGGGAAGTTGGCGGTGTTGCAACCTCGTGCCTCGGAAAGCACATTAATTGGCGCTTCAACGCCTACTTTTCTAAATGACAACAAAAATATACGTCTATTATGTCTCAAATTGATGATATCCGTCCACTGTAGGACGTATCTTGGCATATTCAAAATAAATCGCCGTCGCTCTTCCCTAGCTACGTACAACCTTTCGTTAATTCGCCTTGATTTTTTTTACGTAGCCTTAAGTATTACGGATAATTAAGTAAATTTAATATTTACCCGCGAGTTGCTCGATTTTAAATCGTTGAAAACGAAGCGTCTGCTTTTTCTTGCCCTCGAACCGCTTGTTTATTTTATACCCCTTATAATATTGCCCGATTTGGTATTGGCTTTGTGCATGACTTCAGCGCTACCAAGCGTCCGCAAATTTGTTGGCTTTGACGATTTGACATTTAGTATCAAGACATTGTTTCATCAAAAATTTTATCTATTAAATTATTTCCAAAATTATTGTGCCTCCTTGATTTGGGTGAAAGAAAGGGTCGTGAAATCATTTTTAGTCATTCAAATGAAATGAGTTAAGTAAAATGTATTTGAAAAGTGTGTTTTATTTTAAACTGACAATGCCGACGACTTCATCCGCGTGGAATATTTATTTTGGGCATAGACATATACTGTTGCACATTTTTTTTAATCATTTCATAATATACGTATATTTTTGGTGTCTTGAACCGTTTCTGCAGCGCACGCAACGGAAGCGTTCAAGGAAGAATAATTTTCCCCGTTTTTTTCACATTTTATATTATTTCTTTGTTCCTAATAGTTGCAGCGTGATGTTATATAGCCTTCTTCAATAAATGATCTATTTATAACAAAAATAATTTTTCAATTCGAACTAGTAGTTCCTGAGATTAGCGCGTTAAAGCAAACAAACAAACTCTTCAGCTTTATAATATTAGTATAGATATTGTTTTCTTCATTTTTAGTTGTATTTTTACTGTTAAACAAGAAGATAAAGCTATTTAATGGTTTTATTTAATAATTATAAACATACATAATTGTTCTGTATCGCTAGTCATAAAATAAATAGTTTTCAATTAAAATTAGTATTATTTTATCGAGTTTGTATCACTTACACGCACAACATAAAATTTCAACCACATACAGTCTGTAAGGGTCAATTTTTGATTTCTGATGGACACGTCTGTGATGTACAGGAATCAGGAGGAGCAGTATACAAAAATATTTTTACTTTACTTTGTGTGATTTCGGCTAAAGTTATGTAATAATAAATGTCATTTAAGTGGTTTTTGTATTGTTAAGCATACTTAATAAACTATAATGTGATTTAGGTTTAATTGAAAAAAAGTTTTAAGTTTTAAGGAATTAATTTTAATTTAATTTAAGGAATATTATTTTATTGCTGATTTAACATACAATAATAAATGAAGTAAAATAAACAGATGCATATTCATTGTAGTAGTTGACGGCGCAAACATTATTATTATTTTTGGCCGCTATAAGCGCTGCGATCGATTATATTACCCCCACCTAGTACTTTGCAACTGACTTCGTTGATTACTTTTACAGTTATAAGGCTAAAAAAGTGGTCTGTACTTGTTTTATTCTACCTAAAATTGAACAGGAAATTCTTTAATATCTAGTGTTGGATCTAAATCATTTCTTTCATTTGAAGCCCTAAACGAGATTTCTCGACGAGCCTCCAAAACCGATGGCCAAATAATTTGATGAAACAATTCAGCTGTAAAGTTTGGCGTACACGGCGAGCAATAATCAATTAACGTATTCAGTTGATTATCAGAATTTAAGTGCTCAGTCATTTCGATAAAAAAATACATTCAAACAAAAAAAAACCTACACGTTTGTTACTCGTAAAATAATTATTTAAACTTTGCTGATAACACCAGACTTTTATCGATATCGATATAGATAGTAGGTATCAGACCTACTAACAAAAACTAAGATCAAAATTGGTAAAAAAATCTGTGTAAGTTTAGTTATAGTACATTTCACACGACCGTTATTTATTAAAGCTAAAAGAGAGGATTATTTTGCTTTAGATTTCCACTAAACGACATAAACCCAACTGTACCACCTGAAAAAGCTAGCTACCTAGACCTGGAAGTTGCAGGACTTACAATACCTAAAACTCACAACGTGACACAGAAGATGCACCTGGAATCACAATACTGACACGAACAAAACACTCGACGCGTTTCGCCACTACAAGCGGCACCCTCAGGAGATGTTGTCGCTTCGACAGACTACGAGCGATAAGTTATACAACTCATAGAAAGAATTCATTTATTTCTAAAATTGAATTGAAATCTAAAATTTTACTGTCACATAACTTAGACACTCAATCAAGCCCTCCCAGTGCACCCCTAGCCTTAACGATTGAATCCTCCTTATCCCAATTCGCAGAGGGAGAGGGTCACTCGAGTCTGTTATTAAATTTGAAGACAATCAAGGAGGTTTTTTTAAGACGAATTTCTTATTTCGAGACCAGAAGCGACGCGAAAATTAAGTATCTTGGGCCAAAGTTCCATGTACAATCGTTTTGATTTGATGGCGCACTTATTTAAAGTTTTGGTCTGCTTATTATGTACGGTATTCCTTATTTACCCAGCACTGAAAATAAGAACAGTACAGTTTCAATGTAACTCGCTAAGTATACAATTTTCAAGTTTGTATACAATAGAGTGTCCAGTCAAGTCAAAAGGTTTTTATTCAATCTTAGATAGCAAAGTATATGATGATGGCAAAGGATATAATGTCAATAATTAAAACCCTCAAAAAATTTATTACACTATCAGGATATGCCTCCTTATCTTTTGCGCTTCACTAACGCTTCGAGACAGAACACAGACAATAGGCATGATGACACCTGTCTTTAATATTTTCAAGACCATGTCTTTTAAAAAACGTAGCCCCTATGAAGTAATTATATAGTATATTTCAAAAAAGCTGTAGAAACCAAATTTTAAACATACAAAATTCAATAAATATTCGGTCAATTTACTCCGATTTCTGATACGCAACCGTGACGTCACGTTTTTGTATTCCCATACAGAATCTATAAAGGCGCACCGTTTTTACAGATAATAAAGAATATGTCAACGATTGTTGGTGTCATCTAGCCTATTAGGCAAGTGCTGGAAAGAAGTGACCTCTCTAACTGTAGTTAATTAATTTATTAATTAACTACAGTGAGATATATATTATATATCTTCTAATATTTACCTAATCTCGTGAAACTAAATTATAATAAATTTTACACTTAAAATACTTTTGTCGCTTCGGTTTCGCAATCTTGTCTTTGCCCAAAGGCATACAATAACTCAAGTCAAATTGAAATAAAATTTCCTCCGTCTAATCTCTGCCTTGAAGTTGGCAGATTGGTTAATTTCACAATGCCACACACAAAATGGAACAGAAGGCTTACAAATTCTAGATTTTAATACAAGGCTTCTTAAGACTTATTTCTCTATGTCTGGATTCCCAATGTATATATATTTATATATATTAAAAGCATTAGCTTCGGTGATTGGTGAAGTATAGAACCACATACCTAAAAAGAAAATTCGAAAGGAAGTCAGAAGAACAACAACTGTGTAACTTAATTATTTATTTTTTATTTTTATTAAAATAGGTTCGCTCTTGACATTATTCTCCCTTCAAGAGGTAAAGAAGATGTCGACGATGTAGCTAACTTACCCAGAAGGTTCCTATTAACTTTCGCTTTGAATGAACTCAAGTTATATGAAACAGGGAACACCGTCGGCGGAAGTGCATTCCATTCCTTGGCTGTGCGCATTAAGAAGGATGAAGCGAAGCGCTTAGTGCGTATAGTTGGTATATCAACCCTATGGATGGTAACCCGCCGTACGTCTGGTGGCCCTCTGGTAAAAAGGACTTGGTGGAATGAGCATATGGAGCTCATGAGCACACTCCCCGAAAATTATTAATAAAGTATTTACAATGAAATATATAATTACTTCTCCATTCTCCGTACTAACGTAACATCCGCCGTCCGCGAATGAATCGTACTGCCTACTCACCAACTTTTTTTTCTTATTGGATTGCCACCGCTTAACTCAAAACTTCTAAGAGTAGATACTAACAAGCAATATCTTTTTAAAACCTATTTTTAACTATTTGATTTCAAAATTAATTTCAAAACTAATTTTAAAATAAGTAGAAGTAATGATTGAATTAAATAATTTTAAGGCAATAAAATTCACAATTAATGCATTTGCTATTACACTAGATTCACCGATAACGCCTATCGTTACAAAATCACAACTGAATTGTCTGATCTAACCAATTCTAGTATAGTTCATAATAATCGGGCTAATCAATTACATTTTTTTTACGTTTGTATAAGCGTAATGAGAGCCCAGTTGATGCTCTCGCGCTTTCCGCTTCCGCGCCACCTTACCCTCCGAAACTGTTTCGGTTGTATCCATAGTTTCGGTTGTAGCCCTGTCACTCGTTATCGAATCGTTAGGGAGTATTTTTTTCTTTATTTAAGCTTTATTGCACAACAAAAGGTGGACTTACCGCCGTAGGGCATTCTATACCAGTCATACCTTTGAGCTAAGTAGTAATGATTAGTGGGCGGTGCGACAAAATAATTAAAAGAGAAAACACAAATATAAATAATACCAATAATATGACACGAAATGAAATATACAATAAATACATATTTATACATTAAATATATACTAATATACACTAAATAAATAAATATGACGAACTGTTAAAGAAAGATCTATTAATGACGGTTGCGACAAAGTAAGAAAGTGGGTGCGAATGAGTCTCTTGAATGATAGTTTGCTGGGAGTAAGTACGGCTTCCAGTCCAAAAGCTTTACGGAACGAGCTCTCTGCACATTCTTTGAATGTTACAGCCGCGTGTTGAAGATATTAATTTTAATTAGCAAGTTCCAAGTTCGCCGCGACGTGTGCTGTTTATCTGTCGGTTGTTTATTTTGTTTCAGCCTCCAGATTTTGCTTCTGTTTGTTTTAGGGACTGATTGGAGTTGTTTGAGACTACTCGTTCGCGCTAATGTTTGCGCTTCGGGAATTAAGAGTTTTGGTCACATGTCTCTGGCGGGGGAGACTAAAAAACGTACCAAAAAAATAAGGTTCAGGCCGCTCCTATGACTTTCTATCGCCGTTAACTTAATAAAGTTTTTGCTCATTATGTCACATTAATCATATTCTAATATATTTTTTTTTATAATTTTTGACTCGCGATTCAACCGGACCTGATAGCGTGATGTTCGTTCGAATCCTGTCAGTCCCGTCATGGTAAGGTTTTGCTATGGCACATAAAAATCCATACAAAAAACATAGTCGGTAGTACATAACTGGGTATACACTTACCAAAACAACACTGGCAGGTATTTACGTCCGTTCGTAACGAAAGTTAGTCGACGACTGCGACGGTCGAGCGCGCCATAGTAAAGTGTATGAAAGAGTAAATGGAATTAATGAATATAAAAAATATAATTTTTTTTAATAAGTTTGTAGTTAAAAGTATTTAGATAATGTGTAGTGTTTGTAGTTAACATTATTGTTTTTATATAAAATACTAAAATAAAAATACTATTTTGCTAATGCTAATACTATTTTGCTATTTTACTATTTACAAACTAAAATGAAAACGGCAATCGTACTTTCCAGCCTAATCCATCAGTAGTGACGTAGCCAGGCTGAATCTGCATTTTGATACAGCGGGATAGGCGTAACTTGCGTCCGGTTTAAGTGTCGGTTCGGTTCCCGCGCATATTCATGAGGGACGCCCTGGGACACCAGATTGGGCATTTCCCGTACTGGTTATAGAGGAGATTGTATCAGAAAGTCTGGCCAATCAAGAAGCATACCGTAAACTTAAAAATTTAAAATATAATAAAATTTAAAATTTACTACCCACATTAATTAATTTATTGATATTTACTTTTGTATATTATATGTAATATAATTTTATATTTACTTTTATTTATTGATATGTATTATAATGTTTTAGGTGCTTGTGGCGCAGTGGTTGCAGCGCTTTGGTAGTGATACCCAAAGTTAAGCAGCCTAGGGCGCAGTCATGTTTGGGATGGGTGACCATTCTGACCATACAAGTGACGTCTATTTACAAGCGTCTCCGTGCTTCGGAAGGCAGGTTAAGCTGTTGGTCCCGGTTAATATCTACAGATATTGGTCGTTACGCCTGGTTAGAGGCCCTCAGGCGGCTTAATAACATCTGACAGTAAGGTTGGTCACTTACCTTACAAACACCCCTCCACCAATCCGCACTGAGCCCGCGTGGTGGAGTATGGCTCGGACCACCTCGTAGTTGAGGTGAGGCCTGTGCCCAGCAGTGGGACGTATATAGGCTGATGAGATTATAATGTTATAGCTATATAATATGTTTATTTAATTTTGCGTTCAGACTGCAGACTGGCTCTGAGCTAACCTATAAGTTTCTGACTTATTGTCACGTAGTAAAAAGTGAGCCTATAACCATTAGCCTCGTAAGCAAGGACTCATCTCTTCGCTGAAAACGGCAACCAAAATGACACTAAATAGAGGCAAATAAAATACAGGAACTTTACCCCCTCGGACACTATAAAGTTTTTTTGTCAATAGGCATAACAGATGCAACGACCACTTTGGTGTAATGGTCAAGAAGTTGACTATCTACCAAGAGGTCGCGGGTTCGATCCCCGCACTGTACAAACATTTGTGTTCATGAACATGTCTGTGTACTGGTCTGGGTGTTATATGTATTTATTTAAGTTAATTTGAAATACCACTATTGATTCTGATATCTGTAACACAAGTGCTTTAGCTACTTACCACGGAGTCAGATCAATGTATGTGATGTTGTTGGTTATTTATATTTTATATTTATTTATAGATGTGTCTAAAACAATGCGTTCGAGGCGCTCTTCTGTATTTTGATAAACTGTGGCATTGCTGCTAGTGATACAATGTGTACGTAGTGGGCAAATGAAACGTTATTTGATTTGCTGCGACAGACAGAAAAATTCTATCCCTGAAAATGTGCATCCGATTTTTTTTCAACTTACTCGTAATGCTATAATAATGAATATAATAAAACAACATTAAAATGGCCGTTGGGTCAGAATTGTTCAACCTTAAAGGTGGACAGATAGCGCAGCGTAGTTAGCAGTGGACGTCCTCATTAACGTCGATTGATTGTTATTTAGTCACACATAACTTCTCGGTGTTCTAGGTTTAAGCAGAAAGCAATGCTTTTGAAAAAACAAAGAACCAAACTTTTGTATGAATGTTCTAATTATAAACAAATACGATGGGACCAGGGAAATTCTTTCAAGTGCTTTGCAAACGACGTGTTCCGAGTGTCACTGTATTGAGTATCGCGACATTCTGTTATTTTATAATCTTCCTCAACTTCGTGCGAAATGAAAAGCCCTCGAAGGCTTTGAATTGGATGTTTTCAGGATACTGTTTTGAAGAAAAATGCGAAGTTGAAATTACTGAGCTGTGATGCGTATTTTCACAGCACAGAAAAAATGTAGCTCTTGTTGTAAAACTCAAAAACAAAATCAGCTATATAAATATTATTTTCAAATTACTTTTGTACACCGGTTAGCAATGGAGATGATTAATATTTAAAACAGTGAATCACCCACAGACTGTTTGTTGCAATTAACATCAAAGTACTGTCTCACTTGACGACCGCTTGGTGCAGTGGTCCACAGGTCGGACTTCTAAAACCAAGGGTCGCGGGTTCGATCCCCGCACAGTACAATCATATGTGTGCATGAACATGTGTGTTTGTACTAGTCTGGGTGTTTTCTTTGTATAATATGTATTTATTTACAAAAAAAAAGTATTCAAGTATGTTTATACGTTGTCTAGTACCCATAACACAAGCCTCGTAGCTTAATTTGGGACTAGAGAATTGGTGTGATTGTTGTGAAATAATATTTATTTGTTTATTTATTAATTACTTATTACGGCTGCTCGTAAATAAATCACTACGTAAATGAAAAAAAGGTGGGGAATTGAAAATATAAGTATAGTGTTGAGGCGACTTCTACCGTTCGCTTAAGCGCATACTTAACTGTGACAAGCACGACAGCGAGCGCTGATACGGCTCCATAGGCTAGATGGCGCTGTTAGCCTAGTACCGCACATGAACCGCGGCATATAAGATAAAGATCCAGAATAATATAGATAGGCAAATCAAGATGATATCTATCGCACCTTGGTCCCCGACTATAACACCCGGTCCGTAGGAAGCGCTTCCCTTTAGTTTCCTAACTATAAATCTGTTGTACCAAAGTGTTTTATACAACGTAAAGGTTTTGAGCGTCTGTAAAACGTTACGTGGAACCAAGACACTGATTGTATAAGATTTGAAGGGATTTTTATTTATCTTAAGGAAACATACAGCTTTATTTCTATATCTAAAATTATCGTCCTCGTTCGCAATGTTCGTTCCCGTATTCCTCCGAAACGGCTTGACCGATTCTGAGAATATTGAGTAGGGTTGAGAATTGGCCAATTTCTATTTTTCAAATCAAAGCAAACATTTATTTGCTAGAATACTCAAAAATATGCAAGTTACAAACTGCAGGTCTTAAAAATAGGTTGATGCTGTATTCAGCCTGCATGCAGGCGTGCAAATATTAATAATCATTTTAAAAATTCAATAAATAAATAGGTCCGTTCAAAATGAATAATCAAATAATGTCAAAATTACAATAATAATGTCATAAAATTAAATTGTCAATGTCATTTTAAAGTCAGGTAAAAGCAATATTGTATAAAAAAATAAAAATAAAAATAACAATTTATAACACATTATTTGACAATTTTAAAATAATCTTTAATACTATAAAAATTCTCTTGTAACAACCAGTCACCTAACTTTTTCTTAAATACATTTCCTTCAAGTTTTTTGAGCTCCTCGGGTAAGTTGTTATATATTACTGTACACATAAATTATAAACATTTTCCCTATATATTACCTTCTTGGACCGGGTTTGATAAAGCAAGTTCTTAAACGTTTCCCTCCTTTGACGGGATATTACCTCACTGCGTTTTTTGAAGTAAGATGGATGGGCTTTGACAAAAACACAGATGTCTCTTATATACATGCAAGGCAGAGGTAGAACCTTACATTTTTTAAATAGTGGTTCACAACAGTCCAGGTACCACGCCGCGTTTATTACTCGTAAGCATATTTTTTGCATTTTAAAGGCTCTGTCAGCATCTACCGAGTTCATACCCTTTAGTGTCCACCCTTATCATAATTATAACAAAAAAGCAACGGGCAGGACAACGTCTGCGGGGTCCGCTAGTAATTTATAATATCGTAGTAATTATAGTATCGCTGTCAGAGTGTATCTATGCTGTACAATTATTTTTAACGCTCTTTTCGCTCAGAGCGTGCCCTAAGCTAATATTTATCTTGTTTTCATAGAATATTGGAATAGATTTTGTCCCCCCAACATCTCTGCCACACTATTGATGACAAAATGGCCGAACTACCCACATCGAGCACAATACAAGACGAATTAGCAGTGTAACTGTATCCGCTAATGTGGGCAGGGTCCTATTTATTTTGACTCCTAAAGGCGAGTGTACACAGGTCAAGATGGTAAGATTGGTAATATAATAGTACAAGTGTGTAATGTTGGTGATTACCGCTGAGGCGCCATTGAGACCCGAGCCGTCAGGTGAGGGTCTTAAGAGAGCCGAGGACGGTAATCATCAATACACACGTGTATCATACGACGTTTTTCAACACACTTGCGAGGAAAAAACAAACATGTATTGCATAAATCGTTTAATTAAGTATGGGAAAATTGGGAAATGGCGCGCAATTTTTTTTTTGCACGCGCCAATTGTAAGGTGATTGATTACAGCCATACAGCCTACTTCAAAATGATAATTTTAGTGATAAAATGCAAATATTTTATAATAAATTATTGTGAATTTTAAATAATTTGATAATAATAAATGTTTTTTCGTCTTAATTAGGGACACATTCATTTATTTCAAAAATGTAAATGGATTTTCGGTAGCATAAAACCTCTTTGTTGTTACAAAAAAAAACTGTATTACCCGGTTAAATTGAAAATGATGTTTATATATAATTTGCAGTTAGGTACTAACTTAACTTTGTAGGGATCATTCTATTATGCACTAGTGTGTAATATTATTATGCACGTGTATGTTATAGTTCGGTTTATGGCCCTAAGAACGATATAATAAGGCTCACTTTACGAGCAAGTGTGTTGAAAAATATCTTTTAAAATACTTGTCTGTTTATAAGCAGTAAGTTAATTATGAATAGCTGAAGCAAATCACGAATTGAAATAAAAAGTTGAACTCGATATAGAAACGAAACATGATACCCCCGAATGAGCCAGGCAGACAGCTGTTGAGCTTCAACGGCTGAAAGGATTTTTACCAGCCATAGCTAAGAACCACCTGGATTAAACTATCTTTCGAACAAAACAAACCGCTTCGAAATCGGTTCACCCGTTCGGGAGATACGATGTCAAAGACAGACACACACAAAAACACACCAACACACACAAATAGTGATCATATTTTAAACACCTTTTTTTCGTCGGGGGTAAATCACTAATCAGCAAATTAGCTGCATTTTTTAACTATAACAAAACCATAAACATGCCGTACTAATTCAATATTCCAAAATATTTTATCTCTCAACAGTTATTCTACTCACTCTTATGATCTGACTGAAGAGTTTTTATAATGTTTTCATAAATTAATGGGAAGTTTTATGATTTTTCGTGATAAGCATTCATATTGCAAACCAAGATAATATTTTTGCACTTCATAAAATCAAGTTACCTACAAGTACCCGACATTGATCGTAACGTAACATCACGCTCGTGGCAATAATACGGCTAACTTGGGTATAAAATGTTAGTATACCATGACTTCAAAGCCAAAAAACAACCAAAGAATCCACTAAAACAATTACCGATACTTCGAAAACACCTAAAAGCTATTCGGTATTCGAGACATCCCGACGATATCCATTACGGCGGTCTCTAACGCGAACGTTCGGGCAAATGATCGCGAACGTTGGCCCGATGATGTCGTTAAAGTAAAGCATTACACTCGGTGCTCGGTAGAAATTGAGCCGAGTTCAGATACCGGTGAAAATAGTTTTCGATCGGAACCTTTAGTGTTCATCGTAAGTAGGAAACTATCAAAGCGATAAAAAAGCCCAACATCCATAAACATATATCTATGTTATAGCATGTATTTCTCCTTTTCATTTACGTTATGCAGTGAAAACACGTTTTAGGATTATTTTCTTGCGCTGAAATGATAAACAATGTACTCCTTGATTAAGACTTGATGTAATCTGTTGTGTTCTCCAATAAATAAAATAAAACAGAATCGCAAAAATCTAGGCATAAATTGAACTAAAGTACCGATGCATTTAGTACCGTTCCCGTCGTTTCGTGTGACATGCGCGTCAGTTGTTTAACATGATGCTATCTCAACTATCCGGAATGTAATTCGTGAACGTGCCAATGTAGAAACCATTTTCTATGTTGTCATTGATTTGAGTTGGTATTCATGTTCATTCATTTGTTTTTTTTCGTTTGGTTTCATTCATTCATTTTCATCCACTTTTGTGTAATGGTCAAGAAGTTTACTATTAACCAATATTTCGCGGATTCAATCCCCGCACTGTACAAACATTTGCGTGCATGAACATGTCTGGGTGTTATAGGTATTTATTAAGGTTTATTTGTAATACCAATGTTGATACTGATATCTGTATCACAAAAGCTTCAGCTGCTTACCGCAGAGTCAGATCAATGTATGTGATGTTGTTGTATATTTATAAATAAAAAAATTCAATTTAATTTAGTCATTCATGACGTTGGTAGTATGAATAAAGATTAAAACAATGAACCAAAATCAATAGAATAAGCTTTCTACAGCCATTTGATTTTCGAAGCACAACTGAGTCCCTACAGCGATCTTGCTTTCCACTTACTGGCAGCGTTATTATTTAAATAATAATAATAATAATATTTCACAACAATCACACCAATTCTCTAATCCCAAAGTAAGCTACTAGGCTTGTGTTATGGGTACTAGACAACGGATAAACATACTTAAATACTTTTTTTTGTAAATAAATACATATTATACATAGAAAACACCCAGACCAGTACAAACACACATGTTCATGCACACTTATGCTTGTACTGTGCGGGGATCGAACCCGCGACCCTTGGTTTTAGAAGTCCGACATGTGGACCACTGCACCAAGCGGTCGTCAATACAAAATAAAATAAATAAATAAATAAAATACAAAATCACAATTAACAGCGCCATCGCAAAGATTCTGTTGAGCTTTAACAAACAGTAATAGGGCCCCTGATTAAGCTTGGTTGTCATTGAGAATGAATCTCTTTCAGGATCTTGGCTTCACCACAACACTCGCCTTTGTCACAATATTCTGCTCGGGAGTGAACTGCGCAATCTACACGCGATTGGCCACTTGCATTCAGATGCAGTTAGCTACACAAACTTGGTGGTTACACTATAGAGGTGCGTTTTATGGGCCCCTCTCCGTTGTTGCACCGTTAATCGAGTTGGACTATTGAAAGAACCGGGATTTCGTTCTTACAGATGTGTTTGAGGGTAGAGTCCAAAAGGTTTTAATACAGTAGAACGTAGACGACGCATTTTTATAACTAGTTTAGAGCACGGTTAGTTAGTTGGAACAATATATTTAGAATTTTGTAGACATTAGACAACTCTATATTGCACACCAACACTCTATATTTCCACAACATAGATAGATGTACAATCTAAGTCATTGATTATAATTAACGACTCAATCCACGACCGACCGACCGATCAACGACCATTTTGGTGTAATGGTTAAGAAGTGTAAGAATGAGAATGGGTAAGAAGACTATTTACCAAGAGGTCCCGGGTTTCAACCCGCACTGTACAAACATTTGTGTACATGAACATGTCTCTTTGTACTGGTTTGGGTGTAATATGAATTATTTTAGTTTATTTGTAATACCACTGTTGATTCTGACATCTGTAACACAAGTGCTTAAGCTACTTACCACGGAGTCAAATGAATGTATGTGATGTTGTTCTTTATTATTATTATCGATTTTATAAATAACTTAATTGCCTTTGCCTCGTTAGTTTTTTAAACGTTATTCTCATGAAGATATATCTAAAGGGCTTTAATGCAAAATATTGAATAATTCTCTGTGTAGTCTGCCCTTTACACCCCCGACTCACTGCCCCAAGATTAAGATCGATCGTCCGTAAAGTAAATAAATAGCTCTGTCTACTAAGATGTATGCGATTACGTACACATTTGAATGGGGTTGGGTAGTATAGGTTACTACTAAATACCTCATGCCATGTTTAGAAGCCAAGTTCGACTTAAATTTGCTAGTGTTTAACACTTACATTTCATTGAAACCGTTTTAGGGCTCAAAAAAATAGATTTTTATTATAAAAATCAAAAAATGCGTTTTTTAATATACCCTATATATGATTTTAAACTTTCGCGTTGCATTTTAACACTAACTGTTGGTTATCGGGTCTAAACGCGAACTATTTAATGAGTGTTTAGGTACTCACTGCTCGACGTTTCGGCTGGATTGCACACAGCCGTGGTCACGAGCTGACTGACTGTATCGGATATTTATCCAACTATAAGTACCTACCTTATTTGTAGGATGTATGATTAGTATGTTCAAGTTACTGTTATTTATTTCACGAATGAAAGAAATCTGTTTTAACTATCAGTTAGTATATGGAACTAATCTAATTACGATTGGTCGTAGACAAAGATTGTTTAAAAGATATATTCGCTCATGTCGTTACACCGTTAGACCACCTAAATAGATCAACAATGTAATGTTAAACTGATATGTTACATTTGTAGTGTGTTACAAAGACAGTACGTTTACCCGATTCTTTAACCTCAGCTCAAGGTCTTATTACAGTTTTAAGCCATTGCATAGCTTCTATCGCGGGCTTTGGGTGCGGCAACCGAATCAGAAAAATCCGGAACCTTCAATAATCGGCAAACTTCAGCACTGTGCTTGTGTGCGTGTAGTCTTGCAATAGCTTTACAGTGGCCACGCGTCTTTTTAAAAAAATTACTCGATTTTATGGTCTTCTTCTTCTAAGCGTGTCGATGGAACACGAGGAATTACATCGTAACAGCCCAGAATTCTGCCACTTGTATTGCGGATCGACTGCAGTTCATTAAATCCGCTGGCGTGCAGGTGTTGGGGCACGCCGGGCACGATGTTAAGTGTGCCATAGTTTGTTAGTTTACTTTTATGGTGATAAAACCAATTCAAACACTTTCCTCTTCCGAACATAATAAAAAACAAACCATGAAACGCCCTCTCCACGTAATCAAAGCATCTTATCCTTGTCAAGCCAGTATACAGGCCGCGTCGAAAAACCCGCAAAAGCCGGATCTAACGAAATCCGAAATCCATCTTCAGTTAACGATACCGTTGGAGAGGCGATTAGCTGAGCAACGATTAACGGTCGCCTTGGCCTTTTGAGGGAGCTAAGGAGCGAGGTACCCACTACTAAGTCTATGTGGGTACTTACTTGTTTAGATGCTGTGAACTTGGGCAAAGTTTTACCAAATGCCGGGAAACGGGAGGTTTGAAGCAAGTAGGAATAATACCGATTTCAAAAAAAAAATAAGCATTATTGTTTATCAATCGCTGACGTTCTTATTATGAACTGTCAACACGCCAGTCTTTCATGGATTTTGTATGGCGATACTAGTTTGTGACGTCATCATTCACACTCGTCAATCGGTGTAGATACTTTTTGTGATTTTTTTTATAAATTAAAAGTCAAATTATAACAAGAACTAGTCGCTTAATAAATGTGTTAAATTACGTGTTAGGTTAAAGAAATAAGGTTTTGGAATTTATTTTTATTGGTGTCAAATTCGTGTCCAAATTCGTGTTCAAATTGGTGTCCAATTGCGTTTTCAATTTGAAAACGAATATTTATAAGGAAATTGTAACTTACGAGTAAGTCTTTATTTTTTACACCATAAAGTACTTCAACAATACTAAATTCTTTGTTTACCGCTTAATGTATGACATTATTAACTCCACACTTACCTGAAACAAAAGAAGATCTTGTTATATTATTGTTGTTCAAGCTCAACAGAGAGAAATACATATATATATATATATATATATATATATATATATATATAAAATAATTAATACCTAGTCCTGGACCCCCAGACAGAGTTACATGTCATATTCGTTCACCAAAACTTTCTAAACCTGCATCTTTGGATATTTTTTCATGTAGTTTGTACGAATTCAAAAAAGAAATTAAAAGGATTCTCTGGCCACGTAGGTTAAATCACCATTAGTATTTATTTGTGTATAATTAAGTTAGTTATTCACACGTATTCTTGGTATTGGATCCTTTTTACTATATTACTAGCAAAACTAGCAATACCTCCCCGATGACCGGAGCCGAAAAGAATTATTTAGGTGTTATGTCTTTTCTAGATTAAAATTGCGTTGTGAACGCTAAAAAATACTTAACAAATGAAATTTAGCCTGTTTCATCTTACCGATTGTTAAATATTTATAAAAATATTTTTTTTGGGTGATTTAAGGGTATTAACATTGAAAAATTACTTAGCTTTAGATTTCCGCTCAGTTATTTTTCAATGTTAATACTAATTATGGATTTCCGCAAAGTAACGCCTGATACTATTAATTATGATTTAAGGGTGTCTCCCACAATCATTGATGAAACATACGCTGGCTCAAAGCGTTAAAAAGCACTTACAAAATTCAACGACTCCATTAAGGTTCTCGGTAGCTCAGTGGTCAGAGCATCGGACCGAACTTCCAAAGGTTCGGGGGTTCGATTCCTCCCCGATGACCCAAACCGAAAAGATTTTTTTGTAAATAGCGTCGTGAACGCTAAAAAATACTTAACAAATAAAACTAACAATAGTTGATAAATACTATATCTGTGTTGTTAAGTGTTAACTCTCCAACATTTCATTAAAGCTAGAACAAATTGTACTTCCATGTTTAGAGTTTCAGTCTAGCTTTATATACTGTTTTACTTTTCGTTATTCACTGACTGTAACTTGTTTTGTGAGCCATGAATAAATAAAACTAAAATAAAATAAAACTGACCAAAAAGTTTAACTTTGCATCATATTATACATGGAAGACTCGAAGCTTTCATTCAAGAAAAATGTTCTTAATTTTCTAAATGAATAAATTGCATGTATATTATATTTATACATTTTATTATCCATATTAATTATATTTTGTATTAAATATATAATATATTATATAATTTATTTTTGTATAATTATAATATAATTTAATTTTTGCGTTATTTTATTTACCACAATTTAACCTTTCTCATTCAATTTTCACTGCACCCATTGCCTTCTTTCTGCATGACCCTGAGGTTGACTGGCAGAAAATGCTTTTTGCATTAAGTACCCTTTGTAATTTCTTGTGCAATAAAATTTTAAATAAATAAATAAAGCGCTGTACACACACATAAAACGCGCGTCGCTGTTGCTGCCCTATCCTGAGGCACTGGAACAGCGTCCATGTTGGTTTTAGACCTGTTTTAGTTTATATTAGGTAGGCCATATTTTGTGTGATGTCCCTTTTTTGTAACTACTAACCCACTATATGGAAAGATTTTTCTGAATTAAATATTAATAATAATTATAAAAGCATTACATTTTTCGTGCGCGAATCACATCGCGCATAGACCCTATTTCAATGGATTACTTAAACATAGGCCACGACCAGTACAACTTGGCCTCCATCACACCCGCCCATCCATCTTCGTCAGGGCCAGGGTTTTTTTGGCCGAGCCGAAGTAATCGCATCCCCGAGTTTTGCCAATTACTATTTGGAAAAAGTCTTCGGGATTTTTTTCCTGTAAGTAAGGCTGGTAACTCATTGATTCTTCTATTCAATTAAGCCAAAGCCATTAATAGCATGTGTCTTTTCATTTTAGATTTTTTGTCAATTATGACTTCAAAGAACTGGATGTGCTATTACCAATTCTACTTCACCTTACAGCTTACTCCTATTAACAAACATATTTGTATACATATGTTTGTATATGGGCCAAGTTTACGCAGAGGGCCTACAATGCTCTCAGAGTGCAATATAATAACATCTTTAGGGCCTTGTTGAGGCTCCAACGATATTGTAACGCTTCGGTCATGTTTGCCAACGCCGGTGTTGATGATTTTTATACCATTATGCGTAAAAAGACTGCCGCTGTCTTGTTGCATATTCGTGGGAGCGGCAATAGGATCCTAGGGATGATTGAGGACAGAATGGACTCTGTTGTTCTCAATAAGTTCACTGCTTTGCATGTTACTAAATGTGCAAAGAGGTGAACCTATCTAGCCTATGTACTTTCGTTTAATTCTTTCTCGTACTAAGTTTACCTTACTAACATAGTTTTTAAGTTCATACATTGTTACTAACAAAAGAACGTAATGGGTCTGATATAAAAGAATTTTATTTTTATATTTTATTTGTTTTGAAAAAGCTTTTATTTTAAAATTGTGCATTTTCATCCAAACTAATTTTTATCTCAATCAATAAAAACAAAGACAGGTGGAAATAAACATAAGCTTGCAAGAATGAAGCAAATCTATCTTCCTCATCTCCTCAGCCTATACACGTCCCACTGCTGGGCACAGGCCTCACCTCAACTATGAGGTGGTCTGAGCCATACTCCACCAAGCGGCTCAGTGCGGATTTGGGGGTGTTTGCTAGATAAGTGACCAACTTACTGTCAGATGTTAATTAGCCGCCAGAAGGCCCTCTGATTAGGTTTAACGTTTAATATCTATCGATATTGACTGGTCTACCTGCAACAAGTAAATCTGTCTGTCTTCCTATATATTTATTATGAAGTTTCAGGTTTCGACTGCCTCGTTGGTGTAGTGGCAAAGTTTCTGCGGTACATCCGAGAGGTCATGAATTCGAATCCCAAGTCGAGCCAAAATTGTTTCTGAGATTTTCTGTCATGAATTTCTCAAAAACAGTTTCGGAGTCGGAAAGTTGGCGGTGTTACATGCTCGTGCCTCGGAAAGCACGTTAAGCCGTTGGTCCTGCGCCTCATCTCTCTCCGGTCATGTCGGATTGCCGTCTCACCGAACTTTGAGAGTGATGGAACAGTGAGTGCACCTGTGTATTGCGCTCACACTTGTGCACTATAGTATCTCCTGCATAGTTGGCTGATCTCTGTTGAGATTGGCCGCCGTGGTTGAAATCGGCCAGGAGAACTATAATTATTATTATATGAAGTTTGTTTGTTTTGGTATCGTCAAAGTTAGAAGACGAAATGTGCTGGCAAACCTTTTAACACTCTCATATTGACAGTGTGAACAACGCTTAACTTTTAAAAACAACCAATACGGATAACTTGAAGGAATACAGATTCCTGCCGAAAGGGGTCCGATTCAATTTTGTAGGTCTTGGAGAGATTCAATTTAATTTCCTTAGAATTTTGATTAGTGAGCGTTTTGTATCGGCTTCAAAGGGATGAATCACATTTTTGGAGATAAGTATTGAAATATTGCTTACGAAGTGATCATTCGCAATATTGGTAGGTACTCGAATGTTGGTAACTGGACTTTGTGTAAATATGGCCTTCTCAGTTTACTTGATAATACGGGTCCCATTAATTTCTTGGCGCTCTTAAAGTAGGTAATATTTAAGGTACGGTGGCTAGCATATCAGGCTACTTATTTTGTAGCAAAACTGCCCTTATCACAAGGTATTAGTATGCCGCAGTGGTTATCCTGACGTGCTCTAGCGGGGGTATTTAACCTTTTTCTCACTTTTTAGGTAAAGCAATGACAAAAAATACACAGGAGCACCCCACAGCAAAGGTCAATAAATAAGTATGAGTTTACCGATTTAAATAAAAATAATAATAAAATGTTTATTGCTTAGAAAACTAACATTGAATGAGACAAACAAACATAACAAAGTAATTGGAGATGGCTCAGCTTGTGCTGACTTGGGATATGATCCCAAACAGCGCTGGTTTTCAGCCACACCCATCTCTCCATAGATATTGGGTGTGAGGTAGGTCTTGAGGGCTTTCCTAAAAAATCAGCAAATTAAAAAAAAAAAAATTAATACATTAATAAAGAAAGAAGAAACATTATGTGTGTGCGTGTGTGTGTGTGTGTGTGTGTGTGTGTGTGTGTGTGTGTGTGTATTTTACCCGTCGGCTTATTCGTTTTATTAGCTAGCATCCTATCACACCATACAGCCTCTAATATTCTGCGTCGAACACATTACATTATGCTCGTCATCGCTGAAAACAATTGAGCTATTGGCCTCGTGTGTGGAATCGATCAAGTGCAGTCAACACAATATTAATGACACGACTTACACGCTATAGTGCTAGTAGAACAGGCTGCTTCTATTTAATAGGCTGGACTACCAAATATAATAGTAATAATAGTCTTCCTGGCTGATTTCGACCACGGCGGCCAATCACTCAAGAGGGATCAGCCAACTACGCAGGAGATATTGTAGCGCACAAGTGTGAGCGCAATACGCAGGTGCACTCACTGTTCCGTAACTCTCAAAATTCGATGAGACGGCAATCCGACATGACCAGAGAAAGATCAGGCGCAGGACCAACGGCTTAACGTGCTTTCCGAGGCACAGGGGTGTAACACCGCCAACTTCCCGACTCCGAGCTGTTTTTGAGAAATTCATGACAGAAGAGAAATTGAATTAGAAAGCTACTTGAAATTATATTTACTAATCCTCGCCTTACAAGGTGGACCTACGATCTGGTGATGGTCGCGGGAAACCACTGGATGAGGAAAGTTCAGGAACAATCGCTTGAAATCCTTGGGGGAGGCCTTCGCTCAACAGTGGGCGTCGAAAAGCTGATATGATGATGATGATGAATCTCGCCTGGCCAACCGAACGCGAAACAGCTTTTCTACGGTTCACCTTCCCATTTGACGACAGCTTTGGTCTAGTGGTATGAGGTCCAGACTACAAAACCGGCTGTCGCGGGTTCGAATCCTGCTAGGGGCAAATGTTTGTATGATAAGCACGAGCATTTGTACCTGAGTCATGGGTGTTTATAAATGTATTTAAGTATTTTTCTATCCGTTATTCTAGCCACCATAGCACAAGCTAACTCTTAGTTTGGGGCTAGGTAATTGGTGTGTTCGTTGAAACATTTTTTTTTTTTTTTTGGTAGCAGTAAGTTACTATGCGACGAACCCCTTGCTGCTACACATGTCGCAAATGTGTGACAAAGTGTATAAAAATGATAAAAAATCTTTAAAAGTCCTTTGATATGTCAATCCCGGAAACCAAAACTTAAAAAAAAAACTCTGAAACACGCAAGTCTAAACCGACCTCACCTGTTTTGTCAGGGTTATTCCCTGAGTATTCCATTCCCCAAGGCCGGCGAACCCCAAAAACTTAAGCGCGAACTAACTTTTAATCGAGTATATATGTCAAGATAAAATTAATTGGGGTCCTCCGACACGGGGGCCTCAGGGATCGGGGTACATAGAGAATAGCCTTTTTGCCAGATCACACTCGATTACTTCACACACGACTCGACTCCTATCATACTTGGGGATCCTCCGGGACGGGGATCGGGGATCGGAGTGAGTATCTCGATCCCCGAGGCCGGCGAACCCCAAAAACTTAAGCGAAACTAACTTTTAATCGAGTATATATATCAATATAAAATATATCAGGGTCCACCGACACGGGGGCCTCAGGGATCGGGGTACATAGAGAATAACCTTTTTGTCAGATCACACTCGATTACTTCACACACGACTCGACTCTTATCATACTCAGTGGTAATACTTTTCACGTTTTCTGTTGAGCGACGGACTCACCGCCATTCGTCTTTGTTAGCAGATTAATTCGTTGGCTGTGAGCTAATTGAGTTATAGACTCGTGTGGCGATCGGTTAGACCGGTTGATTTGTAGCGCAAACCGAACAGCTGGCCGTTTTCAGATGGATTGTGGGCAGAGAGATGTGGAGTTCAATGTAATTACGGCTGAAGATCGATATGTTTGCTGAGAAGTAAGACGTGAACAATTGGACCGACTCGATTCTAAATACAAATTACCTCTACAAATATCTTTATTCGTAAGCAAGTGATTCTATATTACAATCGAAGACTTCTTTTGAGTTCGTAAATACTTGTGGTAAATTATCCCCGCTCTCCAAATTTATTTAACAATAATTATTGAGAGGATTAGAAAACAGTAATACGAATCATCATATTATATAATTACAGGTTAATAATAGAGTATAAATACCTATTTTTTATAAGTGGTTATAATAATTAAGTAACGCATTTTCTATTGATTTCATAGTTTGAAATAAATATACAACAACATCACATACATTGATCTGACTCCGTGGTAAGTTGCTTAAGCACAAGTGTTACAGATGTCAGAATCAACATTGGTATTACAAATTAACTAAAATAAATACATGAAACACCCAGACCAGTACAAACAGACATGTTCATGCAGACAAATATTTGTACAGTGCGGGAATCGAACCCACGACCGCTTGGTTAATAGTCAACTTCTTGACCATTACACCAAAGTGGTCGTCTAAATAATAATAATTATTATTTTTTCCTTTGGAAAAAGTTGTTAAAAATATATTTAGAGAGTTTAAGAACAAAATAGTTAAAGCTACAACAAACGTATGAGGGACTAAGCAGTACTTAAACTGTAAGCGATTCCAAAGGAAAGCATACGAAAAATATTGCTTGAATTGACTTTAAACCTCTTCAAACACACCAACAGATCACACCATCCGAATCGGTTTTGGCTTACTCCAAAGCAAATAATATACTAAAGCTGAAAAAGCCGAATTATTTTGCTTTAAATTTCCACTAAACGACGCCAGCGCAGGAACCCAAGTGCATCACCCTGTAACCAATAGCAAAACTAGAGCTGGAAATCGCAGGCCTTACAATACAACTCACAACGTGACACAGAAGATACACCTGGAACACAACACTGACACCAAGAAAACGCTCGACGCGTTTCGCAACTACACGTGCCATCCTCAGGAGATGTTGTCGCTTCGACAGACTACGAGTGACTTTAGTCGGTCTTAGTAACTAATTCTAATTTTTTCAAGTTTAGCCATGAATCTCCGCAATGTAGCGCCTGATTCCATCAAAGATTAAACTTCCGACAATTAAAAATAGATATTAAAAGAGATTACCTAAGAGGACTTTATAATTCATTAGGTAGCGGTTTATGTAATACAATATGCCTCGACCTCGAGCACAAAACACACGCACATCCAACTTAGAAAGAGGCTTTTCCTAGCAGGCAATTTATAGGCCTTTAGGAATCGAATGTATCTCTTTCAGATTATTTATTCATTTACACGCACCCGAAACCGTACTGCCAATCTATACACGTTGCCAAAGATCGTGAAGGTATTTCTTTCATGTTTCAGTACGATTCGGTGATCGCTTTTTTTTGTGGTTTCTTATTTTGCTCATTTGATGGAGTAATTTGTTATTAAGCTTATTAATTCCTATCTCTCACTGCCGTGGCACTTGACAGCATGGTTGAGACAAAAGATATAATATCTTCATTTAGGTATACGAAGCCAAAACATCAGTGATAACTACCTTCACCTAACTACTATAACTACCTTCATAAGACAACATGGTTCAATGTCTAACACATTACAACCTAAAACTTACTTGGTTTTCTTGAAAAAAGAATAAAAAATGTTAAAAAACTGTATCATTTCACACCATGCCTATTATTACATCGGCCTGAAAAAACCTTAGCCTCAAGAAATAACAATATTCGGGCCCAAAAAGAGTCGAAAATGTTATGATAACATCTTCAAATTATTTCTACAAGTACCTACTAAGATGAATATTATCATGGGGAAGATATTGTGGTTATTAAGGTGAACTTCCGTAGGGAAAGAGCTTTTGCGTGATTTTTATTCTCAACTGCCAAATATGTCCTTCAAAATTGGGTTATATAAGATCAAAAAAACTACGTCTAGCGAATGCCCAGATAGTAATAATAAAATTCTGTTTCACTTCAAACAAAAACCTCGCTACAAAATAAATAGTAAAATGTATAAGTATAATTACACAATTCATTTATTCTTTGCAAAATTTGAACGTGCAACTGCTAGTATTGTGACCCGGAACGGGAACCACTACACAATTATGAACTTCATAGTTTTGTCACTTCTCTATCAAATATATATATAAAGATCTAATATATATTAAAATAGATTTTAAGCTAAATATAAATATCCAACAACATCACATACATTGATCTGACTCCGTGGTAAGTAGCATTAACACTTGTGTTACATAGATATCAGAATCAACAGCGGTATTACAAATAAACTTAAATAAATACATCCAGATTAGTACAAACAAACAAGTTCATGCACACATATGTTTGTACAGTGCGGGGATCGAATCCGCGACCCCTTGGTTAATAGTCAACTTCTTGACCATTACACCAAAGTGGTCTTCAAACTATGAAGACCATAATTGTGTAGTATATATATAATGTCATATCGTATCATACCGTATATATAACATCTATCGTTGATGATAAAAACTACCCTACCTTTTCAAGACTTTCCAATAAAACTTACGATTAACACAAAAATACGTCAGTTCAATTCCGCCCGTACTAGCCAGCCAGACAGTGCTCGTAGCTCTTTTTCTTACAAATTCCTGATGAAACACTTTAACTCGCCCGCTGTATAAAAACTTGGGCAATTCCGACAGAGCTGGGCTTTCGGTAGTGTCTGCTTAAAGGGCCAAAGTCACAGCAGTTAGCGGGGAATGAAGAATTAGTTCATGTAAGGCATTTTTGGGGTTCCGTACCTCAAAAGAAAAAAACGGAACCCTTATAAGATCACTTTGTTGTCCGACCGTCCGTCCGTCTGTCAAGACCGTTTTTCTCAGGAACGCGTGGAGGTATCAAACTGAAATTTCTATATGATACTTAGGTCTACTGTTCCTGGAAGCTGTAGAAAAATCAACCTTCTAAGCCAACGCAATCATAAGATACAGCCATTTAGGCCGCAAATTTCCGCAAATTTTCGAAACTTGCACGGGAATCAAAACCTACAGGGTACTTCCCGTAAATTTAGAATCTTGAAATTTAGTACAAAGTCACGTCTTATAGTACAGATATAGGAAAAATTACGAAAACCGTAAATTTTCAGTTTCATCATATATTTTATTTTTATTTTTGACACATTTGAAAATTTCAAAGTTACTACTCCTTATCTACAGGTTTGTACGGAACCCTCGGTGCGCGAGTCCAACTCGCACTTGGCCGGTTTTTTTTTTTCTAAATAATAATGGCAAGTTGCATGACACATTGCATTGAGGAATACTATTCAATAGTGCTAGGCAAGCATATTAAAAAGTGGATATTCATTGAAAATATATTATGATGGTTAATTAATTATACTGTAAAAGTACTTAAATTGAAGAAGCAATTCTTGTGCGAAGTAGTGCTTTCTCTCTATCTGGGTGTCCACGGAAGACCAGCGTCGTGGCATTCCTGAGATGCTACGACACATACTGTCCACATGACTCACCTTTTCAGTTTCTTGTGTACGTGCATTTGAATATGTGTTTTTATATTTTGTAAAGTATGTGATACTGAATAAACATGTTTTCTTTCTTTCTTTTAAAAAATACTTAACGTAACTGTTTGTTTTCCAGAAAGATAAAAATATATTCATTGGTTAGTGTTAAGTGACAATAACACACATTTCACTTCTTTATACATAAGATTTCAGATGAAATCATATCTTATGTTGAACTTATCAATGTTATAAAGCAAAGTCACTTCCCACATCTGTCCTTATGTCTTTATGTATGTATGTATGTACACTTAGAACTTTAAATCTTTAAAACTATTCAACTATCAAAATTCTTCGAATTAAAGGCCTTAGTATGTTTTTCTGAGAACAGTTTTTTTTTAAAACTAATCACTGAAATAACTAACACAAACACAAAAACTAACCCGAGAACTAAAACAAACAACATTAAATGCTTTTAATTCGACTTTGTTATTGATATAAATCAAATAAATTATTTATTAGCTTAATCCATAGTCTTTACAATTTAAATCAAAGGAAAACTAAACCACAAAGGAGGTTTTCCTTTAGATGCCCCCCCCCCTCGCAAATAACTATTTGCTCTTAAATGTTTTCAGACTAAACCTACTTACGAGTATTTCGATTCACACTATACCTTTAGGAATTGGATTATCTTTTTTATTTCAAATGGCCTCATTTTTTATTCTTCTATATTTTTCCGATTTAGTCGATATCCATTCTCGATATATACATACGCACGTTCTTTTTATCGTTTATCTTTTTTATTTCCATCAAACCGTTGTTTATTATAATTGTGTGATTTTACTGTTCTTTCTAAAGCTATCTTTCTCACTATAGTCAATTATGGATTTTCTTATAATCTCTCAATTCATGTGGTAAGAAACTGATTTGCCTTTCCATTAAATAAGCTGGAAAAAAATCTTGTCAGTATGTTCAGTTTAATTATATTTCTGAACACATTCATGAGGGACGGTTGTCCATGAAATTTTACACTTACTAGTGTAAAATTTCAAAGTCAAAAATGTTAGCAATCTTGGCTAGTTACTTTTAAGTGCAAAACTATTTGAAAACACATGGTTATTGTTTTGATAGGTATTGTAAATAAGTTTATGGTGAAGGAGTTATAATGACTCACTATGGATTTCAAAACCGTACGTCCCGTAAATCTTCATGGAGGTTATGTTTATATTATGGGCTTAAGTGTCAAAATATAAATATATATATATATACAACCCTTACTCTTGAATCACTCTATCTATATGCCACTTAAGCCCCAAAATGTAAACAGCGGGTAGGACAGTGTTTGCCGGGTCCGATATTAACTACATTATTAATGAAGGAAAAGAATAGGCTAGGTTGAAGTGAAGTCTTCAATCAAACGCCCTCCATACATGAGCCTTAACTGATTTTGAATTAAAAACTGGTGATAAAAGTAATTAATTTCTACTAAAGGCACATGAGAATCTAATAAACTTCGCATTGAAAGCCGGTAGGTAACTTAGGTACAACAAGAAGGGGTAAGATTGCGTTGATTGAAAGTCTCGATCATCAGAAAATTCTTAAAAACTGCCTTAGGTACACCCATCACGCCATATTCTAATCTAAGCCAATTGACTGTCTTCAAGCCAAATTCACCGCCAACGTCTTAACCCTTAACACCATCCAACGAAGGGCGAACACCAATATTGACTGAGCTCTCGCGACAAAGCGAATTGGCTGCCTCGCGAATGTTTTCACTATAAGCACTTCGCGAGCGGGGAAATTGGGCGGCTATATCTGGATCAATTCGAGTATGAATGCTGGAACAACATTAAACGTTGACTTAGAACGTCTATTTATTATTTTTGGTGACAAGTTATAGTTATCAACGATGAGGATTCTTTGGTAAAGGTACGACCACTTTTGTGTAACGGTTACTATCAGCCGGTATTATAGGTTCGATCACCACACCGTTCAAAATTTTGTGTACATGAACATGTCTGATTGTTCTGATCTGGGTTTTAAGTATATATCTAAAGGAAAACCGTCTTTTGTGGTTTAGTTTTAATTTGATTTCAATAGACATAGTTTTATGAATATTTTAATGACAGAGAACAATTGTAAAGACATCATAACTATGGATATACTCGTAGATGAGATAATAAATAATTTACTTGCTTAATTTCAATAACAAAGCCAAATTAAGGGCATTGACATTTTCATAAGACTATGTCAAATTCGAAATCGAAGGAAAACTAAACCACAAAAAGAGGTTTTCCTTCAGCTATCCATTCATTTAAGTTTAATTTTAAACCCTCTGATTCTGAATGCTTTAACACAATTGTAAGTGACTTGCACTTACCACAGATCAATGTATGTAATGTTTTTAATTATAACATTGTAAAGAAATTTGCATTGTTATTGCTAAATATATATTGACTTAATATTCAAGTACTTATCTACCCGTTCGGTACAAAATCCAAAACAACACACAAAATTAGATTACAGGATAACCCTATCACATCGGTCAGTGGGTTTCCGGCCGCAAATTAGGCTTTCTTTCAACCCTAAAATAGCCGCGTGGGGTCTGTTCCTCTATTATTCCTTGGGATCGAGTAAATAGTAACGTCACGGGTCTCAAACGCACCTGGCTCGGGGTGGTATTACGTGATGGAATAAGAACTGGTTATTCGCTCTATCACAATTTATTCATCTGGTCAACATAGATATGATTATTTGCATGAATGTTTTCATAAAGAGTTTCTAAATAGATCTAAAACGTTTCAAATGAATTTGTGGTAATAACAGATATTCTCTAACATACTACAGTGCAGATACTAGCTAAAACCATGTTGATGTTACGAAATGTTGCCTTGTAATGTATGTAAATATTTAACCTTTTTCATGTATGTGATTGTGTCCAACCAATTTTTCTTCAATTTAATAGTTGCAGCTTATTGCAACACTGAAAAATTTGAAACAAAAAGTACTATGTTCACTCTTTATCCTGCTTTAATATAGCTTAAGTGATTTTTGGAATTTATTTCAATTCTCAAAAGCACAACGTTTTCGCATTTAAGTGATAAGTCACAATTAAATTAAAGCTGAAAAAGAGGATTATTTTGCTTTAAATTTCGTTTAGAGGAAATTTAAAGTAAAATAATCCTCTTTTTCAGCTTTAGTCATGGATTTTCGCAAAGAAACGCCTGATTCCATCAACTATACAATTAAATTGTTTAAAACTTGCTTTCACTTCACTTGATAAGTCCCCTCGGGCTCCGTCAGCGTGACAAGGGTTGCGTCGGATGTGTTCATCAATCTATTGTTTATTTTTCCCATTATTTCTTCGGTGACTCGGAGGAAATACGATTTGAAGGCGCATTTGCTAGGCGTCGAGATTTTTCCTTGTGTTACTTATTATTGAGTTAACACAATTGAATGTGGATTGTTCAGACAACAATGCTGAAACACAAAGCCAGTTAGAAATAGATAACGGTAGGCGGCTAGAAAATTACATGGCTGAATATCATCACATAAAAACATAAATTGCTCTTATGAGAATTGAGTCATTAACGATAATAACTAATTCAGTCATCCGCAAGAGAAATCCGTATCACAGCGATTTCTATTTTAAAAAAATAAAAAGAAGCACCTTAGTCTTTTTTAACCCGTGTACATTTAAACCCTCTAGCATGTTTATTAACAAAATTTCACAAAAACCTTTCAACCCCGAATACTTTCTACCCTTAATAGTACCCTTAGGGGTTGAATTTAAAATCCTGTTTAAGCGAGCAACAACATCGCAAGGCGATCCCATATGTTCAAAGTGAAACTACTAAGCCTTTGTAGTTTCTGGGATTTCTTTGACCTTTGATAGATATCAAAATCTTAAACTTACCCATAGAGCGCAAAGGCGTGTAATGGGGAAGACTTTCAGGATAAAAGCCTGTATTTCACTGCCAGCCCTAAATTCCTACACAATTTGTTAAAAAACTGCTTTGTAACGTTTTTTTAACGGCTGTTGCTCACGCCACGACGTCTATTCTTCCGCCGGGCATATTGTGGGTCATCGAGCACTTACCCAATAGAGTAAACAGATGGGCAAATACATTCTGAGACGTATCTCTTGATATATTATTACCCACTAATTAATATCTAACAAAGCAGCAAACAAAGAGGCAAGATTTTATTGTTTATTTGAATTGAATATTCCGAAACTACTGAATACCATTACCATTACCAGAATCCTACATTAACCCTGATTCTCTCATCAGCCTATATAAGTCCCACTGCTGGGCTCAAGCCTCACCTCAACTATGAGGTGGTCCGAGCCATACTCCACCACGCGGGCTCAGTGTGGATTGGTGGAGGGGTGTGTGTAAGGTAAATGACCAAACTTACTGTCAGATGTTACTAAGCCACCCGAGAGCCTCTGCCTAGGCTTAACGACTAATATCTATCGATATTAACCGGGACCAACCGCTGAACGTGCCTTCCGAAGCACGGAGATGCTTGTAAATAAACGTCACTTAAATGGTCAGAATGGTCACCCATCCGAAACATGACCGCGCCTTAGGTTGCTTAATTTTTGGTATCGCTACCAAAGCGCTGCAACCACTGCGCCACAAGCACCTCGTATGAAATATAGCTTCTGTTACTCAGGGTTAAGATTAACAGAAGCTATGTTTCATACGAGAAAAAATAGAGATCCGCATGAAAATTTTGTCTACTTGTGCAAAGCCGAGACGGGCCGCTAGTGTATTGTGACATTTGGGTGGTGAAATGTAACGTAAGATGAGCTAGAAGTTAGGAAGTATGACGTAGTGAGCGAAAAGGCAGATGAGCGTAAGGTTTTTATTTAAATGACTGCACAAATATAAGTTTGCGTTAACATGGTACTGTATCTATTGCTTTCAACTGGCGTGCGTACGAATGATTTCTTAGAAATCAGATTGCATCGCTTAATTTTTTTCATCCATCAATAAGAGCACCTTGTTTACTAAGGTACTTCTTTTTTTTGTTTGTGCATGATTTCTACTCGTCTCTATTTGGGTACGTGGTTGATGTGGCGGCCATATTATTGCTTCGCTTAATTCACACTCGCCCGTTATTAGGCGGTGAACTTTGTATAATAACGTCCTTTATTCGGACATTAGAGGCGAATGGGCTTCAGTAATAAAGAGGATAAGTGGCATGCCGTGCTGTTTTGATTTTTGTTTAGAAACACGAAATTACTCTATTATTACAAGTTGAAGAACGCAAACAATGAAATGTTTTGAAAGTGTGATTGCGATACCAGTTTTAACCAGGAAAACCATCAACCAAGGCATTACAAAGCGCTTAGGAAAAGTTACATCAGTATCACAAGGAGACTAGGAAAAGTAACAATCATATTATAAGGAGCCTAGGAAAAAAAACCGGTCAAGTGCGAGTTGGACTCGCGCACCGAGGGTTCCGTACAAACCTGTAGGTATATAAGTAAAAGTTAAAATATATATAAAATATTTCTCAAAAATATTTTTTTTTATGTGATGAAACTGAAAATTTACGGTTTTCGTAATTTTTCCTATATCTGTACTATAAGACGTGACTTCGTACTAAATTTCAAGATTCTAAGTTTACGGGAAGTACCCTGTAGGTTTTGATTTCCGTGTGAGTTTCGAAAATTTGCGGAAATTTGCGGCCTAAATGGCTGTATCTTTTGGTTGCGTTGGCTTAGAAGGTTGATTTTTCTACAGCTTTCAGGGACAGTAGACTTAAGTATTATATAGAAATTTCAGTTTGATACCTCTACGCGTTCCTGGGAAAAACGGTCTTGACAGACGGACGGACGGACGGACGGACAACAAAGTGATCTTATAAGGGTTTTTTTCTTTTGAGGTACGGAACCCTAAAAACATTCATATCACAAGGAGTCTAGAAAATGATACATTAATTTAACGTGATGAACTGGTATGAAAACTAACCCAAGACATAGATATTTTAAACATCGCTTTTCTCAGGCTTGTGTTCATTTTTTCCATTTGATATATTTTTTTAGAAGTGTTTATTTATTTATTTATTTAAAACTTTATTGCACAAGAAATGTACAAAGGGTGGACTTAATGCTAAAAGCATTTTCTGCCCGTCAACCTCAAGGTCAAGGTCATGCAGAAAGAAGGCAATGGGTGCAGTGAAAATTAAATAAGAAACGTAGTGTTTAATAACGCAAAAATAAATATCAATTAATTAATATGGATAATATATACATATATAATAATATTTCATATATATTCAATATATAATTAATAATAATTCATTTCAAATTTCATTTAGAAAACTTCGAACTTTTTTCTTGAACGACAACTTCGAGTCTGATCTTTTGATATCCATGGGTAGTGAGTTCCACAGTCGCGTTGCCGCTACAGTGAACGACTTTGTGACGTTTGTGTTTCATTAAAATCAGTGGGAATCCAAGATCGCTTTGAAAGATATCTTTCTATAAAATCATTTTCACCATCATTCATGTGTCACCTAGCTCTTTCTTCGTACGTTTTGTATTTAAACCGCAACAAAGAAGAAAAGCAATTTTTCTTTCCCCAAAATCTTCCGTTTAGATTCCGCGCCGCTGACGCGTGGGCTGAAGCAACCATTAGAATAGTCAACAAGCGCTTATCTTTCGAGGCGGGCGAACGCATTATGAAGACCTTAGCCACGCGTGAACCGATACAAGAATATTAGAAACGCGGAAGTTTGTAAGTATGTAGAGAACAACCGGGATAGATGCCCCACTTTTCGAAATCGGTCTAAAACTTCAAGAATGAAAATCAAAGTTTTTTATGAAAAAAATATTCTTGGGAGTTTTGTCTGCAAATTTATGAAAAGTAAAAAACGTTTTCTTCGATATATTCAAAGTATTAGGGACTTTTGCAGACCTCTAAATTTTGAGACATATAGGGGAGATATGCCCGACCCATATAAATTGCGTTTAGGATAAATGACTCACCGGAAAAATGGGCATCTATCCTCCAAAATCTTTGAATTCATTTTGGCATTGCATGCTGTCGCTACAAGACATACAACTGAGTCAATTAAGATAGAGTTAGGTTCTTTTGATAGATATAAAAAAGGAATTCAAATTTATCTGCGAAACTAATGTAATTAAAATGGGGCATCTATACCACTGGGGATTCTATCTCGGCTTTACCCTATGGATATTTGTTTCTATTTACGCTAAAACTACAGTACCGATTTGGCTGATATTTGTACTAGGTTGTAATCTGGAATAACAAATAGGGTGCTTTTTATCCCGTAAAACTTTACGGTTCCTGTGGGATATGCAGGGCACAGCTAGTTTAAAATAAATTGTGGAAACGACCAACTAAAATGCGTCTTATAAATAATAAGAAGACAAATATTGCAAGTTTGCAAAACGCAGGATACTTTTGCTTCTCAATTCCAGGAAACAAAGTATTAAAACGTTGAAGTACGTATATCGCCTCAGATAAAAGAAAGAAGAGATATGTTGTAACTAGAAATCTTATTTTGTTGATTAAATGCTGTCAATGTTATATTTTCCATGCATTTAATCGCAGTTAAACATCTATTCTCGGTAATAGATATTCTAATTTTCTTCTACCTAACTGAGTTTTTGCATAAAGCGACAAAATTATTCTAAGCCTCATGCACAAGAAAAGTTTGACACATTAACCGCAAGTTAATAATAAATAAAATATAATCAAGTCACAAGACAAAATTCCATAACCGTCTCTAACGAAACGTTAAACAAAACCTTAACAATGCAATTAACATTCATTTTCAGAGAGCAGCTTTACATTTTCAAACGGGATCGCCTCTGTTGAATAACCCCACTAGCACTTGAAACGAGGCTTAACTCCCTTAAATCATAAAACCTTAACATCACAATACCCCAGTTCTTTAGCCAAATATAAACATAAGCTCAGCATTAAAGTGCTTTTTAGTGTCCATTCTGGGCCTTATTTCGAATGCGGAGAGTTCAAAGAATTACGAAACGAGTTCAATGTTTGTGTACCTCCGTCAGTTCAGTGCCCAATTGGATTTCGTTGCACCATAAAGTCCCCCTGCCGATGGTGGCGCCCCCAAAAATACGCAAATGTTTGTTCCACAGATGAGTGGGAGGTAAGACCATGGTGACAGGGAGCAGCGTAAGCGGTGCGCTGCGCTTATATTATATATATATATATATATATATATATATTTATTCCGTTTTAAGTGAAGAAAAGTAAATGAATATAAGCTTAAAATAAGATGTACAGACCTAAGACTTTCTTTACCTGAACAAGGTTACAAACCTGTGTCTCAGGCTAAAGAGAGCACAAATATTTTGTTAAGGTATTAAAAAATAAAACTATCTGGAAACTACTACTTGTTTAAAACAAAAAAAAATCTTAGGGATATCATATTATAACTATTATGTACCTATTTTATTTACGTTGCGTTAATATGTTTTGAGTTTAAACGTTGCATTGTCTGATTTTCGCGGCAACTTGTGCAAAGACTCGCTATCAAACCTGAAACATAGCTCGTATAACGTTGCAAAAGAAAAATCTTTGTTTTATCAAGTTATTAATTGAACATACTTATGATTGTAAAAAAATGTCCTCATATGTTAAGAAAGAATCATGTCATTGTCGTTAAGAGAAATAAATACCAGCATTTTTATTATCTGCCTCCGGAATCGAAAAGCAACAGATATTTTTCGTGCTTCTGAACTATTTTACTAAGACATTAAACTTGCTTTCAGTCTGGAGATAATGTATTCGAACCCGCGTCCATAAGAATTGAGCAATTTTGTCTATACCACTCGCCCACCCAGGCATTGGCAAAGCCTGTTGAAATTTGCTACTGCTTTCCTAACGCGTAGACCGCGTTCACTTCATTACAGTTTGGAATAAAATCCTAAACCAGTGGCCGAGTGGTATAGGCGTATGGGGTAGATTCCTAAGGACGTGGATTCGATTCCCGCCTCACACAGTTGATTTTTTCTACTGCAAAAATATTATCTTTTGCTTGCAACGTGAATTCTTATCACGAAAAATAATAAGACAATTTGCTTTCAGTCATTATAAGACATGATAACCCTCTGACTATCTTCGATGAAAAGTTGTCTCACTTTTCCGCTCCCGCCCCCTCCTGTGCTACTGTTCACCACGTCAGAGTATACACTGGGCGAGGCCTTTTAACGTCTTTAAGTTAAGATTACAAGAGCATTTCGGGATAACGCCGTTTGTTCAAGTATTTGTCACATCAAACTTGAAGAGGATAGAAAATATTTGCCTGAGTGACACTCCGAACTGTTCTTGTGGAGTGTTTGGGAAGAATGTTGGTGACAAGTTCCTTTTGATGCAAATGGATCCGTCATAAAGTTATTATTGTGTCATTAGCAAACACAATAATTGTGTCATTGTCTGGGTGTCCACGGAAGACCAGCGTCGTGGCATTCCTAAGATGCTACGACACATGCTGAGTGGCCAAACTTTTCAGTTTCTTGAATAAAAATGTTTTCTTTCTTTATTTATCAAATATCTATAGTAAGTATCCTGAAAATGCGTGAATATTTTAGGGTTCCGTTCCTCAAAACAAAAAAAAACGGAACCCTTATAAGATCACTTTGTTGTCCGTCCGTCCGTCCGTCCATCGGACGTCAAGACCGTTTTTCTCAGGAACGCGTGAAGGTATCAAATTGAAATTTCTATATGATACTTAAGTCTACTGTCCCTGGAAGCTGTAGAAAAATCAACCTTCTAAGCCAACGCAATCAAAAGATACAGCCATTTAGGCCGCAAATTCCCGCAAATTTTCGAAACTCGCACGGGAATCAAAACCCACAGGGTCTTCCCGTAAACTTAGAATATTAATATTTAGTACGAAGTCACGTCTTATAGTACAGATATAGGAATAATTACGAAAACCGTAAATTTTCAGTTTCATCATATAAAAAAAATATTTTTGATAATTTTAAAAATTTCAAAGTTACTACTCCTTATCTCATGAACGCGTTGAGATATTAAATGTAAATTTATATTAAATACTTAAGTCTATAATACCCGTGATGGGTGAACTTTTACTTATATACCTACAGGTTTATACGGAACCCTCGGTGCGCGAGTCTCACTCGCACTTGACCGGTTTTTTTTCTGTCTCATGTCTTCGTAAATGGAATGGTTATATAAATAATAAGAGATAGTTAATTAAAACATACAGGAACAAAAAACGGATTGCCATTGGCGGGACATAGTAATTTTTTCCTATAAGTGTGTTTTAATTTCACATTGTAAACAAATTTACATTGTTAATGATAAAAATATAGTAACTTAAAAGATACTTAATATAAAAAATAACATACGCGTATAGTTGAAAAAAATCATAAGAAAGTTCAAGTGATAAGACACCCCGAAATGTAATGAACCTGAACTAACAAAATTAACTTACAACTCTTGTGAAAAGCACAGTCTTTTAAAAATTATAAACACAGTACAATAGAACTGCCCGATATTTACTAAGCACAAAAATACGAAGCTTAATGCAGTGGATTCGGCTGCATAATGGTGTAGTGAAATAGTTTTTCTTTCTTGCTTATTTATTATGTGTTTCACTATAAACTTTTTTTATAATTCTTACTGTATGGACTATGTGTGTTTGAAATAAATGGTTTTATTATCATTATTGAGGTGCGAGTGGCGCAGTGGTTGCAGCGCTTTGTTAGTGATACCTAAAGTTAAGCAACCTAAGGCGCGGTCATGTTTGGGATGGGTGACCATTCTGACCATTTAAGTGACGTTTATTTACAAGCATCTCCGTGCTTCGGAGGCACGTAAATTGGTTGGTCCCGGTTAATATCGATAGGTATTAGTCGTTAAGCCTGGTCAGAGGCCCTCGGGCGGCTTAATAACATCTGAGAGTAAGGTTGGTCACTTACCTTACAAACACCCCTCCACCAATCCACAATGAGCCCGCGTGGTGGTGTATGGTGGTTCGGACCACCTCATAGTTGAGGTGAGGCCTGTGCCCAGCAGTGGGACGTATATAGGCTGATGAGAGATTATCATTATTATAAATAACAAAGAAAAAAAAATCCTAAGATCAAAAAGCCTTAACCCGTGACGCTGCAAAACGCCAAAAACAAACGAAAACAGATGCAATCACAACCATAAATAAGGCAAATCCTTTAAGCGGCCGAGTGGAGCTCCTTAAAGTGAAAGGTCCCTCGCGCTTGTTATGAATATTAAGCGTCATAGCGTTGATTATTGTCGATCGGTTAACAAGGGAGATGGCGATGCGACGCCCATATCAATGGTAAAGCTAAAAGAGAACAGTTTAACATACATTCATTTACTAAAGTACTTTAAAATTTTATTCGTTCTATGGTGCGAATGTATTCACTTTTTATTTTTGAGTTTATGGGCCTTCTTATCGCCAACTCGACCAAGTTTGATCTATTGTGGCAGCCCTTTGTATTTACAGTTCACTGCTTAGTCCCGTTGAGTCTATAAATTGGCAGACTCTTTGGAGCGTGACTTCTGTTATCTCATCCGGGCGCATGATGTGCCGCCCGAGATGGATACTTCTTTTGCTCATAAGCGGGCCGCATGAGCAGAGAATATGCATGGCCGTTTCCTCCTCTGTGTGGCAGAATCTGCACAGAGCGTCTTCTGTCATATTCATGTATTCACTTACACATTGAGCATTTCTGTAACGTTACTTATCAATGACTAGCTTTTACTTGCGACTTCATCCGCATTAGGAAGTATTTTTGAAATGCGTTGTTTTCCCGTTATACCAATTTTATCCAAATATAATTCAAATCTTTGGTAAATTAGGAGTGAAAGCGATTAGATTCCACGGAAATTATTTTTTCCCATGGGAATGCGTTGTTTTCCCGCGGTCAAAAGTAACCCATGTCCTTTCTTAAGTCTCAAACTATCTCCTTACCAAATTTCATTTAAATCTGTTCAGTAGTTAAGGCGTAAAAGCGATCGGCACACTTGAATTTTCCCATGGGAATGTGTCATTCTCCTGCGGTAAAAGTGGCCTTTGTCATTTCTCGGGTATCAAAACATCGACCACCTGCTCGCGTAAGGAGTTACTTGTCAGTGACCAGAGGGCTACCACGATAGCCGCTTTCTGGGCCAGAAAGACTTAGCTCGCGTTCTTGCGGACACGAAAGAAGAAGAAGAAAACATCTCCATACGATTAATAATTATAATTATTTATTCATAAACAAAGGAAATAAAATTAGAAAAAAAGGAAAAAATAAATAACTGCCTATAACAACATATTTCTCAGTTGCAACCAATATTTTTTTTAAATTAGTAGAACTTATAAATCAAAATGCTGGCTGATCTATTTACATCCTATTAAAGGGCCCCAAGGAATTTCTTATTAGGAAGTTGAATGAGATTTTTTTCTCTCGGACAACGTTCCGAATGCTAATTGACAAGACACTGTGATGCTGTTAAAAGTTTCTCCTGTCAGGACCCATGATGTGGGCAAATTACTTTTTGCCTTCATTCGCGCACGCTCCATGACTTGTGTGTGTGTTTTATAATGAGAAAAATTAATACGTTTCACGTCTTAAATTTTATTTTTTATTATTATATTTTGGAAAACATACAAATAACATTACATAACAAAATAAGGAATTGAAATAACACATAAACCAATTAAGAGGACTCAAATTTCTTTGAGATACAGAAGTTCCTGACGTATCTTCTGAATTCACAATTAATTGACATAGATGTTTCTTAATACTTAGAGCACAGAGTTATACGCAAAAATGTTCACATGGACGCTGTCTGTGCTGAATTTTTCTGCATTTACAGTTAGTTATACATTTTAAATTAAAAACCAAATAAACATTAATTCAGTCTCTTCCATTGGTTTATCTAGCTTCGAAAACAGGTTTAGCCGCCCGCGCATATGCAACTTACTGTCGCTGCGAGCTGCGATTGAGATGAAATGACAATGGTCGGGGCTACGAATCAATCAATAAATAAAATCAATTTAGTTTTGTCAATAGACTTACTAGAAGCACTTTTATACGTCCCAAAATATAAATTAACCCTAACACCGCTTCGGGACAATTTGGGCCAGTGCTAAGAAGAAGTAGCGCAAGAAAGTCAGTCACTATTGTCATTGCCTCTTTTCATATTCGATTTACAATAATTGTAATTGTTTATATTTAAACATTTCCATATATCTTTGTCATCAATTTTATAATATCCTTTCGACATTGATACATCTTTAACAACTGTTTTAAATTTATCTAAAGGCAACAAAATTAAATGTTTTACCAATGAGCTTAATAATCTACCCTTAATCAGGCCTCTCTCACTCGATGTACTTGCGCGCGGTAATTGCCTACTCTCGCCCGCACTGACGTCGGTGCGAATTCAGTGGGCTGCCAACAACCGTCGGACGCGCTCACGACGCACTATAATTATTCGTGTTACGCTTACGATCAATTTAGTTTTCATACGAACCAAATAAGTAATCTGTGCTTGTTAAACGTTAGCTTTATTTAAGAAAAATGACTTCTGGTGGTGGAAATTTTTGTGCTGTTAATGGGTGTAGGTCGGTTACTAAGAGAAATAAAACGCTTTCTTTTTTTAGTCTACCAGCTAATTAAGAAAATGTAATTATTACCCGGTAAGTTAGTAATTTATTTACAAAGTATAAAAATAAACAAATTAGTAGGTGGTTCCTACTAATTTGTTTATTTTTATACTTTGTATAGGTGGTAGGTAAATTGGATAAATTCAGGTAAATTGGGGTTCGGCTTTATTGAATTAAAATGTAATACCTACAGTGAAACATAGGTCAGTTACTTTATCGGAATAATACCTAAGTACTATTATGCCTATTAGTGTACTGTGTGGACCTACCTACCTACCTACTCGACGTGGTGGTTTAGTCGACTAATGACTAATTAATTAGCGAAATGACTAGGTAGGTAGGTAGGTACCTACGTAGTTGACAATAAAATTGACCGATTCTCGAAATGTACCTACCTACCTACTAATAATCTACAAACGACAGATTCCACAAATGACAGATTCGTTTTAGAAAGAGATAGCATGAGTCACAATTAAGTAGTTCATAATTCGCTTGTTATACCTTATACAGGCTGAATTTCTTATTTCACATTTGTTATTCAATAATGTTATATTATTTAAACAACAGTCAATCAAATACCATTTTAGAAAAATGTGGTTGAAATATTTTTACCGAAAGTGTTAACCCTAGTTCGATTGTCACTCGGTCTCACGTCACGTGGTCTCGCGCAGCTGCAAAGCAATAGTGACTTTATACTCAGAGCTGCAGGTGCATTATTTTACGCGGCAGAAAAAGTAGTCTATTAACGCTGTAGGTATCGAAATTTTTCTATGGAGTGATTTATCTGTTACGTAGTAACTATTTAGTAATCTGTGCCTTAATGAGTGACCAACTTTATGAAACCTAAAAAGTGGAACAGCAAGCCTATTGGAATATCCTAACACTCACTGGCATCACGAATTCGTCACATAGCAAATCAATGTTTAAAAAGATTGAAAAAACATTCATATTTACCAACTGTTCGAACACATCGTTCAGATTGAAACTTGCAGACCAAACAGAGTCTAGGCAAACAAACGGTGTCTTGAGTTCAAACATGGCTATTTGGAAAACATTTCGTTTTGGGCTAGTTTGTTTTTATCAACATCAGGGAAATCGGGGAAATTGTTGCTATCAGTGATTTCGGACTTTGATTCGAATATTTCAAAGTGACTATCACAGTTGTACTTTTGTACAATTACGCGCTTACTTTACATTGAAAATTGATGATCTCATTTTCACTAGTGCACTCACTACGCTTACAGCTTGAAAAATATATTTTTAAACATTTTTTGACGTGACAACGTCTTAAATTAAGTTGTGGCTCGGAGTCACTCATGAAAAAGTGTAACGCCCGCTCACGTCTGTTACGATGAGTTACCGAACGAGAGAGAGGCCCGCCGGACCAGCGAATGCCTTGCGTCTCTCTTCCACTCAAACATGATCGGTGTCACGTAAAATCTTCGCCCGTAAAACCCGACTTTACAGGCAACCATTTTTTTTGGACTCAAATCAAACATAACTTAAGCAGCTTAATGACATTTATTTTTTTTCTAAACTAATGACTCTATCTAAGATTTTTTTTTAAAAGCACCTGATATTAACCCGGAAAACAACTGGTAAGCTTCACCGGCTGAACGGGTTTTGAGCTACCGTATCTACGAGTAAGAGCCACCGAGATTAAATAAACTTTTGAATGAAACAAGCCGCACCGAAATCGGCCCATCCGTTCGGGAGCTACGATGTTACACACAGACACAAACTAAAACACATACACACAAACAGAAAAGAGTCAATCTTATGAACACCCCTCGTGTTATCAGGAGTTTAAAATAGTAACTCCTGCTCCAAAATTCCTGCAACCATAGTTTTAGCTCAACGCCGAATAGTTGGAAATCTAAATTTCGACGAGGACCATTCAATGTTCGATGTTGAATGTGTGCCATCAATTTTGGAACTGGCTACACATCGCTTTTCCAACTTCCCATAAATTGCTGACGGCACGTCAAGTTTCGCGTGCGTTCCGCGAAATTATCTCAACTCGGTTGAGCGGCTAACTAACCAATTTATATGCTCTTTTATGTTAAGAAACCAAGCCATCGTTATCGATTTCAAACTACGCTTTTGATGAAGTAATTGGTGACTAATTCTTTATTCGTTCGGTTGATTGAATATTAAACTTTATCTGTCATAAAAGCCCATTCGTTACCAGCCAATCAAGATTGGGGCCTAATTCCACTAATCAATCGTAACAAAATCGTGTTTGATTAGCCTTATTTTGACGTTTACACGTCATAACCACATCGCGGAAGTCCACCTTTAGTACAAAGCTTAAATAAATCAATTTCACAACACATTATTTAAAGCTCCACCTACCGTAAAAAAAACGCGAGTAGCTCGAGTCTGTCGAAGCGACAACATCTGAGGATGCCACGTGTACCTAGTGGCGAAACGCGTCGAGTGTTTTGTTGGTGTCCGTGTTGTGATTCCAGGTGCATCTTCTGTGTCACGTTGTGAGTTGAATTGTAAGTCCTGCGACTTCCAGCTCTAGTTTTTTCAGGTGGTTACAGTTGGATGTATTTGGGTACATGCGCTAGCGTCTTTTAGTGGAAAGCAAAATAATCCTCTTTTTCAGCCTTAGTCATGGATTTCCCAAAGTAACGCCTGATTCCATCTACAGATCTAGCTTCTCTGACCAGACTTATGTAATGAGCCACAGTTCATGTTCTACAGCAATCATTACCGCACTTCACGGTAAACAAATACCCAACACTACATTGATTGCATTGTGCGACGCACGCACGACTTGACGCGAGTTACGCTAACGGTGTGTAGGCAGTTAGGGAATTGATGGAGCGTTCAGTGCAACGGTCTGAATTTTGATTTTACACCGTGGATGTGGTACGATTGGAAAATTATACTAAGTTGACTTGACACAAACAAAACGAGAAACAAACTGGTACGATAGGTCCATAAGTTGAGAGGGTGATGTTATCTGTTTGCTAAACGTCTCTTTTTTTTTAAAATATACAACAACATCACTTAGATTGATCTGACTCAGCGGTAAGAGCTTAAGCACTTGTGTTACAGATATCAGAATCAACAGTGTTATTACAAATAAACTTAAATACATACATATAACACCCAGATCAGTACAAACAGACATTTTCATGCACACATATTTGTACAGTGCGGGGATAGAATCCGCGACCTTTTGTCATAGTCAATAGTCAACATCTTGACCATTACACCAAAGTGGTATGCTATCCATCTGCTGCCACAAAAATATACTGAGCGAAGACCATTTTTGTACACAAATAATGCAATCAATGTTTTTTTTTTGTTCAATTTTAACTATCAATTTATAATAAATAAATTATTTCCTTTTTCAAAAGATTTTTAATCTCGTGTTTCCAATATTGTTGCTGCAATTATAAGATTGGCCTGCGTAATCAAGTCGAGACAATTTTTCAGCGCATTTTTTAAAAGTACAAAGTACAGTAGAAAGGTTTCATTAATCTTTGCATTTTAAATGACAGAAAGCGAACCTACGATATACAGGGTGGTGATCACAATACGACCAGACAATTGGGATGATGACACCTATCTTAAATATTGTCAAGAACATGGTGTTTAAAAAACATAGCCCCTATGAAGTTAAAACAACCAATATATTTCAAAAAAGCTGTAGAAACCAATTTTTAAACACACTAAACGCAATAAATATTCGGTCAATTGACTCCGATTTCTGACACATGACCGTGACGTCACGTTCTTGTATTCCCATACAAAATCTATGGAGGCAGACCGTTTTGACAGATAATAAAAAGTATGTCAACGATTGGTGGTGTCGTCTAGCCAATTGACTTTCTGTCTGTTGCGCTTTCAAGCCTAAACTACTAAACAGTTTCGAATAAAATTTGGTACGCATACACAGTCGTCACCAATCTGTGTGTGTGTTTAAGTTCATTCAAAACTGTTGAGTAGTTTAGGTGTGAAAGTGTAACAGACAGCTTTAAAAGGATATAAACAGACAAAAACAAATAAATCAACGACACCTCTCAACATTATTGACTTACCATTACGCCGCACAAAGCGTTACACAATTAAGGGCCCCAAGAACCTGACACTAAAAATCTCGGAATACATTATACCGGGAATGAGTCGTTGGGCCGCACGTACCGAAAAGTGCAACCGTCAGCCCTAAATATTACCGTTAACGAACCGAGGGGCCCGTAGGCTGGGGCCCGTGGCTGGCGCCCACGGCATGGGGCCCGATCATCGCAGTCCAGCGAACTGCAATAAGAGGATTCTGCACCCTTCGGAAAGGGTGGGGTGTAAGGAAAAGGTTTGGGCTAAATATGCTTGTGAGATTTGGCATGGCGTAAAACAGTTGATGGGCGTTTTATCCGTCAGATTTCATGACTTAAAACTTTTGGGCCAGAGTTTTTTATTATATCCGTACTAATATTATATTTTTTTGTGTATGGCGGTAGGTAAGAGGCTGGAAATTGACATAGGCTACTTTTTTCCGCAACAAATCATTTCAATCCTATGTAAAAATTTAAAACATCAACTCTTAGCTTTATCGATAGATGGCGCCACTCGGTTAAGTTTTGAGGGCTAGGGATTGTGATGATAAAGTATTTCCACGCGGACGAAGTCGCGGGCGCCTCCTGGTTGTTGATAAATAAACAAATAAGAGATCTGTGAAATGAAGACTAAAACGTTAGGCTAAAATTGAGACTCAAAATTGTTTTTTTTTTAAAGCGTATTTTATACTTTTGAATCACTTAAAGTTAGTAATAGAGCTAAATATGGAAAAATATCCACACTCAAAACTTGGAATCTCATTTAAACGATGAATAGACGCTCGCTCCCTCTCCTCAATCAGACCCCACAATAAAAGAGGAAATTGCATTAAATTATAAGTCTACGAGCAATCACGTTTTGTTTCCCGGCTGCTCCTGGATTTAACGGTTTGAATAAATCCCGACTCTTAATTAGATAAATTTAAAAGCTTATTTCTATAAGCGGCGGATGTCAGCTGTCTTTAAGTTGGAGCTATTAAGTTGACTGAGCAATTTATTTGACGCTAACCTCTTGTTCAAATCGTGTTTCGTGAAACAATCATGTCGTCATTTGTCTTTGCCGACGAATGTAACGTCGTCTAAATGCACCAAAAATATTTGTAGTTTATTTATTTTTTTAAGTTTTATTGCACAATAAAATTTGAACAAAAGGTAAGCTTAACGTCATTAGGCGTTCTTTACCAGTCATACCTTTGGGCTAAGCAAACTCGAAATGTAGGCGGTTCGATAAACAGCAGCTAGTAGCTATAGAAATTTATTGTTCTTAGGAATATTTTTGGAAAGCGGGTAAATCCAAGCGGCACAGTTTTTGGCCTGGCATTGTTCCAAATATCTAATTCGGATGTCAAATGAAGACAACATTATTCGAGCCAAAACATCTGGAATGCAGTCAATACAAGAGATAGCGGTGCGGTATTAGGAAGGACCATTAAGTTTTCGAGATGATGTTTATGTTTTTTTATGTGGACTATCCTCGCTAATATTTTTGACGTGACAACGTCTTATAAATTGGTTTGCCGGGTGACACTTCAAGAAACTGCGTTACGCTGCTCCGCTCACGTTCCGCGCTCACAATGAGAGCGAGTGAGAGGCACGCGTCCCTTCGACTCGGGCATAGTTAGCCCGCCTAAGAGCGAGTGAGACAGACATAAAAAGTGAAAGGCACGCGTCCCTTCCACTCGAGCACAGTTAACCCGCCTAAGAGCGAGAGAGAGAGAGTGAGAGAGATAGGCATACACACCGGTTCATGTTATACGAATGAGTATTCACATTAAAATTATTTTACCACTCAAAGTCGTTGTCACGTAAAACTTTCGCCCGTATACCGACTTTACCGGCAACCAATTTTTTTAAAAATAACACTTGTTTTTTAAGTACTTAAAATAATAATAACCAATTAAATTCAACTGAATTATGTTGGCTACAATAACCAAATAATAACCAACAAAATTCAACTGTTGGTTAAAATAACTAAATTTAAGTACTTACAAAACCGACAATCAGCTCGTGACCACGGCTGTGTGCAATCCAGCCGAAACGTCGAGCAGTGAGTACCTAAATACTCATTAAAATAGTTCGCGTTTAGACCCGATAACCAATAGTTAGTGTTAAAATGCAACGCGAAAGTTTAAAATCATATACTTACAAAACAAGTTATTTTAAAAAATATTAGCGCCGATAGTCCTCATAAAAAAATGTAAAAAAATGCGGCTTCAATTTCGACCATTAATATTGACTAAAACAACTCCAGTTTTTTTAAACAAAAAAGAATAATAAAACCGAAGCACGTAGATACACAATCAAGTCAAAAACTAGGTATTAAAGACTTAATGCCCAAACTTTGACGTTTAAGTCGCGTGCACGAATCTTGCGTTGCTTAACTAGTCCAATTAACGGCGGCTACAAATTAATTGTGCTGTTGGTAACGATGCAATCAAGCTGTAATTACTAGCTAGCTACTTAGTGAGCACACGAATTTGCAAGTTTGGTATTACAATGATTATTTAGCCGATCTACTTTAGTTTCAAGCAAAATGGATACTGCTAATCGACAGGTAAAAAAACTTTTTCATCGCACTTAATATTATATACTTATAAATTTTGTGAAATAAGGCGTACTTTGCGGAAATCGATGACTAAAGCTGAAAAAGATAATTATTTTGCTATAAATTAACACCAAACGACGCCAGCGCAGGAACCCAAATACATCCAACTGTAACCACTTGAAACCACTTGAAAGGCTAGGGCTGGAAGTCGCAAGACTTACAATACAACTTACAATGTGACACAGAAGATGCACCTGAAAACACATCACTGACACCAAAAAAACACTCGACGCGTTTCGCAACTACACGGGCATCCTCAAAAGATGATGTTGCTTCGTCAGATTCTCGTAATGCTTGGGAATTTAAAGCAAAATAGTTCTCTTTTTCAGCTTTATTATATACCCAATCACGCTTAAATGTTGAGCTCTGTACGTCAGTTGAGACAACTTATCATACTTCTGAAGATTCAAATATACACTCAGGAGATAAGTTAGGCTGGAGCAAAAACTGTGAACATTCTGCATTACCATAAATAATTAAAGATCTTACAAATTATAATCAAATTGCCAATAAGAACCCCATCCAAATCGAAAATATGAGAATATATAGTTCGCCCAATGCGTCTATCAAAATAGATCCATCAAAACAGAGGCTATTTCATTGAACCACGACCGATGGGATCACCAGCACAATCGTTAAACGGGGTGGAATAAACCTCCGCTATTTCCCTCTTACCTCCATTGTGATCATAAAGTAAATCCTCAGTAACGTTCCCATAGAAGATATGACATGGAATGTGAATAAAATTTGAAATGGCGAGACAAATAATTTAATATCCAATTTAAAATTACATAAATAAATATACAACGATATCACTTACACTGATCTGACTCCGTGGTAAGTATTTTAAGCACTTGTGTTACAGATATCAGAACCAATAGTGGTATTACTAATAAACCTAAATAAATACATATAACACCCAGACTAGTACAAACAGACATATTCAAGTACACAAATGTTTGTACAGTGCGGGGATCGAACCCACGACCTCTTGGTTAATAGTCAAATTCTTAACCATTACACCAAAGTGGTCGTCAACAAAAGTTACATTTTGAATTAAATTTTACCATAGACTTGTACGATATAAAGTTAGCAAACTTAATCTAATATTTAACTAAATTAAGGTTTATGAGAAACTTTCAGAAATAATATCATGATTAACATGTTATACATAACTTTCCATTTCTGTTTCTATAAGTTATGTATTATACTTTTCCTAAAATTGTTACGACGAAAAAAGTTGCACAAAGTCATGCATGTAGTAATACAAATATGTATTACATCTCCGGTCTGCCGGATTCCTAACGCTATGCATGTATCGGTTTAAAGTTTTTCATCAAACTTAGTCTTCTACCTCACAGTACAGTACAGGCAAAGTTCCTCCGTGATTGGTTTTCGTGACTATACGTTTATACATCGCTTCTTTTGAACCGCTTATTATACCGAGTTCGGTATCAACTTCATCGATGGTCGCCGTACATTTCGTTAAGTTTATAATAGGCATGATGACACCTATCTTTAATATTTTCAAGACCATGGCGTTTAAAAAATATACCCCTATGAAGTTAATACAACCAGTATATTTCCAAAAAGCTGTAGAAACCAATTTTTAAACATACAAAAATATTCGGTCAATTGACTCCGATTTCTGATACACAACCGTGACGTCACGTTTTTGTATTCCCATACAAAGTCGGTGGAGTCAGACCGTTTTGACAGTATGTCAACGATTGGTGGTGTCATCTAGCCTATTGTGGTGAGATTAGTTAGTTCACGATGTAATATACTTGATTGCGGAAAATATAGGATAGTAACTACTTGTGAAGGCAAGTTTTGCTGGCGCTTAGGCCCCGGAAGTTTTCCTATAAATTTAATGCTTCAGTACACCACCGAGGAAAGTTCTGACTGTTATTATTTGTATAGAAGACGATGAACTTCGCGTACTTTTCGGTCTACTCGAATATATCAGAGTTAAGTTAATGTCTTCCTGAATATTATTTTACCGAGTGTGTGAGGTTTGTTTTAACAAAATTATGAGAATATTATTTGCATTGATTACGAAGTCTTGCGCATATTATTTTGGGGGCTTAATTAATTTAACTAAAAGACCGTGAAGTGGCTTTTCAAGCCTTAATGGAGCCAAAAATCTAGAGCGGTCGCATAGGTTTTTACCAACCTTTCATAATTCTTTGGTTAGTTAAAGTAGTTGACTATCAACCAAGAGTTCGCGGGTTCGATCCTCGTACTGTACAAACGTTTGTGTGCATGAACATGTCTGTTTGTTCTAGTCTGGGTGTAATATGTATTTATTTAAGTATATTTGTACTCGTAATACCACTGTTGATTCTGATATCTGTACCACAAGTGCTTAAGCTAGTCACCACGGAGTCAGATTTTCGACACAAGGGGTTCGATTCCTCCCCGATGACCGGAGCCGAAAAGAATTTTTTAAGTGTTGTCTTTTCTTTATTTTTAATTTAAGTTCTTTAAATTAATAAATCAATATGATGCTTTATGAGTAAAATCAAACGGAATCAGAAATAGTTTGTGCTAGTGACAATGCAGATTTCCACTTTACATTTCAGGATGATGAATTAAAGCAACTGTTACCCAAAAATACCGCACAATGCGAATGGAGCAATTTTATCACTTGAATTGCTTTTGAATGAATATAATTTGGACTGTATTAAAATTGACCAGAGTTGAGATTTGTCTGCGACAGAGAGTAGGGTTGTCAAGCACAAAATGATAAATGTGACATATGTTTATTGTTGAAATATTTCAGAAATAATTTTTATTAAAGCCTAAGTCATAGCATATCTACACATTTTAATGTAACAAAACATATAATAATATCAACCTTAATAAATTATTGTATTGTAAGTCGGTTGACTGGAAGAGAATGCTATAAAGATTTAAGTCTGCTACAGACAGTTGTACAGTTATGGAGAAATAAATTTTAAATAAAATAAATAAATATAATACCACCAAAAGTGGGGCAACAAATATATAGGTCCCACCAAAACAGGGGCAACGCCTATTTACATACAGATTTATTTGTATATTAAACTATTAGACCTTAGTTTGATAATTAATTATTATGTGGAACTTGACCTCAGTGTCCATGTCACAGAAAATGTGTTGATCAGTTATTCTACAAAATTCCTGAGAAATGTATTCAAGAATGCATAAAAAAAAGGTATGATATAAATTATCTGCTTACGTCAATCTCAAACATTCCTGTTACTTCTACTCGTAAATATATAAAACTCAAAGGAGACTGACATTGTGAACGCACAGCTCAAACCACTGGACGGATGCAGAAATTTGGTATGCAGGTAGATGTTATGACTAAGAACGGATATTTATAAATTTTATCCCAAGGGGATGAAAAAGAGGTTACAAATTTGTATAAAGCTCGGTGGCAAAAAATAAAGTCTTGAAATTTTAATTTTATTCAGTTTTATATGTAAGCTTACAGATCACTGCAAAGCGCATATATGCAACACAATACCAAATACATAAATTAACACATGTTTATGGTCCACATATAAATTTGCTGCTTCTTCACCTGCGCGCGAACGTTTACCGAAAAAATTGGCTACATCAGCCACTTACTAGCGCATCAACGCCAAACCGACTAGGAGTCGAAGTGGTCGCCTTGGCCGAAAACGGTCGGATAGATCATCATCATCATCACTATAAAAACAAATAGTTAAAATATGCGATGCTGCGACATTGGATGCGCCTGCACACCTGTCAAGATGGGTAAATGCAGCCAATGTGCGCCGCACACGTATACTTTTTTTTGAATGTTAATTGCACTACCAACATTAGTTTTTTAAGATACTGTTATAATACTTACAATTCATGGAAATGGTCTGAAATAAAATTTTATTATTATTATTATTAATATACCTATGTCTTTTCACGTAGCACCCCTTGAACATGTACCGACTAGGCGTCAGCGACGTCGCCGGCCAGTAATCAGCCGCTTCCCAAACAATGCCCCGTCGACGATGGATTAAAACTTTGACAACTGCGCCTTGAGTGACGCACGAGGAGCGAGCTTCGATTGACAAAGACTGGATTTTAAATTTCATTGACTATTTTATCAACCGTCAAACTGTCAGGAGATGAGTGGGACAGTGTAAAAAGCTTTTGTAACTTTTTCAATTTCCTAATACTTTTTTTAATAACAAACTAAAATAAATAAATAAATTGTTTCAACGAACACACCAATCGCCTAGCCTCAAACTAACGTAAGCTTGTGCTATGATGTCTAGAATAACGGATAGAAATTTTTATTAATAATTATTTGCTTTCCTAAATACCACAACCTTTCTTAAATTGGACAATTGCTTTAACTATTGAATAACCGTGACAATACGTCATTGGCGGAATTTCTTCAAGTGCTAGCCCTTAGGCTGCAAGTCAAGATAGTTCAAGCCCACACGTGTAAGTCTGGGTTATTCTCCTAAGTATGTTTTATTTTTTCATTGTAAAGATGTTTTCATCGTAAACTTGATAACCTTCATCATTACATTATCATCATTACATCTCTCGCTAATGTTCATAACTTGAACCGAATGCTACACAAAAACCGAAGCTTGGCTGATCTCAACTTCGGTGTTCGCGACTCGAAGGATTTATCTCATAACGGGAATAATGTGATCACTTGTTTATTGGGAAGTTAAAAAATTGACGGATTGAGATTTATTACTCCGATGTGCTGAGTGCTGTTGAGCTTGATATGATGTGTGGTGTTGTTGGCATATTTACCACAGGACAGGAACTTGTCACAAAAAATATTGTTATTTCAACTCAGGTAAAATTTTAGAAAATACGAACTAATTTAGACATTTACTGTTGAAACTTAGAAACGTGAAGTATCTAAGGGAAAGCCTCAAAAAAAAAGAACATTAACCTAGAATTAATGTAAAAATCTCACAATGGAAACTAACTTGACCCTATTGATTTTCCAAAAAGTCATGACGTATAAAATTATATTTATTTTAGCACAATTGAAATCATAATGGTAACCAAACCCAAGAGACATTTTGCATTAACACTATGGAACACACCTAAATAACTGTTGCACTACATCAAACAAAAATATGCTTGTTCAAACAAACTTTTAGTTTCATGTAAAACGAAAATGATGACGAATGCGATCCCAGTAGAATCGCGGGCAAGCAGAAAGTAACCGAACTCCCACAGTTTAAATTGAATGAAAAATATGATTGAGACTTTGTTTACCTTTTACTGATGTTAATACATAGTTATGTACTCGTATTTACTTAAATGCAATTAAAGTGTAAGTTGTATGTAACTTGATACTTGAAACAGAAAAGTTCAAGTGCAATTCAGACGTTTTTGTTTGAAGAGAAACTACATCCAATACAAAAATGGCTTAAGAGTACAATCCAAATAGGTACTAGAGTTGTAGCCAAACTCTTATAGTAAAACCTCAATCCCCTATTGATAGAAATAAAAGCCGATAGCTACAATCCGTTATTCCCTCATCATGACGAGAAAAAAAAACTAAGTACCTTTAGTTAGTTAGTTAGTTAGTTTTGCAGGGCTTTTTCCGCACTTAGCCTCACGATTGGGCCATTGTGCGTGTTTGCCTCTATTCCAACCAGCCCAAGTCCTCCCAGAAGGCTAGCAGCCTGCCTAGGCCACTAAAGATTTCTGGGAATGATGTTGGGTTTTTTAGAATGTCTGCTCGCTGTTTTTCCACACTTGTGCACTCCATGAGTACATGCTGTGGCGTTTCCTCTTCCTCGAGGCATCCTCTGCATCGAGGGCTGTTTGTTACACCTATGTTAAATAGGTGCTTGTTTAGGAGACAATGGCCTGTTATATAAGTACCTATAATATACCAAAGCAATCCCCTCCTGGGTGTGGACAAACAAATTGTAAAGAATGACTGCGGAAACACTGTCTGCTTTTATTAACAACACAGCGATAGCACGGCGATGATTAAAATCCGTCCATTGTTCTACTCGTGAGTGAGACATTTTAATTAAGAAAATCGGACATCTATTGTAATACCGTCGCTTTCGGTCGTCAATGATTTCTTTGACGCTTTGTCCGCGGCTCTATTGGCAAACTTTTGTCTCGGCGTAATGGATGCATTAAGAAATGAAGGCGGATGAGACAAAAGTGGGCCCGCCATTTTGTTTTAATTGTCGCTATAAGGGTCGGTTACACCTTCCTAGGTGATGAAACGGCTGCTACGAATCGGTTTGGCTTTTGACGGACTGAATGTGACATAATTGAATGTTTTTAGAGGTGAGTATCAGGAGCCATATTACATTATGGCAGCTAAGCATTTTATTGCCGAAAAATTGGATTTTAAAGGATGAACAGAAAATCGGAGGCTTATAAAAAGTAGGAAATTTTGTGATATGGCTTTTGTAGATTCAACCACAGTGATCAATTACAATCTGACATGGGTAGACTTGGCAAGACTACTCTTTTATTCAATTCTTTTAAAATATAGGTACTTTTCTTGCATCAATAAAGTGTTAATCTATCTATCTTTCTATCTTACCTGCCAAAAACCTTTTGTTCCATAGATTTATTTACACTGTACACACACTTTAATTACACTGACACTGGTAAGTTCATTAAAACCAAAACATTAATGGTTCCAGTTACGTGTGATTCAGGTTCGGATCGCTGATCATTCGATTTTATTGACAAAATAAATATTTCATCTCTATATTACATCGCTTTTCTATTTTGAAACGATATCGTCGCTTTCAGTGGTCTGAAAGTATCAAATCTGGGCGCTCCATCGTTTCCCTACTGAGTTATAGAAGGTAGCTAAACAATTAAAGTCAGCCCTTTTAAGAGGCCAATCTAATAACTTGGGTTTATTATGCCAAAAATACTTTGACAAAATTCTGTATTGATTGACAGCTTATTTAATTTATCACCAAATCACCCTCAGACTTGATTTTGATTTGTAACATTAAATAACTTTTTAAATTAAACACAGACCAAAGATGCTTCGATGCATCCACCGTCATCTGTGTCAGTCACACTCCAAACTCCAAAAAAAAAACTTTTTTTTAATAACTTCACTGGTCCGCAACAGGATCCAAATGGGAATGTCATCGCGTACCGTCAGAAAATGCGACGTGGCATATTGCAGAGGGCCTCGATCCACAAACGTATTTCTCGCGCGAACCCAATGCGATTTCAACCCTAAGCTATCGCCATAAGGTGACGGCTTATGCATGTTTGATTTGCTCGTTCTTTATTCCTATTAGTGCAAAGTTCCGTGCAGCGAATAATCGCTTTTTAATGAAAAGATTAGTGCGCTCCAAGTGCTATTGTCGTAGTACAATCAATGGCTCCCGGACACTTCGGGAATTTTCCAATTTGGCGTTCTCGCTGCGACACCGGCCGGGTTTAATTCCTCTTGTTTAATTTTTCTGTAAGCTTTTCTAGATGTTTCTATTTATACGATTGTTTGGGAAGGTTTATTTGCGGGATTACGTCTATTTTGGGATTGTTATTTTCGTCTTTTTACTACAAAGAGTACACAATTAGGAAACCAGTTCCTAAGGAGGTTTTATTTAAGTATTCATATTTGGCTGCCAAAAGGTCATCAGAAACACATAATTGGAGAGTGATTAGATTGATTTCTCAGTATATTTGAATTTTATTGAAGAGACTGAAAAATATTAAATCCACATCAAAGTTTTGGATTTCAATGTCAATTTTACCACCACAAAAAAGCAACTGAATCCCAAATACAGTCTCCAACAAATAGTAATAATAGTCTTCTTGGCCGATTTCGACCACGGCGGCCAATCTCAACAGAGATCAGCCAACTGCGCAGGAGATATTACGAGTATAGTGCACAAGTGTGAGCGCAATACACAGGTGCACCCACTGTTCACGGCTTAACGTGCTCTCCGAGGCACGGGGGTCACACTGCCACCATCCCGACTCCGAGCTGTTTTTGAGAAATTCATGACAGAAAATCTCAGAAACAATTTTGGCTCGACCTGGGATTCGAACCCAGGACCTCTCGGATGTAAGGCAGAAACATTCCCACTACACCAACGAGGCAGTCAACAAATAGGTCAGCAATAAATTGAAACTTTCGAACACCATCTTAGAGCAATACACGCGACCAGACAGGTGTTCTCTCGGTTTTACTGCGCAAGTTGGGTGCTTCCCCGAACGGCCACTCCGCTCGTTCGAACTTGTATCGAACGATGTATTACACTGTGTTAACTAGAAACAGGGTTGTCAAACCTATTTTGTTTCTAAATCGTATCCTTGCTTACTTAATCGCAACCGTCATTGTAGATCTCTCTTTAACAGTTCGTCAAATTTATTTATTTAGTGTATATTAGTATATGTCATCTTATATATATTGATTGTATAATTTATTTTTAATCTCATGTGTCATATTATTGGTATTATTATTTTTGTGATTTCTCTTTTATTTATTTTATCGCACCGCCCACTCGTCATTTTTGCTTAGCCCAAAGGTATAGGTAGAGAATGCCCTACGGCGTTACGTCCACCTTCTGTACAACGTTTTGTTGTGCAAGAAAGCTTCAATAAACAAATAAAAAATGTTAATCGTACCGTATTTACACAAATAAATATTTCTATTTCTATCATTGTTGCACAGCTCCTAAGCTAGCTATTTCCAAAAGCACAGTATTTTGTACATATTCAGAAAAAAATTGCCCCCACGCAAAAGGGGAAGTCTCGTCCAGTGATAACAATCTGGCGACATTGTCGTCGCAAATTGACAAATAATTGTCGACGCGTGCCCGCTCGCGGGGCAGACGAGGAAAAGCGAGGAGGTTTGGGAAATGGTGGTTAATAAAAATAATATGTTGAGGGTCCATACTCAAAAAAAACTTCATGTTTAACTTTATAAGTATTCTATCTAAAGCGCCATTAGGGCCCAGTGTGAGGTGAGCAGGAAACATTATCGTAACGTACGAGTATTTGTTTCGTCAAAATGTCAGAATTTGTCCGTTTTCCCATACAAGTCAACGTATATTATTATTATTTATTAATCATCCAACAGTCGCGGCTAAGTCGCAGACAGTCGGCCGCGGCGACAAACACGTGTCCTGTGGGGCTAGTATGAATAACTATCGTACTAACTACTATATATAGTAACAAGTTACTATATATAGTAATAATAAGTATAGACTATATATACTATATATAGTAATAATAAGTGTATTATATACTATATATAATAAGTATAGATACAAGTTACTATATATAGTAGTTAGTACGATAGTTATTCGTACTAGCCCCACAGGACACGTGTTTGTCGCCGCGGCCGACTGTCTGCGACTTAGCCGCGACTATTGGATGATTAATAAATAATAATAAGTAAAAGTTTATTGATACAAATTGTTACCATAGAATAGGTACAAACAAAGTATTGGCGACACAATAATGAGATACGGTTGAACGTTAACGGCTGTACTAGTTTTTTAAAAACTGTATGACAGTCATTAGCGCCCTCCACCGGACTTAAAACAGGACTCAGATAAGCTATTGCCATCTCTAAAAATATATATCTACTTTTTTTTTAAATTTAATTCAAAAGAAACAAAAAGAATTAGGTTTAACAAAAAGTCTTAAATCAACAGAGGTGTAAGTGTGTTCGTGCGTGCGTACGTCGTTTGTGTGTGTGCGTGTGCGCGTGTGCGTGCGTGTGTGCGTGCGTGTGCGCGTGTGCGTGCGCGTGCTTGTGTGCGTGCGCGTGCGTGTGTGTGTTTGTGTGTGTGTGTGTGTGTGTGTGTTTTGTATGCGTGCAAGAGTGTGCAGTGTGTTTGTAATTATGTGTGTGTATGTTCATTTGACATATGATTGGCCACTGACACTCGCAAGCGTGACGAGAGGAATAACTTATTAACTATTAAAGCTGAAAAAGATAATTATTTTGCTTTAAATTTCCACTAAACGACGCCAGCGCGGGAACCCGAATATATCAAACTGTAACCACCCGAAAAAACTAGAGCTGGAAGTCGTATGAGTTACAATACAACTCACAACGTACACAGACTACGAGCGAGTGTCTGTCGAAGCGACAACATCTCCTGAGGAAGCCCCGTGTAGAGGCGAAACGCGTCGAGTGTTTTGTTGGTGTCAGTGTTGTGATTCCAGGTGCATCTTCTGTGTTAAGTTGCGAGTTGTATTTAAGTCCTGCGACTTCTAGCTCTAGTTTTTTCAGGTCGTTACTTTGGATGTATTTGGGTTTCTGCGCTGGCGTCGTTTAGTGGAAATTTAAAGCAAAATAATATTTTACAGCTTTAGTCATGGATTTCTGCAAAGTAACGCCTGATTCTATCAACTTTATTAACTATTGTTTTTTAATCTATGTTCATCAACAGAGATATCGAGCGAAGTCAACGAACGAAGCTGACGACATGTCCTACAACATGGTTAGTAGAAGAAACTTTTTGCACATGCTACCGACAAAAAGTTGCCTATTTTGTAGCGACGAGGATAGCCGTAGACAATGCCCTCATGAATCACTGGACAAACAGCTCGCAAAGGACACCAGAATCAACTTTAACCCGTATATACCGACACTAACCTAGTTTAGAACTTGTTACTAACACTTTTATGGCCTATGCTGAAAAATCTGTTTCTTTTTCCACGACACATAGTCGCACGCCATTTTTCCGTATGTAGACGATGCTTAAATCATATCTCATCAATCAAACTGCAATAATAAAGAAAATAAAATCTTCACATCTACACACAACCATTGATCCAAACTCCGACAAACACGTACAGCTAGCAACACACAAAAACTCGGAATCACTCGAGTGCGTAGAGAAAGCGACTCGAGTGACCGCGTCAATCGAGAAATAATCGGAACGATCGAAATCTCGTCATCGACCACTCGATAGATCAAATCGCGTCCGACTTCGCTACGTACGACTGAAGTGGACGCGGTAAGGCTGTGGTCTGATTGCAAGCGAGATATGGCGTTGTATGTGAGATAAGCGTTTAAGGATTACCACACCAATATTATAGATGTGTAAGTTTGTTTTTTTCGATGTTTGTCTGTCAATCACGCTGATACTTCTGAACGGATTTCGATGAAATGTGGTATACAGGTAGTGTATGAGCTAACTTTGGTATATGATTGTCGGGCCGCTAGTTTTTACATAAATAAATAGCAGCCTATTAATTACTACTCACTTAATTTAGCCAAATCAGTATCATTAGTGGTTTGAATTTTGGTACGAATTATAATCGACTTCATCGTTTTTTATCAAACCGAATATAAACCGAAATAATTAAAAATCATAAACGTGTGTTTCTATACCGCCCAAAAGGCATTTTGTAAGCATCTTTAGTCACGAGGGCTAACTGATATGTTTTGAAAGCATATAACTCCCTATATTCTGTAAAACTATATCAGATAATCTTATAGGAAGTTCAAGGGCAATTTATAAATAAAGGGGCCTAACATTATATAAAACTTATTGTATCAAACATCACACTCTGAGCGAGCGATGCTTTATTATTTACTCATGAAAAATTAACTACACTCTTCGCTTGCAACCAAGCCTTAGCCTCTCAGATTGAGCACAGGAGGGCACTCGAAGTAATAACCGAGGTGTGCCTCTGTAACCACTCGCCTCCCTCCACGAATGTCAACATATGCCGACTTTTTGTGATTTATACGTAATAATGAGGCGGAAAGTAAATTGTAATTGCGAGTGTTGCAGGGGTTTTGTTTCGTATGCGGTTGTTTACACAGGGTGTCCCAGGAAACATGTCTCAGCGAAAGTCTGGGGTCCTAACTGTATTTTAAGACTAATACCTAACGTTTGACACCAATTTTTTTTCTTTTTTCGAAAACCATTTTTTTTTCTTCTTTCGAACTCGAAATAAAGTGTAATATTAAAATCCTGCTAGTAGATAATATTTGGGTGTTTTTTTATTCGCACAGGTGAGCACAGACTCCAACCAAAATATAAAATAAAAAACTTAAAGAAATTCCATACAGAAACAGTTTATAGCTAAATCCCCTTGACATTTAAATAAACAAAAAATCATAACTCGACAACTGTTAAATATCGCTGAACATACATTAGGGTCAAACGTTTGGTATTAGTGTCCCCTAACTCCAGACCTTCGCTGGTACAGGTGTCCTGGGACATCCTGTAGAGACTGTAAAAATTTAGATGCAAATTGAGGATGGGGTAATCGCATGTCATCGTATATTGTTCTCCAAAATGTTTCTAGGCGTTTCCAGTCGAGTATAAAGACACCTCACTTTAACTAGAAACTTCAGGTAATTTCTGAACTGAATTCAAACATCTGACGTCGTAATGTTGATAACTAAAATGGTTGTTCGACAACCAATTCATTAGCTGAATAGTCTGGCAATATTAAGTTTTATTCAATCATCAATTCTATCATTTTACCTCTGATAATTCTCATCTATAAGCTATATGGCACCACCACCAATCGTTTACATACTCTTCATCATCTGTCAAAACGATCTGCCTCCATAGATTTTGTATGGGAATACTGTAATTTGACGTCATAATTTAGTATCAGAAATCGAAGTCATCATCATCATCATCATTATCAGCCAAAGGACGTCCACTGCTGAACATAGGCCTTCCCCACAGTTTTCCACATCGACCGATCACAAGCGGTCTGCATCGAGTGCGATCCTGCGATCTTTACAAGGTCGTCTGTCCATCTTGTTGGTGGACGTCCTACCTAAATCGAAGTCAATTGACTGAATATTCATTGAATCATATGTAAATAAAAAATGGTTTCTGCAGCTTTTTGGAAATAAATTGGTTTTACTACTTTCATAGAAGTTATGTTTTTAAACACCATGTTCTTGAAAATATTAACGATAAGTGTTTCAACGTGCCTATTAGACTTCGTCTCAGAAGTTTGCACAATTCGAAGGAACGTCTGTTTGACGTCGAAATAAAACAAATTACAAACTAGCCGAAACTCGGTTAAAGAATTCATTATTCTAATTCGTTTGTAAGTGAGTATTAGTTGGAGTTAGCATTTCAATTGACAGACCGTTTGGGACTCCTCTCGCAAAATTTACTGCAGTTTACATACGGTGAAATGGGGAAATATTCAAATGTAAAAAGTAAAAGATTTTTCATTTAAAAATTATATCTTTGTCATTTTTAAGATATAAAAGTAGTACAGTTTACAGTTTATTATAACGTACGTCATCATTTATCTGGTAGGTTTTTATTATTTTCTTACTGCTTAATAAAAAGGTTTAATTAAATAACAAGCATATCAGAAAATGTTGTCAGCTTAAGTCAAGTTTCTAAGTTTTTTATGCCAAAACTTGGTTTTCAATGGATCAATCGAAAATGCACTGATCTGACTTTTTCTTTCGGCTCATTGATCTGTACATTGACCATGTTTTAACGCAACTGATTACTTAATATGTATCTAATTACGAAGATTGTACTTCGTAGCAGTCTCCGATTTTTAAACCTCAAAAGAAAAACGGAACCCTTACAAGATCACTTTTGTCCGTCCGTCCGTCCGTCCGTCTGTCAAGACCGCTTTTCTCAGGAACGCGTGGAGGTATCAAACTGAAATTTCTATATGATACTTAGGTCCACTGTCCCTGGAAGCCGTAGAAAAATCAACATTCTAAGCCAACGCAATCAAAAGATACAGCCATTTAGGCCGCAAATTTCCGCAAATTTTCGAAACTCGCACGGGAATCAAAACCTACAGGGTACTTCCCGTAAACTTAGAATCTTGAAATTTAGTACGAAGTCACGTCTTATAGTACAGATATAGGAAAAATTATGAAAACCGTAAATTTTCAGTTTCATCACATAAAAAAAAATATTTTTGAAAAATATTTTTGACAATTTTGAAAATTTCAAAGTTACTACTCCTTATCTACAGGTTTGTACGGAACCCTCGGTGCGCGAGTCCAACTCGCACTTGACCGGTTTTTTTTAATATATCCTTTCAAAGTCAAGTTAACTTGATATTACTCGTATGACATTATATCTATATATTATGTTCACTAATTTTTGCGTTATTAACCACAATTTACCTACCTTTCTCATTAAATTTTCACTGCGCACATTGCCTTCTTTCTCCATGACCTTGAGGTTGACTTGTAGAAAATGCTTTTATCGTTCAGTCCACCCTCTGTACAAGTCACGTGCAATAAAGTTTTAAATAAATAAATAAAATAAAAAACTGCTTAGCTGTCAAAATTGTGTGACATAAGCCTTCACAAATTACTCGTATTACGGCAGCGTCTCGCGACTGACAGCGTATCAGACAGCCCATTCGCGACAAATTAATCGCTAAAAGTCGCGAGTCGCATCGATAGGATGCCTCACATGTGCGGTGGGTCTTATACACTATATCATTTCAATAAACAATTTCCAACTCGCGCTTTGTTAACGCGCGTTTCGGGAACCAGGGAGTCCTACCAAAGTGTGTACATGCAAGCGCAAGGATCTGGTCAAGCGTTGATATGAGAATGTTTGTTTAACGCAACGTCGACGCAGCATGTCGGTGTCAATATTTTGACGACCACTTTGGTGTAATTGTCAAGAAGTTGACTATTAACCAAGAGGTCGCGGGTTCAATCCCCGCCCTGTACAAACATTTGTGTGCATGAACATGTCTGTTTTTACTGGTCTTGTTGTTATATGTATTTATTTAAGTTTACTTGTAATGCAATTGTTGTTTGTGATATATGTAACACAAGTGCTTAAGCTACTTACCACGGAGTCAGATCAATGTATGTGATGTTGTTGTATATTTTATTTAAGAAATCAATTTTAGTTTTAAAAAAAATCAAATTTCGCCTCCGACTGTACAGGGCAGTTTTCAATAGCACTCCGGCGATCCACTCAATTATCCCAGTTAGCAGTTAGCGCTGTTATGAACTCGTGATACCTAATGATAGTTCCGCTTACATTTCGGAGCGCTCAACTGGCTTTGAGCTGAGTGTACTTTCTGAAACTTATGCTGTTGCAATGTTTTTGTTGAAAAATAATTTTTGAAGCTCAGTTTTCTGCAAACATTTTCTTTAGTATCATAGACAGTAAAGTTTTTTGGCTATTAACTGAAATAAAGCATGGTAAGTATACTTATATCTTTTAGTGGATTAATTATAATATTATTCTTTTTTATAAAAAAACTTTCTAAGGTTCCGTGTTGATATCCAAGAAATTATGGGCCTTTTATGAACATGATATTTTTTTTATACAAATAGATAAACTTTTTAACTTTTTTGGGCGAGCGAACTTAAGCTTGCCACCATGGACTCACTGTTCCGCCAGTGTCGTGAGTGTAGTGTAGCATTTAGACGGTTCTTTTTTAATCCAATTTTTTTTATTGTTTTAACGAACACACCAATAAAAAAACATGTAAAAAAAATATTAAAATTAGTTTGAGAGCAACTTAATATGGTATGTTTAAACCATTAAAACACACAGTACACACATAAGAGACAATGAAGTTCGAACTGTTTTAACGTCAAATTGTTTTGATTAGTGCCAACACATCAGACTACCCATTATTGTTGCAAAATCACCTGTATCACAAGCTTATGTTTATTTTTTTATATTAATAATAATATATCACAACATCACATACATTGATCTGACTCTGTGGTAAGTAGCTCAAGCACTTGTGCCACAGAAATCGGAAACAACAGTGGTATTACAAATAAACCTTCATAAATACATTATCTAAATAATATATAAAAATGAAACCCGTTTTCCTTGGTCACGGCATCACCCGTGAATGGCTGGACCGATTTCACTGATTCTTTTTTTGTTGTATTTGTTATTATTAGGAGAAGGTTCTTACGGAAAAAAATATTAAGAAAATCTCTCAGAAATATTGAAAAATATACATTTAATTTTGCATATTTAAAAAAAACGCGCGTAAATAATGTCAATGTCATTCGATGACATTGTTCAATCATTGCAACGCTAAGGCGGTACGAAGTTCGCCGGGTCAGCTTGTACTTAAATAAATATATTAGAGGTATAATTTAATTTTGTTATAATAGACCTTATTCAATTCAATTCAATTCAATTCCATTTATTTACTTCGAAACACGGTACATATTCAGATTTACATTACATTTATAGAACGGCATGTTTCGCCACAATCATGGCATGTAAATATGGTTTTAACTACTACTAAACTACTACTAACTACTAGATAATTCAGAATAAATACATTAAGTCATAAATCAAATCAAAATAATATGTCAAGAAATATTAGAGCACAACATAACACTTAATAGTTCAATTCAAAAATTCTTTAATGCTGTAAGAGTTATTATTTAAAAGCCATTCGTATAATTTTATGTTAAACAGGCTTGGTCTAAGGTCTTTTATGGATTCAGGTATCTTGTTGTATATTTTTAAAAACATATTTGAGCAATTTTTCATGTACAGTGCAGTTCTCGGTACAAAGTTCAAGACAAGCCTATTAGGATTCCTTGTATTTCTAAAGAATACCTGACATGCTTTGTTGAAGAGAACAGAATTATTTTTCACAAATTTACAGACTTCAAAAATGTAAAGACTAGGCAAAGTGAGGAGCCGCAAGCTTTTAAAAAGTGGTTTACATGTATGATAGGGAGGTGCTCCATAAATAGCGCGAATACATTTTTTTTGTGCAACAAAGGCTCTGTGTGCATTAGCACTATTGCCCCAAAGAATTTATTATTGCAATTTGACATTTAAATTATTATTATTATGGACATAGTCTGAAATAAAATGTTTTTTAATATATTTTATTTATATATTTAAACACCCAGATCAGTACAAACAGACATGTTCATGCACACAAACGTTTGTACAGTACGGGGATCGAACCCGCGACCTCTTTGTGTTATAGTCAACTTCTTAACCATTTATATCAAAGCGATCGGCAGATATTCTCTCACAATCCCTGTCTCTAACTAAATCTGCATTCTCAGTATCATAACTATCAAGTTACAGTTTCCAAGTGAGCTTAAGTGACGGCCCGAGTTTGGTCTGAGCGCCCTAAGTTACCCTCTGGTCACTCACTGAGGGCCTACTATAGAAACCGCTCGCAAAAGCGTACGGTCACTCACTTTCACTCTCATTCACTCATCACGAAATTTCTAAAACCACAAGTGTAATAAAAAAGTGTGACAATTTTCGTGGGGGTAGTATTTCTTTGCAGATGGGATTTTTCGAAATTCAACCTCACGGGTTTTTCACGGTAACAGTTAAATGAATCTTTGTTTGCAGGAGTTTTTTACTACACGACAAGTTCTATGTTCAACTAGGGTATTTTAAGGGCAATTGCGGTGAATGCCTGTGGCCCCTCGGCCTACGGTGGACCCGCCACGTCCCCCACTCACATGGCACCGGAGGGCACCGTCAGGTTTTAGTGGGTACGCGAGTTCTCTCTCTGAGGCCTGGAGTACCACATAACCCGCAGCTGCCCTGGCGGCTGGTGGGTATGCGTAACAGCATTTACCTGACGATAAAAAGGGTATTTTTAGGGCGTAGGTAAAAACGACGATTAGGTAGGTAGGTACTAATCACGACGGGATTTGGCAAAATTTTACACCTTAATGTGTGTGAAATGGGGGTTGGTAATTGCGCAGATGAAGATACGAATTATGGCTTGATCTTATGCTTATTTGACTTGTTTAAATGTCCAAACAGGTCATGGACTCTTGAAGTAGGGGTTTTCTATCACAACTTAGTTAAGTCTAAGTAGTTATGAAACGTACGGTTTCGCAATTATGGCAACTTCGTATACTAAGTCGCGTGTCTGGGAATTGTCCCAGACACGCGACTAAGTCTCCAAAGATGCTCTCGATTCTGAGACTGGCACTTCGACTTGTTACAATGAGCAGGGACTAAGTCCTTATGAAGTGATGTGTAGATTATAGAAGGCACATACGAAAGTTATGTCAGGGTTAAAAAGGCTAGAAATTCGATCTACAGTCCATATGAAGACCACTTTCGTGTAATGGTTAAGAAGTCGATCCCCGCACTGTACAAACATTGGCGTGCATGAAAATGACTGTTTGTACTGGTCTGGGTGATATATGTATTTATTTAAGTTAATTTATAACACCACTGTTGATTCTGATATTGGTTGATATTGAACCAACTATTAGGGACAGAAACAAATATCATTCAACCGAAGTAAAGTCGCCAATATACGGTTACACATTACATGTAAAAGTTTAACAATTGCAGCTTTGATTTTGAAACTAATCTATCACGATATTTGCATTGTAATTATTTAGTGTGAAAATACCTCATACAAGTCAGAGCACAAAATTTGAACCGATTTATCCGCTTACTCGATCTTTATGAACAAAGTAAAAATTAATTACCCATCGAATGAGCCGATTTGATGCAAAATTGTCGAGGGTTGATTGCCCCCCCCCCCCTCCCGCTCCTCACCTCTCCTGCCGGAGGCTTAAAAGTACATAAAAAATAATATCGCGAGCGCGTGTGAGCACTTTTGTTGCATTTTGAAGAGCGGCCGTGCACACGGGCGGTTTAAAGAACGCCGTAATATTATTGACATTAAAAACCATCCGTTATGGCAGTATTTTGTTATTAAGACTAACTTAGAAGTAAAAGTAACAATATAATATACATTTACATATTTACCGCATTTATTTCACTTGCTTTTTGACATAAAGTGACTTACCTGAAACAAATAAAATACATAAATAGTTTTTATTACATGACAGAGTCTTAGTATCTCATTTCTAGCTTCATGATTATAATTAGTCTAGAGTCGTCTTCGTCACAAGTATCAAGTACAATTAAGTTACTTTACTTGCAATTGCGTATTTCAACTTGACGTAGCGCTTTTCTTTTTCAGACAAAGTTATAAGTATTTATTTACAGCATGACTTCTGCCATCTAAAATAATTAAACAACTTTGACTTTCGATATTCGACAGGAGAACACCCGATATAGCCTTAAGACTTTAATAGTCTTATTACAAAACATGGTTAAAAAAAAAGTACCAGGCTTGAACTATAATAATAATATATAATATAACGTTTATTGTAATCAAAATTTCTTACATAATTTACATCATCGTTAACTTCTGTACTAGTTCTACGAGAAAACTGTGTGACACTCGTTAGCGCCCGCCGCCGGACTTACAGGACTCAGGTAAGTTATTGCCTAAATAATAAACATTATGATTATAATAAAAAGTATAGCACAGTAAACATGAATGAAAACATTAAAAAATTCAAAAAATACAAGAACATAATTATAAACTTTTAATATGACTTAACATTGTATAGTATGTGAGTGTATGTCTTGTGTGTGTGGTGTGTAAGTTTATTTATGTGAGGTGGGTGAGTATAAGTTAAGAACTAGGATCAATCATTGGATTAAAGAATACCTTAATACAAAGAGAAATTTATCTCTTAGTCCTAAATTATCTATGTTGCTAAACCTGTGCGTTTAACTGTGGTCTAACTTTTGACAGCAGATTTTGAAATTATTGCGCAGGGTTTTTTATTTGTTCAGTGAGATTTTTTTGCAACAAGGAGGTGGCGAAATCGAAATAAACCGCAGGTTGTATCAAAACTTGTTTTTTTTGTATTTTTATCACATTATTACGAGTACAACACAATTTTTAATTTGATATTTTCACAATCAAGTTGTTAATCATAACAAAAACGTCGCCGTGGCAACCGCGCCATTTCAATGAAATGTGACACTTTCAACCTCTTTTCCTACGCAATAGTTTCTGTCTACAATATGGAACTCTCCGTTAACTATTGGGTTAGTATATTTTACAATTTATCAGAATAATTCAAATATTATTCAATAGATTATACCCTAAATGACAAACAAAACTGTATAAAATATGTAAATTATTACGCTACTTAAAATGGAAAATAAAAATATCCCAGGTGTACACGGTGTCATTTGAGGGAAGGACTAATTGATTTTCTGTCAAAACTGATTTTGTAATATAGACACATTTCAGGCCTGAAATAAACTTAATGCCGCAACAATCCTGGCTCGGTTAGTTTAGGTTTAAACCCGTATTCAGGCATGTTTTTGTAATAAGACAGTATCAGGTCAATGTCAGTGTCAGGCTCCATACTAAAAACAGCACATAGCGACCTAAAAAACGCTCGTCTGTCCAGCCGGACACTCCACACGGGCGTCCGCGGCTACATCTCGTTGTTTTGCTACTCGCAATTACGCCGGCTGAGTGTTGGGATTGTCACCTCGTGGCGTTTTTGCAATGGATTTTTGTGCCCGAATGAGAAGCGCTTCGGAAGTTTCAATGGTACTGCTGAAGTGAGATGGGGTAATGACGTCAATGGGAACAATTTGAACTAGTTATCCTATACTATCGTGAAGTAAGTTGGAAATGTATTTGTTTTTATAGTGCAACCGAAAGTCCTCGGAAGAGAACGTCGTTTTCCTCGTATGCTCCGTGAGGCTATTGAAATTAGAAGTACCCTAATTCAAATGAAAGAAGGTGGTTACAAAATTCCACCAGCTTGGGATACTGTTTTAGCCAAGACTCAAGCTAGACCCCGCACTGCAAGATCTCAAGATACTGTTAGCTCATTTTGTGTAGATAGTTACGCAACTTCACATTTTTGATTGATGTTAGTTTAAAATTATTTCAAAACTATGTAATGACAACTAACACCTTAGTCTACCTGTGACCACAGACGCCGGAAAAGGGTCCGAAACGTCAGGTTAAAATAAAATGTAAATATATCGCAAAATAATCCGTAGTTGGAAATATGTGATACTTGTTATATTTAATTTTAATTTTAGGAAAACTGACAGACCGATGAAAAGCTCAATAGACAAGGCGAACCGTTGCCGAATTGTAACGATATAAATTGAAAGTAATTACCTGTTTCAATATCAAATCCATTCAAATTAATCAACAAAGCCTGCCCAAAAGTATTGATTATTAAAACTACACACATGATAAATTCTATACCTACTTAAAATCGTTCATCGTTAATAAAGAAAATTATTATAGTCTATGAATGTATAATAATAAAACGTTTATAACAGACCAAATAAAATATCCTTAGCTAGTTGTCAGTAACATAAAAGTTAAAATTATTGTTAGTACTCCTTTAAAATAAATAAAATAAAACTACCACAGACAAAATAAAACTACGCAGTGCTCAGACAAAAAACCACTTCCTGGATCCCTGCACATGTATTTGTATCCAGTGCCTACAGATGGAACATGATGGCCTATCCCTGGTAACCATCAGAATGCTGTTGGGGCTCCGCCGAATCCTAGCAAGCATCGTCGACATCCGCTGTCGAATGTATAGCAGTAACCATGAATTTTGAATACTCGATATATCGACATCGCGTTACGCGACATCTAATAAAAGGTACGGTAAACCTTCTTAAGAAGAGTAGCTACTTACCCTTACCTTCTTACAACAGGAAAAACCAAAATCCGATTACGAACCCTTTGGAAAATCTCATAAATCATTCAAATGGTAAATCAATGTCGTCCCATCAAAACACGGTCCTATAGTCCAACTAGTTTGTGAATAGACTTTTGCCCTGACCAGAAACAGTTAGAGTGAGAGAAAAAGCAGTGCCAGGTAAGTAGATAGATAGATTACTTATTGCAGAAAATACAAAATAAAATTGCAGATAGGCTTCATATAGTTGATGGAATCAGGCGTTACTTTGCGGAAATCCATGACTAAAGCTGAAAAAGAGGATTATTTTGCTTAAAATTTCCACAAAACGATGCCAGACCCAAATTGGGTTCCTGCGCTGGCGTCGTTTAGTGGAAATATAAACCAAAATAATACTCTTTTCCAACTTTTGACATAAATTCTCCACTTTTTTAGCATCTCGGTTACCTCATCCTTGCCAACATATATCACCCCACAGGACGCACGCGCACAAACTTGCCACGCTACAGTTCAAAAACTAACAGATTCTACTAAAACATGTACAGTGCGAGTGTAGTGATGAATTTCGAGCACGTCTTAAAACAAGGTAGATTTCCCCCGGCGCGGAAACTCATTGCTCTGTAGTCGTCGTTCTTTTGATTCCACATGTGCGCGTTTCATTGTTTTGTGTGTACAAAATTAATATGAAGCTGGATGTAAGTTTTTATTTTCAACCCCAAGACGTTGAACGTACACACGGCTCCACATCAAGCTAATCGTTTTCATTGCAAATCTCATCATCATCATCAATCTTATCAATTTATTTTTGTGAACAGACTCACAAGTTGCATTTTTACACGTCCCCAACATATAAATTAACCCTACCACCGCTTCAGGACAATTTGGACCAGTGCTGAGAAGAAGCCGCGCAAGAAACTCAGTCACTATTGTCATTGCCTCTTTTCAAATTTGATTTACAATAATTTTAATTGTTTACATTCAATCATTTCCATATATCTTTGTCATTTATATAATCATCAATTTTATAATATCCTTTCGACATTAATATATTTTTTACAGCTGTTTTGAATTTCTAAAAAGGCAATAAAATAAAGTTTGTATTAAATCACTCTTATGTCGTCAATATATGATACCGCAGTAATCAGCTTGATGTGTAGCCGTGCGTACCATAGTAAAGTTTAGCTTTTGACAGACTACTTGTAACAATGCAACCTTTAATGAAATGGAGCATGTGATTACAAATATCACAATCAAATGGTTTTATACATTTATTTAAGATTTATTGCACAATAAAATTTGTACAAAAGAGTACTCAACTTCTGAGGCATTCTTTACCCGTATGACTGGACTTCAAGTTTTGCAGAAATGAAATGCATTTCATTTCATTTTACTGCACCCATTGCCTTCTTTCTGCATGACTTTGAGGTTGACTGGCAGAAAATGCTTTTAGTATTAAATCCACTTTTTGTATATTTCTTGAGCAATAAATAAAATGTTGTCTGTGCGATAAAGGTAGCTACTTAACTTATTTATTAAAATTATGGATAAAATATTAACTAACCTTTAACTTAAAAAAAAAAACAATTATCGACTAGGCCGCGGTATCGAGACACAACATTATATACATTTTATTGTTATGTCACCTATATCGTCCTCTTGGTCCTTCACAAGCTAAAACGTAATAAACAATATGCTATGGACACTTTAGAACTGCTAAAGAGTGTCAGTTGACAAAATAACCACGACAATTTTCAGTCCAGAAAAACTATACCACTAAAGCAAAAACACTCCAAGCAAGAAAACTAGCCAAAGGATCTAACGAGACGACTCGACTTTCGCTCAGACAGATAGAATTTCGCACAGAATAGATACTATTTAAGCAGTACGGAAGCTTTGAACGAACGTCAGAAATGACACACTTGTCTATGACGAAGTGAAGTGTAAAAAATGTGCGGTAACATACATAAAAAAACGGTCGATTAGTAACCTCCTCCTTTTTTGCAGTCGGTTAAAAATGACTTTCGCGAGTGCTTAATAAATAAATTAAATTGTTACAACGAACACACCAATTACCTAACCCCAAAATAAGCGTTAGCTTGTGCTATGGTAGCTAGAATGACGGATAGAAATACTTAAATACATTTGTAGACACCCATAACTCAGGTACAAATGCTCGTGCTCATCACACAAATATTTGCTCCTAGCAGGATTTGAACCCGAAATTAATGCATTACGATCCGCCTTTGACTGTGCAATTAAAAGTTGTCTTGAACTCTTGAACGCCCCTAAGTGTGTTTTGGTTTTTATTCGTACCGCGGTACCCGCTTAGGGTCCTGTTCAGAGACGCACTGTGTCATTTCAAGCATAAATTGTTCTTTACTGTATTGTATTGTATTGATTTACTAACATTAGGATAAGAACACCTTGTTACTAACACTTATGGATGCAAATCTGTATTAAATGATTTATTATTATTATTTACTGCTTTATCTCATATCTATACTGTGGTCCGTCCGTCTGTTTGTCTGCTAATTGTCGCAGCAGCCTCCGTCAGGGCGGCGTTTGACGCAAATCGGATTACGAAGCGCTTCTCAAGAGAAAGTGATCTTGTCAAGACTAACTTTTCGAGTTTGGTTCGAAAGAAAGGTGCGGTTATGATTTGTGTTCAGTAATTACAGTATTAATAATTTAATGCGATTTGTTTCTGTTTGATTAAGTATCTTAACATGACAAAATACAGTCGTGAGCTTTTAAGACATTCCCGGCGCACATATGCGGCTTTCTGTCGATGTGTCTGGCAACTACAATACCGCGGCTACAGTATGCCACATATGAGCTTTGATGTATCAGTACGCAGTTAATAAAAAAATACTTATCATCTCTCTCAATCAACAAATACTCTCATTTAATTAACATTAGATTGTTCTAGGTACGTCAACAATAGTGTAATAAAAATTAACAAATGAAATGAATGTAGAAATAAAATTGTGAGTTGTAAGTGTTTAGAAAAAAAATGATAAAGAAATATTTTAATTTTCGCGTAATTTTCACAGATAGCTACAAATGAACGGTCACAAAAGCAGCAGTAACTTTGATTTCAATTTACAATAACAAAACGAAAGTGAAATACCAACGCGGTACATTAAACAAATTAGTCACATTCATCCGAATTGTTATTCAAATGTGAAATGGGTAAAAATTATCAATGACAGTTTCCACATGGCAGGACCACAAAGACCCTATTCTGTAATCAGTCGAATTATTGGGGCAATTGTCAGATGTATTAAAAACTAGTAATTTCGATCAGGGGACGATTATTTCCACTAACACAGTGGGTGGGTTGGGTCTGTGCAAGGGACTGTCTTGGGGTTCTAATGATTCCTTGTGCGGTGGAATATTTGGGTGGAAGTGAGTTATTAGTTTTCGTATTTCGTAGGGGTAAGATATATATTAGAATTGTGTTTTTTAAATATACCTATTTTTTCTAGTCCAATATTGATTCGTGGCCAATTAAAGATAGAAATATTATTCTTCCTACGGAGGCCTTACTATCTATGGTTACTCTGGTTAAAATTAAATGTTAAAAATGTTTGAAAATCGTGCGCTGGCGTCGTTTAGTGGAAATTTAAAGCAAAACAATCCTCTTTTCCAGCTTTAGTTTTAAAATCGTGACTTTCAGTAAAATTATGTTCATGTCCAAACTTCTCATTTATTTATCTATGTAATAATAAAGGGCAAAATAAAAAGAGGTTTGCAGTAACATTTTACAATAAAAGCCCGCAACGTAATGTCAATATTTCCTTGATCAAATTAAACTAAATCCATTAGTTTGAATATCAAACGAAGTTTTATCCTAACCCCTGCATATGAAATCAATTTAAATAGTAGACCTTACAACATGGTAATAAGACGAGCTGGAAGTGCAGTTGCAATGATTACCAAACAAAGATGCACTATAGTACGGTTAAGTGTAATAGAAAGAGAAGGCATATGATCGACGAAACGTAAATTGACTTTTCCTCACAAATCAAAGCATGTAAGTGTGAAAAGTGAAATCAACTCATGGTTCTTTACATAAAACAATTGTATTTGCAGGCATTTACAACAATTAGGATTTTTTATTTCTTATTTTCAGTAATTTGGTTTCTCGAGGGGATTTTTTTAAAAATATTTGTGTTACTGAGACTAGCGCGCCCGGCAGATTTTCCTTATTTTTAAACCTTCGTCTATTTTTAATTCGTGATAGACAAGTAATAAGCATTCACGTCGCAAACATTTTTTTTCTACTGCAAAATGTTTTAAACGTTAAACCACATGTTATCGAGTATATGTCTGTATACACACAGTTTTCTCGTAAAACTAGTACAGAACGATGATGTAAATTATGTAAGAAATTTTGTATACAACAAACGTTATTATTATTTGTATATCGTTAATTTTATCGTTAAAATAGCCGTTCAACCAAACAGCTGTTAGCCCTTTTACTAAAAACGCCATTCAATCGCATGGCTACACGTCATTTAGCCGATTGGTTGACTGCAACATATATGTTTATTTGGACCGTACAAAATATCACCCATTTATAAGCCCAGGGATATTAACATTGTATAAGCCCAGGGATCCCCAAAGCACAATGAAAACTCCCTCGTCTCCCACCGAGTGGAAATCAAAGCCATTGTGATTCGCGGGGTAATTTCACACCCCACACTGTTGCATTTACATTTATATGAAGAAATCACTATTTGCCCACTTGGAGAAAACGGTGACGAGGCTCTAAGATGGTGGGAATTTTGATTTTTTTGGTCAACTACTGACTGAAATATTCAATCTTCTTCGAAAATTTCGTGGAACGCTGATGCAAGTCTTACATTTTAATAATTTACAAAAATAACTTAGTTTTTGATTTTAACTTAAATTATATTCCAATTATACATAGGTCACAAAGTAACTATTCTTTGACAATGTGAAATTAAAACACACTTAGAGAAAAATGGACTGCCACAGGCGGGACTCGAATCGGCACCTCTCGCAAGCCGGGCGATAGCTCTGCCAATTATTCCAGTTCTCCAAAATAGTAAGAAGAACTCTAGAGGAAGAAATACTAGTGAAAAGTTAAAGGTGAAGTACCTAATGCTAAAATAGTGTCTAACCACTTGTGAAGAATAAATAATGCGCGATCAAGAGTTCTGCAATGCCGAGTTTCATTTGGCTCCTGAAAATCCTGCGCTTCCCATCAAGTAAACTACAGTCCGGCGGGTCGTCTGCCCGTAACAATAACTTTTTTTCCCACAAAAGGCAAAAAGTCACATCTGTCATTGTTCACAAATTAAACCACAGCGATATTAAAAACACACGTTCTAATTAAACCCGCGCATTGAAGAGCCGACAGATTAAAAACCGGTTACGTCATGCGTGACATGTTTTTTTTTATTGCAACGACCCGCACAGACCCAGAAGTCCGTGCATGATAATTTTTCAGACAAAAACCTCATCAGTTTTCCCGCACAAAGCATTTGAGGTCACCTCCTATTGTTGGTCTGTCATTTTGGACCTCTTTGTCATGTGGACGCAGGGTTGACAGCCGAAGAAATAAATGGGTTGTTTGTTATTGTTACTAAACGTATGTAGGGTATTGTCCAGAAATTAAAAATAATCAGAGTTTTTCTGCATACTTGGGATCAAAGCGAATGTTTAAATGCTAAAATTGTCAACATTTCAATAATTTATAGTCTGTCCCTCTGACTAGAAATAAGTTCAACTGCGTCACGAATTTATTTCTTACTAAATAATTTTAATTACTTTTATTCTATGGAAAAGTGGTTATAATGGCTAAAATATCAATGTTTGGTGTATACTATCGCGGACTTTTTGTAGGCATTATTGAGTTTTACAACTTTTCTATAGAAGTCAACCATACATCTCTAACCATTTAGGCAGCGTTCGCGAGAATCGTTAACGTACGGCAGTTTTTTCGTCGACTTACTCCACAATTTTCACTACCACGAATAATCCTGTCTATTTTCCGGGATAAAATATAGCCTATACGGATTCGGAAGAACCCCTCTAAGTAATGGTAAAAGAAAATTTGAAATCGGTCCAGTAGTTTTCGAGCCTATTCAATACAAACATACAAAAATACAAAAATGCAAAAGTTTCCTCTTTATAATATTAGTATAGATATGTTTTTTCATAAATGATAATAGGAAATATTCATGTTTTTCTTTTTTGTCTTAAATTAATAGTTTTCTATTTTATAACATAGAAAAAAATATTAATGGGCTTCAAAATCATCTAGATATTTTAAAGATTGTACTCTATGATTTATGTCATAATAAATACGATAGTAACGAACTAACAAACAGTCTGCGGTTTTCAGTTCCGAGAAATGCTTCTTTTCGTTCCTGTCGTAAAGTTAAAACATTTGCACTTGCGAAATGTCGTACCAATGCCGGCCTACGCTCGCCATTTAATAGGTTATTCAAAATATTTAATACTAAATTTAATGACTTAGATATACACAACTCAAAACTAAGCAAATTCAAGAGTGAGATTGTTTCAATTCTGAACTCATTAATTTAACTTCTCTTATGCATTCTTAATACCATTTACACATTTTGTATTGTTTGCTCTTAACATCGTTAATTTTATAATATTAATATGTGGACAATGTTTGCGCGCGCGCTTTGCGTGACGTCACATGACACGTCCAGTGGGTGTTTACCTTAGTGTTTACTGTGGACTTTTCAGTTACTTCGTAATTTTTACAATACAATGTCGTGTCAGATGACGTCACATTTCGTTCGACCTATGGTGGCGCGTTTTGGAAGTTTGAATTTCGCTCCCTTATTTTGCACTTTTTGAATATTATTTTAGGGGTTTAAATAATAAGTAAATAAAAAAAAATCTTTTCATTATAATATTACAATAATAAGTATTCGAGAAAAAAATATTTTAGACCATTTCATATTTTATGCATATTCCCTATTCTATTTCTCTTGTTTTTTTTTCAACGCACATTTTTGACTTTTATTGTTATTGTTGTACTTACACTAAACTTTAATCGGCAGCTAGCGACAATTAATGTTGCTATGTATGGACTACATAATTGGGATGATGACACCTATCTTAAATATTGTCAAGAACATGGTGTTTAAAAACATAGCCCCTATGAAGTTAATACAACCAATATATTTCAAAAAAGCTGTAGAAACTAATTTTTAAACACACAAAACGCAATAAATATTCGGTCAATTGACTCCGATTTCTGACACATGACCGTGACGTCACAATCATTTATTACCATACGAAATCTATGGAGGCAGACCGTTTTGACAGATAATAAAAAGTATGTCAACGATTGGTGGTGTCGTCTAGCCAATTGCATGCTTGTATTTGTTATTACTGTCATCTCTTTATAATTATATTATGTAGGTAGCTTTTCGTAATAAAATAAAAGAAAAAAAATTACAATGTCTTTTTCAAACAGTTAGAGACAATAGAGTAAATTCTTATAAAAATAACATTTCCTAATTCTACCTCGATTCCTAAAACTTTAAATGAGGCCAAATTGGTTATTTCCATGCAAAATTACATCAAACCGTCGACATATTTATTTATTTTCAAAAATTGGCAACGACAACCCTGAGTAGCTCACACTATTGTTCGGGACGCGACGTTATCTCACCCAATACATAGCTTGGCTCCTATTACATACGAATAAAGTTGTCATTTGAATGCCAATCCCAGCATTTTCTCTGAAAGGCAATGGAAATAAATGCTTTTGATTGCCAACGCCAACTCACAATTTTTGCAGCAAATATATTTTTATCTTCTTTTCGTTTTCATAGCCCGAGTATTACGTCAAATTTGTTAATTCGAATTAAAGGACTCGTGGAACTAGCTTTTTAACTTTCAGAGTGATTTTAAGAGACGATGATACTAGATCTCCAATTAAATGGTGAATTGGACAAGAGAAATAAGTGGGAAGAAAAGCCTACCTACGGAATCATTTTATAAAACAGTATTTTGTTTAGTCGCTTGCAAATATTCGGTGTCGAGTATTCAAAATGGTCTGATGGAATACGGAGTTCTCCGTATTCCATCATTTTTTTTAAAGGTTTTCTAAAACCTTTTTTTAACTTTTAAAGTGTGATTTAACTTTTAACTTATACTTTTTAGTACTGTTAACTGACTTGAATGCGTTTTCAGAACTGAGCTGATAGGACGCACAATGAATTTCTTTTTAATCAGTCAGCAAGCTAATAATAAAGCTTTATTTATTCAAAAACTAAAGTAACAGTATTTTTACATTAATAGGTTTAGGTTCAAAGATCTTTATTCTCACTAAGACTTATTAACTAGGCCACTTACATGAGAAAAATGCTTTCAAAACATTTTAATGCATTCGCCGTCGAGATAACACAATACTAATAATAAAATTAATAAATTTGTTTCGGTACACACACACGCACACACTCACACAAAATAAATAATTATTCTATTTACGCGACAAAGTTAGTTTTATAGGTTGGTTAGTTAATTAATATTTTTTAACTTGTTTTTTAACGTACGTTCATATATTTTAGACACTTGATTTAAAACTCTGGTAAAGTCAAAGGCCAATCGTGTTGCAACTCATTAAATTTCTTATATCCTTGAAATGTATGTATTTATTAAGGGTCAAATTATAATCGGGCCCCACAAAATGGTGCAATTTGAATATATTAGGGCGTTTCGCTTCTGTATTCGTTAGAAATTACAGCGGGACTCGGTAATGTCGGTGGTATAATACCGTTTACAAAATTTAGTGTACACGCGAGCGTGTGAAAGGTGAGTGTTATGACTACACGAAAAAAGAAGAAGCCAATCTAACGTTTGCCGTACAAGAGTTTACTTTGGAACGATGAAAAAATATAAAATTTCAGGATTTAGATTACAGTTGCACCGAGCGCAAGGCCCAAATGAAAAATCCACTAGAATTTCCTATCATGCATTTTAAGGCTTGCGATTATCAGCGGAAATTACAAAAAAAAAAACAATACTTATCCTGGCTCGAGTGAATCTTGTTTCAGGACTCGTTACTATTTTTTTTTTAGTATGTATGCAGTATATAAATTTCGGAATGGAATTTATTTCCACCTTAAAACACCGACTGTTTATTTTCTTCTTGTCTTTAATCTTTTTATTACTTTTAATATCTCATTTACCGACATTTGACGACCACTTGGTACAGTGGTCCACATGTTGGACTTCTAAAACAAAGGGTCGCGGGTTCGATCTCCGCAATGTACAAGCATAAGTGTGCATGAACATGTGTGTTTGTACTGGTCTGGGTGCTGTATTTATTTACAAAAAAAAGTATTTAAGTATGTTTATCCGTTGTCTAGTACCCATAACACAAGCCTCGTAGCTTACTTTGGGACTAGAGAAAATTATTCATTATTGCCAAATTGTTTAAACTTTTGTCATATTTTGTTACGCCTAAGTTATATAGCATATTTGTACACCCTTAATTCATAGTGCAATTAGCTACACCATTTTACTGCATGTAAGTTTTTTGTTTGATCAATTGTAACTGTCGTTGGTGTGCCTAATACCTAAAAACAATAAAAACAGCTGGTTATAGGAAGGGGAGGATAAAGGAACAGTGTTCCTACCTGGTTCAAGTAGGGTATTAAATCACAGACAACTAATTTAATTCCCGTTGCTCTATCGTGTTAGCTACAGCAATATTTCTTGTTTTAATTTTTGAGACTATCTTTCAATATTCTATCAATCGTAAATTCTTCTCACATACCAACTTTTCGACCCCAAAGTTTGATATAAGGCTAATTACACACCGCTCGATCGTCGTTACGACGTATGCACACTGCCGGCAATTTGCGACAGCATGGCAATATCACTGACATTAGGGGCTGTCCCTTCCTCTTAATGACCCTGAGGATTATTTTTAACACATGAAATAGTATGCCTATTGGTTTTGGAATATTTATGGCGGTAATAGACTTATAGAGATTTCGATTGATGTAGGTGGAACTACTCGTAAAATAAATTTAGGTGAGGTGACTTTTGCGTCACGGAGTAACAACAATACTGTCATTATTTTGGAAAATAGCTATAGCCTTATGTCAAACACACCCACCATATACGTCCAAAATCGCTAAGTATAATAAATAATAATAAATATACAGCAACATCACATACATACATTGATCTGTCTACGGGGTAAGTAAGTAAATATCAGAATCAATAGTGGTATTACAAATAAACTTAAATAACACCCAGACCAGTACAAACAGACATGTTCATGCACACAAATGTTTGTACAGTGCGGGGATCGACTGCGACCTCTTGGTTAAAAGTCAACTTCTTAACCATTACACCAAAGCGGTCATCAAGTAAATACCTACTTTAATTAGTAAATTAAAACACTAATTACGATCTCTCTGAAATTCTTGATTAGAGATTATGTAAAAAAAAACTTTTCATAATTTAATCAGAGCAAGGTTTTGTTGCTCAGCACAAAAGTACTAAATACCCTAATATTTCTTCACAAAAACCCATTCATCGTAAAATTAGAATCCACACTCAACGTGTCTTTTCAAGAGACTAAAACCCTCTCGTTAGAATCCGCAACAATACGCACACAGACGCGTTGGTACAACAACGAATTCCAATTTAGTCTAAACCGCACCTTGGTGAGACGAGCGGCCCTAGTAACGAGTTTGAACCACCCAAAAGCGGCCAAAACCGGATCAAACAGGTTACCAGCGGACTAATTTGATAAAGTGTTGGATGCTAAGTCTGCGAGTTGCCTAGAACTTTCGTGTGGGCCGAAATGAGTTTAATTAAATTCGGAGAGTGAATAATATTGTTAATTGTTTTGGCAGTATTAATCTATGGCGACCTTGAACTCTTACTTATCTCCAGTTCTTACTCGTGCCTTCACTAACAAAAATTTAAACACAACCCCAAACAGTTAAATACAACCATGGCTACGGCTTGCAATACTTAAGAATCACAACCATTGCGCATTTTTGATAGAAAAGAGTATTGTTATAGCTTATATTTATATAACTAAAATAATTAAATCAATAAAATCAATTACATTCACACATTAACCCTACCACCGCTTCGGGACAATTTGGTTCAGTGCTGAGAAGAAGCGGCGCAAGAAACTCACTGTCACTACTGTCATTGCCTTTTTTCAAATTTGATTGACAATAATTGTAATTGGCTAGACGACACCACCAATCGTTAACATACTTTTTATTATCTGTCAAAACGGTCTGCCTCCATAGATTTCGTATGGTAATAAATGATTGTGACGTCACGGTCATGTGTCAGAAATCGGAGTCAATTGACCGAATATTTATTGCGTTTTGTGTGTTTAAAAATTGGTTTCTACAGCTTTTTTGAAATATATTGGTTGTATTAACTTCATAGGGGCTATGTTTTTTAAACACCATGTTCTTGACAATATTTAAGATAGGTGTCATCATCCCAATTGTTTACATTCAAACATTTCCATATTATCTTTGTCATTTATATAATCATCAATTTTGTAATATCATTTTGACATTAATACGTCTTTTACAACTGTTTTAATTTTATCTAATGGCAATGAAATTGAATGTTCGGGTAATTTAATACAAAATGATATACGTCTACCCATAAATGAGTGCGACCAACTTTATGAAGCCTTAAATGTGTAACAGCAAGTCATTTTTAGGAAATAAGTATAAGTTTTTTCGAACGTATATTAGGTTGTCATTAATGTGTTGCGAGTAAACTGTAAGTATTTTAACTACTTTAGACAATTCCCTAAGTGTTTCATTTGATTTAAGTTTATAAATAGCCCGCACGGCTCGTTTCTGCAACACGAAAATTGTTTCTACGAGTATATCTGCAGTTTGAGGAAGGCATCAACTTTAAGAGATACTCACTCAACTCATCAAAGATACTTTACGGTATTGTATGATTTACTAACAGGGGCGATTTCGCATCAAAAATGGGTAGCCGGATGAGCTGTCGCCCATTCAGTCATTCGCAAACAATCGCAACGCAACGACAACGTATTTCAATTTGGGTGCTCGCCTTATTCCCGGCCCGGGATTAGAGTCCCGATCCGGGAGAACCGAGAGATTCGGACCGGATCCACCCGGTATTTACAGGTGAATTAATTTACATTGTCTGGAGTAGTGAGGTATTTGCTTAGAGTAGCTTGTTAGTATATAGGGTGTTTATGAAGTCATATGGGTGAACGTACATACATATCAATTGCTAATATAACTTACTACCACGTTTCAGAACATTCAGTCCTAAAGTATAACGAATGAAATTTTCGTATGTTATTAAATGCAATCATTAAAATATAGACTTGTTGCTTCTAAACATAAAATGACAATTCATGGGGATGAATATGTCGTTTTATGTAAAGTAAGTGATAACGTTTTCAGTTCTTGTTGATACATAACTTGTTGGTGAGGAATTCAACATTTCAATCCATGATAGATAATGTTACAACATCACATACATTGTTCTGACTCCGTGGTAAGTAGCTAAAGCACTTGTGTTACAGATATCAGAATTAACAGTGGTATTACAAATAAACTTAAATAAATACATATAACACCCAGGCCAGTAGAAACAGACATGTTCATTCACACATATATTTGTACAGTGCGGAGATCGTACCCGCGACCTCTTGGTTAATAGTCAACTTCTTGACCATTACACCAAAGTGGTCGTCTAGTGTTCAAACATATTTACTCCAATCAATACATTTTATTTATTTAGAAACTACCTCTTGGTCAATAGTCAACTAAGAAGTTGACTATCATATTAGTCAAGAGACCAATACACCAAAGTGGTGGTCTAATTTTCAAATACATTTGCTCCAATAAATACATTGTAAATATTTAGAATACCTAAGTAACTAAATTCAGCAACTAAATGCTACTTACTTAACACGTGTAAATTAATATATTGTAAGTTAAAGCATACACAACGCATTTATACATTTTTAACAAACCTCTGTCAACGCGTGTAAGCCTGCCGCAATCTCTTGATATGTTAATTCCCGTTGAATAAATAATTCATTTGTTAAGCCATATCAGAATGCGACATTGTTTCAGACGTTCCCAACTGTTTCTAACTTGCTAGTTACAACTTAGGGTTGGTTTTGGAAAATCAAGTTTCGCTGAAAAACGTGATTTATATATGGCCGCATGATTCGCTAGGAAGCGCTTCGCTTCGTATTGTTATTCTAATTGGAATTATCTTGAGTCTGTTTGCCTTTCTCTTGAGATAGAAATAATGTATGGCAGTCGCCATTAGCTGCGGTTTGAGATCTGTAGGTACTGTGCATTGGATTGAAACTTTCAGGTTTAAAGATATTTATTTCACATAAGATTTACAAAGGAATTCACTTACTGAGAAAACAGTTTACAATAAAAAAATACAATTAGATCAAATGAATGTGCAATATTATAAAACGGTAAAATTTTTTGGTAGACGAGCGAACTTTTAAGTCCAACTCGGTTTGATTCCCGCACTGTACAAACATGTGTGTGCATGAACATGTCTGTTTGTACTGGTCTGGGTGTTATATGTATTTATTTAAGTTTATTTGTAATAACACTGTTGATTGTGATATCTGTAACACAAGTGCTTAAGCTAACGTATGTGATGTTGTTGTGTATTTGTTTATATTTATATTTGACTAATCCTTCTTCTTTTGTATTACTACTTACTTTTCCACCAGCGGCTTCGAACGCGTGGAATTTCGATACTCTTATACAGGGTGTAAAAAAAACCTTAACGAAGCCGAATACCACATATTCTACCAATTGTTACGATCATTTTTTTCCTTCACACCATACCTGGGAAGTTAACGGTTACTGAGATATTGATGGTTAAAGTTTGAAAAAAAAATTGATGATTTTTACGGAAATGAATTCTGTCCGTTATAACTGAACTTTTTTCCAAAGAAACATGATACAAATTTTTACTAGTTCTTTCATAAAAAGCCTCTAAATGGCACACTCCGCAATGAACAGCGCACACTCGAAACGAACTCCGTCGCGGCGGCGTAAAACAACACGCCCCGCGGTGACTTTTCCACGTGCGCGCTGTACATTGCGGGTTAGACGAAAATTGTTTTTTTTTATGTCAAAAAATAAAAGTTGTTTCCCAGCCAAAATTTCTTTTTCATACGATTTGGTTTGATGTACTGAACCCGTGGTTGACGGCTTCGTTAAGGTTTTTTTTACACCCTGTATATTAAGCAAAATATAGCACATGTTCATAAGGGATAATGTTACATTGTTATCGGTCCAGTAGTTCAGGGGCCATTCAATTAAAACAAACAATCAATTTAATTGAAATTAAAAACAATATTTATTATAATATTAGTGAAGGTCGATATCTTAGCACACGTCAATTGTTTTGTGTCATTACATTTATAACACTATCGACGATTACCTGGATCCTAATGTTTATTATTCTTTAGAAACAGCTTCGAAAAGGTTTTGTTAAACATGATTAAAGAAATATTTTTATTTACTCGTAACTATTCTTAACTCAGGCTCTCTACAGACAGATCAAACAGACAGCTAGCTGATGGACACATAATTCCCCATTAAAAAAAAGTTATATACAAATTGAACTCAAAAAAGTATTTTTATTTGAGTATGGCTAAGGTAAGCAACTGGCTTCAACATAAGACAGTAATAATAATAATGAGAGATGACACATCGCTGGATGTGCATTCTCCAAACGAGTAATTGGCTGACCGCTTGGTGCAGTGGTCCACATGTCGGACTTCTAAACCAAGGGTCGCGGGTTCGATTCCCGCACAGTACAAGCATAAGTGTGCATGAACATGTGTGTTTGTACTGGTCTGGGTGTTTTCTATGTATAATATGTATTTATTTACAAAAAAAATGTATTTAAGTATTTATATCCGTTATCTAGTACCCATAACACAAGCCTCGTAGCTTACTTTGGGACTAGAGAATTGGTGTGATTGTTGAGAAATATTTATTTATAAAATAAAGAAAATAAAGACAGAAAGTAATAGCAGAACATCCAATCTGATTAAAGCCAAGAGGCTGATTGTAGATATATAAAATGAAAAAAAATGAGTATGAATCGCAGTCGTAGTGTTTCATCCATAAAAAATAGGAAGTAGTTACTTACATCATAATATACATAAAACACTTATGTGAAATACAACAGTATTTGAGATACTCGGAAAAGCACAGTTTAAAAGGTAAATACGTATGTAAAGCACCCTTAAACCCAAGATTAGAGCTCCAATGGAGCTTGAAGTTGGCGATCGAAACGGTTGGCACCGCACCGCGCTCCGTCACTGTCTGGGCGAGACGCGCCGATACTTTGGGCCATTTGGCTGCTTCTCTTCGATTTAAATAAAGAATTTTGCAATTTTCTCTTGCTGTTCGTTGGTGTTAGAAGTTCGAATTATTTCATAGTGGGATGACGTCATTAACCTAGATCACTTACCACCCAATACCAGTCTGTGATCGACACCATGACTCAAATATGGTCATCTCTATCTCTATATATATAAAACTAGCTGTGCCCGCGACTTCGTCCGCGTGCAATATTTATTTTGGGCATCATTTTCTTTTTGCAAATTAATTTTTTAAGTTTTTAAAAGAACATAATTAGCTTAAAGTACTTTTGCGTTAATTATTTTTCTAGTTTCATTTTCTTGTGTCAGAAGAACATATCAGTTTTATCCGCAACGCGTTTGTAGGTCTGATCTTAACAACGCGACATATGTGTGAAAAGCAGTCTTGACGTGAATTAATTCCTATGTGTTTAAATGTTTGCCACTGTGATTTATTAATTTGTGAGGGTAAAAGATAGCATAAAAGGAAATAGAATTCTTTTAAAATTAAAAGGTAAATAATTTGGAATCATTGAGGTGCGAGTTATAAGCACTGTTTCACCAACTGCTAAACCAGTCTAAACTATTGCAACCATCACGTTACATATTGCGAAAAATTAGATTTGAAGTCGGGTCCCGGTGGTTTAAGATTTCTAAGTTAAATTATTTATTGGTGCACCTATTTTTAACTTGAGGGAATAATGGGGGAAGGCCACTTGTGTTCAAATAATTATTTTTTAGTTTCGTCTACGCTACAGTTTCTCACTCCCAATATTGCACTTTGACACATCCATTGATGATCTTTTTTTTTCTATTTTGCTTATTTCAGGGTGAACTCTCGATATAAAGTCCTTAATGTTACTCACTCTCAATCCTTTATCTCGTTCAATTGCAATTTTATTTTCAAAGTGAGGTACTTTCCCGTCTCCTATTAAAAGTAACTTTGAAGGAAAAGTTATACTACCTCCCTACCACTGCCTCGTTGGTGTAGTGGCAAAGTTTCTGCCTAACATCCAAGAGGTCCTGGGTTCGAATCCCAGGTCGAGCCAAAATTGTTTCTGAGATTTTCTGTCATGAATCTTTCAAAAACAGCTCGGAGTCAAGAAGTTGGCGGTGTTACACCCCCGTGTCTCGGTTCGCACGTTAAGCCGTTGGTCATGCGCCTGATCTCTCTCCGGTCATGTCGGATTGCCGTCTCACCGAACTTTGAGAGTGATGGAACAGTGCAGTTTGAGAGTGCACTTGTGTATTGTGCTCACACTTGTGCACTATAATATCTCCTGCGTAGTTGGCTGATTTCTGTTGAGATTGGCCGCCGTGGTATATAATCGGCCTGGAGGATTATTTCTACCTCCCATTCAAATGTGCTCTCATATTTGTAGTTAATTTTAAGAAGTTTACGAACTTCCATATGGGGGTATTTTTAAAGCAAGACTTTACACTGTCTGCCCTTGTTCCCCTTACTATTACTGGTACAGTTTTTCGAAGGGCAAACATAACAGTAATTTTATGATGATGATTTTATCACAGCTTCTTATATCTCTAAGAGTCCTATCTAGACCCTCTACATGAGCTCTATGGATCATGGAACATTCGTTCCAGATTATTAAACGCGGTCACCTGGTCATTCATCGTATCAGCCTGTTAGAGTCCACTGCTGGACATAGGCCTTCCCCAAGGACCGCCACAGCGCCCGATCTCCCGCTCTTTGCATCCAGTCACTACCAGCTGCCTTCTTCAGGTCGTCTCTCCATCTAGCCGAGGGGCGTCCCACACTACGTTTACCTAAGAGTGGTCTCCATTCAAGAACCTTCCTGCTCCACCTCTCGTCGGTTCTGCGACAGACATGGCCAGCGCACTGCCACTTTAGCTTGCTACATTTTTGGACAACATATGTTACCTTAGTCTTATGTCATATGACCTCGTTCCGGATTTCATCCCTTAATGAGATCCCCAACCTAGACCATTCCATAGCACGCTGAGTGACGTGTAGTCGGTGAGCCAGCTTGACTGTCATGTTCCACGTTTCAGCTCCGTGGGTTAAGACAGTTAAGACGCATTGGTTAAACAACCGGCTTTTAGGCACTGCGGCAGGGTTGACGTGAAGATATGACGCACCTGGTCATTAATTAAATCTAATTTTGGTTCATCATGGTACCTCGTAGAGCTACACCCCCCTCTCCGCGTCGCTCACAAGTAACGCCTCTCTTCCTTGCAACGTCATGTTTTGCATATCATGCGGCGCGGGTGAATTTTATATTGGTGTTATTTTAAAATTGTAATATCTTCTAAGATATTCATTGAAATTAAGTTATGTCAAGGACAATTTTGTTCACAATTAAATACTCTTAATCAACAACACATTTCTTTGGATAAAGATTAATATTATTACGTTGATACAACTCTTAACAAATAATGCATTAATTTTGGCCAAATTTGATTACCACAAAAACGGTTCTAGTGACTTGACCTTAAAAGATAGACATATACTGTCGAAGACATTTTTTTAGATCATTTTATGAAGAACAATTCTTTCATACAAATATTTTTGGTATCTTGAACCGTTTTCGCAGCGTTCGCAACGGAAGCCCTCAAGGATGAATAATTTTCCCCGTTTTTTCCACATTTTCCATGATTTCTTCGCTCCTAATAGTTGCAGCGTGATGTTATATAGCCTATAGCCTTCCTCGATAAATGGTCTATTCAACACAAAAAGAATTTTTCAATTCGAACCAGCAGTTCCTGAGATTAGCGCGTTCAAACAAACAAACAAACAAACAAACAAACTCTTCCGCTTTATAATATTAGTGTAGATTCTCGTGTCACAATGTTTGTACCCATACTCCTCCGAAACGGCTTGACCGATTCTAATGAAATTTTGTGAGCATATTCAGTAGGTCTGAGAATCGGCTAACATCTATTTTTCATACCCCTTAGTGATAAGGGTTGTCCACCCTTAACATTTATATGGCAAAACAACGTTTGCCGGGTCAGCTAGTATTAATATAAATGATCAAGATATCCTACAATTTTGGTGGCCATTTTATGATTTGGTGCATATTCGAGCAAAATGAAAGATTTTTTTCAAACGTAAAAATTTATAAGAACATTTATTAATTAGCCTTTGATTTGAAAATTACCAACTTTATAGGTTTTTTTTTAAATTTTAACTGAAACAAAAAGTTTCGAAAACAATGAATTACAATCTGATGGTAGTGCAATATTTAAGTACCTTCGCTCTAAAACACAACAATTCCATCGTTGACTAAAGTCTAGTAGTTGCAAGTGTATCGAATATGTTTCTGAGATTGTGTTGATATCGTAGTATATAATACGAAAAAAGTTACAGGAAAACTTCACTTGGTAGTCATTTTGCTTCTGATTTGCCAAATGAATTTTTCACATTTTCGCTCATAGGTACAGAAATGTTTCTTCACAGAGTGACATTAGATTTGTACTAACAGTGTATAACTGACTATCCACCTAAAATATTAAAGTACTAGCTGACCCGGCGATCTTCGTACCGCCTTAGCGTTGCAGTGATTGAACAATGTCATCAAATGACATTGACATTAGTTACACGCGTTTTTTAACATATGCAAAATTAAATGAATATTTTTGAATATTTCTGAGAGAATTTCTTAATATTTTTTACCGTAAGAACCTTCTCCTAATAATAACAAATACAACAAAAAAAGAATTAGTGAAATCGGTCCAGCCATTCACGCGTGATGCCGTGACCAAGGAAAACGGGTTTCATTTTTATACATATATATAGATTTTTAGAACAAAAAAAAATAGTAAATGTGATGTTGTTGTATACCTATACAACAACATCACATATCATTTCACGCCTAACTTTTTTGGATTTTGACAAATCATTCGCTTAGTGATACATCAAGCTATTTGTAATTAACTGACAATAATAAATTCCATCCATCAATAGTTTAGGTTATCTTATAATTTGAAATTTTCATACTTAAATGTTAAGGTAAATTATGGTAATGATACTTACGGCAATGGTTTTTGAGAAATATTTGGATCTCAGTGCGGGATTGAATAAATAATTCACTATCGAAACTTGTCCCCCCAAGTTCTACATGTACAGTCTTTTTCATAGAAAAATACTTGTTCTTTTTTACAAGTAGGGTCACGGTAATGATTATCTATGTGACAAACCGCAATCACAACAATCGATTTGATACTGTGGTATGGAGCGCGCGAACTTCCTTCTTAATGTGTTACGGGGCGCACTTTTCGGTGTGTTACTGTGTAACCCAAAGTTTGTCTCCAAGTCTGCCTAAATTGTACATATCTGTGTAAATGATGATTTTACATTTTTAAGAGCTACTATCCGTCTGTCTAACGCTTCTAAGTAGTAAGGGATTGTGACCCAAATTAACCTCTTTTACATGACACAAGTGAACCTCTTAACCCGGTGAGTGTCTAGCCAGTTAAGCCCCGTGAAAAATGCTTGCCTCAACACGGGATTAGCCGCCGTGTGAGTCGGCGCTCCGTCAATGTCACCTGCGATGCAGCGAGCGATGTTTGAAAACCACTTTATATTTAATTTAATTTATTGATAATAATTTAACATTAAAGTTGATAAACCTTCTGTGAATAACAATATCCGTAACCCTAAGTTTGTCTGAAAGAGATCGCTCTTAGTGATAAGACCTCCTAAATTATACAACTTCTGTGTAAATGTTGATTTTGCATTTTTTAAAGAGTTGTCTTTCTATCTCAACTTCACCCGGGGTACAACGGGTGGTCTAGGTATTTGGAAAACATTTTATATTTAATTTGATTTGTTAATAATTTTACTGTATAGTCAAAACAATATCCGTAACCCAAAGCTTGTCTGAAGGGAATCGCTCTTAGCGACAAGACCGCCGAAATTGTACATCGTCAATGTCACCTGGGGTGTAGCGAGCGGTGTGCTTGGATATCATTTTCAGTGTAATTAAATTTATTTTATTCAATCAATACCTCTACACTACAATATTCTATAGCTTGAAAGTAAAAATAATACTAACAATCGAACCTTTGTAAACTTATAAGGTAATGTGACAGTCTGGTGTCGAATGGACGCATGTTATCACTTCTATTCCCTTTGCAATATGTACGCGTTGTGTAAAACCTAGTATTTATTTTTTAATTGTATTCTTTTTCTGCCGATGAACTAACAAATTATAACCGAAAAAAGTTAAAAAGCTTACCTACATGAATCTTAACACAGACTATAAATACGGTTCATTGCAGAACTCTCGGTACAGAGTAGTATGTTCCTTGTTGCAAAATAACTTTTGTGTCCAACCAATCAATTCTTGATAAGCAAAGATTGCCACGTTAACCGCAATGATGGTAGGTATCAATCAGGGGTTCCCTAAATATAACAAACATACTTAGAACTCCCGACTTACGAATCAGCTCTAAAAACCTACTTTTATTGGAACAAGCGATGGTATCGACTTACTATTACTTACAAGTACTTTATATTGATTCTGTCCTTTACCCAAAGGTTGTATCGAAGAAATTGCTTTAAGCAATAAGGCCGCCTTCATGGTACAAATATTAAGAAACGTTATTATTTCGCAATAAATGTACAATTAAATAATTTTCTAATCATGTATCCTGCTATATCATCAATAAGAGATCACAGGCCGCAGCACTAGCAATTGATGTATAAAAATCCACTATATTTGACTGAAACTGATGAGAAATCCATATATCGAATCTACTTTCTTATTTCCAAATTTTTTTATTTATTTATTTATATATAAAGGCTTACATGATTTGCGTTATTTGGTACACATACTAATTAGGTACTAAAAATGTAAAGAACCTCTGCGTTCTAAACTAGGAACTTTCGTCCTGTATCTTAGAATACAGCGAGTCCCACACACTAATGATACATATTAGAGATGTACTATATGGGCCTTATGGAAAACATTCTTTATGAAAACCAGCTTACATTAAGTTAGTAACATCTTAATCTAACAATAAAATTAAGTTTGTGTGTGTGTGTGTGCACGTGTGTGTGTGTGTGTGTGTGTGTGTGTGTGTGTGTGTGTGTGTGTGTGTGTGTGTGTGTGTGTGTGAGTGTGCGAGTGTGTGCACGTGTGTGTGTGTGTGTGTGTGTGTGTGTGTGTGAACATATATGTATGAATTAGTTAAGTATATCCTCAGTCTCGGTATAATTTAGTGATCGAAGATATTGTGCGGTAACTTTTTTAACGTCGTACTTGTTAAGAGCATATATTTTAATTATTTTATCAATTTTATTGTAGACTTTAGCACTTAGTGCCGCGTAATTATGTTGAGCAAAAGCTGTTACACTAAAAAATAACATTGTCCACAATCAGACAGCCACAACTTCCCAACTGAAAAACAATCCATACTTCAAACACGCATTCTCTGAGCCGCGATCGGATGCTTGTTTTTCCAACTACCTTCGTAATACCAATACCCTGGTTCCTGCGAACATCTTCGCTCAACCGACCATACCTCATAAATGTTTCATGGGACGACCCGTCACACGTGGTCCGAGTCCCTAGAGGACATTTACGGGACTCTTAGACTAAAACGATCGAAATTGAACAAAAACTCCAATAGCTGCAAGGTTGGAAATGGTTTGGGACGGTGAGAAAAGATGGTCATAAAATGTAGTAGGTAGTGTTTTATTTCAGGTGGATGTGTCGTAAATAAAATAAACGCACTTCCCTTGACTATTTAGCGGTGGGCAAGGTGCTTTACAGTGTAAAGATACGATTGAAAAAGCCCGTCTTCAGGAGAATAACGATACATTGGAAAACCCTCTATTTAAGAAAAAAATAAAATCTTCTATTTCATTTGTTCGTAATAACATAATAAATAATAATAATAATAAATATTTCTCAACAATCACACCAATTCTCTAATCCCAAATTAAGCTACGAGGCTTGTGTTATGGGTACTAGACAACGGAGAAACATACTTAAATACTTTATTTTCGTAAATAAATACATATTATACTCCACCACGCGAGCTCAGTGCGGATTGGTGGAGGGGTGTTTGTAAGGTAAGTGACCAACCTTACTGTCAGATGTTATTAAGCCGCCCGAGGGCCTCCGACCAGGCTTAACGACTAATATCCATCGATATTAAACGGTACCAACAGCTTAACGTGCCTTCCGAAGCACGGAGATGCTTGTAAATAGACGTCACTTTTATGGTCAGTATGGTCACCGATTCTTAGGTAATGAATTTAATTCAAAGCATCCTGTCAACTAATCTAGCTGTGTAAGTGGAATTAACGCCAGCGCACACATGTGACGACCGTTTGGTGCAGTGGTCTACATGTTGGACTTCTAAAACCAAGGGTCGCGGATTCTATCCCCGCACAGTACAAGCAAATGTGTGCATGAACATGTGTGTTTGTACTGGTCTGGGTGTTTTCTATGTGTAATATGTATTTATTTACAAAAAAAAAGTATTAAAGTATTTTTATCCGTTGTCTAGTACCCATAACACAAGCCTCGTAGCTTAATTTGGGACTAGAGAATTGGTGTGATTGTAGTAAAATATTTATTATTATTATTCTGTCTCGCGGCGACAGTACGCCGCAGATGTACTCATGGTCAGAGGAAAACAGTTGTACAGATTAAACATCAAATGAGGACAGATCTAGCTTTAGATAAGGACGCAGTGAAATTCTTAATCCATACTGATATAAAAAATGCGAAAGTAACTCTGTCTGTCTGTCTGTTCCTAAATCACGCCTAAACTATTAAACTGATTTGCATGACATTTGGTATAGAGATATTTTGATACCCGGAAAAGAACATAGGCTTCTTTTTACCGCGGGAAAATGACGCATTCCCATGGGAAAATTCAGGTGGGCCGATCGATTTTTTAATATCTAAAAATTAATTGTTGTTCGTTAGTCTCACTAAAACTCGAGAACGGCTGAAACAATTTCGATAATTTTATCCCTAATATTTGTTGAAGTCCAGAAGAGGTGTTAACGATGAGAAAATATTGGTAAATTGCGTCAACAGAGGGACAAGACAGCGTCTGCCGGGTCCACTAGTTAGAAATACATACAGGGTTAAATACCGGTAAATCTCTTCCGTAACGCTCTTCAACTCAAATTCGTCCATTTTACCACCCCGTTTACTCTCTAACTCAAATCCATCATACGGTACCGCCCCGTTTAAAGCCATATTTCAAATTAAAATGCAATTTGTAACATTATCCTATATTTTACACTCGTGAGGGACTGATGAATAGTAACATACAGCAACCGCGAACATTTTAAACTGTATTACGTTAACTTAGAGACGATGTGTTGGCGTGTTTCAGATTTGGTAACGGTTTATACATCCGGTCTGTGAGAAGCTGTAATAAAACAGCAAGTTTATTAAAGATAACAGTTTTTACCTTCATTTTGATTCACACGGAAAAACGGAAAAAAATTTTGTTTTCTAAAATTTATGTTACATTTATTTTTACTGTCGATCTTACATATTTTTTTAAGTAATCGCTGGCAAGAGTTATCAATTCAAAGAGGAGGTTATCAATTCGACCTTTTTTTGACGTGACAACGTCTTATAAATTGGTTTGCCGGGTGACACCTCAAGAAATTGCGTTACGCTGCTCCGCTCACGTTTCGCGCGAGAGAGACAGAGCGAGAGAGAGAGAGAGAGATAGGCATACACACCGGTTCATGTTATACGAATGAATATTCACATTAAAATTATTTTACCACTCAGAGTCGTTGTCACGTAAAACTTTCGCGCGTATACCGACTTTACAGGCAACCAATTTTTTTAATTCATTTATTTCATTCACTCAGTATTAAGAATGATTCGGGTTTTAGGTATAAGAAATGGCCATAATACACTTTCATAATATTCTATCCATCAATAACTAATAGTTTTCCATTAGCATATTTATGTTATTTTGACAAAAAACATTAATTAGTTTGTTGCTAGGTAATTGGTGTGTTCGTTGGGACCATTAAATTATTTAGTTGTTATTATTCCTAGAGTCTCATGCAATCATCGTTATGGAGGATAATTGGCTAGACGACACCACCAATCGTTGACATACTTTTTATTATCTGTCAAAACGGTCTGCCTCCATAGATTTCGTATGGGAATAAATGATTGTGACGTCACGGTCATGAGTCAGAAATCGGAGTCAATTGACCGAATATTTATTGCGTTCTGTGTGTTTAAAAATTGGTTTCTACAGCTTTTTTGAAATATATTGGTTTTATTAACTTCATAGGGGCTATGTTTTTTAAACACCATGTTCTTGACAATATTTAAGATAGGTGTCATCATCCCAATTCCAGGCGTAATAAACACGTCTTAACTTAACGGATTGCGTTTGCTGTTCTATTCTGCTCTACGTTTATAGTGAGTTTCCAAAACGCTCTCGCGCTGCGTTAATTAATTAATACAATTATCTTGTCCGGTCTACTGATTTCTATTTCTCTTTAATTTCGTCTGTATGAAATACTGTCTAATACTCGTATGTAACTTAATAAATGTGCGGCTGAAAACACACCACCAATTTGGTAAATTACATCATCTCGTTGGTTTTATATTTCGTCAACTGGATTTGATGGGTTAATGTTCCGAATGGATATATTTGTAAGGATCAGACGGTGATGCAGTGGTTTGTGGTAATATTTCTGTATTTCAGTTCCGAAAATAGATTGATGTGTCAAATTAAAGCATAAAAAATTTCATTTACTATAGTAGTAAAGAAAATACTGTAATTAAATACACAAAACAGGTAACAATCAAGTTAGGTAATTAAATATGATGAAACAAGCAAACGTATGCGCTAGATGACGACCCAAAATATGTATGTGTGTGTATGAAAATATTACAAAAAATATAAGTAAAAGTCTTAAAGTTTACATGAAACACTAAAAATAAAGATAAGTTTAAATATTATTACAATTAATTCATTTAATTCAAATTTAGTTTAAAAAAAAAACAATGTTAGTTAAAAGTAACAATTGTACCGTTCAACTATTGTTTGTGGATACTTGAGCTTTATTGAATCGACTAGCGGCCCGTCCCAGCTTCGCACGGGAATTCACGCCGATCCCTATTGTTTCTCGTTTTAAATTCGTCTTTGTTCATCAAGGATAATGTAGAATTCCAATGGTAAAATGGTAAAAGATTTTTTTTAAATCTATCCAGTATTTTCGAAGACAACTCAATAACGAATGATACCTACCTATCCCATACTATAGACTAGTTCCAACCCATAATAGTAATAGTCCTCCTGGCCGATTTCGACCACGGAGGCCAATCTCAACAGAGATCAGCCAACTACGCAGGAGATATTATAGTGCACAGGTGTGAGCGCAATACACAAGTGCACTCACTGTTCCATCACTCTCAAAGTTCGGTGAGACGGCAATCCGACATGACCGGTGAGAGATCAGGCGCAGGACCAACGGCTTAACGTGCTTTCCGAGGCACGGGGGTGTAACACCGCCAACTTCCCGACTCCGAGCTGTTTTTGAGAAATTCATGACAGAAAATCTCAGAAACAATTTTGGCTCGACCTGGGATTCGAACCCTGGACCTCTCGGATGTGAGGCAGAAACTTTGCCACTACACCAACGAGGCAGCCAACCCGTACCTGCGTAGTGTACCGAGAGTACCAGACCCACTCAAATTAATAGCACAACGTTTCCCATTCGGACGGTCTCTTTGCGGTATTAGGACATCTTTTCAGGAGCACCTTAAAAATCGCTTTAGCACGGCTCGGGCGGGTTCAATGAGAAATTCCCGCCATTCCACGGTTACAGTCGCCGATAAAAGTAAGTGAAAATAATTTGATTCCGAATTTAAACTCCTATTTTTCGTCTTTACGTACGTTAACTTCAAGTACGTTTTTCTTATAGTATATGTTTACACTTCTTTAGTATTTCGTTATGTTGAATCTTTCTTTCTGTTTAATTTTATTTTCCCTTTGAACACCGGGAAACAATTTATTTTTAATATATCCTAAAAATCTCCTTTCCGTAAAAGAAACTGTTTAGAAGTGTTTTTGAAGAAATATTTTTATTAGGGTACAATTACAGCAATCAAACTTATTCTGATTATAAGAGCTTACACACTTGAGACATATGCTAGTCCAACTGCCAATTAAAACTATATACAATATTTTTTAAGAACTTTTTTTTTATTTAATACCAGAAATAAAAATTATCAAAATTTTAACTGACTACTCGTAGTTACACTAACTATTTTCTTTTTTTTTACTAATATCTTGATGAATTTCACATTCATGACGACCGTTGACCGTTTGGTGCAGTGGTCCACAGGTCGGACTTCTAAACCAAGGGTCGCGGGTTCGATCCCCGCACAGTACAAGCATAAGTGTGCATGAACATGTGTGTTTGTACTGGTCTGGGTGTTTTCTATGTATAATATGTATTTATTTACAAAAAAAATGTATTTAAGTATGTTTATCCGTTGTCTAGTACCCATAACACAAGCCTCGTAGCTTAGTTTGGGACTAGAGAATTAGTGTGATTGTTGTGAAATATTTATTTATTTATTCATAATTATTTATTTATTCTACATTCATTCTAAAATACAATCAAATGATTATACTTATTAATATCGGAACTGTAGATTTCTGCACTCAATTTTAAAACCTACGCACCGATGCGCCGTTTGCAATCAACTTTCAATCGAACCGTTCCAAATCTTAAAGCTGCTCAATACTATGAATAGCCTATAATTTTTCCATCCGACTGTACGTTAGACGTAAAAATACGTCGCTTCCCGAACCGCGGCGCCAGTCATAATCTACGGCGGAAAACTACACGCTACACAGAAAAATATTTTACCACCAACCTGAATAAAATATTTCAGACGATGCCTGCAGCGCCGTGAGAGCAAGATAGTTTGAGTGTTGCTGAAAATTCTAATATTTTAAAGTGACTATTTAAAATTAATCCTGGGGTAATTTTGACGATAGTTTTTCTTGGCTTTGCGTTTTGTTTGCTTGCTTTTATTTAACTAAATCGTTTGGCTTGAATTGTAAAAGTTGTGTGCTGTGTTAAACCTGTAAAAAACTTTCAAGTTTTCAAAGTCTGATAAGAGGAGATTTTGTTTTGAAATAAGTTTTTATATATAAAATGTTTTGTTTCACACATCATTGATTCTTAATTTATTCACTCATTCTCTTAGTTTATTTATTGAAAAAGACGCGAAACAACCATGACTAGCTTTTTCAGGAAAGTTCCTACCCATTTTTTGCACCACACGCCCGTTTAGGACGAATTACCTGTTTTTTTTGTCGCTGAATTACTGAAATAATCCGTCGCTCTGAGGCAAGATAATGACCTTTCATAAATATTACAAGAATTAAATTCGCACAATAGGAATGTGCGCTGGAGAAAATATTATTGCGTTCATGTTTTCCTTTAAGCATTCTCGTTATTAATGATATAACTAAGTGATAATAATATGCTAAATGAATAATAATTACAATTTTCTACTAGATAATTAATTATAGATGCTAGTTAATTATTATAAAAAATAATGGGGAGAGTAATATGATCTAAATTTAAGAAAACTCATCATTAACGTGATGACTTGAGGAGCAAAAGAAACAGAATATTATTTTATTTGCACTAACGACATAGTATTACAAAACAATTACAACAATTATTAAGTGCCAACAAAGTCCCCGACTCAGCATTAATCGTATCATGGCGGCAAGAAGCCTGCCACGATTTTGGTTTTTAGCTGGTATAACAATTTTTATTCGCGCAACAAGCGCATAAAATACCGCAGTGTTATATGACGACCACTTGGTGCAGTGGTCTACATGTCTGAATTCTAAATCAAGGGTCGCGGGTTCGATCCCCGCATAGTACATGCATAAGTGTGCATGAACATGTGTGTTTGTACTGGTCTGGGTGTTTTCTATGTATAAAATGTATTTATTTACAAACAAAAGGCATTTAAGTATGTTTATCCGTTGTCTAGTACCCATAACACAAGCCTCGTAGCCTAATTTGGGACTAGAGAATTGGTGTGATTTTTGTGAAATATTTATTTATTTATTTATATGTACTTATGGTAATATGTACATACTCTTCTTTACATGTACATTCCCTTCTTCTTCATTGAGTTCATTGTCTTCTTTGCACACCTACAACTACACGATGTAAGTATTCATAGTCCTTGAGTCCATTCATTTGTTCACTAATTCGACAAATTAATTTGCCACTGGCCACTGTCCATATCCCACGGTAATGTTACGAACCTTTGATGGCAGATCCCCTCAAATGGGTCACATCAAAATACCCAATCAAAAGCAAACGCCCACACTCAAAGCGAACCGATACAAATGTACAGATGACAGCGGTTCAGCCTACCCATTTTCGTTGCAAGATAACCCTTATCACAAAAGTCTAAAATGCTACACGGTTACCTCGATGTGATGTTGTGTGTACCTGTGTTACGAAATCGTCAGCAATTTGTCCACTCCATTGTTTATTGGGGTCATGCACCCCTGATTCATGTTGGGGACGGACTCCGATGATGTCCGAGATGGGGGCATTTGTCCAGGGCTTAGCAAATGTGGGGACATAAGTCACAGCGTTTTGTGCGACACAAAAAGTGGCGAATAAAACGGTGGACGTCTCCACCGCCTTTTTAGTCTGCGTTGGCGTTAACACGCTTTTTTGTGATTCAGCAAGTTGATAAAACTGCTAACATACGTGTAGAATAATGGTATTTTAGAGAAAAAAAACTTGTCTTGTTGAAAAAAATTGTTGTGGCGATTTAACATGCTCGTGTCTCGTGTAGTGTTTGATTTTGTACTAAAACGTATAATCTTTTAATTAATTAGGTTTTGCCAGTGTAAATTATTATTAAGTAAAATAGAAAGATAATAAAAGAGAAAAGTAGTGTCAGAAGTGACTTAATATGTGACCATATTTAAAAATATTATATGATGGCAAATTATAATATATTAAATACTAGTCCTTCACTGAAATCGCATTCCAGCTAATATTTCAGGATATCCTTACCAATGTCTTTAAAATATATGCTTTCACACGGTCCACTCTGTATGCGTACCAAATTACATCCAAATCGTTTCAGTAGTTCAGGCGTGAAAACCTAACAGAAAGACAGTTGAAAAGACAGAGCTTGGTACTTTCGCATTGATAGGGTTTCCACTGCACCCATGACCGTTCACTGACCTTACAGTTGACTGGCAGAAAATGCTTTTAGCTTCAAGTCCACCTTTTGTACATTCTTTGTGCAATAAAATTTTAAATAAATAATAAAAAAAAGTGTTAACATGGATTGTAGAAGGATCAAACTTACTTTGCACTGGACTTTATTAGTATTGCACGCATATTGAATCGTTTAATTTTATCCAATTACGCATTGGAACACAAGCGTCCAATGCGTAATTGGATAAAATTAAATGATTTAGTCGTGTTTTAATTCGAGCTCCGTCCAGCGAACCGACTAAGGTTTTAAAAGCTGAAAAAATTGGAGTTCTATATTTAAACTTGAGTCCTAACTGACATTTAGCAACGTCACCCTTCTGTGCCCTAATGAATACTACGTTAATTACTGCTAATGAGCCCAGAGGCTAACACAGGGCTAATTGCGCGGCTTATCGTGGTGTCGGTGGCGGTTATCAACCGACCGTTTCTTGTGTTGGAGGAAAAAGTGCGCGATATAATATTTAGATACCACTGGGAATTGTAATAATTGTGACAATTAGATGCTTGACTCCGCTACATAGCTTTGCAGCGATAGGAACCGGTAATTAAAAAAAAAACATAATTAGAGTTCGAATTCAATTTATGGTATTGTTTCTTCTCAGCATTTGCCAAATTTTCTGTGTTTCGTCTCGCTGGAAAAGCCCAAAATGAGTGACATGTTTTGGTCTAATTAGCAACTTATAATTTAGCCCGTTTAAAAGTCAATCTTTGAACAAGAGATTAAATAAAGAGTAACTATAAATACGTATTCTATCGCATAGCAATATGACAAGACAGATAGAAAATTAGGCACAGGATAAATTATGCCGTTCGTGCATGATCACGATTGCTACCGTCAGTATCTGTTTTAAAAAAAAACTGTTGGTCAAATATATATCTTCAGACGTCTAAATACTTTGGAGCAACATTATGTCGGGGTCACCAATTTGGCGCAACAGATTTAGAGTTAGGAAGCTAAAAGAAAGCGCTTCCTACCGACCGGGTGTTATGGTCGGGCACCAAGGTCCTAAGATCATCATCACACATCACATCACATCACAATCAAGATGATGTCTATTACATCATCTTGATTTCTCTATCTATATTATTCTGGATCTAAATCTCATATACCGCAGTTTATGTACGGTACTAAGCTAACAGCGCCATCTAGCCAATTGAGCCGTATCAGCGCTCGCTGTCGTGCTAGCTTACGTTAGGCATGCACTTCTGATGGCGAACAGTAGAGATCGCCACAGTTGTATCATCCTGTCCGCTTCATCATATTTTGTAAGTTGCAAGAAACTCTACAGTAATCCGGGCGTCGGTAAGCAACTGTAGTAAATAACGGAAGGTATTACTGAGTCCTTACGCCAGCCGAACGCTTGTGCGTATTTCTTTGATGTGATAGTGATGTGACATTACTGTCGATGTTTTAGTAACACAGACGTTTTAATAAAGCATCGACGACAGCTTATGGTCCAGTGGTCTGAGGTCCAGAATACAAAACCGGCTGTCGCGGGTTCGAATCCTGTTAGGGGCCTGTTGTGTGATGAGCACGAGCATTTGTACCTAAGTCATGGGTGTTTATAATTTAATTATTTCTATCCGTTATTCTAGCCACCATAGCACAAGCTAACGCTTAGTTTGGGGCTAGGTAATTGGTGTGTTCGTTGGAACAATTTATTTATTTAATTAACGAGATCATAATAAAATGATCGACTGAGAAAAAAATGTGATTGATTGAATTGGATTGTATGTTTTATCATTATGTTCTGTTATGTAAATGCATGAACAAAATAGATTTCTTGCCAAATCCGTGATAAATCTGCAAATAGTATCAGTATTATGAGTAGGTACATCACATTTGTAAACAAGCTTGAAACAAAAAAAGAACCGACTATCATCGACTATGAAGGCAAGTTGTAGGCTGTTAAACATTAATGTTTTTGTTTAGATAAACAATGATGACAGATGGCTTGGTAGCCATCTTTTCTAGGGGTTTAATTATTCAACAATGGGCATGATGACATCTATCTTAAATATTTTCAAGACAATGGCGTTTAAAAAACAAAAGCCCCTATGAAGTTAATACAACCAGTACATTTCCAAAAAGCTGTAGAAACCAATTTTTAAACGCACAAAATTCAACAAATATTCGGTCAATTGACTACGATTTCTGATACATTACCGTGACGTCACTTCTTTGTATTCCCATACAAATCTATGGAGTCAGAGAGTTTTGGCAGATAATAAAAGAGTATTTCAACGATTGGTGGTGTTATCTAGCCTATTACCGCGATGGCATAGATATATTTATGCGATATAGTTACAAGAAAACTAGAAGAAGATTTCTTAAAAAAAACTTTTATTGACATCTCAATCGACTGTTTCCCACCCCTACTCCTAGAGGTGGAAAGCCCTTAGCCCAGTTGCGGCGCTCTCGTCACACTCTCGTCTCGGCTTTTAATACTTTTGTGCCTTCATTGCTTCAGGTACTAGAACACATAAGTACAGGTAACGGTACGTTGTAGTAATTAACGAAGGTAATGAGTTCCGCAATGCAGAGCTCGACCGATGGCGTGAGCCGATATCAAAGTTCTCGCGCTCGAATTAAGAATGTTGCGTTGAAGCGTAATCTAATGAAATGAAATCAAAATTTTTATTGCATGCTACGTGATAACATATAATTTGTTATATTGTTTTGTCCTTTAAAATAAATACATATAACACCCAAATCAGTACAATCAGACACGTTCATGCGCACAAATGTTTGTAGTGTGGGGATCGAACTCGCGATCTCTTGGTTAACAGCCGACTTCTTGAACATTACAACAAAGTGCTCGTCGAATGGTCAATTTATGGTTTTAGTTATAATGGATTTTAAATAAAATAATGTAAATCAAACTTACTCACGGAAACAAACTGACAGCGGTACAGCGATACGCATAAGTTTCTAATTGATAAAAATTTCTAAGGATTAAGTTCGATTGATTATCAACACTGAGATTTGTACCCGAAGGCATCTGACACGGTGTTTGTGTACTACTTGAAAATATCTTAAATGGCTATTGAATATCATTCTTTCATCTCGACACAATGTGAATTGTACTCATCCAACATATTATATTGTTGTGGAGGTACTAATTCACGGAACTATTGGTACATGCTTTGTTCTGTAATCTGTAGCAGAACAAAAGCACTACACCACTGAAAATGGATAGCCTAATAAAGGCACAATTCAAATGGTAACCAGACGTACCTAACAAATGTTTCCGAAATTCAAATATTTAATCCTGTTCCAGAGGCTCTACTCCGCAATCATTTCATTTCATTTCACTAGACATGACTGTATTGTTTCAACTGTATGCTAACTGCCAAATTGTATCCTTTTTTTGTTAGGAAAGTAAATAAATACATTAAAATGATAAATGAATTGTACTGTATAAGTACTATAAAGTAGTGCTATCTTTCTGTCTGGGTGTCCACGGAAGACCAGCGTCGTGGCATTCCTGAGATGCTATGACACATGCTGAGTGGGCCCCCCTTTCAGTATCTTGTGATTTTTAAATGTGTTTTTCTATTTGGTAAAAATGTGATACTGAATAAAAATGTTTTCTTCTTCTTCTTCTTCAATCCTCTAGCTTCATAATATCTCACGAAAATATTTTGCAGTTTAAAAATGACGGTCTGAGGCAGGAATCGAACATGCATCAGTCAGGTATCCGACATTTGTAAAGCATGTTAAAAACAACTACTAGTTTCTTAACGAGTAGAACGCGTTCGAGTTACCTTTTTTTTGAGTTTGCAACGTTTTTTTTTTGTTAGTTTATCAGTGTGATAAACTAACATAAAAAAAAGTTGCAATATTATAATTGTAAAAAAATATTTGTTTGGACGTTTTGATATTTGTCCGTCAATCACGCTGATACTATTAAACGGTTTTTAATGAAATTTCGTATACAAATCCTGTAAGAGCTGACATGAGAGATAAGATACTTTTTATCCAGATTATATACTCCCTTGGGATGAAACAGAAATCTTGGCAAGTCACATTTTTTTTTTTTCAAAAAATCTGCGAGGTCGTTTAGTGAACGATAACCCAAAAATCTAGTTTTTCTCTTTAACTTTACTACTAGGGCAGGCAAGCATGTGACGTCAGGGATGGCTGAATTTAAAATCAGGCTTCAGTTTGCATGGTAGGGGCCTACTGTAGCCAAGTGAAAGCCAGTCTGCCAGCATTACATCTTATTCAGGCACTGAATAATTCTGAAAACAGCGCACACAGCGTACCCCGGAGATAATAGTAAATCATTTATAATGTACACAGAAGCACTCTCGAGTGAAAACCTAAATTATGTATTAAAAGTACTTTACGGCCGTTGAACGGCAATTAGTAGATGCAATACCTGATTGCAGGAATACTCGTGATTTTCCGCGCTTTATCTTACTCCAATGCTGCGCCATTTAAAATGAAAGAAAGCATGTAAGCTATATTTATCGTACTATAGTTTTCATCTCGAAGTTTTAGTCAGTTTTTTTTAATATTCAACACCATTACAATCATTGATCTGACTCCATGGTAAGTAGCTTAAGCACTTGTGTTACAGATATCAGAATCAACAGTGGTTTTACAAATAAATTTAAATAAATACATATAATACCCAGACCAATACAAACAGACATGTTCATGCACACAAATGTTTGTACAGTGCGGGGATCGAACTCGCGACCTCTTAGTTAATAGACAACTTCTTGACCATTACACCAAAGTGGTCGTCAAGTCAAGTTAGTCGTCGTATGCTGCGCCATTTTAAATGAAATGATGAGCTAGTGAGCTCCATTTATCATACGTTCATTTTTATCTCGAAGTTTTAGAGACAGTAATTTCGTTGGTGTTATGGATACTTGATGAGGTCCAAATCTTAGGAATTAAAAAAAATCAAATTAAGGCCCTTACATCAGGCCGTAGGTATACGCACCATATACTTTTCTAATCCACCTAAAGTTTCCGATCTATCAATTTCCGCAACGTAATTGCTACTAAATGCTGATGAAATATTTGATCATCAGTCTAATGTATTAGAAAAAGGACTCACCCGCTTGTTGTCGCGGAACTTGAGCCATCCGCTGATGACGCTGTTGTCCACCTCGCATCCCTCCTCGTACTCCTCCTCACCCCTCCGGGAAGGCAGCGGAGACCCTCCCGGGCTGTCCAGCACCTCCCGCCTCCGCATAACAGGAGTGCACTGCTGGGACAACCTCCCTTCGTTAACCGCATCGCTCCGCCGGCCGAGCACCGGAGTCGTGTTAGCTGACAACCCACCCAAGTGACCGCGCCTCGTCAGAAAAGGACTGCCTTCCCACATTGGCCTCTTTAATGGACTTCCCTTGCATTCAGAGTGCACGCACAGCGCGTCAAAGTTCGCCAGCTCAACCGACACTCTCGTCTGCAGGCCACTCGGGTGCGTCGTCAGTATTGTCTGTTTTGCGATGCTGCACCCGTGCCGGAACACCTCCTCGCGTCTCTCCATCGTCACCTCCACCCATTAATTGGGCACGAAATCAACGCCCCACAATCTCGCCATCGCAGCACCAAGACATCGCCTCATCTGCAAAGACGAATAATAATTCCATTAATGGAAATAGCACCGTTTAATTGCACAATTAGAGCCGCGTTCTGAATCGTATATTAGTTTAGGTCGCACCCTTTTGTGCGAGGGCCCGCCAAATTGACTGTTTTAGATTTTAAGCAGGCCTTTATTGTAATAATTTGGGAGGGCCATAGATCGTTGGTCATTTGTAAAAGGGGGCTCCTAATCTTCGCAATAGTCCAATGAAAAAGGAATTTCGAGTGGAGAACTGCGTTCTTTAATGAAGTTAGGAAGTGTTCATAACTCTTGACGGCACGATCATTTATAACTCGTACCACCAACGTTAATGTTTTTTATGAATTATTTAACGTTCCGGTCTCTTCCCTCTTAAATTTCGATCTGATTTGAATACTTTGAGAGGTTACGTATCTTACATCTAATAGTCGTTTAATTTCGCTTCATGGACAAGTCGGGCAATGAATATTTTACAGGATTCAGTTGAATAATGTCTTTTAATTCATCCCATCATCATGGTGGGGCCCTTTTACTTTATTAAGGAAAAGCATTTGAATAATATATTAACATGTAATTGGAAAAATCTTCGTTTGAAAGATGATTTTATACATTGGTTTGTTTTATATGAATTTTATTTTATCCACCCCGAAACATTTATCAAAAGACTGCTGAGATACTTAAAAAAATTGTAATATTAAAACTTACCAATCAATTTATTTATTTAAAACATTATTGCACAAGAAATGTACAAAGGGTGGACTTAATGATAAAAGTATTTTCTGCCAGTCAACCTCATGATCATGCAGAAAGAAGGCAATAGGTGCAGTGAAAATTAAATGAGAAAAGTAAATTTTCGTTAATAACGCAATAATGAATAAACATAACATTTAGATATAATATGTCAATAAATAAAAAAATAATATTAAATTATAGTATAATATAATACACTAAAAAAAATAACAAACAATTTATTAATATCGATAATAAAAATATACAAATATAATATACATTCAATTTTTTCATTAAAAATGTTGTACAAATGTTCCTTAAAAATTCAATTCCAAACTTCAAATAAGCGAATTAACCACCTTTTACGACTAACTGAAGCCTTCAAGAAAAACTAGAGAACAAAGGGCATTAAACTAATAGTGTGTTTATTCAGCGGCAGTTAGCATGTCGTTAGTGGCAGTAATGACGGGCATTACTGTCTCAGGCACAGGCTATGCATTGTTCAACAGATTGACTGGTTCTATTCAGAGAATTACCCCTACACACAGCCGCTTTTTGTCTGTATTTTTATTGAATTTGTTATAAGAACAATATTGGGCAGAAACAGATCATTTATTCATTCATCATCAGCCTATATACGTCCCACTGCTGGGCACAGGCCTCACCTCAACTATGAGATGGTGCGAGCCATACTCCACCACGCGGGCTCAGTGCGGATTGGTGGAGGAGTGTGTGTAAGGTAAGTGACCAACCTTACTGTCAGATGTTATTAAGCCGCCCGAGGGCCTTCGACCAAGCTTAACGACTAATATCTATCGATATTAACCGGGACCAACAGCTTATCTTGCCTTCCGAACCACGGAGATGCTTGTAAATATAAGTCACTATTATGGTCAGAATGGTCACCCATCCCAAACATAACCGCGCCGTAAGTTGCTTAACTTTTGGTATCACTATCAAAGCGCTGCAACCACTGCGCCACAAGCACCGAAACACATAAGCCCCCATGTTATTATTGCATCCCCCACCTATGCTCTACCACTGCATAAAAATGGTCGTAAGCAAGTCCTCCCAAATACGAAAAAACTGAAAATAGGTATTCAAATCATTTAATGAATGTTTTAAAATTTGCTAAACTCTGTTTATTGTCGTCGTATGAAACCGCCATCTTAAAATCAAGCAGTTTTTGACGTGACAACGTCTTATAATTCGATGGAGCCGGCAGCAGGCACCCAAAAAACATGACGCATGCGGCGTTAGTTCGCTCTGAAGCGTTCCATTCAAGGCTTGAAGTGCAAGCGAGAGCACGGAACGAGCGACAAAGAGGCAACGTGACAAAGACGTTGTCACGTTCAACTATCGTCAGTAAACCGATTTTACAGACAACCGATTTTTGCGGACCTTCTTTAGCCACCTTTTTTGTACGTGAGGCCTAGCTTGAATACTTCCCATACAAGCTAAAGCTTTAATTTTGACGTGACAACGTCTTATAAATTGGTTTGCCGGGTGATACTTCAAGAAACTGCGTTACGCTCCGCTCACGTTCCGCGCTCACAATGAGAGCGAGTGAGAGGCACGCGTCCCTTCGACTCGGGCATGGTTAGCCCGCCTAAGAGCGAGTGAGACAGACATAAAAAGTGAAAGGCACGCGTCCCTTCCACTCGAGCACAGTTAACCCGCCTAAGAGCGAGAGAGACAGAGCGAGAGAGAGAGAGTGAGAGAGATAGGCATACACACCGGTTCATGTTATACGAATGAATATTCACATTAAAATTATTTTACCACTCAAAGTCGTTGTCACGTAAAACTTTCGCCCGTATACCGACTTTACAGGCAACCAATTTTTTAATGATGTTACACTTTAAGTGTAGTAACTAAGTAGATCTTAAGATCTAACAGTCGATTTTCACGCTCCAAAAAATTTTTTTTTCTCAAATAAGGAAGTGAACTGTAAGAAGCTAATAAGATCGTTCCCCAATGTTTTCATTTCACATATCTCACGGTACGAAGCGGGTGTTCTTGGATAAATCCCTCGGTATCTTTTCAATTATCTCCTTTCCCCCTGATTAAGCGTTATTGGCGTTTCGTAATTAACACCTTCGCACAATATGGATGGCTTTAATTTGATATCTTTGGTACTTGCTTAGTAGTAGTCGTCAATAGCTATTATAGCATTTGATTTTGTCAAAAAATTCTTAAGGGGTTTTTTATGAATTTCTAAACTTATGATTTACATAATATTAGCAAATAAATTATTGTATTCTAATAATTTTTTAATATGTGTGAATTACAGTGTCGATTTTCGTAATAAAAATAAAAATAATTTCGTGTAGCTAAAATGGTAGAAAGTATGAATGCTTTTTTAAGGTCGATGAATATGAGCAAACCTTCGTTGCACTATACGAATAATATTAGTTAATACGTCATTTAAAACCAATCAAAGACCACGAAAATACTTCCAAACAAATGATCAATTCGACATTTAAATTATACTCCGACCGCGCTGTAATGACCATCAGAAAAACAACATTTGTGTCAACCTAGTATTAAATTCGGTTGATCCGATTACTCGCCGCTTAATTTCGAGTGCATTTCAACACTTTGGCAATTGATTCATTGGAATTCCGCATTCGAAACGTTTCGGGTGACGGGTTCCATTTAGTTATAAGTACATGTTTTTTACATCTAGCTGATGTGCCTGTAAGCTTCCGTCGGTTAGTCTAATGAACAGACAAACTGGTATATTATTGTCAATGTAAGGGTAAACTGGCTGTAAGTGCAAGAGATAGAAAAATATAACTCATTTCTTAAGCATTGGGGTGGTGTGGTTTGCGCCATTAATTGTGGAAAAAGTAGTAGATAATATTCAACAATTCTTCGTAGCATATTGAGAGATTCCGTAGCATTTCCGTAGTATGCTGTTCGTAGCATGCTACGGCGTTTCAACACCGTAGCACGTTTACGTAGCATTCTCATTGCAGTGTTGACTACGACGCGGTCACGCAAGAAATGGTACAGTTTTTGAAGATTTTTTAAGTGTTCTAATACTCTACTGTTAGTGTTAGCACTTCACACAAATCTAAGTGACTCAAGAACTTTAATGTTTCATTACATAACAAATGCAATATACGTTGTGTTGGTCTATTAAAAGCTCTAAAATCATAATCTAACATTTTGCACGTCCTTCTACACGAGCAGTCTGTGGATGAAGGATACGCAGAAGCAGTAGGCGCCTTAATAATGCGTTCAGGGTGCTGTTGGGGCAGGCTCGTTTCTGTAGCGCCTCGGGGATGTTCGCTGAAGCTTGCGTGGATTGATTCTACACAACTATGCGCAAGAGGTGCACATCCCTGTCCCATTATTATTGTATGTGGTCCTTGAGTTGACTATTATATATGAATAAATGAATACTTTTTCATACATTCCGTTCTAAATTAATTCAGAAACAACAACGTTATTGTTTTATTTTTTTATTATTTGGGATAGGTTTGCTCTTGACCCAAGACTAAGCCCAACGAGGCTAAGACTGAGTCACGATGGAGCAGCTCACCTAGAAGATGCCTGTTCACTCTAGCTTTGAAAATTTCAAGGTTGTAATTGCAGGGAAACACTGACGCAGGTAGTGAGTTCTACTCTTACGCAGTGCGCATCAGGAATGTAGATGAGAAGCGCTGGGTTCGTATCAGTGGAACATCGACACGGTACCGATGGTATCCCGCGGTACATCTGGTGGTCCGATGGTAAAAGGGCGCTTCCATATTAGGACATTTCTGCATAGGCAATGAGAACGCAAGAACTTTATAAAAACAAATCAGCATTCGAGTCAGATAACGAACGAGATATGCCTTCCGAAGCAATGAGCACTATGGGCACTAAAACGAGTAACGAGACCATCACTAGACGATAGTTTTGAACAAAACTATCATGTATCATCTAAGGCATGAAAACAAACTTGTTTACAAAAATACACCACGATTGTTTTTTTACCAGAAACAGTGTAATGAAATGTGTATTAAGATTTTTAATGCAATTTCAGATGAATCTTCACACTTCCAAAGAATTTATTTAAGCACAGACCCAGGAAATGGCTTAAAAAAATTCTATGAAATCAGTGTCATTTTTGCGTAAATAGTTTTGTTTGCTTCGTATATGACTAATTTTATTTATTCTGGACATTATTTAATTTGAATTATTTTATCACATTTCGATTTTTTTTAAATCTTATTTGCTAAAATAATAATGTAAGTGTGACTTTAAATGGACCTATAATTATTTTATTTTCAATGTTACTATTACGAACAATTTGCATGCCATTATTTTTGGTAAAATGAGAGGACTTATTATTGTGTTTGTACCTACCACCTATTGCAACCATGTTATGAGCAAATAAATATTTCTATTTCTAAACTAGTTGGTACATACCTCAATCGATTAGATCTATAAATTGGGATTTTAGTTCGCCATAAGTAGTAGTTGCAACGAGCCAGATAGCGTTAGTTATGTGCCTTCTCAAGTAATGGGCAGTTAGCGCCCGCGCCGGCGATCTTTATCACGCACCATTCTTTTGCCTTATCGCACATCCGACTTTTTGGGGTGATTTCGCTGGCTTACAATTGTGAATCCATATGGTGTTACTTGTTTTTTGGATTTCGTTAGTCGTATTTAAAACTTTCAAGCATAAGTAATTAGGGTGATTCCTGTTTTTCCGCTTATCGATTAATGTCAGTGCAGCCATTCGTAAGCATCATAAATGAAATCAAACAGTTTGTCTGGAATTTTTTTTCTTCAAATTAAAATTCTTTAAGTCAAGAAACGTCAAAGCCAGCCTATAATGTTTGCTCTATTTAACTTTCTTCTTCTTAACTTTTTTGGCGAGCGAACTTAAGCTTGCCACCATGGGCTTACTTTTTAATTAAGAACGAAACGTCACTATTGTCATAATGGAGCTCATCATTGTAAAGCGCAATATGTATTTTTTCACACAAGCCAAAGAACGCACGAAACACACGAAATGGCAATAGACTGGTATCTTCAGTAACACTAAATAGCGAACTGTTTAAAAGAAATTGTTATTGGATGTGTATCCAAATTTATAATAAAATACCGGATAATATAAAACAAATGCCTTTTAATACGTTTAAGATTGTTTTATACAAATGGCTGCTCGAAAAAATGTATTACAGTGTAAAGGAATACCTAGGTTGTTTGTGAATGATTTCATTATGTTAATAGTGACATCTAACATGTATATCGTGATTTAATTTGTGACTTGTTTAATGTTTATAAAATTGTATTGATTGTAATTGTATTTGTATTGACAATATTCTGACATCTTGTTTATCTAATAATATATTAATTATTGTTTGTTATATTATTTGTTAATAATTAAATGCCAAATGAATATTTGCATGCTATTATTAATGGCTGAGTAGGCCGAACTTTGAAAATTGTAATAATTTCAGTGTACCCTATTCTAAAGCAAATAAATTATTCTATTCTATTCTATTCTATGACAATAGTGCCGTTTCGTTCACGGCAGAAAATTGTTTTCAGAACCAGCACAGTTGCAATGCACATAAAATCTTTGTCAGAAAGAGAAGTTAAACTTTTTTCCAGATTTAATAAAGACACAATAACTATATTTGCCAACCTCTCACAAACCGATACAGCACTCATTATGAAATCTTAGCACACAACGACGATCGAATGATCTGCTCGGGTACGCTTCGTGTGTTTGCGCGGGCAATGAACCGACGCTTTATTGGTTTAGGACCGGAGGCTAACCACCGACCAACTGCCCACCTGCGAAGTCTAATAACCGAATAATTGACTGGGAGTTTGTCTGTTTAGTTGAGGAAAGTTCAATAAGATAGATGTGGGTTTATGTGTTTGGTTTCATGTAAAACCGGTGCTCCGTCCAGGTTACATGAAGAAGTTTTCAGTTTCAATTACACACTGTAATAGAAAAATGAAGGAGAAGACATACGCTTTCTACAGGTGAACAAAAAGTGTTTGAGTTTATTTTAGTTTTATAGATGAAAAGATACATATAAGGATATCACTTTATTGCAGACCACAAAAAAGGATAAAAATCAACATACAAAGAAAGATGCATAATTAAGGCGGTCCTATCGCTAAGAGCGATCTCTTCCATATTTCTACAGACGCAAAAAAATCTTTTGTTACAAACGCACAAAAAAAAAACAATTTTTATCCTCTTTTTAATCTAAAGAAGAGAACACTAGTAGACTATCGTTTTCCATGACGCGTCACAGTAAAAATTAGTCATACAAGGTAAAGGTGGACTTGAAATTTTAATTATATTATAACACATTGCACTCCATTATGTCACGAGTACAACAACTCACTTTGTCCACTTTAAACTGGCTAAACCTACTTATTTTCGGTAGTTACAATATCGAGATTAAATACCATATAACATGAATAAACTGCAAGTCGGCTCTCAAGAGTTTTTCAAACTCTCATAAATATGAAATGAAGTTACAAGCAGTTTTAAAAAATAATTGGAAGAGCCGGTACTACTTACCCGAAGTCTGGGTTTCTTTAAAACTATAAATTGTGAGACATGGTGAAACATTGATGCGTTAACATGATTGAATGGCATTTTTTTAAATGTAAGCGGGTGATTTAAGTAAAGGTAAGATTAAGTAAGTAAAATCTGTGAAAGATAGAAAAACGTTTAGATTAAGAGTCTGAGTTTAGTATTTATTGAGAACATAGAAAATAACAATAAATATTCATTGTTTATAAGGAGTTATATACTACTGGAATAGAAATAACATGGTATTTTTATAAAATTGGGAAATTCATCTTTGAATTTCTCAAATAATATCTGAACTATCCTAGGCATTACAATTCTTTATTACACACACATCATAGCAGATTAAATTTTACTGTAATGATCAATATTTCTCGCGGATTCGAAGTTTTTCAAATTCAAATTCAAATCATTTATTTGACCACCGTTTGGTGCAGTGGTCTACATGTCGGACTTCTAAAACGCGTCAACAAGGGTCGCGGGTTCGATCCCCGCACAATACAAGCATATGTGTGCATGAACATGTGTGTTTGTACTGGACTGGGTGTTTTCTATGTATAATATGTATTTATTTACAAAAAAGTATTTAAGTTTTTTTTTTTTTTTTTTTTCTCTTTATTATCATTTAAATAACCGTTACAATACAAAACACTTAACTAACTTACTTAGTACAAGAAAACCACGAGGGTTTGTAAAAATTATACTAAGGGTTACAAATAAAGTTAATAAATAAATAAAAACAAGAATTGGACAAATAATATAAGCCGTTTGGTTAATATATTAATAATTTAATTATTGCTGATTACCGGAAAGAGAAGCAAGAAAGTGTAACTTAAGCTTTGATTTAATATTTTTAATAGATAAATTATCTCGTAATTCTGTTGGTAGTTTATTTATTAGGCGAGTCACAATAAAATCAGAGGTTCGCCTACCGTAGTCATTATTTACGCGAGTCGAGCTGCACCTCAACTCACGCCGAGCTACCGATCGTGTGTATACAGGGTTGTTTGTCTGCGGCTGATTTTTATACGTTTTGAAGAACAGTTTTTTTAGCAAAATGAATTTAACTTGGATTTGAACAGGTATTACTTTACAATATTTAAAAAGGCCGGAATAGTCATCACAATATTGTTGTCTGATTCTTTTTGGTACTATATTCTTTAGTATTCTTACTTGAAGATCGTATATTTTATTTAAGTATGTATTATTGTATGTTTATCCGTTGTCTAGTACCCATAACACAAGCCTCTTAGCTTAATTTGGGACTAGAGAATTGGTGTGATTGTTGTGAAATATTTATTATTATTATTATTTGTTAGACTCAAGTGGTATTATACAGATGGTGATGTAGATGGCAGCATGGTTTCACTATATCTTGCCCTTATAGGCATAGCCGTTATAGGTTTTTTACTATTATATGTGAATTAAAAAGCAGCACTTCAAATTTAACATTTCAGAATCGATTGTCAATCGTCACAAGCTAACACAATACCGTTACCAGAATTTCACAATCAATATCCAAGGCGTACAGCCGATGTAGCAATCAGTTACCGAAATTGAGCAAACACGGGCCGGAATATCTTGTCGAGGACCGTCGGCGAGCTTGTAAACATCTGTTGCCTGATCGCCGGCCGAATATAAGCCTATTTTCTGAAGTAACTGGCTGAATGTTTTGAAGTTGTGTATATACATCATCACATATATGTGTCACTTAATATTTATATGGATTGATAAAAAATACGTAGATAATACAAGGCACGTGATCCTAAAGACTGTGTCCTGTTCAATTGATAAAATGACATGTCAAACTTTTTTCTACATCTGTTTCGAATAACTTGTTAAAAAAAACACGTTTTCACCCAGAGACATAGAAATGATATGGATATTTGTATCGGATATCTAAAAAGATTGTCCGTTGGTTATCATCTTAAAATCTTATGTAGGTGAACGTACCGACATAAAACTAATAGGTACATAAATTTTAAACGCATTTAAACCAACGTACAATGTCTGTTTACTTGAACAAAATAACAACATAATTATTTTTTAGAAAAAGAAACACCAACACTATCTAATTAAAATTAACTATACAATAAAAAATATTTACATATAATACAAAAAAAGAAGACTAAAAATGGGTCAAAAACAAAATATATTAGTGCAATTTCATTAATTCGTTAAATACTACTAAACGCAGGTCCAGTATTTAAGGCTTATTTTATGTAGCAATTTAAGAACCAAAAGCTCATCTCCATTAAATTCAACGCAAGTGCCTTTTAAACCGAATTAACGTAACTCACCGAAACTAGAAGTATCCAAAAACGAATTAAAGCGATACAATAAAACGCGGACCAATTCCGACGTCTTGAAGTTAAACGTTAAGTTAAATAGGTACGTGCGGGTAGGAGCAGTTTAAAATTAACTTGGAGTTCGCATCCGTCTGGTTGAAAGGTTAATGTTTGAAGTTAGGCTGCACTGCGTACGGTACGGATGCCTAGACTGAATACACACTATACGTACTATACAATTGGCTAGACGACACCACCAATCGTTAACATACTTTTTATTATCTGTCAAAACGGTCTGCCTATATAGATTTCGTATGGTAATAAATGATTGTGACGTCACGGTCATGTGTCAGAAATCGGAGTCAATTGACCGAATATTTATTGCGTTTTATGTGTTTAAAAATGGGTTTCTACAGCTTTCTTGAAATATATTGATTGTATAAACTTCATAGGGGCTATGTTTTTTAAACACCATGTTCTTGACAATATTTAAGATAGGTGTCATCATCCCAATTGACTTGTACAGTTTGGCATATGCTGTCGCAACAAGGTTATAACAATAGACTAGATGATACCACCATTCGTTGACATACTCTTTATTTTTTTAATTTCGAAAAGACATCTCTCGGGTGATTTGAGGGTGTCTCCCACAATCATCGATGAAACATACGCTGGCTCAAAGCGTTAAAAAGTACTTACAAAATTCAACGACTCCATTAAGGTTCTCGGTAGCTCAGCTGAGCAGAGCATTGGACCGGACTTCCAAAGGTCGGGTCGATTCCTCCCCGATGACCGGAGCCGAAAACATTTTTTTAAGTGTTATGTATTTTCGAAATTAGAAAAAAAGCGTAGTTGCAAAAAAAAAAAATTAACAAATAAAATACTATTATTTGTCAAAACGATCTGCCCCCATAGATTTTGTATCGGAATACAAAATCGTAACGTAACGGTTGTGTGTCAGAAATCGGAGTCAATTGACCGAATATTTATTAAATTTTGTGTGTTTAAAAAATTGGTTTCTACAGCTTTTTGTAAACATACTGGTTGGATTAGCTTCATAGGGGCTATGTTTTTTAAACGCCATCCTTCCGTCCTTCCGTCTTGAAAATATTTAAGATAGGTGTCAACATGAACTTCAAAAAGTACTTTCAACCCCCGAAGAAAAAGAGGGTTTAACACCTATTCAGTTTGTGTTTTTGTGAGTTTGTCTATGACATCGTAGCACCCGACCGGATAAAACGATAACAAAGCGATTTTTTTAAATTGGAAACATAACTTAATCCAGTTAAGGCTTGTCAAAATACGTCAAGTCAAGGTTTGTTTAAAATTTTTTTAGCTTATAAGTTTGAGAAATTACAAGCAAGTCTAACGAGATCACATAGATTTGAGACAATATGCAAATAAAATGAAATATTTCAGAATGAGCTACATATACTGCATTTCAGCTAAAAAAGATACAGTATAAAACTAAAGCTATAAAGCTTTTATAATCAAATTGTGGACTATCATCGGAACTAAACGTGTATTTATCCAAATATTTCGATTATATATATTTGTTATGTGAAATTTCAGTTACGAAATCGGACAATGCGTAATGGATAAAATTTAGCTTTCAAGATTATATTACAGACAGGTACTGGACAGGTGAAACTACATAAAAGCTTTTTAAAATGTAAAGTTTTTTCCTTAATTCCAATGTCACGTATACAACCTGCATTCTGATATCTGTGACGTGATAAGTAAGCAAGCAACTTGTAGCTTCACTCACTCAAAGTCAAGCAAAGAGACACATGTTCTTAAGTAGCGCGAAGTTAAATCGTCACTGCCGCTACTTAGTCAAACAACCACCTCATTATTTGTAGTAAGCTTGCGAATGTAGACGCCTTTTTGCTCATTTGCTTCAAGTTGTAGATACCATGAAGACGTATTATTAGTAGACATTACGGATGAAATACTATCTCGATTGTGGTGCAGATATGAATGCATTATTTATCATAAATGCGAAAGTACGAGTAAATACGACTATCTGTAACGCCGTCACGCCTAAGCTGATGAACCGATTTAGATAACATTTTGATAAATAAAATACATATAGACTGGACTGTGTAAACAGACATAGTCAGTTTTTAATCCCGGAAATCTACTATATTAAGTTAATCCTAGATTCGAGCAAATTAATTTAACAATAACAATTACAAAAAACTTGACGACTGAAAGAATAATATAATTGCTGATAATACTCACATTATTTAAGGTATTGTTACGCCGGTGGGCTAGTGCTAAAACTTTGATCGTGTTTTTCCGTGCCTTGGAGGCGTTTGCAGCAGGCTGAAATACCATTTCAGGCCGTTTCAGAGAGTGCTCTAACACATACTAGTTTATCGAAATTTCACCCAAGTTGCCGTTGTTTTCAGGCGTCTGAAACATGTTTTCAGTCCGTTTCAGGCCACCCTCTATCAGATGACGCCATAACCTGTAAACCCGTTTTCAGAACCCCTTATGGGCCTTTGAAGCCCACTTCAGTATCTGACGTAGTTTTCAGTAGGAGTGACAGAGATAGCACGATTAGAGAGAGGCAGCTATACTAAGAACATTCCAGAAAGGTGTGATAGAGACAGCACAAGACAAGAATAGCACTATGATGCCGAACATTCGAGAAAGGTCTAGGCTAGGCAAGACGGCATTTGGAAGGATCCCGAACAGTCTCGTACTGGGTAGTAGGTACCTACCGAATATTCGGGAGTCCTTGACGGCCGGTATATAAGGAGCCCGGGAATGCGACCGAGTTTGAGTTTAATTTGGGAAAGCGACGAGTAAACATCGAAGCGAAAACTGCGACAAGAAGATTTGGAGTGCGATATAAGTGTTTGTGTACTAAGTGTTGTAACGTAAAGTGTGTACAATAAATCCTACTCTACTTCATCGGTTTAGAAGTGCATTTCAATCTAGATCCCACACCCCTAGAACGTAACAGTATGTATACATAAGCTTAAAAGGAGATACTGGCCGCATCTTGTTTAAGCTTATCTTTGTAAAAGAAAATAAATATTTTGTATTGTATTTAAGCAAAATGTCGAGCCCACAATGCGAAACTGGCTATCAATATAGCAGACCCATCGATCGATGTGAATGCTTACCACCTCACCGAACATTTAGGGCTGTACCCAACACCGCTACATATCCTGAGAGGAGTCAGTGACACGCATACCTACAACTAAATATATAACACCTAGGCAATGTTTGCACATCGCATCTCACACCTAGAGAATATGCAAACGTAATTAACGCACGTTAAACAGTGAACGGATTCCATGAAATATAAAACGCAAATTAGTATAAAGAGCTAATAGCGGTTTCACAGCTCGTAAATATAATAGTTTATTTACGTATCCGTAAATAACTTGTTTATTTGACAAAAATCAGTATCATTATCCATGTCATCGCTTTTCCAACCACTTAACCATCAATAAGATTATATTGTCACCGTAACAACAAAATATCTTTTGTATCGCCTTACGTGTGGTTCAAGAGATTAAACAATTCATGGTTTCCAATCATTTTTTTATACACAACAACATCACATACATTGATCTGACTCTGTGGTACTAAGTAGCTTAAGCACTTGTGATACCGATATCAGAATCAACAGTGGTATTAAAAATAAACTTTAATAAATACATATATCACCCAGACCAGTACAAACAGACAGTTTCATGCACACAAATGTTTGTACAGTGCGGGAATCGAACCCCAACTCTTGGCTAAAAGTCAACTTATTGACCATTACACTAAAGTGGTCGTCATATTGAGTGTTACCTAGTGTTAAAAAAACATTTCAAAATCTGTAAATAGCCAACACACTACTCAATATCTACTCGATTGTATTTGCCGTCGCAAGTAAGAAATATTTTATTTTCATCCCAAGACAGCATTTGATTTAGTATCCTCCAGGAATACATATTTTACACACAGAATATAAATCTCGTTGATACAAGTGAAACATCAACCTGAAATTCCTGCTCTGATAAATATTTCATCCTGAAAATGGACAATACTCTACTACTACTACCAGCAGTTTTACCCTAAAATCATACTAGAATAAGATACAGAAGACTTGGTACCACACATTAACTTCATAACTTTATACTAGCGGTCGCCCGTGACTTTGTCCGTGTGGACTTTAATTTTTATGCAACCCAGTCTTATACAAACATGCAACTCCTGTTTTAGACCCTTAGAGATGGAATTTAAAAAAAACTTTTCTTTGGGGGTGCCTTCGTCATAGTAGCTATGCACAGCTAGCACATGCATGCAAAGTCTCAGCGCGATCGGTTTTAAATTGACAAAGTTTCATACAAACTTCCATTCCCTATTTTTTTCCCCTTATTGGGGTTAGAATTTATTAAAATCATACGTCATAACATCTACCTGTATGCCGAATTACAACCTGATCCGTCCAGTGGTGCGGGCTGTGCGTTGATAGATCACTGTGTCAGTCAGTGAGTCAGTCAGTCACTTTTAATTTTTTTATATTTAGATGGATAGATAAAGGTAAGTGTACTCATGTCCGTAAAAATATTGCAGATAGCAGTAACTAGGCTTAGACTAGACATTTAAACTTTAATAACCGTTTTGGGTAACCCTTTAATAAAGCCTATAATACACATAAGAACACACAAAATAAATGCTGCTTACTCATTGACTAGTAAACGTGTAATTATGGAAAGGACAATAAAAAACTCTTACTAATTTAATGACCACACTTACCAATTGAAGATACACATTTTATATGCTAATTGGTAGGGACTATTTTATATGTGCTTCGAATAGCTGACGTATTTGATCTCTCAGACTGCCTAGCAGCAGTTTCTTTATCAATTTAGTTATAACAGTGAAATAGACTGTAAATATGCACTAAGTACCTACGTTAAGAGAAGAATGAGCTTTCTTTATCAGTTTTCCCACCTATGTCCACATGCGGAGGCGGAAAATCCTCTATAATAACTTGGGTGCAAACTTGGTTAGGTTTTACGTGGTCTAGCCTGATTCCACCGACATTTTACTCCAGTTTGGTCCGTAAATTCCTTTATGGCCACACTAAAGGTGCACCAATTCTCGTTTTGCTACTATTTTGTGGTGAATGTTGAATTAATACGGGCCTGGTGGAGTTGTTACTCTCGTAGTGGGAGCCATTTGGGATTAATCTTGGTATTGTCTTTAGTAATTTCATTTTAAAAGTTCTTTACTATCAGAAATGTTTAAATTCCAGTGCACTATTTATAAATATACAGTCACACAGTTATCAGGTGGTTGAACAAATTTGGTGGGCTTCGTTTAGGCGCTTTTGAAAGTTAAATAACATAATATATCGTTTTTATTAAAACATGTTATTTATTTCTTAGTTTTATAATCTTTAGTAGAACTTAAGTTTTGATCATTTAGTTATGTAAATGTATTATTATATCTGTGAATACACTATGTATCGGCTAGTAATAAACTTAAAAACTGACTGACAACCATAACTTTATTTAATCGCACCACATCGCCCGGTTGATGACAACATAATATTGCATGATTTTATCATCATAACGTGACTTCTTGAGAGCAACAGTGTATTGGCGACTGTTGTTGACAGTTAGACAATAATCACACAGAACCGCGCTCCGTCGCAGATTCCGCTTTCGCAGTACAAATTACACGCGCGGCGATGCGTTGTCAGTGTGTAGTGCGAGTTTTTCTACTTGTTAACAAATAAAAAATCTGTCGCCTCGCGGGGAAAGACAGTGCGTAGTGCAGTACGATAATCGCTTTGAGAGTACACCGGAGCAGTCGCAGACATACTGTAGCTTGTCTCTTAGCACCCTTTGATATAATAGTTTCCAAGATGGGTACTGTACGCCCGGCAACACGTCAAGCTAATTTCTGCCGTATCTTATGTGTACGTAATAATGGTGATTTTGTAACGACAATGAGCAGCCTGATGTGGAATCGTGTGTACTATGATAGTTCGAAGACGTGACACTTTCAATATGGCATTTATATTCATTACACGACTGAAGATACGACTCAAGGTAGAAGCAAAACGCTACAGAAACTCTTAACATCCATAAGATGTCATTGAGATATCTTCAATGTATTTTTTTTTTAATCGGTTCTTAGTTCTTCCGAGAAAATCAACCACACCATTGGATAGCAAATCTATATATATAAAAGAAAGTGGTGATAGTAACACTATTTATTTATATCTATAACTCATGAACGGATGAACCGATTTGGCTGAAAATTGGTGGAGAGGCTTAGAGCTTAGAACCAGGAAACGGACATAGGATACTTTTTATCTAGTTTCACCGCGATTTCGAAAACAAAGGGATTCCACGCGGACGGAGTTGCGGCGGGCCTTTAGTTTACTTAGAAACAAGGCTCAGGAAAATTAATTGCTTTAATTTTTATTAATTACAGCAAACTTTTACCTCTTCATACTGACAGCAAAATAAAACAATTGTACTAACTCATGAACTTAATTTCAACAGAATAGCACATCACAGTTGGAACAAACAAAATGGCCGCGAACTTCCCAAGCAGTTGTAACTCTTTCGAGACTTTTCCACGATATTAGAGCGAGACGTGAGATGAATGGCGATTAGTGCGCTTTCTTAAGAAATCAAATGCGCCGGTAACATTAGTGATGAGATTTACCTCTATTTTAGGTTCACTTACAGATCACAGTCAAACATGTTATTGCATTGGTTTTTGTTTAACTAAAACCTAAAAATAGTGTACACAGCATATTTTTTATAACGAACAGTTTTACATAAAATATTAATAATATACTAGATAAGAAATGCGCTTAAAATATAGTGATTTAATAGTTAATTTTATACAATTATCGACAGAGCAATATCAATATTACCAGTAACGATATTCATATAACATATAATTTATATATTTAAGTCCTTGAGGAACACAGCTGATCGTAAAACGATACACACTGTCTATACGGGACTCTGTCAGTCAATAATCTCGTACTGTGTGACGGTATGGGGCGGAGCATGCAAAAAGAAATTTTTAAAATTGGAACGAGCTCAACGGGCCGTCTTAAAGGTAATGACAGGCAAGAAACGTACCCACCCGACATCTGAGCTATATGAAGAAAGCGAAGTACTCACCGTTAGGCAACTGGCTATATTACGAATGGTGCTCCGCAGGTACATACGACAAAAGCCTTCTTACATCTAAACGACAAGTGGCGAGGAGAATATGTCCTCAGGTGACTTGTCGAACAGCTTTTGCTCAACATAATTACGCGGCACTAAGTGCTAAAGTCTACAATAAAATTGATAAAATAATTAAAATATATGCTCTTAACACGTACGACGTTAAAAAAGTTACCGCACAATATCTTCGATCACTAAATTATACCGAGACTGAGGATATACTTCACTAATTCATATATAGATGCTCACACACACACACACACACACACACGCGTGCACACACTCGCGCACACTCACACACACACACACACACACACACTTATATAAATAAATAAATAAAAATAAATAATAAATCATATATTCTAAAATCACTCTTAAACTATACAATATTACTATTGCATAATGTGCATCATAAGTATCATAACTTATGAAGAACTGTTCCTCCTTCAACTCTTCAATAGAAAACACGATTAACTAAAAAAAAAACATTTCTTTTAATGGTCCATAATAGAGCCTGCACACATTCTTGTTTTAGTTTAAATGTCAGGTAAATCGATAGCCGTTCTTAATTTTTTTAAGAAGTCATCATATAGGGGCATATATTACTTGCCATTAACGTTATAACAGCATGATTGACCGCTAAAATGAGATTTACTCTTTATTGCACGTCGATATGAAATTCCTAGCTAAGCATTTCTTTCGGCAGTATCGATATTTCTTATTTGTTAAGTAAATTTTAGTGTTCACAACGCTATTTTTAAATTCAATTCAAAAAATTTTTTTCGGCTCCGGTGATCCTCCTCGATGACCGGAGCCGAAAAGAACTTTTTAAGTGTTATGTCTTTTCGAATCGATATTTCTCACAAGCAGCATCCCTTATTAATGCAGCAGGCTATCATATACACTGAAAGAGGTGTTAAGACCGAGCTGTAGCTGAATTAGAGCAACTATATATCGATAATATCGATATTTTAACAAACTAGCATTGGTTGGTTCAGACAGATTACTATATTTTAGCTCCTATTCCCCCAATGAACAGTGAACACAATACCGATAGTATTGTCAGTTCTCACAGGCAACCTTATAATTAACACACCAGGCACGATGCATAGTATAGATTATATCGATATTCACAAGTAGCATCACTAAGTAACACAAAAGCCAGTTGGGCTATCACGTACACTGAATGAGGTCATAACACCGAGTTGTAGCTGAATTAGAGCTTAGCTTGCAGCGCAGCCTGAGCTGTACTAGTTTTTAATTTACGGGCCAGAGACACAACACAGTGGAGATATGTCTGTAGATTTGTGCCTCATGGCTCATGGCAAAGATCGCGCTAAAGAAAGCTAAAAACTAATCTTCGTAAGTGAAATAGAGGCATCCGAACTTCGTGTAACATTGGGGTAAGCGTATTTATAGAGCATAGCCACATCAATTCGTCTAGATTTATATTCCATCAATATAACTGAATACTACCTACGTTGGTAATAGTCCTCCTGGCCGATTTCGACAACGGCGGCCAATCTCAACAGAGATCAGCCAACTACGCAGGATATATTATAGTGCACAAGTATAAGCGCATACACAGGTGCACACACTGTTCCATCACTCTCAAAGTTTGGTGAGACGACAATTCGTCATGACCGGAGTGAAATCAGGCGCAGGACCAACGGCTTAACGTGCTTTCCGAGGCACGGGGGTGTTAAACCGCCAACTTCTCTGTTTTTGAGAAATTCATGACAGAAAATCTCAGAAACAATTTTGGCTCGACCTGGGATTCGAACCCAGGACCTCTCGGATGTAAGGCAAAAACTTTGCCACTACAACAACGAGACAGTCAAACCTACGTTGGTACCTACCGATTAGTCGTCAAGCACAACTAATGATAAAACATAGTTTTTGGTACCTTACTTTCCATTACGCACGCCCTCGAATAGTATTTGAATTTTTTTGAAATCTCTTTACTACACAAAGTATACTCGAAAATCGAAATCATAGTAAAGTATTATAACTTATACCACACACCAAACAGTAGTTACTAAAACATAGCATTGACATCAAAGGAACACATTTTCAGGCTGAGCCGCCATCTTACAGGTGGCTCGATTATGATGGCTCCATGAATAAACAATCCAATAGAACCTTTGACAGCTTGTATGGAAATCTATCGTGGAATTGAGTACGTGATCCCATTCAGAGATCGTTCGATTATAATTCCATGAGTAACTGTGGCTTAGCGGTTGGTTATAAAGACATTGGGTCGGAATTAACAGGTTAGATGAGATTAAAGATAATTTGCCATATTGATAACCATATTTGATAGGATTATATTATTCGCTAATTACATGCCTTTTCATGTCTGTACTAATTTATTATTTTAATTGTTTATTTCGACTGCCTCGTTGGTGTAGTAGCAAAGTTTCTGCCTTACATCCGAGAGAGTTTGAATCCCAGGTCGAGCAGAAATTGTTTCGGAGATTTTCTGTCATTAATTTTTCAAAAACAGCTCGGAGTCGGAAAGTTGGCGGTGTTACAACCCCGTACCTCGGAAAGCACGTTAAGCCCTTGGTCCTTCGCCTGATCTCTCTCCGGTCCTGGCGAATTGGCGTCTCACCGAAATTCGAGAGTCATTAATGTGTATTGCGCTCACACTTGTGCACTATGATATCTCCTGCGTAGTTGGCTGATCTCTGTTGAGATTAGCCGCCGTGGTCGAAATCGGCCAGGAGGACTATTATTTCATTATGTTACTATTAGTTTTGTTTAAAGAATATATTGCACATACATTAAAAGCATGGGAATGTTGAGAATTAAGAATCGTTGTGACAATAAGGAAATTAAACGTTTCCCGTTAAATAGAAACAGGTAGATTGTCTACGCGTAAAGCACTTCAGTACTGTGTGTATGTGTGTGTGTTGGTGATGTCTGTTTATGAATAAATGTATTTTATTTCTTTCTTTCTTACTTCACTTATTCGAGTTACCGTATCGGACATACTACATCGATACTGCATAATGAAGTTGTTGTTGATTAAAACTCGAGTTTGAAGTTGTTGACTACACCATGTTAAACTTGGACAAACAGTCCAGCTAGGTAAGTCCAACTTCGAGAGGGAGATCTCTCGTCGAATTCAGCTCGGATTGGCAGCGTTTGGGAAGCTCCAGCACATATCCGCGTCCAATATACCTCAGTGCCTCAAGACGAAAGTCTTTGATCAGTGTGCCAGTCTTTGCCAGTGATGACCTATGTGTGGGTCTCATAAGAAAGCTCAGTGTCGCCCAGCGAGCGATGAGGAGAGCGATGCTTGGTATTTTGACTGCCTCGGTGGTGTAGTGGCAAAGTTTCTGCCTTACATCCGAGAGGTCCTGGATTCGAATCCCAGGTCGAGCAAAAATTGTTTCTGACATTTTCTATCACGAATTACTCAAAAAAAAACAGCTTGGTGTCGGCAAATTGGCGCTGTTACACCCCCGTGCCTCGGAAAGCACGTTAAGCCGTTGGTCGTGCGCCTGATCTCTCTCCGGTCATGTCGGATTGCCGTCTCACCGAACTTTGAGAGTGATGGAACAGTGAGTGCACCTGTGTATTGCGCTCACACTAGAGCACTATAATATCTCCTGCGTAGTTGGCTGATCTCTGTTGATATTGGCCGCCGTGGTTGAAATCAGCCAGGAGGACTATTATTTTCCTCCGCGATCGAATCAGAAATAAAGAGATACGCAGGAGAACTAAATCCTCCAAAATTGCTCGAAGGATTGCTCAGCTGAAGTGTCAGTGGGCGGGACACATAGCGCGACGAACCGATGGCCGTTGGGGCGGAAATGTTCTCGCATGGCGACCGCGTGCCGGGCGACGCACCGTGAGAAGACAACCTACAAGATGGACCGAGGATCTGCTGAAGATCGCGGGAAGCCACTGGATGCGGGAAGCGCATGACCGATCACGGTGGAGATCCTATGCTCATGGGAGTCGAACGGCTGATATGATGACTGCATAATGGAAATTCTTTTGGATATTTTAACTACTAGGTGATTAACATCAAAATATGAAGTGCCATGTAACAGCTGACAATAATATATCACAACATATACAACAATCACAATAACACAAGCTCTTTAGCTCTTTAACGAACATAACCCCAAGCTAAGACACAAATGTTTACAACACACAACAACCGATCGACAAATCGCGGCACACTAGCGAAACTTTCGCTATTTACTCGCGAACTTTGTTAACACACCGCGAGGAGGCATCAGTTAAGGGCTCAGGTTACCAACGTTTAATAATTGTTGACGCATGTTTGTGCCTTAACAAATACTGGCGGATATTTGGTCTATAAGCAGGATGGAGATTATAACTGCGTTAAGGCTTCGTTCAGGACGTATTCTATTAAACAATTTTGCCTATTGAATGAGAAAAGTTGATTCTCCTGATTGCTGAGAAAATGGCCTCTTAGAAGATGTTATACATATCTTGATGGAATGTGTTCGAATTTAATGTAAATAATGTAATTAATGTTTGGTTTTTGTAACAATCTTCTTGGTTTACCGCTCTCTGGGGAAGCCAGGGTAATTTACAAAATAGTTTGTAAAGGTCTTAAGCGTAGATAGAATGATGTATAGATATACGAGTACTAAAATGAGGGTGGCATTATAATTATTTATATGTAAATAGTGACTTTTGAAAAATACTGACGGATATTTGGCCTAGTTCGCTTTCGAAATGCAATTAAATATTTCTGTGCATGTATTTTTCCCTTCAATTTTATACGTACACCTAACTACATATAGAGTTATCTTAAAGCAAAACAAGTATTTAAGTCTCGGTTTCTATTTGAGCTCAAACTTAAGCGGTTATCAATCTATTTTGTTTCAGCGACCTTTACGGGTTTATGTAAATAATTAAAACCAATTCAGATCATTGATCCTGTACAAAGCCAATGTACACGGAACGTACCTAGTTCACAAGTTCTAATCCTAAACTCCGGTTGTTCGCACGACTAAACCTTGAAGCACCAGTAACCCAAACTTAACGTTAACGGTTTAGTTCACAGTTTTGGTCTGGCTTAAATCTTAGTTAGAGTTGTGCATTCGATTGTTTGAACTGCGCTCGCTTGTTTGCTGTAAACCGCATATGTGTACGAATGTAAAATTACTTCGAGAAATATACACTGTACCTCTGCACTGCAGTCTTTGGGCAAAAACAACGAATATAATGCTAATTACATGTTGAGGATTACATTTTCAGCGGTAGAAAATAATTTGGCGTGTGTTTGCATGTAATAATAAAACGAGTTCTTTCCTAGTTTGTTCAACATGTAAGTTATGCAATAGAAACTATAATAACTGGGATCTAACTTATCCCTACTAATATTTTAAATGGAAAAGTCAGTTTGTTTGTTTCTATGTTTGTCTGTCCTTCTTTCACGACATACACAACGAAGCATTGTTACGATATGTTTTTTCGTGTGTAATGTGTGTGGTAGGTAAGAGGCTGGAGAGTGACATAGGCTACTTTTTTCCGCGACAAAACATCTCAATTTTTTTTTAAAATCAAGTCATTTCTTACTGATTGATGGCACCACTTGGTTACTTTTTCGGCTTGGAATTGTGACGATAGCGGGATTTCACGCGGACAAAGTCGCAGGAGGTCACGTGTTTTACATAGTTCGATTCCTTTTTTTAGCGTGCGAAATGTATTCATTTTATAACATTTAGATTAGCAATCTTGTCTTTAAAAGGTGGAGATTTGCAGGTAGACCTGCGACTTTTTATACATTAACGTATTTCATATCCAAAAACAATATCACGTCTAACTCACATTTCGTGTAACTAATAATTACTATAGCAACACTACTAATAAACGTTTAACGAAGCATTACACCCTCCATAATGTGGCACGAAAAATAGATTGCGGGATATCCAATTAACTGGCCCTTATGGATTATCATCACCTGCATTCGGCTGGAAGAAGATGCAATAAGCCCGTCCGATAGACCGGAAACTATTACCGTATAAAAACGTTGGACAGAAGGTCCGCAATTATTTGAGAAAATTTTGGTACTGAATTTTTTATCATCAGGAAAAGATTTGCATTGTTAATGCTAAAACATAAAGTAACTAGTTATGCGTTTATAATCAAATAGTGCGTTGTCATAGAAACTAAACGTGCAAATAAAATTGTAGCCGCATTTCGGATATTGGGTAGTGAGCAAAATTTTGCTTGCAAGATTGGATTGAAAAGAAAGAAAATAACGTAAAAGAAAAAAGATTAAAGAAAAAACTAAATAACGGTGCATATGAAAATAAATAAAAGCTTGTTTAAAATGACCTCACATTGAGCATGATGATGATGACACACAGATTTTTATTATCTAGCGTCGTAAAGACGTAATTTTTTGTTGATGGAAAAAAAAAACTTTTTGTATCTCTAGCTAACCGAAAACGCTAATCGGTTACTATCTAGAAATCTATAAATAAGGTGAACTTGAATTAAATTAACATCGTATTAAACCTACCACATCCATTTCCATTGTGCTATTAAGTTCTGATTATGGCCGGCAAACTTGCGATTGTTATTTTACGAAAAACTATTATCGGAAAAATGTTCGAGGGTATACAGGTCCAGGGGTTTTTTCGGTGGTTATTTTTTATGTCTATGGCTTAGTGACTGGAGAACAGTTTGAAAAGATAGTAGAATAGGGTTTGTCGGGTTTTTATTGCAATGACGATTGCAAAATCTATTAGAAACCACATATATATACTAACTTGTGTATGTTAGACTTGTTATATGTGATAGTACAAGTAAAAAAAATTGGTTGCCTGTAAAGTCGGTATACGGGCGAAAGTTTTACGTGACAACGACTTTGAGTGGTAAAATAATTTTAATGTGAATATTCATTCGTATAACATGAACCGGTGTGTATGCCTATCTCTCTCACTCTCTCTCTCTCTCGCTCTGTCTCTCTCGCTCTGTCTCTCTCGCTCTTAGGCGGGCTAACTGTGCTCGAGTGGAAGGGACGCGTGCCTTTCACTTTTTATGTCTGTCTCACTCGCTCTTAGGCGGGCTAACCATGCCCGAGTCGAAGGGACGCGTGCGTCTCACTCGCTCTCATTGTGAGCGCATAACGTGAGCGGAGCGTAACGCAGTTTCTTGAAGTGTCACCCGGCAAACCAATTTATAAGACGTTGTCACGTCAAACCCTCAAAAACTCAAGGCCTTAGTTTAAGTAGTCGTTCCAACTTACTTTCCCAAATTTAGTACATGTCTGGACCACTTTTTAGGACGTAATCCGCAAAGTGGAATTTTTAATTAAAACAAGGTCATAACCTGTGGTTGCCAATTTTTCCATAGGTTCAAAAACTTAAAACAGCTGTGCGCAACTCAGTTAAATTGGTAGTAAAAAAAATGACCAGACATAAAGTACCAGCCGTTGATATTCCAATCATATTCCATTCCAGCATTTGGAATAATTATTATCTATGTATAATTTTTTTATAAATAAAATATATGGTGTGATGTGATCATCAATTGTACATGTTAGGTACGTACTATCATAGAAATGTTTCCTGTAAGTAAAATTAATGCGCATTTATGACAAAGAAAAAAATATATAAAATGTACTTAGTCTATTATATTGCATATTGACATAAGAATTTAAATCTATTGTTTAAATTGTATTTTGCACATAATAACGACATGAACTTTTATTGATATATAATTTATATATTGATTTATAATTTAATGTAAAATGTTAGAAATTGCATGTGAATAAAATTTGCACACCATGTTATTGGTAGAATACACCGGATTTTTATGAATGTCACACCTCTAAAGAAACTGTATACTTGCAAATAAATAATTACTAACTTAAAAGTGTTAATAATGGTTTTTAAAAATGACAAATCACTGCGTTTAAAATCTAACGACCCATCCTTACGAGCGACGTAATATATGAACATACGAATATTCAGACGTAATTTTTATTCTAGCTGTACCTATTATAACTCAGTCAAAACTCACCTATCTCCGTAACATCGGTTCGGCAATCACATCGCTTTGTTTACATGTCACGCGCAGGTTGTTTACAATCGGCGCAATGTAAACTTTGATGTATTCGCGTTTTGAATTCGCTTGGGCTCTGTGCACGCTTGCGTGCACTTGATTGACAGTGACCGATAATCGAGGCATTCAGAGCTTCACAGAAAATAAGTTTGTTAAATTTGAAAATTGAATAAATAGGTTCAGCGGAAAAATTTTGGCGCAACTGTTGACGATTTAGAGTTAGGAAGCTAAAGGGAAGCGCTTTCTACCGACCGGGTGTTATGGTCAGGGACCAAGGTCCGATAGACATCATCTTGATTTGTCTATCCATATTATTCTGGGACTAAATCTTATATACCGCGGTTCATATGCGGAGCCGTTTAAGCGCTCGCTGTCATGTTTGTCACCTTTAGACATGCACTCGTGATGGCGAACGATAGAGGTCGCCACAAATATAAAGCTGAAAAAGAGAATTATTTTGCTTTAAAAACTACCACTAAACGACGCCAGCCGTTGTGAGTTGTATTGTAAGACTTCCAGCTGTAGTTTTTCAAGTGGTTACGGTTGGATGTGTTTGGGTTCCTGCGCTGGCGTCGTTTAGTGGAAATTTAAAGCAAAATAATTATCTTTTTTCAGATTTCCGCAAAGTAATGCCTGATTCCATCAACTATAGAAAAAAACGTGTTCATCCGTTAGGTATGAGACTTGTTTGCACCTAATGGTGCAATCACTTAATAGTGAACACTTGAGATTCTATTTAACACGTGAAAATGTAAAAACAACTCGAAAGCTCTATCTTTCTATTTCGTTATCTTTTTACAAAATCATACAAACGTTCAGTTATAAAGCTTTAATTCTAATAGTTTTTTTGGAAATCTTAACAAATCAGTTGATAAATTTATACAAGGTATCAAATCAACTACCAATTAATCTCTATGACAAAGTGCCGAAGTTGAAAAAAACAATCATAATTGGCCGGCCTATACCTGACCCGCAATTTATAAAACGAATGTGAAAAATTGATTCGCCGGAGTTTAAATTAGTATGGTTGGTTGATTCATAGTTATTGCCTTCAAACCATTTTTTCTGTGTCTTTATAAATATACATACAACAACATTACATACATTGATCTGACTCCGTGGTAAGTAGCTAGAGCACTTGTGTTACAGATATCAGAATCAACAGTGGTATTACAAATAAACTTAAATAAATACATATAACACCCAGACCAGTACAAACAGACATATTCATGCACACAAATGTTTGTACAGTGCGGGGATCGAACCCGCGACCTCGTGGTTAATAATCTACTTCGTAACCATTACACCAAAGTGGTCGTCAAAGGTATTTATTTCTATCTATATTTTAGTGGCCCAGCTAAGTTATGAAGTTACAAACATTGAAACAATAGGGAATATTCATGTTTTTCTTTTTTTTCTTAAATTAATAGTTTAATATTTTATAACATAGAAAAAAATATTAATGGGCTTCAAAATACTCTAGATATTTTTCAAAATGAAATTTAAAACTTTTGAAAAATTTAAGCAGTTCAAACGCCGCCATTTTGCGCGCGCTTTGCGTGACGTCACATGACACGTCCAGTGGGTGTTTGTTTACCTTAGTGTTTACTGTGGACTTTTCAGTTACTTCGTAATATTTACAATACAATGTCGTGTCAGATGACGTCACATTTCGTTCGACCTATGGTGGCGCGTTTTGGAAGTTTGAATTTCGCTCCCTTATTTTGCACTTTTTGAATATTATTTTAGGTGTTTAAATAATAAGTAAATGAAAAAAAAATCTTTTCATTATTATATTAGGATAATAAGCATTCGAGAAAAAAACATTTTAGGCCATTTCAAATTTTATGCATATTCCCTATTGCAAATATTAAACACCGAATTTAGCAATAAAGAGAAAAAAAAACTATTCAAATAATCAGACTACCTTAATTCAACAAAACTTAACTCCCAAGTAACATATCTTATGCAAAGGTTAACCCAAAAATAACGAATATCCAATTCCATTCTGGATGTTTACGATTTTTTTTATTTACGCAGGTCGGCCGAATTCCGCACATAACTTTGGCCCAGGCAAATATTTCGTTGCGATATTAATAATATCGATTAGGCAACTCCTTCCGCAATAACGTGGGGGTTGTTTTATAAGGGGTTATTAGGAACTTGGTCTGTTCTCTTCTAGTGGACGAAAAATAAAAATTTAGGGTAATAACTTAGACAAATTATTGCCATTATCTTCTTAAGTGGAAAGTGGTGTAAAGACAAAAATAAGCGACTCGAAAACATTTTTATGGCTTCCTAATGCATCAAAAGGGTTAAGTTACATTAAAAATAATAAGGTACCTAATAATTGGTATGTTAAGTTTATTTGTGATACCACTGTCGATTCTGACATCTGTAACACAAGTGCCTAAGCTACTTACCACGGAGTCAGATCCATGTATGTGATGTTGTTGTACATTTGTGTATATTATTAATTGGTCATATAACCAATCAATCTGTATATGTGATAAAGTAGCGTGTAAAACATAATTGGGATTTCAATCCGTGGATTTGCATTTTTTTCATCCTGTAGTTCTGAGGCTACGCAACAAGCAGTGGCGCAGTGTTCGCAACGCTTTGGTAGTGATAACAAAAGCTAAGCAACCTATAGCGCGGTCATGTTTGGGATGGGTGACCATTGTGACCATTTAAGTGACGTCTATTTACAAGAAATTCCGTGCTCCGGAAGGCACGTTAAAACGTTGGTCCCAGTTAATATCGATATTAGTCGTTGAGTCTGGTCTGAGACCCTCGGCCGGCTTAATAACATCTGACAGAAAGGTTGGTCACTTACGTTACCCACAACGCTCCACCAGTCCGCACTGAGCCTGCGTGGTAGAGTATGGCTCGTACCACCTCATAGTTGAGGTAAGGCCTATGCTCAGCAGTGGGACGTGTATAGGCTGATGAGAGACCAAATTAGGTAAGCAAATTATTACCTTCTCTCAATATACGATCAATGATCTGAGTTGGCCTCAATTAAATTACGTGAGATTGCGACTCTTGCGCCAATCCGAATTCCGGAAAATTACAATAACTAAAAAATATATACTGAAACGTTTTTTTTTGTTTTAAGTCAAAAAATTAAGTATAGAGTCTGAATTTAAGCTGCCATGTCTTCAATTTCTGTTAAATTTTCTACCTATGTTTACTTATTTGTTAGAATTCCTTCTAATCACCTACTAGCTAGACTATAAAGCTCCAATTTGACCATATTATGTAAATTGCATACTAGTTTGTCAATAGAATCATATTACAGACACAGAGAAGTTTTTTTTAATCGGAATTTATGAAGTCCCGATAAAAAAAATACACACTCTACTATACTTAGTTCGTAAATGTAACATAAAGTAAAAGGAGTTTTATGTACATAAATTCCTGGATCTAATAAGTAAACTTCATACGCCGTGGCGTGCCCAAACCCTCCAACTCCAAAAACATTTCACCAAAATCGATAGTTAATCGAATGCGTGCCGCTAATCGAGCCAAGACTCAAACCAGCACTAGTGGGGTAGGGCTGTCGACTAGGTAAGTAAAGAAATAAAGAAAAGAAATAGTTGTAAGTTGTAAAAGTAACAATTGCTCTTTCGAAACTAGCTGTGATTGACTCTAAAGTAGAAAAAACATTTAATTATCTTTTATATTATAGTGCCTCTTTCGTAATGCTTGAGGTGTTTCTTGAATTGACACCTAAGGCAGTTTTGATTATTATCATCATCGTGAATTAAAAACACACTTAAAGAAAAACGGACTTCCACAAATGGGAGTCGAACCCGCACCTGTTGCAAACCAGGCGAATGCTCCACCAATTGTGCTACCGTGACACTACTGCACGTAGTGTGCATAATCTTAACTGTTTCACATCGACCCTAGTGTAGAGCGGTACGTGCAGTTTCATTTGCCGCTCTGAGGTCTCAGGTTCGATCCACGGACGGGGACAATATGAACATAGATATTTTATCTATGTTTTCATGAGTCTGGAAGTTTTATGGTACCTTCGTTGTTTCCATAATAATTGTTCAGCTAAAAGCTTTGGGATCAAAGCAATGAAATGTACGTATTTGATGTTGTTCCCATTTGGACAAAAAAAACTGAGCCGTGTATACGGATGACTCAAGTAAGGTGTCAATAACTTCTCATCGTTTACTAAGTACCTATTTCTTTGTTACGAACAACTATTGACAGCCCTGAGTGCGTGTTACAACCCCCACACCGCGCAGGGATGTATCTTTATTATTTTATTAGAAGTATTGAGGAAAGAAGTCGATATTAAAATTAGGCAATACGCCCACAGCTCATGAATGCGAAATGATGACAGACGAGGTCGCGTGTTATTTAGTTTGTACGATGGAGGAGACAAGTTCGTTAATTTAGGTTTTTACGACCGTACCGTATGGAAAAAGTGAGCAGTAGACCCGGTAATCAAGAGGAAATAGATGACTTGAAAAAATATCTTTATTTCCCATTGGATGGTACGATATCGGGCAATATAAATTTTATAAAACATAAATTTTATTAACATTAAACAAACACCTACGAGTTTAAGGTCACCGGAATCTCATGAAAATCGGGTAATTTGAATTTTTGTATGGTAGCACTGGGGCAATTGGAAAAAATCACTTCGAATTATTGACACGGTAGTTAAACTAATAGTTATCCCCTTTCCGCGTTAAAAATCAATATTTGCATAAAATGTTAACCATAAGTAAATGCGTAAAAAATAAGTACTGAAATAGGAAGAAAACACATTAATTTAGTTCCATTCATGTTTCTTGTATGCTATCCTATACCTTCATTAAAGTTTTTAAGACTTGGGAAACACCATGAATCTTCAATTTATAATATACACTTCAGTCAATCTGATAAAGCATTTGCTTTTTATGAAATACTAGCTGACCCGGCGAACTTCGTACCGCCTTAGCGTTGCAATGATTGAACAATGTCATCGAATGACATTGACATTAGTTAAGCGCGTTTTTTAAAATATGCAAAATTAAATGTATATTTTTCAAAATTTCTGAGAGATTTTCTTAATATTTTTTTCCGTAAGAACCTTCTCCTAATAATAACAAATACAACAAAAAAAGAATTAGTGAAATCGGTCCAGCCATTCACGCGTGATGCCGTGACCAAGGAAAACGGGTTTCATTTTTATGTAATATATATAGATAAATTACGAAAATCTCATGCACCACTTTTTCTTGTAAAGTATCAAAATTGATTGATACCACTAACTGGGGAGAATGTCATCAAGCACTATCCAGCTAGTCGAGATACATGAATTAGTTTTTTCAAGTTTACAGTTCATGAAGCACAGTACAAACGATGGCTACATCATGATAATGTAGTTTTCTTTCAAATATTCTAGAATCATGACAAAAATATTGATACTGACATCTACAATGACAATGGCAACTCATTATTGCCATATCAAAATCATATTTACCTGACATTTGACGACCGCTTGGTGCAGTGGTCCGCGGGTCGGACTTCTAAAACCAAGGGTCGCGGGTTCGATCCCCGCACATTACAAACATAAGTGTGCATGAACATGTGTGTTTGTACTGGTCTGGGTGTTTTCTATGTATAATATGTATTTAATTACAAAAAAAAGTATTTAAGTATGTTTATCCGTTGTCTAGTACCCATAGCACATGCCTCGTAGCTTAATTTGGGACTAGAGAATTGGCGTGATTGTTGTGAATTATTTATTATTTCGAATTTTCATTAGATTCCGGTGCCCCTATACTATATAAATTCCAAAATCAAATGATTAAACGAACAATTAATTTTGTAAAGCATATTCGATTTAGTTTTTGCCTTGTGCACGAAGGTAAGTAAGATACTTTTGATAATATTGAAAATACAAAAAAAACTACTTTCCCTGTGATGTCTAGAGTATTACTACGAGTAATCCAATAATTTTAAGTTCGTTCTATCTCTTTTCTTGTTGAAGGTCAAACACTGAAGGTGATACCCTGAGAAAACATGAGTTTAAAAACTCCATTTTAAAGGACTCTAAGTTGAAAGAAAGTCAAATAAATTTCAGTGTAGATTGATCGCTTAAAATACGAAGCGTACAGATTTTATATTACTCGTAGTAGACGATCAAGTTAGTTAGTCTCTAGTTGATAGCATACATGGATTTGTTAATCCGAAGCATCGTAATTTTTTTTTCTTTTAATTAAGATGGTTATGTTTTTAAGGAGATAAAAATTGCATTTTCTTGATCATACTCCACTGTGGTCTCAACAAGAAATCTCAGTCCAAGACGGCCATTCATGTTTTATTTTTTTCAACTTTGTTTTGCGTTTCTTCAACATTTTCAGACTAATGAATGTTCGGGATAGCCGTCTTGGCTAAATTAGAATATCTTCAAGGCGTAGACTTTCTCTTTTTATGAGAAAAAGTACACGAATAAGTATATCAGTTACGGTTGTAACTGAGGTAGTAACGAAGTTTCATAACTAACTTCTATGAGCATGGACTGCCTCGTTGGTGTAGTGGCAAAGTTTCTGCCTTACATCCGAGATGTCCTGTGTTTGAATCCCAGGTCGAGCCAAAATTCAGAAACATTTATTTTTAAAATTATTTAAAAATATTTAAATTATTTAAAATTATTTTTTGTCACGAATCTTTAAAAAAAAAAAAGGTCCGATTCAGGAAGTTGGCGGTGTTACTCCCCTGTGCCTCGGAAAGCACGTTAAGCTGTTGGTCCTGCGCCTGACCTCTCTCCGGTCCTGTCGGATTGCCGTCTCACCGAACTTTGAGAACTGCTGGAACAGTGAGTGCACCTGTATATTGCGCTCACACTTGTGCACTTTAATATCTCCTGCGTAGTTTGCTGATCTCGGTTTAGATTGGCCGCCGTGGTCGAAATCGGCCAGAAGGACTATTATAAGTGCATGGTTTTCCTTATTTACTTTTTGTATGGTTCTACGCAAGAACGTCAATAAATCAATGGCTTTATTAGCTAGATAGATCGGTTTCAAAAATAGGAGAAATTTATACCGTAGCACATGCTTAAATTCGCCCTTCCTGTTAATTAAATGTTCTTTTACCGAAGGTTGTCTGCGAAGAGATCGCTACAAACGATAAGACCGCTTAAATTACACATCATTTTTTGTTAAACTTGTCTGTAATTTTTGTTTTGTTTTGTACAATTAAGTGTTAATCTATCTATATATCTATCTACAGATTAGTATTTCCTGTATTGGATAATGGTTACTGTTTGACTTGTAGTAAGTACTATGCCTTTATTTGAAACCTGTAATAAGTGCCTAGGTACTACCGACCGAAACCGATGCAATTGTATCAAGTTAACTGTTATTTAGGCCTCTTAAACATAAGAGCACAGCCATAACACAAGGGGCAGACATTGTTATACTAACCTCTAACACCAGACCAGCGAGGCACCTAGCCTCAGGTGGTAGGGTTAATTTATATATTGGGACGTGTAAAAGTGCTAATTGTTAGCCTACTTACTGAAAATAAATTGATTTTTATTATTTTTTTATTGTCAACAACATGGGTAGAGTACATTGGAACAGTCAACAAAAAGGTAACAAAAATATTACACAGTGTATCAGTGAGTAAGTGTGTGTGTGATTGTGTGTCGTACACGTATAAAATACACCACCACTTCATACGCTTTGACCAACCGAAAAACACCCTAATTTAAATAGAGAAGATGATTGGAAACTTCCATAAGCTTGTGATCCTGTTTTAGCAGAGACTTAAGCTCGACCTCGCACTGCAAGACCTCAAGATACTGTTAGTTCATTTTGTGGAAATAGGAACTTAACTTAATACTTACGAGTGACGGTTTAGTACAATTTTTTCAAAACTATGAGATATGAGACGATGATAACTACATAACACCTTTGGCTATCTGTGACCATGGATGCTGTTAAGTGTCCGAAACGTCAGGTTAAAAAAAATGTAAATAAATCGCGAAATAAACCGTTAAAATTGTATCCTTTCAATATCTAGAGTTCGCGTAAATACACAAACCAACAATAAATAATCTCCTTCAGCGAAATCGTTTAGTCCGACCACTTACAAAATTACAGATAGTAAGTTCTCGTGATCCACACATGCCAGTAACAGTTTATAATAAATTACCACCACACATTAAAACAATAAATAAAAATTCCGAATTTTGTAAAACTTTGAAACTTTAAAAAATGATTCTACAGCATTAGCGAATATTTAGGCATTGTATAGTATTGTAAGCACATGTTACTTTTCTTATTATTTCTTATATTGGTGGTTATTATAATTTAAATTTCTATAAAGATGACATTTACGTGATAGTGAAACAAAATGTACTGATATTATACCTAAAATATCTTATAAGCATCCTAACATCCCTCCAATCCTTCCATTTTAGCACCTAACTCGAGTTAACACACATAAACGATCTCTAACTTCTAACTATCAAGTGCACGAACAGAGCATCGAACTCGGATCCTCTTTGTTATACAGGGTGTACCCTTTACCCGGCTTCCATATCGGGTGTCGGCAATATTGCCGGTCGATACTTTATTGCTGTTAAATTGTACACCTGTACGGCTTAGCGAGTTTGCGGTTCGGTGCTCGGGGTGGGCATGTTAGACGCATCGTTTTGATGTTACTAATTATATTAACTAGATCTAAATTTTTTAGTTAATTTCTGTATTTGATGCTAATAATTTACCTTTAATAAAAGAAACCTGTAATTGACCTTATTGTTTATATGTAAAATAAAGATTTTTTTATTTATTTATTATTAATGTAAAAATTGCTGTTGATTCCTGAATAGATTAAAAAATGAAACAATTAAATTATAATTTCTATTTGGAATATCCCTGAATAAATGTTTGGCTATATGACACTATAATATTTGCTAATAATGTGAATAAAATATTACGTGAACTCTTATTGGTGGTTTTGTCAATTTCAAACGTGTCAATGTGTAATTCAAGTGGTTTTATTAATAATTCGCCTTACGAACAAATAAAAATAACAGGCCTGAATTTTTTTGGTCAGCATGAAAAAATATCAAGGGAAAATACCTATATACTGGGCACATAAAATAATATTTATTTCAGTCATATAAATTACCTTCAACCACAAGTAAAATTAACTATGTGTTGTGTACATACATGTAAATTACACACAAAACTTCATTGATGTAAATAAATTACTCACCTAATCAGAATCAATAAATACTTAACAAATAAGTCACACACTAATACTAAAACACTGATACTAAAATCACTACAAGTACTACACAACTTCGTTTGTCTCAGAAGTAAGTTCTAGAAACTTTTCAAATTCGAATTTTGAATCCACAAACTAGCACACACAAGCCGTTTTCAAATGTCGAATTTTATCACATAAAATATGCAACGCGCACTCCTATACGAGTACAATGCTCGAGCGGTCCGCTTAGTGCACTCAGGTGGCCGCAGACTTCGGGCCGGCTGTACAGTTATCTGCCTTTGCCTAGGCGGTGAAGTTTAAAAAACTTACGCACACTATGCAAAATATTACGCGAGCCGCGAGTAAAAATCGCCTGCGTTGAACACGTGCAAGCGTCGCGATCGCGCGACGTAAACTGAGCTAGTTGCAAACAGCCCTTACAGTTTTCCGCGTTCGAGAGGGTGGGAAAATGAGATGTGCGCGGAAAACTGTGAGTGCGAGGGGGAGAGAAGAAGGAAGGTTTCGTCTGCACGTGGTGCGGTCAGATGCAATGCCGACTACGGTCATTGCCATAGCAGAGGTTGATCAATGCCTTTTTAGTTGCAGCGTGCCGCGGGATGCGATGCGGTCGCCATAGTAGTAAGAGATAGTAGGTGATATGTAACTTGTAACGGTTGGCAATTGGAAAATCAAAACGCTTACATTTACAAGTGTGAGTAGGATGTGGTTTGGAACAACTTAAGCCGTTTGTAAAGCTGATTTAAAATCTAAAATTTTATATGATATAAATTCTACCGCGGCAAGTATTAGCAAAGTTGCGTAAGTTAGTCGTTACACATTTCTTGAAATATCTGAAATATCACGTTTACGTCTTTATAAGTGCGATTAAGTGCCTTTAAATGATCAAAGGCAATTTCGAGTCATCAAAATTAAATAGCATGCAACTTCCATTTGTTTCAGTTTAAAACTGAACTGAAAAACCTGAACTCGCGCCTGAGAATCAAATTTCCTTGATACCAAATTTCAATATCAAAACCAGAAATCGTTGAAAACAAATTTTAGTATTAGTAGTAGTAGTACTATATTATATTCTGAGTGTATAAGTGTCTTAAAATAAATATCTAGACGTGTTTTAGTGCTGTTCTATGGCAAGTCGCGCGGCCAATTAAAAACTACTTGCCAACTGGTAAGCGTTGTTAAAGTAACGACCCAAAGTATATTGTCTCCTATTTCTCCCTACTAGTGATGTGGCTTCTGCATTTTATCGAAAAGAATTATAGGTCGAAGTGTTTTTTTATAATAATGACTAGCTGTCCCGGCAAACGTTGTTTTGCCATAGAAATGTTAAGGGTAGACAACCCTTATCACTAAGGGGTATGAAAAATAGATGTTAGCCGATTCTCAGACCTACTGAATATGCTCACAAAATTTCATTAGAATCGGTCAAGCCGTATCGGAGGAGTATGAGAACAAACATTGTGACACGAGAATTTTATATATATAGAGAAGAAGATAGAGAAGAGACTAGCTGACCCGGCAAACGTTGTTATGCTATATAAATTATTTCTCTCATCACTAAGGGGTATGAAAAATTGATGTTGGCTGATTCTCAGACCTACTGAATATGCTCACAAAATTTCATTAGAATCGGTCAAGCCGTTTCGGAGGAGTATGAGAACAAACATTGTGACACGAGAATTTTATATATATAGAGAAGAAGATAGAGAAGAGACTAGCTGACCCGGCAAACGTTGTTATGCTATATAAATTATTTCTCTCATTACTAGGGGTCTGAAAAATTGATGTTGGCCGATTCTCAGACCTACTGAATATGCATACCAAAATTTCATAAGAATTGATCAAGCCGTTTCGGAGGAGTACGGAAACGAACATTGTGACACGCGAATTTTATTTAAATAGAGAAGATAATTGTTTTTTTCGGACATCTGTATCCGTAAACAAATGACATTATGCATAAAGTTAGTAAATCTATATATATAAAAATGAAACCCGTTTTCCTTGGTCACGGCATCACGCGTGAATGGCTGGACCGATTTCACTAATTCTTTTGTTGTATTTGTTATTATTAGGAGAAGGTTCTTACGGAAAAAAATATTAAGAAAATCCCTCAGAAATATTGAAAAACATACATTTAATTTTGCATATTTTAAAAAACGCATGTAACTAATGTCAATGTCATTCGATGACATTTTTCAATCTTTGCAACGCTAAGGCGATACGAAGTTCGCCGGGTCAGCTAATACATAATAAAATCAACAATCAATAAATTTTCTACCCCAGGCGAAAAAGCGGGCTCTTGTAAGTTTTTTTTTATTTTTTATTTGATATAGGTTTGCTCTTGACCCAAGACTAAGCCCAACGAGGCAAAGACTGAGTCTACGATGGAGCGAGCTCACCTAGAAGATGCCTGTTCACTCTAGCTTTGAAGATTCCTAAGTTGTAATTGCAGGGAAACACTGACGCACGTAGTGAGTTCCACTCTTTTGCAGTTTGACGCCTGTGTCTGTTTGGGTGTGTATATGTTTTTGTGTGTTTCTGTCTATGGCATTCTAAATGCCGATCGGATGAAACGATTTCAGTGCGTTTTTTTTTAAGAAAGATGATTTAATCACGGTGCTTCTTAGCTATAGGTGGTAAAAATCCGTCCCTCTGTTAAAACTCAACAGCTACTTTTCTAGTTTATTCGGGAGTTTTGAAAAAAAAGTTTTACGTGACAACGACTTTGAGTGATAAAATAATTTTAATGTGAATATTCATTCGTATAACATGAACCGGTGTGTATGCCTATCTCTCTCACTCTTTCTCTCTCGCTCTGTCTCTCTCGCTCTTAGGCGGGTTAACTGTGCTCGAGTGGAAGGGACGCGTGCCTTTCACTTTTTATGTCTGTCTCACTCGCTCTTAGGCGGGCTAACCATGCCCGAGTCGAAGGGACGCGTGCCTCTCACTCGCTCTCATGTGAGCGCGGAACGTGAGCGGAGCAGCGTAACACAGTTTCTTGAAGTGTCACCCGGCAAACCAATTTATAAGACGTTGTCACGTCAATAAAAAGGTAGTTTAAAATGTTTTATATGTTAAAGGTCTTATTTGATGTATTATGTAAAAGGGATTATCGTAGATAAAACGGTACAGATACTTGTATTTCAGAATGTTTTAGTAGTTTACTGGTGCGACGTTTTATTACTATTTATGATTGAATATACCATTAGTGATTAAAGCAATAACTTAACACTAAAAATGAATATTTACAGGTACTTACCTTGTGAAAACTTAAGCTTTCCTTGGCGATACATGGCCATATGAGACCGATTGTAGAAGTCAAGTTGAAATTTGATAAATACAACATTTACCAATATAACGATAGTTTAGAAGAAGAGTATTTGCTGAATATCCACAAAATATCTAACAGCTGAAGGCTTTGTGTTTTCCTATAGAATATTCCAAGATAAGTACAAATGAGCGCTAGAGTGTCAAAATCCGATCGCTTTGAAAGGAAAACTTCACGAAATTATTAACACCCCTTGTGTTACAAATTACAATGCCTATTAATATTACAGTTTAAAAAATGCAATTCATTCAATCGATTGAATTCTCTTCAACAACAGGCGTGTGATACGTGGCTTCACTATTGTCGAAGGGGTGAAGGTGGTGTGTCTATGTAAGGGGCTGAATTACCGCACTTAACTAATAAAACGTTTTCTTCAGCAAACAAGCTTATAATAGCTCGATTGCACGTCGTTGAAGTTGAATATTTTAAATCAGTACAAAGTGGGTGTACAGACATTCGAAAATAAAAATGTTTTTACCAAAACTGCTGCAGTATACTGCCGGCACTGTAGCACTACCCCTTTTCTTCCCGAGGGTGTCATAAGAGGCGACAGTGGAATATATTTGTACCGCCGGAGATGGGCAGCAGCGTCTCCTTGGAACATAAGGCCATGTACTGCGAACGCGAACCCGCTTGCCAAGCGTGGCGAACCACCTTGCCAAGCGTCGCGAACCCCCCAATATGGATTTACAACCAAGAAATCGGCCCCCATTCCCCGGCAGCCCCGCTATGGGCATGATGACACCTATCTTATTTATTTTCAAGACCATGGCGTTTAAAAAACATAGCCCCTATGAAGTTAATACAACCAGTATATTTCTGAAGAGCTGTAGAAACCAATTTTTAAACACACAAAACTCAATAAATATTCGGTCAATTGACTCCCATTTCTGATACATGACCGCAACGTCACGTTTTTGTATTTCCATACAAAATCTATGGAGGCAGACTGTTTTGACGGATAATAAAAAGTATGCCAACGATTGGTGGTGTCATCTAGCCTATTCCTAGCTACGAAAGCATATATTATAGTAGGGAGGTGCTAAGAATCCCCGGCTACCAACACCGACGACTCCTACACCTGGCAACCCATAACACGTGCACACTGAGGCTCGACGCTCTTGTAAGTTGGAAGAGGCGGTTGGCAAGTTACACTGGGATATCTATATGAAGTTTCTATACCTATATGATTGATAGTCTCTATATCTTCATATACATATCATATAGATATAGGATATCTATATCTATATGATATATTTGTGAAGTCCGAAGAAAAGGAGAGGACTCGATTATCCTGCAATAGAGGACTCGATTATCCTGCAATCCGGTAACTTGCTTTTCCACCGGGAGGGCGACCAACAGTCCGTGTCTGGTTTTGGGTTCATCGTCCACAAATCCTTCGTCAACAACTTGGTTACCATCGGTAGTATGTCGAGCTGGGTAGCGTACCTTATAGTTAGAATATCGGAACGATATTCGCTGATTGTGATACAGATTTACGCTCCGACCTCAAAATACGACGATGAAGAAGATGAGGCTATGCATGAGGAGATCTCTAAAGCCATGCATCATGCACGGTTGTGATGGGGGATTTCAATGCAGAATTGGGGCAATGCTGCGATGACGAGCTGAGAGTTGGGCAAGTGGTTGGCAATTTTGATATAGGCAACGGAACGCGAAGGGCCAAATGCTGGCAGACTTCATTGAGAGGGAGAACATTTACATAATGAACTCCTTCTTCAAGAAGCCTGAAAGCCGCAAATAGGCCTGGCTTGATGAAGCCAAATTCGTTCGGATGCGAATGGTATAAACAAAGATGAGGTAGATTTTATCTTGTCGACAAAGAAGCAAATATTCAATGATGTAGTGATCAACGCCGTAAGTATGGGAAGTGATCACCACAGGGTCAGAGGCACATTGAATTTCAACGTCAAACTGGAAAGATCTCGACTAATAAAAATTACGCCGAGAGCTTTCAGCTCCAGTTCCTAAACCGCTTTGAAGGTCTTGAGAACAGCATCAATGTGGACGAATTATACAACATGGTGGCGGATACTGTCAGTACGGTAGGGTCCAAGTACCCGCCGCGCCGTCCCAAATCGAATAAACTCTCCAGTCACTCACTCATGGATCAGAGACACGAAATGAAGCTACACAATTCAGCGGATGCCCATAGATATGCCGATGACTCAACAGATATCGAAGTCTTTGACAAGTGACCTTCGCCAATTTGATACCAAGCGTATTAAAGAGGCCATTGAGCGGAACAAAGGCTCCAAAGCCTATTGGCCAAAGCCAATTGACGAGCTTGAAAACTAAGATAAGATTCGTCTAATAAAGCCGTACTAATTGTATGCCCCTCATACAATTAAGTGTTCATTTCTCACTATTCGCAATATTGGATTTTAAATTTATGAAAAATGCATAAAAAGTGCACCAACTGAAGAATGTGGATGATGACGTCGAACTTACATCATCGCCATACAAAATGTATGGGAAATTGGAGTTTGATATTACATAAAAAGTACGTCAACGATGTACCTACTTGGTGTACATTTTATGCATTTTTGATGAATTTAGAATCAAGTATTGAGAAATAGACACTTTAAGTTTTTAAATCACGTGTCACACACACTTGAGAAGCAGGACTTAGGAATTTATTTCGATTAGTGGAAAATAGCTCACGAAAAACATTATAAAATATTCTATGTCAAACTTGGAATGACAATTTAGAATGCCACGCGTCCCAAAGAGAACACTTTCGAACAGATTCGAAAATTCAAATTTCGAATGCCGGTGTCGCCACGCACGATCACGACGAAATATTTTTCTCGAGCGGGATAGGTTCCGTTTATCAACCTAAGAGAGAAGTAAAGAATTTGCCGATTTGTCTTAACCGAATGTTAAACAGCTAAAAAGGTGTTTCATTCGGGTTTTGTATGGCATAGGTAAAATAAAAGTAATAACTTGGGTCCTAACTCTTAGCTTGTGTCTTCAATATTTTATTAACAAGTTCCCCCCCCCCCCCTCCCATATTTTTTTTAGAATCCGTAGCTTATTAAAGCATTATGCTGCAGTTGTTAAGTACTCATAAAATAAATTAGGTTACTAAAGCAATTCACTAGGACTCGAAAATTTATATAAGTACACAAACGACTCAATTTCTCTATGCCGCCATCATAAAACTGTTAATGATAGCTTTTCGAAACAACAAACTAAACAGATTGGTGTCTTATACAGTTGGAATATGTGCGATTTTGTAACATACATGTGTAGTTTGAAATACTGGCGACTGTACTAGAGCAATATGAGCATATTTCCTACGAAAATAAGTGGACGCTAACTTTTCTAGTTAGCCTTTATGGATTTACGCGTACAGTTTTATTTTATTTTATTTTATTTATTGAGAAACTCAACAGCTCTTTTTACATTTTACATTGCGTAGTACATATTCTAATGACTTAATGACTTAAGCCAATAACAGAGTTTCATAGCGTGCATTTAGTTCCATACATTTAAAATACTTAAAAAACTTGTGGTATAAAGAACTTGTGGTATAAAGACAACAAACAACACAAGACATAAAACAAAAAATAGATGGATTCAAATATATTTAAACTAAATGGATTTATCAAATCGGTTGTAGACAATCTTAAAAATATGATGTTTTCAACAAAGATCTTTTCTTAAATGCACTTTTGCTCATGTTGAAAAGGTCAATATGGTTGTACTTAGCATTGTATGTTGAGGGTAGCCGAGTCATAACAGCATTTGAAGCGTAGTTGGTATGGTTTTTGGGTATACTGAAAAATGGGGTGTGTTTTGTACGATACTTAGGTGTGGAAAAATTCAGACTTGACAACAGTTTAGATGACTCTATATTATTGCGCAGAATATCATACAAAAAACATACATCCAGCACTTCATGTCTTGCTTCAAGGGACAAGAGATTATAGTGACTACAGTCTTCCAGATAACTGATTGACCTCCTATGTGTCTTATAGTTTAGGTGCTTAATAAACTTTTTCTGGATTTTTTCTAAATTACTTTTATACTTAACATATACCTGTAAGAGTGATAGCAGGAACTTCATAACTACTTGTTCTTCATATTTATAGCTTGTTTGTTATAGAACCTAATCTCTAAATTATATAATGAGCTATTGTCAAAATTAAAATAGCCTATGCACAGCTGTGGGGTGAGCACGTACAACTATCGTAGCGTTTACTATTCGTTAATTTGTCCGTATCAAAAGTAATTTGACACTTACATTGGAAATCTCCTTTTATGCTAAATCACTTGTGTTAGGAAAAACCCGAAATGGTTACATGTTTGTTTAAAAAAGTTATTTATAGGGTTCCGTACCTCAAAAGAAAAAAACGGAACCCTTATAAGATCACTTTGTTGTCCGTCCGTCCGTCCGTCCGTCCGTCCGTCAAGACCGTCTTTCTCAGGAACGCGTGGAGGTATCAAACTGAAATTTCTATATGATACTTAAGTCTACTGTCCCTGGAAGCTGTAGAAAAATCAACCTTCTAAGTCTACGCAATCAAAAGATACAGCCATTTAGGCCGCAAATTTCCGCAAATTTTCGAAACTCGCACGAGAATCAAAACCTACAGGGTACTTCCCGTAAACTTAGAATCTTGAAATTTAGTACGAAGTCACGTCTTATAGTACAGATATAGGAAAAATTACGAAAACCGTAAATTTTCAGTTTCATCATATAAAAAAAAATTAAAAATATTTTTGACAATTTTGAAAATTTCAAAGTTACTACTCCTTATCTACAGTTTGTACGGAACCCTCGGTGCGCGAGTCCAACTCGTTTGATCATAATTAATGTAAATACATTGCAACTTACGACTAACCGCATATTCACAGGTGTACATAAAAAGTTAGGTGCAAGTAATCATAGCAAACGCTACGAAGACATTGCTACGAAATTAAATGGATTATAATAATATGCGTTATGAATAAAGTACACTAAAATAAGGTACATTGATTGATTAATTAATGAGCTTAACATACGAAAAATATTTTCGTATGTTCTGCTCATTAATTACAGTTGCTGCCGCTGTTAAAATAAATTAAAAAAAAAATATTTCACGACAATCACACCAATTCTCTAGTCCCAAATTAAGCTACGTGGCTTGTGGTATGGGTACTAGACAACGGATAAACATACTTAAATACTTTTTTTTTGTAAGCAAATGTACATATTATACATAGAAAACACCCAGACCAGTACAAACACACATGTTCATGCACACTTATGCTTGTACTGTGCGGGGATCGAACCCGCGACCCTTGGTTTTTGAGAAGTCCGACCTGTGGACCACTGCACCAAGCGGTCGTCATGCATAAAAGCATGCATTATATTAATAAATTGAATTTACAAGTGTCAAAATTTTAAGACGATTAAAAAAACATATTAATTTAAATAATGAATAAGACAAAAAATATTAATAAAAAGGAAATGTCGGCAATTAATTCAAATTAAAATGTAATGATTAGAATGCCTTTTCACAAAGCCACCTGATAGAGCGCTATTAAATTTATTTACGATCGCTACAAAGCCACAAGGCTACGTCCAAATTGACAATTGTACAGTAGTTTTACTAAAAGAACTTGGAACATCTAAACCTAAACCATTAAACGCAATTCTTGTCGAGTGGGGAATTTAATTAAACCATCTAACAATGTTTTTTTTTTCAAAACATGACAACAAAACCGACCCCAATCTTATTAGCAAGCTCGGTGTCGCGTGAGTCCCGAAAGTCCCGCCAATCGGCAGCGCAGCCTCGGGACTCTGTGGATGGGGTGACCACGAGTTCCATATTAACGGATAACTAATAATAATAGTTATAATAATAATGATATTTCACAACAATCACACCAATTCTCTAGTCCCAAATTAAGCTACGAGGCTTGTGTTACGGGTACTAGACAACGGATAAACATACTTAAATACTTTTTTTGTAAATAAATAAATATTTTACATAGACCAGTACAAACACACATGTTCACGCACATATAATTGCTTGTACTGTGCGGGGATCGAACCCGAGACCCTTGGTTTTAGAAGTCCGACATGTAGGCCACTGCACCAAGCGGCGTTAAGAGAGAGAGATAAACATTAGTTACAGTTTCCTCTTCGAAATTAGGTCAGTCTAAAAGTGGGTCGATTAAGAACGATGGCCATTTTTATATACTCTCTTTTCATTATTTTCTAACCTTTCCACAAAAATATTGTAGGCATGGTCACCCTCCCCCCATGCCCAATGGGACGGTGTCTTGGCTGGCTGATCAAAGAACCGCTCATTGGGTTATCCCGTCCGCTGATGGTCGAAGATCTCTTTTGGGGTGCGTTTTGGCTCAATGCTAGATTGTTCGCGGCGGAGGGATTTTGCTGTTAATTTTTTTGGCGTTTTACAAATATTTGTAAGGTATTGAAAATACGAGTAACGAGAGACTTTTTTTCTTTAAAAATCGTCGTGAAATTATACCTCGGCAAAAAGAGCTTTGTATAATTATCCCTGCCATAAGGTGATATACGAGGATAATGTAGTGAACATGTGCATTCTAATATTTAACCATCTACCTGAAAATGTAAAAGTGTTAGAGGGGCTGGCATTTAAAAGAAAATTAACAGATTGGCTAATGTTGCATTGCTTTTATGTATTAAAGAGTTCTAGATTATAAGACCGATTAATTAATTATTTTTTGTCAATATTTGCACGTCTGCTTGCAGGCTGAATACGTTTGCTTTGTTTGTACTTGAAGACCTTATTTAATGTATGTATTCTTGCAAATTAATTTCTGATTTCGGATTTTCTATAGTACCTACTGTTTTTGTTAGTAAGCTTTTGTAGGTTTACGATGTGGAATAACTTAATTAACTTTTTTTGATGTAAACATAATGTTTTAAAAGTATCCTCACAAATTCGTACGTTATATCAATCGAATAAACTTCAAATGTACTTTTAAACGGTTAACGCTCCTATTTAAAGCACTTTTTTGAACCTACTGACTGAAAAACGTAGAAATTATTCCAGCATCACGTCTCAAACTCACGCACATTTCTTCACAAACTGAAAAAAGGCATCTTTTCAGAGTTATCGCACGCGTGACCCGGCTGACTTGTAATTTATTTAAATGGCGAATTATGTATTCTCACTGCGGCCGGGTGTCGCCGGCAAACTTCAGGCTCGTACGTGGCCTTGCTTACTAGCCATTTACTGGTCATGGTTATAACCATTTAACCATTAAGTAACAAATACACACATCAAAAGTGTCTAGGGATCAACATATATTTTTGCAATAACTTTTCTCCTGATTGATATTAATTAAAATTTTCTTTAAGGATTCATCAAATAAAGTGTTTTCGTTTGTCTACAGTAACGATAAACCAAGTCACCTTTGCATTAATAAAGAAATTAGCCATTTTCCTAATAAAGGGATTTTTGACATTTGAACCACTAACATTAAAGTTCGAAAAAAAGACTGAAATAACAGTTTTCTTTAAAATTTTATTGGGTAACTTAAACAATTAATAATCCGTGTTTCTACCGCGAACACTAACAACACAAGAACATCGGTTTGGCATACTCAAAATGAGTTCATCCAAATCACGCTGTGGAATGGCCGCCCATGTTCGTTGCAACAACAAAAAAAGGTCTTCTTGCGACTGGATACCCTCCATATTTGGCAGAGCTCTTCTCTGTAGCATATCCCATGCATGCTCAATCGGGTTCAAGTCTGGCGACTGAGCAGGCCAGGGCATGACATTGATGTTAGCTGCGGCGAGAGTCTGTCTTACAACTCTTGCGGTGTGCGGTCGTGCATTATCATGCATTAACTAATTCTAATTAATTAAATTAGACAAAAGAAAACACTTTATTTGATGAATCCTTAAAGAAAATTTTAATTAATATCAATCAGGAGAAAAGTTATTGCAAAAATATATGTTGATCCCTAGACACTTTTGATGTGTGTATATAACTGCCTCGTTGGTGTAGTGGCAAAGTTTCTGCCTTACACCCGGGAGGTCCTGGGTTCGAATCCCAGGTCGAGCCAAAATTGTTTCTGAGATTTTCTGTCATGAATTTCTCAAAAACAGTTCGGAGTCGGGAAGTTGGCGGTGTTACACCTCTGTGCCTCGGAAAGCACGTTAAGCCGTTGGTCCTGCGCCTGATCTCTCTCCGGTCATGTCGGATTGCCATCTCACCGAACTTTGAGAGTGATGGAACAGTGAGTGCACCTGTGTATTGCGCACACACTTGTGCACTATAATATCTCCTGCGCAGTTGGCTGATCTCTGTTGAGATTAGCCGCCGTGGTCGAAATCGGCCAGGAGGACTATTAAATATATAAATTAATTAATTAATTGTTTCAACGAACACACCAACAACCTAGCCCAAAACTAAGCGTTAGCTTGTGCTATGGTGGCTAGGATAACGGATAGAAATACTTTAATACATTTATAAACACCCATGACTCAGGTACAAATGCACGTACTCATCACACAAACATTTGCCCCTAGCACGATTCGAACCCGCGACAGCCGGATTTGTAGTGTGGACCTCAGACCACTAGACCAAAGCTGTCGTCATTATTACACAGTTCTATAGAACTGTGTAATCAATCTTAAGAATCAGATGAATAATTTCCTTACCTAATAATATATTAAGATGGAATAATTCTCGATGCCTATCGCTAACGGAACTAGATTAATTAGGTTCTAAATAAATAAATAGGCACAACATCACACACATTGCTCTGATCCCAAAGTAGCTTTAGCACTGGCGGTATAGGAATCGGAAACAACGAAGGTACATTAAACACCCATGAGGACATTGAAAAATTTGACGCAACTGATTTAGAGTAAGGAATCTAAAGGGAAGCGTTTCCTACCGACCGGGTGTTATGGTCGGGTACCAAGGTCCGATAGACATCATCTTGATTTGTTTATCTATATTATTCTGGATATAAATCTTATGTGCCGCGGTTCATGTGCGGTACTAGGCTAACAGCGCCACCTAGCCTATGGAGCCGTATCAGCGCTCGCTGTTGTGCTTGCCACCGTTAGGCATGCGTTTGTGTTGGCGAACGGTAGAGGTCGCCATAATGGTTTTCTAATATTGTCTCCGTACGTTAAAACTGAACTTACTTGACATAATGTCGTCGTTTATTTATCATTTCAAAATTAGATCTCTATACACTACCAAGTGGAAGAAATATTGGCGTCGTAAGTCTAAATATTCAGTCACAATTATTCTTTGATTATTATGAGTCTGTTTTTGTTTCGACAGATAATCTGATTTTGAATTATTTTCACAGCTTGGAACTGTAACCATTGAAGCAAAGAATTCACAGCAAAACATGTGTCGCAACAAATCCTTTTATTTTAAAAACGTATTTGTGACAGTTGACATTTAGTATCGACAGAACAGTTGATAATTGGATATTTACTCAGTTTGATGAAACCAGAATGGAAATGGAAATACACTGAACCTAGATCAGGTCATGTCATGTCGGATTGCCGTCTCACCGAACTTTGAGAGTGATGGAACAGTGTGTGCACCTGTGCATTGCGCTCACGCTTGTGCACTATAATATCTCCTGCGTAGTTTGCTGATCTCTGTTGAGATTGGCCGCCGTGGTCGAAATCGGTCAGGAGGACTATTATTACTATTATTTGTACCTAGAATACCGTCGTCAAAAGGCGCCCACACAATATAGTTAGCTAGAACAACTCCGTAAGACTAGTTCCGAAAGTTTCTATTTCCATAGTATTGTTGGTATCATCCCGCCTCGGGATGCCAAATGAAGCTATCGCGTGATCGGCCGCCATTGCTCAACGTCTGCGGGTGCCCTTACTTGTATACAGGATGTTGCATTTGTGTAGTCTGACCCAAAACTATATGAGTGAGGAGCGTTTTAGTAAATCTATTTCATCATTATTCGTTATAGAGTTTGAACCAAAATTGTTAGTACAATATTATGGTTATTTCTGTCTCCTTCCATGTAGGTACATGTTCAAAAAAGGTAATACTTAAATCATAATAAGAGAGCATTTAATCGGCATAAAAGTATCTTATCACCCAATTCAGCTCATACTCTGTCTGTATACCAAATTTCATCAAAATCTGTTCAGTAGTTTCAGCGTGCTTGACGGACAAACAGCTAAACAAAGAAACTATTCACATTTATAACAGGTATTAGTGTGACAAGAAGTTTTTTTATTTTTTATTTCTAGCAATATGGAGGTTATTTTGGGTAAGGTAGCTGTTACAGAAAAAAAAATTAGACTTCTTATGTAATAACTTAAACGAAGTTGCTTAAAACAAAATGTTTAGTTAAAGAGTAACTGAAAGATTAATGGGTTTCGTAAACAACTTCAAAAGTGTTGTTGTTGTTATTGTTCTTTAATTAGCAAAAGTGAAAGCGTAAGATAAGTAGGCCTTTAAATTTGTCGAAACTTTACATTAAACATAGTTTAAAGTTTTATATTTCTAAAGAGGCTTATAGTATTTTTCTATTTCAATTGCTGCGTTTTTTTTTTAAATTAACGCATAAAAGTATTTGAGTAATGAAGTAACAATTTCTCTTGTTCTATTAGGTAGCTGGTATAATACAGTAAAATAAATAGAAATTAACCTATTTCTTTTGACTAACACTTTAATGTTATAGACAAGAAGTTGACTATTAACTAAGAAGTGGCGAGTTCGATCCCCGCACTGTACAAACATGTGTGTGCATGAACATGCCTATTTGTACTGATCTGGGTGTTATGTATTATTTTAAGTTTATTTGTAATACCACTGTTGATTCTGATATCTGTAACACAAGTGCTTTAGCTACTTACCACGGAGTCAGATCAATGTATGTGATGTTGTTATTAATGTATGTATATTATATATATATATATATATATATATATATATATATATATATATATATATATATATATAATATAATCAATGTATGTATATTATTATTATTATTACTTTTTCTATCCTAAATAAGTTATTACGGATTAACGCTCCTACTTTTCAGTTTCTTAACAATATTGGAAACAATCCCGCACTACATTTTTTTTACATGAGAAGTACCAGTCTTGCCCGAAACTAATTGGATTGATGCTATTACCCCCTGTATATAAGTTATATGTAGTCATAGAGCTGCGGTAGAGCCGTTGACGTGCAGCGGTTAAAAACGAATTATAACAGAGCACCCTGTAGTGCACCATTTGTCATGCCCGCGCTCCGGACACACCCCTTGTATAGTTGTGGGGCTAGCGTGTGCCTTTGATCAGAATAAAGCACCTAGGCTCTGGACAAACAAAGCACCTAGGCTCGAAGACGAAAATTGTTGCCGTGTTGCCAAGATAGCGATTTCGTTGTCGTATGATAATTGAATAGAAATATCATTGGCCTGTGCTTATTTGCCGTAGTAACGACGTCGTTGTTACTGCAACACGATCACGACATGTTTATCCGTTGTCTAGTACCCATAACACAAGCCTCGTAGCTTAATTTGGGACTAGAGAATTGGTGTGATTGTTGTGAAATATTTATTTATTTAAAGCTGAAAAAGAGTTTTTTTTTTGCTTTAAATTTCCACTAAATTCAAATTTTCCTCCTTGGGTTTAATCAAGACTAAGACCAATGAGGCAAAGACTGAGTTGACTTGACCAGGGTCAAGAGCAAACCTTGGTCAGCAGGTCTTTTACCTCGATAAGAATTGATTCTAAAGCGATTTAAACCCACGCACCACAATATTACTTAGATTTTCATTCACGAGTCTAATCAATAACACAGAAAAACAAAATCGGACTTTTTTGTTGTTGCATGAAGTTTCTCTTCTGTTGTTTACTAATTTGGGTGTGCTGGAATCAGCCCACAGATTTTTTGTAGCAGCTCTGGTTATTGAGATACAGGTACCGTCTCAAATTTACATAAGTAGTCGATAATTTCACAACAGCGGTGTAATTTACATTTTGTACTGAAGTTTCTCGTTATGTCTACCTCAAGAAGAAAGTTTAAATAGCTCTGAATGTTTTTGTGTAATATGTGGAGAGTATACCCTAAAAAAGTCCGTTTGAATGTGTCGAATTTCGTGAAAAAAGCATACTTAGACTGCTTTGGGTTTCCATTGCCGATAAACACCAAGCCCTGGATACCTTGTTTGGTATGTAAAAATTGTATTGAGTCTTTGCAATTATGGGCAAACAAGAAAACACCCACTTTTAAGTACAAAACTCCTATGATATGGCGTAAACCTTCAAATCATCATGATGACTGTTATTTCTGTGCTACAAACATCATAGGAATAAACAACAAAAATTGCTCTAAATGGATACTATCCCGCATTGAAATCTGCAATAAGACCAGTTTTGAACACTAGTGACACACTAGCACCACAGCAGCCTTATACGTCTTCAGAAAATCCAGCACAGTGCAGCCAACAAACCAATAACGACAGATTGTGGCGATAAAGATTATGTTTGTTCCGGTTATAATCCCCGACCACTGAATCAAGATTATTTAAATGACTTGATCTGGGACCTTGGACTGTCTAATCAGAATTTCTGGCTTCCCGATTGAAAGAGAGAGAGATCTGTAAACAAAAAAAAACGAAGCTTTCCTACTATCGCTACAGAGAAAAGAATTTACTCCCTTTCTTTACTGAAAAAGATAATTTCGTATTTTGTTCAGATATTCCAGGCCTAATGATTGCAATGGGATTGTAACAGTATAATATAAATGAATGGCGTTTCATTGATTCGTCAAAACGAAGTCTGAAATGTGTCCTTCTGCATAATGGCAACAAGCTGGGGTCTTTACCTAAAGCTCATTTTATAAAAGTTAAGAATATCCTGTTATATCTTTAGTTCCGGACAAAATCAAGTACAAAGAACATAACTGGATTTTATGTGTCGATTTAAAAATGGTTAATTTTCTTCTGGGTCAATAAAGTGGTTACACAAAGTATCCCTGTTTCGAATGTTTATGGGACCGTAGTGTGATGGCTACATTCAGCACGTTGAACAGTTGCTAGAACACTACCAGCTGATTGGATGTAACATAAGTATCAAGCTTGACTACCTACAAACAAAACTTGCACTCGGTCCCCTGGTCTAATATTTAATCCCGACATAAGTACGCGTATAGTTTTTATTCGGTTACTTTGCGTTGATTTCAACAAACAAAACATCCACACCGGTCGCTAAGTCGGTTTTAATTACCGCAGCTTGCTGAGTTGTTATTAAATGCTTGATTTAACCCAATTTCGGGTAAGATATGAATATAAAAGATAAGGCAAGCTATGCAAGGAAGTGATAGGTCAAACGCTTCCAAGTTTACTTTCAGACCCTTATTTTACGTACAATCTTTTATTTAATACTCATTTTCTGTAAAACGATACGAACCTCTGTATCGTTGCTTATAAACACAGATGACCTGTGCTTATAAATGACTTCTTTTTCTATATTTGTTTTTAATATAACGTCGTTGGTAAAATAAAAAAGTTAACACAAGTAGTACAACTCATTTTAATATGCAATGCATCTATTAAGTTCCAATAAAGTTTAGTCGCACAACAATCATTAGCTTTTAATACCGTGTAATGAACACACGTTAATGAGCCAGGCAGGATTTTCAAAATAAGAAAGAATACTGTAAGTTAACCATCAGAATAAGAACGAATATTGTTACGATCAACCAAGTTTATGGCAGTATTTAAACTTCAACCAAACAACACTTATCCCCAGCCAATGGCTCTAATCAAGTTCAATTAGCAGTATTTATACTTCAACCAAACAACACTTATCCCCAGCAAATAGCTCTAATGTACCAAACAATCGCAGCGAAACGTATCTCCGCGACGTAAGCTAACGAACAAAATCCAATCAGGGCTTTAATAAGTAAAAAACGGCCGCCTCTACGGCCAATACGAGCAATTCGCTGGAAACCGGCGGAAAGACCGGAATTCCGGTAAATCTTAATTCGGCCAAACGCGTTTAGACTTTTGGCCGCACTCCAGAATAGGGACCCAGTGGAGGTTGAGGCAGTAGACTCACTCTGTACTAGTCTTAACCCCCAACGAAAAGGGGTGCTATAATTTTTACCCTTATGTTTGTGTGTGTGTGTGTGTGTGTGTGTGTGTGTGTGTGTGTGTGGGTGTGTGTGTGTGTGCGTGTGTTGGTGTGTTTTTGTCCGTGTCAGTCTGTGGCCTCATATTTTACCGAACGGATGAACCGATTTAAGTGCCGTTTCCTTTACTCGAAAGATAATTTAATCACGGTGGTTCTTAGCTATAGCAGGTCAAAATCTGTCTCACCTTTGAAGCTCACCAGCTGCGTTCCTGGCTCATTGTATGGGTTTCTTAAATTTCAAATAAACTAACTATAAATCCTAAGTTTGACCACATTCTTCATTCACACTTTATGTTGCTAACTTATATCGTGGAAGAAATACACACATTAACAAAATTCTCACTTCTCTTTTTGTAGCCTTCTCTATTAATTGTAATATTTTATATTGACAATGTTACACACTTATAAGCATTGTTTAAACCAAAATCGTCTGATCGACAGAAATCGAAAGTCGCTAATATTTTTATCAAAAGCATCATAATCTTTAGTTAGGTTTAGTGTTTGGTCGACGCCCACGCTATTTCTTAGAAAGCATACTTTTAAATTAGTGTGAACGGCGCGAAAAATAAATTCTTACCCGTTTTGAGCATATCTCCCCTACTGAATCTCCACTTCACTGTGGTTAAACGTTGAAATCCTTACAACTTCGCGAATGGCCAATACCAAACACTTTGCACCTGTTTCGCTTATGTAAGAATGCACCTAACCTCAAACAGAATAGAATAGAATTTAGATAAGGCGAAAACAAATTGAGGTTATCATGTAAATCGATTACGGGGTCCATGAGTGTTGCCATGCACTCGTTTTATGATTTCACGATCAACGATGCGTTTTCGAATTGTACGCTTTTTGAAGTATATTGAAAGATGATTCAGTGCATTTTCTGACTGTTTATTTTTTGTAGCAAAATCTTCTCGTCGAAGCCTTCTTAAAGATATTTTACTTGTCTCCTGAATAAATAAAAATGGATATAACATCACAATACATTGCTCTCAATCCTAAAGAAAGTAGCGAAAGGAAAACAGAAACAATGAAATTACCTCCTAAAACCGTAAAAACAAAGAAAATGGGTTTTCTTCATCGTCCGGGAATCGAGCACGGGACCCCAGGGGTGACACCTTGAAACCGGTGCGCATGGCACTACACCACGTAGGTCGTCAAAGTTTTTTTAATACATATAAATATAAAACAACATCACATACATTGATCTGACTCCGTGGCAAGTAGCTTAAGTGTTACAGATATCAGAATCAACAAAAGTCCCTGATAAGTTTCAAGTTATGCTGTGTGACTAACAAAGTCGCTTTTATTAGAGCCTTAAAAAAACTTACTCGAATTACTTGTATGCAAATGAGTACAGATAGCATTTGTTCCGCTCGAATGCGATCCGACCTCACATTATCCCGTTTCATTCAACCCTCACCAAATTAGATCAAGAGATCGTCGCGCGTCCGTAACTTTATTTCCCTATCTACAGAATTTAATATATTCTGAGTGACGTGGGTGGGGGGAAAGGTTACCTCGTGGCGGGCGCCGCGTCACACGTCACTCATCATTCGTCACGCGTTCTGTGCGCACGTCAAAGATATTGCGAGGCGAGCATTGCAATAACGAGGAGCAAGTTAAAATTGTTAGCGAGTTTGCTAGTTTTGATTAATCTCTTTGATGTTAAAGATAGTAAGTAGGTTTCAGTTAATAACTTATGTTTTACCCTTCGAAGTTGTTTTATTCAAAAACCTCATATTTTGAGATCCTTTTCGTTGTTCTAATTGATTCTTTCAACATATTAAAACACCATACACCAATTGTCCGATTTATTGGACTTTAGAATAGGTTTGAAGTGCAAGTCACATTACTAAAGTCATACTCGTATATCTGAAACGTTTACGGGTTAAAAGTAATACTCTTGATTTCAGGGATCTTGTTAATTGTTTCCGTAAGCCAATCCCATCTAATTTTATCACAAAATATTATATATAGAATGAAACTCTGCCCTTCTAAAACTTCATCCATCTAGCCGCAAACGAAAGTGGGGCATTAAGTCAATTTGAAACAAATCAAAGTAAACAAACGGACTTGCGGACTTCCGTTAAAGACGCGGCCCATTTGCTAATTGAACTCGGGGATTCCCCCAAAAAAAGTATGTATCAATTTATTTTTGGGCAATTAATAAGGGCGAGGCTTGGCTGTGTTTAATCGATCTTTTTTAATTGGTGTTCGTTCAATCTGCAAATAACCAAAGCGAAATATGGTGGGTATTTAAAATAGGTTGAAAACAAAGTACTGTGAAAAAATAAAAGTTACGCAGAAGTCTGTAGATGAAGACAGGCTACAAATGGCATTTTGCTGACCTGATATTAAGATTAACGAATTTTCAAAGTAGCCCATTAAATCGATATAGTACTTGTATCGTACCTAGAACATTTTTTTCGATTTCTGTGCTATTTCTAAATCGGATCGGTATGATTCTAATCGCGTTCTCAATATGATCACTTCGGTGGCGTGAAACATAATGCAAAACATTTTTCTTCCCCGCCTGATCACTAGCGTTCGTGATAGGTGGGGTGACAGCTTTATCAGTTTTTTCTGGACTATCTGTTACCATTCCTTTCTAATACGAGTAGAAAAAAAAAATCGTGACCATTTCATAGCAAGCTACTTTTAAATTGTCCAGTTTTTAAATAAACGCTGCTGATATGCTGCACAACTCTTTTTATTATCTAAAATAAAATAAATATTTTTAAGAACACCAAGTCACCAAATTCATAACAGTGAGATCCAGTGTTATGAGTCTTAGCGAGCAATAAATAAATAAATATACATTAACATCACATACATTGATCTGACTACGTGGTAAGTAGCTAAAGCACTTGTGTTACAGATATCAGAATCAACAGTGATTTAATAAATATACTTCAATAAATACATATAACAACAAGACCAGTACAAACAGACATGTTCATGCACACACATGTTTGTACGGTGCAGGGATCGAACCCGCGACCTCTTGGTTAATAGTCAACTTCTTGACCATTACACCAAAGTGGTCGTCAATATACACCCAGAACCTATAACTTTACCAAAATTTGAGGTATCCATTGCATTACATAAAATCACTCCTGATTTTTCCACCATCCCTGTGGGCACCCCTCCGTTGCTCCACTTTCGCCATTCAATCCACCATTTTCACGTTAAAAGCTGAAAGCCCGTGACACGGCCCGGGGCGAGGCATCAATGATAAATTACGACAATCTTTCAGCTGTCGTGCTGCATCCTATCTGTGCTCTCACACAGCCTACAAAACCTTCCAAAGAAATCATAATCAAACCCCCAGTTTTCAAACTTTTCAAACGCTATATTTCTAACCTGTCGCATTCGTAAAAACGCTGCAGTAATTCTGGACAAACAAGTTTGAACGTTAAGTATACACGAATAAGAGTCTCGGAAGTGTGTAGGCAAGGTTTCGTGGCACTGGCACGTGAAATTGTTTACACATAGCAAGTACTTTAGATAACGTACGTACGTACATCAAATAAATAATATAGTGATATAAATGGTCGCGCGCCGGAACTGTAATAACTTAAGATTACACTTTTTAGGAAATCGACTTTTTTATTTACGAGCGAGGAAACTGTATTCTTGACTCAACACTCGATTAACTTTTTGATCTGAATAAGAGAGCCTTTCAAATAAAATCGATGCAAGCCGCATTGTCGTTTTTGTCACAGACAAAACTACGTCATCCAACTAATTATTGAAACGGGACTTATTCAATGACAATTCAATAGGCGAACGTAATCATTCGTACACATTAACATAATAACAGCGTTCGAAATTTCGAATCCAAATCGTCATTTAGTTTGGATCGCGATCCCAAATCAACCGACATGATCAGCTGTGGTCGCGTCCTACTTTGTAAGCCAATTGCCATAGTTTCGAAACTAGCCGTCCCAGTCACAGTTTCTAGATTGACCATACGCACGAAAAGAATAGCTGGAGTTCAAATATTCGACGCAGTCTGCACCCAAACCACTTTTGTAAGCTTACAATCCATCCGGCTCCAATTGAGAGTGTTAAGGCACTCTCCTAATTAAGAATGACATAGCAACGTACCTTGCTGAAAGATTTACACATACTCACGCTTATACACAGCTCAAACACACACATACTTACATACACATCATCATCATCATCATCATCACATCACAGCACAAACATCATGTATGTTACATGCTCGCCACAAATATGTTAAATATTAAATATTATGTTATATTACTTGCGAGGGTGGCCTGGTGACCTGTAGAACAGGTTAGTTTGAACCTATTTCAGGCACCAGTCTTTCACAATCTAGTGATACTTTAATGCATATAAAGTAAGATACTTCATTGTAAGACTTTTTTGTGAAAGAAAATAAAAATAGTATTAATATATTATATTATTAAGTATGTCTTTTCCATTCTCGGGACCACATGATCCCGGAGCTTTGGAAGGCGTACATGGGGCCGAAGCCAACACGCAGAGGCCCTTTAGGCACTTTAATCTAAAGGAATTGTGACACCAACCGGCGATTATGAAAGTGCGCCCAAGGACAACCCCCGGTCAGTGTAGGACTATTGCAGGACATGGTTGCAAAAAAAAAATGGGTAATGGGTTTGGGTATATAATTAATATTATTTGCTTCCCCCAAATACTCAAAAATACACAATTTAGTCTGAGTTTTTACTTTGCTGAGGGATAAGTATTTTCACACTAACAATAGGTTCTAATTACCTAGGTTCAATGGATTAAAAAAAAGTTAAAAAAGAATCCCATCATCCATTTTGTATTGAGCGTGGTGGAGGTGCTATTTTAATAAGACTATGAGACTGACGCATAGGTAAATAAGCTGTCAACACCGCGTAGAGCCGAAGCGTTGTCGACGTGTGCCTGTCCATGTGTATCCGGTTTTTTTCCGGATTTTAAAATAAAACGGGTTAGCTCCAGTAATGGAATGTTTGGCCATGAGCAAGACAATCCCTCTCCGATGGATACAGACTTGGCAGATTTGTCCGATCCAATAAATAGTCGTCAGAACACCGGTACAGGCGCGAGGGATAGTCGGAGGCAATTTTTATTGGAGTCACTATTAATCGTAATAGTTACCGGTCGATATTAATGAAAACTTATGAAATTTAATTATTTTTGCACACCTGCATGCAGGTTGAATACTTGTACTACTTACGATAACATTAAGATCTTTTAAACCTGTATTCTTGCAAATATACGTATTTCATTAATTCATTAATTCATTGAAAATAGCAATCAACTGCAATTTACCCTGATCCCAAAGTATCTTATTTAAAATGAAGATATTTTATCTATACTCTTGGCATTATCATATCCGTAGGTGATCTCTTTGTCACATTTCAGCTCCCAACCTAAACAACCTCCAGGTTAATCAAAAAGAAACATGCTAGCAAGAAAAGGACATAAATATTGTGATGTACAGTGAGCGCACCTGTGCCTATTTTTCATAGAAGACATTGTTCACAAACGTACATTTTACGAGCCTAGCCAGCAGGAGTGCTCTACCTTGTCGTCGGTATTTTTTTGATACTTGTGCCAGACAAAAGACTAAATTTTAAAACTTCCGACGTGAGCCAGTAATACAACTGGTGAATGGCCAATGGCTGTACGGATTTGATCGGCCATAGTTAAGACCGACGTTGATTAAATTATCTTTCGAATAAAAAAAAACTCACTGAAATCGGTCAATCCATTCGGGAGCTACGTGCTACACATAACACCAACAAACACACAAACAGAATAGAAGTCAAAATTATATCACCCCTCTTTTTCGTAGTAACATATTTACCTCTCCATCCGCTCATGCCTTACCCCAAACATTTCTATATGAAAATCCTCTCGTGTCTGTCCCACAACCAATATCCGTCTGTCGGCTCCACGGGTGCAGCTGACGCGCGATTATTTTTGCGCGACTCGTCCCAGGCCAGGCCAGTCTTGTAATTGCGTTAGTCCCCAGCCTTTTAGAAAGGATGCACGGGTAATTTACTTTTGGGAGCGATTTATCAGTGAGCGTAGCGCAAAGTGGAGAATGGCAAATTATCCACCTTAAAACATGCATTTAGATTTAAATAAGACAGACATACAGACTACGAGCGAGTCGAAGCGACAACATCTCCTGCGGATGCCACGTGTAGTGGCGAAACGCGTCGAGTGTTTTGTTGGTGTCAGTGTTGTGATTCCAGGTGCATCTTCTGTGTCACGTTGTGAGTTGTTGGTATTGTAAGTCCTGCGACTTCCAGCTCTGGCTTTTTCGGGTGATTACAGTTGGATGTATTTTGGTTCCTGCGCTGGCGTCGTTTAGTGGAAATTTAAAGCAAAAAAATCCCCTTTTTGAGCTTTAGTCATGGATAGTAACGCCTGATTCCAATATATATGTTTACGTTTTTTATCAGGATTCAGTTTATCTAAGTACAAACCCTTCCTATAATTTGCACCAAAATAATGACAACTATCTTAAATATATTCAAGACGTTTAAAAACATAGCCCCTACGAATTTAATACAACCAGTTTAGTTCTTAAAAGCAGCAGAAAACAATTTCTGAACACAAAAAAATCAATAAATATACGGTCAATTGACTCTGATTTCTAATACTCAACTGTGACGTCAAGATTTTGTATTCCCATACAAAATCTATGGAGGCAGAACGTTTTGACAGATAATAAAGAGTTATGTCAACGATTGGTGGTGTCATCTAGCCTATTCAATCTTCATTAATTAAACATCTTATTAAACTCACAGCATATCAGAGAACCTTCTTTGAACCTCAAATCAATTACGCGACGCGGCAAATTAATAAAAATGGGAATTCCTGAAAGTTTCAGTATCGAGATAGTTATTTGGTGCTGTAATCAGTCGAGTCGTTTGATCTCGCCGGTCGCGGCGCCTTCAAAGGAAGAGCTAGTGATTCCGGATTTCCGTACACTTATATAGGCAAACTTTGACTTTGTGCAAAATTACTCTGCCACCGAAAAATAGTTAAAAGCGGTGGTTGTTTTTGAAGAACAATAATAAATTTCTCAGTTAATTTGTGATTCTTTTTTATGTGTGTGTTGATCTAGTATATGTTTATACTTCTCATTTCGTTATGTGTATGTGATGTCTTATATCAATAAACGCTTTTTTTTATTTCTTGCAATTATTTTAGTTTTGCAATACTATCAGCAGAGTAAACTATATGACTAAAGAATGGATTTGGTACTATCACTTTGAAATTAATGTCTTCCTCTATTTGATTAGCCATTACTTTAAATTACGTTTTGGTGAAAACGAAAAGACTTGTTATTTTTTTTCTTCGTACAAAAAGGGGGAACATAAATTTCTTTCTTTGTCTTCTCGATGTTATGAATTAAATATTTATAAAAAAAAGCTAAGGCAAGGCGCTTCACCAATGATTCGCTCTCACTGCGAGTATCGACTTAAAGACGAATAAAGCGTTGGTAATTTAAAGTATTTTAGATGAAAGAAAATTTAACCTGATAGTAAAGCACTACGGAGATAAGTCCCTACCTATAGATTGCGCCTACACAAACTTCTATATCTTCTATCTAAGTTCAATAATTTCATATAGAACTTGTAAGATGTATTGATGTAGGTTAGTAACTTTAGATTGAGCAAATTGCAATGAAAACTGAGCAGCGGTATTCAATTGAGTCCTTTATTTATTTTACTTATTTTCTAGCAAACTTTTTTATACTCGTGTGACTGATCTTTCTATTTCAGTTCCTTGTGTGCATAAGAAAATACTTGTAACGCAAAATGTATATTTCCCCTTTGATTTTCCACTCTGCATGGTGCGATGCCTCTGTCAATATGTACCCCATAAAAGGACCATGACCGTTTTTGTCCTCACACACCAAAATAAATGTGATAGTTAGAGTTAGTAGTTTTAGAGTTAGAATTGTAATGAAATATATGCAATCGTAATAACCTTGTAAGAATGAATTTCGTCCTAGTGATTAATGTTTTAATCTTTACTGGAACTAACTTTGTGTGGAAATAATAAAAAACTTTAATATTTTTCTGAATTACCCCATCGATTTGTTAATTTTTTTGATTAAAAAAAATCACAACAAAAAAAACACTTCACAAACTGTATCATTAAATCAAAGAAGAGCCTTTCGAGTTATGCTCGAAGGCACGCAAAGCAATAGGTAAAATCACAGTTACTTTTACCTTTAACTAAATAACTAAAGCCATAATAATATATAATAAGAAATATTTGAATGGTTATAAATTAACAAACACCAGCTTAATACTTCTCATGTAAAAAAAATTTAATGTGAGATTGTTTCGAATATTGTAAAAAAAACTGAAAAGCAGGAGCGTTAATCCGTAATTATCTTTTTTAGGATATAAATAATAATAATATACAACAACATCACATACATTGATCTCACTATGTGGTACCTAAGTAGCTTAAGCACTTGTGTTACCGATATAATCAACAGTGGTATTACAAATAAACTTAAATAAATATCTACATATTACACCCAGACCACTGCAAACTGACATGTGCATGCAAACAAATATTTGTACAGTGCGGGGATCGAACCCGCAATCGTAAAATCATTGAACAACCTGACATACATACTTTTACTTAAGCAGCGCAGACGTCAGCTGTGAATGTGGAGAACCCCTGCAAACCATGGTCCACCTCATGAACTGTCCCGCGTGCCCGACCACCTGCTCGCGTGAGGTAAGTCCTTGTCAGTATCCAGAGGTAGCACGGTACCACGGTAGCCGCTTTCTGGGCAAGTAAGATTTAGCCTAGAGGTGCTTGTGGCGCAACAGGTGTTGCAGCGCTTTGCTAGTGATACCAAAAGTTAAGCAACCTGAGGCCCGGTCATGTTTGGGATGGGTGACCATTCTAACCATTTAAGTGACGTCTATTTACAAGCATCTCCGTGCTTCGGAAGGCACGTTAAGCTGTTGGTCCCGGTTAATATCGATAGATATTAGTCGTTAAGCCTGGTCAGAGGCCCTCGGTGGCTTAATAACATCTGACAGTAAGGTATGTCACTACCTTACAAACACCCCTTCACCAATCCGCACTGAGCCCGCGTGGTGGAGTATGGCTCGGACCACCTCATAGTTGAGGTGAGGCCTGTGCCCAGCAGTGGGACGTTTATGGGCTGATGAGAGAGAGAGAGAGAAGATAGCCCGTCTTGCTGACACGAAAGAAGAAGAAGAAGAAGTTCTAGCTAGCAGACAGTTGATATTTTGTACTGTTAAAAGTTTTTTTAACATAGATGGGACTTCTGTACCTACCTACGTATAGTCTTGGTTGCGAGCGATCAAAGTGGACATGTACACTTGCAACATGCGGTGGGGTGCATAGTTACGAGAATCCGCCAATAAGGGTGGACATCTTGTCGGTTATGCAAGAAAAAGGGACGTATATGGACACTGATGGTTAAATGATGGGCGATTTATAAAGGGTGCATACGGGATCGTGACAATCTTTGGCCGGATGTGATCCGGTGTTGTACGATACAAGTATGTTTGACAGGTTTATTTGGATAAACTTGTCCTGTTTATTCTTCATTCTTAACATTCGGAATTAAAATAAAATAAGGAACATACAAAGGTTGGATAGGTTTGCTCTTGACCCAAGACTAAGCCCAACTAGGCAGAGGCTGAGTCTACGATGGAGCGAGCTCGCCTAGAAGATGCTTCTTCACTCTAGCTTTGACAATTTTCTTAAACAATAAGCTTTCCCGACGCTTGAGGTAGCAATAGCTTATGTTTGAATCAAATGCAACATGACTTACAAAACATTCATCACAATGATGAATGATGATTGTTCTCAAATTAAGCAGCAGTTTTCGCAACATTTGAAAAAACACATACATACATCATACATCAACAGCCTATATACGTCCCACTGCTGGGCACAGGCCTCACCTCAACTATGAGGTGGTGCGAGCCATACTCCACCACGTGGGGTCAGTGCGGATTGGTAAAGGGGTGTGTGTAAGGTAAGTGACCAACCTTACTGTCAGATGTTATTAAGCCGCCCGAGGGCCTCCGAAATAACACATTTCAAAATAAACATTTCTATTACCGTATTGTTATCAACCATTAGAAACGCTTTAAGAACGGTAAAGCCATTTGCATTTCGGTTCAAAATCTCCGAGGACGAAGATTGCTGTAACACAAGTGCTTATACTACTTACGTGGGATCAAAACAATGTTTGAGATGTTGTCGCCTTTTTACTTTATTACCCTTACTTTAACATATTTTTTTTTATTTGTATAGCATAAATTCGAAACCCGTTCAGATATTTCAAACCAGTTAGTTGGCATTTCGCAACGGAAACCCGGACAGCGGTGCGACCGCTTAATCTTTGTTTGTGAACATTTTCGGACAGCTCGTAACTCCAGTGCGATTTTCAGTTTTCAGTGAACCTACAACGTATTGTTCTGTGTGCTCAATCATATATAGTTAAACCGGGAAGCTAATACGAATTTGTTGGCGTTACTTCGTTGCTACAGTCATAGGCTTGAAATAAAACTCAAGCAGAGCTTTCGTCACGCAGTATTTTGCATCATCTATACTGATTAGTGTAAGAACAAGCGTAGGCGAAGCAACTAAGATCATTTATGACCCTTATAAATGGATAATTTACCAAGGGATATTAAACCTATTTTTAAATTGATTGATTGATTGATTTGAGGGTGTCTCCCACAATCATTGATGAAACATACGCTGGCTCAAAGCGTTAAAAAGCACTTACAAAATTCAACGACTCCATTAGGGTTCTCGGTAGCTCAGTGGTCAGAGCATTGGACCGGACTTCCAAAGGTCGGGGTTCTATTCCTCCCCGATGACCGGAGCCGAAAAGAATTTTTTAAGTGTTGTCTTTTCGAAATTAAAAAGAAATAGCGTTGTAAACGCGAAAAAAATACTTAACAAATAAAATTATAGCCTGTTTCATCTTAACCGATTGTTAAATATTTGTAAAAATATTTCTCTCGGGTGATTTGAGGGTGTCTCCCACAGTCATTGATGAAACATACGCTGGCTCAAAGCGTTAAAAAGCATTTACAAAATTCAACGACTCCATTAAGGTTCTCGGTAGCTCAGTGGTTAGAGCATTGGACCGGACTTCCAAAGGTTGGGGGTTCGATTCCTCGCCGATGACCGGAGCCGAAAAGAATTTGTTAAGTGTTGTCTTTTCGAAACCTATTTTTAAACTTTTATTTTATTTTTTCTTACGTTCACACGCAATTCCCGAGCTGTGTTCCAAATTTCAGCTGTCTAGGTTATCTGGAAGTAGGGTACCTTTAAGTACTATTTGATAGTCAGTCAGTGATATAATTTACGACGTTTAGACCTTAATATTTTTATAACCGTTTCACCTAGCTTCATGAAGTTTGGGCTACTAGTTCTCCTTATAAACATAATAAAACACACGTAGTTTCAGGTGCTTACATTAAGTAAGTACTGAGTTGTGGAGCAGTCAAACGTGACACCAAGTGGTTGGTCTAATATTGCAATCAGCGCTGGCTAGCCAGTTCCTTTGTTTGAACTTGGCTTGACACGTTGCCGCGTGTCTAGATAAGGTTTTGGTAGATTCGAAACACAAGATGGCTCTGTATAGATCATACTTTCTCAAGTATTGTGGTATTTTTAAATTTGCAGATATGTATTAAAAACAGATAGCAGACATTTAAAAAGTTTCACTCTGGATCGATCCACAAAAATTTTGCTATTAGATTTCCCAGAATGTTATAAAAGAAAAACTTGCAAGTTCGTAAATCCACACTTGCTGTTTATTCGTGCATAAGTTAGGCACGAACCGGCCACTGCAGCCAATTTGGATATTAAAGGAAACACCGGTATTCAGCGCTGTGAATGCGTCTTCTTTCCTAAATCTACCCGCAAAAGTACTAAGGGTGCGTTCTCGAGTGCAACGATAAGCGATTTTTCAGTGAACCAAGTAGGTATTTGGAATACTTTATATAAGATTGCGTGAAACAAAAAAACAAATATATTATAACAACTTACCCGAGGAGCTGAAAAACTTGAAGGAACGTAGGTATTGTCTTTGGGAAATACGGTTCTGATCATGTATCAGTATATAAGACGCGACGGATACCATTTAAATACATAACAAAAATATAATTTTATACAGAACATTACCAATTCGCCTGGGACACAAAGAAATTACAAATGTACTTTGATTTTTCCATACCTGCAAGACAAATTAAAAGCTGAAACTTCGCAATAAAACATGCATCGCGCAATAACGAGATGAGGCAATTTCAAATATAAAACGTTGATTGCCGGACCATTGAATGACCAGCGTTGATTAATAAGCCAAATGAATAAAAAAACTCTTAGAATATCAACTGAATTGTAAGAATACTATTTTCGGCGTTACAAATGACTGATCTTCCACTTTCCTAGGTTTCCTTACGGATTCCGTTGATCCCTTGCTTAAATGCTTTTATAACTTCTAAACTCAAAGCCTTCACTTTCACTATTTGATTGACCTTTGTGAACACTTTTTAAGTTCCAAATTGAATTTTTATTGCCGATCCCATATCAAGACGTATGACATTTGAATCAAATTCCGAAAACCTCACATTAGTGTGTAAACTAGGGCCAATTTTCGAAAACTTTGAAAAAACTAAAGGCCTAAAGACTAAAGACCTTTTTGGTGGTAATATTTTAGTATTTTGTCGTATAATAATAAATCGCGCGGTCCCGTCGGTCCGTCACTCACACGCGCCCGTAAATATGTTCAGTGCCACCATAAATCTAGGATATTATGTTCGCGGCGCATCTGCCCGGCTTATTAGCGCATCATATTTGTTTAATATCATGAATTTCGTATGTATACGCAGCCCAGAACTTTACAGTACCACAGTTAGAAGTAATGGACGTCTGGCTATTTCAAGTATTAACTTTTCACACTCTAGGAAGTGTAATTATTACTTCAATACACTCATTACCATCAAGCCCTATCTGAAAATAATGTCATGTGTCCTCTGGCGGAATGAACACGGTTGTTAACAGATCTGTACAAATATTCTTTATGTGTCCTCTGGCGGAATGAACACGGTTGTTAACAGATCTGTACAAATCTTCTTAATACAATAGGTTCAAAATAACTGTTTTTATCAATATTCAGTGATATTCAAGTCTTTTCAGAGACAACAACTTGGTGTAAACTAATTTAATCGCGAGTTGTTACAAGTCTGAAATCACAATAGCGCGGAGGCCGCGAACATATTATTTTTACATTTGTTTGCATTTTGACAGTAGCAGCACCATTTTCATAATTAAATCTTTGTTACTTGTATATAATGTACCTCTAGATTCCAGTTGTATAGGTCCTACCTCAAGGGTCCTCTCCGCAAGGAATTGACACCGAACTGACAGCGAGCTCGGTCTCTCTCGCCGCGCCTCTCATATTTATGAACTACCTAGCACTGGAGTCATGAAATTGGCGACAAATTATTTTGACGACCACTTTGGTGTAGTGGTCAAGAAGTTAACTATTAACCAAGAGGTAGCGGGTTCAATCCCCGCACTGTATAAACATTTGTGTGGATGAACATATCTGTTTGTACTGGTCTGGGTGTTATATGTCTTTATTCAAGTTTATTTGTAATACCATAGTTGATTCTGATATCTGTAACACAAGTGCTTAAGCTTACCACGGAGCCAGATTAAGGTATGTGATGTTGTTTTGTATATCTACACTAATATTATAAAGCTGAAGAGTTTGTTTGTTTGTTTGTTTGAACGCGCTAATCTCAGAAACTGCTGGTTCGAATTGAAAAATTCTTTTTGTGTTGAATAGACCATTTATCGAGGAAGGCTATAGGCTATATAACATCACGCTGCAATTATTAGGAGCGAAGAAATCATGGAAAATGTGAAAAAAACGGGGAAAATTATTCATCCTTGAGGGCTTCCGTTGCGTACGCTGCGAAAACGGTTCAAGATACCAAAAATATTTGTATGAAAGAATTATTCCTCTTAAAATGATCTAACAAAATGTCTGCGACAGTATATGTCTATCTTTTAAGATCAAGTCACTAGAACCTTTTTTGTGGTAGTCAAATTTGGCCGAAAGTAATGCATTATTTGTTAAGAGTTGTATCAACGTAATTATATTAGTCTTTATCCAAATAAATGTGTTGTTGATTAAGAGTATTTAATTGTGAACAAAATTGTCTTTGACATCACTTAATTTCAATGAATATCTTAGAAGATATAACAATTTTAAAATAACACCAATATAAAATTCACCCGCGCCGCATGATGTGCAAAACATGACGCTGCAATGAAGAGAGGCGTTGCTTGCGAGCTACGCGGAGAGGTTGGTGTAGCTCTACGAGGTACCATGATGAACCATAATAAGATTGAATTAAAGACCAGTTGCGTAATATCTTCACATCGACCCTGCCGCTGTGCCTAAAAAGCCGGTTGTTTAACCAATGCGTCTTAACTGTCTTAACCCACGGACTCATACGACATAAAACTAAGGTAACTGATGTTGTCCAGAAATGTAGCTAGCTAAAGTGGCCGTGGGCTGACCATGTCTGTCGCAGAACCGACGAGAGGTGGAGCAGGAAGGTTCTTGAATGGAGACCACTCTTAGGTAAACGTAGTGTGGGACGCCCCCCGGCTAGATGGACAGACGACCTGAAGAAGGCAGCTGGTAGTAACTGGATGCAAAGAGCGGGAGATCGTGCGCTGTGGCGGTCCTTGGGGGAGGCCTATGTCCAGCAGTGGACTGATACGATGAATGACCAGGTGACCGCGTATAATAATCTGGGACGAATGTTCCATGGTCCATAGAGCTCATGTAAAGGGGCTAGATAGGACTCTTAGAGATATAAGAAGCTGTGATAAAATTATCATCATAAAATTACTGTTATATTTGCAGGGGACTTTCAACAAACTGTACCAGTAATAGTAAAGAGAACAAGGCCAGACATTGTAAAGTCTTGCCTTTAAAATACCCCAATATGGAAGTTTGTGAACATCTTAAAATTAACTACAAATATGAGAGCACATTTGGGGGAAGGTAGAAATAGTCCTCCAGGCCGATTTCGACCACGGCGGCCAATCTCAACAGAGATCAGCCAACTACGCAGACGTTATTATAGTGCACAAGTATGAGCACAATACACAAGTGCACTCTCAAACTGCACTGTTATATCACTCTCAAAGTTCGCTGAGACGGCAATCCGACATGACCGGAGAGAGATCAGGCGCATGACCAACGGCTTAACGTGCTAACCGAGGCACGGGGGTGTAACACCGCCAACTTCTCGACTCCGAGCTGTTTTTGAGAGATTCATGACAGATAATCTCAGAATCAATTTTGGCTCGACCTGGGATTCGAACCCAGGACCTCTTGGATGTTAGGCAGAAACTTTGCCACTACACCTTCGAGACAGTGGTAGGGAGGTAGTATAACTTTTCTTCAAAGTTACTTTTAATAGGAGTCGGGAAAGTACCTCACTTTGAAAATAAAATTGCAATTGAACGAGATTAAGTATTAAGAGTGAGTAACATTGAGGACTTTATATCGAAAGTTCACCCTGAAATGAGCCAAATAGAAAAAAAAAGAACATCATGGATGTGTCAAAGTGCAATATTGGGAGTGAGAAACTGTAGCGTAGACGAAATTAATAAAATAATTATTTGAACACAAGTGGCCTTCCACCATATTCCCTCAAGTTAAAAATAGGTGCCCCAATAATTTTACTTAGAAATCTTATACCAAAGGGACCCGACTTCAAATCTAATTTCTTCGCAATATGTAACGTGATGGTTGCAATAGTTTAAACTGGTTTAGCAGTTGGTCAAACAGTGCTTATATCTCGCACCTCAATGATTCCAAATTATTTACCTTTTAATTTTAAAAGAATTCTATTTCCTGTTATGCTATCTTTCACCATTACAATTAATAAATCACAGGGGCAAACATTTAAACACATAGGAATTAATTAACGTCAAGACTGCTTTTCACACATATGTCGCGTTGTCAAGATCAGACCTACAAACGCGTTGCGGACAAAACTAATATGTTCTTCTGACACAAGAAAATAAAACTAGAAAAATAATTAACGCAGTAGTACTTTAAGCTAATTATGTTCTTTTGAAAACTTAAAAAATAAATTGTCTAAAATAATAACAAAAAAATAAATTTGCAAAAATAAAATGAAGCCCAAAAAAAAATATTCCACGCGGACGAAGTCGCGGGCACAGCTAGTTAATTCAATAAACCTGCTTGCGTATTACGTACATTTTTACAATTGTAGGAATTAAATTTATTAAATAATGATTTTTTAAATAAAAATAGTTGTGTGTAACGTTATTAGTAACAAAACAATCTTTAGATGTGACCAGTTATGAAATAAACGCGTTCATCAATAGCCAAAAGGCAAATATAAGTATGCCGACGAATTGAAGGTGCCAAAATTTTTTGCATGCCAGTGTCTGGTAAATTGTGAGGGACTTTTATTATTATTGACATCTGTATGTGTACCACAATTTATGCAATGTAAAGAAATTTAAAAATACTTAATCTGCACTTTCTCTTATGAACGTACTTGGAGGGATGAATCTCTTTTTTAATGGCCGTAAACCCGCATACCAACCCGACATTAGTAAGGAAAATAGAGACAAAACGCTAAAACACACTGAATAATCGCTGAATTTAACATGCTCTGAGAGCGACAAAGTGTAATTTTATGTCTTTTTCTGTGTTCCGTGAGCTGAACACCAAAGAAAATGTTCTTTTGAGATGTAACCTTTTTAAGGCGAGGTACTTTGCATGCTTTGAGGCGCCGAAATGGGATGCAACCAAATGATAAACGCGCTTTTTATGCATTTCACTTAGGTTAGGGAACGTTCTTTCTCGTTCTTCAAACATTGGCAGTCGGTTTTGGCTACGAACTAAGTAGGTAAACGTTTGCAATCTCACGCACTTTAAAATAACAACAATCTTTGGTTTACGCGAACAGTAGACATTAAAATGAGATTTTTCGCGAACTTTTTACTGATTACCTATTTCGCGATTTAATTACATTTTATTTTATCCTGACGTTTCGGACCTAATTCAGCGTCCGTGGTCACAGGTAGACTAAAGTGTTAGTTTTCATTACATATACAAAAATATTAAGTTACGTTTCTATCCTCACAAAATGAGCTAACAGTATCTTGAGGTCTTGTAGTGCGGGGTCGAGCTTGAGTCTTGGCTAAAACAGGATCCTGAGCTGGTGGAATTTTCCAACCATCTTCTCTATTAAAATTGGGTGTCTTCTAATTTCAATAGCATTAATAAATAAATAATAATAGGTTGATATAGTCTGTTCACCGTTTCTTAGCATTCCAGCAAATGAACAGCACCAAGTTTATCTAGTCGACGTTGTTGTATTGTATTGAACATGAAGTAGCTCACAGATCCACAATACAATAGCTTATTATTGGCGTGTAGCGGCGACGCGATGCAGAGATTGCCTGCATCACCTACGAAGAGGTTCTGTTACGCGAATGGATGCGGCATATGTTGTATCTACTATCGAACTACATATATTTCTTATCGTAATCCATATATATTTCGCTACATTTCCCCCTTCCTGTTAAAATTAAATGTTTCTTTATGCAAAGTTTGTCTGGAAGAGATCGCTACGAGCGATAAGACCGCCTACATTGTACATCTTTCTTTGTTATACTTGTCTGTAAGTTTGTTTTGTGTGTTACAATAAAGTGTTAATCTATCTATCGTTTATTATGTGACATAATTCTGTGGCGCAGATAGACAATAGCTGAGCGTATGGTCCGCGCCGCGATGCTGCGACACGGCAGAGAGTGCCTGCATCACCTACGAGGTGGTAAGGTTACGTGAATGGATGCGGTATCTTCTCTCTGTCCATCATTGTAAAAATAAAACTGTCATCAATGAAAAATAACAATTAGTACCAGGCCAAGATAACAATAAATATCGTTCTTTAGCAATTATTGTTAGAAAAACCGCATGTCCGTAAGAAGTGTAGTTGATCAATATCATCGACATTTCATCAAACAAACCAAAAAGTACACTCAGCGGCTTTGACTTTAACAGATGAAAGCCAGTGCACATATGCGCAAACTGTCACCATGACTCGCGACTGTCAGCAACTAAAATCGATTAATGGCCCGTTTCAATATCCAATATACTGTTCACTAAAAGTTACATAACTTCGAGTGTTAAATTCATCATAGCTTTGAATATGACACTGGCAGTTATTAAACCCTCAGTCAACGGTAGATATTGGGATATTAGGATATTGAATCTGGCCATTAGTCACGGCGATTGGCCAACACGCGATTAGTAGAGAGGCGAGGCGAGGCGATTATCATCATTATCAGCCAAAGAACGTCCACTGCTGAACATAGGCCTTCCCCAAAGTTTTCCACATCGACCGATCACAAGCGGTCTGCATCCAATGTGATCCTACGATCTTCACAATCAATATGACGCATAATCATGGTAAAACCATGAAAATAATGTGTCTAACGATCACAGGCGGTCTGCATCCAGTGTGATCCTGCGATCTTTACAATCAATATGCCGCATAATCACGGTAAAACCATGAGAATAATGTGTGTGTACAACCTTAAACTGAAACGTAGCAATCGAGCTATTACCACGTCCACTTCCATCGCATAGTGGGCGTGTACAATGCGCTTACAATTGAGGTGGCTGCGTCTGACACACTGTGCTGTTACACGCAATCAAAGCAGGTTTAGTTAGAAAAGGCTAAGCTACAAACAAACATTTCAAATTTGGCAATCATGGATCACTGTATAAATAGTGTTGATCACATCTTAGCGTTAGGTTACCACATTATTTTTATATATATAATTTATTAATCTATGGTCTGTTTTTAGGTAGGTGTTTTATGCCTGTAAAACTCCATTTACAGCAATGCGTGAGTGACATGGTAGCTTGTCTTGAAGGTTTTATTTTTCTCTTAAAAGCTTTTAACTAGAAACGACTTCATATATTTTTATTGTCATAATGCCAACCCGCTTTTCATTACGGTTAAATCAAAACAAATGTTTTATTTATGTTAAAAAAACACTTGTTGAAAATATAATGATTGAACGTCCTCAAGGTAATTGAATTTGACACTCGGGTTTTATTAGGCGAATTTCATTCTCATGATCAGACGGAGGGTTTTTAGTACCGGTCATCCCACATATGCTACACATATACTCACATAATTTAAATATAGCATAACTTTAATGGGTATCAAATAAATGCCCATCAGGTCACGTCATGAGCGATGCATCAGCGCTGCAATATCCCACTAACGGCTGCCATCCGTCACGGCACGTTTTTGTCCCTTTTTTTAAACCTTTTTGTCCCGTTTCGTCCCACTCACGATGTTTTTACGATACCGGCTAGTTGAACGGTTCGTTTCGCTTTTGACGAATGAAACTGTTTCATGAGTAGAATAAACAAGGTGGGCGATCGGGTTTTTGGTTTGGTAATGTTTTGAGCAGAGAAAATGGCAAGATTTGTTTTGTTTCACTTGCCAGTCGAAAGGAGCAAGAGCCAGCACATTTCTGCGGCATAAAGTTGCCGAAGCTTGAAGCTGTCAATGACTTACAGTGTCATTGCCGCTGCGATTGGTTGCCGCGCGATCAGTAGCAAGCACAAGCATAAGTGTGCATGAGAGTGTGTGTTTGTACTGATCTGGGTGTTTTCTATGTATAATATGTATTTATTTACAAAAGAAAGTATTTAAGTATGTTTATCCGTTGTCTAGTACCCATACCACAATCCTCGTAGCTTAATTTGGGACTAGAGAATTGGTGTGATTGTTGTGAAATATTTATTTATTTAAGTCATGGGGATAGTGTTTCGCTGCTTTGCTCTAGCCTTGAATGGCGTCAGCTCTTATAAAAAATAATTAATATCACTAGATTGTGCAATTTTGGAGGCCTAATCTGTGACAGGTTGAATTGTGACATAATCCTCTAGAAAACTTTAGTATCATAAAGTAGTTATATCATCAAGGTATTTAAGATGTCAGTCATATGTTTAAATTGTAACAAAATGTTAAACAAACAAAATATATCTAGTTATTCACAGACAGTGTTTTAGAGCGGGGTATACATTGAGCGCTCGACGTTGCGTCAAACGTGCGTTTTTAAATCAGCGCTTGACTCGAAACGCGCGTTAACAAAGCGCGCGTTGGAAATCGCCCTATGTGAACCCACCCGCTCTTATCAAATTTCTAAGAATAACTTATATCAGCCAAGGATTTCAAGCAGATCAGGATTACTTTATCAAACTCGGAAGTTACGTTAAAGTGTGAGTATTTGCAGTGGCCGCCCTCCCGGAGGCGATCATGCTACGATTCCTGAATTTAAATAAGCCCCGGAAATCCCTCTCAACAATATGGCATTTTGTTAAAACTTCAAGGTCGTTAAGCGAAAAGTTAGAGGTCTCTTTAACTTTTATTTGTGAAAATGTTCCATCTACATTTTCCTCCTATTACGGCAAGTTATACAGGTGTTTGAGTTTAAAAAACGAATAGTCTTGTCCCATATTTTCTCAACGCTTTGCATATATTTTCTATGCAGCTTTCAGTAAAAAGGTGCTTATTTCACTAACATGCCATTAAAAATATCTTAAGTTCAAGTAAGTTTATAATAATAAGAATAAATCTTAATTGTCAGGTAAATTACACCCATATAAGTACTCATATTACATTTAAATAATTAGTTGAATTAAATATAGCAAAGGGGAATATTTGTAAGTTTAAGTTATATTTACGTACTAGGAGGTTTTTCCTGTGTAGTGCACAATTTACCGGCTTACATCCCTCATCGATATAAGCCCGTAGATCCTATCCTGGGTGTTCAGTCCTGGCTTCGAATACCAGGTGTCGAGCCAAACATTGTTTTTGATTCCGAGTTTTTTCTCATTTATTTTCTTCATGAACCCTTCAGAAACATCTTAGAGTCGGGAGTGTTACACCCCCGTTCCTCGGAAAGCGTCTTAATCCGTTTGGTCCTACCCTGATCTGCATCCGGCCATGTTGGATTGCCTTCTCACCGGGATTTGGGAGTGAAGGAGCTGTGCACGCACGTGTTAATTGCGCTCACACTCGTGCACTATAATATCTCCTACGCAATTGGCTGATCACGGTTCAGATTGACTGCCGTGGTCGAAATCCATTCGATCGAATGATTTAGAAACAAATTCTTATCAGCTAGGTAAGTCTTTTTTGCAGTAGGTATCCTTTCATCTTAAAGGCTCGTTACATTTTACTATTATGTATCTCGACTAATCTACAAAATATTTAACGTACATACCCAATTCGTGATATTCTCACCCAAGTGTCCGCTCGTAAAACAAAAAATGATCGGGGTCAAGGCGTTTAATATGCGAGCAAAATGGCGCGGTCGTACCGCCGCGGAGATTTGCGAGAGGCACGCGTAATATCGTCATAAATATCGCGGACACTCCAGGTAGCCCTGGAGGCGGCCGACAAAAGTTGTGGTCCAAGACATGAGGACTGTGACCTACAATATTTTTAGCATTAACAATGCAAATTTATTTATTACTAGTGGACCAGGCAGACGCTGTCCTGCCCGCTGTTTTCGCAATTTTTCCATGTTTTTTATCGTTTAAACCTGTCCTGAACTTTTAGAAATATTTCAAGACTAAAATCATTCAAATCGGTTTAGCTGTTGTCGAGTTTTAACGAGACTAACGAACAGCAATTCATTTTTATATATAAGACTAGCGGACCCTGCAGACGTTGTCCAGCCCGTTGCTTTTTTTTAAATTTCTGATCTTTTAAACCTTCCCTGGACTTCAACGTATGTTTCAAGACTAAAATTAGTCAATTCGGTTCAGCCGTTCTCGAGTTTTAGCGAGACTAACGAACAGCAATTCATTTTTATATATAAGAGACTAGTTGACCCGACAGACGATGTCCTGCCCGTTCCTTTTTTTAATTTTAGATCTTTTAAACCTTCCCTGGACTTCCACGAATATTTCAAGACTAAAATTATTCAAATCGGTTCAGCTATTCTCGAGTTTTAGCGAGACTAACGAACAGCAATTCATTTTTATATATAAGATGTGAGATTGAAACACACTTAATTGGCCGGGCGATTGCTCTGGGTATACAAGTAGCTTGGAGAGGTGTGGGCTCGAGTTCCGTCCGTGGCTGTCTGATTTTTTCTTTAAGTGTGTTTTAATTTCATATGAGGACTACGCTGGTGGAAATACAGGGTGTAAAAAAAAACCTTAAGGAAGCCGTCAACCATGCGTTCAGTACATCAAACCAAAACGTATAAAAAATAAATTTTGGCTGGGAAACAACTTTTATTTTTTGACATCAAAAAAATAATTTAATTCTAACCCGCAATGTACAGCGCGCACGCGGAAAAGTCACCGCGGGGCGTGTTGGTTTACGCCGCCGCGACGCGGTTCGGTTCGAGTGTGCGCTGTACATTGCGGAGTGTGCCATTTAGAGGCTTTTTATGAAAGAACTAGTGAAAATTTGTATCATGTTTCTTTGGAAAAAAGTTCAGTTATAACGGACAGAAGACGTTTCTGTAAAAATCATCAATTTTTTTTTCAAACTTTAACCATCGATATCTCAGAAACCGTTAACTTCCCAGGTATGGTGTAAAGGAAAAAAAATATCGTAACAATTGGTAGAATATGTAGTATTCGGCTTCGTTAAGGTTTTTTTTACACCCTGTATGTACAGTGAAATCAAAGCGATATGTTTGATATGCAAGGTCATAACTTTCTATTTTCTTAAAAAATACCTGAAAAGTGCGTTCGCGCATTTCTCATAGCTGTAGCAAGTACCTTTTGGCTGTAGTAAACAAGTACAATACAGGAAATAGTCTTATTCACAATTTTTTAAAACTTAATTTAAAGAAAGAAAATATTGGATGACCTAAAAATAAATCTGAACATGCATTTTCATGAAACATGTCTCCACGTTGAGCTCCTATGTTTTATTGTTTTTTCTTCTCTTCAGTAAGCCATAAGTGTTCGAGAACATTGGTTAGGTTTATTTTGAAGTAGTTGGTGGAATCAGGTGAATAACAAAGACGATTCGCTTACATTGTTGAACGAGCAGGTCAGTTATATCGTTTCTCCACTCTTAAATATGTTTTCAAATCAGCAACATATTATATAGTCAGTGTTGTGATTCCAAGTGCATCTTCTGTGTCACGTTGTGAGTTGTAGGTATTGTAAGTCCTGCGACTTCCAGTTCTATCTTTTTCGGGTGATTACAGTTGGATGTATTTTGGTTCCTGCGCTAGCGTCGTTTAGTGGAAATTAAAAGCAAAATAATCCCCTTGCTCAGCTTAAGGTTTATTTTGGAGCGTTAAAAAATTGCATGGCTTGGTGCTATATCGGACAACTATGCCTTATTCTTCTTCTTCTGCCTTTATCTTCCCTGATCAAAATTTTATACCTCCGCCGCCCTCTCTTACCTTTCGACCCCTCCCGCGTAGACTCAAGATAATTTTCCTCATAATTAGCACTCATCGTCCAACAAAATGTTCCATTTTGTTTGTTACAGGCTTTTATTTGTAGCCCGCGTTTATCCGAACCGCAATCTTGACCTCTTTGTTCGCTCGAGACTTGAATTAACTCTAGTGCATAATGTCGTTAGAGGACAATTTTAAGGCTTTATGACCATTTTTCCACCATTCCGCAGCCCACGTAGTGAAATATGGCTTGTACCACGTCATAGACGAGGTGTGATCAACACCCAGCACAGGGTCATCATTTATTAAATTTAATTTAAAAATCTTCTGCAAAAACTTGTGTACAATGACGGATTTAATGCCGGAGGCATTTGCTACCACAGGTCCAAGCAGAGAACTTACGGGCGGTGCACATACAGAGAAAATAGAAAAGAAATTAAAATGGTTAGGTACCGACTCACTAAATAAAAAATGATCAATTGATAAATTAATACCTACTGATTACTTACATAAATTTATAATATACAGGGTGTAAAAAAAACCTTAACGAAGCCGAATACCACGTATTCTACCAATTGTTACGATCATTTTTTTCCTTTACACCATGCCTGGGAAGTTAACGGTTACTGAGATATTGATGGTTAAAGTTTGAAAAAAAATTGATGATTGTTACAGAAATGTCTTCTGTCCGTTATAACTGAACTTTTTTCCAAAGAAACATGATACAAATTTTCACTAGTTCTTTCATAAAAAGCCTCTAAATGGCACACTCCGCAATGAACAGCGCACACTCGAACCGAACTGTGTTGCGGCGGCGTATAGCAACACGCCCCGCGGTGACTTTTCCGCGAGCGCGCTGTACATTGCGGGTTAGAATTAATTTATTTATTTTGATGTCAAAAAATAAAAGTTGTTTCCCAGCCAAAATTTCTTTTTCATACGATTTGGTTTGATGTACTGTACGCGTGGTTGAAGGCTTCGTTAAGGTTTTTTTTTACACCCTGTATTATCACATCATAGACATACTCATATACATATACATATACATAATAATAAAAATGGTACACATGTCATTGCGAGAAAAGAGAGAGTTGAATTTTTTTAAGTAAACCTATCAGAGGCAGATAATATAGGTGTTGGGTTCCTATCGATAATATAAATAAAACTAGCGGACTGTAACAAAAAGGGTGGTTTAATTCACCCTCAATTAACAAAAAATAAAATCTTGAACAATCTTAAACCGCGACAAAGGTGTAGGAAGTCCGAGTGCTTGTAGGCAAATGTGAAGCGAACGTTCGGCTCGGACGCGAGCTGATCTGTCGCGATCATGCAGGCTCGGATGACCTCAATGTTCGCCGCCTGCGAAGATGAACGATATCGCGCGAAGTCCCCAACATAGGCAAATTATGTCTATTTTGAGGTAACTAATGGCAAAAATGAATGAATTAAACAAAGGAGCAAACACACCAAACGCTGTATTTTTTTATATTAACATCAGAGATCGGCTTAAAAAAATGTTACAGTTTCTGGTAAGTAGTTGAGACAATTTTCGAAGAAAACGCCTACGTTATACTAAGAAAAGGCAATATGTATTTGATAAACTTACTATCAGGTTTCATATTCAAGCGTCGGACTCACAAAGATAAAACACTCCACGATAACCCTCCTTTACTTCTACTTAGCCAATTTGGTCCGCCCTAACATTCACAAAATTGTAAGGTAATTTTACCTGCCCTATTTAATAGAGCCTCTTATTACCAGCGCGCGGGGGCGAACAAGTTCGCCGTGGCCGTCTGTTAAAATACAAAAAAAAACTTAAAATAATGATGCGGATCGGTCGAGCTAGGGATGTGCTGAGCTACAAGGGAGTTGATATCGATTGTCTTACATGTTACACAAAAAAAACATTTACTGCGTTACTACGAGACATAATAACGTATTTTATCGTTTCGTCGCTGACATTGTCCCAACCTGAACTCGGTACCTGACTTTGAACCTCAAATTGAGATTGGAAAATTAATGCCATTGCTCTTTTCATCCTTTTTTTACAGGGAGAAAATGCTTAACGGATACCTAGCCCCTTGGAAACGATAGTAGGCTATGTAAGACGACGAAGAACGGCGACTACCTACCATTTTCAAGTTTACCCACTAAACTCTACGCGAGTTCCCTCGTGCCATTATAAGCTGGACAACAGGGAAAGAAGATAAGATACCAGAACATTTTTCTTTAAGTGTGTTCTAATTTCACATTGACTGCCTCGCTGGTGTAGTGGCAAGTTTTGCCTTACATCCGCGAGGTCCTGGGTTCGAATCCCAGGTCGAGCCAAAATTGTTTCTGAGATTTTCTGTCATGAATTTCTCAAAAACTGCTCGGAGTCGGGAAATTGGTGGTTTGACACCCCCGTCCTCGGAAAGCACGTTAAGCCGTTGGTCCTGCGCCTGATCTCTCTCCGGTCATGTCGGATTGCCGTCTCACAGAACTTTGAGAGTGATGGAAAAGTGAGTGCACCTGTGTATTGCGCACACACTTGTGCACTATAATATCTCCTGCGTAGTTGGCTGATCTCTGTTGAGATTGGCCGCCGTGGTCGAAATCGGCCAGGAGGACTATATTTAATTTCACATTGTAAAGAAATTTGCATTGTTAATGCTATAAAGTAACTTAACGTGTTTGGAATTCAGTAATTAATTTCAATCAGCTAAAAAGGCACATTGCTAGGTTAAAAAATCTATTACCTTACCTATCCCTTGACATTAATACGTTTAAGTGCTATGAAGGTATAAACCCTGTAATGTCACTGATATTATGAAATTCAAGTACAATGTAGGTAAGTAGGTAATTACTTTCGCCTTAAATATCATTAATAAAAATCCGTGTTTAACTACTTTGCGATATCAAGATAGTATGGTACTCGTAAAAATGAGTGCCTAACTACTGAAGAGGTAGTAAGTATTTACTTAAAATTATCGTTACAAGTAAATATGATACCACTGAGTGATAAGAACCTATCATAATCAAAAATGTTTGTAATAAAGTCGTGTTTAATTTATCTACTTTTCTATCGCATGATTTGAGTTTGAAATAAGTGAAAGCGTAATAAATACAAACAAACAGTAAACTAATTAATATAATTCAATAGTTATCCAAAGCATACATACATACAAACTTTTCGATTACATATTCTCACTATTACACAAAGATCACAATAAATACATTAGTCCAATAATAAGATCAGAAGCTGGTCTTGCCGAAGACGAAGTTGCCAGGCGCGTTCACATCCTCAGTGGTGAAGTATTCCTTAAAGAGCTTTTCGAATTCCGGCCAGGAGATGCTGGCCTTGCCACCGGATAGTTTCTTGAAAGCTTCCGCAGCCTCAGCCTTGTCTTGCCCGAACGCGGCATACACAGACGAGAACTCCTCGCTGTCGATAGAGCCATCGTTGGATCCATCTTCTAACTGGAAGATGAAACGAGCGTACAGGTTCTGCCACTCGGCAGCAGCTGATGGGTTCTTCGCGTAGCTGTCCCACACAGCTACCCACTCGTCAACCGACACCTCCCCATCCTTGTTCGCATCAGCGCCCTGGAGTCCCTCCCACAGCTTCGACAGAGTGTCCTCCAAGATCTTGTAAGTCGGCTCTCCGGCTTTCCATCCTCTCAACTTCGCGATCTGCTCCTTGGACAGATCGAAGTCTTTCTTGTCGATGGTGCCACTCTTGTTGGTGTCGAAGAACACCGTGAATACGTGGACGTACTTCTTCTTTCTGAAATCGGAGACCATTTTGCGCTGATGTCTGAGTATTCAATGGCTGCTCGACGGCCGCCGCCCCGTTTTATACCGGCATTAAGACTGCATTTAATTTGATAACCGCTATCTTTGCTTCGCGAATCTGTCCCGAATGTTGACGTGTTTATGGCTTCGCTATCATACTGCATTGCGGACTAATGCCTCCGTGATTTCATTGTATGTTTTGGTCTTGCATTCGCTAATACTTAGTCATACAGCGACAGGCTTCGTAAATTTGTGGACGTATATTTACATATCCTTATTTGTCTGGCCTTTTTATTTGCTTGGTTTTTTTTGTATTCATATTATAGTATTCAAGATTGTGTTCGTGTGTTGGTGAAATCGTAAGCCAACTCGAGGCATTTGTGTATTCTTGCAGTAAAATCATGCATACGTAATATTCTAATACCTAGGTAGGTCATATCGTAAATGGTTAATCTGGTGGGTACACTCTACAAATCTATGTCTTGTACGTTTTGACTTGAAACAGTTTTAACCTCGGATTGTCTATCACAGCAGCACGTTAGTAAGCAAAAATTTTTTAAGTAAAATTCTTAAGGCTTCCAAGCGTCACGAGCCCAATAGGTATTACCTGTCATGGGCCCTGTCAAAGTCGATAACAAATCTATGATCCTGTTGTATGCGTTCGAAATTTCAACCCGAAGTCAGGGATATCTCTGTCTATCCCGGAATGAATAAATATTATGGTAAAGTTACCGGTCCGCGGAGCACCAACTTCGCAAAGTTGCCTCGTGGGAGCGCCTCTGTTTTCCTCACACATATAGGTAACTATATAGCCCATGTTCAGTTGTGAGGATTGAGTACAAATTCTATATTATAGGGTTTAAATTCTGACTGATAATAATAATAAAATCTTTATTGCTTACATAACTAACATTCAATGAGACAAACAAACAAGCAATTGGAAGAGGCTCAGCTATTGCATAATAAGCATAAGGAGCATATAGCTGATATACGAATACGGCAGTTTCAAGCTGTGCTGTAACTCTGCTTACGTTTCTATTAGGTATGAATTATCAATTTAAGCATGTTGCTTTTGAGGATTACTTTCTTCTGAAAGAAAAATGGCGTTTAGTTTTTAAGAATAAATTAGTTAGATAAGGCAACCCCATATGAATTTCCTTACTTGTGTGTGTCCTACAACATATTCGATTATCCATACTAATATTATAAATGCGAAAGTAACTCTGTCTGTCTGTTTGTTACTCAATCACCTTAAACTACTGAACCGATTTGCATGAAGTTTGGTATGGAGATATTATACCCGAGAAAGGATATAGACTGCTATTTTGTAAAATGACACATTCAGGTGTGCCGATCGCCTTTTTTTTAAATATAAAAATGTAAGTCTCACTAAAACTCGAGAACGGCTGAACCGATTTCAATAATTTAATATTTAATTGGCGTATTTGTGGAAGTCCAGGTAAGGTGTAAACGATGAGAAAATATTGATAAATTGCGAAAAAAGCGGGCAGGACAGCGTCTGCCGGGTCCACTAGTAAATAAATAAATAAGGAAAACAATGTAAGTAGCTTAAGCACTTGTGTTATCGGACTCAACGAAGGTACAACAAAACCCATGACAACATTGTAAATAGGTTTCCAACCTTGTCTCCGTCCGGAGATCGAACCCGGGACCTCATAAATGGCGGTACCTTTAGACCAGTTCTCAACCAACTACACCACGGAGGACGTCTAGATTACCTATATTGATGGGTGGTAATAAAAGAAGTGGTCTATTCCACAGTCTACGAGTCACAGTTATGACTAAAGTGGACAATATCCGTCATAAAATGTACACAGCCGAAAACCAAACTTGCTTGTAGAGATTTAAGTGATTAAGTATGACCCATTACTTATCTTCCTGACATGACGCAGACGAGTCGCAGTAATAAACCAGCATTAGATGCACTCAGCGTGGATAAAGCCGGCGGACAATTCGGCAAATGAGTCGCTAAGGCGGCGCGGCGGTACCAGACCCTTTCATAGCATTAGACTAAGTCTTTAATGTGAGAAGGATGGACGTGCCTTAATAATATCTCGTAGGTACCCTAATGAGCTAGATGACACCACCAATCGTTGACATACTTTTTATTATCTGTCAATTTGGTCTGCCTCAATAGATTTTGTATGGGAATACAAGAACGTGACGTCACGGTCATGTATCAGAAATCGGAGTCAATTGACCGAATAATTATTGAGTTTTGTGTGTTTAAAAATTGGTTTCTACAGCTTTTTGGAAATATACTGGTTGTATTAACTTCATAGGGGCTATGTTTTTTAAGCGCCATGGTCTTGAAAATATTTAAGGTAGGTGTCATCATGCCTATTGTAGAGACGCCCGTCCCGGAGAACCGCGAAGATAACTTTTGATTGAGTTCATCAAGATAACATACTTCGGGGTCCTCTGGGACTGGGACCTCGGGGATCGGGGTGCTCAGAGAATAGCCCATTTTTTGATAAAAACCTATATCAGTTTTTGTCAGATCCGTTTATTGATAAACCACTTAAAGCATTTTCAACACGTGTTAAAAGCCCTAGAGCGCTTTACTGAAAAAAACGTTTTTCATCTTGATGGTTATTTTATTTATTTTTATTTTACGACCGCTTGGTGCAGTGGTCTACATGTCGTACTTCTAAAACCAAGGGTCGCGGGTTCAAACCCCGCACAGTACAAGCATTGTACCGACGTGCATACTCACTTGGTATACTGATAATAATATGTTCCGGTTTGGGTATCCAGTCAGTTTCATTCTCACTACACTCACTCATTTTCACTCATTCATTCCTCTCACTCGTCTAGGTTTCTTTTTATTTTCTTCTGTTTTTCTTTTAATATAATTTGTTTGTTATTTCTCAATTCTTTTCGTTTCCCTTTTCCCTTCTTTGTCGCTTCACGACAAATTGGCGCCCAACGTTTAAGTCTTCAGTCTCTCTTTCTTTTCTCTCTTTCTCTTATTTAGTATATTGCTTTTCATTCCTCATTCATTTCACTCTCTATTTTTTCTTCTAAATTCTAAAACAACACTTCTTCTAGTGTTCTTCACCTAATCATCCTTATTTGGCTTTTTCTTTTAACAAATCTTAACCCCTTCATTGTCATCCTAAATCTTAACCCCTACTCTGTCATCTCGAATCTTAACTCCTTCAAATTAGAAAACACATCTTCACTCTACAATCTAGAAGAAAACGAGGTACTTCATTTTTTTTTTTGAGCTTTATTGAATCTTGACTTTCTTTCTAATTAACATCTTTACAATGCCTCGATTAATTAAATTTGACTATCTTAACAAAGCCGAACTTATATACGTCGGTACATTTAATTAATCCCTCTCTTTATTTATTTTAATTTCTCTTTTAATTAGGAATTATAACCTTTTATATTAATCTTTTAAGGGACTCTTAACCCCTTGTCTTAACATGAGGGACTTTAAACTCTTTTTTTTTAACTCTAAACCCCTTATCTCTTTAGGGACTCTAAACCCCTTAACTTGAGGATCTTTACTTGATCTCTTTAGGGACTCTAAACCCCTTAACTTGAGGATCTTTATTTGGTCTTCTTAGTACTAACTAGTACTTTCTTTTGAGCGGTTGACTACTCGTTAAATAAACTATCAATCCGAGCGGATGACTACTCGTTAAACAAGCCTTCAGTTCGAGCGGTTGATTACTCGTAACGAAGGCCTAAGTCGTATTTTTTTCTCCATATATGGAGCGGTTGACAACTCCCTAAATAAGCCTGTCGTCGTTGAGGAACTCCCTTCTAGAGTGGCAGTCATTGAATGTGAACTCCACCCTAACAGTTTGAAGATGATGGTATGTTAGAAGAAGAATAAACATTTGTATTAAAGGTTGTATGCTTGGTGAAGTAGGATTCCTAGGATTTCTTTAGGCTTTTCTTTCATAAATTTTCTCTGAGTCGAAAATTTTCTGGGGTCGTGGGGGAAATGTACCGACGTGCATACTCACTTGGTATACTGATAATAATATGTTCCGGTTTGGGTATCCAGTCAGTTTCATTCTCACTACACTCACTCATTTTCACTCATTCATTCCTCTCACTCGTCTAGGTTTCTTTTTATTTTCTTCTGTTTTTCTTTTAATATAATTTGTTTGTTATTTCTCAATTCTTTTCGTTTCCCTTTTCCCTTCTTTGTCGCTTCACGACAGCATGTGTGTATAAATATGTGTGTTTGTACTGGTCTGGGTGTTTTCTATGTATAATATGTATTTATTTACAAAAAAAAAAGTATTTAAGTATGTTTATCCGTTGTCTAGTACCCATAACACAAGCCTCGTAGCTTAATTTGGGACTAGAGAATTGGTGTGATTGTTGTGAAATTTTTTATTATTATTATTTTACTTTATGGGCATACACAACAGGTAACAATCAACAGTATCAAGCATGTAACTAACTTAAGTAGAGAACTAGATTGCAACCTAAAAACGTGTATACTCGTACACAGCATTAACAGGCAATACGTAAACAAAACACTACATAGCAATTAGTTTACAAAGACAAAATGCTTTATGTAATTTTAATACATATTGTTTAAATAGATATAAAGAAGGAAGCAGGTAATAAATTATGTAAAATATTGTGGCGCTTTCGTTCCATGTTAAAGTATTGTCAGATTCCAACAGATTGAGAAGTAGAAATCTGAAATTGTTAATTGTTTGAAACTGCCATATATTTTGTGATGCAGATTATACCGAGCAGATTATTATTAGTTTACAATTAAAATTAAATTAGTTAAAATTAAAGCTTCCATCAAAAAAATGACACATAGGTTAATGTTTACGTCCTAGTTATCGTGGTATACAAATATGGGCGAAGTGTATCAATTGCACATCGTAAAGATTGCCAATCGAAAAGTGATTCATCGATAAGATATCTTAAGTGATACTGCTACAGTGTATTGCTGCATGACTGTAAACCCTTATTACAGCAAATGCAAACTCGTTTGTACACAAGTCTTTCTAGGTCTATAAAAATGTACGAAGAATTTAAAACTCTTCTGTGAGTTGATCCTAAGGTCGTCGGTCTACCGGCAATATTAAATCAATAAAAATCATAAAATCAATAAAATCAATTTATTTTTGTAATTAGGCTAACAAATTAGCACTTTTACACGTCCCAACATATAAATTGACCCTACCACCGCTTCGGGACAGTTTGGGCCAGTGCTGAGAAGAAGCGGCGCAAGAAACTCAGTCACTATTGTCATTGCCTCTTTTCAAAATTGATTTACAATAATTGTAATTGTTTGCATTTAAACATTTCCATATATCTTTGTCATTTATATAATCATCAATTTTATAATATCCTTTCGACATTAATACATCTTTTACAACTGTTTTAAATTTATCTAAAGGCAATGAATTAAATTTTCAGGTAATTTATTAAAAAATATTACACATCTACCCATAAATGAGTGACCAACTTTATGAAGCCTAAAATGTGGAACGGCAAGCCTATTTTTTTGTCTTGTGTTGAAGTTATGCAAATCGCTATTTTAAGGAAATAAGTGTAAGTTTTTTCGAACGTAAATTAGGTTTTCGTAAATGTATTGCGAGTAAACTGTAAGTATTTTAACTTCTTTAAACAATTCTCTAAGTGTTTCATTTGATTTAAGTTTATAAATAGCCCGCACGGCTCGTTTCTGCAATACGAAAATTGTCTCTATATCTGCAGCTGAGCCCCATAGTAAGATGCCGTATGACATGATACTGTGAAAATAACTAAAATAAACTAGTCTTGCCGTTTCAACATCAGTCAGAAACCTTATCTTTCTTACAGCGTATGCAGCGGAGCTTAGTCTCTTTGATAAGGTCATGATATGAGGACCCCACTGGAGCTTATCATCCAAAGTAATTCCCAAAAAAGTTGCAGTATTTGAAGTAACTAGTTGTTCATCCTTAACAACAACCCTTGTTGGAACTTGTCGGACATTGGGCATTGTAAACTTAATGCTTTTAGTTTTGGTCGCGTTAAGCAATAAATTGTTAACGGTGAACCAATAAAGTACTCGCCAGAGAGTACCATTTACATCGTCAAACAATTCTTTACCCCTTGGAGTTTTAAAAAGTAGTGAAGTATCATCAGCAAATAACACTATCTCACAAGCACCGTCGACAAAGTATGGAAGGTCATTAATATATATTAGAAACAGTAACGGTCCCAATATCGAACCCTGGGGCACACCCATAGTGAGAGGTGCTCCAGGAGACTCTGCTCCATTGATAGAAACCTTTTGTGTTCTCTCAGTGAGATATGAATTAAATAAGTTACATGCATTAGTTGATACACCATAATGGCGTAGTTTTCTCAACAGGGTCTCATGGTCAACACAATCAAACGCTTTAGAGAGGTCACAAAAGATTCCCACAGCATCATGCTTACTATCATAGGCATCAAATATATGTTTCAACAGAGCGACTCCAGCATCAGCAGTACTGCGACCCTTTGTAAAACCAAATTGTTTATTATGCAATAAATTGTTTGATGTGAAGTGAAATAGTAGCTGATTGAATATAATCTTTTCAAAAATTTTACTTAGAACCGGTAAGATTGATATCGGTCGAAAATTTGAGGGGTTATTTTTGTCACCAGATTTAAATAAGTACTATTTTACTAAATTTCATTAAATTTGGGAATTTTCCTTCATCAATACATTTGTTAAAAATGATCGCTAAAAGAGGTGCTATGATTTATACATACGGATATTCCCCAAAGATCCTCGGTTTTTTTCATATTTATTTCATTGAATGCGTTCATAATTACATCGGTGCTTACGTATCTAAAGTATAGTGGTGAATCACACTCATCAATATTGGATTTGAGAATGGATTCAGACAGTTCTGCAGAAGAGTTAAATTCTTTAGTAGTAGATGGTGCTATATTAGCAAAGTACTTTTCAAAAATATTAGCTACTTCTGCATCAGATTTAACTAGTTTACCTCCATCTTTTAATGAATATGAACGATCTTTTGTTTTATCTTTACCGGTTTCTTTGTTTATGATATTCCAGGTAGCTTTGGCTTTATTTTTTGAACCTGAAACTATCCTACGAAGATGATTCGTCTTTGCTTGGGCACAAACTTTTTTAAAGATTTTTGAATATTTTTTAACATATTCTATAATATGTGGGTCCTGAGAATGTTCTCTAATACTATACAGATCATATAACTTGTTCCTGCTTTTATAAATACCTGGTGTAGCCCATTCATTAAACTTACTTGTAAACCGATTAGACTTAACCTTTTTTTTTGTGAAAATTGATGCAAATTCGCTTTTAATTAAGTTAAAAAGATCTTCATATAAGTTAATTAGTATTAATCAATAGAATAGGCATGATGACACCTATCTCAAATATTTTCAAGACTATGGCCTTTATGAAACATAGCCCCATATGAAGCTAATAAAACCAGTATATTTGCAAAAATCTGTAGAAACCAATTTTTAAACGCACAAAACTCAATAAATATTCGGTCAATTGACACTGATTTTTGATAGATGACCGTGACGTCACGTTCTTGTATTCAAAATCAATGGGGCAGATCGTTTTGACAGATAATAAAAAGTATGTCAACGATTGGTGGTGTCATCTAGCCTATTGCACAAAATCTCCGCGCCTCTTTAGCGGACAATCCTGGTTAATATTTCACCGTTTCTTCGCTCCGCGCCGGTGGACAAGCGGTCTAAATACGTTTGGATGAAGTAAGTTACTGCGATAGGCATCAAGTTTTCTAATCTCGTCTTTAATAAACCCCTTTCGTTCTCTTTTTCATCACGTTAATATAAATACTTTCACGTGACCTATTGCATAAATTTCGTCAAGTGATAATGCTTTAACTTCAGAGTTTATTAAATTTAGTCGCATTTGGGATTATGAATAATCTACAACCGAAAAATTAAAAATAACATAACGCTAACAACGATTTTGAACAATGGAAAACAAGAAGCGAAGGGCCTGTTAATATTAAACACTGATTTTTCACGGGTTTTACGCAACACAAACACTTTTAAAAGGTAAAACTTAGTATTTACCTTCCCGACGGGCGAACTCGCCCGGGACCATGATCTGTGCAACCAGATCGAAACGTCGGGAAGGTAAATACTAAGTTTTACCTTTTAAAAGTGTTTGTGTTGCGTAAAACCCGTGAAAAATCAGTGTTTATTGTAAAAATGCAACAGGAAAGTTTAAAACCTGTTAATATTGCCTTGTACAAGGTATGAAAGTAAAGTATTCGCCTCTGGATTAAAGGACTGTCGTAGTATAGGGATGATTGAATCCCTCGCCTCACTCAGGATCCAACACCCGTGAAAAAAGAATAAAGATAGTTATTGTATAGTGTATATTCAATGTATAGTGGGGTCCGAGGGTGTGGCCTGGTGAACAGTAGCACAGGCTTCTCTCCGAAGCCTATTTCAGGCGCCAGCCCTCACTATCGTGGCTACATCTTGCATTATGTTTTTTTTTCATGTTTTCACATTAATTAATAAGTGGCCATTTTGTGATGGGACAATAAATATTTCTGGAATTTCTAAATTAGTTATTTATGCCATCGGTGCATAATGTACTATTATCTGTCGGATGATCCAAATTTCCTAACTCCGTTGGCTCGCGTTAGGCGGGCGGCGCCGCGTGACGAGTACACCGCATCCGACGCCGATGGGCGCCGCCCACGGGACTCTAACCATAGATAAAGTTAAATAAATAAATATTTCACAACAATCACACCAATTCTCTAGTCCCAAATTAAGCTACGAGGCTTGTGTTATGGGTACTAGACAACGGATAAACATACATGAATACTTTTTTTTGTAAATAAATACATATTATACATAGAAAACACCCAGACCAGTACAAACACGCATGAACATGTGTGTTTATCCGTTGTCTAGTACCCATAACGCAAGCCTCGTAGCTTAATTTGGGACTAGAGAATTGGTGTGATTGTTGTGAAATATTAGTATAGTTACTATCTAATGTTGTGCATGCTGTTAATATTGCATTTTCATTAACACTCAGTTTTCAATATAACACGGAAGACAGTTTTTAGGACAGCGTTGGCTTTTCTAGTAGATAACTACACTTTTTAGAACCTATATCTGATTATGGCAGAAGAAGGAGAAGGGAAAAGTAAGAGAGGAAGACCTAGAAGGTCATACATGGATCAGATAAAAGAAAAGTTAGGTGTCGTGTCATATCAGGAAGTCAAAGAAATGACATTGAATAGACCAACATGGAAAAATTTCCACCGACAAGACCATAGCTCTTAAATTTGATGATGATGATCTGATTATGGATGTTTACAAAAAATTTGTGTTACATTTTACAAAATTATTATATTCACTATAAGTTTTGACTACTATGATATGGGATAGAGAAAACTGAGCTTTATACCCTCGTAAGACCGAAGGTATATTAGTGCCGAGTTCTACTTAACGCCTATTGCACTATAAGAAGAACAAATAATTTGTAGTCGGTAACGCCGAGTGCTTCAAGGGGGGATTTTTAGATATTATTGATTTCCTACTGTACTCAAATTTACAGGGGCAATAGGTAGCAACATATAGAACACATTTTTGGTAAAAAAAGAAAAAAAATTGTTCTTTTGAAAGAACATTAGGCATTACTTACTATTGAATGAAAAAAATAACAATTGATTTTTTAATTAAAAAGTAAAGGATTTGCAAACAATTCTTTGTAAATAAATTCTACATTAATATAAGGTTCTGTAAGTAGTAAATATATTTCTTCTGATATTTCTTTAAAAATTATATATAATGGTTTATTATTTGTTCTTTTGAAAGGTACTATCGGTCATAACGAAGTCTTTATTTGTGTAACTAGTTATAGATATCGAGGAACTTATAATTGGGTATATATGAACAATGATACACACTCCTTTTTATAGCAATCATGTTTTTTAATTAAAATAAAAGTGTTCTCGACAGTGTGACATTAGACTTGTAAACAGTCTAACTGGCAGAAAATAAGTCAATGTAAGTACTTCTATAAAACTGATAGTTCTTTGCAAGGAACAAATTAATTAGTAATTTTGTTCTCGAAATTACATATTGAATATGGAAATGTAATCTTTACGTTTATTTACATCAAATACGATATTAATTTAATCATAATATTTTCTATTCTGTTCATATTTCGAAAAAGAAAACTACCCAAAATCATACTTAATCACGTCCGAATGTTCCTTTCAACGAACTATTAATGTTCCAACCGAATTCTTTAACTGTAAACCACGCAAATCAATAAGATTTTCAGTTTCAATTGTTTAGTAGTATATATTTTTCAAAATAGTGTGATTTGTATTCAGACTACGTAAACATACAAAAAATAAGTAATTTATTTACCTAGTCTTCGTGTTGGTGGCATCTTTAAGGAAAATGACTAATCATTTCACATTTGACATTTTGTTTTTTTTGCGTAAAACCGTTCGAAAACATATATTCAAATATTCTGCGCCATAGACTATAAGTGTTTTTATCAATTGGCGGTTTTTTGAACTCAAAATCAGCGTTAAAGTTTTAGTACCTCTGAAGGTACATCCGGCGATACTTCCAACTGTGTCCATCGGAGGTGTCGGTCTTAACGACTACGAAGTTTTTGTTCCTTCAAAGGTACATTACGAGGTTAAGAACATATAGTAGTTAGATAACAACGAAATAGTATTTTTTAATATGTATTTTAATCAACGCCTTGTTCACATGTTAAGTTTACTGGCTGTCATGGTGAAACGGAAACTAAGAATAGAATAAAGTACCATATCAATTTAGTTCAATGTCATTTGATAAGAAATAGTATGACACCTCACTTATTCACATAGTAACATCACATAATTCCTTTATCAATCCTCATTATCATAATAACACAACGCTATCAGTCCATGTGTCATTATTTTAATTACATTTAAAGAATACTGAGTAATAACTGCTGAAAGTGAAAATAGCGAGGAACCTAGTAATTTGTAGAGGTGCTTGTAACGAAGTGGTTGAAGCGCTTTGGTAGTGATACCAAAAGTTAAGCAACCTACGGCGCGGTCATGTTTAGGGTGGGTGACCATTCTGACCATTTAAGTGACGTCTATTTACAAGCATCTCCGTGCTTCGGAAGGCACGTTAAGCTGTTGGTCCCGGTTTATATGGATAGATATAAGTCGTTAAGCCTAGTCAGAGGCCCTCGGGCGACTTAATAACATCTGACAGTAAGGTTGGTCACTTACCTTACACACACCCCTCCACCAATCCGCACTGAGCCCGCGTGGTGGAGTATGGCTCGGACCACCTCATAGTTGAGGTGAGGCCTGTGCCCAGCAGTGGGACTTATATAGGCTGATGAGAGAGTAGTTTGTAGATAGTAGGCCTAATGCCTAACTAATCGACTCAATGCAACATTTTCGTTAAGTCGTAAGATCTTAGTTCTCGCGACAGAAGGAACATTCTTAAGGTGAAGCAGAATTTATTTTCTACTTATATTATAAACGTGATGGTTTCCAGCAAATTTATCATTCAAGAGAATCATTTGCACCCACTTTCTTACTTTATCGCAACCGTAATTATAGTAGATCTTTCTTTAACAGTTCGTCATATTTATTTATTTATTCAGTGTATATTAATATATATTATGTGTATTTATAAGTGTATTTATAAATATGTATTCTTATATAAATTTATTGTATATTTTATATTTCATCTCGTGTCATAAATCATACTATTGGTTTTATTCGTTTTGTGATTTCTCTTTTACTTACATAGTTTGTCGCACCGCCCACTAATCGTTTCTGCTTAGCCCAAAGGTATGACTGATAAAGAATGCCCTACGGCGTTAAGTCCGCCTTTTGTACATAGTTTTGTTGTGCAACAAAGCTTAACTAAATAAATAAGTTTCTAAGTGTGGGTGAATGCATTTTTGTTTAACGTAAAACTACTCTATGTATTTTAATGAACTTGTACCAGTATATAGCTTATACACCGGAATAACACACAGGCTACAATCTATATGGAATTGTAAATATAAAAGATTTCCCGCGGGCGAAGTCGCAGGCGGCCACTAGGCTGTTTAAAATTCAAAATACAGTTCTTTTTTCAGAAAATAATAATATGTTGCTGTGGAATATTACAAATAACACGTATGTCATACAAGCACTATCTTCAAGCGAATTATTTTTTATTTACCGCGAACACAATAATTTAGAAGCAAAGAAAGAAAACGTCTGAATTAAACTGATACACACGCAGGCAGAAGTGATTCCCCGCGGCCAGAGCTAAGCCTCACAAAGGCACCTTTTGTTTCTGCCTCTGATGTATTGCGCGCGCCTCGCAGAAGACGTTCTTTGATCGGGAGGACCGGAGGTGAGGAACGTTCGGTAAGGTCACTCCTAAATAACAGAAATTTCGAACGTACATGACTCGCATGCATATCAACGATAATAATAGTCCTACTGGCCGAATTCGACCACGGCGGCCAATCTCAACAGAGATCAGCCCACTACGCAGGAGTTATTATAGTGCACAAGTGTGGGCGCAATACACAGGTGCACTCACTGTTCCTTCACTCTCAAAGTTCGGTGAGACGGCAATCCGACATGACCGGAGAGAGATCAGGCGCAGGACCAACGGCTTAACGTGCTTTCCGAGGCACGGGGGTGTAACACCGCCAACTTCTCGACTCCGAGCTGTTTTTGAAAAATTCATGACAGAAAATCTCAGAAACAATTTTGGCTCGACCTGGGATTCGAACCCAGGGCTTCTCGGATGTAAGGCAGATACTTTGCCACTACACCAACGAGGCAGTCATGTTACTAATTAAATAGTTAAGGTTTATCAATTTTAAAAAAAATATATAAGTTTATTTTGGTGTTTCCCAGAAATTAAATATTGATCTTATCGGTCGGCAGGTGGGCATTGGTAACTCTGATGCTTGGCGATCTATTTGGTCAAAACTTTGGTGATCGATGATACATAATTATGTAATTAAAAAGTTAAGGCAGCTATCTAATCTGTGTGTTATGACAAAAGATTTTAGGCAGAAAATATTGTAATTCATTTTGATTGGATGACTAATAAACAGAAGTAATATTGTAAACGGTGCTTTCCTTCGAAAGTGTATAGTGGCTTCTCCCATTACAGTACTAACTGTATTGTTCTCATTAAATTTTTACTGCACCCATTGCCTTCTTTTTGCATGACTTTGAGGTTGACTGGCAGAAAATGCTTTTAGCATTAATTCTTTACACATTTAATTCTTTATACAAGTCACCCTTTATACATTTCTTTTGCAATAAAATTTAAAATAATAAATAAATAATATTGGGGGAAGCCACACTTACGGTGCACTGTCGCCGAGACCCGACTGTCAGTGATTGAGGCGCGGCGATTGGTTGACTCGCTGTCAGTCGCGGCGACAGTATACCGCAGGTGTGGCCTGGGCCATTTTAAGTGAAATAAACGACAAAGCAATTTATAGTGTGTAGTTACAATGTATAGAGGTCACTTCGATAAGAGCCATGTCGTGCACATTTTAAGCAAAATAGCCTTTAAAAGTAAGTGTTATTATAGCTTTTTGTTAATAGATCGGAGTTTGACATTCTCGAAATACCTTGAGCTCTTATTAAGTAGTTATGTAGAGAATTATGAAAAACATAGGTGTAAAATGAGGGGTCCTACTGTTTGGCCAAAAGTCATTTGGCAAAATTACACTTGACAAACAATGTTTGGCAAAAAATGGTTTCACCAATTAATCATTTTACTAATAATCATTTGACAAATGACTTACTTTTCCACATGATCAACACTTAAATTTACATTTTACAAATAATTATATTATTTAATGAACATTTAGCAACTGAGTTATCAGAAAAAACTACTATTGGTCTAAAAACTTTTGATAAAATGTATTATTTGACAACTGTTTCGTTTATTAATTAATCTCATAATAGACTAGCGGTCGCCAGCGGCTTCGCCCGCTTGGATAAAATATAGCCTATGTATGAAATGCATTAAGATATTTTATAATTTTAAATTAACAGCAATCGATTTTAATAATTTTGTTTCTGAATATTCGTCTTTCAACATTAATATTCTATCAATCCGTTAATCTTTGGAGACATATTTCTTTTTCTTTTTTTCTGGAGGAACACCAGTAATTTTTTGATCAATTGCACTCTCGTTGCTTATAGTTTCTTTAATTAGTTCTTTAATTAAAAAATATAGCCCCGGATGGTGTTTGTCGATTATCTGATTAATTTTATGATGCCATGCTTCAGCAGAGTTCGAAGTTCTAGGTATTTTTTCGTTGTTAATTTTATTACTACTCCAAAATCCTGGACTATATTTTGCTGGTCCATTATCAGTCCCACTCACATAATTTTCTTTAAACCAATACGCAATTTTTTTGCTATCTTCGTCAGTCAGGGATTCTAAATGTTTTTCAAAATATTGAGGAATGTCCGTCTCCTTCAGATAGCTAAGCGCCAGTAAACATTTGATGTCCTTGTTGAAATGTGCATCCTGTGTATACTTTTTCGCGAGACCACTACTCTGGACTTTCCTGAAAGAAAAACAGTTAAAGTACCTATTAGTTGATATATTATATCATAGGTCCCAAAAATCTTAAAAAAATTTGGTTAGGTTAGGTTAGAACAGTGACCCGTGTGGAGTTTCTGATCTCCCATCGGGCGCGTCCCCAGGTGGCGGATAGGGGAATGCCCCCCAGTGGGGGGTACCGGCTTTTGCCGGCGCGGACCAAAATCAGACGCGCGGCAGGTCCGTCAACTCGGCGGGCCTGTTCGGGCAACCCGTAACTCCCCAATTAAGGGGAGCCGGGGGTCCCAGCTATTGAAGTTGGGACCGAGACAAGGAAAAGTCTATAACACCACAGGTGGAGGTGTATTCTCCCCCCCTTCATAATGAAGAGGGATCGAGAGTCCCTTCTGAGGTGTGGTGCTCTGTCGCCGTGCAGTTTTATACTGCGTGTGGAGTCCTATGGACTAGCGGAGCTTCGGCTCGTGGGATGGCGGGTCTGCAAGACCTGCGGCTGGACGGGCCCACCACTCGCGTTTACGCGACTAGGTGGGTGACTTCGGTCAACCGTCTGGCAACCTGCTCCCGAAGGGTGTTGTGGACATGTCTCGCAGCCCTCGGGAAGTAGGGGCCTTGGCTTGGTCGCCCGGGCCGAGAGGAGATAACCTCAATAAAAAACCCCAAAAGGTTGGCCGTTTGTCGCGTGACGGTCGGCCGCCTCGGTCTCGAGGTGGTAGGATGGGTCAATGCCTACCCGCTAGCGCGACACCTGCACGAGACCGCCCGCCCTCGTGCAGTATTAGGGTTACTCAGGTGCAGGGGGCTCCGCCTGGGTGGACTTTTATTTCCCCCATACTCGTGGGATCATTATGGATTTAGTTTTTAATGATAAGGGAAATCCAGGGGTGGGAAGCGAGAGCGATCTCGCCGTCCGCGGGAAGTCCGCGAAGCGCGAAGAAGGCACAAGTAGCGACTCATTCGCTATGCCTGAAGCCGCGAACGGACAGGTGTCATCACTTGTCCCATCACCGTCCATTCAGGACGAGGGCGTGTGCGCTAACACAAGCGCTATCGCAGGAGGCAGGGTGTTGCGGTCTCGTACCGTGGCTCCTGTAGCGCGTTTGAGCCCAGCCGTGGTGCTCACTCGCTTGGATGTGACCAAACTCGGAGACGACACAAGCAGCGTGGGTCCTACCTGCACTGCAACACCAGGTGGAAGTCTTAGCCGCTCAGCGGCACCCACCCCAACGATGGACATGTCAGAGCTGTCCGACGCTTCGCCTGCTACCAGCAGAAGCCAGTCGCTGAAGCGACGGCGCACCCAGCGCGATACAAGCGACCAAGCTTCGGATAGTTCTGTTAGCTCCGTTAGTGCCATACCGGCCGGACCTAGAGCGCAAAGGGCCGCTGCAAAACTGGCCCGACAAGAAGAACGGCGGACTCAACGGTCCGCTGAGGCGGAAGCGGAGGCCGAAGTGTGGTCGGGCAAGCTTCGCCGAGAGCTTGGACGGGCGCAGTATCGCGCCACGGAGCTAACTGCCGACGAGTTGGTCCGCCAGGTGACGGTGGCCACGGACTCTATCGTTTCCGGAATCAGAAAGTGCGGGAACATTAAAGGCACCGTTCAGAAAAACCTGAACGATGCTGCCACCCTGCCAAGCCCTCACTAAGCGGACCACCGACGAGGAGGTGCAGCGCCTAAGCGCCGAAAACAAGAGGCTCAGTGCGGAGCTGGAGCAGTTGCGCCATGATGTCGAGGCCATGAGCCAGCGCCGCGTCGAGCCTGCTGTGCCAGCAGCGCCCTCCGTTGAGGAAATAAGGCGCGACATCATGGAGTCTTGTGGCTCCATGATGAACGCTAGACTGGAAGGCCTCCAGGACCGGCTTTTGCCTGAGTGCTCCTCCAGGCCTCCACTGGCCGCGGACAGGAGACGCCGGGAGGATTTCCCGGCACTCCCCACCGTCGTCCCACCCGGACCGACCGCCAGGCCGCGCTTCAGCGCGCCAGGCAATAGAGCGCCCGTGGCTGCCGCTGCCCCACCATCGACTCGAATGTCGGTCAGGGCGCCTGCCCCCGCCACAGCGAGAATGCGAGCCTCTGGCACAGTCGCAAGAGCTCCTGCACCGGTTACATCCGCGCGTGTGTCCACCAGTGAGGCTGTAGTCCCCACTGTGGCCGTGAGGGTGGCCACTGCTGCCACCCCAGCTTCCGGAGCCCCTATGAGCCGTAGCGCCCGTCGCCGGAACCGCAATAGGGAGCGCCGCAGGCGTGCAGAGCCCGCCCCAACTAGACATGCCCGCCCCCTCCCACCGCCACCTACGTCCATGGACGAGGGATGGACCACGGTTGTGAGGCGGGGTGGAACGAACGGGCGCGGTGCTGCCCAGCAGCCACAGGCAGCCACTAGGCCAGCCCAATCTGCCCGGAAAAGGAGGCTCCGACAGCCGCGTTCGTCGGCAGTGGTGCTGACCCTTCAGCCAGGGGCAGAGGAGAAGGGAGCAACATTCGACGCTCTCATCCGGGATGTCAAGTCCCGGATCGATATAGAGAGTCTCGGGATAGGCGACATGCGCTTCCGCACAGCACGCACGGGTGGCAGGCTACTGGAAATCCCAGGAGCTAATAGCGACACCAAGGCCGACAATCTTGCTGCAAAGATCCGCGAGCTCCTCCCCGAGGACGTGATGAGGGTCTCCAGGCCCACTAAGACGGTGGACGTTCGTCTGTCGGACCTGGATGACTCTGTCACTCAGGCGGAAGTGGCGGCCGCAGTGGCTAAAAAGGCTGGCTGTGCGGAGGCCACAGTCAGGGTGGGAGCTATCTCGCAGGGACGTGGAGGCGCCGGTACCGTCGTGGTCAAGGTACCAGTGGCCGCTGCCAAGACCATATCCCAAGGCCGTCTTCGCGTGGGCTGGATTTCAGCCCACGTGCAAATCTTAGAGGCCAGGCCCTTGCGCTGTTACAAGTGCCTGGAGCCTGGCCACGTCAGTTGCCTTTGCCCGGCTTCAGTCGACCGCAGTGATCTCTGCTATCGCTGCGGCAAGCCCGGGCATAAAGCGAGGGGATGCGCTGCCGCGCCGCACTGTCCTATCTGTGCGAGCGCGGGCTTGGCTGCAAACCATAGGGTCGGGGGCAAAAGCTGCTCCCCACCGAAAAGGAGGGGCAGGGCAGTAGCCCGAACGCCAGCGCCCACTAGCAGAGGGGCCCACGAGCAGGCACGTATGGACACTGCCTGAAGATGGCCCTAACAGTCATCCAGGCGAACGTCAACCACTCCTCCAGAGCGCAGGACATCCTTGCGCAGCACCTGGCTGAGTGGTCGGCGAACGTTTCGGTGGTGGCCGAGCCCTATTTTGTGCCAGACGAAGATAGAGAGGACTGGGTGGCGGACCTTTCCCGGAGTGCCGTCTACATAAAGACGGAAGGCCTACGGTTGTCTGTCATCGACAAAGCCGACGGCATTGTAGTTGCCAAGTGTGGGGGTTTGCTGCTGGTCGGGGTCTATCTCCCGCCTAGCAGCAGTATCGCTGCAGTCGAGGCCGGCCTTGATTGGCTGTGTGCCGTCCTGCGGCGAACCGCACTCCCTGCACTCGTGTGCGGCGACTTCAACGCCAAGCACTCGGCTTGGAGTTCCCCGATGACGGACCCCAGGGGCCGCTTGGTACTCGAGTGGGCAACGGCGGCGGGCATGGTTCTCCTGAATCAGGGCAACGTGGCGACATGTGTGCGACCGCAGGGCGAGTCTATAGTGGACTTATCGTTCGCTAGCGCCGCGGTCGCAGCGAGAGTGCCTCGCTGGATGGTGCTGGACGGTGAGGAGTCACTTTCCGACCATAGGTATATATGGTTGGAGGTGTCCTCCTCCCCCTTTCTACCAGCGCCTAGACTAGCTGCGCGCTCTCCCTATCCACGTTGGAGCCTTGGTGCCCTGGATCTGGAGAACCTTAAGGCGGCGGCTCTGGTCAAGGCTTGGCTACCCGGGCCTAGACAGCCGGTCGACGTCGACGGGGAGGCGGAGTGGTTCCGGAAGGCGATCTCGCAAGTCTGCGACGCATCCATGCCTCGGTCCGGACCCCCGCTGCCCCGGAGATCGGTCTATTGGTGGACCTCGGAGGTGGCACAGCTGCGACGAGAGTGCCTCGCGGCACGTCGTGCTTCGTCCCGTCATCTTCGCAGGCGCCGCAGAGACCCGGAACAGGACGCTCCTCTACACGAGGCCTATCGAGTGGCCAAGAAGGCCCTCCAGGTCGCCATCGCTAAGGCGAAGGCGAAGGCGCGAGAGGAGTTGCTGGCGACCCTTAACAGGGATCCGTGGGGACGCCCCTATCGCACGGTCAGAGGTAAACTCCGACCATGGGCACCCCCGGTCACGGAGACCATGGAACCAGCACTCCTGCAGAGTGTAGTGTCCGGCCTGTTCCCAGACCGGCCTGAGCATAGGCCGCCTCCCATGAGGCCACACCCCCCGGCCTCATCGGATGCTCCTGAACCCGTCTCAGAGGCAGAGCTCGGAGTAGCGATGATGCGCCTCAGAGCCAAGAAGGTGGCTCCAGGTCCCGACGGCATACCAGGCCGAGTGTGGGTCCTCGCCGAGGACGCCCTTGGAGACCGGTTGCGCCGCTTATTCAGCGAGTGCTTGGTCCAAGGGCGATTTCCGGAACTCTGAAAACGAGGACGCCTGGTACTGCTGAGGAAGGACGGCCGACCTGCTGACGCTCCGTCGGGGTACCGTCCCATAGTGCTGCTGGACGAGGTGGGCAAGCTCTTTGAGCGTATAATTGCCCGGCGCCTTGTCCGGCACCTAGATACTGTGGGGCCGAACCTGTCGGAGTTCCAGTTCGGGTTCAGGGCTGAGCGGTCCACGGTGGACGCTATTCTTCGGGTCCGCGACCTGGCCGAGAGGGCGGTGGATAGCGGCGGGGTGCTGCTGGCGGTGTCTCTCGATATCGCCAACGCTTTCAACACCCTGCCGTGGTCCTGTATACGGCAGGCCCTCGTACACCACGGGGTGACTGTCTCCCTCCAGGCGGTAGTCGCCGACTATCTGGCGCGGAGAACAGTGGAGTGGGCTACGGCAAGTGGTGCGATTGAGTCGCAAGCGGTGACGTGCGGTGTGCCACAGGGGTCGGTCCTCGGGCCGCTATTGTGGAACATCGGCTACGACTGGGCTCTACGCGGGCTGCGAATCGCTGGGGTGGGCGTAACTTGTTACGCCGATGACACCCTGCTGACAGCCCGCGGTAGCGACTTGCACGAGGCGCTCCAGCGCGCGACGGCCGGCGTGGCGAGCGTGGTGAGCCGGATTCGACAGCTGGGACTCGAGGTGGCGCTCGAAAAGTCGGAGGCCCTGTGTTTTCATGGGCCCCGGCGAGCGCCGCCGGCCGGGTCTCACCTGCTCGTTGGCGGAACCCGCATCAACGTCGCGTCGTCGATGCGCTATCTGGGTTTGTGGTTGGATGGGCGGTGGTCCTTCCGCACCCACTTCGAGCGCCTAACGCCGAAGCTCATGGGAGCCGCAGGGGCTTTAAGCAGGCTCATGCCCAATTTGGGGGGTCCCTCTGCGTCGTGCCGGCGCTTGTACATGGGCGTTGTCCGGTCCATGGCCCTTTACGGGGCCCCGGTTTGGGACGACGCCGTGTCCGGAGACAACGCCAGGCTGTTGCAGAGGGCACAGCGCCACTTGGCCATACGGGTAGTCCGCGGATACCGCACAATCAGTGCGGACGCGGCACTCGCGCTTGCCGGGAGCATGCCATGGGACCTCGACGCCCAGGTCCTCGCTGCCGTTTTTCGGTGGCGGGGAGACCTAAGGTCTCAGGGGCAAAGGCCCGCGCCGCGCGAAGTGGAGGCCGAGAGGGCGCAACTGACGCAGGTCGCCCTGCACCAGTGGAGACAGCGCTTGTCTGAGAGCCGCTTCGGTCGCAGCACCCCGGGGGCAATCGCCCCGGTCCTCGCGGAGTGGGTGCAGCGCCAGCACGGTCGCCTGACCTTCAGGCTGACCCAGATGCTCTCGGACCACGGCTGCTTCGGGTGGTACCTCTGCATGATCGGTCGCGAGCCGACGGCAAAGTGTCACCATTGCCCTAGTTGCGACAATGACACTGCGCAGCACACCCTCACGTCATGCCCGGCCTGGGCGAGGGAGCGCAGTGCCATGGTCGCCGTTGTGGGCGGTGACCTGTCGTTGGCAGCAATCGTGCGGAGGATGGCGACCTGCGAGGAAGCGTGGCAGGCGGTGCTCACCTTCTGTGAGACTGTCATCTCGCAGAAGGAAGCAGCGGAGAGGGAGCGAGAGGCTTCGGCTGACGCCCCAATGATCCGCCGCCGGCGTCATGGGCACCGGAGAAGGAATTTCCTTCTCCACCTGCCCCTTCCTGGGCCCCGGGCTTCAGACACGGGGGTGTCTGTCGTCCGCTAAAGGGGGCCCGAGACGGCGTTGCGCGTGTTCCTGCGCGCCGTCTGTTGTTCCTGCGACGGGGTCGAGTTTAGGGGCTCACTGTAAAGTGAGTCGGCCGAGTCTGGGGAACTGCGGTGAATGCCTATGGCCTCTCGGCCTACGGTGAACCCGCCACGTCCCCGTCTCACATGGCACCGGAGGGCACCGTCAGGTTTTTAGTGGGTAGGCGGGTTCTCACTCTGAGGCCTGGAGTCCCACATAACCCCCAGCTGCCCCCGCGGCTGGTGGGTATGCGTAACAGCATTTCCCTGACGTTAAAAAAAAAAAAAAAAAAAAAAAAAAAAAAGGTTAGAACAGTGACCATAAAACGCGCGAGCCGAGCGAGCGAAGCGAGCGTGCCGCGGCAGCGGCCGGCGAAGCGCCAGAAAATACTACTGTTGATTTATATATGGCCAATATTCGTAGGTTTCTCACATTCATTATTAATGACAATTATTCATTTACATTTATGCTGATGATGATTCAATTAAAATTATTAATTGCATGCCTTCTGTATAATCTTGTAGCTTACCTGTAAATAATTTGCCCCAAATGAAACTTGCAACCATGCAGAATTATATCTTCAAAATTTGACCGCAAACTTGAAATGGCGGCTTTCTCAAAATCTAAGATGCATACTTTTGGCTTGATGACAATGTTGTTTTCTGCCCCATATTCTATCAGCATTTCAAACATCACATCATATGTTCTTTTATCTTTGTGAGAACAAAGACAAAATACCAGTGGAAATGTTTTATTGTCGTCTGAAAATATATTTCCGTGTATTGTATTTAACTGGGTAAAAATACTAGGCACAATTTTAGAAGTGCCATCCACTATCCAATAGCCTGATTTATTCAGAATGGTCACTTGATTCAATTTTGACATCATTATTATTCTCTTGTTATAATATTTACGATCTTTTATTACGAAATTTTGACCTTTGATTTCTGTTATTGATTCGTCAATATTAAATTCTAAATTAGTTGGCTCAATCAATATTCCATGCAGTTTGCGTTTTGCACGATACATGCTCTGTTTAAGAGCAGACGTGGATGGTAAGGATTCTATAATTATAGAATCACTTTCGCTTTTGGAGTCGTTCAATATTTTACAAAATTTAGTACTTTTAGTGACATCTTTCAATTTATTGCGAAAATCTGCAACTTTTTTACGCAACGGATCTGGTTCGTGACTATGATTTTGGGGCTGTTTTAATAAAATATGTTCTTCCTTCTCATTTAGAGTAGTTCTCAACATCACTTTACACTGATATATTTATCATTTTTCATTTCACACGCCCAATAATAAGTGCTTTTATTTATGGATACTTTGTTGTATGTATAACCGTCCAAGTAAAGTTTTATGCCATTTCTGGTAGATTTAAACACTTCACACACCACCGTATCACTCATTTTGCAATAAAAATAACTAACAACTGCGTATAACACTTCGCAGTGTACACATAAAATGATAATACCCAATAATGCATTTATCCTTAAATGTCAGTGCAACAAATTTTTTCTCACGGCTATACGAGGGTAGCGGAATAAATTATCCAACAAACTAATTTCTAATGTTGAAAATATAAGTGCATTTGTAAAATAACGTTTTGTTAAATGACATTTGGACAAATGCTTAATTTGCGAAACATGTTATTTGGTTAAATTAAAAAAGGTCAATTGACATTTTATTATTTAAAACATACATCAAGTACAGTGTTTGCTAATGGATCAATTGCTGAGTTTTTGTAAGATGATACTTTTGTCAAATGTCTCGTTTGCCAAATGAACATTTGGTTAAACGTTGTTTGTTGAATGATCATTTGTCAATAATGTTTTGGTCAAACAGTAGTAAACCGTAAAATGAACCTTCTGTATTTATTCATGTTATGCTAAGGCGCATAAATAAAAATGCTGGATCAAATCTCAGTGGGCAAAATATCACACAGGTTTTTCTGAAAACAATGAAAAATGTAATACTACGAGTATATTATATATACGAAAAAATGTATTACAGTGTAAAGGAATACCTAGGTTGTCTGTGAATGATTTGATTGTGTTTATAGTGACATGTAACATGTATATCATGATTTAATTTGTGACTTGTTTAATGTTTATAAAATTGTATTGACTGTAATTGTATTGATTGTATTTGTATTGACAATATTCTGACATCTTGTTTTTCTGATAATTTAATAACAATTGTTTCTTTTTAAATGCCAAATGAATATTTGCATGCTATTATTAATGGTTGAGTAGGCCGAACTTTTGAAAATTTGTAATAACTTCAGTGTACCCTATTCTAAAGCAAATAAATTATTCTATTCTGTTCTATATCTCAAAAAAAGGTTCTAATTTGTCTCATGGAAACAGAAGGTGTTAACGTCATAAACGGTGGCTTGGATCTATTTAGCTGTTAAGAACTGTTGGGTGTATCTACAGCTAGGGGATGTGTTGAGTGCTAACGACTTGAGAGGGAAGTTGTAGTAAGAAACAAACCCGTTGTATGCCGTTCTAACACTGATGGTTGATATCTGTTTTATTAGTGATAATGTACCTCTACATGTATTTATAATGAAGTTGTTGATCGTAAACAAGTAAAGAAATGTTGATGTGTGCCGTCGATGTAGAGTCATTCAGTCAGTAGAGTACCGACGGTGCTCGTTGAGGGTCCATCGGTCAGCCGCTGTATGTGGGTCGCTGACGCCGCTCCGAGGTTGGGGAATTTCCATGTACGATGCTAGCTCGTACAAGAACATAATTGAAAAAAAAAATTGCTTTCTCTTAAATTAGACAACCAGGCCGATGAAAGAGATAACATTGAATATAGCAACAAGACGAAAAAATGGCGAGTTTTATTTACCTTAAGAGTAACCACAAACATCAACAACTAAACATAACATTTGAAAATCAACCAACAAAAAACAATTCCTCGTTAATGCTATAAGTGCAATTTTAAAAACACTTCACTGTTTGCATTTCCGATTCATGAAACATTTAAAATCTGCTTCACTCGACAAAAAAACGATCGTTTATTTTCACGAAATTAACTCTGAATCTGGTTCGTTCGGCAAAAGTTTCGGGTGTTGGCTGCGAATCTGAAAGCCTTAATGACGTCACAGCTCTAGCTTGCTTATTTATTCTTGCATTTATGACGTCACTTTAGCGAGAGGTAATGACGTGAAAGTAATTCATGAGTTGATGTTAAAGAAATGTTTGGGAAAATTTTACAACGCTTATTAAATTAGGCTAACAGAAAAATGTACCTTTTCCTTTTTTTTATAATTTCTTAATTTTCATTGGTGGATTACTTACTTGAAAACAGTGAAACATAGTGACAGTGTTGCTAGATCAATCGTATGCAAAAAAGTATTAACCTTATAATAACTAATTTAATGACTTTAATTATAGATACATTAAAAAAGGGATGATAAAGTCTGCTCTGAAGTTACATGATTTAATGAATAAATAGTTCTACATGATTGATTATATAGGTCTTACAAATTAGAATGATTACACACTTAGGGGTAGATGCTGTACCTTTGGACGGTTTTACCTTTGGACACTATCGATATTTCAGAAACTACTAATCGATTATTAAAAAAGTGAACGCACCCATTATACGATTTTTATCAAATGGCAACACTAACCAACTGTCACGCCATTTGGTGACGTTTTTTGGTTATGTTCGGCTGTTGAAGATTTTATCCGCAAAAAGTAAGTTTTTTTGCAATTTTGTAAGTTGATTTTATGATATTTAACACGAATTATAATTTAAACTTTGTGTACAGTCTTTGATTAGCATTACTTTTCACTAATTTCCACCGAATTGCACGAGTCTAGATCAAACTGTTTCCAAAGATGGGATCGTTTTTTGATTTTTCCTTGAATTTTTACCTTTGGACAGAACGCTAAGTGTACCTTTGGACTGTCCAAAGGTACATTTAGTATGTTGTACCTATGGACATAGCTATTTGAGCTTTAATTTATTAATTATTTTCTATTGATTTTCAGTGCCACGAAGTAAGACCGGAGTAAAGCGAGAAAAACATTGTGGTGAAGTTTTATCTGAAGCCGTGAAAGAGGTGCAGCAGGGTGGTTCAATAAGAAAAATTGCTATAAAGTATAATATTCCAAAGTCGACTCTTTTCTTTTACTCAAAACACAACAAAGACAAAGATCTGTCTAAAGACTCTACAGGTATACAAGTATTGCGAAATGATGTGAAAATGGTTTTCGATCCTGAAGAAGAAACTCAACTAAATTCATATATAAGAAAAGCAGCATTATTGCATATGGGACTGAATGCCAAACAAGTTCGAGAATTGGCCTTTGAGTTTGCGGTTAGAAAAAATAAATCTAATATCCCCAAATCGTGGCTAGATAATAAAATGGCTGGTATTGGTTGGCTGCGGTGTTTTAGGGAGCGTCACCCAGAATTATCTTTGCGGAAGCCGGAAGCAACCAGTATCGCAAGAGCCACAAGTTTTAACAAGTATAATGTCAATAATTTTTATGATAATCTTCAGAAGGTGCTAGACAAATATAAATTTTCACCGGAGTCCATATATAATGTTGACGAAACCGGTATATCTACTGTACACAAACCTCCTAAGGTATTAGCACCAAAGTCAATCAAGCAGTTAGGAAAATTAACATCAGGTGAAAGAGGAATAAATAACACCATGATTGGTTGTATCAATGCAATTGGAAACTCGGTACCTCCTCTAATAGTTTTTCCCAGAGTGTTTTACAAGGAAGTAATGATAAAAAATGGTCCGCCAGGATGTACTGGGGCGGCCAATCTATCTGGATGGTCTACGGAGCCAATATTTAGAAAATATCTGGATCATTTCATTAAACATGTAAAACCCAGTAAGGAAAGTCCAGTTTTGCTAATAATGGACAACCACGAGAGCCATATCTCGATTGAGATAATTGACAAAGCAAAAGAGAATGGCATAGTTTTGTTGACTTTGCCTCCTCACACTTCGGACAACTTGCAACCCCTAGATAAGTGCATTTATGGGCCGTTTAAAACTTATTATAATAAAGCAGCTGATAAATGGATGCTGAACCATCCGGGAAAACCCATCACTATCTATGATATCGCAGAAATTATTGGCGAAGCATATCCTCTTGCATTTTCATCAAAAAATATAGTAAAAAGTTTTGAAGTAACGGGAATATGTCCCTTCAATAGAAACATATTCACAGAAGATGATTTTTTGTGCTCGTATGTGACAGATCGTCCACAGCCTCAGACAACAGAACAATCTAAAACATTCAAAGAACAGGAGTTTGTTACAAGCGAAGCCACCGCTGTAAATCAGTCAGTGCCTGTTACTGAAGATATGGAAAATGGACAAGGACCTTTTGTTGTGCCTTCGAATCCTAACCTTTCCCTGGACATATCACGTAACCAAGAAATCGAGCCTGCAAAAAAAAATATTGAGATAATTGTTGAAGTTCATGATAAGCCTAAAATAAAACAAAAAGAAAAGCAGCTTGAATTGGTAGTAGCAAAACAATCAGCACCAACCTCAAGTTTAGACGACATATCTCTGCTAGAAGATATACGCCCTTTCAAAGTAGCAGAGCCTAGAAAATCAATAAAAAGAGGTAGAAAGCCTGGTAGAACCCGAATTTTAACTGATACCCCTGAAAAACAAGCTATTTTGAATGAAGCGCTTATTAGAGCTGAAAAGAAACGAAAATCTGTAAAATCAAAAACAGTAAAATCTTGCAAAAAGCCAAAGAAAGTAAACCAGAAAACCATTCCTAAACTACAGATTCTTGAGAACAAGCAGTTGCCATTTATAACATGTAAAACCTGTAAAAAAACTGAAGAAAAGACAAAAAATTCTATTTCTTGCACTTTATGTAAGTCCTGGTTTCACCAGAAATGCGTTTCAAAGTCACATAGTGATCATTTCGAATCTGATGAAGAAACTGAATTTATTTGCGAGACCTGTTATGTTTTGGAAGACGATGATAATTCTGATGATAGTAATAATGGTCGTGATAGTTCTGATGATGATAGTGAGAAATTTGTTTCGCAAATATATGAAGAATATCTTCGAAGCAAAAACTAGAGCATTTACTTATACCAAACGATGTTAATTTAGTATAGTTTGTTTAAGAGTTTGCCTTCATATTTTTTTTATTGCCTATTTAAGATCTTGTGTCCAAAGGTACAGTTGCCGTCCAATGGTACAATAGTCATGTCCAAAGGTATAATCATAGGCTGTACCTTTGGACAAATTCAATATTTTTAAAAAATGTTTGATTAACATCAAATGTTTATAGTTGTGATAGTAGTAAGTATTGCTTTAAATAGGCTGATTATTGCATAAGAAAACTGTGCCATTACTTTTCCTTAAGAATAAAAGAATTTAAATGTAATAAAATTTTTTCTTCAAAAATCTGGTAATCGTCCAAAGGTACAACACCTACCCCTACAGATTTAAGATATAGGTATACTTCACACCACAATAACACCAGTCCTCGACATACTTCTTATCGTCCGTCAAAAAGAACTGCCTTCCTCCAAAGATTTTGTATGTAACGTGTGGTCATGTTAAAGTATTAGATATCTTTTATTTAACAAAAATTGGTTTCTACATAGCTTTTAGCTTTTAGTAATTTCATTAAAGTTATGTTTTTAAAACGCCATGTTATAAATATTTACTTACAATAGGTATCATCAAGTACAACAGCAGGTCAGGGTAGTGACTGGGTTTTCTATTTGCTTGTGAAAAATGGGTAATCTATAAATAATAAATAAATAAATAAATCTCATGTGCTATTGTCTGTATCGTTTATAAATCGTTACTATTCAACGATTTTAAAGTTTTTCCATCACAGTAGCAACACTTCATCGTCTTTCTTAACCCTCAAGAAAAAAATCTAATTTATATGCAACATCTACATCCCCTAGCTGAGTCGCGAAGGGGCAGCCATCTTTAGTGTCGTCATTTGGCCGCCATATTGGAAACTACCGTCACATCACTAAATCTCACTTTGATTGACGCGTCCAACACAAGACTAATTTTAAACTTTACATCTTGAGGAACAAGGAGCATTATAGTTAGGAACGTATTAAGACAGTGGGAGGAAAAACGATTAGATGCGTCCAAACCATCTGTTAACTAATCGTCTGTTACTGATTAAAGTGAAACAAATGACGTATCATGACTTTATAAATTGTTGTTAGGTTAGGGTCATATTGCTGTAGACCCTAATAAGATGAGAATTTTGGTAACATAGGCTTTTGGTGTTGGACTAGGTGGGTACTGATTGGGGGGGGCCTGTGGCCTCTCGGCCTGAGGTGGACCTGCCACGTCCCCGTCTCACATGGCACCGGAGGGCACCGTCAGATTTTTAGTGGGTAGGTTAGGTTAGGGTTCTATCTCTGAGGCCTGCAGTCCCACATAACCCTCAGCTGCCCCCGCGGCTGGTGGGTATGCGTTACAGCATTTCCCTGATGCTAAAAAAAAGGTGGATACTGATTCCGACACTGACACTTCCGGTATGGATGGCTGATTGCAAAAACGGACTGATTATTTTACTTAAGTTCGTTCTCCTTCTATACCTATTTATTTACAACTCCATCAAAAGAACTGTGAATCTCAAACCCAAGGCATATGATATATGTAAAAAAGTAACTCAGTACTATTACGTTTTTTTTATTGCTCTCAAAAAAAAAGTACCTATGTGCACTGTTTTTCGGAGAAACATTGTTATCAGTTAATCGCAAGCTTAGTTGATTGACGCAAGACACTGTCATTTTTAGTTTTATCGCCAGTTAATGAATCGGTGGTTTTGATGGTACTTATCCTCAAAGACCTTCAACAACAAAAATCCAGGTGTCAGTGTGTTTTTTGACATTAGTGCCAGAGTAAGTTTTCTTTTTTCTTTTTGTAAGCTTAACTGACACACATGGTTTGTCTGACTGACACTGACTTGAAGGACATGATGGTTTTGAAGAAAAGGTGGACTCTACTGCCGATGACGCCTAAAGGCATTCTCTACCAGTCTTCATACCTAAGGTTTAAGTTACTAGAATTCACATCAACTATCTAATATCCGTAAAACCCCAAAAAACATATATCTCAACGAGTTTTTTTTTTTTAATACGAAAAAAGTATTATTTTAAACTATTCGAAAATACTTATATTGCATATCTGCATCACGCGATATTAAAAAGAGCGTTCGGTTCCATTGTAACACCGTCACAATGCGCGTCTGTATCCGTGTATTATTTTTAATCCCCTGTATACGATGCCTCGCAAGGAGCGCAGCAGGCTAATCCGAGCTGAGGCGGGCAAGTGTCCATTGTACTTACCACAACGAGATTGGAGATAAAAGTACCTAAGTATTGCAATAATCTAAAACTACGACTTCCTTTTTTGCACTGTGTATGTACTTTTCCAAGTTTTAATGTCAGTCAAGTTCTTAAAATATTGTTCAGCGTCCTTTTTACTCGTTCACTTAGAAACAAACAACAAGAAATTATGTCATTTTTGACTATGAATGACATGACATATGAGGAGTTGACAATTAAGGTTAGGGTGTGTTCATAGATTGTTAAAAACGATATGTTATCGGGTCCCAAGAATAAGCTTTTTTAAAAAAAGGAATTTATTTAGCTATAAGGAAATACACGACACAAAAATTGAGTGGGACCCGGGAGCGACCGCGCTCTATGACGGCTGGCGATAGACTCACTGAAGGGTGCAGGGAAATGGTCTGGCTTGGTTGCACAATACATAGTCAGCAATAGTTATGGTTGCTCAGCCCATCTCCAGGCATAGACCAGGTGTAACTTGAGAATGAACTTCGGGGAAGATCTGGAAACCGAAGCTTCATTTTACTTTATTTACTTCATGATTCTTATGGATGGAAGGGGTATATCTTTCTCATCAGTTGCAGCAGCTGATGGCTGCGGTTGCAGCTGTGGCCTTGAAGGCTCGACTTTACTTCTAAATCATATGCTTTCAGCGGGCGGCTCCCAAGTTTACAGGAAATAAAATAGTATCAATATAACCTAAACGATAAATATCCTATTATAACTATGCTAATACAAATAGTAAGGATTGAATAATATGCCCCGTATCGAATTATGTGTGGTTCTTCTGTTAATTTATCAATATTGTGAAGGATTTTCGAAAGTCGTTCACTTTCCCAATTTATATTATCCAAATCTATGTTTTGCAATCGAGTAGGAGACACATTGTTCGTTATTTTTGTAAATTTATCAATACTACAGCACGAGTCATTTATTAGATTGAAATCGAACATTTTTATTGGTGACGTAATATTTAAAACATCGCTGTATTTCGGTACTAACGTTGTTATTTTACAATAACCTTTACAGTGGCGCGGTATGGTTACAATGACCACGCCCAGTATGTTTATCTCAACTAGATTTGAGTTTACACAATCTATTGATAATTTAGTAGGTTCGGTTTGAACAAAGATCCATTTATTATTAGATAAGTAATGCCAAATATCGAGGTGTCCGAAAATGAATTTAGTTTCGCATTGTTCCGGGATACCACTTTTAACTTTTGTTAAGAGTTCACTTTCACAACTGGGTTTTACGTCTGAGGTGAATACGTTTGTGATGTCACAGATGTAATTGCCGGGAATCACTATATCACACACTCCTAAATCATTTAGATCGCAGTACTGGGACTTGTCCTTGGTCATTGCAATATATCTCGTTCCAGGTATAATAAGACTGAACTTACTGGGTTTATTTACATTGTATGGTATTGGTAGACCTAGGTTATGGTACAGTACAAACTGTTTAGTTGTTACTAAAGGTATTTGCAGTACAAAAATTACCTTATTATTAGAAAAGTAGCAAATAATTTTAGACAATCTTAAAATTACGAGTATATTATTTAAATCTAGGCCTATCGGTAATTCTAAGTTACTAGGAAGGTGCCTATAGTTATCGGCGAGCTCTCGGTGCAGGAGCGCGGGTGTTATCACGGCTGGATGCAGGATGTTTTGACTACACAACGCGCTTATGATGTCTTCCAATTGAAAGGACAAAGTTAACACTGTAATTTCTAAGTTATTGAATATAAAATTAAACTCTGATTGTAGTTGAAGTTCACTGGAAGTCGAGGTCAAGTTGTTAATTATTAGAAAAGTAGCAAATAATTTTAGACAATCTTAAAATTACGAGTATATTATTTAAATCTAGGCCTATCGGTAATTCTAAGTTACTAGGAAGGTGCCTATAGTTATCGGCGAGCTCTCGGTGCAGGAGCGCGGGTGTTATCACGGCTGGATGATGGATGTTTTGACTACACAACGCGCTTATGATGTCTTCCAATTGAAAGGACAAAGTTAACACTGTAATTTCTAAGTTATTGAATATAAAATTAAACTCTGATTGTAGTTGAAGTTCACTGGAAGTCGAGGTCAAGTTGTTAATATTAATTGAGAGCTTGTCGATAGCTTCTAAAAAAGTGGCTTCGTTTGATCTTATTTTATGCAAAGTTTTATTATAACTTGAAATTACAGACTTAGTTATCAGAATGTTTTCTTTCATGTATGTGGCCAATTTGTCGTAGTTATTTTATATGGATGTTATGGCTTCGTCAAACTTAATGCCATCGATTTCATCCAGGTTGCCAAAGATGGTTTTAACGACAGTTCCTAGCCCACCTATCCATGCTCCGCGCCTAGGCCGGTTATCTACCAAATAGGAAATGGATTCAAATTGCACCAAAATGTCGCGGTGTCGCACGGTTAAGGGTTCCAACGCGTTATGACACTCAAATTCTTTGTATACTCGGGATTGCTGGCATAATTGTAGTAATGTGCCTAATACAGAGTCTATGCTTTCCAGATGGGGTTTTATGTGAGAAATGTCTAACATATCGGGGCCAATTATCTTGGTTGTCATTTACGTATGATTTTAAATATTCCTTGAGAGTGGAGTGACTTCTTTCTAGCGCCCCTTGCGTCTGACGATGGAATGGAGAAGACCAAAGCTGTTTTATTTTCAGGAAGTCTTCTTAAACAAGTCTGCCGTAAAGTTGGTGCCTTGATCGGTAAGTATTGTTTTGGGAATTCCGAATAATGATATAAAATGCACGAGGCAATCCGTTGTTTCTTCAGCCGTCGCGGTGCGTATTGGATAAGCTACTGAAAACTTTGTGAGGTCGTCTTGTAGGGTCATAATGTATTTCAATTTGGCGGTACCCGATTCTGGTAGCGGTCCAACTATATCAAGTGCTACCCGTTGGAAGGGACTCGTTGAAGTTGTGGTTATCTGCATCGGGGCTCAATTGCATCTCCTGAGCGCCTTGTTAGTCTGGCACTGACTGCCGGATTTTACATAGTTTTCTATATCGGATCTCATGTTTTTCAAAAGTAGCTCTCTTGGATTCTTTTGAACATTCGATCAGAGCCCAAATGTCCAGCGATTGGAATATCGTGGTTCTCTTTGAGAATCCTGGGTATTTCCGAGAGAGTTGGGTAAATGATCGTATCTTTATAAACATTTACCGTTATATTGAGATTATGGAACAAATATAGGAACATGTTGTAGATCTTTATAAACTGTAATTTATCAAATGGATTTTTGAAGTCAGTGATTGCAAATTCTGTCACGTTCTCTCTATTTGGATTCAAGACTAATTCGTCTCTCAGGTTCTGTAGTGCTTTGTAAATATCTTCGTAAGAGTGATGATCGAAATGATATACCTTCGTGAATAACAGATAGTAAGTTTTGTTATTGTGTTCAAATGAAATGAATGAGTGAAGGGGTTTTTCCTGAGATATAATTTCGCTTGTGTCAGGGATGTTAGTTAGTAACTCGTGAACGGAGTAATTGGACTCATCAAGGTCAATGGAAGTAGGTATGACTACAATGGTGCTAGAAGCTTTGGAAATATTCAGGTTGTGTTCTTGTACAACGGTGGTTGAAGTAAAATCTCTTTTTGCATTAGACTGGAGAAATTTCGAATAACTTTCGTTTGGTGTCGACGGCGTTGGTAGCGGATGGTCCATTACGCGAGATGTGGATGGCTGAGGCGATGATAGTTCGTCTAAATTAAGGGTAGCCGAGAGGTTCGATCCAGGGATGGTAGTGTCTAGCACTAGTTGGTCATCTTCTAAAAGATCTATACATGGCATATCGTCGCTGTTTGTACCTCGTCTCTAGTGTCCTCATATCATGACCTTATCAAGGAGACTAAGCTCCGCTGCATACGCTGTAAGAAAGATAAGGTTTCTGACTGATGTTGAAACGGCAAGACTAGTTTATTTTAGTTATTTTCACAGTATCATGTCATACGGCATCTTACTATGGGGCTCAGCTGCAGATATAGAGACAATTTTCGTATTGTAGAAACGAGCCGTGCGGGCTATTTATAAACTTAAATCAAATGAAACACTTAGAGAATTGTTTAAAGAAGTTAAATACTTACAGTTTACTCGCAATACATTTACGAAAACCTAATTTACGTTCGAAAAAACTTACACTTATTTCCTAAAAATAGCGATTTGCATAACTTCAAAACAAGACAAAAAAATAGGCTTGCCGTTCCACATTTTAGGCTTCATAAGGTTGGTCACTCATTTATGGGTAGATGTGTATCATTTTTTAATAAATTACCTGAAAATTTAATTTCATTGCCTTTAGATAAATTTAAAACTGTTGTTAAAGATGTATTAATGTCGAAAGGATATTATAAAATTGATGATTATATAAATGACAAAGATATATGGAAATGTTTAAATGCAAACAATTACAATTATTGTAAATCAATTCTGAAAAGAGGCAATGACAAATAGTGACTGAGTTTCTTGCGCCGCTTCTTCTCAGCACTGGCCCAAATTGTCCCGAAGCGGTGGTAGGGTTAATTTATATGTTGGGACGTGTAAAAGTGCTAGTTCTTAGCCTACTTACAGAAATAAATGAATTTTATTGAATTTTTTATTGAATTTTTATTTTACCAGCATTAGAAGGGAGGTTGATATCTAGATCCTCTAAAGTCAAAGGACTGAGGGGTATGTCTATTTGAGGTTGCATGGTGGCCTCTGGGATATTCTCCGGGTCAATCGGGGCATCCTGTTAGGACTCGGTATTATTCGAAGTTGAGGGTTGAGGTGATGCATCTTCTTGTTGGATTGGATTTACTGGGAAACGTGAAAGAGCGTCGGCATTGGAATTCGTCTTACCTTTCTTGTACTGGATGTCATATTCAAACTCTTCTAGCTTAAGCCGCCAACGAACGAGGCGAGAACCTGGGTCTTTACAATTGAAGAGCCACTGAAGAGGCTTGTGATCCGTTATTATCTGGAAACGATTACCGTACAGGTAAGGCCTGAATACTTTCGTCCCGAAAACGATAGCTAAGCACTCCTTTTCGGTGACGCTGTAGTTAGTCTCGGCTTTATTCAGCGTTCGGCTTGCGTAAGCTATTGGGAGGTCATGTCCTATGGGACCTTGGGATAATATTGCCGAGATGGCGTGATTGGATGCATCACATGTCAGAAGAAACGGTTTGGTGAAATCAGGGTACGCGAGTATTGGGGCCGTGACGAGTTTATTTTTTAGGGTTTCAAAGGAAAGTTGCTGTTCGTTCTTCCTTTTTTAAGAGGGACGTTAAGGATTTTGCGTATTTCGAGAAGTCTGGGATAAAACGCCTGTAATAGGAGACTAGTCCCAAGAAGGATTTAATGTCTTTTGGTGATTTTAGTGTTGGAAAGTCGGTGACAGCTTTCACCTTTTCAGGGTTAGGTTTGATGCCGTCTTCTCCTATGATATGTCCGAGATACTAGGTTACTTCTTTTCGAAGAAATTGGGTAGGTTTCTTCTAAAGTGATATCGTTAAGTTTCCTGTAGTCGATAACGACTCGCCATTTCCTTTGTCCCTGTGAGTCGAGTTTCTTGGGCACAACCCATATGGGTGAACTCCAAGGTGATGAGGATGGTTCTATAATATTTTGATTGAGCATGCTCTGGATCTGCGTGGATACTTCCTTTTTGTGGCACTCCGGGAAACGATATGATTTTGTGTGGACGGGAACATCAGTACTAGTTTTGATTTCATGCTGCAATGCGTTAGTGTAGGGGAGCTGATCTTCTGGAAGGTGGAATATATCAGAATATTTCGAGCACAGGTCTAAAAGGGCTTCGGATTCTTCCCCGTTCAGGTGAAGAGAAGTCTGGGATAAAACGCCTGTAATAGGAGACTAGTCCCAAGAAGGATTTAATGTCTTTTGGTGATTTTAGTGTTGGAAAGTCGGTGACAGCTTTCACCTTTTCAGGGTTAGGTTTGATGCCGTCTTCTCCTATGATATGTCCGAGATACTAGGTTACTTCTTTTCGAAGAAATTGGGTAGGTTTCTTCTATAGTGATATCGTTAAGTTTCCTGTAGTCGATAACGACTCGCCATTTCCTTTGTCCCTGTGAGTCGAGTTTCTTGGGCACAACCCATATGGGTGAACTCCAAGGTGATGAGGATGGTTCTATAATATTTTGATTGAGCATGCTCTGGATCTTCGTGGATACTTCCTTTTTGTGGCACTCCGGGAAACGATATGATTTTGTGTGGACGGGAACATCAGTACTAGTTTTGATTTCATGCTGCAATGCGTTAGTGTAGGAGAGCTGATCTTCTGGAAGGTGGAATATATCAGAATATTTCGAGCACAGGTCTAAAAGGGCTTCGGATTCTTCCCCGTTCAGGTGAGAGCGAGTTACGCGCGGCGAGAGCTTAGGGGGTGAGCTAGGTTCTGGAACAGTTACTGGAGGGATCTCGATACTTAAAGGTTGTAATTGTTCAGGTTGTACACCCGAGTTCTCTTGGCTCATATTAATACCTTCCGGTAATTATAAATTAACTTAATGTCGTTCACAAATTAATCCTAAAACAATATTAAAACACACAATGATACAGTGGGATAGAGACAAAACAATGACCAAGGACTTACTGAATGCATGCGTAGGCGCCGATAAGGGACAGCGCGAGCAGCGACTGCATACCGGAGCGATGACGCACATGGTCCGTTGGTCGAACTCGATGATTTTTCCAGGATACAGTGGAGAGGTGTGCTCGCTGTCAACCTTTCCAGCCGGTCGGGCTGGTGGTTCATGCGACACACCGGATACAGTGGAGAGGTGAGCTCGCCGTCGACTCGTTCAGTCGGTCGAGCTAAAGGTCTCGGCGACACACCGGATACAGTGGAGAGGTGAGCTCACTCGACTCGTCCGGCCGGTCAGGTCGGAGGTCAGGGTGACACACCGGATACAGTGAACACGATGCAGTGGAGAGTGGGATCACTCGATTCTTCCAGCCGATCGGGCCGAAGGTCTGTGTGACTCACTGGATGCAACTTCTAATAAGTCGCGGTGACACTTCACGTTGCACTATGCGACACTTGCACTACTTTGGTAATATTTTATTTATACAGGCACTGGGGGATATTCGCATCCCACCGCTGCCACCACTGTTATCGGGTCCCAAGAATAAGCTTTTTTAAAAAAAGGAATTTATTTAGCTATAAGGAAATACACGACACGAAAATTGAGTGGGACCCGGGAGCGACCGCGCTCTATGACGGCTGGCGATAGACTCACTGAAGGGTGCAGGGAAATGGTCTGGCTTGTTGCACAATACATAGTCAGCAATAGTTATGGTTGCTCAGCCCATCTCCAGGCATAGCCCAGGTGTAACAGATCGCTTAAGTGATGTGGCGCTGGCGAGCGGATAGATACAATGATTCAGCACATTGGTGTTATTATATGCCGATATTATTTCGTTTAAAAAAAACTTACGACTAAACTTTACAAAATCACAAACAAACAAAATCATGCGCAATAAAGTAACTTTATTGTCCTCGTGAAGTACAGAGTACAATTGTCAGAAAAAACGTTCAAAACTTTTATCAAAAAGTACGGGTGGCAACCCAAGTCGTAACACAGTGGACACGAACACCGGCCCGCGTCGAGGCGGCTCGGCGCATATTATGCACGGTGCACGTTGCACGTATCCTGTTGCGTTAGGTAACGTGCAGCAGCTTAATTAATACATTGTCTTAGCAGATAACTGGGATACCAGGTCGCTCCTAACGCCATGTTCGATATTCGAAGATAAGAAAGCACATTGAAATTATTTGACGACAGCTTAGCTCTAGTGGTCTGAGATCCAGACTTCAAAACCGGCTGTCGCGGGTTCGAATCCTGCTAGGGGCAAATGTCTGTGTGATGAGCACGAGCATTTGTACCTGAGTCATGGGTGTTTATAAATGTATTTAAGTATTTATATCCGTTATTCTAGCCACCATAGCACAAGCTAACGCTTAGTCTGGGGCTAGGTAATTGGTGTATTCGTTTAAACAATTTATTTATTTATTTTATTTAACCAAAGCAAATACCCAACTAAATACACACAATTCACGGGCTATAAGCTCACAGAGCTACACCAGTGACCCTGCGACTATGATTCGTGCAACCGAATCAAAACGTCGGGAAGGGTAAATACGTTTTACCTAAGTACATCAAAAGTGTTGCTTACCTATAGCCCGTGAATTGTGTGTAGTTTAAGTTAAAAATGCAACAAGACAATCTAACATATAAAATATCCAACTATCTAAGTAGTTCTACTACGAGTATATCGGCCAAACAATAATCCATTCTGCAACAACTAACAAGTCAAAGATAAGTTTTAAAGAGATGACAGTTTGCCGACTGCGCCCGCGTCTGCCCGTCGCGGTGGAGACGCAGCTAAACACTGACAAAAGATTGGAACTCAATAAATCCGGGCAAATCGAGAAATAGTCTGACCAGCCCTAACCGTAATAAAGTGGGAAGGAAGTAGGCTCCGTTTAGCTTGATGGGTTAAGATAGATAGATAAACACTATTATTGCACATTTCGCACGAAAACAATACAGGATAAAGTTTAAAAATATTTGTCCAATTACGGCGGTCTTATTGCTTAAAGCAATTTCTTCCAGACAACCTTTGGGTAAAGGGCAGAATGGGATAGCAGTACCTAATAACTAGTTATTTTAAAGTTAACAAAATTGATTATTAATAAAATACTTAACAAATAAATAAAACATTATCATTTACTAACTGCCACACTCAGAGTCGTTTAATGGTTAATTAAGTCGTTCCTTAGTATAGATTTAAGAAATGTCACTCTCACAGTTAGTTACAATTGTCAGAGACTGATTTCAGCAAATAATGTCCCATTAAGTATAACTTTTTTGTATTAAAGCGAAAGCTTAAGATATTGCGCAATTTTTAAAGGCAAGTAAAAGCTATGTAAAGTCTTTTATTTTACAGTTGAAGATTTCATTTTGTTCCGATCGTTCCCATCTTTTTCGATATTATTTATTTTATTTTTATTTTTATTTAAACAAAAACACAAACAGCATACAAACTTCACATTATTAAATAAGTCATAATCCAAATTATAAGTTCTAGATTGTATCCCAAAAAAGTGTTTCTAGCCTACATTTTATAGTCTGAGTAAATACAGTAACTTATTGCATGGGAATAAAATAAAAAAAGAAATAGTGGTTCATTGTTTTACAGTGAAAAAATAAATAAATGAAAATATTACAATTCAGGAAGTGAATTATTCAAGTAAAAAAATTTCTGTATGCTTTATCTAAATTTTTAACATCTTTTTGCACTAACAACCATCAAAGGCGGCTTGAAGGCTTTTCTTGAAGACATTCGGACGACTCGTAATAAATAAGTCGATATGTCGTGACAATTCGTTGTAACAGCGACACATCCGAACGATAGGATTATAAAATGATGTATTATTTTTATATACCTTTAGAGAAAATAATTTAGGATTGCTAGTTCTATAAACAGTATTAAAGTTAATAGATAAGAGAAGTGGTGGAGAGTCTATAACAGAATGCATAATTTTATGTAAGTGTATTAAATCGCACTGTTTGCGTCTTGTCTCTAGAGACACCATCTTAAATTTCTCCAATCTGTCGTTATAAGACGATAGTTTTCTATAAAAGCCCATTCTAAAAGAAAGGACCTTTAGAAACTTTTTTTGGATCGATTCTATTCGCTTAGAGTGAGCGGCATAAAAAGGTGACCAAACCACAGCTCCATATTCCAGATTACTCCTGACAAGCGAATTATACAGGTATATGATAGTTCTGGGATTTTTAAAATCCTTTGTATTTCGCATTACAAAGCCCAGCATCCTTGATCCCTTATTATGTACGTGGTCATAATGGTCTAAAAAGGATAGTTTACCATCAAAATAGATGCCCAAATCCTTGGCCTTAGTTTGGCGTTTTAAAACTTGGCCATCTAATTTGTATTCGAAATTAATTTTGTTTTGTTTTCTCGTGAATGTTAAGACAAAGCATTTGTCTATGTTCAAAATCATTCGGTTTTCTAGGCACCACTGAGAGACTGTGTTGAGGTCGATCTGTAGTATTTCTGCATCATCAGGGTGACTAACGGTCGAGTAAATTTTAAGATTGTCAGCGTATAATAGACAAGGACTCTTAAGATTGTCTGCTAGGTCGTTGATAAAGATGTTAAAGAGTAGTGGCCCTAGGCTCACAGGCTCACAGCCTTAGGGTACGCCAGAGGTAACGCGGGCTGGTTCAGAAGTCACGCCTTTCAAAGCCACCAGTTGAGTTCTACGAGACAAATTCGACTCAAGCCAGCGCAGCAATGAGCCATGTATACCCATGTTTTTGAGTTTGAGACAGAGTAAGGTGTGATCTACTTTGTCGAATGCTTTTGAAAAATCTGTGTAAATCGCGTCTACTTGAACATCTCTTGCAAAAGCTTCACACAAGAAGTTCTTGTACTCCAGTAGGTTTGATATGGTAGACTTATTTTTGACGAAGCCGTGTTGATGACCGTATATTGATGCTTTTTGTTGTATCTTGGTTCAATGTAAGGAAGAACATTATTTTACTTATAAAAATACAACTCATAGGCATTGTAATCGCAGAAAAATTATTGAAAAATACTCAGGCGAAAAAAGATATTATTTTTTAAAATAAAAAAATGCTGAGAAAATAGGAAAAATATATAACTCAAAAACTACAAAAAATCGCGGCACATACATGGGGGTGATTCGGGTACCCCTTGGGGTTCTCTACCTCCGTGCTTCGGCTTGACACTCTTGATTGTGACACCTTGTATATTGTTTCTGGGATGAATCGTCATTTAGCAGTTTTAATGGTAATTAGTTAAGTAGTCATTAAAACTTCTTGAATAAATCTTTCTGAGTGTGGCAGTTAGTAATCCTAGTATCAATTAACCTCACTTTACTTATTTAGAAAACGGGATAGACAAGACATAACAACGTAAATAGGTTACTGGTTTGGTAAGTTTTTAGTAAATACTGCTCACACGACAAAAGTGGATCGCTGCCATTGAAAATTGATGACAGTACCAATGCAACAGTGTGGTGCAGTGTGGTGCTTGTGGCGCAGTGGTTGCAGAGCTTTGGTAGTGATACCTAAAGTTAAGCAACGCAAGGCGCGGTCATGTTTGGGATGGGTGACCATTCTGGCCATTTGAGTGACGTCTATTTACAAGCATCTCCGTGCTTCGGAAGGCACGTTAAGCTGTTGGTCCCGGTTAATATCGATAGATATTAGTCGTTAAGCCTGGTCAGAGGCTCTCAGGCGGCTTAATAACATCCGACAGTAAGGTTGGTCACTTACCTTACAAAACACCCCTCCACCAATCCGCACTGAGCCCGCGTGGTGGAGTATGGCTCGGACCACCTCATAGTTGAGGGGAGGCCTATGCCCAGCAGTGGGACGTATATAGGCTGATGAGAGACCAATGCAACAAGATCAGACAACTGTAAATGATACTTAAATACCTTGCTATGTATATATAAATAAATATAAAATAAACAACAACATCACATACATTGATCTGACTCCGTGGTAAGTAGCTTAAGCACTTGTGTTACAGATATCAGAATCAACAGAAGTAATACAAATAAACTTAAAAAAATACATATAACACCCAGACCAGTACAAACAGTCATGTTCATGCACACAAATGTTTGTATGTGCGAGGATCGAACCCGCGACCTCTAAGTTAATAGTCAACTTCTTAACCGTTACACCAAAGTGGTCATCGAAATATATTTGTCTTATGTTAGTATGACATACTAACGTAAGACAAATATATTTAAAAACCAAAGCTTATAAAGCACTAAAACCACTAAACTCTCTTCGTACTTAAATACTCGTTCAAGAATTAACAAGAAGTGAGCCAACTGACCAAACTTATGTTGGAGCAGGGCGCTGACTCAGATCGAACTTCATTGAAAACTCATTTCTGTTTCGTTTTTCGACTTGACTTCTCCTTAACTGAAGTACAGGTAGCGTAGCAAAGAGACGCCAATATTTTTTCTTTCTCATATTGCCACTTATTTTTTAAATTGCATTGGAAATTACATTTTCATTCAATTATTTGTTACATATATAGTAGCCCTCCTGGCCGATTTCGACCACGGCGGAGGACACTACGCAGGAGATATTATAGTGCACAAATGTGAGCGCAATACACAGGTGCACTCACTGTTCTATCACTCTCAAAGTTCGGTGAGACGGCAATCTGACATGACCGGAGAGAGATCAGGCGCAGGAGCAACTGCTTAACGTGCTTTCCGAGGCACGGGGGTGTAACACACCGCCGTGTTTTTGAGAAATTCATGACAGAAACTCTCAAAATTTTGGATCGACCTGGGATTCGTACCCAGGTGTGAGGACCTCTCGGATGTAAGGCAGAAACTGCCACTACACCAACGAGGCAATCAAATTTTTACATAATAATATACACGTACAACATAGCATATGTCCATCAGAAATAATGTAAGATTCTAATAGATATAGATTTTATAAATTGTTCCAGTGGTTTCGGATCCCATTCAATTTAAACAATCAAATTTTTCCTCTTTAAAATATTAGTGTACTTAGATAATATTTAATCTATATATCTATAATATTTAATCACTTCTGTAGGCAGGTTATGTGTCGGAGCCACTTGAGGTTAAATCCTCCTTGCACATTGTGTAAACACTTTGACACTGATGGCAGCTGGCGAAGAATATTTTATGGAATACGTCAATACATAATTCATCTCTCGCGACTACCAAGTTTTTCCAGACGAGATAATACGAGTAGGTATATACTAGTATAACTATTGCCATCATCATCATCATTTTCACACCTTCTCTTTTGTTAATTGGCACTCATTACATTACAAATGCGTTTGTTTGCGTATTTTGGATGTTACAATAAAGGTCTTTTAGATAAAGTTGTAGTTAAAGTTCACCAAATTTTTTAACTAAAATTAAACTTTGTAATATTGTTAAAAAAAGTACAGATTTGTCCTACATTAACCGACGCAGTGTTTTCTCTAGATGCCACCTAGCAACGTGCCTATAGCTATACAGCTATAGCTATAAACAAATGTTTTCTTTTCTTTAGGTGACTGACTATGCCCCTTTTTAAGTTCACACAGCAGTCTCGGCCAGCAACCTTTTTATGATAGATGGATGTATTTTTCCGACTGTACCATTGTACAACTTTGAACAAAGCCGGGATTGAAATATGGCAAGTTCCGTATCGAGACGGTTCGGCACATCGCTACACAATTGATGCGCTCGGAATGTTATCCGTCTCGGAAACTCGCGATAAGACGGAGATGAGAAATATCATAAAAGATAGGCCTGTTATTGCGTGGGTTATTTATTTTGAATAAGCAGAAAACGATACCTACAAAACTAATGTAAGCAGATTGATTGACAACAAATCCACAGCTACGAGTAAGTTGCTTATGACTTGGTTTTTTTTTCTGCTCACCCAGCCAATAAAATTTCCAAGCACACACTCTCATGTGGAACGGCAACGATGTTTCACTTCAACGAACATCAAGCTTAAACCTATTACTAATTTTTAACAAGTTAAGAAGAAATGCGGCGAGAATTTTGTTTGCCTGATAGAACCTTTAAGAACTTTTAGAACTTACATAACACGCTTTTATACTAATATTCTGGCAGTTAGAGATAAGATAGGTAGTGCCTTATTGCTCAAGGATTCCGGAGTACCGGAGTTGAGCTTTATTGATATTAAGATTACAATTTTTATAATGCGTTGAGCCTACTAACCTACTTTTTAAGTGTAATGACTTTTTTTCGGGAAGACTAGCTCTTCCCACTTAACACCAGGTTGTTAGAGGCCATGCAAGTATAACGTAAGCAGATTAATAACAATTATTTACCCCCCTCCCATCTCCCTTGTCAGCAAAGGTAAGCATCACTTTTACCCCATTTCTCCTTGCTTACGAAAAAAAACATTGAAAATGTAGACAAGTTTATAACGCGCGTAATTCCCCTACTCGGATTTAAAGCGAGTGTCTGAGCGCATGCATTGTTGGAATCCCCGATAATGCGTTTCGTGTTCAAGCAAAGAATGTACCTGTTGCCATTCGTGTAAAAAATTTAAGAACTACTGATGACGCAATAATCATTTAGACTCCCCTACCCCCATCCCCCCCTCCATAGTGCTTACGTAATACTTGAACGGCATCTTATGAGATACAATATAAGTACTTATGAAAGATACAAGGGTTTTGGTATCTATCAAAACACTATTTTGCAAGTGCACACCCACGTATCATCCACAAACACAGCATAAACATGCAGCCATTATCCCGTGGCGTAGGCAGTGCATCGCGCTCGTAAACAGTGCATTTACAAGGGCTCAGCGATCGACACGGGAACGCACTCAAGTAATTATCGACGGGTACCTACCTACCAGCCTGCGCTGTGCAGTGTTTTGTGCTGTTCAATTTGGGTATCGATAGCAGAAGAGTTTGCAAATAGTGATTAAATGAAGTTCTGGCTCTTCAGTGTACAATGAATTTGGTTTTGGATTATGCGTGTCATAGGCCAATCTGTCCCACCGCCTAACGCCCAGATAGATAGATAGAGAACACTTGATTGCTACCACAACTAAAACTACAGAATCAACAAACAAATATTTCAGGCGGTCTTATTGCTAAGAGCGATCTCAAGTAGACTAACAAGTAGCACTTTTACACGTCCCAACATATAAATTTATCCTACCCTTCCAGACAACCTTCGGGTTAAGGATATTACTAGGTACTCAATGGTTGATGATCGAAACAATGTCATAAACTCCGTTTATTTACTCCGTTCTATGTATTTTAACTGCCTTTATTGTATATGTACATTCTAAGTACAATAGACGCTACCAAACCTTCTCGTAGCATTCGTAGCACCGACTACGGCAGTGTGGTTTCGTAGCAAATTTAAGCGTTGACATTTCGTAGCATAGAAGAATGCTCGTAGTTTCACAATACGCAGATCAGTAATTAAATAGTATGCTTTAAATGCATTCCGTTTTAGAGCTCAAACGTTTACATAAGGTTTTTATTTAAGGACATATAATACTTGTTACTTTCAGGAATATTGGACTTCACTCTTACTCCTTTAATAAAAACTAGTCGACCCGACAGACGTAGTCCTGCCCGCTGTTTTCGCAATTTTTCCATATTTTCTCATCGTTTAAACCTTCCCTGGACTTCGACAATTATTTCAAGACTAAAATTATTCAAATCAGTTCAGCCGTTCTCGAGTTTTAGCGAGTCTAACGAACAGCAATTTATTTTTATATATAAGAAGAAGAGATGATCTGTGGACTATAAAGAAAATTACAAGGCAGCTTACACAGTAAATGAACTATTATCACCCTCATTTCGCGATCTATCCCAACCAACCTTTGGGTGCACTATTTCTCGGGTTCGTAACATCGATCGTTTCACCGCTCCGTGCGATGACTGCGTCGCTGATTTATCTTTCCCACCCCTATAGGGGTACAGTTTGCGAAATGCACTCGATGCACCGAGGCTCTACTCAACAAAGTTTCTCCAGCGCTAGTCGTCCCGTTCGCTCGCAAGTTCTAGCAAGAATGTGTGACAGAGAAAGCTACATTCAATATTGCAAACCCAGTCTTCAAATGTAGGACCTGCATCGGACTAAATAGTAAAAATCCGGAATGCGAAGCGATAATCGCTTTCGTATAATGCGGCTTTTAGCGAAACGGTGAAATTTTTCGATACGACGATATTTAAATACTTCGGAGTGCGCGTTAATCACGCTGCAGTGTTTTAATTGTTGCAGGTGAGTGGATAAATACGATCTGTCGCTGGGAAACAATAAATTTAATAAATTGCTTTATTCATGTGCTAAGTTCCATTGTACATCACACATATTTATGAATAAAATAAAGGAAAAATTAATAAAATACATATTTTTTAACAAGACGGGTTTATTTTTGTTGCCATAGGTTGCCATTTAGTGTCCATCGGCGCGGAGCTAAGCCGCGGAGCGGAGAATCGAAGAAAAAAAAAATGGATGTGCAAAAAATCTCCGCTGCTCTTCAGAGGCAGTTCTTCTATTGGTTAATATTTCTCAATTTATTTGTTACGCTCCGGTGGACAAGCACCCAAAACGTCGATTTATTAGACTCACACAAAACGATGTGGCGCACTAAATTTACTCATGTAATGTCCTACAAATGGCAAGAAAAGTTTAGTCTTTTTTTGTCATTCATTCCAAAAGTCACAAATTAAGCCAATCACCATGCAATACGTCCGTCTAGACCTGCTAACTCCATTTGCATGAGTGATCATGTCTGTGAGTGAGGCTCGAAGTACTCGGGTCCCTCACACCCTCTTACCAAAACGAGAAAGACCTGTTAATGTAGGCTTTCTAATGATAATGTTAATCTAATAAATTGTTTCTGAGATTTTCTGTCATGAATTTCTCAAATACAGCTCGGAGTCGGGAAGTTGGCGGTGTTACACCCCCGTGCCTCGGAAAGCACGTTAAGCCTTTGATCCTGCGCCTGATCTCTCTCCGGTCATGTCGGATTGCCGTCTTACCGAACTTTGAGAGTGATGGAACGGTGAGTGCACCTGTGTATTGCGCTCACACTTGTGCACTATAATATCTGCTGCGTAGTTGGGTGATCTCTGTTGAGATTGGCCGCCGTGGTCGAAATCGGCCAGGAGGACTATTATTATTATTAATGATAATGTTGTTTTAGACTTTTTAGTGTAGAATGTGAAACGATATTTCCTTTTATTTTAAGACATATCTTTGAATTCAATAAAACAACAAGATAATTTCTAAAAATATATTTTCTTTCATATAATAATAATAAGTCTATAATACATCATTAATTATATATTATTTATAATTTTATTATTCAGCGAACATCATCAGTTAACAACACACCATGTCCATCGTTTAGTAATTTTAGAAACACACACGCACATGTCTATAATTCAATAGATTTTTCAATAAAATTACTTTTCAAACCAGGAAAGTTGATAAAGAATGCTTTCCGTTAGACAAAAAAATCTACCTAAATTAGCATGGCCATAAATAATTAAATTAAAAATCGATTAAAATTAAAAAATAAGGAGAATACGATTCCTTTTTTTAACTGTTTATGTTAGGAATGCGGAACCAAATAAAATAAAATTTTAATTTCAAAGTATCAATTATTTTATACTCACGCTCACAAATATCAATATGTAATTTTACAATAAATAAGTACTACTCGTAAATGTAGACATTAAATACTTCATAATAATTCATCGGTCTCATTCGTATTTAAAATAAATGAATCTCAGTACATGAGAATTAACAAAATCAAATATGGTAGTACAAATAAATGCCTTCGGTGTTTGTTAACAATAAATATTTCTTTTAATCTTCTTACATAGGCTTTAAATGGTATAACTCACTCATACTTTACTAATCATAGAATTGTAACCCAAGTTTAATTTCAACCAATGTCACAGGCCAAGAGTACCAACTGAAAACAGACTTCTCTACGTGTTTTTGACGTGACAACGTCTTATAATTCGATGGAGCTGGCTGCACGCACCAAAAAACATGAAGCATGCGGCGTTACCTCGCTCTGAGGCGTTCCATTCAAGGCTTGAAGTGCAAACGAGAACGCGGAATGAGCGACAAAGAGGCAACGTGACAAAGACGTTGTCACGTTCAACTATCGTCAGTAAACCGACATTACAGACAGACAATTTTTTATTTATTTATTTCAAGCAATTATAATTATTTATCGAGATATCTTTAACATTACATTTAGTAAACAAGCTCGTACGCGCCTTTATTCTGTAAATTATACACTTTATTTTATATACACACCTTATACTACGCTTAATAACGCGTAAATAAACAGAAGTTAATATTATCGTCAAGGCAGATTAATAAGTACATATATTTACTGTTAACCTCTTACTACAATTACAAGTAGTATATAATATATTGTTTAGTTTCTATGTTTTTTGCGTTAACAATGCAAATTTCTTTACAATGTCATATTAAAACACACTTTTAGAAAAAACAGACGGTGCGCCTTTGGCACTCCGTTTTTTCTTTAAATGTGTTATAATTTCACATAATATATTATGTTTCACGTCCTGTCGCTAAATTCTGACGCTAAACTACACATTTACATTATCTTCATGCCATCTTTAGTCTTCATTCATTCCTACAGCTCACATTAATAAGTCAATTAAATTATGCTGCATTATCAGTAACTGAATTTGTATGTATGTGTTAAGCCAGTTGCAATGGAACTTCGAGTTACTTTAAATCAAACAGAAGAGAAACAGATGGCGCTGTTAGCCTTTTGTTACACATGAACGGCATATAAGATTTAGGTCAGGAATACTATACAGGGTGTAAAAAAAACCTTAACGAAGCCGTGAAGCACGCGTTCAGTACATCAAACCAAATCGTATGAAAAATAAATTTTGGCTGGGAAACAACTTTTATTTTTTGACATCAAAAAAAATAATTTTATTCTAGCCCGCAATGTACAGCGCGCACGCGAAAAAGTCACCGCGGAGCGTGTTGCTTTACGCCGCCGCAACGCGGTTCGGTTCGAGTGTGCGCTGTTCATTGCGGAGTGTGCCATTTAGAGGCTTTTTATGAAAGAACTAGTGAAAATTTGTATCATGTTTCTTTGGAAAAAAGTTCAGTTATAACGGACAGAAGTCATTTCTGTAAAAATCATCAATTTTTTTTTCAAACTTTAACCATCAATATCTCAGTAACCGTTAACTTCCCAGGCATGGTGTAAAGGAAGAAAATGATCGTAACAATTGGTAGAATATGTGGTATTCGGCTTCGTTAAGGTTTTTTTTACACCCTGTATATAGACAAATTAAGATGATGTGTATCGGACGTTGGACCCCGACCATAACACCCAATCGGAAAGAAGCGCTCCTAATCTATTGCGCCAAATATGTATATCTTTCTATCAAACAGTGACTGCAGTTACTGCAAAAACATGAAACGCAGCTACTGCAGTTTAGAGTTAGTGCATTAGGCAGCTAATTGTATCCCTTGACACAATCGTTACCATAACAACAGCGGTTAGAAGTTACTGGAGATAGAAGCTACTGTATTCACAAGCGCTGCAAATATTGCAACTGCACACACAATAGCTACAAATAACTGCAGCTGGTCACACTGTAGCACCCCTTTTTCAGCGGGTAGGAAGCTGGAAACAGCGATATCCACGGGCTTAAGTAAGTATAGCAATTTTTTTTGTAACCGCAGTAACTGCATCTACATTTACAATTTACAAATTTACTGCAGCTTGGACAACGCTGGGATAGCTGCAGTTGTCCTTTGACAGTAGGAACGAGTTTTACACTACCGTCGTGTAAAACTCGTTCACGGCAATTACTGCAGATGTTGATAATAAAGCTAGATTCTAACAGTTACTGCAGCTGCACCTGCAAGTGCTGGGCCAACTGCAGCAGTCCTTTCACAGCGGGTAAGAAGCTGGCCACGGCGGCGAATTTAACGCCCAACACTGATGACGTCACCAAGTTGATACGAGCAAAATAAGCCGTCTTCACAAGCCCTACTCTAACCGCAAGTTTATTTATAAGTTACTGCAGCTGCACCTGCAGATGCTGGGCCAGCTGCAGCAGCCCCTTCACGGCGGGCAAGAAGCTGGCCACGGCGGCGAACTCGGCGCCGGCCGCCAGCGACGTGACGGCTCGCGCGGCGCCCTCGGTGTCGGCGCGGGCCGCCAGCGAAGCGCACGTCTCGAGGGTTGATAGCGCGTTTTCTGATAGCTGGACACAAATATAAAGTAAAATATATATAAAGTAAGAAATCCTAGCTATCTATTGGTGATAATGACGTATTTATTTATATTAATATTTTTATATATCATTATGAATGAATAATAATAATAATATTTCACAACAATCACACCAATTCTCTAGTCCCAAATTAAGCTACGAGGCTTGTGTTATGGGTACTAGATAACGGATAAAATGAATGAATGAATGAAATTTATTTGCGTATGAAAAAGGGTACATATAGGTGGTGGGTTAGACATTGTGGTTCAGCTTTTTCAGCCATATTATTACAGCATGCAAATTATATAAAATCAAGTTAAAAATACAAATTACAAAATAAAATACAGTATTCAAGTTCAATAAACACAAATTTCAATTCAATAAACACAGAATCACAAAATTAAATTACTACATGTCAAATATTATGTCAAATAACTATATCAAATTGCTATATAAAATTACAAATTTATCATCATTATTAAGATTTCCATAAAATTTATTGACAAAAATGAAGAATGTTCCAGTCCTAATTTTAACACATATTTCATTCATACTGTAGAAACATTTTTCATTAAGCCATCTATAAAGGGCCCCTTTAAATCTATTTAAAGGAAGCTCTTTCAAATTTTGGGGAAGTTTATTAAAAATGGTCATGCACATCTGTAAAAGGATGGGACCGTGATCAAATGAAAGACGTTGTTTTAGTTATAGGTTCCAATATATAATGCGTCAAATAACGCTTACAACTACAGATACAATAAGGGTGAAGTGAGCTTCACACTACACCTCCCCTGTTTTTTTTTAGAAAAAAAAAATACATGTTTTTTTTCTTACATTGATGCTGAATAAGTAAAATTGTTAAAGGTGATTTTAGTTACAAATGTTAAATGGAAAAAAGTAACAAATTTGGAAAACACTACACAATCTTTTAGAAGGTAATTAAATAACACAATTTGCAGTTTAGTCAATGCCAATACTTCAAGTATCTTATTACTTCAATCATAACATATCATCTTACATGGATTCCGATAAGCAAAGATAACAAATATTTTCGTTACAATTGCAAAACAATACTTTATATTAAAAATCTTCAATTACATTAATTTTCCTTTTAGCACTTAAAAGTATTTTCATACACTTAAAACTAAGTAATATTTTTTTTTATAAACAGAAGAAGCAACAAGTCAAATCACATACCAACAGTAATGCCAATAACGAATAAAATACACTGTATTTAATTATTAATAATAATTAAGTATAAGTGTACAGGTACCCAACAGCCATAAAAAGTACAAAGCGAAACTTTGATATAATAAACATTTCTTTATCTATGTTCGACACATAATCAAAAAAATTGTCAATAACATAATATCATTACTTATTACATCACATTATTCATAAAATACAATTTGTAGTTCTTTGACTCTACTAATAAAACACATTTCTTTTAATTGTATACTCTTCTTTACATAACAAATAGGTAGGCATATTTTTCACAACTCTACATAATAGCTTTACATTGGTACAAATTTACCTTATTTGGTAATAAACACACAATCATTGGGTACTTATAATATCGTGGGCCGGCCCCATTTTTATTATAACATTTATTTATTTTAAAAAGGTACAGTTATTTATTATTTTTATAGTCGACTTTATTATTATTTTATTTATACTATAGAGACACGATTTAAGGCCTTTTGACCTCCAACTATTTTCACGGAGAGAAGCTCGTCTACACCATGATCAAATGAAGGATACATGCCCTATTCTGTACCTTGTACCCTTTTTGTACCATTGAACGGGTCCTCTTTTAAGATCACACGAATCTCCAACGGTTTACACAGAGAAATCTCGTTTACACCATGTTCCAACAGAAGGATTCGACACCGTTACCTAATTACCTTATATGCCATACCTTTACCATTTACATAACTATAAACTTTCTTTCCTAACTCATCTATGACAACAATCAAAATGATTTCGCTTGCTTTTGGGTGATCAGTCCAATCGCTTGACGAAACATCTCTACTAACGTATTCCATGCTTCTTAAAATATTTTCCTATCAACAATTCCTAATAACTTATTAATAAGAACATATCATTGCCTTCTTACAAATTATTCAAAGAAACTTTTGTAAAGTTACTATTGCAATCTATGGTACAAAAGATAGGCAAATACAATTAAATACATTTCCTAGTTAAACAACACTTTATAGCCAATCGATTACATATTTAATTTAAATAACTTTGTGCAATGGCTTGTTAGATACCCGTGTAACCCAAATATAGAAAATGGAATTTCAATACCTATCATCAAAGTTCTGTTTAAAAGTGTCTTATGTTCAAATGCAAAACAAATATTATATTGCAAAAGCGATCGGTTGTAGTGCGGCACCATAACAAGATTCGCCTCATATTTCTTTCCTAGACATTACTCGACGGATCATCGGTAACCAAATAAGCTGATGCAATAATAGGCTTGTTTCCACTATGAAAGAAATATTCAAAAACTGATTTTCTCTAAAATTATTCATAATTTCAGATGCCTTTACACTAATATTTTTCTGCAGTTCGTATTATTTGATTTTTAATTGGAATTCAAATGATAATTAGTCACTCAGTCGGCATTGCACGCGGTGACGTCAAAGTGTGTTATTCCCATACAAACTCTATGAAGAAAAGCGTTTTGACAGTTGATAAAAAGTACGTCAACGATTGGTGGTGTCAACTACCGTATTACACGTGTGGACAGAAAATTACGTGCAAATTTTGGACAACGTTTTTTACAAATCTATTTCGTTATCAAGAAACTTATTTCTGAAAATGATAAAATGAACTTTCTCTAATGTTATTGCATTAGAGTCTTGATCCTTTACATTTGAAAAAAATAATATTTATATTTGTATTCTTATCGTTATATGCGCAAATAAATTAATCGTTAAAATCAATATTTAAAAAAAAGTCATGAATTAACTGAACTGACCAAAAAAAAAGGATCTGACCAAAACCTGAAGATCAATAAGTCTATAAATTTCGAATATATCAAGTAATGACTAATAGCGTAACTAAGTTCAACTACGACTGCATGTCCAAAACTTATCTTTAAGCAATAATTGACATTAGTACAATACATGATGAACACGGTTCCAACTTTACGAATATGTTGTAGACAATTAACAACTAGTAGTGTCATCTTTCCTATTATACTATTATAAACTGTTTTAAATCACTTTCGCTGCGTGTTAACAAACTAAATATTTTCGAAAGAATTAAACAAATTAAAGGAACTGTAAATAGAAGGTTAATAATTGCTGATGTAAAGTTAACAAGTACTAGTAATTATTACGTAGTAGACCCTTGATATGTAAGTAGGTATTTATTTGTAAACTAATTTAAGAAAATAGTTTGCAAATTTATTTTTGTTTAAGTTATAAATAATACTACACGAACTAATACTCGCATGAAACTTCTGCTTTTGTTTTTGAATAAAAACATGATTTGACTTGTCTTCGTTCTTACCTAAATTATAGAATAATATAGTGCAATACAAAGCGATTCAGTACAATACAATGGGATACAGTGGCCACATGTATCTTAATAAAATTAATATTTACTGTCATACATAAAGATACATTTTGATTAATATATGATAACATTACGTAATGATTAATAGGGAATAATAGAAATTTAAAAAAAAAACTTATGGTTGTCGCGTAGCCCGTTGCTCTCAGATCGAAACTCTCTTCTTCTCCCAGCGCCTTACAATCCGGCTAAACCATCGCGACACCAACTTCTCCCGGCGCCCAGCATCACCAACCTCAATAATCGGACGCCAACGTCTCCCAGCGCCCAGCTTTCGCTACTCCACCTGGCGCCATCAACACCCGGCAGCCAGCATTATCTCCAAATTTTTTCTCGAACATTTTTAATGCACTCATTGTCCAATATTAAAAGTTTATAATACTGTTACGTTCTAGGGGTGTGGGATCTAGACTGAAATGCACTTCTAATCCGATGAAGTAGAGTAGGATTTATTGTACACACTTTACGTTACAACACTTAGTACACAAACACTTATATCGCACTCCAAAATCTTCTTGTCGCAGTTTTCGCTTCGATGTTTACTCGTCGCTTTCCCAAATTAAACTCAAACTCGGTCGCATTCCCGGGCTCCTTATATACCGGCCGTCAAGGACTCCCGAATATTCGGTAGGTACCTACTACCCAGTACGAGACTCTTCGGGATCCTTCCAAATGCCGTCTTGCCTAGCCTAGACCTTTCTCGAATCATAGTGCTATCCTTGTCTTGTGCTGTCTCTGTCACACCTTTCTGGAATGTTCTTAGTATAGCTGCCTCTCTCTAATCGTGCTATCTCTTTCACTCCTACTGAAAATTACGTCATATACTGAAGTGGGCTTCAAAGGCCCATAAGGGGTCCTGAAAACGCCTGAAAACGGGCTTTCAGGTTATGGCGTCATCTGATAGAGGGTGGCCTGAAACGGACTGAAAACATGTTTCAGGCGCCTGAAAACAACGGCAACTTGGGTGAAATTTCGATAAACTAGTATGTGTTAGAGCACTCTCTGAAACGGCCTGAAATGGTATTTCAGCCTGCTGAAAACGCCTCCAAGGCATGGAAAAACACGATCAAAGTTTTAGCACTAGCCCACCGGCGTAACACTACCCCCTCCTTAGACATGCTCGTCCCGAGCATCATTCGTTCCATGGTACTTGGCCAACCGATCAACATGAACAATCTTACAGGGGCTACGTGCGTTGCGCTGTATCCGATAAGTGACGTCGTTGATCCTTGTGACTACTTTGTACGGCCCTTCCCAACTCGGCGACAATTTTGGTGACTTTCCTTTTCGACGCATAGGGTTATGTAGCCACACGAATGATCCTTCCTCAAACCTCGTAGACTTCCGGTCGTATCTGGTCTTCACCTTCTCGCTGGCCTGCAATCCATGTTCACGAACATGCCTGTGAACATCATCAAGCCGGTTTCGCAGTTCACTTGCATACTCCGAAACCGTCTTTGGTGCATCTGGAGGACGTCCGGTCAGAAGGTCTGCAGGTAAACGTAGTTCTCTTCCAAAATTAGCACACGCAGGAGTTACGGCCGTGCTTTCATGAACTGCTGTCCGATATGCCATTAAAAAGAGCGGAATATGCCTGTCCCAATCCTTTTGATGGTTGTCAACTACTTTGGCCAAATGTCGTTCCAGAGTCTGATTGAATCTCTCAACCATTCCGTCTGACTGTGGGTGATAGGCCGTAGTCCGAGTTTTATGAATTCCCATGACTCGGCAAGTCTCCTGAAACACCAGAGACTCAAAATTTCTTCCCTGATCACTGTGGATCTCAAGAGGCACACCATACCGACAAAACACTTCAGTCACTACAGTTTCCGCTACTGTGACTGCCTCTTGATTCGGAATGGCAAATACCTCAGGCCATTTGGTGAAATAGTCCATGACCACCAGGATGTACTTGTTTCCACGGTCAGAGGTCGGGAACGGGCCTGCGACGTCTAAAGCAATTCTTTCCCAAGGCGCTCCCACGTTGTAAACTTTAAGCGCACCTCTACTGCGTGTATGTGGTCCCTTAACTGACGAACAGCTAGTACATTTCCTACACCAGTCTTCCACGTCGTCCCGACAGTTTATCCAGTAAAAACGTTGCCGAATCTTCATCAGAGTCCTTTTTACTCCTAGGTGTCCCCCGGAAGCGCCGTCGTGAAAGGATCTTAAAACATCGCTAACTCTCTTTCTTGGTACAACCACTTGAAGATGAGCATCCTTTCCGTTTTCTGACTCCCATTTCCTGCACAGTACGCCATTGTGCATAACCAGACTTTCCCATTGCGCCCAGTAGCTCTTTGTCACGGTACTCATCGGAGCTACCTCACACCACCTTGGTTTGGGCGCCCCAGCGTTGATCCAATCGTAAATGGGCTTTACATCGCAATCTTCCTGTTGTGCTTCTTGCATTGCTTCATCACTCCATTCTTCGCTAACAGTGTCTGTCCTCAACATCTTCACGCAGTCCTTACCCTCTTGCCTTAAACAGTGTTTGCAATCATCAGGACAAGGTCTTCGAGAGAGGGCATCTGCGTTGCCATGTGACTTTCCACTGCGATGTTCGATGACAAAGTCATATTCCTGCAGTTGTTCGATCCAGCGTGCCACCTGACCCTCAGGGTTCTTAAACTCTAACAACCACTTTAGAGCAGCGTGGTCAGTTCTTATTCGGAACTTGCGTCCAAGCAGGTATTTACTAAAATGCTGCAGAGTTTTGACGACTGCCAGCAATTCTCTCCTAGTGACGCAGTAGTTTCTCTCCGGCTTCGATAGCGACTTGCTAAAATAGGCGATCACAACTTCCTGATCACCCTTCTTCTGTGACAAGACTCCTCCAATGCCAGTATTGCTTGCATCAGTGTCAACAACAAACTCGTTCTCTGGGTCTGGATATCCCAAAATCGGTGTTCCACAAAGTCTCTGTTTGAGCTCTGAGAAAGCTGCTGCACACTGATCATCCCAGTTGAATTGTCTTTTCTCTTCTGTCAGCTGGTGCAAAGGCTTTGCTATATCTGAGAAGTTCTTTACAAATCGTCGGTAGTACGAGCAAAGTCCCAAGAAGGCACGTACTGCTGTCTTGTCTTTCGGTGTCGGCCAGTCCTTAACTGCACTTATCTTCACAGGGTCTGTCTGGATGCCATCTGATGAAATCACATGTCCCAAGTAGTTAACCTTGCGCTTGAAGAATGAGCATTTCTTCGGACTTAGTTTTAAGTTAGCTTCGCGCAACTTGGACAAAACTTGTTCCAGCTTCTTGAGGTGGTCATCAAAATCTTTGCCTACAATTATGATGTCATCCAGATACACTAGGCACGTATCACCCAGGAGACCAGCCAGTATTTGCTCCATCAACCGCTCAAACGTTGCTGGTGCGTTGCACAATCCAAACGGCATTACATTAAACTGCCAAAGACCTTTACCGGTTGAAAAGGCTGTTTTCTCTTTGTCCTTGTCTTTTATTTCCACTTGCCAATAGCCACTTTTCAAATCCAACGTGGAAAACCATTTCATTCCATGCAGAGTGTCCAAAGTGTCATCTATCCTAGGCAATGGATAACTGTCTTTCTTAGTCACATCGTTGAGTCGACGATAGTCTACGCAAAATCTCATGGTCCCATCCTTCTTTTTCACCAAGACTACTGAAGAACACCAAGGACTTGTCGACGGTTCTATCACTTTATCTCTCCTCATTTCCTTGATCATGTCTTCCACTTCCTTCTCTCGAGCTACTGGAACGCGCCGCGGTCGTTGTCGAATAGGCATGACATCTCCGGTATCGATCTCGTGCTGCACTACTCCAGTTCTCCCGATATCACTGTCATGTGCAGAGAAGACGCTCCTATAGCGCTTTAGCAAATTACGTGCCTTAAGAAGTTCTTCCTTTGTGAGATCATTTTGGCAGTTTTCCAATAACTTTCCAATTTCCACAACTTCTTCTTGTAACTTGTTCTCCTTCGACCCATGGCAACTCCGTATCCAAGAGATTGCCTCGCATGTTCCCATAAGGGTTCCTTTACTTATGACGTGTTGAGTGTCACTTACATTTAGCACCCTTATAAATGCTGCAGATGACGTCGTTACCACTGTGCGAGCTGGCATCCATGGTTTACTGCCGTCCATTTTCTCTATTAACACGCAGGAATGAGATCCTTGTCTCGCACCGTGCGGCAATGTCACCGGAACTAGGGCTTGCGATCTCGGTTGAAGTGTAGTCGTTCTAGCGCAGAAGACATGTCCACTCACTCCACCTTCCATAGGAACTTCATAAGCCCCAAATTTCAGCACGCCTCCTTTCATGTCGATCTTACACTCGTACTTCCTCATAAAGTCAAGACCAATAATGCAGTCATCTACGATGTTAGCAATGATGACTTTGTGCCAGTACTTCTTTTCTCCAATCTTCACTGACACTTCCTGCTCCCCCTGGACGGAGATGTACTGGCCGGTAGCCGTTTGCAGCTGAAGATGCATTGGTCGGACTAGATGATCCCTGGATAGGTGTTTCAGCAGTCGAGAACTGATCACGGTCCGAGAAGCTCCGGTGTCAATAGTAAGGTGACATGGTACTCCACCAATTTCTCCTTTGACAGCCAGACTGTTCCCGTCGTTCGCCTGCGAGATCATAACTGGGACATTTTGACCACCAGCCAGCACTCGTCCCTCAGTCCTGGCTTTTACTCGTTTCCCTGCTGCTGCCGCTCTGAACTATCAGAGCTTGCTGGCCTCTCCGTTCGGTCTGAGTCCCGTTGCCTCCAAGATCTTTTTGGGCAGCCTGATTGTATGTGTCCTCTTTCCCCGCAGTTGTAGCATCGAGGCCCAGTTTCTCGAGGTGGAGCAATCGGCTCCCTGGCCGCAACTTCGCGCACCCTAAAGGATTTTGTTGAGTCTTGGCGTACAGCTTCCACCTCCAGGGCATGGGCGAGCGCATCCTTCAAGGTCCCATGGTGTCCCAACCGTACAGCAGCCCTCACTTCAAAGTCCCGAATCCCATCTATGAATGCCTGTACTAGCGTTTCATCGATGAAAGTCGCTGCGGAACCTTGGTACGCCTTCCGGACGAGCTTCTCTATCTCAAGTGCCCACTTTTGTAACGACTCATTATGCCCCTGAGTCCTATTCTTCAGCTGAGCTCTGTAAACGTGCTCTAGATGGCTGTCACCGAAGCGTGCCTCTAAAGCTTCAAGAAGACGGTCGTATGTCTTCTCCTTTCCTAACGCTTCCAGAACAGTGAGAGCTTCGTCCCGCAGCGCCAAACTCAATGCCGTTTTAGCATAGTCCTTGCTCCAGCCATTCGCTTCGGCAACCATCTCGAATTGGAGCTTGTATGCGGCCCACGAAGAGGTACCATCGAATGGAGGTACCTTTAACTTTTCACCTCCTGTGGCTGGTGCACCTGATACACTGGTGGTGCTGTTGGCCACTTTGATCTCCAACTTCTGGAGGCGATTCTCCTGGCCCTCCACTTTTTCGTTCAGTCCATTGAGGCGCTTCTCGTGGTTTTCAACTTTTATTTCAACACCAACAATTTTGTCTTGCACCTCAGCCATCTCCTTTTTCCATTCTGCAGCTACTTCGTGTACCTCACGGAGGACTTCTTTCTGGTCCCGTAGCTCTTGCTGCAAAATTTTGGCTTGTTCCTCGTGCCTTCTGGTCTGTTCCTCCTGCTGAACCCGTAGCTGTTGTTGCAGGATTTTGGCTTGTTCCTCCTGCCTTCTGGTCTGTTCCTCCTGCTGAACCCGTAGCTCTTGTTGCAGGATTTTGGCTTGTTCCTCCTGCCTTCGAGCCTGTTCTTTCAGGAGGATCAGAATGGCGTTGACGTCTATCTCCAGCGTCCTTGAAGCTGGTACCGCTGTGTCTGACGTTCCGGCGGTGCCCGCAGAGTCTCCAGCAGCGGTGCGGCTTCGGGTCTGCATCCCCTTCTTCTCTTCTTCTCGCGGAGTAATCGGCATTTTCAATCCCACTTCTGACACCAAATGTTACGTTCTAGGGGTGTGGGATCTAGACTGAAATGCACTTCTAATCCGATGAAGTAGAGTAGGATTTATTGTACACACTTTACGTTACAACACTTAGTACACAAACACTTATATCGCACTCCAAAATCTTCTTGTCGCAGTTTTCGCTTCGATGTTTACTCGTCGCTTTCCCAAATTAAACTCAAACTCGGTCGCATTCCCGGGCTCCTTATATACCGGCCGTCAAGGACTCCCGAATATTCGGTAGGTACCTACTACCCAGTACGAGACTCTTCGGGATCCTTCCAAATGCCGTCTTGCCTAGCCTAGACCTTTCTCGAATCATAGTGCTATCCTTGTCTTGTGCTGTCTCTGTCACACCTTTCTGGAATGTTCTTAGTATAGCTGCCTCTCTCTAATCGTGCTATCTCTTTCACTCCTACTGAAAATTACGTCATATACTGAAGTGGGCTTCAAAGGCCCATAAGGGGTCCTGAAAACGCCTGAAAACGGGCTTTCAGGTTATGGCGTCATCTGATAGAGGGTGGCCTGAAACGGACTGAAAACATGTTTCAGGCGCCTGAAAACAACGGCAACTTGGGTGAAATTTCGATAAACTAGTAAGTGTTAGAGCACTCTCTGAAACGGCCTGAAATGGTATTTCAGCCTGCTGAAAACGCCTCCAAGGCATGGAAAAACACGATCAAAGTTTTAGCACTAGCCCACCGGCGTAACAATACGTTTTTCAATATCACTTTGTTTAACCAAACAAAATAATTACAACTTGAATTTAATTACTGTAGTGCGCAGCGCTACCCAAAGGCAGCACTGGCAGGGTCGCCATGTAAAAGGATGGGACCGTGATCAAATGAAAGACGTTGTTTTAGTTATAGGTTCCAATATATAATGCGTCAAATAACGCTTACAACTACTTATATACTAGATACAATAAGGGTGAAGTGAGCTTCACACTACACATCCAGTAGCATTTTTTTTAATAACGAGCACTTTTTGGTATTATTTTAGAAACAAGTCTATTTTGATTCCTGGTATTTCTTGTATATACTTCTTTTGCTGGGCTGAAATAATGCATGTTTTGTTTGACAAGCTTTGCAATTTCAAAGATGTACATACATGGAAGGGGAAGAATTTTTAAGGACTTGAATAATCTAAGGCTCGTCAGGTGCAGAGCCACATATTGATTAATGAAATGAAATACCTTATTTGCGTCAGTGCTGTTACCCCATATTATAAGTCCATATCGTAAGGCTGATTCTACATAAGCAAAGTATCATTATATATATTATCATCATATCAGCCTGTTACAGTTCACTGCTGGACATAGGCCTCCCCCAAGGAGCGCCACAGCGCATGATGTCCCGCCCTTTACATCCAGTCACTACCAGCTGCCTTCTTCAGGTCATCTGTCCATCTAGCCGGGGGGCGTACCACACTACGTTTACCTAAGCGTGGTCTCCATTCAAGAACCTTCCTGCTCCACCTCTCGTCGGTTCTGCGACAGGCGTGGCCAGCCCAGATATTTTTATATAAATAATTAATAATATAGTAATATTTGTATTTATATTAAATGTTAGATAGCAAGGGTTTGAGATCGCTGTAGAATAGGCACGATGACGCATATCTTAAATATTTTCAAGACCATGGCGTTTAATAAACATAGCCCCTATGAAGTTAATACAACCAGTATATTACAAAAAGCTAAAGAAACCATTTTTTAAACACACTAAATTCAATAAATATTCGGTCATTTGACTCCGATTTCTGATACACTACAAAACCTATGGAGGCTGACCGTTTTGACAGATAATAAAGAGTAATTAGAGGCGTCATCTAGCCTATTCAAAGCATCTTGTCAACTAATCTAGTTGTGTACCTCCGTGCAGTCACACCGTCACACAGATGACCTCCAATAGATTCCGTATAGAGGGCCATCAAAAGTCACCGCACATGGTTGTTTTTGCTACCATAAGTGCCGATCTCTCGAGACGCGAAGTTAGTAGCGACCAAACATTGGACCCGTGCGTTACGCGTGTTTTAATACCGTAGAAAATATTGATAGCATAATAAAGTGTTTCAAAATGACTACATGTTCAATAAAATAGTGTGGAAAGTCAAAGAGAACATCAAATATGAAAAAAGATGGTACCACATTCCATCGGTAAGTATAATAATTTGTAATTACCAGTCTCAAGCAGCTCAAGTTATAATGGTCGAAAAAAGTAATCGTGCATTTTAAAACAAGCGCGCGTTGAAGTCTTTTTGAAAAGTCTCTTTCTCTCAAGTGAAATTTATAATAAGCTTTCTCTTTCTTACGTAATACTAGTGATTGCTCAGTACTGACAAAAATATTTATCGATGTATTTTGTTAAAGTGCAATAAAATTTAAACTGTGTGGTGAAATTGCGATTATCGATAAATTTATATCAAGGTATAAGTAAAGTCAATCAGTAATGATTAATTTTCGGCTTCTTACTGCTAATATGATGATGAATGATTAATTTCAAATCACTTTGTTTGAATTCATACAACATCTCAAAAATCGATCTGATTTCGTACTAAGTAGCGTAAACACTTGTGTTACGGATATCAGACAACAGAGATATTACAAATACATATTTTGGAACATAGAACAAACGCAAATGTTCATCACATGAATGTTTGTCCCAGGTGGAGATCGAACCCACGACCCGTGGCGCTCAAGGCAGGGCCACTACCAATTGCGCCATGGAGCCCGTCGTTTTAATCCATAACTGCAATATATTTATAAAAAAAATGTGAAGGGCTAAAAATTTATTTCATGATTTATTTTGAAATGTTTGGATTTGTGCACCTCATTGAGTTCAGTATATGTAGACTATATTGTATGTAAATTGTTGATCAAACATATTGAATGTGTATGGTTTTTTTATACTTATCTTATCCAGTAAGTTATTGTGACAATGCGATAGCTCGTTTTGCATAATTAAATCAAAACTGTCGATACACCGTGTCCCATCACTATTTGATTACGGGGGCGGAGCAAATGCAAGTTTGACCTTGAACTAACCAATCATAGCAATATGGTCACACTTCCCGCAACCCGCACCTTCCTCAAACTTTGGTGACTTTGAGACAATACAAAACAACCAACATACGGAATCTATTGGGGGTGATCTGTGCACCGTCAGTACAGCCAGCGCACACTTGTGGAATTATATCTGTGCGACTCGAGACTGACGGCGTGTCAACCAAATATCGCGGCCGGCGTAACTCAATAAAGAATTTATTTTCTGTGCGTGTATTAATTGTGGCAGTCTGTACCGGGCAGCACAGTGGCCAGCACATCAGGCTTTCCATTTTTATTGCAAAAGCGCCCGTATCACAAGCGCATAAGATATCGCAGTGTTCACCGTGACGTGCTAGCCACCCTTTATGTCTCAGACCAGAATAGATAGAGGAACGTTTTATGTGGTCGCGGTCCTCAGCATTATCATCAGGAAACGACGAGGAAGAAGGGAAGAAGAATTTATTAATTATTTTATACCGTTTCTTTCTTATTTTAGACTTTTTTGCAGTGCAAGACGGGAATATAAATGCAATAAAGAACTTACTCTATGTTCACGTAGCATGTCATACAACGTTTCTAGCCTCTTCTGTACGTCTTCTAGTTTCCGCTTCATTTGCTAAAAATAAAACACATGTTTTTTTATTTATTAGGTCATGGAATTAAGAACAGTATACAAGGAATATCTGTGTTTTTTTTAATAGGGCCTTTTATTTAGGCAGTCATCTTCAAACAATTGAGTTATCTCATTACAAACCATTGAGTGTTTATTGATCAACTTCAACACACTTAAACACAAATAATTTGGAAATAGAAAATCCTTGCATATTAGTTATATTTAATAAAGTTTTTTCTCAGTATTAGTGACTCTTGCGCAACTGTATTTGAGCTCAATACACTCTTTTCTAACTCGTTTTAAATAAATCAACAAAACTTCCAAAACAATAAAAATATTCATATTAAAGTACATACAAGTTTAGTACGACTTTGGACCAAACGACTACGTAGCGCCACCTGGTGGCAGAAAAAAATAGCAAACCCCCTTTTTTAAATAAACTAGGTTTTCACAAAAATGTGTGCCATAAGACATTTTCTTTAAAAAGTATAAATTTAGTATGACTTCGGACCAGGAGGACTAGGTAGCGCCACCTGGTGGCAGAAAAAAATAACAAACTCTTTAAAATAATCTACGTTTTCACAAAAATCTTTCGCCATACTTTGTCGTTTATTTACTGTTCTTACCGGATTATTAGCTCTATTGTAGCACTCGTTCCGCAAGGAGTCGAACACGTTGACCATGTGCATGTACTGCTCGGGGATGGGCTGCTTCACCGGCGGCGGGACCGCGGCCACCGCCTTCTGCACCACTGGGCTTTCCTAATGGGACATTTGTTACGTTAGCTTCCATGAGGCTTCCATCCTTTTGTTGTAGACATAACTTTACTTTACCAGGTCGAGCTAAAATTGTTTCTGAGATTTTCTGTCATGAATTTCTCAAAAACAGCTCGGAGTCGGGAAGTTGGCAAAGCACGTTAAGCCGTTGGTCCTGCGCCTGATCTCTCTGCGGTCATGTCGGATTGCCGTCTCACCGAACTTTGAGAGTGATGGAACAGTAACAGCTGTCGCTGCTGGCTGAACTGTTCCCTTCAGATTATAACATGGATTTTTTCAAGAAAAAAATGCATATAGGCTGCTACTAAACAGACATGATCCATACTCAGCCATATCGTCGTCGTTACCATCAGGTAAGTTTGTGTAAAACCAAATGTTTCTTATATACGAGTATATGAAATATTTATTAATATTTATTTCCTCCTTCATCACATCATCATTACAGGTCTACATAATAACCCAAAGCGGTTGTGTGACTATGCTAAAAAACGAATAGTTTTCGGAGCTACACAACTAAATCTATGAATAAAATGTTCTTTCTGGATTACTGGTCTCTCATCACTAGTATAAACTAGCTTTGGCTGCCAATTACAAGCTCTATCAGACACATAAAGGGATGATGATATTGATTGATAGGATAGGGGATGGTAATACAAAGGGGTGATCTTCACATTTGATTAGCAAGCAGCTAGTTACCCAAGACCAAGAGGTGTTATTAATTTATGTTATTTTTAACTTTACTATAGAAAACACATTAGTTCTTAAAACAGTAGTTTAGCAGTCTTGACTTTGGCTGCCAATTACAAGCTCTATCAGACGCATAAAGGGGTGATGATATTGATTGATAGTGATAGGGGATGGTAATACAAAGGGGTGATCCTCACATTTGATTAGCAAGCAGCTAGTTACCCAAGACCAAGAGGTGTTATTAATTTATGTTATTTTTAACTTTACTATAGAAAACACATTAGTTCTTAAAATAGTAGTTTAGCAGTCTTGAGTTAGTCCAATTCACCTAAAAAACTAACAGCTGAATGCAAAAAGTTGTCTACATATCCTAAACATAGAAGAGTTACAACGTAACTAGCTTTAAAATCAGTATGTTATATTATAAGGGGGGTTTAATAATAAATTCGACATAGAATAGCTATTCTCTTCGTTTTGTCTCTGTCACTCAAAGACATTTTGAACTCAAGCAAAAAGGACTGGAATAGTTTATTCCGCGTTTATTAATGAGGCCGTTAAAGTCAGAACGTCACTTACCCGACCCTGCTGGCTCATGTGATCCGGATACTGCATACCCGGCGTCTGCACCGGATATTGTTGACCTGGATACATCTGACTTTGTTGCTGTCCCGGATACATCTGAGTCTGTTGCTGTCCCGGATACATCTGATTTTGTTGCTGTCCCGGATACATCTGACTTTGTTGCTGAGCCGGGTATTGGCCTTGTTGTCCCGGGTACGCCTGGTTCTGTTGACCTGCATACTGCTGGCCTGGGTATTGGTTGTTGGGCGCTAGTGGAATGTGCTGCGGCGGCTCTACTCCAAATAGTGGGTGAGTGATCGGCGCTTGCGCTTGTACTTCTTGCTTCGGCTGAAAAGAGAAAATATTGTTTTATAGTTTTAAATCAAATTTCTTGCTTAAATATTCATATTCATATTCATATTCATTTATTTGCCAACTAAGTGTTACATACATAAAGCAGGTCTTATGCTAGACAATTTGACTTATAACTTAGTAACCCTTTCAGTTTGGGTATTGCAAAAATTATTAGTATTATTAGAGGACTGTATCTTATTATTATTAGTTATCTTATAATAATAACACAAGTATTGCATTTTGGACTTACAGTGACTAAAGTTATGACATTATCAGAACAACTTAAGCAATAAAAATAAACAGTTGATTATTAAGTATTATACAAAATATATATTCTTATTCTTATTCTTTTATTTGCCAACTAAGTGTTAAATACATACATAATTATAGCAGGTCTTATGCTAGACAATTACACTTATAACTTAGTAACCCTTTCAGTTTGGGTATTGCAAAGATTATTGAAAATGATTTGAGGGCTATATCTAATTATTATTAGTAGGTATCTTATAATAATAACACTTACAAATACTGCATTTTGGACTTACGGTTATTAAAGTTGTGACAATATCAGAAAACTTAAGTAATAAAAATAAACAGTTGGTTATTAAGTATTTTTCATCTATATGTTTGTATTTAGTTATCGTTTATGTCGTTATTTTTTATCTATTTTAGTTATTATGCATGTCTTAATTCTTGTTTAATTAGTTGGGTATCAGTTTATTTAGTTTTATCATTATGTATTTTCTATTTAATGTTTATCTATTTAGTTGTAACATTTATCTATTATGAGTTCTGTACTTTTTAAATATTTTATATAGTGGCCGCCCGCGACTTCGTCCGCGTGGAAAGCCTTTATCTTAAAAATTCTTTATGAATTGTAGCCTATATGTTATTCTGATGTATAAGCTATATTGTGGTAAAGTTTCATTCAAATCCATTCAGTAGTTTTTACGTGAAAGAGTAACAAACATCCATACATCCATACATCCATACATCCATACTTACAAACTTTCGCCTTTATAATAGTAGTAGGATTTTTAAATCAGTGTTCACATTTGGTAGGTAATTTGTTGTATTTTGTTGTATTGTATTGTTATTATTTATATTTGTGTATTTAGTTATCTTATATGACTTTTTTGACCATTTTTTATTTTTTGTGTATCAGTAGATTATATTGCTTCATTGTGTATTTTATGTTAAATATTCATCTAATTTATAATAACATTTATTTATGAGGAATTCTTTAAGCTTTTTATTAAATGTTATGTATTTTTGTTCACTTTTTATGTATTGAGGTAATTTATTAAATACCTACTCTTATAGCCATGTAATGTGGGCTGTCCTGCAGCATTTTGATTCTTGATGGTGGAATGAACAGATTTTCCCTATTTCGGGTATTTTTGTTATGGATATCCTTCATTTTTTTAAATAGATTGATATTTTTGTGGACAAATAGGCAAAGGTCGTATATGTATATTGAAGTCAGAGTTAATAGTCGGAATTTGACAAAAAATGGCCTGCAACTTTCTCTGTTGTTTATTTGAGCTATTATTCTTACACATTTTTTTTGAAGTAGAAAAATATCATTTATATTCACACTACTACCCCACAGTATAATTCCATATTTAAGCCAGGAATATGCATAAGCATAGTAGGCTGAGATTGCTGTCTTTGTGTTTGTGCTATGTTTTATTTCGAAAAGTGCATAAGTGAATTTTGAGAGTTTTGTTTTTATTTGTTCTATATGTATTTTCCAGTTTATATTTGTATCTATGTGTAACCCAAGCAAGTTAAATACATCTACTGTCTCTATTTGGGTGTTTTTTGATATTATTTTTATATCTAAAGGTGCTGTTTGATACGCCCGGAACTCCATAATTTTGGTTTTATTTAGGTTTATTTCGAGATTATGTTTTTCAAGCCAAATAACTATTTGTTCCAGAGTACTATTGATTATAGTGTTTGGGTTTTGGTGTTTTTCACATTTTATTACGACTGATACATCATCTGCAAACAGTACAGGCAATGCTATTTGCTGGTCAAAGATTTTTGGCAGGTCGTTTATATATATTAAGAACAGGACACAGCCTAGCACACTTCCTTGTGGGATGGAACAGGTCATTGTTCGCTCTTCGGATGTTACTGTTTCTATTTCATTTGTTTTGGAATTATGATGTTCAATTTGGACTATCTGTTTTCTATTTGTGAGGTATGATTTAAACCAATTGTATGAAGTACCACGTACCCCTGAACCATACAGTTTGGAAAGTAGAATATCATGGGACACTTTATCGTAGGCCTTTGTCATATCTAGCAAGATGCCTAGTGCATATTTCTTATCATTCAGGTGCTGAAGGGCTGTTTGTATGTATCTATAGACGGCCAAGGTGGTTGATCTAGTTTTCCGGAATCCATTTTGGCTATCATCTAGTATGTTATATTTTTCTAAAAATTTGTTTAATCTATTACACATGGCCTTTTCAAATACTTTTGAGAATGATGGTATGATTGCAATTGGTCTATAATTTTTTGGGTTGCTAGCATCATCTTTTTTATGGACTGGTTTTATAAGTGACATTTTCAATTTGTTTGGAAATTCACCGTCGCGAAAGCTCTGGTTAATAAGAGAAGTAAGGGGCTTGACTAACTGCTCAGCACAATGCTTAATTAGTAATGGGGGTATCTCATCTACACCATAGCTATTTTTTCTTTTCATTTGCTGAATGATTTTTAAAACTTCTTTCTCTGTAACTGGATTAAGGTAAAGTGAGTTGATTGGAGAATTTATTACAGGCTGTCCGGAATGTGTGTTTGTGTTACAATCATTTTGGCCTACAGTTGCAAAGTATTTATTTAATAGTTCTGTGATCTTTTGCGGGCAATTAATTTTTATATTATTTACTTGCAATGTCATATTTTTATTATTTTTTTGTTTCTTTTTCCCGGTCTTTTCATTTGTTATGTTCCACATCGTCCTTACTTTATTTTCAGAGTTCTTCATTTTTTTAATATATGTTAGTTTTTTTGATGTTTTTACACAATATTTCAACATTTTAGTATATGATTTGTAGTATTTCTTTATGATATCATTGTTTGTTTCATTTATTAGTATTCTTAGCAATCTTTTGTGTGCACATGATGTTTTTATTCCTGCAGTTAGCCATGTCTTTTTTAATGTGTTTTTTATTTTAATTTTTTGTACTGGAATATTATTATTTAAATTTGTTTTTATAATTGTTAAAAATGATTCATAGTTTTGGTTAATGTTTTTATTTTGATCCATTACATTATTCCAATCTAGCCCACTTAGTGAGTTTTTAAATGTTTCTATTTGCTTTATAGTAAATAATCTTTTATATTTATATGGTATGTTTTTATTATTTGAATTTATTTCAGAATTTAGTATTGCATTTACAGCCCTGTGGTCACATAATCCATAGTCATCAACAAAAGATTTTTGTATTTGTGTGGTATTATTTGTAAATATGAGGTCTATACAGGTCGATGTCTTTTTAGTCACACGTGTAGGTTTTCGTATTAGCTGTTTTAGATTGAAGGAATTGAGTAGGTTTATCAAATTTCTAGCTTGTTTCTTTTTACTATTTTTTTTTGCTTTTATATCTATATTGAAGTCTCCACCTATTATTATATGTTTGTTTTTGTCTTTAGAGTTTAACTTTTTCAATAGTTTTGTTATTTGTTCAAAAAAAATGTTTATATGGCGATCTGCTCTGTATATTCCTATAATTATTGTATTTAATTTGGGTATCTCTATTGCACAAAATTCTATAATATATTCTACAGAAAAGTTAACAATATCAATTCTTTCTATAAAATGTATAGTATCCTTTATCAGTAAACAAACTCCCCCTCCCTCATAATTCACGCTACAGTACAGGGATCCAAGCTTATAGCCAGGTATAACAATAGATCTGCAGTAGTCATAATTTCTCCATACTTCTGATAACAACAATATATCAATATTATAATCTAATAACAAATGTTCAACTAAATGTACTTTATTACCTATACTTGGGATGTTTTGGAATGTGATAAGAGGTCTTCTACTGAAATGTGCAGTCTAACTTTTCACCTGGGGTATTGTTGATGTAATGCTGCTGCGATGAAGGCTGGGGAGTATTTCTTGATTTTCTTTTTTCTTCAGTTTTTTCTTTATTTATCTTCTCTTGGGTAATTTCACTGTTTCTGTTCTTGTGGCTGGTCTCTACTAACCGTTGTGGTGGTGTTGAATCCATATCTAGTTCTTCCTTCCCATTAATAAATAGTTTACCGTTTCGGATTATTGCATGTTGCCCACTTTTTCTTGCTTGCCTCAGATTTTCTCGCAATTTGTTATGATTTTGTAGCTCTTGTCCTTCCATATACATCCCAACCGCTAATCCGGTATTTTTAAAGCATTTGGCATTTCTTATGATATATTTTACCATTCTTTTATTTGTTTCTATGACTAATGGTCTTTTGTTTCCTCTCTTTCCTATGCGTTTTATTTCTTCAATAAAAGGGTTAATATTGACATCCATAACATCCAAGAATATGCTTGTAACACGTTCATATAGGTCGTTTTCGGATTCATGGTCTTTTTCCGGCAGTCCAAATAGCACAATTTTTTTTTTGAGTTATTTAATGTACTAAGTTGGCTTTCAATATTCTTTATTTTTGTGTCAATAGCACTTATTTCTTCTTTAATTAGCAACTGTTCCTTGTTTAGCACACTTGTTGTATGTTCCATATCATGGTTAAGATTTGACAATGCAGTTTGGATCTCCATTTGAATTGTGCTCTTTATATCTGCAAGCAGGGTTGTTTTGATTTTTTCCAGTTTGGTGTCAAGCAGCTTACCTAGCACATCTATTATTCTGGTCTGATTTTCAGTATGTTTTTCCGTATGGCCCTCACTCACCTGGGTATCATCACATATTTCAGTAATAGACACATCCGTTTCTGTTGTCTGGTTTAAGCATCCGATAGTGGAAATTGTGGTCAGGCTCTGTTTTTTTCTCTGCGTCACAAAAGAATCACCTGGATCAGGAGATTTAGGTCGTATAGGTGTGTTTGTGTTGTCTTGTTTCGGGGCTCTGCAGCGGCACTCTTGGCACTTCCAATTTTTCCGCTTATTTGGTGTCATTGTATTGTAAAATCGTACTTCTGGAACATTTGCACATTCCAAATCGTATGTTGTTTCGCAGTAACAACATTTCAGAAATCGTCTATCTGGTATATTTTGCTTGCAGCCGTCACACAGCGCCATCTTTTGGATTATTGGAAAATAGTTTAATAAAAATACAAAGGGTTGGTTCTTAAATTTAGTTCTCGTTGACGTACTAGTTCCACTACTCAACACTAGGTGTCTGGGTAACGAATTATGAGTTTTCCGAGTTCATTCCGGTAGGTTTGCAATTCGACACAGTAGTTCCGCTGCTCAACACTAGGTGTCAAGGTACGGTTTTGTATGAGTTGACAAATCTGTTCCGCCACTCAACACTAGATGTCACTATAGCACAATAATATCAATAGTTCTAGAAGTTTCTGGACGATCTTTTTATTTTCTATTGCAAAAAAGGTAAAATTTGTCTGGAACTTATTTTCACTGATTTTGGTAATATTCTGGTAGCTACGGTCTGTTCAAGTAACACTAAAATTCACATTCTTCACTGATTTTGTTCCAAAAACAACGTTCCCAGCAGCTTGTTATAGTTTGGTAGTCCAGGTTGTTTTACACTATTTTATCACTGTGCAATTGTTCTGCAAACACTTGTACTTGATATTTCCCATTTTAGCAATATAACTTTAGTGTATTTTGTTACTTTCTGTTAGTCTGTTAATCTGTTAGTTGTTTTTAGATTTGTACAACCATATAAAGCTAATTATGGCTAGACAACTCAAAAATCATACCATAATTGGCAATCATATTCTAACGATGTTTTTGTACAATGCCGATAAATCTAAAAGAAAAAATACCTGCATATTTTAGTCACAAACAACATCAAACCATAGATCACTGCAAAATCAAACGGTAAACGAAAGAAAGACTACTTTCAAGTCTAAATGAAATATCATACATGTTGCTGTTATGTGTTATGTTAAATACTCGTATATAAATATACAATCGGCCAATCACGTCCTTGTATTTTTGGTAATGAAATTAGAGAAACACAACGAAATCGGGGTCAGAAAAACTCAACCAGCTCGATATAAGGGCTTAACTAACAAAGTCTACTGCATATCTTTACTGTGACTGTTTCATTTAAGGTAAGACTATTTTTTATTGCGTTTATTTCGATTAATAATCTTTAGATAATCAATACAGTATATTTTTTCGACGAAGCTCAAGAGATAAAACAGAATCCAAAGGCATATACAATTACCTAATGACTTCGTCGTTTTTTACTACAGTAGAATCCAGATTATCCGAACATCCGATTATCCGAACATCCGATTATCCGGACTCGGGTCACGGCTCTAGCTGCTGCTTGAAATGTTATACCGCGCAACTAGACAGTCATAAAAACATAATTCAATGTCTCTCATTATATTAGGTCCTTACCTATGAAATTGGCGTTTTGTATGGGAGGAACAAAAAGTCGAAATTTTTTTATATAGCATATTTATTTAATCAAAGTATGAGCCATTGTAATCTATGCACTTTTGCCATCTCATAGGTAGTTCATTGATCCCTTTACTAAAAAAACCATTCGAACGGGAATCAATAAAATCTTTGAAGGCGACTTGGACTGCCCCATCTGAGTTGAACTTTTTCCCTTGCAAGAAGTTATCCAAATTTCGAAAAAAATGGTAATCTGTTGGAGCAAGGTCCGGGGAGTACGGTGGATGCCTTAGAGATTCCAATTGAAGTTCTTCTAATTTGCTAGCCGTCTGTTGTGCAGTGTGTGGTCTAGCGTTGTCGTGAAGCAGCAGTGGCGTAGAGCGATTGACCAGCCTTGGTTGTTTAGCAACTAGCTTTTCCATCATGGTTTGCAATTGCTGACAATAGATATCTGCCGTAATCGTCTGGCCAGATTTGAGAAAACTGTAATGAACGACACCGGCGCTAGTCCACCAAACGCTTACAAGTAACTTTTTATTGGTCAATTTTCGCTTGGAGCAGGCTTTGGCTGGCTTGCCAGGGTCCAGCCATTGCGATGAGCGCTCCCGATTATCGTAGAGAATCCACTTTTCATCACAGGTAATGATTCGATTTAAAATCCCTTCGTTATTGTGCCGGTCAAGTAATGTAACGCAGCAGTTGACGCGCGTTTGCCGGTTTGCTTCACTCAATTCGTGAGGAACCCACCTTTCAAGTTTTTTAATCTTCCCAATTTGCTTCAAGTGGATTAAAACAGTTTTATCACTAACGCCAAAGCCTGCAGCTAACTCGGACGTGGTTTGCGATGGATCCGCTTCCACAATAGCCTTCAATTCTTCATTATCAACTTGGGTCTCCGGCCGTCCACGGGGCTTGTTTTGCAGGTCGAAATTTCCAGAACGAAAACGTTGGAACCAAAAACGCACTGTGTTTTCTTTTGCGACACAACCGCCATACACATCATTAACCCTTCGAGCCGTTTCCGCAGCACTGGTGCCACGGTGGAACTCGTACTCGTAAATAACACGATATTTCAAATTTTCCATTTTGTAAATTGAGCGATGCAAACAGAAAAAAGATAAGTAAAAAAACAAATGAATGACGGTTTACGAAACACAACTACATGTGGAAATAGCTGTATAAATTTGAATTTCGAATTCCTAACTGTAGGGGGCACTGCACTGCAATCCAAACTCGACACTCACTAAGAACACTCTTTATTCACAGATACACTTACAGACAAATACTCAATTAAACAAGGAAAAGATTTTAAGATAGGTAGTCCCGAAAAATCGCATAAATAGCGCGAGCCAATGTACACCCAGCGCCATCTACCGGTGCGTTGGAAAACTAAACTCCGCAACATACTCCCCCCGCAAAGGACGGCGTCCTTTCATACATCAGGCAATGGGCAGAGCTTAGTGACTGTCCTCGTGTAAACACCGGTTTGGGTACGGACGTCATACGTTCTAGTTATGTTGTCTCTACCGGGATGTTTCGCTATTATTCGACCTAATAGCCATTTGCTAGGAGGGCAACGGGTATCTTTAATCAGAACCAAATCTCCGGGCTGAAACTCTTTCTGGAGTGAACGCCATTTGGGCCGTTGTTGAAGGCGGGTCAGATACTCCGTTTGCCACTTGCGCCAAAACATCTGTGTCATCTTTTGGATTTGTTGCCATCTGGTAAGTCGATGCAATTTTACATCGGTAATGTCGCGTTCAGGATAAGTGATCAAAGGTTCTCCAATTAAGAAATGTGATGGGGTTAAAGGCTCTAAATCATTAGGGTCACTGCTGAGCGGCGACAGGGGTCTCGAATTGAGGCAGGCCTCAATTTGAACTAGTAAGGTGCTCATCTCTTCAAACGTCAGTGTACTCTCACCAATGGTTCGTTTTAGATGGAATTTGATGGATTTGACTCCAGCTTCCCACAATCCGCCGAAGTTAGGGGAACCAGGGGGTATATACTTCCAAACTGTGCCTTCCTTGTCGAGCAGACTGGATAATTCCTTAGGTATGCAGCTCTGGCCTTGCTTCCACATCTCAATCAGTTCCTTGCTAGCAGCGACAAAGTTAGTCCCATGATCGCTCCACATCTCCTTGCATAGACCTCGTCTCGATATCAACCTTCGATAGGCAGCCAAGAATGCGTCTGATGTCATGTCGCTGACAAGTTCAATATGCAGCGCTTTCGTTACCATACATATAAAGATTGCAATGTAAGATTTGTGAGATTTGTTGCCTCGACCTTTACTCAATCTCGTGTTAATTGGGCCGGCAAAATCGACTCCGGTTATAGAAAATGGTCTGGATGGTTTTACTCTGCATTCTGGCAAATCTCCCATCAATTGTGTTCTCGTGGTAGCTCTCATTCTAGCACATTTCATGCAGCTTCTTACAAATCGTTTCACAGTATTTACAGCATCAAGGATCCAAAATCTCTGTCGAAGAAAATTTAGCATCATCTGTGGACCACCATGTAGTGTTTTCTCATGAGCTTCTAACAATATAAGAGGTAACAGTAGATTGTGTCTTGACAAAATCATTGGATGCTTGCTCAAATACTCAATGTCAGCATGTTTTAGTCGTCCTCCTACTCGTATCGCGCCTTTTTCATCTATAAAAGGGGTGAGTGAAGACAATCGACTTCCTTTCTTTAATGGCTTTCCGTGGCTCAAGCATTCAATCTCCTCGGGAAACTCAAGTCTCTGAGTAAATTTCATACAAACTGTAAGTGCTTCATCGCGTTCCTGTTGTGTCACGTATGCAGGTAAGGTATTTCTAATATCTTTTTTATTTTTCAGGTGCAACCATCTCCGGATCCAGGCTACAACGGTAAGTAGTTTCTTCAGGGTGGAGTATCGGGTCAATAAGGTAAGTACTACATTATTGTCTATTTTGTTTGTGAAATCTACGGTGACCGCGGCACAAGTTTTAGATTGTCGTTTCTCAAGATCGGTATCTGGAATCTCAGTTGAAGGTAAGTCTAGGTTTATTTTTTTCAAAAATAATGGTCCATTCCACCAAAGCTCATTTTCTTTTAATGTTTTAGGTGCAACTCCACGGGAAGCAGGATCAGCAGCATTCTCTTTAGTTCCTACGTAACTCCAGGTAATATTATTATTGTTGGTGATAGCGATTACTCTGTTTCTCACGTAAGTATTCCATCTTGCAGGGTCTCCTCTTATCCATGCAAGTACGATTTTTGAGTCGCTCCATGCGTAAGTATTCTTCGGATCGATTCTCAGGACTGTAGCAACATGGTGCAACAACTTGCTCAATAACACGGCGGCACATAACTCCAGGCGAGGTAAGGTAACTTCTTTCACAGGTGCAACCTTGGTCTTTGCTTTCAGTAATGACATGATCACTCGATCATCGTCTGTTAACACTCTAATGTATGTCACTGCCGCGTATGCCTTTGTCGACGCGTCAGAGAATCCATGTAACTCGACAGTTTTAGTTTTGTTATCAGTACCGATCCATCTAGGAATAGTGATCTCTTCTAGTTTAGAAATCTGTGACCGGAACTCAAGCCACCAATCTCGTTGCTCATCAGGTAGGTCTTCGTCCCAGGAAATTCCTAGCATCCACAACTTTTGCAGGAATATTTTAGCTTGGATGATGGTTGGTGCTAAGAACCCCATTGGATCAAAAAGTGAAGCGATAACTGACAGCACATTTCTCTTAGTGATCTTCTCATTTTCCAGAATGTTCACCTTGTTAGTGATTTGCAGATTGTCCTCGTTAACATTCCAGGAAAGTCCCAGAGTCTTTACGGTCTCTCTTTTGTTTAACTCAATGTTGTTGTTATCAATTCTCTTTTCAGGTTCAATCTCCCTCATGAAGCGTTCGCTGTTGGAATTCCATTTTTGTAGCTCAAAGCATCCTCTTCTCAACAATAGTGTTAATTGTCTCTGTACTTCGATAGCTGTCTCTTCATCGTGACTTCCACATAAACAGTCGTCTACGTAAAAGTAGTGGTTTATCACATCTCGAGCTTGTTGGACGGTCTCATCGTGTTTCTCATCTTTAGCAATTTGTTTAAGAGTTTTAATAGCTAAATAAGGTGCACAAGCTGTGCCGAAGGTAACAGTCAGTAAGCGAAATTCTTGAATATTTTCGTCAGGTGTAAATCTCCACAATATTCGTTGGCAATCAGTATCTTCTCGTCGAACTAGTATTTGACGATACATCTTTATAATGTCTGCTACAAAACCTACTTTAAACGTTCTCCATCTCATGATAATGTCTCTTAACTCTTCTTGCAATGAAGGACCGATTAACAGTTCATCGTTTAAGGACACTCCGTTCTCACCCTTTTGCGATGCGTTGTACACAACTCTCACTTTTGTAGTTTGTTTATCGTCCCGTACCACAGCGTGGTGTGGTAGATAGACAGCTCTTTCATTTAACTCTTCTTTACTTATAGGCTCCATATGATTTAGGTTTATGTATTCTCTCATAACAGCGTTGTATTCTTCTCGTAATTTCTCGTTCTCTGATAGGCGTTTCTCTAGTGTTGTAAGTCTTCTCAAAGCTATTTCTCGGGATCTAGTAGGTAAAATAGGTAAGTCTCTCTTGAATGGAAGTGCCACAATGTAGCGACCATTTGGCTCTCTGCTCACGGTATTCTCATATATCCTCTCAGCTCTGACTTCGGATGGTGTAAGAATAGGTTTCTCATCGTTTTGTAAACTCTCAGTCTCCCAGAATTTTTGTAACATGTTATCTAAACTCAATGACATGTTTAGGTGTAGGCTCACAATTTCTCGCTCGTTAGGGTTGTTGGAAAATCCACCTGATATGATCCAACCGAACTCTGTTTGTTGGGCAAGGGGTGTACCCGGTTCTCCTCGAATTACTCCACTCATTAGGATCTCACTATAAACGTTCACTCCTAGTAGCATATCTATGGTACCAGGTTGATAATAGGTAGGATCGGCAAGGCTCAGATTTCTCAAGTGCTTCCAGGACTCATGGTTAACTCTCTTAGCTGGTAGGATATCCGTAACTTGCTTCACAACAAACGCAGTACATGGCATGGTAAAGGTGTTTATTCTAGAGTGTAATTGTGTCTCAATGGCGAACTTGATCTGCGCGGACATTTGGTCAACTCCGGTCACTTGCCCTTCCACTGGTTTGCGGTTTAGTTGTAGTTTCTTAACTGTCGCTTCGCTGATGAAAGATTCCTGTGAGCAGGGATCGATCAACGCTCTCACAAGACGAAATCCTTGACCAGTCTCTAGGTTGATTAATGCTGTAGCGAGGAGGGCGTTTTGTCCTTGTGTCACGAGATGCGTTCGAATCGTGTTGAACCCCTCTTTACTCGTACTTGGTGTTTGATTGGTGATCTCCTCTGGTACTCGTGCGTTTGTACTCGTTGGAGTATTGTCTGAAGATGTGTTGTGGCTCGTGCGCGTAAAATGAAGTATGGTGTGATGTCTCTTATTGCATTGTTTACAAGATTGGGTGCTCTTGCAATCTTTTACACTGTGTTTAGTTGACAAGCAGTTGAAGCATAGTCGAGATTTTTGAACCTGTTGAACTCGTTCTTGTACCTCAAGTTTCAGTAACTCTTCACATGAGAAAGTTGCATGGTTTCCATTGCATATGCCACACGTTCTTAGTTCGGTTGATTTCAATCCAGTCGCAAATGTTTTTGGTTTATTAGGTAATCTCTCTCTCGACAAAGGAACTGGTCTAACCATTTCTAGTACTCTGAATCTTGTCTCTAAGAATTGAATGAAAGTTGAAAGTGATGGCATTGCATCTATGTCTGTCGTGCCAAGCTCTTCTTCCCAATTTTTGTGTGATTCGTCATCAAGTTTGCTCACTAAGATATGTATTAAAATAATATCCCAGTTCTCAATTGATATCCCGTTGCTTTTTAAATTGTTTAGACACTCATTAGTGGTATCTAGGAGATCTTTGATCCCGTTAGCTGATCCGGTATTCAACTTTCTTTGAGACATCAATTTGTTAAGAATCGAATTCACTATGATGCGTTTATTATTGTAACGGTTGTATAGGGTTGCCCATGCACTTTCGTAGCTACTTTCTGTTACAGGAGTATGCTTCAACAGTTGTGCGGCTTCTCCACTCACGCTACTCTTCAGGTAATGCAGTTTTTGTACTTTGCTTAAGTTATGATTATCGTGTATCAATGATATATACATATCTCGAAAGGTACTCCACTCGTTATATGCTCCAGAAAATTGCGGTATATTTATTTGTGGTAGCTTAACTTCTTGGTAGCTTTTCTCCATCACTTTTTGTACTGGTGGTTGACACAGAGACTCTAACTGGTCTTGTAAGTCGGTCTTTATGTTCAAGTACTCCTCTTCTCCTGCATCATACCAATCTTCCGTGAAATAAGCGGATACTCGTTTTTCGGCAGCTGACGTACCCTTGGAAATCTCCAAATGACTTGTTCTGAATTCGTTCCAATACTCGTTTAAAGTTTCGATTCTCGTTTGAATATAGCCTTTAGTCAGTCTTGCTTTAGGCGCCTTCTTGAAGTTAACTCCTATTTTCTTGATAAGTTCGAAGGTGACTTCTTGTTGCGATATTAATTGCTCCATTTTGATTATTTAAATTCACTTTTGTACTAAGTCTCTGTTTGTATACTGCCTAATTAACCAAAGTTAAATTATATGTCAAAGTTCAAGTTATTGAGATTTTACAAGTCCAAGATGCACAATTTTTCTATGTCCGAAAATTCACCAAACATAAATTTTACTAAGTCAATAATACGCAGAATTTTTCTAAGTCCACACGTATGAAATTGCACTATGTTCCAAATATGCGAAATTCACTAAGTGTTTTGCACTTCAAATTTTTTTAAGTTATTTTGCACATTCACAAAGTCTTTAACACATAGTTTATTTTCACTCGCTTAATCCCCCAAAAACACTGCACAAGTCCAATTATCCGGCTCGTAATGACCACTTTGTAGGGGGCACTGCACTGCAATCCAAACTCGACACTCACTAAGAACACTCTTTATTCACAGATACACTTACAGACAAATACTCAATTAAACAAGGAAAAGATTTTAAGATAGGTAGTCCCGAAAAATCGCATAAATAGCGCGAGCCAATGTACACCCAGCGCCATCTACCGGTGCGTTGGAAAACTAAACTCCGCAACACTAACCAAATAGGAAAAATTTGTGATCAAAGTGGCCAGTACGACAAAACGCCAATTTCATATGTAAGGACCTAATATTTGAACCACATATAAAATTGATTGTTATATCGTTTTGTCTCAACGACGTAGGTACATATTATGTCAATGTCAAACTCATTACATAATATTACATTTAAACAAATATTGTTTGATTTGACTACGAAATCGATTATCCGGATTTTCGATAATCTGAATAACCAGTGGTTTTAATTGATTCGGATAATCGGGATTCTACTGTAGGCACTTTTGGTTACGAAACCATTCGTTCACCAATTTATCCATTCACTCATTCATATATTCATTCCTGAACACTCAATTGTCAGCGCACTCATAATATTAATAGCGGACATGTTAAATCAATATCAAATATTAGTCACTGACAACTCTCTAAATAGTGCAGTAGACTTTGTTAACCCTCCACGAGTCACCTCATCCGCGTGCCGCCTCTCAATAATATGTCCCCACTGCCTGGTGCCGGCGTGCGTGGCGGACATCTCGCCCGACTGGCCGACATAAGGACAACTAAACATCACATCCCACATGGGTAGGTCCGTTTTGTGCGGATAAAACCTTAATAGCCACTTGAACGGGAGAGAAAGGCAGCTTTGATTAAAAAGTTTGTTTGTTTGGATGGATGATTTGATGGATAATTTTTGCTACTTTGCTATAAGACCTGTTGAAATTGAAACTCCCAGGGCCCTTATATTGCTAATATAGTAACAACAAAATAGATGTTCAATGTGTCCTACATTTATTTCATTAAAAAAACCGACAGATCCTCAATATTTAATTCGGAGTTTGAAAATTTAAATAGGTTTGTATCGAAACTGAATTTTAACGAATCAATTTTATACATTATGTTGTAGTTAGGACTTTGAAAAAGACGATAGTTTTATAGAACAAAAGAGACTCCCAAGAGATCAAGCATTTCCCAATGTGTCCGAGTGCTGTAAGCTCGTATAATATGACATGAATTTTATTTTCAACAACAAGAAACATTAAAACTAACCTTAGGTTTAGAAGTGAGCATAGGTGGATCATTCCACCCGGGGGCGGCGGGTTTCGCCGGCGGCGCGGGCTCTTGATAATAGGATCCGTTCACTTGATTCCCGGGATTCATAGGGTTGAGAGGCGCAGCAGCGAGCGGGTTTAAGGGTGCAGCGTTCGACGGGTTAAACGGAGCAGGGTTCATAGGATTTAGAGGAGCAGAGTTCATGGGGTTCAGCGGAGCGGTATTCATGTGGTTTAGTGGCGCTGTGTTCGGGTTTAGAAGTGGAGGGTTGATTGGGTTGAGCGGGGGTGGGTTGACAGGGTTGTTGACTTGTGCGTAGCTTGAATTCGGTACGCTGGCTGCACTGTTAGAAAAACAACAAACACACGAGTAAAATCGTTATTCCTCTAGAATAAAATTTCTAGTTAACCACTTAAATCAAAAGATGATGCCATAATAGGGACGTTACAATATCTACGGTAAATCGCAATATCGATAGAATACAATTTCTTTTTAATCACTTGAGTGCCAAGACAACTATTGTGGCGACACAACTATGTCTACTATATCTCGTTATGGAGCCCCAAAGGATCATAATCATAACATTTATTGCAAATCACACGTTGCAGTAAGGTGTTTCAGTCTTATGACTGCCTCGTTGTTGTAATGGCAATGTTTCTGTCTTACATCCGAGAGGTCCTGGGTTCGAATCCCAGGTCGAGCCAAAATTGTTTCTAAGATTTTCTGTTATGATTTTCTCAAAAACAGCTCTGAGTCGGGAAGTTGGCGGTATTACATCCCCGTGCCTCGGAAAGCACGATAAGCCGTTTGTCTGCGCCTGATCTCTCTCCGGTCATGTCGGATTGCCGTCTCACCGAACTTTGAGAGTGATGGAACAGTGAGTGCACCTGTGTATTGCGCTCATGCTTGTGCACTATAATATCTCCTGCGTAGTTGGCTGATCGCTGTTGAGATTGGCCGCTGTGGTCAAAATCGGCCAGGAGGACTAGGTATTATTACAGTCTTATGAGTAAACAAGTACAGTGACTAGGACTATATATAGTGACTAGTAGGATTAATCCATCAAACGCATCACCCACCTGTACTGATCCGGCAGGGGGCTGTTGTATCCCCCGTATTGTTGCGCCTGCCCCTGGCTGTTGAAGCTGTACTGGTTGTACAGCGGCGCCGACTGTACTGAAGGGTCCACCTTGTACTTAGATCGGGACGTTAGACCACCTGCGCAGTGAACGGACAGTCTTAATATGAAATAACTATAGGACTTCTTCTTCTTTCGTGTCGGCAAGACGGGCTTAATCTTACTTGCCCAGAAAGCGGCTACCGTGGTAGCCCTCTGGTTGCTGACAAGTAAGTCCTCACGCGAGCAGGTGGTCGGGCACGCGGGACAGTTTATGAGGTGGGCCATGGTTTGCAGGGGTTCTCTACATTCACAGCTGACGTCTGCGCTGCTTAAGGCTATTGTATCCCCCGTATTGTTGCGCCTGCCCCTGGCTGTTGAAGCTGTACTGGTTGTACAGCGGCGCCGACTGTACTGAAGGGTCCACCTTGTACTTAGATCGGGACGTTAGACCACCTGCGCAGTGAACGGACAGTCTTAATATGAAATAACTATAGGACTTCTTCTTCTTTCGTGTCGGCAAGACGGGCTTAATCTTACTTGCCCAGAAAGCGGCTACCGTGGTAGCCCTCTGGTTGCTGACAAGTAAGTCCTCACGCGAGCAGGTGGTCGGGCACGCGGGACAGTTTATGAGGTGGGCCATGGTTTGCAGGGGTTCTCTACATTCACAGCTGACGTCTGCGCTGCTTAAGGCTATAAGGACCCTTGGCCAACCTGGACGAGTCTAAATAGGCTGAGGACCCAGGTTGGTCAAAGTAAAGATAACCTGTGTCGATGGGAGTACTATTGGATTAAAAATAACTCAAGTTTGCAAATGAAAAGGGCCATTCAAGTATTACGTAAGCAGATTAATTACAATTCCATCTCCCTCGTTAGCAAAAGTAAGCAAAGCTTTTACCCCCTCCCCCCTTGCTTACGTTTTTGGGAAATTTAGACAACTGAATAGCGCGGGGTATTTCCCCTACTCGGTCTTCAAGCGAGTGCCTGAGCGTATGCATTGTTAACGGTAATATCCGATAATGCCATTTGCCATCATTAATGGTTGCCATTCGTGTAAAAAAGTTCAGAACTACTGATAACTATCATCATCTAAACTTCCCTACCCCCCCAAGTCATCAAAAATAAGCAAAGCAAAGACCCAGACAAAGTTGAGTAAAATTTGATGCGTTTGTGGCGACCTCTACCGTTCGCCATAACAAGAGCATGACTAACGGTGGCAAGCACGACAGCAAGCGCTGATGGGTTAGATGGCGCTGTTACTAGGCTTAGTACTGCACATGAACCGCGGCATATAAGATTTACATCCAGAATATTATGGATAGACAAAATAAGATGAATACCTTGGGCCCGACCATTACACCCGGTAGGTAGGAAGCGCTTCCCTTTAGCTTACTAACTCTAGTAAGTTGCGCTAAACGTTAGTTGTAGGAGACGGAAAATGCTGATTTTATTTCTATAACTTACCAATACTGAAATCTAAAATAGCTGCAAGAATTATTGAATTTTTGTTAGGGATCCACTTATTTATTGAATTATCAAAATAAAGGGTTAAAAGGCCAAAGGTATTTCTTTGTTTTCATATTTCTAATTAAATAACCCAAATTATACCCAAAGCTAAAATCCGAACTCAGACGAAACGATTTCATCATTACTACTGAAAATCTGCTAACATACACAAACAAGTACATCGTTGTGATATTTTTTTTGATATAATTATCATAATATGGTTAGGCGGTATGATTATCAGCAATTTAGCTTCGATTTGGTAATTTGAAGTCTCATTTCATTTTAATTGTTACAAATTCAGATTCATACAGTGAGGGCACGAACAAATAGGAATAACGAACTAATTATTAGAGGAAGTTCTACGGTAATGGTAATGTATTAATTTTGGGTTTCTTAAGTAATGGCGCCAGCTCACATCAAATTAATGTAACAAAACTTATTTATTTAATTCTAGCTTTTACCCGCGTCTTCGTCCGCGTTAGGTAGTTTTCCTTTGGAATGCGTTGTTTTCCCGTAATACCAACTTTATCGAAATATAATTTAAATATTTGGTAATTTAGTAGTGAAAGCGATCAGATTCCCCGGAAGGTATATTTTTCCATGGGAATGCGGTTTTTTTCCGCGGTCACAAGTAACTAATGTCCTTTCTTAAGTCTCAAACTATCTCCTTACCAAAATTCATTTAAATCTGTTTAGGCGTAAAAGCGATCGGCGCACCTGATTTTTTGAATGGGAATGTGTCATTTTCCCTCGGTACAAAGTAGCTCTCGGGTATCAAAATATCTAAATACCAAATTTTGTTCAGTAGTTTAGGCGTGATTGAGTAACACGCGGACAGACAGAGTTACTTTCGCATTATAATATTAGTATGTAGTTATGTACCTGATTGCGCACTGCTAGGCCTGGGCGGCTGCGGCGGCTGCGGGGGGAAGGGGCCGGCGGCCGGCACTGACGACTGGTTCCACGCTTGCTGCTGCTGCTCGTATAGACTTGACACTAAAATAAAATAACGATAGATTTAACAAGAAAGTTTAGTTAGTTATATTGAAAACATGCAGACCCGGCAGACGTTGTCCTGCCCGTTGCTTTTTTTTAAATTTCTGATCTTTTAAACCTTGCCTTGTCTTGCACGAATATCTCAAGACCATCAGCCGATGTCGAGTTTTAGCGAAACAGCAATTCATTTTTATATATAAGATAGTTGAACCAAACTTAGTTAAAATGATGCGTAACTTTACTAACTGACTTTGATGATCTTTAGTTTCGTCAAGTGTGAAATGGAATTCGAGTATGAGATTTCTGCTGAAATTGAGGATATCGCTATAATAAGGGTATTAGTATTATAAATTAATAAAATGCAAAAAACTAATGCTTCAAATGAGTTACAATTACGAAAGGGAATAAAAAGGGTTGTGTTCTTGGCAACATCGCTGTCTAGACTCATAACGGCTTACGTACTAGAAATCCCGGCGAGGGAGATTATAATAATAGCCATACTCGTTCGTTATTGAAATTTAGGTAGAAAGGAAACGAAATCATCGTTAACTTAAGCGTAGAATAAGACTTTTCAATACAAGCTTTTCAATGCACTGATTTCAGTTACTGACTAATTTAATGACTATGATATTTAATTTAATAACATTATATAATTCAAGCAACAATTGTACCTACTATTAATATTTGCATGCCTATACGCTGGCTGAATACACAAAACTTTATTTCTTAGATCATTGTAGATTTGCAATTTTGTTGTATTCTTGCAAATAAACAATTTCTATTCTATTCTTTTCTATTTATCCTGACTGAAAAACTGTACCATGTGTAGGTTTTTTGAAACACCCATGACATGACGTTACGCCCCAAAGATCAGTGGGTTTTTGGATATATCTCGTAATACATCAAAAAATTGATCAAAAATTAAGCTCACCTCCACCGTAAGAGTTGGTCGTGTCGTTGTGTGCAGGTAAATGCCCGCGCTTCTGCGAGTGAGAACTGATTGTGCGGTTGCGTGTATACTGTCCAGGTTGCTGAAACATACAATATTGATTTAATCAACTAATCATCGATTGTAGGAAGATTACCGTTTCGTACCGAAATAGTTATTGTTAATTTTACTAATAAGAAAGCAACTCAAGTTAGAAGGAATTAGCTGTGAGTGTATTTGGATGTGATACTGACAACCTAGTTCTTCGCAACCAATCTGTGTGCTCGCTTAGCGTGTAATGGGCTACCATAGTTTCCTCGTGTCATCATCAGAGTTCGTGAGGTGTTCGATATCTCATTAATTTATTTCATTTATTCACATTTGCATACTAGGTGTATTTACATTACAAAGATGGTAGTTATAATATATATATTATAGAGAAACTGAGCCGCGCGCAACATCGGCTCCTGCTTTCGTGAAGTGTAAATTATGACAAGAGACCCTCCCTTTTGATAAGATAAGTGATCGAAGACCTGTGGAAGTTGATGAACGTGGACGGTGACTGCTACTCCTGGAGATATACGCGGTAGGCACGTTGGCAGTAACGTTATTTGTTTGCTAGTAAAAAAATATCATCAATACAACAGAAGCAGAACAGAATAGACTAACAGTAGCAGAATCACTAAACTTACCCTGCTGGCAGGCCTCTGATCCTGCAACATTCCCAATGCCCTCATCAATCGCTCCTTCAGTTCTGTATTCGCCACGCCCTCTAGCGAGTTGAGCGCGCTCTGAAGACAACCTTGCGCTGCCAGTCGGTACGCGTACTCGACCAGAACCGCTTCTAGTTTGTCGCCGGGCTGCGGATATAAATGTTTAATATTAGGTGAAGGCACGATGTAAGAGTAACATGACGTGACTTCTGCTTAACAAAGTTCTAAGGCAATGAGAACAATAAAATATTTACTAGTACGGGTAGCACGCATTGCTCTTTTTAGCAAAATTTAGAATGCATTTCGCTTGTGAGCAATATGTATACTCGTACGTTAATGATCCTTCCGCAGGTTTCCCTACGGAAACCTTGTTACGACTTTGACTTCCTCTTAATGATCAAGTTCGGTCAACTTCCCAGCAACGCCGACGGCCGTGAAGCCACCGCGTGTCGGTCCGAAGACCTCACTAAATCATTCAATCGGTAGTAGCGACGGGCGGTATGTACAAAGGGCAGGGACGGAATCAACGCGAGCTTATGACTCGCGCTTGCTAGGAATTCCTCGTTTATGGGGGATAATTGCAAACCCCAATCCCCAGCACGAAGGAGTTTCAACGGGTTGCCCGGGCCTCTAGGCCTGGGAGAACATGCTGATTCCTTCAGTGTGGCGCGCGTGCGGCCCAGGACATCTAAGGGCATCACAGACCTGTTATTGCTCAATCTCGTGCGGCTCGAAGCCGCCGGTCCCTCGAGGAAGAATTTAAAAAGTCGCCAGTAAGTTGCGTGAAAAAATCTCAAAAAATTTGCTAGACCGCGATTGTACCGACGGGTAGCGCTCTCGGCACACTATGTGGCTCACCTGTCTCGCCCGCTGGCGGTGCGCGGCGGCGCGGGCGGCGAGCAGCGCGCGCTCGGCGGCGTCCCAGCGCCCCGCCCAGCGCGCCGCTAACGCACCGGGTGAGCGCTGCACGGGTAGCGCTCTCGGCACACTATGTGGCTCACCTGTCTCGCCCGCTGGCGGTGCGCGGCGGCGCGGGCGGCGAGCAGCGCGCGCTCGGCGGCGTCCCAGCGCCCCGCCCAGCGCGCCGCTAACGCACCGGGTGAGCGCCGCACGGGTAGCGCTCTCGGCACACTATGTGGCTCACCTGTCTCGCCCGCTGGCGGTGCGCGGCGGCGCGGGCGGCGAGCAGCGCGCGCTCGGCGGCGTCCCAGCGCCCCGCCCAGCGCGCCGCTAACGCACCGGGTGAGCGCCGCACGGGTAGCGCTCTCGGCACACTATGTGGCTCACCTGTCTCGCCCGCTGGCGGTGCGCGGCGGCGCGGGCGGCGAGCAGCGCGCGCTCGGCGGCGTCCCAGCGCCCCGCCCAGCGCGCCGCTAACGCACCGGGTGAGCGCCGCACGGGTAGCGCTCTCGGCACACTATGTGGCTCACCTGTCTCGCCCGCTGGCGGTGCGCGGCGGCGCGGGCGGCGAGCAGCGCGCGCTCGGCGGCGTCCCAGCGCCCCGCCCAGCGCGCCGCTAACGCACCGGGTGAGCGCCGCACGGGTAGCGCTCTCGGCACACTATGTGGCTCACCTGTCTCGCCCGCTGGCGGTGCGCGGCGGCGCGGGCGGCGAGCAGCGCGCGCTCGGCGGCGTCCCAGCGCCCCGCCCAGCGCGCCGCTAACGCACCGGGTGAGCGCCGCACGGGTAGCGCTCTCGGCACACTATGTGGCTCACCTGTCTCGCCCGCTGGCGGTGCGCGGCGGCGCGGGCGGCGAGCAGCGCGCGCTCGGCGGCGTCCCAGCGCCCCGCCCAGCGCGCCGCTAACGCACCGGGTGAGCGCCGCACGGGTAGCGCTCTCGGCACACTATGTGGCTCACCTGTCTCGCCCGCTGGCGGTGCGCGGCGGCGCGGGCGGCGAGCAGCGCGCGCTCGGCGGCGTCCCAGCGCCCCGCCCAGCGCGCCGCTAACGCACCGGGTGAGCGCCGCACGGGTAGCGCTCTCGGCACACTATGTGGCTCACCTGTCTCGCCCGCTGGCGGTGCGCGGCGGCGCGGGCGGCGAGCAGCGCGCGCTCGGCGGCGTCCCAGCGCCCCGCCCAGCGCGCCGCTAACGCACCGGGTGAGCGCCGCACGGGTAGCGCTCTCGGCACACTATGTGGCTCACCTGTCTCGCCCGCTGGCGGTGCGCGGCGGCGCGGGCGGCGAGCAGCGCGCGCTCGGCGGCGTCCCAGCGCCCCGCCCAGCGCGCCGCTAACGCCGCCGGGTGAGCGCCGCACAGGTAGCACGTCGAAGCCGCTTCTGATAAGGACGGGTCGGGAGAAGATGCCAACTTGTCGCCGAGCATTTCTGTGGCCAAAATACGATGATCTTAGCTACAGATTCATGCGCTATGAGAGAAAAAACCTTGCTCGTAAACGATATTCAGAACTTTAAAAAAATTCCATAGTTCTACACACGTGACACTGTATGGTTTGAACCTGTCATAGCATGGAATAAATGACCTCATTAACATAAGATGTGTACTGAGCATTTTATGCCGGCTATAATAGCGTCGTAAGCGGATAGTATATACGGAGCATCTTATGACGGATGTAATCTTACAAGATTGCCAGTCCAGGACTGCATTGAAATCACGAAGAGGAAGTTGGCTGAATGTAATAATCCCACAGAATTGGCAGAACTATTGGAACATCTGGCTATTCACTGTAGGACATTGAATTCTACGTACAAGTAAATGGTGTAGCAATGGGCTCTCCAGTTTTAGTCGTAGACATTTTTATGGAAGACTTTGAGGCCAGGACTCTGAGCACAATACATGTGACACCTAGGTTTTACAAACGGTACGTCGATCATCTAAGTACTTTCACAATTTTACCCACCAATTTAGTTTCTGTTTTTCTAAATTATTTAAACTCCATACATCCAAAAATACAATTTACTAAAGAAAAAGAGGCAGACAATCAGCCAGCTTTCTTAGATGTTTTACTTATTAGGATCTGGATCATACACTGGATGGGTCACAGTTTTCCGCAAAGCAACGCATACTGACAAGTATCTCAATGGTGATTCTCACCATCATCCTAAACAGTTGGCTACCGAGGGCAAAACTTTGTTTCGGAGAGCAAGGAGCATCTGTGACGACCAACACCTGGCTGCTGAGCTTCAGCATGTCAGGAAGGTACTACGGACAACCAGCTACCAGTACCACGCCGTTGCAGACCCCGGACCAAAGTTCATACAGTCGACCGCCAACATGGCGTACTACCATACATGAAGGGTGTCACTGACAAAATTGGAATCATCTTGAAGCGTGCTTCAATCAAAATTTCAAGCCGCCGAAAAAAAACAACTAATTCTTACCACCGGTCAAGTATAAAATACGTGGAACATTCAGAAAGTATTGCGAAAATAATAATGGCTCCATAGTTATAAATGTTTTTATTAAATCTTTTCAAAGTACTGTCTCTTAGCCTCAATACTGTTACGCCGGCGGGCTAGTGCTAAAACTTTGATCGTGTTTTTCCGTGCCTTGGAGGCGTTTTCAGCAGGCTGAAATACCATTTCAGGCCGTTTCAGAGAGTGCTCTAACACATACTAGTTTATCGAAATTTCACCCAAGTTGCCGTTGTTTTCAGGCGCCTGAAACATGTTTTCAGTCCGTTTCAGGCCACCCTCCATCAGATGACGCCATAACCTGAAAACCCGTTTTCAGGCGTTTTCAGGGCCCCTTATGGGCCTTTGAAGCCCACTTCAGTATATGACGTAATTTTCAGTAGGAGTGAAAGAGATAGCACGATTAGAGAGAGGCAGATATACTAAGAACATTCCAGAAAGGTGTGACAGAGACAGCACAAGACAAGGATAGCACTATGATGCCGAACAATCGAGAAAGGTCTAGGCTAGGCAAGACGGCATTTGGAAGGATCCCGAACAGTCTCGTACTGGGTAGTAGGTACCTACCGAATATTCGGGAGTCCTTGACGGCCGGTATATAAGGAGTCCGGGAATGCGACCGAGTTGGAGTTTAATTTGGGAAAGCGACGAGTAAACATCGAAGCGAAAACTGCGACAAGAAGATTTTGGAGTGCGATATAAGTGTTTGTGTACTAAGTGTTGTAACGTGAAGTGTGTACAATAAATCCTACTCTACTTCATCGGTTTAGAAGTGCATTTCAATCTAGATCCCACACCCCTAGAACTTAACAATACAAAGATCGCTGCAGGCACTTCATTTACTTTCTGCTCAAATAGAGCATCTTCCAGCGACGAATATTGTACTCCTATGTATGAGCAGTTTTTTTTTTTATATTTGGGAATAAAAGGAAGTCACACTGTGCTAAATCTGGGCTGAAGGAGGGTGACCCAAAAGTTTAACCGGCGTGCTGTCCAGGAAATCTATATTTTTGAGCGCGGTGTGCGCGGGCGCGTTGTCGTGGTGAAGCAGTAGCCCGTGGAGCCCTGTGTTTGGCCGCTTGTTGCTCGCAACAGAGAAAAATTCTGACAAGCATTTGGTAGTATACCATTCAGCGTTGATGTTTCTTTTAGCCCGTAATAGAATTGATACTAAGTAGCCAGTTAAGCTAAGCTGGCGCGCTGGCGGCTTGCCGTAGCCTAAATTCGAGACGACGCCGTGCTGCAGCTGTGCCGGTGCAAACCCGGTAACATGTGCCATGACCTTCACAAGTTCAAAGATACACTCACCACAGTAATGCGCCAACGCTTCTCCATCACAATGTGTGACGATGGCTGCCAATATATCTCGCCAGCTCTTAGCCGATGCTGACTGTATCAGAATATCCCATCTCGATTGCAACAGGCTGCCTGATATGAGCGAAACGGGGTCAGACGAGGTTTGCTTCAAGTGGTACTTCTGCACTTTGTAGAGGAGTTCTTGGCTGCCTGTGGGGGTGAAATATAAATTTCAATTTCAATTTATTTTATTTCAGACAGAGCCCATATAATGTAAGTATAAAATCACTTATAACTAAGGTTGGTAAACAAACAATGATAATTAGAAATATAAATTAAAGATGCGTGTGAGAAACCACCCAGTTTTGGATGAGTGGTGACTCCCACCGATCCACAAAGACCTTCAGGATACTGTTGGAGGTGCCACGAAGACGCCCCGCTTTCAAGCATGTGATAAATATCAAGGAAAAAAGAAATAATACTTAATAATATTTCATATAGTTATAAGACATTTTGGACGCGAAAAACAAATGGCTATTGGGGCAGACAAGTCCTAGATATGTGACGACCACCACCGGCATTATGGACTGACACAATTGTGAGGATCTCAAGATATTTTTATAAGTGTTAGTCTTAGCTTATTTCGTCTTATCATTTTGGATGAACATTCCCTTTGCCTAGTAGGCCGACCAAAACGTTTCACTTTCATGTTGGTTTACGATCTAAGGCAATTTATTTGGATATTATAAGTTTTTTTTACTTTGTAAATACAGTAGGATCCCGATCATCCAAATCCCGATTATCCGGACTCGCGTCACGGCTAGATGCTGCTTGAAATTTTATATCGCGCAACTAGACAGACATAACACCATATTACAATGTCATTCATTATATTTGAACCACATATAAAATTGGTTATTTATATCATTTTGTCTAAACAAACATTGTTTGATTTGACTACGAAATCGATTATCCGGATTTTCGATTAACCGAATTATCACTGGTTTTAATTGATTCGGATAATCGGGATTCTACAGTATTAAATTCAAAGTAGTTACCCAAGGAAGCGATAATAAGCGCGTCGGCGACTCGGTCGGCGTCCAAACACATTTCGACCGCTTCTTCCAGGTTGCCGCAGATCAGAGCGCGGCAGATCAGGCTCGTTTGATCTAGAAAATGGACACTCTTTAGTCTTTGATTACAAAATCACGCATTTTTTGACATTTGAAAAAATTGTTTTGTGGAAAGTCATATCATAATAACATAACATCTGAAGTTGAAATGAGACACTTTTTACGAATTATTTCGCGATACATGAATACAGTCTTGAACATGCATTAGATAAAACCAACCACTTCAACGTCGTTTTCTTCTTCGTTTGCTCCGTGAGGCTGTTGAAATTAGGTGACTCCCTAATTTTAATAAAGAAGATGGTTGAAAATTTCACCAGCTTGGGATCCTGTTTTAGCCAAGACTCAAGCTCAACCCTGCACTGCAAGACCTCAAGATACTGTTAGCTCATTTTGTGTGGATAGGAACGTAACTTAATATTTTTGAGTGATGGTAAATTACAATTTTTTCAAACTATGTAACGACAAGTAACACCTTAGTCTACCTGTGACCATGGGCACTGAAAAGGGGCCGAAACGTCAGGTTAAAACATCATGTAAATAAATCGTAAAAAGTGTCTCATTTCAATGTCAACTGTTCGCGTAAACCGAAGAAACAAGTATATAACATCTGAAGGTCTACTAGACAATAAGCGATATCCGTCAAAACAATAACGTGTACAGACAACATCACATCACGTTACGAATTTCATCGCCTTTTTTACATGCGAATAACATAACACAGTTTTTAACTTAACGTGCTGTCATGTTAACTTTTGTCATAAAACGAAAAAAACGACTATCGTTTTGACGGATTTCATAGTAAGGCCTCTGAAATGCATTGCATGTGTCAAATTAGGTCAGTAGGTGAAAAATAAAGGATAATTCTTAAGCAAACAAACACATACCTTCACCATTCGGGATGGTCACGTTGGTAGCCGTGGGTCCAAGTTCGATGTTCGCCAGTTTTCTTTCGATCAGAGTCGTCGCATCCTGCCAAAATAATTTATAAATTATACCCATGAAAACTACTTACTGCGTAAGAATAGAAGGCGTAAGTGGGCGGGGCGCGAGTATAACTAACTGCGTTCTCGAAGACGCACTTGATGATTTGGAGCGTGACAGCAAAGTATAGAAATATCGGCAGTTTGTTTCGGCAACCGGGAGTGGTGACATATATGTCAATATATCAAAATTGCCTGGTTCAGATTCCTAGTAATAAGATGCTAGTATGCGTTAATGAGATCTTGCTATAGGGTCACCGAAATCTCATAAAAATCGGGGTAGTTTGAATTATTGTATGGTAGCACTGGGGAAATTGGAATAAATGAGCTTGATACTTCGTATTTTTAACACGGTAAGACAACCGATAAATATTTTAAGAAAATTCGTATTTATTTTTGTTGCCTAGACTTATATTCCTCTTGTCTTTATAAGCTTGTAGACGAAATCTACTTTTTATGCGGTATTATGTGACAAGAGAAAAAAGGCAATTATTAAATCCTATTTATTAATCATAAAATAAGTTTAATCTCTTTTTCCGAATAGTTTCTTGCAGCTAAGATGCTGTCCTCTGTTTCTTTGTTACCCTTAAGGAGTTACGAAAACACCATTGTTCTTCAATGTATAATAAACTTCGTTCAATCTTATAAAACATTTACTCATTATATATTTATTCATCATAAAATAAGTTTAATCTCTTTTTCCGAATAGTTTCTTGCAGCTAAGATGCTGTCCTCTGTTTCTTTGTTACCCTTAAGGAGTTACGAAAACACCATTGTTCTTCAATGTATAATAAACTTCGTTCAATCTTATAAAACATTTACTCATTATATATACTCCCAAGACGATCTCGGCTACGGTGACCGCTTTCTGATTCCTTTTTCCGTTCTTCAAAATGGGATGAGTTGGGCTGCCCTGTCATGTGCCCTTTTATGACTACAGTAGCCAATTTTGTTTGAGAACGTGCGCGAACATTGGCCACACGTTAAGACACCGTTCACATAATTATAAAATATAGCCGCTGGAGGTCTAGCTTTTAGAGCCCTGAATGGAGGCGCTTAATTCTTAGCAAAGTCAATGACTTTGAAGAACAACGAAAACTTGACCTGGATTTACTCATTATGAAATAAAAATTACGAATATCTCATGTATAATTTTTCTTGTGAAGTATCAACATTGTTTGGTACTACTAAATGGGGAGAATGTCATCAAGCACTATCCAGCTAGTCGAAATATAATAATTCTATTTTTACGTTTACAGTTCATGATCCACACAATGGCTACAACACGATAATGCATAGTTTTCTTTAAAAACATTCTGGAATCTTAACAAAAATATTCCGACAATGCGCAAGCGTTGCGCGTCCCAGCTGCGCAGTGTGCGGGCGAGTGGTAACAGCATCCTGAACATGATTACCAGCAGACTGGACTGCTTATACGTCGGTCGATCCTGTACCATTGCGGGGGGAGTTGTGTTGAATTGGCCGCTTTAATATTTAGTAATTTTTGATTGGACATAATTTATAAGTTCTACTAACAGCAATGAGTCTTTGTTACTTGAAACAAATAAAATTCAATAATAATAATTATTATTGCCAGAGGAAAATGTTTTTTAGCTGATGCTATTGTGTAACCATTACGATTGCCCAATCAAAACTTAAGGGTTCTTAGTTACATGTGTTTGGTTACATTGGTTCTTGTACAAATCAGCCACCACCAGCAGCCACTATTTCTAGGTTATTCCTTGATCGGTTAAGATCATTGTTAAATAATCTTAGATATCTCAGCTCATTGTATATCAATTGTACTTACCGAGACAGATAGATCCGTACTGGTATCAGTAGACAGTTCGGCCTCGGTCTCCGTCGACTCGCCCTGGCGCGGCAGTGGAAAGAGACAGCTTACGAGTATGCGCGTAATATATAGCCCAGAGTGGTTACAGAAGGTTACAGAAGAATTGAGTAAATAGCCCAGTCAGATTATTTTTTATCTGCACCACCACTGTACTTTACATATAATGCCGTATCCACACATTGGTCGAATAACAGTCCTCCTAGCCGATTTCGACCACGGCGGCCAATCTCAACAGAGATCAGCCAACTACGCAGGACATATTATAGTGCCCAAGTGTGAGCGCAATACACAGGTGCACTCACTGTTCCATCACTCTCAAAGTTCGGTTAGACGGCAATCCGACATGACCGGAGAGAGATCAGGCGTAGGACCAACGACTTAACGTGCTTTCCGAGGCACGGGGGTGTAACACCACCAACTTCCCGACTCTGAGCTGTTTTTGAGATATTCATCCACATGTCGGACTTCTAAAACCAAGGATCGAACCCGCGATGGGTTCGATCCCCGCACAGTACATGCATAGGTGTGCATGAACATGTGTGTTTGTACTGGTCTGGGTGTTTTCTATGTATAATATGTATTTATTTACAAAAAAAAAGTATTTAAGTATGTTTATCCGTTGTCTAGTACCCATAACACAAGCCTCGTAGCTTAATTTGGGTATAGAGAATTGGTGTGATTGTTGTGAAATATTAATTTATTTATTTTATTTCATTCATGACAGAAAATCTCAGAAACAATTTCGGCTCGACCTAGGATCGGAACCCAGGACCTCTCGGATGTAAGGCAGAAACTTTGCCACTACACCAACGAGGCAGTCAAACACTGGTCGAATAGTTGGCCTTGACTGGGCCTAAACTCTAATATTAATTTGAAGTTGAACGCGGACGAAGTAGCGTGCGACCGCTGGTCAAATTAAAGAAAAACCCAATGCTTTTTTCCTGAACTATTGGGTTTTTGGGAAACGGCCAGTGTGTGGATACGGGGTAATCTATTCATATGGCACAGTTCTACCGATATTTTTTATTGGTCGATAGCTGATTGATTAGTTAGTCAAATATCTGGCTGGACTATTAAAACTTTTAAATTATTAAAAAAAGTATTAAAGCGAAGCAATACTTGTGTGAGAGGTACGTGGTTTTAAATTGCTATGTAAATGTTAGCTTAAAACAGGTCCACATAGCAGCAGATAAGATAAGAACTGTCTTTAGTGAAGTTTAGTGACAAAAAAGAGTTACTTCTACAGATAAATATTATAATTTCCCTTTTTTAAGGTATCTCTGCGTATTTACAATACACTCTTATCACACGAGCATGTTAGGCAGTTCATTGAAATAGCAATAGAAGAAGCAAAGTGATTAGCGTTTGTTTTACGAGACAGTATCAATAGAGTGGGTAGAGTTCAGTCACACAGATCAAAACAGATTAAACACTTACGCGACTGAGCCCCGCGATTTCTGGATGTGTGCTGTCGCCCGATATCGCGTTGCTTTTGAATTTCGACGGGATTTCATCTTGCTTGAATCCTGTACGAGAAAAAAAATTAAATATATCAGATAAATTAGCTTGTCAGTCGGTTTTGCACGTAAGGACACAGCAAGAAGAACTGGTGGCGCAAAACGTTCTAGAAATCAGAAATGATCCGACAACATTTGATTAAAATAACCAGTAGGATGGACAAAGCAAAAGGTTTTTATTTATTTATTTGGGATAGGTTTGCCCTTGAACCAAGACTAAGCCCAACGAGGCAAAGACCGAGTCTACGATGGAGCGAGCTCGCCTAGAAGATGCCTTTACACTCTAGCTTTGAAGATTCCTAGGTTGTTCCTGGGTTACTTGAACAAACTTAATTGGGTCCATTCGAAAATCTAAGCTGAGGACGTGGTGTACTAGTAGCAGTGAACAAATGGTGATTTACAATGATATATACAGGGTGTAAAAAAAACCTTTAACGAAGCCTAATACCACATATTCTAAAAATTGTTACGATAATTTTTTTTCTTTACACCATACCTGAGAAGTTAACGGTTACTGAGAAATTGATGGTTAAAGTTTGAAAAAAAAATTGATGATTTTTACAGAAATGTCTTCTGTCCGTTATAACTGAACTTTTTTCCAAAGAAACATGATACAAATTTTCACTAGTTCTTTCATAAAAAGCCTCTAAATGGCACACTCCGCAATGAACAGCGCACACTCGAACCGAACCGCGTCGCGGCGGCGTATAGCAACACGCCTCGCGGTGACTTTTCTGCGTGCGCGCTGTACATTGCGGGTTAGAATTAAATAATTTTTGATGTCAAAAAATAAAAGTTGTTTCCCAGCCAAAATTTCTTTTTCCTACGATTTGGTTTGATGTACTGAACGCGTGGTTGACGGCTTCTTTAAGGTTTTTTTTACACCCTGTATATATACTGGTTTGTAACTAAACCAGTTACCCGCCAGCGCCTACGCCCGCGAGGTATTCGGTTCTCTAATATATTGAGCAAAATATAGCCTATGTTCATTGGGAATAATGTTGGATTTTAATAGTGAAAGATTTTTTTTTAAATTGGTACAGTAGTTTCTAAACCTGAATCTTTGGATATTTTTTCATGTAGTTTGTACAAATTCAAAAAAGAAATTAATAGGATTCTCTTTGGCCACGTCGATTAAATAACCATTTGTGTATAATTAAGTAAGTTATTCACACTTATTCTTGTTATAAGATCCATTTTACTATATTACTAACAAAACTAATAACAGTTGATAAATACTATATCTGTATTTTTAAGGTAGAACAAATTGTGCATGTTTAGAGTTTCAGTCTAGCTTTGTATACTGTTTTACTATTCGTTATTCACTGACTGTAACTTGTTTTGTGAGCCATGAATAAATTAAATAAATAAATAAAAAGAAGTTTCGGAGCCTATTTCATTTAAACAAACAATCAAATTTTTCATCTTTATTATAATTGTAACTAGTATCCAAATTGCAAGATCCCTTACCCAGTAAGTTGAGTACCTCCTCCCTGAAGGTAGGCAGGAAGTTGGCGCGCAGGAAAAACCACGTGTATCGGTCGTTCTGGTTGGTCGCCGCGTCGCCTCGCAGGCGGCAGTACCTACACAAATTCAGAGAGTGTATTTTAGTAATAAATAAATATAAATATACAACAACATCACATACATTGATCTGACCCCGTGCTAAGTAGCTAAAGCACTTGTGTTACAGTCCAGATATCAGAATCAACAGTGGAATTAGAAATAAACTTAAATAACTACATTCAACACCCAGATCAGTACAGACATGTTCATGCACACAAATGTTTGTACAGTGCGGGAATCGAACCCGCGACCCTTGGTTAATAGTCAACTTCTTGACCATTAAACCAAAGTGGTCGTCTAGTTATACTATCTAAAAAACTGTCAATTCATCACATCCCATCTCATCAGCCTATACACGTCCCACTGCTGGGCACAGTCCTCACCTCAACTATGAGGTGGTGCGAGCCATACTCCACCACGCGGGCTCAGTGCGGTGCGGTGGAGGGATTGTTATGAAAGGTAAGTGATCGACTTTACTGTCAAATGTTATTAAGTCGCCCGATATATATCAATTATACCTACTCAAGATTTTTTTAGGTTGTTTTTTTTTAATAAGCCATACCAAGTAATTTAAAAGAAAATATTTGTCGTCAAAGGTTAATCAAGAAGCGATGTCTTAGCTATAATGTTACAGGCAACTAACTTCCTCATGTTTGCTATAAGTTAGTTCGTTTCTGTTATCTTGACATATTAGTAGACTTATTTTGGGATCAAAGCAATAAAAAAAGGATTTTGGTCGCTTTATAATGGAAATCATTTTTTAACACGCTTTTAATAGCTCGGGCTGTATGTATGTATATATATATAACGGAATCTTTGAGCTCAATTTTTACCAACTTCCAGAAATCGGATTAATTGAAAACTTTGCAAACGTATCAAGTACCGATGACAATGCAATAATTTGATAAGATTTTTCCTTTGTCCTTATTACTAAAAAAATTAATTCTTAAATTCTATCAATTAAATTTTTATTTTCTTTTAATTTCTAAATTCTTTTTACTCAGAAATAGGCTTGTTTCCACTATGAAAGAAATATTCAAAAACTGATTTTCTCTAAAATAATTCATAATTTCAGATGCCTTTACACTAATATTTTTCTGCAGTTCGTATTATTTGATTTTTAATTGGAATTCAAATGATAATTAGTCACTCAGTCGGCATTGCACGCGATGACGTCAAAGTGTGTTATTCCCATACAAACTCTATGAAGAAAAGCGTTTTGACAGTTGATAAAAAGTACGTCAACGATTGGTGGTGTCAACTACCGTATTGTTTTCTCTTTTTTAGTTAGTATTAAAAGCGTGTTATTTTTTAGTTTTTTAAACTATCATTTGTATGGCACTCACTCGGCAAGGTGGTCAGCGGCGTGCGGGTCGCCGGCGACGCCGGAGCCGAGCGCTGCGTCCAGCTGCGCAGCTCGCTCTATTACCTCGGGTTCGCTCACCACCTGATAAATAATTCATAAGAAAAAATTATTATATACTCGTAAGATATCTCTTTATTGCACACCACTAAAATACATAAATCAACATACACAGAAGGATATAAAATTTAGGCTGTCTCATCACTAAGAGCGAACTCTTCTAGACATCATTCTAAATCATGAATATGAAAATGAATTATCTTTATTCAGTCATGGATATACAATATCAATAAAATTGTGAACGTCAAATTCGAAATGGGTATTAGGAACATGTCTCTTTTATTTGGATCTACTAGCGTGCTTTGAGACAAAATACAGACAATTAGACAAGTACTGAGAAGTACACAATACTCAACGTCATACGTCTCGGAATGCCACCTTTATTATTTATCCCAAATGAAATCTCAATATATGCGACCTTATTCACATGACGACCTTATTTACATGAGTAAATGACAAAAATAAAACAATAAAAAATAGAGTGACTCACCTGACTGATGTACACAAGCTTCTGTGGGCCGGCTTCTTGTGGACATTTCTCAAACATCACCAATTTGCCGCCAAACTGAAAAATAAAGATGAATTTTCCATCTCTCCAGTTAAACTGGCCGAAAACACTGTGATGGCGTAGAGATAGGCGGATCTTAGTGCATAAAGTTGATAAGGTTTATTTATTACTAGCTGACCTGGCAAATGTTGTTTTGCCATATAAATGATTGTGGACAACCCTAATCACTAAGGGGTATACAAAATTGATGTTCGCCGATTCTCAAACCTACACAATATTAGATAGATTTATATATTTATAACTTTATTGCACAAGAAATGTACGAAGGGTGGCTTTCGCTACAGTTTTGGACTAAGCTTGACAGAATGTTGCCCCCCTGCTTTCAACATGATGCCTTTGAAAGAGGAGTGGTCGAACACAGTACGAAACGTGCAGGTCACCGTCTGCAACACGCTGTGCAACAGCAGGCAAGGATAACAACAGGGTGCTCGGAAAATCATCAATCAGCAAAAAAGAGGCGTTGTTAGATTTATTTTGGACCTATTGCAGTTTTATTCAATGTCACACTTCAAAACCTCAACTGTACCACCTTATGCCTTGAAAGAAATGACGGTCATATTGTACAAAGTAAGTTTTTTATTATAATTTGGGATAGGTTTGCTCTTGACATCCAAGACTAAGCTCAACTAGGCAAAGATTGAGTCTACGATGTTTGGTTGTAATTGCAGGGAAATACTGATGCAGGTAGTGTAGTGAGTTCCACTCTTTTGTAGTGCGCATTAGGAATGTAGATGAGAAGCGGTTGGTCCGTATCAGTGGAACGTCCACACAGTACGGATTGTATCCCGCGGTACGTCTGGTGGTCCGATAGTAAAAGGGGGCTGGCGGAAAAGCTACTGTATCAATATATTATTGTATCTCATCAGCCTATACACGTCCCACTGCTGGGCACAGGCCTCACCTCAACCTCAACTATGAAGTGGTCTGAGCCATACTTCATCACGCGGGATCAGTGCGGTGCGGTGGAGGGGTGTGTGTGTAAGGTAAGTGACCAACCTTACTGTCAGATGTTACTAAGTCGCCCGAGGGCCTCCGACTAGACTTAACGACTAATATCGATATTGACCGGGACCAACCGCTTAACGTTCCTTCCGAAGCACGGCGATGCTTATAAATAGACGACACTTGAATGATCAGAATGGTCACCCATCCCAAACGTGACCACGCCGTAGGTTGCTTAACTTTTGGTATCTAGTACTACCAAAGCGCTGCAAGTACTGCGCCACAAGCGTCTCCTACAATACTGTATAAGTAAGTATATATAGATATAGTCCTCCTGGCCGATTTCGACCACGACGGCCAATCTCAACAGAGTGCACAAGTGTGAGCGCAATACACAGGTGCACTCACTGTTCCATCACTCTCAAAGTTCGGTGATACGGCAATCCGACATGACCGGAGAGAGATCTGGCGCAGGACCAACGGCTTAACGTGCTTTCCGAGGCACGGGGGTGTAACACCGCCAACTTCCCGACTCCGAGCTGTTGCAGAGAAATTCATGACAGAAAATCTCAGAAACAGTTTTGGCTCGACCTGGGATTCGAACCCAGGGCCTCTCGGGTGTAAGGCGGAAACTTTGCCACTACACCAACGTCAAGTAGTCAAAAGTATGATATTCTCACGGCAAACTTGGCGGCGACGGGGCGCTTGAGCCAGGCGGGCGCGCGCGCGGGCTGCGGGGCGCGGGGCGGCGCGGCGTGCGCGCGCTCGCGCTGCACGGCCGGCAGCTGGCTGAACGACTCCACGCCGCCGAACGACTCCATTATGTTGTTCTGCGACTGGCTCGTCTGGGAACGAAGGAGTTCGGCTTAGTATACAGTTATGTGGACTTATTAGGCTAAGTGACGGAGGTTTTTGCTGTATGGTTTTTGTAGAATACACCTAGTACACCATACACTGGCTCGACAACACACGGTGTGCGCAGGCGACGCGTCCGCTCTCGCCGATGGCGCCCCGCCACGCCGTGAGCACGAGATAGTGTTTAGCTTTAACTATGGTTATAACCTGACACAAACACTACAGTCTTGCTTTAAAGAAAACGAATGGAATCCAAATTAATTTAATTTATTTTTGTAGCATTAACAATGTTTTTTTTGTACAAAATGAAATTAAAACATTCGTTTATTTTTATGTGTCCATTTTTCTTAAAATGTGTTTTGATAAGCTAAATAACACCACCAATCGTTGACATACTCTTTATTATCTGTCACAACAGTCTGCCTACATAGATTATGGGAAAAATCGTGACGTCACAGTCATGTATCAGAAATCCGAATCAATTGACCGAATATTTATTGAATATTGTGTGTTTAAAAATTGGTTTCTAAAGCTTTTTGGAAATAAACTGATTGTATTAACTTCATAGGAGGCCATGTTATACAAACGCCGTTGTCTTGAAAATATTTAAGATAGGTGTCATCATTCCTATTCCAAGTGGTCAACTTTTACAGCTTTAGACATGCTGCGACACAATCCAATTCGAACAACAAATCCAATGCGGTTAGAGTGCCCGCAGACAACTCGAATCATATTTATAAGAAAGGTGTGTACCTATTCGAATTTCCATGTATTATGTAAACATGACCGCCCTAAATTGTTGTGGCAGCTGTAAGTGTTGATTATATGCGTCAATCAAAAAAGGTGCAAATATCCCATATTTAAGCGTCGTCACGTGATTCTCACTGTTCGTTACTTCTTCGCGGCCGCGCGCATGTCAACATATCTCGCTCTACCTTGCCCCCGACTGTAAAACCGTCATAAACATTCTACAACAGTTGGGAGGCCATGCTCGAATTTTCACACTTTTGGCACACAACTAAGCGAAGTTTTGATAAAAGAGAAAGGGGAAAATTGTAAGAGCAGCCCGATGCCCGTTCTTTCTCGCCCCAGAAGGGGGACAGGTGTAAAACCACCACAGATGGGACGGAAACAGACTTTGTAGATAGCATAGTATAGCGCCGTAGGGGAAAAGAGCCCACGAAATACCCACGTGCTCTCCCGTGATTCGGTTTGTGGTGACCTCTACCGTCCGCCATCACAAGCACATGCCTAGCGATGGCAAGCACGACAGCGAGCGCTGATACGGCTCCATAGGCTAGACGGCGCTGTTGGCCTAGTACCGCACATGAACCGCGGCATATAAGAATTTGATCTAGAATAATATAGATAGACAAATCAAGATGATGTCTATCGGACCTCGGTCCCCGACCATAACACCCGGTCGATAGAAAGCGCTTCCCTTTAGCTTCCTTACTCTAAATCAGTTGCGCCAACGGTTCGTATGCCGCATGGCAGATAGAACCATGGGTGGTAGAATATATGTCACACCGTCAAATCGACAGGCGACATATAAAACACTCGTGACTGCTCATAAGACTTAAAGTTACAGTAGCTGTCTAACGTCACGAGCAGCTAACTGCCTTGGCTGGCTCACTTCCACCGCTGGTGCGGCACAGTACACAGTACACAGTACACACTCACCACCTCGGGCCGGTCGGCGGGCAGCGCGCTGTGCACGGCGAGCTGCTGCTCGAAGGACGCGGCGGCGAGCAGCCACGGCACGCGCGGCGACCGGCTCACTTCCACCGCTGGTGCGGCACAGTACACAGTACACAGTACACACTCACCACCTCGGGCCGGTCGGCGGGCAGCGCGCTGTGCACGGCGAGCTGCTGCTCGAAGGACGCGGCGGCGAGCAGCCACGGCACGCGCGGCGACCGGCTCACTTCCACCGCTGGTGCGGCACAGTACACAGTACACAGTACACACTCACCACCTCGGGCCGGTCGGCGGGCAGCGCGCTGTGCACGGCGAGCTGCTGCTCGAAGGACGCGGCGGCGAGCAGCCACGGCACGCGCGGCGACCGGCTCACTTCCACCGCTGGTGCGGCACAGTACACAGTACACAGTACACACTCACCACCTCGGGCCGGTCGGCGGGCAGCGCGCTGTGCACGGCGAGCTGCTGCTCGAAGGACGCGGCGGCGAGCAGCCCCGGCACGCGCGGCGACCGGCTCACTTCCACCGCTGGTGCGGCACAGTACACAGTACACAGTACACACTCACCACCTCGGGCCGGTCGGCGGGCAGCGCGCTGTGCACGGCGAGCTGCTGCTCGAAGGACGCGGCGGCGAGCAGCCCCGGCACGCGCGGCGACCGGCTCACTTCCACCGCTGGTGCGGCACAGTACACAGTACACAGTACACACTCACCACCTCGGGCCGGTCGGCGGGCAGCGCGCTGTGCACGGCGAGCTGCTGCTCGAAGGACGCGGCGGCGAGCAGCCCCGGCACGCGCGGCGACCGGCTCACTTCCACCGCTGGTGCGGCACAGTACACAGTACACAGTACACACTCACCACCTCGGGCCGGTCGGCGGGCAGCGCGCTGTGCACGGCGAGCTGCTGCTCGAAGGACGCGGCGGCGAGCAGCCCCGGCACGCGCGGCGACCGGCTCACTTCCACCGCTGGTGCGGCACAGTACACAGTACACAGTACACACTCACCACCTCGGGCCGGTCGGCGGGCAGCGCGCTGTGCACGGCGAGCTGCTGCTCGAAGGACGCGGCGGCGAGCAGCCCCGGCACGCGCGGCGACCAGCTCACGTCGAACACCCACTGACGTTGTTGGCTCACTTCCATCACTAGTTCACCACCCTGGAGAAAAGATTAAATTTAATTTTAGTTCTAGCGGCCTGCCCGTATCTTCGTCCGCGCAAACGTTTTTGTTCCAAAGGAGAATTTAATCGGAATATAAAGTATCCTATCACCTAAGTCAGCTCATACCCTGTCTGTATACCAAATTTCAACAAAAACTGTTCAGTAGTTTCAGCGTGATTGACGGATCCAAAAAAAGTTTCACATTTATATTATTAGCGTGATTTTAAATTATAGCAAGCTCTAACAAAAATGCTACGTGCGATCTTAGTTCCAACATATTTCAAGTCTCGCGATTCTGGATCGCAGATGTAATATCAAAGCATAGCATATACTAGAAAGAACACGTGTTGCTGAAATGTTGATGTGCCACGATTTTCCGCTCAATGGAATTCCAGCCACCATAAAAAGTATCTCGATGACACAAAAGCTGTTCAATTAAGTTGAGCGTCCACGCTTGATCTCGCACCATCACGTAACACGTTAAGAAGCTAGACAAGAAAATTCGTGGTTGTTAATTGCCTAAGCAACAAGACCTTAACCTTCTAATTAACCAAGAGGTCGCGGGTTGTGCATGAACATGTCTGTTTGTACTAGTCTAGGTGTTATTTATTTAAATTAATTTCCCTGGCATCTCGGCACACCGTGGGTCGAAAATTCTAATAACGGACTTTTTTTTTTAAAATATCTGTCTAAATAGAGCAAACTCCCTCCTTCCTTCGAATGTCAGCTCAGCACTGATTCCCGTCGCCTGCGCACGGACCCTCTTGCGGTATTTTGCAGCTCATGTAGTTAATAGTTATTTTCATCAAACTTATTTGTAATACTACTGTTGTTTCTGATATCTGTAACACAAGTGCTTTAGCTTACCACAGAGTCAGATAAATGTATGTAATGTTGTTGTATATTTATTTACGAGTATTTATTCTAATGGTTCTTTAGCGTGAGCAGTGGAATAACCAAATCCAAAATAGAGCTACTTTAACTCACCGGTTGTGTTGTATTGTTAGGGTTCCAGCACAAAATTCTTCCATCTTTGCCGGCCGAGAGCAGGAGATCGCTGTCGTGGCTACACCACGATAGAGACATCACGCCCTTTTGATGGTTTTCTAGGGTGAGAAGGGGGGATGCTGCCAGCCTAGGGAAATAAATGCGAAATCAAAGCTGTAAAACGTGTACAACAAACATATTTGATAAGAGATGGTGTTCCCTCTTTCTTATCACTTGAGTCAATAGGCAAAGTCAATAGGCACCTTCTGGGTAAGCTCGCTACATCGTCGACATGTCAAGAGCAATAGACCCATATTAATATTTAAAAAAAGAGAGATTGGAAAACAAAACTTAACATTTATACATTGACAATCGCGTGGAATTCGGTAATATATTAAAATTCCGAGATAATTTGTGCTCTCGGTATTGTAGACGATTTGTCTAGCATTCATTGTTGGCTGTGTAGTCGAGATAAAACAGTATGTACTCGTACACACGGCTCAACATCAAGCTACACATTCATGTTACAAAATCATCCTTATTACATAATCATAAGATACCGCAATGATTAACTTGACGTGTGGCCGTGCGTACCTGTTTGCAAAAATAACTTTTTTTTTCCATTTATTAACAACTAAAAAATCTTATAAAACATGTAGGTGTTAACTTAGTATAAAACCACTAAGGTTTGTAACTGACTAAGCTAAAGTTTACGTAATAATTATCTTATAATATCTATAATTTATCATCATTCGTATTCATATAGATATGTATTTTGGTTCAACAAAGAATTTGACGAATACATGCAGTTTTGTTTACATTTTTTAAATTAAATGGCCAAAAGAGAATTGAAAAAATGTGTTTTGAGTTTGCATTTAATGTTTTTATTTGTCAAATTATCTCTCAAAACCGTAAACTATGGCTATGTGTAGACTGTAACTCACCTCAGATCCCACAGCTGGATGACGGGCGCCTGGTCGTCCTCGGAGGCGATGCACAGCTGCGTGGCCACCGCCGGGTGCCACGCCAGCGAGCGCCACCGCGTGCGCGATGTTGCGTCACTGTCAATAATTTTAAGAACTTAGCAACTAGGTAGATATTTTCACTAAAGGGCCTGCACTCATCTAGCTACATACATACAAGCCAATTTTTTTTCTTACTAGAGGACTTTTAGTCATCGAGCTACATACATAGAAGCCTTACATTTTGCACTTGCAAGATGTTTACCTCATTTTGCATGTTAAATATTCATAAATGTCAATCATGCTACACAACTGACTTTCAATTTGTATTTAAAAATTCAGAATATTTAAATAAAATGTAGGTACTACCTAAGTTTCATAATAGGTTCATTCTTCCTGAGATCCCAAACTACGCATCTTGTGGGAAATGTAGATCCTAGAATGTGTTGAACCTGGAACAAAACGCTAAATGATAAACAATAGCAACTTGAAATTTCATGTTTCATGTTCAAACGCCAAAGTTGTGCACAGATGTTTGGGCCAAAATGCAGCAATATAAATTGTTACTGAAAGACAATATATGAATGCCAACCATAATATTGCATAGGATAGGAAAATGCAATATTGAAAACATTACACAAAAGTAGATGCATGTGTCAGCATTTTTATTTTAAATTTTTTCATGGCTCACAAAACAAGTTACAGTAGTGAATTACAAAAAGTAAAGCAGTATACAGAGCTAGACTGAGACTCTTAACATGTAAGCACAATTTGTTCTAGGTTAAATGAAATGTTGGAGGGTTAAAACTTAAAAATACAGATGTAGCATATCAACTATTATTAGTAATATAGTAAAAAGTATAGTAATTTAATATATTGTTTGGCTTTCAGTAGTTTTAATAATGTATTTTTAAAACCAATGTTACCAAACTTATTTTCATACTTGCTGGTTCCACGCTAATCCCTGCACATGCTCGGGCGGCTGGCTGCGGTTGCCGGGCGCCATGGGCTGGCTTGTGTTGTTCAGGTCCCAGATAAAGATCTCACTCTCTGATGCTCCCGACGCAAGGAGGTTCTTCTGGTACGGGTTGATGTCCAAGGCGGATACGTGGCCTGGTTTAAAATTATGGTAATTTTGAGTGTTGAATTATCAATTTTATATTTGATAGTGATCGATAACAATTAAAAAAAGGAAAAAAAGAAGCACATTAAGCTGATGACCATTATGATGTAATTGGTTAAGAAGTTGACTATTAGACCATGATTATATTATATTGTGCATGAACATGTCTGTTGTACTGGTCTGGGTGTGATACTAAATTTGTTTGAGTTTATTTGCAATACCACTATTGATTCTGATTTCTGTAACACAAGTGCTTAAGCTATTTATGACAGAGTCAGAAAAAAAACTTAGAATAACTTGGATCACACTAAGGTAGAATGAAAACTAAGGTACCACCTGACAAAAATCTTAGCAAAGTTTAATATTAAAAGAGTTTTAAAGCTTAAGGAATTATAAAATATTACATACTGTTAGTCAGTGAACTTGATAAAAGAAACAGATTTTACTGTTGCAGTTGCAACATATTCAAGTTCATTGACTTCTTTAGCATAAATAGGTCAATCTGATAAATGGTTACATAATTTAGCTAGTTCTTCATCTCACATAACAAACACCAGAACCAGGAGCTTTTATGTATAATTACAATAATATTGTGTGATAAAAAAGATTTATTAGCATGTAAAAGTATTACAGCAGCTCATAAAACTGAAATAATGATATCATTTATGATAATGATTGGTGTTTTATTGATATTTTATTTTAAATAATGAAGTTGTTGAATAATATTTTGTACTTAATGGAAATTGCAAGGATAATAAACCTCACCATTATGTTTATTACTGCTTGCTACAAGTGCATCACTGGCATTGCTGAGCAGTTTGTCAGCGCTGTAGAACTCAAGTAGGCCTCCGTCGCAGCCACCAACAATCATGCCCGCATCTGACCATACTAACTTCTGAAACCTGCAAAAAACAAAATGTATTCTGTAATCAGATTTACTGCAGCAGAAACATACCATTTTTAGCTTCAAAGTATATAAGAGGATCACAAAGAACTTTTTCTAATAGGGTTCTAAGAAGAAAATGTTCATAGCATAGTTTTTATCTCTGTTTACACATCTCTAACAGGGATTTTGAAACATGCATTGAAAAAAGCAGGATCATATGGTTTTTTGCCATCATACATCATATGTAACAAGCATTCATGGTATAATTACTTATGCTGTGTTGTCAGACTGGACTTCAGCTCTAGATCGAAGCCGGGGTCGTCCAAATTCAAGCCATAAAGCTCCAACTGCGCGGAAGAACTGAACGACGCATCCACCTGCTGCGCCGCCGAGCCGGCCGCCAGCATCACCGGCGTGGCGCCCGCCGGCGACCAGCTCATGTTCACGGTCTTCTTCAACTCCTTCAGCTTCATCTCGCAGCACTAACGCACTATACCAACTAAAACAAACCGCAACTATTTACGGAATTATGTCACACTTTTGGAACGCGTCCCACACAGATATTACTGACTTGTACTGCACACTGAGTATTTCTAATGATAATTACGATTCACAAATTGATTTTTTGAGAGAAATTACAACAAATTTCACCGTAAAATATATTATTTACCATAAAAACACCGAGTTGGCACTTCCAACGTGGCTGACGTAAATATTCCTATTTGACAGCTGACGTTTCGTTTCGTTCGGAAACGTAATGCCTTACCTCTTGTGTAAATGTCATGAGCATTTAATTTTCATGAGTACGATGAGTACGACATGGTGGTCGCGCGTTAATTTAAATGTTTTTTGAGTGTATTTGATGCAATAAAATCTAATTACAGCAACACAGTTTTTAATATTTTGCATTAAATTACGACTGAAAAAATAAATACGAATATAGTGTGCTTTTTTCCTCAGATAAAATGAAAGAAAAGAAACGTCTAAAGCAGTAGTGTTTTATCACCATAACAACAAGAAGTTCAATAAAATCTCACTGTTGCTATGCATGTTTGTTAGAGTAAGATAATGTTATTTGTAAACGTACTAAGTAGGTACATAGTCTTTTTTCGTCAGAAAGCAATATTCCATTGGTTTAATACTTTTTGAAGTAGCAAAACTTTTTTAAACTTCATCGCTATCACAACAGAAAAAACTACTGACAAAGATAAACAAACTTCTGTCAGCTGAGAAGACAACAAACCCAAAATTAATCTAAATAAAAATAACTTTTAATGTTATGATTCTTTGATATAAATAATAAGTTTTCCGGTAAGTACCTAGTACACCCGTTAAAGCGACTATGTACAACCAAAAATAGTTTATTTTATGAAAAAGTTATTCCCTTCATCCTAATATTCCAATAGGTTTCATTTTATTTCTTGTTAAAGTAAAAACAAACAAAATGCCGTTGGTGCTGTCCAAAGATGAGTTCAGACGCATCGAGCGGTGGACGGACGAGAACAAAGAGGACCCCGAGGTGGCGCGGCGGCGGGAATACGTGAAGTACCTGGACGCCACCAGCCGCGCCATGACGAAATCCTGGCCGAATTCTTTAGAGGTAGGACATCACCAGTAGCACTATTCGTACCAAACTTAATAGCAAAGCTTCAGCTTCCAGAAAGATTGGGTGAGGTGGGTAACTGTGAAGTGTGTTAAAATACGGTGCCTTTACGTCAGGCTGATTTCACAGCTATTCTGGAGACCCGTACGGGTCACGCCCGCACTGCTGTGAAACGTGCGTTCAGTAAGCTTAGTGCTCAGTGCTCTAACCGGAGCGGGTCGCGTGCTCAACAATCCGCGTCGCTGTGAAACGGTGTTCTAGCGTCTCATATGTGCTGCCGCTCTGGGCGCCCGGATGGACGGACCGTAGGGGCCGGTTAGCTGTGAAATCAGCCTTAGGATTTCTAAATTTGGCCTAAAATATTAACTTTAGTGTTTAGTTCATATTCAACGAGTCATAATTTTGTTTCAAGGCTTTCTTAAACGGTAAGAAAAGTTTACAATAACCTAGTTGCAGACTTACCGACGTAATAAAGTTACGTTATTATTTCTTGTCCTTGACCAATTTACGACGACTTATCACGATCTTTATAGTTTCTGTGTTTTAAAAGCTCATTCTTTGTAGCAAGTGCAACGGCGCATCAGTAGCCGGCTTTGAATCAAATAAGTCTGTGAGAATATAGATAAGTTTATATTAGATACCTACATCGTAGGTACCTACTCCACGACGCAATATCATCATGAGACGATGGCTGAGACCTGGCCTTTCTTATTTTTTGTATAAACACTTTCAGTACCTATCATTTTGCTTCTTAACATAAATGAGTTTTTAATATCTGTGTAATGTTGAATATCCTCGCCTCGGAATCTAGGCTTAGTAAGCCTTGTACAAGTCGTAACAATTATATTTTAAAAAGCGGGTAGCAGCGATTCACGCAACTGCTGTTTACATCACTATCTACGAGAGGAGTCTCGATTGATGAGCGTGCGATGCGGTTTTAAGGACCCTATAAGAGTCTGTGCCTCCCAGTTCAGATCATCTCAGTTCCGACACCCAGCGAGCTTAGAAAGAAAACACGAAAAGCAAGGCGGACGGCCTTTATGTTTGCAGAACGTAAACAAACGCAACGAGGAGCTCCGTCGCGCCCGTCTCGAGGCGGCCGAGCAGTCAAACACGAAGTTCTACAAGCGCTACGTGAAGCGCAAGAAAGAGGAGCAGGAGCGGCTCATGTACAGCGCCAGGGACACCGTGTTCAAAAACAAGGACGCGCCCAAGTTGCTATTGAGGTAAGTAACACATCTGAATAATACTTAGCAAGACTTAAGGCAACCGAGCATACCGCCATGAAGATCTACACGCACTACGTGAAACGCAAGCAAGGGGAGCATGAACGGCTCATGTACAGCGCCAGGGACACCTTGTTCAAGAACAAGGAGGCGCCCAAGTTGCTACTGAGGTAAGCGACACATCTGAATAACACTTAGCAAGATTTAAGGCAATCGAGCAGACGACCACGAAGTTCTACAAGCGCTACGTGAAGCGCAAGAAAGAGGAGCAGGAGCGGCTCATGTACAGCGCCAGGGACACCGTGTTCAAAAACAAGGACGCGCCCAAGTTGCTATTGAGGTAAGTAACACATCTGAATAATACTTAGCAAGACTTAAGGCAACCGAGCATACCGCCATGAAGATCTACACGCACTACGTGAAACGCAAGCAAGGGGAGCATGGTCGGCTCATGTACAGCGCCAGGGACACCGTGTTCAAGAACAAGGAGGCGCTCGAGTTGCTCGATTTAAGGCAATCGAGCAGACGACCACGAAGTTCTACAAGCGCTACGTGAAGCGCAAGAAAGAGGAGCAGGAGCGGCTCATGTACAGCGCCAGGGACACCGTGTCCAAAAACAAAGACGCGTCCAAGTTGCTGCTGAGGTAAGTAACTTAACTGAATAATACTTAGCAAGACTTAAGGCAACCGAGCATACCGCCATGAAGTTCTACATGCACTACGTGAAACGCAAACAAGAGGAGCATGTACGGCTCATGTACAGAACCAGAGGCAACGTTCAAGAACAAGGACGCACCTAAGTTGCATTTGAGGCACAGGCAAGACATCTGAGCCAATAAGTTAAGAGCCATGTCATGTAAAGTCCTTGCAATCTAATCCAATATTACGTACATATTCTAAACTTATTGTTTTTTCTAATAAAAAAAAACAATTTATTTTTATAAATAGACTCACAAGTAGGACTTTTGCACGTCCCAACATAAATATTATAAATTAACCCTACCATCCTTTCGGGACAATTTGGGCCAGTGTTGAGAAGAAGCAGCGCAAGAAACTCAGTCACTATTGTCATGGCCTCTTTTCAAATTTGATTTACAATAATTGTAATTGTTTACATTTAAACATTTCCATACATCTTTGTCATTTATATAATCATCAATTTTATAACATCCTCTCGACATTAATCAAAAACAAAAAAATTGCTGACTGTGTCCTATCGATGTTCGCCGTGTCCGCGAGAAAAGCGCGTTCTTTGTTACGCGTACTTTGTTCTACCCACTGCACTAGCTAACTGGATTCTTTAGGTATTTTTTTTGTATAAACATTTGTTTATTATTCCAGCGCGGTCATCGAAACGGTGATACAAAAAGAACGCGAGGAGCAGCGCAAGTTTCTCCACGAGCAGCGTCGATTAGAAGCCGAACAGAAGCGGCAAGATGACGACGACATCATTCAGCGCGCCAAAGATTGGCATACGCTCATGGCGCTCAAGAAGAAACGACGCTTCGACGCCAATAAGCAGCACCAGAAAGAGATACTGGATCAGTGAGTGACGCCATTGTCGTAGTCTTAGCTACTAGGTCAGCGAATGTGGCATGCGCACATGACGCTTAAGCCGAAGCGAACATGCGGCACCAGAAGGAAATAGGGTCAGTGAGTGACGCCATCATGTTATCCCAATGTAGGCTACCATTTTGGTTTATGGTGACTAAGGCGTTACCATCTAGCCCGCCTAGGACTGGCATGCGCTCATGGCGCTGAAGAAGAAACGACGCTTCGACGCCAATAAGCAGCACCAGAAGGAGATACTGGATCAGTAAGTGATGCCATTATCCTAGTCTTAGCATCTTAGCTTCTAAATAAGCGACTGCGGAACGCGCATATGACGCTAATGCCGAAGCGAACAAGCAGCACCAAAAGGAGATAGGGTCTGAGGGTGAGTTTATCAAGTTAGCCCAATGTAGGCTAACATCTTGGTTAATAGTCAGTGACTACAGAATTACTATCCAGCGCGCCTAGGACTGGCATGCGCTCATGGCGCGTAAGAAGAAACGATGCTTCGACGCTATAAGGAGATACTTATTATCTTAGTCATTATATAAGTCAATAGCATCTTAGCTACTAGGTCAGCGACTGTGGCACGCGCACGTAGCGCTTAAGCCGATGCGGTGCTCCGAACCTAACAAGCAGCACCAGAAAAGAAAGGGTCAGTGAGTGACATCATCATGTTAACCCAATGTAGATTTGCATGTTTCTTCATGGTCAGTGTATACAGCGTTAACATCAAGCGCGCCAAGGACTAGCACGCGCTTATGGCGCTCAAGAAGAAACGACGCTTCGACGCCAATAAGCAGCACCAGAAGGAGATATTGGACCCAGAAAGTGAGGTTTATTACTCTAAATTCTAGGCTGTGACAACATCATCCGGCGCCCAACGACAGGCACGCGCTCATAGCGCGCAAAGGTAGGTCTACGCTAACGAGCCGAAAACGAGAGAAGCACGAGCGTACCTAGATTTTCCTTTTTGAAATTGGGGTTTGATAATGATGGAATCAGGCGTTACTTTGCGAAAATCCATGACTGAAGCTGAAAAAGAGTTTTCTCTAGTTTTTCAACACAGTTCCACTGAACTGTGGTTGGGTTACAGTTGGTTGTATTTGGGTTCCTACGCTGGCGTCGTTTAGTGAAAATTTAAAGCAAAATAATTCTCTTTTCAGCTTTCGTTTGATAATGTCATGTTTTGTTAGAAAATTTGTAAGGCACGTATGCTTACGCAAATAATTTTGCTATAGGTAACCGGTATCAATAATATAGGCCGACTCCGGTAGTGAAAGAAACATTAATTAAATACAGGATGTAAAAAAAACCTTAACGAAGCCGAATACCACATATTCTACCAATTGTTACGATCATTTTTTTCCTTTACACCATACCTGGGAAGTTAACGGTTACTGAGATATTGGTGGTTAAAGTTTGAAAAAAAAATTGATGATTTTTACAGAAATGACTTCTGTCCATTATAACTTAACTTTTTTCCAAAGAAACATGATACAAATTTTCACTAGTTCTTTCATAAAAAGCCTCTAAATGGCACACTCCGCAATGAACAGCGCACACTCGAACCGAACCGCGTCGCGGCGGCGTAAAGCAACACGCCCCGCAGTGACTTTTCCGCGTGCGCGCTGTACATTGCGGGTTAGAATTAAATTATTTTTTTTGATGTCAAAAAATAAAAGTTGTTTCCCAGCCAAAATATATTTTTCATACGATTTGGTTTGATGTACTGAACGCGTGGTTGACGGCTTCGTTAAGGTTTTTTTTACACCCTGTATATTAGCACGAGCGCGATCTCGTTTGCACACACTTTGAGTATGTTTGTTCATATTTCGTCATATCCGCAGGAATTACTCAATTTCAACAATTTTATTATTAAAACTTATCTTATTGTCACTAAACTAAAACTAACTTTTTAAATAAACAATTTGATGTCGTTGCTATCTGCTAGTGACCTTTTGTTTGGTTTAAGATTTTTATGTAACTAGATAAATTGCCTACCTCTTATCGTTGTGAGTTTAGTCTAGTAAATTCGTCAATATGACCCATCGGGGGTGTAACTCAGTGGTAGAGTGTCTGCTTCGCATGCTGAAAGTCCTGGGTTCAAATCCCAGCTCCTCCACTTAATTTTTTATGTTTTTTTTGTAGCTTTGATATTATTTTTGATTTTGGTTTAACACTTATTTTTTATTATTCTGTTAAACATATGACTTAGATAATGACAGAAAAAAATCCATGATATCTTATGGATTCCTTCAAAATCAGTCAGATGGTGCCGATGCACCAATTAAAGATTTTGTTATCTCTGTCACACCGCAAACTATAGCGATTAGCATATCTGTTAAGCCTCCAGCATATCTGTTCACCTTGTGGAATACGCCTTAAAGCGTAAAGACCACTTTTTGTAAATAATGTTGTGATTGTAAAAAATGCAGGGTGTGACAACCCAGTTATAAGTCATACTTTCTCCGCAGAGCGCACGAGGTGGCGGAGCGGAACCGCGTGGAGTACGAGACGGAGCTGGCCATGCAGAAGGTGGACAACGTCAAGGCCAACGAGGAGATGGACGCCATCAAGCACTTCGAAGAAGAATTTGTAATTTTTTTCGTTTTTTTTTGGACTAATGTAATCATTGAGTCAAAAGAGTAAGCATGGCCAAGGTGAATTCTGTCTTAAAATTGAAGTTTTCACTGTTTATAAGTAGGTACTTGTCAGTTTATGACAGTTGCAAATAAAACCAATATGTCTGTCAGGTGTCAAGTTTTTCGCTTAACACCGGTTAAAAAAACTACCTTAAGTTATGATGATATAGGAATTCAATATCAATCAATATAGTTTGGCAGTACCCTTTAAACATCAAGACTACTTAATTTCATCCGGACGCTCTCATTCTACACCATCAAATTATCAACAGTAGAGAAAACCCTTCAAAAACTACATAAAGCCATGCCTCCACAGAAAGCGGCGGAAAAGAACCGCATCTGGACGGACATGGAGCGGTCCAGGCAAGAGAACGAGCAGCGCCGAAAGGAACAGGCCGCCCGGGAGAATATGGACGACCGGCTTATAAACGTGCTGTTGAGATCTCGTGCCAGGGTCGAAGCTAAGAGGAAGCAGACTGAAAAGGATGTGAGTAAAATTTGCGACAGTGTGCAGTGTAAGTCAAGACAACTTGGATGACAGTCTTATAAATGTGGTCATTAGATCTCGTGCTAGGGTTGATACCAAGCGGAAGCAGACTGAGAAGGGTGTGAGTATCAGACAGTGCGTTAGGTAGTAGATAGATGGTAGTAGTTAGCAGGGAACTAGCCATGCATGTCAATATGGACGATCGGCTTATAAACGTGCCGCTGAGATCTCGTGCCAGGGTCGAAGCAAAGAGAAAGCAGACTGAAAAGGATGTGAGTAAAATTTGCGACAGTGTGGACAGCAGACATTGCAAGACAAGTCAACATGGAAGTAACTTACTACTTTCGAACGCTCACTTTTATTACTTTCTGGTCCTGCTAGTTACCTCTGATATCTGCTCGAATGATGGCAAACTTTTATCTCCTTTTAAGCCTAAGTTCTGTTGCTTGATGTGTTTTGATTACGCCCTGACGTAATGGTGCTGTAGGCGAAAAAAGCCCACGCATTAGCCAAGCGCTCTCCCGTGATTCGGTTCGTATGCCGCAAGGCAGGTATAACCATGGGTTAGTGCCCTGATCTTTCAAATCGAATTAAGTTAGACTATCGTTCTTGTGACTGCAATAGCGTGCAAGTTTTTACAAGAGTTCGACATGCGGGAATTTTTAAAGAATACTGTAATTGACTTGATATACGAGTAGTATTGCCGACATGGTGATTTGGTATTTTCCAGGTGAAAGACGAGAAGATGCGCATCCTGGAGAACATCAGCAAGAAGCTGGAGTCGGGCGACGCGGAGCGCGACGCTAAGGACCTCGCCATACTCAACAAGGCGATCAAGGAGAAGGAGGCCGTGTGAGCACCTACACCTTATTACCTATAGTGAAAGATGAGAAGATGCGCATCCCGGAGAACATCAGCAAGAATCTGAATCTGAAGCATTATGTCAACTCATGTTGGACTTTTAGGTCCGCAAATATAACCGTTTTTACTCACCTTAAGGTCATTTACTTTGTATTTTCAGTGCCGAAGCCCGGCGCCAGGCGGACGAGCGCAGGCGACTACAGAACCGCGCCGACCGCGTCGAGATGCGGCAGAAGTTCCTGCGAGACGAGGCGCAGCGGATCAAGGACTTCAACACCATGCGCCAGTGGGAGATCATGAACAGGTACTCTTTATAGCGTGACCACAGAATTATAATAAATAAATAATAATAAATGTTTCACAAAAATCACACCAATTCTCTAGTCCCAAATTAAGCTACGAGGCTTGTGTTATGGGTACTAGACAACTGATAAACATACTTAAATACTTTTTTTTGTAAATAAATACATATTATACTTATAAAACACCCAGACCAGTACAAACACACATGTTCATGCACACATATGCTTTTACTGTGCGGGGATCGAACCCGCGACCCTGGTTTTAGAAGTCCGACATGTAGACCACTGTACCAAGCGGTCGTCAATTGTAAGTGTTAACAGGTTTACTGCGGAACACCCACAATAGGCCCGACGCGGTGCCAAAACAATGCACGCACAGGAGAAATAGGTCTCTCACACTGGTGCGGAACCTGTTTCCTGGGCAGTTCTAGTAGTATGACGAAGACAAATAAAGATTTTGATTTGTGACTAAAAATGTAGAAATATCGCAATTTAATAACGCGACAGGCCTTTTTCGACCTCCGCCGCACACAAAAAAGTTAAACCAGCCAGGAGCGGTCATCCGCCAAATCAGGCCCAGGCCTGATTTGGCGGATTACCGGTCTGTGCAGATGCATACCTACGCGTTGAGCCGCCAGTAGTGTTGTGCTAGCTTGTCGATTTCGTGCTTCATTACAATGGCAAATCGTAAAACCTAAATAATATCGAAAACGATATTGATAATGGACACATATGTTGTGGTTCAAATTTTGAAATTTAAGATAAAATTTTAGAGAATAAAAATATAAAAAACAAGAAATTAAGTAATCCACCCGAAAAATTACAGTTTCAGCAACTGTTGTGTAATACTTTAATATGGCTTGACAAGTATTAATAAAAACTTATGACTTTCTTTTTCTGATTTTCGTTTCTTTCACTATTCCATCACTACAAAACTTCGGGCCGAAAGGGCCTGCCACGAACTATTGGAAAGTCAAATAAATGGGTGCTTTTTAGACTGCCACCGCACCCAGAAAATAATAAGAAAAAGATTTGGGTAGATCTAGATCCCTGTAGTTGCGTTGGTTGCTGTAGTAGAATCGCCATGAGTGTAGTGGCGAGGGATAATGTACGAAACACAATTAAATCCATAATTTTTAAAAACAGGATTCAAAGTTTTTAAAACAGCATTCTCATCGTGCAAAATTCCAGGTTCAAAAACGCGGAGTTATACGAAGACTTCCAGGCACATCTGCGCGAAGAGAAGGAGCGCAAGATTTCGGAATATCGCGCAGATATCTTGAGGCTCTGGGTAAGTGTCGTCTACATTCTATAACGACTGCACATTTTATGATTACCAAAATCTTACTAAGAATTTCCGTATTTTTCGATAGACCGCTTACAAGCCACAGGCATTCAGATTAATCTTATCACGTTTACATGATCGTCAGCGCTATTTTAGTCTTTTCAAACTAATAGGCTTGACTCTAAATTCTATGTTTGCTTCAATCTATCTTATTTATCTGTATAGTACGAGTACATATTCGAATCGGTCCTTCAACGCGAAGGATATTATAACTACTTGAATAGCTGTCGCCACGACCAGGAAACGACATGCAACTCACTGGTCAGAATGGATTTGAATATATGGTGAATATATTGAGTTATATATATAGTGAATTTGTACCATTACGTTTTTGTTTTATAGAAAGAGCGTGAAGACCGAGAAGCTCGGGAACGAGCTGAAACTCGCTATTTCTACGGCGAACTAGCGGAAAAGAAACTGCGCGATGCAGATAACAAGCTGTTAACTCATGCTGATGCGCTCATACAAGAAGCCGAGGCGAACGGTCGCCCGCCCTACGCCATACATAGAGCTGTGGATGTAAGTTCATTTTTGTTAATACAAGTGTTTGACGATCACTTTAGTGTAATGGTCAAGAAGTTGACCATAAACCAAGAGGTCGCGGGTTCAATCCCCGCACTGTATAAACATTTGTGTGCATGAACATGTCCGTTTGTACTGGTCTGGGTGTTATTTAAGTTTATTTGTAATACCACTGTTGTTTCTGTGGGGTGAGCACGAACTTTATCGTAACGTAATCGTATAGTCCAAACGTCAGAAACTGACAGTTCCTCCATACAAATTGACCAGTTAACGATAGGTAAACGTTACGAATACCTTACGATAGTTGTTCGTGCTCTCCCCACTGATATCTTTAATACAAGTGCTTAAGCTACTTATCACGGAGTCAGATCAATGTAAGTATGTGATGTTGTTGTATATTTAAATATTTAATAGACGTTGCGACCATGCTTCTTCGCATTAAAGCTGTACGAGCTGCTTGCTGCACATCTTTAGAAAATGATAGGAAACGATAACTGATTGATAGAATTATTTATTTGATAACGATTTGATACGAGTACACCGTATGGCGGTCTTATTAGTACTAATTGATGAGCGTGAAAAATGATACATCGAAGTAAAATGCTGATGGAACAAAATGTGCGGTCAAGACCGTACATGCTGCGGGGGCGCAAATGATGAGGGTGAATGATATAACAATAAATGCTTATAAATGCTTAAATATTTCATGATTAAACTTAAATATTTCATGCTTAGAGTCTCTATGATAGTTAACACTTCTCTACACCATCACTATTCACACTCGGAAAAACGTTTGCAAATAACTGGTGACGTAGACTGATCTCGTACGCGTGCACTTGATGTGTCCGCCGCCGCTGCAGTTGCATTATTTTCGTGATGCCCAGGTTCAACTTTTGATGTGTCTGCACTGGGGCCTGCTCGTGTGAAGTGGACGTGGAAGTCGGCTGATTTGTCGCTCTGCGGAGCTTATTGTACACGAGCGGAGCATCTTAGCCGCAGGCGCCGCCACGCGTATGCCGCGACAGCAGCAATGATTACCCCCATTAGGATGTACAAAATCACATATTGATGTAGGTCGTGACTTGACATTTGATCTTCTATTCGAGGGTTTGCTTCATTGACCTTCATGTTTTCAATTCGTTGGCCAATGCTTGATATACGTTTCTGATGTTCCTCATGTTGTGTATCGTTGATAGTCTCAAGTTGTTGGATTGGAATTGATAAATTGATAATCGTGTTGATCGGAGGTGTAGTGTGTGTGCACCTCACCCACACATATGTAATACTACTTAAGCTCATGACATTACTTATTTGACACATTAAACTCGCATCAGTTAACATAAAGGTGTTTCTTTGAGTCCACGTAAATCCCCACATCGCATGGCGACCCTGCCAGTGCTGCCTGTGGCGGCGCTGCGCATGGGAACAATTAAAATATATCGTGATTTATGAAAAAAAAAACTGAAAAGTGAAAGTGGAAAAATAATAAATCAAAATTTTACTGACTAAAACAAAAACCGGAAAACGTGCCGTTGCGAAGAAGGAATAAAGCTGGCAGCAGGGCGTTGATGGCGTCAGATGGAAGTGCAGTTGCTGGGTGCCGGGAGTTGTAGGAGTCGAAAGGTTTGTGGCTGTTTTGTTGCTGGGCGCCGGGAGATGTTGGCGTCGGAGGAGGATTGTTGGTGCCGGGTGAAGGAAGTGAAGATGAAGGACGCCGCCAGAGGTTGAAACGGAACGTTGAAGTGTAATTTTAACATCTACCTAACTAAGATTTATATACATAATGTGTAATCTAATACTATACTCGTATTAATGGATAGTTTAATCATAATATATTTTAATATAACATTAAATAGGTGGCCACTGTTAAGAAATATCACCGTTAGGATATATTACCGTATATAATATATTATGTTACTCGTATTTTTTTTTCATAATATATTTTCACGCGGACGGGTCAAATGCAAAAAAATAAGTAGCATTTTTATAGCAGTCAAGTGTATTCGTGGATAATGTATAATTAATTTCAAGATAAATTCAAACTCGAACTAAAAGAATGGAGCCATCTTTATTTGCATCGACAAGTTTTATTAACTAGCTTTTACATAAAATATTTTAAAAAATAATGTACTATTTAGTACTTATCCATTTTAATATTGCAATATAGTTTGTATAAAGTAACTAATTTGAGTGTAAGAATAGAATATCAATTGTCTATATGTTGATTGGAAATTGTCATATTGTTGTGCAGTTTAGTTTTTTTGGAACTTTTGTTACCATTTTAACAATGCTTAAATTTTAAAAACGTCAATATTTTTAATGCACCATAATTAGGTACTTAGCCCTTTCAGACCTGATGCTAATTGGCAAGGTATTTCAAAATGAAAGTTACTGTTTTTAGATAATATGGGGTCGCTGAAGAAGAAAATGCTACTTAAAAAAATCTAGGAAAACTGAAAATCGGGTTTTCAGGATGCTCACGATTGTGAGGGATCGGGCCAAATCTTAGTACACTCACGTATGTGGGGGTTGATAAATAAGACCATTAATATAAGAAATTAAACTTTTAATCATCATAAAAACAGTAAAAATTGACAGAAAATAAACAGTATTATAATTATTTTACATTTGTAGCACGAGTTTCCTTAGACATTATCGAAAAAACTAACATTTAGTACTTGTAAGGAACATTTTTTCAGTCTTAATCATAATTCTCTCTTTGGACGTAACTATCACATTTTTTGATAATTATAACCTTATTTATTATAAACTTATAAACTTATTTTTCATTATGAAATATGTAAAAGCAGTGGTTATCTTTGGTATTGCAAAGATAAACGTTGCACTTTGTGCATCTAACTTTCGACCGACTGCTGCAGCTCTTCAGTCTACAACATCGTGGTGCTTTTATTGTGTCACATATTGGCCAGTGGTTGTACCCATCGAGTCTTTTATCCATTGTTGGAATCGTAGCTGGTTTGTAATGAGATGTTTGAGGCATCTCAGCAAAATCGTCTGTAGGATCACGTTGCCTCTTTCTAGTGGTTCCACCAAGCAAAAAATCGGACACCGTTAGCTTGAAATCCAAGAAATCCATGGCTGTCTGTCTGTTTGAAAGTGATGCTTTACGATATTCATACCATGCGTTAACTACTGACATATCAAATAGATGCATGAATACTTTCAGAGGCCACTTCCGTGTTTTGTGCCAAGACCGGTATGCTTCCAACATCTGATCACTGACATCTACTCCGCCCATGTTCTCGTTGTACTTTTTGACGATATTAGGGCATGGGACCGTGACATAGCTCTTACTTGATTTCTCCCACCGCTGTACGTTCTCCACAGGCTGAGCACCGAGGCACGTAGAAGCCATCAACACGGATTTATTATCTTTCCATTTAACTACGCAAAGGTTTCTTTCTGCGTTCACTACTTCTTCATAGTCACCTCGCCTCATTTGTGAATCCTTCGTAAATGAATATCCTTTAAATCTGTTGGTCATCAGAGTCCCTGTGCCATCAATTTGCTCAGCAATCAATTTTTCCATTAGGGGAATGGTCGTGAAATACCGGTCAAAAAATATAAAACTACCTTTAGGTAAAGTAGATATCAATCGGAGTACAACAGATGGGCCTAGACCAAGTGTAGTGTCAGGGAAAGGCGTAGTGTTGCCTTGGTACATCTCAAAATCTAATATTAAGCCTCTTGACGAGGTAATTACAAAGTTTTTCAGGCCTACTGGTCTGGGTTTTCCAGGAACGAATTGTTTTACTGGACATTTTCCGAGAAAAGGGACCATTTGCTCGTCAATTGAGTATGTACCATGATTCCTGGGCAACTCCAAGCATCTGCTACGAACCGTGTCGATCAGTGGTTGAACAAGCCAAAGGCGATTTTGAGTTTTCTCTTGAGCTGGAACAGCTGCCTTGTCAACAATGTGTAAATTGCTCCTAATCAGAAAGAACCTGTCCCTCGTCAGTGCGTCTGTAATATACGGCAACCTGAATCGCTGCAGCCACGCCATCTTGATCCTGGGATATTTCACACAGCCAAGGATACCATTAACACCAAAGAACTTCTTTACATCAGCTGCAGTGATCAGATGTTTCAGCACCTCGTTTTAGTTGATTGGTAGTATATATTTGTGTACAGTGCGAATTTTTCGAAAACTTCTTCTGTGAAATACTTCTCAAAGTATTCAGCAGGCGAAAATACCTAACAAAATAAAATATGTATTGATAAAAGTAAGACTGCACAAAGAGCTGCCCTTAACCAGATTACTAATCTAAATGCATACCTCTTCCACAGTGGAAGTAACTGAAGGCATAGGTTTCCCACGAAAAGTCCGTCTGGTCCAGGTATTTCTTGCAGCTGGTGCTGCCGCAACAGGAACCATAACATCATCCTCCTGGTCTTCATCAGATGGACTGTCGGGCTCTTCCCCTGGGGGAATCCAATTTTCGTCTTCATCGGAGTCGTCACCGAAGTCCGAGTCATTCATTGCGTTCAAAATAGCATCATCATCAAGTACTACATTTATTCTACTCATAGTGATCGTTTAACATCAAAACAATACCTAAAACAAAGCACAAAACAGATGTTTATTTGTATGAAAGTACCTACAAATTTTAAAGTTCAAAACGAGCCTTCACAATTGTGAGGTTTAAGTTTGCGGCACAAAAATCCATTGAAATTTGTTAATAATCCGCTATTTTTAATGACATAGGCTATTTAACATTCATTATTAACAGAATAAAACAAAAACAAACACTGATAATGCTTACCAAAACGAAAAATGAAATCACCACGATGACAGGTCGCGACACGTTCACCTCGCGTGGCCTCGGACGCTGACTGACCAAAAGAGATGCCATCTGGTCGCCGCAAAAAAATAGGCAGGCAAACGGGACTACTCTCACTTTCGTGCGAGCTCGCCCCCGTCCGCTTACCGATTTCGAGTAAGCGTATAAAAAATCGTAAAATGACACTCACAAAAGTGAGTACAGGGTCCGAAAGGGTTAGAGTTATAGCACAACATGTGTTAACGCATCAGCATTATTGTTTGTAGCCGACAAGTCTTAGAAAGAAATATGAAGCTAGCCTTTATTTATGGCACTCATCGAATAGCACTGTAACATCAGAAGTTGTTTTAGCATACCAACATGATTACGATAACTTATGTATCGTATTAGACTAAAGTTTAATAAGTTTAATTTGCTACATCAACCTAGTGGATACCTAACATTGAGCAATTAGAGTATTATTACAACTACGAGTAGATATTTTATCGTATAATTATTTTGAAATTTATATCATTGATCGAAGTAAAACTTTTGTCAGGATCAGTTTGGATTGTTGTGTATATTGCGCACATTCAAGGGAGACAACAGTTAGGAATAGAATTTAATTATAAATTGATTATGAACGGAAGTATCATATAGTATGGCTTTTGTACGTTTGTGGGATATCTTTGCAAAGGTATTTAGAAAAGCTGGGAATACTTTAGTAAAAATGTGTTGTCACGCAATTGGACTGATCACCCAAGAGCAAGCAATATTATTTATACTGAAGGATTCATTTGAGTGGTATTTTTTGTTTATGATTTTTGAAAGTACTTATGAGTGATAATATAATAAATGGAAATGTATTAAGGGCACAATATAAAGAAGATGGTGTTAAATCCTTCAGTTTGATCATGGTGTAAACGAGATTTCTCCGTGAAAACCGTTGGAGGTCGAAAAGATCTTAAATGAGGACCCAATATATTATGATATTATAATGGTACAAGGTACAGTTATCAGGGGTATCAGATCCTTCATTTGATCATGGTGTAGACGAGCTTCTCTCTGTGAAAATGGTTGGAGATCAAGTGATCTTAAAACGTGACCCTAATAAATAAGACTATGCGCATAGCAGATTTTGTTGAATAAATGTTATTAAAAAGTCGACTATAAATAAAATATGTACCAAATAATTAACATGTACCAATTAAAAAGGACCGGCCGGCCTATATGTGAAATTGCCCAAAGAATTGACAAAGTGCTAGAGTAGGATGTAAGGTTTATGATGATTATGTAAGATGATTGTGTGATATTGATTTTTTACCGAGATTTACCTAAAATGTATACGAATAGTGATATTTTTTTTAATGGAATATAATGACACATGAACTTCGAAATCTAACTATTAATATTAATATTTTAATTTGTAGGTATTAGGTATCCACATCATAAAGTTAGTTTTATTTTATGGTAATTATGTCTTCAGATTTTTTTTTCTCTTATTTAACGGATTGTTGTTAGCACATTTTCATGGTGACTGTTCAAATTGATTAGCTAAATGTAATTTATATTTATGACAATGTTGACAAATGTAATACTCGTAGTATTTTTAATTTTGAACTATTTGACCTGTCTGGCCGTATACAGTAAGGGGATTATTTAGTTAGATTTTAAGTACCTATATGTAACATAATAATATACATTGTATACCCATTAATGTAAGAAAAAAAAACTTTTGCGGTGTTAATGAAAAAAAAAAACCAGTGTATTGTTTTGTGACTAACTTTCAGTATCAACTAGTTTGTTTTTTTAATTTTTTTTAAAGATGTGTAAAGGGTAATTTAATCTTAAGAAATGACTGTATTCGCATTTTATAGATGAAACTTATTGTAGGAAATCTATTGTCAAACGTTAGGTAAAGTTTGTTTTCCATATATAAAGTTTATTTGATTTAGAAAAATACTATTTCATTATTATTTTTCAAAAAACAACGGGGGAGGTGTAGTGTGTGTGCACCTCACCCACACATATGTAATACTACTTAAGCTCATGACATTACTTATTTGACACATTAAACTCGCATCAGTTAACATAAAGGTGTTTCTTTGAGTCCACGTAAATCCCCACATCGCAGAGGGATGCCCAGTTCAGCGACGTCGGGCTTGATATTCAGGTTAGTCACTTGACTTCTGTGCGTAAATATCGTAAAATCTTCGTTTTTCACGATACAGCCCTCTCTGAACGTGATGATACCGGCCTTGCTTAACCGATGTGCTGTGACTTCACGATCACAAATAAGTCTAATCGCACATTGATTACAACAGAAGTACAGGTAAGTGTTTATTTTATTTATTTCTACCCAAGTATCTTTACATGTTGTTGTTGTAACTTCACATTGATTGGTGTTAATGTTTTTCTTGCAGAGGTTGTCATCTGATTTCAAGTGATTTATGGGTTTTTGCAGGGGACAAAGATGGGTCTCGGCGTCGTATGTCATGCATCTGTGGACTTCCTCTTCTGATAGTGGTATGTATGAGTCCTTTTTGATGTTAATTGCTAGGTAATCGGCGACAGGTGTGAGACGGACCATGTCTTTCTGCGTTTGCTGTGGTACGGAAATAAGCCTGTACATGTCGAAGTTGTCTCTGCTTACTAGTGGGACCAATATTTCAAAGATGAAGTATTGATTGGTCATTCTTGCTTTAACTTTTAATAGATGATAGATGTTCCGTAAGTTGGCCTGTATGTTATCTATCGGTAGAACCAATTCCTGTGACAGTTGACCAGAGATGATGTTTAACTCCTTACGTAATTGATCAGGTGTAAGTAAGTGCATGTTAAACTTCCCATAATAAATATTCGTGACTGTATCTAACAGTGTCTCTTGAATATTTTTCAGGTTTGCTACGATGCTGTTAGCGATAACGGAGGACATCATAAACTCGTTTGTGTTTTCTACATTCTGTAGTTCCTTTGCTATGGTGTTGCTTGCGTTTTCTAAGGCCATGATGTGCTTGTTTAATATCTTATGCTGCTTATCCATTGATAGTTCAATTCTGCTTAGTAGATTATTTTCGGCCTCAACTATCGAAGTTTGATTCTTCCATAGCTGGGCGAGATGTTGTTCGTTTTTTCTGATTAAATTGATGTCCTTTTCATATTGCTGCGCGAACTCGTCGTCCAATACCCCGAACAGACTGTGTGCGAGATATCCGACACCGTTGATAAGCCCGCGCCGGCGCCGGGAGTGTGTGAGTTGCTGACCAAGCAACACACTGTTGTAGTACTCGAGCTCGGCGGCCTCGTGACGTAACTGTAGTAATACTACGTCGCATTTTGTTTGCTTTGATTGTTTCGAACATATGTTTTCTAGGCCCTTGATATATTTTTCAAACATATGCAGTCCTTGCCAGTACGGGTCCATATCGTAATAAACAATGAGCTTCCACTGGTCTCGTATAAGGTGCATGTTCGAAACTTTGTCGAAGTAAATGCTTTGACTGCTATTTAAGCTCACTAAGTTGTATGCACACTGAACTGGAGATAGTAGAGCAACAAATAGGAGCGTCATTGCTAGTGTAACAAAGTTACATGATCTTTTGCTTCTTGCTCTTCTTGTTTTGACTTCGGGCTCTGTATCAGGCTGTGGCTTTTTATCTATCGACGTCTCAACTCTAGTGTTTGGTAGAAGGAGAGATATCTTTGTGATAGGTCTTTTGATGATGTTGGTTTTTGTTTTGATAGAAACCACGCGCACAAAACTGTCCTTGCCAGGGTGAAGTTCTACAATTCTCCCCAACGCCCACTTGCCAGGTGGTAGGTTAGCATCATGTATAACGACAATGTCACCGGTCTTGAAATTTTCTTGTTTTTGTTGCCACTTGCTTCTGGCAGATAGCTGGCATAAATATTCTGCTTGCCATCTCTTCCATGTGTCGGTGAATATCTTTTGCACAAGTTGCCACCGTGTTCGTCCGTCCTTTTCAGTCTCCATGATATTTAAGGTGGGACCACTTGATAGAAAGTGTGACGGCATGAGAAAGTTGATGTCATCTGGATCCTCGCTCAGAGCATAAAGTGGCCTTGAGTTGATGCTTCCAATTGAGACAGGAGCGTTGCTAGTTCTTCGTACGTGAGTTTTTGGGTGCCAAGGACTCTTCGAAGGTGGTACTTCAGGCTTTTAACGCAGCTTTCCCATAGGCCACCCGCGCTGGCCCAGGTCGGTGCATTAAAATGCCATTCTATATCCATGTCCGCGATTGCTGCGAAGAATTCTTCGTCCAAAGTGTCTTGAAGATTGACGAATTCTTCTTTTAAGTGTCTGCTTGCCCCGACAAAGTTCGTCCCATTGTCACTGTACATGTGACGTGGGGCTCCTCTTCGGGCTGCTAGTCGTCGTAGGGCTGCCAGAAATGATGAAGAGCTGAGGTCTGACACCAGCTCCAGGTGTATAGCTTTTGTGGCCATACACACAAAGACGGCAACGTAACCTTTGGTGGTTTTAATGCCACGTCCCTTGTTTGATTTGATTTCGATGTGGCCCGTGTAATCAACACCGGTGTGATAAAATGGTCGGGTTGGGTTACATCGCGCCGCCGGCAGGTCTCCCATGATTTGTGTATGTTTGATAGGGTTGTGCTTTCTGCATACAACACACTCACGAAGGCGTTTTTTGACAGCCCTGTTGCCGCCAATGATCCAATAGTTCTGTCTTAGCCGTGATAAGGTAAGACGGGCACCACCGTGGAATGTTGTCTTATGTGCTTGATCGATTAATAGATTGGTAATATGTCCACTGTGAGGTATGATAAGTGGATGCTTCATATTTTCATCGATGTTTGCTTGATTGAGTCTGCCACCAACTCTCAAAAGATCTTGCTCATCTAGGAATGGATTGAGTGGCAGTAATTTGCTGTCTCGTTTTACACCACCATGCTGCTTAATGGTAAGTATTTCATCTTCAAAATACGAGTTTTGAACATGCTTTATAATCATATTTCTTGCTTTTCTGATTTCAGGTGCTGTTAAGTGCGGCGTCGACGGTTTGGAACGTGACACCGCGCGCATGACCCAGGTAAGTATGCGCGTCACTCGTGACATACAGCTGTGTCTGTTGATAAGACGCTCGATGATGTCATCGTCGTGACGTAACGTCGTGACGTTAGTCTGACGCGCTTTCTTCACTTCTTGATCGGTTGTGTAGGTTTGATTGATTTCTTTTTCAGGTTGATGATAGGTTCTGAGCCATTCTGGCCCTTGCCACCACAAGGGGTGATCTTTTAGGTTTGATGCGTAGATACCACGGCTCGCACAGTCAGCTGGGTTATTGATTGATTTGACATAACGCCAGCTTTCAGGTGGTATGATTTCTCTGATCTGTTGTACGCGGTTGGCGACAAAAGTTTTCCAGCGGGTGATATCACCTTGTATCCAGCCAAGCACTGCTGTTGAGTCTGACCAGCCGTAGATCTTGAGTTTCATATTTGATAGACTGCATTGAACAATTTGCATGAGTTTTGATAAGAGAAGTGCAGCACATAGTTCCAGTTTCGGCAGAGAGATGCTTTTTGATGTCGGAACTAGTTTTGATTTTGCTGCTACCAAGGTAATTGCTTCAGATTTAATCTTGCTGTAAATTACGCAAGCATAAGCTCGCTCTGACGAGTCACAGAATCCGTGTAATTCGATCTCATCGTTTTCTCGGCTCTGCAACCATCTTTGTAGTTGTATTTGATTGATGTTTTCAAGGTCAAGTTTTGTTTTAGACCATTCATTCCCGATGCTTTCCGGAAGTTGGTCATCCCACTGCAGTTCTTGTTGCCAGACTGATTGAAATAGTAACTTTAATTTCGTAGTTACTGGACACAGCCAACCTGAAGGATCGAAGATTCTCGATATATCTGATAGAAGCGAGCGCTTCGTTGCTGGTTTCGTGGTTGATGTATCAATCTTTAGTTTAAAGTAGAAGGCGTCTTCGTGTGGGCTCCAACTTAACCCCAAGGTCTTGGTTGGCGCTGCTGATTGCTTGAACTCAAATGCTGGTTGCTTTTCATCTTTGATTTCTGTTTGTAGTAACTCATCACTGTTTGAGCACCACTTTCGAAGATTAAATCCCCCTAATTTCAGTAAGTTGATAAGATCTTCTTGAATCTTTTTTGCTGAAGAGATGCTGTGATGGCCACTAAGGAGGTCATCCATGTAGAAGTCATGTTCAAGTATTTTTGCTGCTTCCGGAAATTTGTGACCTTCATCGCGTGCCAATTGTTTAAGTGTGTTCATTGCTAAGTAAGGCGCGGCCTTCATTCCATACGTCACTGTTGATAACGCATAGTCTTGGACCGGTTCGTTAGTCGATTCACGCCATACTATTTTTTGATATGCTTTGTCATCATCATGACAACGAATGGCCCGAAACATTTTCTCAATGTCTGCTGAGAAGGCGATTTCATATTGTCTCCATTTGATGATTAAAGATAGTAGATCTGCTTGTAAATTGGGGCCACTGTACATAATAATAATAATAATAATAATAAATCTTTATTTCAGGTAAATTACACCCATATTCTTATATTACACTTAAATAAATTAATTAAATAAAATTGAAAGTCAGACTGGAAAAATTGAATGTCATATTTTTAAAAACATAAGATCGTTTAAACTGTACTCTGATGACGTTTTCGATGACGCGTTGAAGACGACACGTAAAGCGGTAGTTGTTGATTCAGCGCGTTGCACACAATGATGCGGTAGATAGCAACCCGGAGTCGTGATACTTCGGTTGCATTTCTCCATATGATTGAGTTCTATGTACTCGTGCAGGAAGCCCTTGTACATTGTTGCTAAATCTTCGTTTTTGGCGAATTTTCTTTCTAGTTGATGTAATTGTGCAACGGCCTTGCGCTTTGAGTCACCCAATTTCTCCTCGCAATCTGGTTTGAGAGGTAGGCGTACAACGTAGCGTCCATCATCCTGTCGTGTAGTTGTTGCTTGGTAGTAATCAAGGCAATATTGATCTTCTGATGAAATGTTGTTAGAACTGTCTGGTATATCTTCTATTTCCCAGAAGTTTGATATGTCGTTTAGGTTGTGTAAAACGACGTTGCAATGATAGTATGATATTAGACTGCCACAAATGATCCAACCGAGGCGTGATTGCTGTGCGATCGGTAGATTTTTATTTTCTCTGATGATTCCACTTAGGATGATATTACAGTAGATATCGGCACCAAGAAGTATGTCGATTGGTCGACTGATATTGAAGTCTGGATCCGCAAGCTGTATGCCATCCAGATGCTTCCATGCTGGCTTGTCAAATGATCGGTTTGGCAAGTTACTCACTAGACTTTTCATGATGATAGCATCGGTACTGAAGGTGTAGTCACTGTGCATTGCGATGGCTGTGATGTTAATGACGCCTTTGCAATTGTTACCTTTGGTTCCGATCCCAAAGATCACTCCCTTGCAGTGTTGTCTCGGCAAACCAAGTCTCTGCGCGGCGTTCTCGGTGATCAGAGTTGTTTGAGATCCTTGATCGATCAATGCTCGCATAGTGTGATAACTTCCATCATTTGATCGTACTTTGATTTGTGCCGTTGCTAAGATGATTTCGGCGATACATTCTTGTGACACATGATTCACGTTCTTTGATTGCGCGAACTTGCCGCTGGCGCAGGGCGCATGCTCTTTGTTACAGTTCTTGCATTTCACGAAGGCGAGTAGTCTTTATTTGTTTTTAAACGTGTACATGCATAATGCAATAGTGTGCGTGTATGACGACGCGGTCAGTCGCGAGCGCGCTGTCGCTCAGGTTAGTTGTGTTTATTGTTTCCGGACGCTAATTGCCGTGAAGTACTGTCAGCATGTCAAAGCGCAAAGTTATCCATAGCGAGGTAAATATTTTTTTTCTAGTTTTGACATTAAATAAAAATGATTATTTTTTAATTTAAGTAATAGTTTAGTTTTGACTTTTGATACTTATTCAATTGTATATTTTATTGTTTTTAGGGTCGAGCAATCATTGCTAAAGTCTTTCACTTTCTAAAAGATGAATATAATTTTATGAAAGCAAATAACACTGATGGATGTGACCTAAGTCCATTAGCAAACATATTAGAACGAACTGCCCAAGCAACAGGCGTCAGTGAACGCACAGTAAGTAGGATTTTAAAAGAAGAGAAAGAGTTGCCATCTTCATCAACCAAGTTTACTTCACCCATGAAAAAGCGACGAAAAAGAGACGGTAAATTTAATTTAGATAATATGAATCGAGAAATTATTCGAACTACAATTCAAAATTTTCATATAGAACACAATGAACTTCCAACTTTGGCAAAACTTCAGTCAGCATTAAGAGAAAAAATTGGTTTTGACGGATGTTTGAGCACATTACGTTCGTTGCTTATAAAAATGGGCTACGAATGGAACAAAATTGAAATTGGCATGAAATACAATTGTGGAGATTTAATTTTTTGAAAAAAATTCATGAATACCGTGAAGAAGGCCGTCCCATTATATATACAGACGAAACATATGTGCTAACTTCGCACGTACGTCAAAACACGTGGAATTTAAAAAAACTAGATACTAAGACAAAAGACAAGTCATTTTTAAAAAAATTGAGTACCGGTGCTCGTTTTATTATAGTGCATGCGGGTAGCAGTAGTGGATTTATTAAAGATGCTTCGTTAATATACAAAGCATCATCCACAACTGGAGACTATCACTCAAATATGAATTTCAATAATTATAGCAAATGGCTGAATGAAAAGCTGCTGCCAAATTTACCAGATAAATCTGTTATAGTGATGGACAACGCATCCTACCATAATACTCGAAGTAGTAGTATACCTACGTCAAATTCGCGCAAGAGCGACATGCAAAAGTGGCTGACGGAACACGGTATTCCTTTCAATGCACTGTCCCGCAATGTAGAATTGTATGATTTAATAATCAGAAATAAGCAGCGTTTTATTTCATATAGAATTGACGAGATAATAAAAAGCAAAGGTTTCGAAATACTACGACTGCCACCATATCACCCCGAATTAAATGCCATTGAAAACATCTGGGGTATTCTGAAAAATAAGATTGCCTCGAAAAATATTGGTCAAAATATGACAGAAGTTCAAAATTTAATAGCTGAAGGTTTAAACAGTATCGATAACAACATCTGGCTTAATACATGCAAGCATGTCGAAAAAATTGAAAAGGAGTATATGAAATATTTTGATTATGACTTTGAATTTGTAATTAATGTGGGTGAATCAAGTGATAGCAGCACGACTGACTTTGAAACTAACGAAAGCAACAGTTTTTCCGAAGAAGATTAAGGCGACACATTTTTCACATACGTAAAAATAGATAGAAATTTGTTATTAAATAGTTCCAGCCTAGCCTTATTTTCATAATTTTGCCATATCTTGAGTTCAATTGTATATCCTTATTTAAGTCTTATGTTTCGCTTAAATTAAAACTTAAACCCAAATGTAGAAGAACATAATTTTATTTTAATACATTCCCTTATTTATTATTTATTTTAAATAATAAACATTTTAGTTTAAAAGTTTTGTTGTTTTATTTTATTATCAATTGAACATACAAAAATATTGGTATTATTTTTATGCTAACCATACCCGCTTTCGTTTTCACGCACACATCGACACATATACGGACACATATTTACCACAAGTAAATTCTGCTCGACTTCGTGATTTGAAAGAACTATATTTGATACGTATGCTTCATGCAATAAAGTGTTGTGTTCACTTTTGCATTGAGTGCATCGTTTGTCAGAAAAACAAACCTTGCCTTTATGATCGAAAAGGCAGTTTTCGCATAACTTCAATTTGGCGACTGTTTTGCGCTTGCTGTCAGGTGCTTGGTTTAGGAACGTTTTGCAATGATAAATTCCATGATTTTCGTTGCACAACGGACACCTGTTTTTTGGTTCCAGGGATTTTGCACTGGTGTGGTTGATGAATGCTTTGTTCGATGTACTTTGGTTTGATTTAAAAATATAACCTTTTTTAGTCTCGTTGGTCATATTTGAGGTTTTAGGTACATCTTGCTTGCGCCGAGACGATTCTAATGCTGTGAATCGCATCTCGATGAATGATAGAAATTCTGATATTGATGGTAGAGCTCTGGGATCTTCAATATACTCGAAGTAGTCATTGTGCGTGTCTGTGTCTAGTTTTTGAAGTAGCAGATGTACAACGAGAGGGTCCCAGTTTGATATATTCACACCCAAGTTTTTGATAGCGTTGAGGCACTCTTTCGTTGTGTCATGAAGTTTTTTCAGAGATGATGATGATTGATTTTGTATTGTAGGTATTCCGAGAAGAGTGTTGAGGTGAGAACTGAAGATTAGGCGTTTGTTTGTAAATCTATGATTTAGTATATCCCAGCAGGCTTCGTAGTTTTCGGTACTGATGTTGAGGTGTTGAATAAGCTTTTCAGCTTCACCTTTGACCTTGCTTTTCAGATATTGCATTTTCTGTGCAGGCGACATTGATGTATTTTTATGTATTATTTCTGTGAAAAAGTCTTTGAACGAAGACCACTGCTGATAACTGCCACTGAATACAGGAATTTCCATTTTAGGTGTTGACTGCTCGCGATGAGACGCAGCCCACATCTTGCTATTGATTGCTTTTTTCATCTTGTTGTAGCTCTCTTCATACATAAAATAGGTTTGCTCAAATTTTATGTCTTCGGTGATAAGCTCGCTATCGATCTCCCAGTGTAAGGAGTCCACAGCATTCCACCGACCTTGTATGTTGCGAAGAGCGTCCTCGAACTCCCACTTCTCACTAAGCAGCTCGAGGTTGATCGTGTTTATAGCGCGTTCAAATGCTTTGAAGTTGCTTTTTTGCTTTCGATACATTTCACTGAGTTTGCTTGAGTTACCTCTGTCTACCTTGGTAGGCATTGGTTGTTGTACCGAAAGGCTTGGTTGTTGTTCTGGAGTAGATGCTGGAGGTGGCATCCAATCCGAGGATACGCCAGCCATTGGAATAGCGGGCCTTAGGATGGATTTTGCCTCTTGGTCTGCTTGTAAATGTTTTTGAAACACTTGACGACACTCATTATAAAATGACGAGGTTCGGTCATAGTCTTTTTCGGTGAAATATGTAAAGTCACGTCCGTCGTACTCACATATTTTGATATGATTGCTTTGAAACTCACACCAATACTGGTCAAGAGTATCCAAGCGTCGTTTGATGTTCGATGGAGTTTTTCTCTCTGCTCCATCTTTTTTGAAATTTATCATCAACTTATCCATGGCTTCCATGAGCTGATGTTGAGCTGATATTAAGTTTTCCATTTTTGATGGTGGAAAATACGATTGCTAATGATAATGATGCTGCGACTTCGTGCTCAAGTATCCTGAGTGTAATAAACGCGACGTCTCAATCTTGTCGGTGAGACCCGCTGGTGGGAGGCCGACTCAACCGATTCGCTACTACACTTTGGACACAAGATTACTTAGTCTTTGCTGTTGATATTGATAGCTGCTTGATAAATCACCATTGCTGATGATGATGATGATTATGATATTGCTTGATAGTTGCTCACAAATATTCACTGATGGTCACCTTGATAGTTGCTCACATAATATGTGAGCAACTAATGTTCACTGATAGTTTGTTACACGTGTAAGAGTTTGATGGGCGGTAATTCACGGAAACACACTCTTGCGAAACGCAGTCACGTTGTCGAACCGTGTGGTCCCGCTTTTTGATCTTACCGCGCGCTAGATCAAAACGCTCGAAGGACCTTAAAGATGTACGAGCTGCTTGCTGCACATCTTTAGAAAATGATAGGAAATGATAACTGATTGATAGAATTATTTATTTGATAACGATTTGATATGAGTACACCGTATGGCGGTCTTATTAGTACTAATTGATGAGCGTGAAAAATGATACATCGAAGTAAAATGCTGATGGAACAAAATGTGCGGTCAAGACCGTACAAAAGCTGTAATTGAAAGCAAAGGCGACATAACTATACTTAGTTATGTCGCCTTTGCTTTCAGTTACAGCTTTAATGCGAAAAGTATTCGTCTATCACTGGCTCTCACGCAAAATAGTTCGTCTACTACTGTAGACGAACTATTTTGCGTGAGAGCCAGTGATAGACGAATACTTTTGCGACATGCGTTTCAGTATATTTATTTATTTATTTATATTATGTAAGGTCATGAAGGATTTTGAGATACGTTAAAATAAACTTTGAAAAGTTACTCAAATTGTCGTTTACTGTCTCCTTAACTTTTTTAGTTACTTACCCAAATTCACTTCACATTATTTCATAATATCTTATTTTTCATACTAGACGAACTATTTTGCATCGGGGCTCGTATACAGTTAGTTCTGTCAAAAACCTATGTTAACAGTGCACAGAGTTTATATTTATCTACACCTGACCTAAGCTAGGCATCACAGAAGTGCTTAGGGTATTGAAGTATTTTCTGGTGGTCATAATATTTATTCCCATTGATTTTGTCATAGCGGTACTGCAAGCTGTACCGCCTCTACCCGATGCCCGACCTGCCGCGCTCCATGCGCGAGCACTTCGCACGCTACGCGCCCGCCGACCGCTCGCGCCCCGACGCCGCATACCGCGCGCCCGCCGCGCCGCCACCCGACCGGGGGCCCGATGCGCCTGATGACGAGGATGTGAACGAGGAAGTGAAGGAACCAGTGATGGAAAATAGCAAGAGAGATGGACTGCAACATGTGAGTATCTTTCTTGTGTTTATTATCTACCCACTTGTAGGTATAGGAGCATTTCAAACAGACGAGCACCGCCTCCACCACGTGGTAGGACCTGATATACTTATTCACGAACCTGACGTGAAAAACAAAACTAAGCAGAAGGTGAAACACTGCAAGAGAGATGGGCGTATCGAGAGTATATTGTGCCTCTTAGCATCGTCTAAGTAGATATTGATGCGACGCTACTACCAGTGTTATCACCGTAATCTACCCATTTGACGAGACCGAACATTAAAAACATGGCAAGAGAGACAGGTTACACCATGCGAGTGTAGTTCCATTGACACTGCTTCTGCCAAATAGGTGCTGCACCAAGTGCCGGACCCACATAATAACTCAAAATGTCGACCGGCGACGCCTTCACTCACAACCTGACCGAGGTCCTGTTGCTCCGGATGACGAGGTGCGAGTAGTATAGGAACCAGCTAAGCATAAGATGGAGAATGGCAAGAGACGGGCTGCAGCATGTAGGTGCTATTTTTGTTCGTAGCTGACTGAAGCTCAGCTCTATACCAATCTTCTTCGGCTTACATCCTTTCCTCATTAAAACATTCCGACACCAGGTATATTTTGTGTCGTCAATAATAAGTTTTATCAATCTTAACTCGATTGATAATAAGCTACCACATAGTATGTCCTGATTTCCCTAACATAAGTGTTTTAGGTTTTTGCGATCAAAGAATAATGTTCCACCCGTTTTTATTACACAAACAACTTATTGTTTACTAGCAAGTCATCGTTTTGCTAATGTTTAACGCCAATCTATCCGTGTTGCGCGCTGTAAATGTTTGTCTATTTATTAGGCCCTAGTGGAAACGCGGGCTGGCTTTGTCCATATCTATTAAAAAGTAAATAAATGCATTCCAGGCTGGACCGTCGAAACCAGCAGAGAAGGAAAAGAGCAAAGTGACGCAAGACGCGGACTACAAGCGCGCCGCACGCGCCAACGGGCTTCAGCGTCGCCCTGCGCAGGTATGTCGTGCCAAGTATTCACTACTCGAAACTTAATCGCAGTTAATAAAGTTTACATAAATTATCCAAGCTAACTTAGCTATTAACTACGTCTAAATCTGAAAAAAACCGGTCAAGTGCGAGTTGGACTCGCGCACCGAGGTTCCGTACAAGTCCTGCGACTTCCAGCTCTAGTTTTTTCAAGTGGTTACAGTTGGATGTATTAGGGTTCCTGCGCTGCGTCGTTTAGTAAAAATTTAAAGCAAAAGATAGTTACTTTTTAAGCTTTAGACATGGATTTTCGCAAAGTAACGCCTGATACCATAAATTTAACCACCACATAACCACGTCTACATAACCACCTATAACTGCGAAACACTTTTGACGGTTCACTTGACAATCGCTTTGTAGATAAGTTGCGAATCAACTAGGTTGTAGGTGTTTATGAATTGGCTAGTATTGAGGATATATAGATTATTCCATATTGGCTATATATAAAATAGAACATATTTTTCATACACACAATTTTCCACAGAACGAGATCCAATTGCCCCCAATTATCGTAGCTCCGTGCAAAACAGAGTCCTGCAGCTGCAATCTCAAGCAGTGACGAATGAAATGAAACAACGTAACTTTAGAAAATTATTTTATTTTATTTATTCAACTTTAGAACGTGTTCGTCTATTATTTATAAACATAGAGAGCGTTTATGGCACGAGTGTGATACTTAATTTGTGACTAGAGAGAATGGTGGATAGTGGTAATGTCAAATTATTGTGAAAAATACTGCAATAAAATGTTTGAGAACGTCCTATTTTGTGTTCGTTTGCTTAACAATTATACGCTTAATTTAGAAGTCAATATATACTAGCACTTACTAAAATAAATCAAATCTTTGGTCACATTGAGTGTAGATTGAAATTATTCGATATGTTATACACAAAATAGAATTGAACAGTGGGGCCAATCATTAAAAAACTAAGTTTACATCACATTAAAAACCTTTCTTCTTTTTTTTTTTGAAGATTATAAGGCAATCTCTCAATCTGGTAGCTCAAACATATCGATATTATTGGCACATTAAAAAAAAGAGCGTGATTTAATATCGTATGGCTGAATGAGTTGTTTGTAAGTAAAATTATTATTACACACGTATCCGTACAGGAGCCTAATTCTGCTAATTTATTGTAACAAAATCGACTTTGAATTGCCCCATTTTGACATTTTGTCCATACTAGAACTCTCAATAACAGGCGATTACAATTTTGTTTCTATTGATGAGCGGAATCACGCCCCTGGTTGCTTGTTTCTTTATCGTTTAGTATGGAGAGGACCCACTGTTTCTATGTATATTGTGCAATGTGTAAATTTGTGTACATTTGTGCCAACGAATTGATGAGAAATGGAATCATTTCGTACCACAGCAGTCATAATACTTTCGTTTGCTTTGGCTTACACAGTATTGTCTATCGTTGCAGGCGCTCCATGATTTACGAACATTGTTTAGATATAAGGTCGTTGTTATGGCTTTTGTTTATTTTATTATATACTTTGTACCAATCTCAGTCATTTACTACTCATAGTTAAGTTAGAGAATGTTCGTAAATAATAACAAGCGCCATTCAGGCAATTGTGCAATCTGCGCAGCTGGTTACATCCATCTTATAAAGTTTGCTACAAATTAAATTACATAGTTGCATATTTAAGTTTAATTTTTTGGGTAAAGGCCAGCTTCGGTGGGTTGACATCATTTGGTAGAGTTTTTAAATCAATGAAGTTTTAACAAATGTAACCAGTCGATCAGACGCCGCAGATTTTTCGAGAACTTTCGATCGAAATATGTCGTATCGCGGTCTCTTAACTAGCTTATTCTAACTTGTACTCTCGCGTCCGGCTGCTTAAAAATACTTTACATGACAAACATGGGTGGGCCTGTAATAATTCTAATAATGAGCAGGTTGAGATTCTGATACAATCCAAGTTTACACATGATATAACATAATTTGTGTGTGTAAAGAAATTTCGAAATGGTGAAAAACAAAAAGCTTTTGTTGCGTAGTTTTAAAACATCTTACGATCTAATAAAATAGATTTGAGCGTAATCCACACAAATAAGACGCAAAAGTCATAAATGTCAAAATCTCTTAAATTGAGTTAACCGTGCCAAAACTTTATTTTTATAGTTATCAATTGAATACTAAAAGATTGTTTTTTTTTTACTTTAAAGAACTAGATGTGTGATTTGGCTCGTTTTCTATATTACGGGGTAATACTTCCACCTTGGGCCCACCCTTGAGCTGCACTAGGCTATGAAATGGTATCGGTGCTGCATTTTGCGTAGTGGAAATTTATTCTAATACCGTTTCAATAGTTGAGTGATTTACATTTTATTAAAAATTTTATTTTATTCGTTTTAATTTAACAGTGCTAAAAAGACAGTGCACTATTTAGAACTTCTTATAAAAATTTATAAAGGCTACAAAATTTCATAGTTAATATAAAATTGGCCGAGTTTCGTTTTACGGGTAGAATTTCATTGTCACAAAGACGCACTGCATATAAATCAAATTGTCTACTGGTAACTAAAATACAGATTTCAACTATTGATACGAAAAATAAACTAATCCTAAAATACTTTTAGAAATATCTCGATACGCAAAGATATCGTTACATCATTTCTGTACAAAAAATAAATTATCGAGAAAAATACATCTAACTTTAACTACTTTCGAGGGGTTTCGGTTTCACATAGAATATAACTTTTAAGGCAAGGTCGGACGACACATCGGGTCTAAATACTAAAATTTACATCTAAGGGCCGCCGCACACTGCCCCGCGACGCAGCGGCCAGTGTGCGCGCGGCCTAACTCATCACCTGACACATGTATCGCGCACAAACATTCAAAAATAAAGAAATAAAAATAAACAAATAGGCGGAGTGGCAACAACCGTACAAAACAAAAACATGGAATTGGGTACTCCGACTTAAATTTACCTTAACTCGAACTAATAAATAAATTAAGTAACACGATTATCTAATTATATACTCAAATTTTGGCACTACCATAATACTTTTCTACCGGCCAATCGTCGGGAAATGCATGAATCGAACAAAATGCAAAATCAGAATCTTTCATACATCAAGAAGCGTCAGCTTCGACATAAATAAAACAATCAAAATTACATTCTTACCATCACTGGTAGCTTGCCCAAAATGGGATTCCAATAGAATCCGTTCGAGGCCGAGGTACTAGCTGTGACAGATTACACTGCGCCTTCGTCCCCGAGGGCGAGGGCGAGATATGTACGGAGTGACGTCACAGAGGTCGGTGACGTCACGGCGCGTCGCGCGCGGACTCCATGGCGTGCGAGAGGCAGCGGCTCACCAGCTCCAACTTGTTCAGGTACGCGGCAGCAGCTTCGCCGCGGGGGGTGCTGAGAATAGTTTGTGTCATTTGTTACAAACATTCATAAATTGACAATTCAACAGTTACTTTAAAGCGAAAGTTTTTGATTTGATTTTTTCGATGGAAACGGCTGCACGCACCAAAAAACATGACGCATGCGGCGTTACCTCGCTCTGAGGCGTTCCATTCGAGGCTTGAAGTGCAAGCGAGAGCGCGGAACGAGCGACAAAGAGGCAACGCGACAAAGATGTTGTCACGTTCAACTATCGTCAGTAAACCGACTTTACAGACAACCGATATTTTTTTTAAAACAACATCACATACATTGACCTGCCTTTGTGGTAAGAAGCAAAAGCACTTGTGTTACAGATATCACAATCAACAGTGGTATTACGAATAAACTTAAATAAATACATATAACACCCAGACCAGTACAAACAGACATGTTCATGCACACAAATGTTTGTACAGTACGGGGATCGAACCGGCGACCTCTTGGTTAATAGTCAACTTCTTGACCATTACACCAAAGTGGTCGTCACTAAAGTCAAAGTAGCACACCGTGGGGTGAGCACGAACAACTATCGTAACGTATTCGTAGAGTTAACCTATCGTTGACTTGTCAATTTGTATGGGGAAACTGACAGTTTCTAACGTTTGGACGACACGAATACGTTACGAAAATGTTCGTGCTCACCCCACTGACCCCAACGAAATCATCTCCAAAGAGTGAATGGGATTGTTGTAACGCACCTCAGTATAAATGGGTCGTTGATGAGGGGAGAGTTGACGGCGTATGGTGATCTTCTGACGAAATCATCCACTGAAAAATAAAGCACGAAGTAAATTTTAATGTATTTTAAGCATCATGATCTGTTTAAAGTAATTTCAACGTTTGCATTAAAATAGTATTATGTAATTGTGATTGTCTCAGTTTTTTTGAAAGGATGCGGAAAGACACAATAGGTAGGTACAACAAGTGAGATAAAATGAAATCGTAAGGACTTTGGTGTGATTCGATTTTTCGATTCGATTCGATTTTTAATTTAAATAGGACGTAATTTTAATTCATGAATTAGGTTACTTTTATTTTTAAGCATTATAACAATGAAAAATTTTTTACAACGTGAAATTAAAATACATTAAAAGAAAAATAGTCTGCCACTGACGGGACTCGAACCTCCAGCAAACCAGGCGATTGCTCTCCCAAGCTGAAATGGTGTTTCATTCGAATGTTGTAGGTATCAAACCGCAACAGTGATGAATCATGGCTGGCTGCAGCCTCCGAGCACTTAAATAAATTCGGACTGATGAGTAAGTGTCGTGGTCGTTTCTCACGGCCAAGTTGTTACTGTTAAAAATACATCTACAATGCATTTGTTTTTACCGTGACTTTGACACTCTATTGGGAGAGCAATCGCCCGGCTTGCGAGAGGTGGGGGTTTGAGTCATCAGTTTTACATTAAATTCATGAATTATTAAATTTTATGAAAATATAATGCAAGTGTACCGTTTAAGGCAAGTATTACGAAAAAACACATATTATAGAGAATACATTAGTCAGTAAATCAGGCAGGGTACTAACTGGGCGAGGCGGGCGCGGGCGGGCGCCGCGCGGGCCGCAGCGCGCGTCTCGCCACCGCGTCTCTCGGCGCGACCAGCGGCGACTGACAACTCGACTTGTGCACGCTGGAACGGGGGTTAGCCATACAGAGGGGTGAGCGCGAACAACTATCGTAACGTGTCCGGTTTACACCGCACAAAGTATATCATCACTGCGTCAGCGGTTTTATATTTCGAGCGTTTAGCGTTTGTAATTTTGACGACCGCTTGGTGCAGTGGTCCGCATGTCGGACTTCTAAAACCAAGAGTCGCGGGTTCGATCCCCGCACAGTACAAGCATAAGTGTGCATGAAAATGTGGTCTGGGTGTTTTCTATGTATAATATGTATTTATTTATTAAAAAAAATTGGTTGCCTGTAAAGTCGGTATACGCGCGAAAGTTTTACGTGACAACGACTCTGAGTGGTAAAATAATTTTAATGTGAATATTCATTCGTATAACATGAACCGGTGTGTATGCCTACCTATCTCTCTCTCTCTCTCTCTCTCGCTCTGTCTCTCTCGCGCGAAACGTGAGCGGAGCAGCGTAACGCAGTTTCTTAAGGTGTCACCCGGCAAACCAATTTATAAGACGTTGTCACGTCAATAAGTATATAAGTATGTTTATCTGTTGTCTAGTACCCATAACACAAGCCTCGTAGCTTCTCTAGTCCCAAAGACTAGAGAATTGGTGTGATTGTTGTGAAATATTTATTTATTTATTTAGTTATATTTTATCGACTCAATTGTGAACTCGTCCTACAAGATAATAAACAAATTATGATCAACAAGGATCTCTCATTTATCAAGTCCTAAAACCTATCAAGTCTGTTGAGTGGCAGCACCGAGGCGCCGCCCAACAGAAACGTATTCGTAGCGTTTAACCTATCGTTAACTTGACAATTTGTATGGGGAAACTGTCAGTTTCTGGCGTTTGTACGACACGAATACGTTACGAAAATGTTCGCGCTCACCCCACTGGTGGCAACATTATCACGTTCGGATGAAGTCTATATTAGCTATAGGTTTTTAAGTGCATAGATCGCACATCTAGTTCTTTAAAGTCATAATTGACAAAAAAAACACAAGTTGAGTTGACTATGCCACAACTTTTCTTATATACGAATGTATTGAGTGCTTAAAAAACGTTTTATTATATAATTTTTTGACATTTATGTCTTTAAAGAACTAGGTGTACGAGATGTTCTCAGATTGACAAGGTTTTTGTAGGGGCAGAAACGAATATGTTTGTATAAATTTTTCGTTGTGTCTGTTAGCTGACCAGGTTTGCTAAATTAAGGTGTATCCACAGGCCCGCATCGGACGCATTGTACGTAATCATTTCACCCAAAGGTATGACTGTTAGAGAATGCCCTACGGCGGTAAGTCCACATTTTGTACATAGTTTTGTTGTGCAATAAAGCTTAAATAAATAAAAACTTATACAACAGTGTCCACTGATCCCCAGTTCTTTTACAAGACAAACTAAAATCCGCTCCGAGAACATTCAGCTCAGCGTGTCTCTGAACACTTATCTTAGTGTATAGTCTTGCGTTTTGTCTCAAAATTATCGAGTGATTTCTAGACGAAAGTTAACCTCCATATTAGTTTCGGTTTTGGCCAATGCCTTGAATACAAATGTTATTCAAACATTGAAAGTTATGTTTTTTAAAGCTTGTTTTGTAGAATAGGACAAAACAAGCTTAAGAAATAAACGCTTTTATTCAGTTCATCCCGTTTGTTTGATTATCAATTTTTAAGACTGCGTTTATCTGCCAGCGAAGTAGCTATTGGTTAATCTCCTGCTCGTTTTAGGGTCAAGTAGTATCTCTATATTTTATTTGCATAAAAGCATCCCTTTTCCACTAGCATGTGTTGCGGTACTAGGGCCTAAAAAAATATGATTGAGGTACCGTTTTAAAGATCTCGGGCGAGTGGATAGGGCCAAAAGTCATACATTTGTTTAAACTTGTACACAAACGAAGTCAGGGGCGGGCATTAACGTCGGAACTCACGTGGAGTAGGTGGCGTCGTGCTCGCTGGCGCGCAGCAGGGCGGCTGCGGCGTGCGCGCGCGCGTGCAGGCGCCGGCGCACCAGGAAGCGCATGCGCAGCGTCACCACCACCGACAGCGCTACGCATCTGAAGAAAAAGGGATTTTATTTGTTAGGTTTTTTTAAAACTTAACAAATAAAATTATAGCCTGCTTCATCTTAACCGATTGTTAAATATTTGTAAAAATATTTCTCCCGGGTGATTTGAGGGTGTCTCCCACAATCATTGATGAAACATACGCTGGCTCCAAGCGTTAAAAAAAGCACTTACAAAATTCAACGACTCCATTAAGGTTCTCGGTAGCTCAGAGGCCAGAGCATTAAACCGGACTTCCAAAGGTCGGGGGTTCGATTCCTCCCCGATGATCGGAGCCGAAAAGATTTTTTTAAGTGTTGTCTTTTCGAAATTAAAAAAGGGATTTCCTCAATCATATTCAGTCAGGATGATGTTGGCACTTCCCCGTTTCTGCAGTGCATCTGGCATGTTTGCGCAGACCCGAACTGACGGCTTTAATGCCGTAGTTCGGAAAAAAGTAGCGTCGCTGATGGGAAGAATACGGAGGTGTGACAACAGCATCCTGAGAATGGTGGCAGATGATCCGCATGCGCCTATTGTCAGGCATTTCGTGCGACTGATGACTCATACAGTGGACGATAATTCTTCTAGTTGTCGGCCGCACGGGGTGCCTCTTAGGTACATGACTAATTGATTTTTATATTTATTTATTTTTATCTATTTATTTTTATTTTTTGGATTTGTTTTAAAATTTAATTTGAATTTGATTTTAATTTAATAAATTAATTTGATTTAATTTTATAAAATTTGAAAAAATATATGTAATTACTAACACCTAGTTTAAGCGACATTGTATTACTAACCCATGGATTTTTGTTGTCCGATAAATAAATAAATTGAATTGAATTGAATATTCATGTGGACTTGTCATATAACTAACGGCCGTACGCGATTCGTTCGCATGGACTTTAGTTTTTAGGGGATTCCTACGTCATAGTAGCTATAGCATGAACGCAAAGTCACAGCCCGATCGGTTTAAAATTGACAGGTTCATACAAACTTTCATCCCCTTGGGGGTAGAATTTATTAAAATCCTCTCTTAGCGGATCCATACGTTATAACATCTACTTGCATGTCTCAGCACGATCCGCCTAGTTGTTTGAACTATACGTTGATAGATCTCTATGTCAGTCAGTCATTCAGTCACCTTTAAAGTTTTATATATTTAGATTAAATTAGATCTAGAATGTGTCACGAAAAAGACTACTTGCTAGAACATGAAATAAAGGTTGAAAAAGAATAGGAAGTATTGCCAGCAATAGCCGCTCTATAGATAGAGCATCTCCCGGCGCGGCAGACTGACTAATGAAGGTCAGACAGCAATGAGTGTAAAAAACCTGTGTTTTCTGTCATTGAGTATACCATGTTTTCATAAACACACGAACAGTGTACCAGACACAATAGAAATGTTATTATTACTCGTATATCGTCTATAGGCAGGCAGTGTCTGTGAATGCGTTAACTGATTGTAAACAGTTACTAATAAAAAGTAGCCCCTTTAGCTCCCGGCTAAGCACAGACCGTTCGCTGATATATAAGTAGCACTTCTGATAAGTAGCGCTTCTGCCACACCAGCGCCTTGCGGCAGCTCTTCAGCCGCAAGCAGCGAGCGTGCAAGTAGCGGACCGGGAAGCAGTAGTACTTACTTGAACCGCTTTAACCCCCGGCTAGGCACAGACCGTTCGCTGATATATAAGTAGCACATCTGATTTATTTCAGAAAACCAGTTCCATATTGTTGTTAGTAAACATTGGATACTTATATTCTAGAGTTAGTATGGAGAAACAAAAAAGAAAGAAAAGCGACAAGATTATCTGATGTGGAGCATCAGCCAGTGTCGCAGCAAAGGTGTGTCCCACCGATCTTTGAACACACTCAGGAGATTGTTGGTACTGGAGCGGAGCCTGGTGAGCATGGACGCGGACCGTTTCCTTAAAATGGCGTAGAAATCGTCAGTGTGCGCCTCCGCAAACATTCCTGATGCGCTACAACGCCATGACAGTCTCAACAGTATCCCGAGTGCATTGTTATATTGGACACGAAGGTCGCTGTATAAGTAGCTCTTCTGCCACACCAGCGCCTTGCGGCAGCTCTTCAGCCGCAAGCGTGCAAGTAGCGGACCGGGAAGCAGTAGTACTTACTTGAATCGCTTTAACCCCCGGCTAGGCACAGACCGTTCGCTGATCTTCAGCGACCGCTCGAGCTCAGCGTAGCCGGCCAGCACGCGCTGCAAGTAGCGCTTCTGCCACACCAGCGCCTTGCGGCAGCTCTCCAGCCGTAAGCAGCGGCCGTGCAAGTAGCGGACCTGGAGGAATATTCATGATCATTTGAGTTAACTGAGTCATGGTGGAAAGCACGCCAGTCATGTTCAAACTTAAAACGAAGTTTCACAATAGATAATAAATAAATATTTCACAACAATCACACCAATCCTCTAGTCCCAAATTAAGCTACGATATTAAGATATTTTGCGCAAACTAAAATTATTAAAGCACGTGTAAAAAAAATACGAAATACTTTTTTACGCATGGCTGTACTTGCGCCGTACCTACGTGTTTTTATTCAGCACCACAGATAGAAGTTTGCTAAATAAGACATCGCAATAAATCGGTTAAGCATTACTCGTAGAAAAAAAATGGATTCATCATAGTATGGAATGCTTATTCGCCACTTCAATACCTTCAACGTTTTTATAGGTATTCAAACTTTTTAGAAAAGCCTAATCTGTCAAGATTTCCACCAAATTTTAAAAATGGAAGCAACTGACAAATTTGGCATGTGACACAGTCATCCGCGAATCGTCACCCGATGTGCCAGCCGACCCGGCATATTTTCGCGATTTTTTTATAATATTTTACAGCCCAACAGCATATAATGGTAATATAGCGAACAGCGAAAACCATGAATCCACCCAGCGATGTACCGAAACTGTCCGACATGGTGTAAGTATACAGCACTTTGGTATTGTCAAACTACGCAAAACATCTATACCATGCAAGCCAAAACTCGTCTGCAAATACAATTCCCAAAACTGTCGTACAGTTCAAAATATTATGTAGGGTTTATGTTGTAGTGTGAAGCTTACTTCACACTTATTGTATCTATATACAAAGTAGTTGTAAGAGTTATTTGACGCATTATATAGGAACATATAACTAAAGAAAGACGTCTTTCATTTGTTCACGGTCCCACCCTATTACATGGCGACCCTGCCAGTGCTGCCTCTGGGCAGCGCTGCGCACTACAGTTAATAAAGTGAAGTTGTAGTTATTTTGTTTCATGTATACATGCCAATTGGATTTCCCATGTTCATGTACGTCCATTTTTAAACAGGAGCAAAAGCATGTGTTCACTTTTATACGTTTATTTATGTAGAAGGGGAAATAAAAGGGTTGCGAAGATAAAGTCCCTGGCATTGGTAAAGAAGAATAAAGAAAATGTTTCCCTAATGAATCCAGGAAATTACTATGTTGTTAATACTACCTCCACTACCTGCTGTACTACCTGTTCTACCTGCCTTGCGGTATAGGAACCGAATCACGGAAGAACGTGGGTACTGCGTGGGCTTTTTTTTCCCTCCGGCGCTATACTATGCTCCGTTCAAATTCTGCTTCCGCCTTATCAGTGGGGTGAGCACGAACAACTATCGTAACGTATTCGTAGCGTTTACCTATCGTTAACTTGTCAATTTGTATGGGGATACTGTCAGTTCCTCACGTTTGGACGACACGAATACGTAACGATAATGTTCGTGCTCGCCCCACTGTTATTTACACGTACTTTGTTGTAAATGTTAAAAGTTTCCGCCTTATCGCCAGCATGTGCGGCGACCACCCGTCGTTCACGAAGACGGAGCTGAACGCCAAGGAGCCGCACTCGGACGAACGCGAGCGCGACAAGCACAAGGAGAAGCCCACGTCCTACGCCCGGATATCGCCTACAGTGAGTTCATTTGTGTCACTTTGATTTTTTATATCGTTTGAAGAAATACATAGCTTTAATACTTTAAATGATTGTTGTCTGAAATAACCGAGTGTTAATGAGAAGAGAGTGATACGAAGTAGTATACAATTCACTTTATTATTATGATGTAAGCGGTTACATTTAGTAATAAGTAGTTACGGGAGGGTGGCAACGACCGTTGTGCGCGCCGGCCTTTTTTTTTCGCTGTTGAAATGCTTTTACGCATGCCCCTCACACATCTGCAGGGGGGTATGAGGGACTCAACGGCTGGTGTGCAAGGCCGTAATACCCACTAAAACCACAGCGCATTCCACCACTCCGCCATTGTGGGGGGTGCCATGGGGTCGCGTGAGCATTCACCACGGCACCCCGGCGGATAGCCCGAGGGCCACAAACTCCTTGGCGGCGGAGCAAGGTGTTGGGCTCCGCCACCACCCGGTCGCAGTCTATCCTCTGCGGCAACGACAACGACACACCGCATCTCCTCTTCCTCTGCGGCCCCACCGCAGCGCCATCCAACGATGCGCCCCCGTTTGGTCGCGGGAGATAGGCCGCACGGCAACGACACACCGAGACGTCTCTCCTCCCGCGACCGCACCCGACTGCGAGGGACAGCCAAAACTGTCCCCCACACCCGCACCCCTGGACGCGTCCTGCGCAGGCCTCCCCAAGCCCACGTGGAGCGTCCCCTCCCGGGATCCCGCTTAGCTTCACCGTGGGTGGCAAAGCCACGGTTACTGAGCCCCCCCACCACGACAAGGTGGAGATCCCACAAGGGGGTGTGCGCGCCGGCCTGACGCCAAATAGGAGGAGAGTATTGTCGGCGCCGCTCGCGGTGAGCGCTGCGAGCCCGGCCTGCGCGCGCATCTTCTAGGCGCGTACGCCGATTAATTAAGATTTTATTTGACTGGAATGTAGGTATGCTTTATAACGATCTCGTCATGGTTCCGCTGTCAATTTTTTACCAATCCGTTAACACCTCATAGTTGAGGTAAGGCCTGTGCCCAGCAGTGGGACGTGTATAGGCTAAGGAGATGAGCGCGTTGAGTTATAAAATTGCACAAAAACTCCAGCTGCATTAGGCCATGGTTATTATTCAGATAATATTTTTAGTTTTAATTACTGCCTCGTTGGTGTAGTGGCAAACTTTCTGCCTTACATCCGAGAGGTCCTGGGTTCGAATTTCAAATCGAACCAAAATTGTTTCTGAGATTTCCTGTCATGAATTTCTCCAAAAACAGCTCGGAGTCGGGAAGTTGGCGGTTACACCCCCGTGCCTCGGTGCGCACGTTAAGCCGTTGGTCCTGCGCCTGATCTCTCTCCGGTCATGTCGGATTGCCGCCTCACCGAACTTTGAGAGTGATGGAACAGTGAGTGCACCTGTGTATTGCGCTCACACTTGTGCACTATAATATCTCCTGCGTAGTTGGCTGATCTCTGTTGAGATTGGCCGCCGTGGTCGAAATCGGTTAGGAGGACTATTATTATTAGTTTTAATTTGTTTAATTGCACCCAGGCGTCCCGCACTGAGCGTGTATCGTCCGAGCACGGGCTGCGCGCGCTGCAGGCGAGACACCGCGCGGGCGCGCGCTCGCTCGAGGCCGTGACGCGCCCGGAGCCCGACGTCACTGCGCACGCCAACAGGGCGCTTGTGCAAGGTATGCATGGGACTACCGTTTAACTACTACCACTACTACTGCTAACGTTTTCCTAGCAGGGTCGCCATGTAAGGATGGGAAAACCCGGGAGCCACCACGCCTGGCGCCCGACGTCACTGCGCACGCCAACAGGGCACTTGTGCAAGCTATGCGTGGGACTACCGTTTAACTACTACCACTACTGCTCACGTTTTCCTGGCAGGGTCGCCTTGTAAGGATGGGACCCGGGAGTTGAAAGATGTTGGGCGTTTGACGTATGGTTTATCACTGGCTCATTAGATAGATTACACATTGACATAGTTCAGCTTATGTAAGGGGACGTGACACACACTACAGATGTTCGGTGCAATGCAGTATTTAAATGTTCAATTTTGGTTGCATTTTCGATAGCACAGTTTAAGATAATCCATTTCGTAAAACTAATATTTACACATCGGCCACGGTCTGCTATAGTCTTGAGTATGTTGAGTCCGCACGGGCGACGCCACATTTTAATAACTTTATTTCTCTGGACAGATTAAATCTATTAACACTTTGTGCGCCATGGTGGTCACTGGTGATCCCCAAACAATATTATTTCTATTGTGTCTAGTCTCTCGGAAGTTAAAGGCTTAAACAGTAGATTACGAAATTAGAAAGGATAGACTCTATGCATTGTAAAATAATAAACGTTGGGAATGTGGAACAATACATGAACCCAGTCTTAACATTTGCCAACGAATAGATTTATATCGTTGTGCCCCGCCCCTAATATTGTCCCCGTATTGCAGCGGCGCTGGGCAGCTTCAGGTGGCCGCCGTACCTGCTGTGCGTGTGGGTGGTGGTGCTGGTGCTGACGCATCTGCTGCACTGCCTCGTCAACGTGCTCGAGCGCGCGCTGCCTAGCTTCAAGTGAGTAATCAACTAGATATTAGGTTCGCGATCTCACCAAATGGTAACCAACTAAATCATTGCCAAATTGGTTAGGTTTTAGGCACCGAATTCTTTCAAACCTATATTAAGCATTGAGTTTTTGCAACCGTTTAGCAATCTGCCTGACGCATTTTTTTGAGATGTTACTTTAAGTTGCGCAGTAGCATTTCCAACGAGATAAATAAATAAATAAATATTTCACAAAAATCACAACAATTCTCTGGTCCCAAATTAAGCTACGAGGCTTGTGTTATGGGTACTAGACAAATATAAATACACTTAAATACTTTTTGTAAATAAGTACATATTATGCATAGAAAACACCCAGACCAGCACAAACACACATGCTCATGCCCTCTTATGCTTGTACTGTGCGGGGATCGAACCCGCGACCCTTGGTTTTAGAAGTCCGACCTGTGGACCACTGCACCAAGCGGTCGTCTAAATAAGGATCCCGTTCAGCTAAATATTGTTAACAAAAAACCGGGCATAAAAGATTCTAAGACTCTTAAGCCAGTCACTGCAGGCTGGTCGTGGTTTTCTTCTTTCTCAATCACATTGGATAATTCCAGAAAGTTGTGCCAGTACTTCCGCTCATGGACAGAGGAGTCGTGGAAGCGGGACACAGAGCTGAACCACCGCGTGTACCCGCTCGCGCTGGGCGCGCTGGCTGCCGCACTCTACGCGCTCTACGGCTTACTCTATGTACTGCACTCTGTCACTCTATGGTCCATTGAGCCGCTGTGCCCAGACAACGATAGAGAACGACCGAGTTCCACGGATGTGGGAATCAAAGTCACGAATTACGTGGAGGAGGTCGTCAGCAAGACCAATTCCAGTGTCAAACATTGAAAACGTTTTTTACATTTATTTATTTTTGATATTTTTTTTTGAAGCAATGTGGAACCTTGACGAAATTGACTGTAACGTAACTAATTATTTTATAAAATAAAATACTCTTAATATATTACGTGTTTATTTTGTAATAGTTTATATTTTATCGTTTGTGCGTTTGCAGTTTTATGCTTCCAAACTTTTTAAACACTTAAATTATAGGTACCTCATAAAAATATCCAAAATCAACTTTTTACATATTATTATCTATCGTTTTTTTCTCAATTTTTAATAAAAAAAAATGTTAAACGCATGTTTCATTTACAAATTCTACAAACAGACGTTAACATAGATATACTAAATGTTAATCAATCTAGTAGAAAGAACACAGAAAACAATGGATCCCGTTCTGTATGACTTGCATAAACCGCGTCAAAATCAACATGCACGTCACCGCCTGCCCTCCACACACTCCCTTCAATTTGAACATATCTCATGCGACTTACGGCTGTGTCCCGCTCGTCCGGCTGTTGATGGTTCTGTTGTTGTTGTTGTTGGTGCTGTTGTTGGAGTTGTTGCAGCTTGGCCTGTAGGCTGTCGCGCTCGGCCTTGACGGCTTTCAGTTCAGGCGAGCGCGTGTCGGTGATGCACTTCTTGAGAGTGGCAATCTCGCGCGCGAGTTCTGTCTTGTGCGTTTCTATCTCCGTCTGTGAAAAAAAATACTGTTAGTAGAGAATCCTTACAGGATCCAACACGAAATGTGTTGAGCGAGAAAGATTAATATTATTTATTAAGTTTTTTTTGCGTTCGCAACGCAATTTTTTAATTTGGAAAAGAAGAAAGAAAAAAATATTTACGGCTCCGGTCATCAGGGAGGATTAGATCCCCCAACCTTCGGAAGTCCGGTCCAATACTCTAACCAACTGAACTACCGAGAGGCTCAATGGAGTCGCTGAATTTTGTAAGTGCTTTCTAACGCTTTGAGCCAGCGTTTGTTTCATCGATGATTGTGGGGACACCCTCAAATCACCCGAGAGAAATATTAAAAAAAAAAAATTCTCGTATAGGAGTTTATGTCACATATCACATTACATCCTATTTGTCTTGATCCGGGAGTTACAAATTAGAGCATCAATTTAAAATTCTGTTCCCGTTTTGAACTGAAACTGGTTCAGTGTTTATGAGAGGCATATCTCTGCTCTTTAGTTTTTGCTTAAGCCACTCATATTTGCCACCGGTTTGTAATGGTAGTTGTACCAATTGTAAAAAGCAAGACAGGAGTTATCTCGGATAAATCCGACTAATCACTCTAGCGGCAGTAATTGCTCTAGTACTGGGCAGTGTGCTTAATTCTTATATGAGTAAGTATATATAACTACACGATGCTCAGTTCGGGATTCGGCCCGGGCTATGTCTGACAGAGGATCAAATACCTACTAGTTATTAAGTACTAACCGTAGTATAAGTTTTTGAATAATTAGTAACTAACAATTTTTGTGACCCCTGTTGACTAATAATTTATTATTATTATTATATCGGTACCCGAGACTCACGCACTAATTGGGCATCCAAATATTATTACAGAATAGGGACACAGTTATATCAGTGATCGAGTTGTAGTGTAGGTATAGTATAGTATATAGTAGTTATATATAAATAGATATACATAAACAAGGTAACATGAGATTTTTATAAACATTCCATATTTGTACTATGTTATTGTAATGTGAATCTTTGTGTATATATCTATAAACCTAAATATTATTGTAAGGTGATACTTTAAATGTGATCATTATGTAAACAATGATATATGACACGTATTTTAAGATCTATATAATGGACCCTTTATTCAACTCTCGCGTGTATCATTTCTTCTATCGTTCGTGTACATCGCAGAGTATAACTTACAAGTGCGTCATTGATGGGCCGCTGTTTGGGTGAAGACATGAGTTTCTTCTCCAGTTCCGAGATTGTTTCACTCTGGATGCTCAGCAGTTCTTTAGCTCGCAGCAGTTCTACGCTCGCGTCGTGTTTTAACCTGAAACGTAAATTGTGAGCATAGCGTTATAAGAATGATTTTAAAAATAATTATGTCTCACGTGTCCCAAGGATGTCGTAACTTTTTAAATTGAATTTGAAATAATATTTTAGATATACGTTTATAGCTACACTAGACGACTTCGCAGACGTTGTCCTGTCTATTGTTTTTTTTTAACTGACTTGCCAAGATTTTTGTTTTATCCCAAGGGTGCATTTAATCGGGATAAAAAAAAGTATTTCATCACCCAAGTCAGCTCATACTCTATTTGTATACCAAATTTCATCAAAATCCGTTCAGCAGTTTCAGCGTGATTGACGGACGTGATCTTAATATCCAAACAAAAAATACTTTCCAATTTATAATATTAGTGTGATTTGGGATTTGCATCAGGTGCTAGCGGAGATTCTATTCGGGGGTCCGGGTGAAGTGTGCTATACAAAGCGATGTCGTACTATTTCACCCCTCTCACGTCTGTTGTCTCGTTTTTGTCAGGGACAGTCGTGAGCGAGCTTCGATTACATAACTTGGTGGCGCAAATGAACCACCACGGTAGCGAGGAGGGCCGGTTCAAGAGTTAAGGGGCGAAATAAATAATGATTAAAATATGTTTTGATAAATTAAAGTGGACTGTACGCGGGTCCAGCTGTCCTAACAAATTAATTAATGCAAGCAACTAGGTTTAAGGGGACGAACAAAATAAAAGAGCATGTGGAAGTGGGAGGGACATACACTTATAAGGTTATTTTTCTTTGGCCTCGTCCTTCAGCTGCAGTTGATCACATTAGGCATCACTAAACGCTATTCACGGTGCAAGAGTTATAGTTTATTAAATATCACAAATAAAATACAGCTTGGCGCGATATGTCTACGCGCAGGTGACGCGTAATGAGGGAAAAAATGGTATGGACCAAAATGTCTTTGCGCACCAATACTTCACATAACGAGTGCATCCGATGCGTAAATAAGGACAGCCATACAAAAATGTGCACGTCGGAAAAGGGTGGGAGATAGAAAAAAGGATAACTAGATGCTTGCAAGTAAATAAACCACCTACATTTTAGGTTTATAAAAGTAACTACTTGTGAAATCAACCATAAGTCATTTTAGATGTATTTCATTGATTAATATGCATTTTGATTATAGTTTTCTAAAACTTGCAGTACAGACCCTGTAATTTTAGTTTTAATCTTACACAATAGGTTCAACTAAGTTAAACTTTAGACTTAGCTAGTGTTGTAGGTAAGATGTACCTTCTAACGTCAGCCAACTCGGCCTGCGCGGCCGCGACGCTGCGCGTGGCGGCCGCGAGCTCCCGCTGCGTGCGCGCGCGCAGGTGCTCCAGCGCGCGCGCACAGTCCGCTGCACGATTCCGTTCCACTTCCAACTTGGACTTTAGCACCGAGATTTCGCCGCGGAGACGGCTGTTGTTTTCCAGCTGGAAATAATGATAATAATAGTCCTCCTGGCCGATTTCGACCTCGGCGGCTAATCTCAGCAGAGATCACTACCTACTACGCAGGAGATATTAGAGTGCACAAGTGTGAGCGCAATACCCAGGTGCACTCACTATTCCATCTCTTTCATTCATTCTCAAAGTTCGGTGAGACGGCAATCCGACATGACCGGAGAGAGATCAGGATACGGAGGATAAGAAAGCTGGAAATAATACGAGTAGGTACAGATTGCAATCCGGATTATTCGAAATCCGAAAACGACTGAAAAATCCGGATTTTCGGTCAATTTTTAAATCCGGATTTCCAAGACTCAAAACCGGTTTATTCGAATATTAGTTAATGCTTACATTTCATATTCCATCTTGTATAATCATGAATGTAAATAGTACCCTACGATGCGAATGTTGGCTCGTATTTGTGTAACGCAAAATATTAAAAATATTTTATAATAATAGTCACTGCTCCATTTTATCAATTATGCTTCGCACACGCCATTCAGTTTCACGCTATACAGAATGTTTTATATAGAAGAAAACCACTACCACTACCAGCAAATCAAGATATAAAAGGCTGCTAGGGCTCTGACACTGACACTGACGAAGAATTTGATGACGAGGACAGCTTTAATGTTAAGCATGCAAGAGAACGCGGTCTGCTGAATGATGAGTATAAGAAAGTTATAAAAAAAGTACGGACAGTAGTAATAATGTTTAAACGTTCACAAAAAACGAAATGACGCTGCAAAAATACGTTCATAGTGAATTTGGAAAAGAGTTGGAGCTGCTGCTGGACTGCAAAATCTTTGGAATAGTCTACGCACAATCTTAGAACGTTTTACAAAACTAAAGGCGTGCATACACAAGGCCTTGATTGACATCAAGTCTATCATTTTCCGATATTGAAATATTGTAAATTGAAAAATTGTACACATGCTAAGACATGGTGAAACTACCAGTAAAGGTTCTCTGTCGTAGAAATGCTACACTTCTAACGGCTGATACAGCATTAAACATTTTAGTAAAATCATTAGAAAGCCAAGATACATCACTGCCACGAATTTGGATAATTCTTTGAAAACAAGGATCAAAGGGAGACGACTCCATGCAGTCGGAGCTTTCGAATACTTACGCAATACTAACCATATTTTTAATGAAAATGAGACTAATGAAGATACGATTATAGTCTAGTTATCAAGATATTAAAAATGTGATCCATCGAGCTGCTGATTTAACATCTCTCAATAAAGATTGCCCTACCACGTCAATGGATATGGACTCCTCCACATCAGCAACATTTTGTGATCCTGATTCAGAATCGTCGCCGCTTAGTTTTAAAGAACAACTCAATCGGCGACTTTCTGGAGCAAGTGTTGCCAGTAAATGCAGTGATCATCAAAATCAATCTTTGGGTTCAAAAACACTCGATTTGCCTTTACTAATTCACGTCGAAATGGTGTTATTTAAGAATGGTGGAAGTCGCGGTGAACTTCTTAAGTGGGTTATGACAAGGCTGCTGTCAATAGTACCTCCAAGCAGTGTAGAGTTTTTAAAGTGGAAAAGAGCCTGACGTTTTGTTGTTTTTGTTTAAATAATTCTATTGTGCTAAGTTTGAAGTGAAATTGTGATTGTGATCCTGCCTGATGATTATTAAATTTTGATTTATATAATTAACTGTGTTTTATTACACTTTTTAAAGAAAGTTTATTTTTTTTGTCGAAAAATCCGGATTATCCGGATTATTCGGATTTAACTGTAATGCTGAAACTAAAATCCGGATTTTAAAAAAATCCGGATTTTGCAATCTCTACGAGTAGGAATAAAAGGACTGTTCGTTTCAGAGAATTATGGAAGGCAACTATTTTATATTTATTTTCTTTATCAACACAAAGCCGTTAATAGTTGTGATAGTTACGAGCAATTTTTAAATTTAAATCGATTCGTGTGCTGGGGGTTGAAGTCGTATAGGTCCTAATATTCAATACGAATTGGCGGTTGAAACTTTACTTTACTAGATAAATAAATCAATTTGCCTGAACTGAACGTTAAAAATACTCAAACGCTATATTCATTTGATTTGTAAAGGTTTTAACAAAGGTTTTAACAAAAAACCTGCAATACTTTCAATAAAACAGTACAGCAGCTATACAAATAAAGAACTCGAAACCACAAAGAGAATAACACACGTAACCCCATGGCCACAATTGTATGTATTCCATAATTTGAACCACAAACATATGCAGTCAAGGTCATACACACTTGATAAGAATAGGATAATAGATAAGAGAAGAGGTAAGATACGCGCTCCCGGTAGTGATGTACAAGGCTCGAGGCTTGCGAGTCCTTTTGCCGAGAGCTCAGAGTCGTTTACAGGGCTCGCCTCATTTATATGAAGCTCGACGACTCGGAAGCCTTTTTGAGAGCTCGAGTCTTTTTGTAAGCTCGAGCCTTTTTGAGAGCTCGATCCTTTTTGAGAACTCGAGCCTTTTTGAGAACTCGAGCCTTTTTGAGAGCTCGAGCCTTTTTGAGAGCTCGAGCCTTTTTGAGAGCTCGAGCTTTTTTGAGAGCTCGAGCCTTTTTGAGAGCTCGAGACTTTTTGAGAGCTCGAGCCTTTTTGAGAGCTCGAGTCTTTTTGTAAGCTCGAGCCTTTTTGAGAGCTCGATCCTTTTTGAGAACTCGAGCCTTTTTGAGAACTCGAGCCTTTTTGAGAGCTCGAGCCTTTTTGAGAGCTCGAGCCTTTTTGAGAGCTCGAGCTTTTTTGAGAGCTCGAGCCTTTTTGAGAGCTCGAGACTTTTTGAGAGCTCGAGCCTTTTTGAGAGCTCGAGCCTTTTCGAAAGCTAGATTGATTACTTTGCATTTTTTATTTAGATATTTTCTTTATTTACAGCTTTTAACCGCGACTTCGTCCGCGTGGATTTTGAAACTTGAACCCCTATTTCAATCCCTTAAGGGGTGAATTTTAAAAAAATATAAATAGTCAAAAATATAATATGTATAGATAATGTGGCTATTTATATTATATTTTACTTAGTTACGGAGATATTAAAGTCATATACATAAACTTCAGCTTTTATTGAAGGCTTGCGTTTATTTTGAGACTCGAGCTCTTTTATAGCCTCGAGGCATGGCTCAGAGAGCTCGCAGCTCGGCTAAGCTCGGGGCACCGAGCCTACCGAGCTCACTGAGCCTTGCCATTCCGCCTCGAGGCTTCAAAAACAGGGCTCGACGCCTCGAGTCTTGTACATCACAAGCTCCCGGTCAACTTAGATATTTTCCACTCTCATCAGTTGTCTGTCTTGTTGTCTCTCAGTGTTTGTAAGGTCAGTGACCGACCTTACATTGGTACTTAAGAGCTAAAAATATATTGTGATATTAAAACACACACTTACTTACACGGACTGCCACAAGCGAAACTACCAATGGAGCTAACAATTACTCATCGGTCCGAATCGCTTTAAATGAAAATATTTAAATAAAAACGTTTATTTTCGAACAACATTCCCGGACTTCGGACTTGAAGTTTGTTTTAATTTTACATTGTAAGGAAATTTAGAGGTGCTTATGGCGCAGTGGTTGCAGCGCTTTGGTAGTGATACCAAAAGTAAAGCAAAGTGCGGCGCGGTCATGTTTAGGGTGGGTGACCATTCTGACCATTTAAGTGACGTCTATTTATGAGCATCTCCGTGCTTCGGAAGGCACGTTAAGCTGTTGGTCCCGGTTAATATTGATAGATATTAGTCGTTAAGCCGGGTCAGAGGGCGTCGGGCGGCTCTGTAACATCTGACAGTAAGGTTGGTCACTAACCTTACAAACACCCCTCCACCGCACCGCACTAAGCCCGCGTGATGGAGTATGGCTCGGACCACCTCATAGTTGAGGTGAGGCCTGTGCCCAGCAGTGCGACGTATATGGGCTGATGATGAAGGAAATTTGCATTGTTAATGCTGTTTACATAGAAATTGAACTAAAAATACCTCATGCTGCAAGTGCAGGTCGGCCGGGTCCCCCGCCGGCAGCGCCCGCTCCAGCTGCGCGAGGCGCGCGGCCTGCTGCTGCAGCTGCTGCTGCAGGTCCACTTCCGACTGCATCGCGCTCTCCAGGCGCTTCTTGAGGATCTCGATCATGCTGGAGTCTTGATTCTGGAGATACAGGTAGGGATATTCAAATTTGTATTTCCCGGTAAGCTATTTATGTATTAACAGCGAATCGGAAATCGATTGCACTTGTCACTAGCATTTCGTTGCCAGTCGGGATGGTCGCCGATCTATTGACAGATCGCAGGGCAAAGCTATGCCGCGCATGATATTGTAATTGAAATCAGATAATTACTGAGGAATAAAACAGTTTGATTAAGATAATAAATATACAACAATATCACATACATCGATCTAACTCCGTTGTAAGTAGCTAAAGCACTTGTGTCACAGATATCAAAATGAACAGTGGTATTACAAATAATCTTAAATCAATACATTTTGCACCCAGACCAGTACAAACAGACATGTTCACGCACACAAATGTTTGTGCAGTGCGAGGATCGAACCCGCGATTTCTTGGTTAATTGTCAACTGCTTGACCATAACTACAAAGTGGTCGTCAAAAATAATGAATAGTAGTTTGTCGTGTCGTGTAAATGCAGCTTGCGTTCAAAGTGTTTCACTCTTAGTAATCTATCTGAAACGTCAATGATTTATTTGGAACGAAAAGATCGCTTCGCATTGTTTGATAAAAAGTTACGTCGGGTTAATTGATCAAATGGGTAATGGGTGTTCGGTCGACTGACTGCTGGGAGCAGAGTGACACAACGCAAGAGACCTGCAGGCTGTCGGCCGTCTCCTGCTGCGCGTGCAGCAGCAGCTGGAGCCGCGCCGCGTTGTCGCGCTCGTCTCCACGCCTGACTGCTGGGAGCAGAGTGACACAACGCAAGAGACCTGCAGGCTGTCGGCCGTCTCCTGCTGCGCGTGCAGCAGCAGCTGGAGCCGCGCCGCGTTGTCGCGCTCGTCTCCACGCCTGACTGCTGGGAGCAGAGTGACACAACGCAAGAGACCTGCAGGCTGTCGGCCGTCTCCTGCTGCGCGTGCAGCAGCAGCTGGAGCCGCGCCGCGTTGTCGCGCTCGTCTCCACGCCTGACTGCTGGGAGCAGAGTGACACAACGCAAGAGACCTGCAGGCTGTCGGCCGTCTCCTGCTGCGCGTGCAGCAGCAGCTGGAGCCGCGCCGCGTTGTCGCGCTCGTCTCCACGCCTGACTGCTGGGAGCAGAGTGACACAACGCAAGAGACCTGCAGGCTGTCGGCCGTCTCCTGCTGCGCGTGCAGCAGCAGCTGGAGCCGCGCCGCGTTGTCGCGCTCGTCTCCACGCCTGACTGCTGGGAGCAGAGTGACACAACGCAAGAGACCTGCAGGCTGTCGGCCGTCTCCTGCTGCGCGTGCAGCAGCAGCTGGAGCCGCGCCGCGTTGTCGCGCTCGTCTCCACGCCTGACTGCTGGGAGCAGAGTGACACAACGCAAGAGACCTGCAGGCTGTCGGCCGTCTCCTGCTGCGCGTGCAGCAGCAGCTGGAGCCGCGCCGCGTTGTCGCGCTCGTCTCCACGCCTGACTGCTGGGAGCAGAGTGACACAACGCAAGAGACCTGCAGGCTGTCGGCCGTCTCCTGCTGCGCGTGCAGCAGCAGCTGGAGCCGCGCCGCGTTGTCGCGCTCGTCTCCACGCCTGACTGCTGGGAGCAGAGTGACACAACGCAAGAGACCTGCAGGCTGTCGGCCGTCTCCTGCTGCGCGTGCAGCAGCAGCTGGAGCCGCGCCGCGTTGTCGCGCTCGTCTCCACGCCTGACTGCTGGGAGCAGAGTGACACAACGCAAGAGACCTGCAGGCTGTCGGCCGTCTCCTGCTGCGCGTGCAGCAGCAGCTGGAGCCGCGCCGCGTTGTCGCGCTCGTCTCCACGCCTGACTGCTGGGAGCAGAGTGACACAACGCAAGAGACCTGCAGGCTGTCGGCCGTCTCCTGCTGCGCGTGCAGCAGCAGCTGGAGCCGCGCCGCGTTGTCGCGCTCGTCTCCACGCCTGACTGCTGGGAGCAGAGTGACACAACGCAAGAGACCTGCAGGCTGTCGGCCGTCTCCTGCTGCGCGTGCAGCAGCAGCTGGAGCCGCGCCGCGTTGTCGCGCTCGTCTCCACGCCTGACTGCTGGGAGCAGAGTGACACAACGCAAGAGACCTGCAGGCTGTCGGCCGTCTCCTGCTGCGCGTGCAGCAGCAGCTGGAGCCGCGCCGCGTTGTCGCGCTCGTCTCCACGCCTGACTGCTGGGAGCAGAGTGACACAACGCAAGAGACCTGCAGGCTGTCGGCCGTCTCCTGCTGCGCGTGCAGCAGCAGCTGGAGCCGCGCCGCGTTGTCGCGCTCGTCTCCACGCCTGACTGCTGGGAGCAGAGTGACACAACGCAAGAGACCTGCAGGCTGTCGGCCGTCTCCTGCTGCGCGTGCAGCAGCAGCTGGAGCCGCGCCGCGTTGTCGCGCTCGTCTCCACGCCTGACTGCTGGGAGCAGAGTGACACAACGCAAGAGACCTGCAGGCTGTCGGCCGTCTCCTGCTGCGCGTGCAGCAGCAGCTGGAGCCGCGCCGCGTTGTCGCGCTCGTCTCCACGCCTGACTGCTGGGAGCAGAGTGACACAACGCAAGAGACCTGCAGGCTGTCGGCCGTCTCCTGCTGCGCGTGCAGCAGCAGCTGAAGCCGCGCCGCGTTGTCGCGCTCGGCCTCCACGCGCAGTGCCATGGTGCCCGCTTCCGACGATAGCTTGTCGCGAACCCTGAAATGACAAAAAAATAAATAAATATTTCACAACAATCACACCAATTCTCTAGTCCCAAATTAAGCTACGAGGCTTGTGTTATGGGTACTAGACAACGGATAAACATTCTTAAATACTTTTTTTTGTAAATAAATACATATTATACATACGAGTAGTAAACACCCAGACCAGTACAAACACATGTTCATGCACACTTATGCTTGTACTGTGCGGGGATCGAACCCGCGACCCTTGGTCCGACGTGTGGACCACTGCACCAAGCGGTCGTCTAGATAGATTATAGAACTTGCATTTTATGTTTGCGTACTCAGGAATTGACAGTTTCCCAACCATACTACGTAAAAAAGCAGGCTCATTTTACGGCGAGTTCGTGGCAGCCGCAACAAAATTCTGCAAGCCATCGCCGACAGCGGGGACTGTCCGCTTGTCGAGCACTTGTATCAATTAACTCGCACTAAATTACGTATTAAATACTAGCATAGGTAGAAGTCTTTTTGTGCTACTAACTTTAATGGATCTCAGTTGTTCGATAATTAAATATTTTTATTTTTTATTTATGAAATGAAATGAAATTCGTTTATTTGCAAGAATACAGACTATAAAGATCTTAATGTTATTGTAAGTTAGTACAAATATTCAACCTGCATGCAGGTGTGCAAAAATTTATTAAAATAGGCAGAATTAATGAATATAAAATAAATTATGATAAGTTAATTAAATTAATTACCATGCTAAATTATGATATGTTATATTAATTACAATGATAAATTATGATAATATTACTTATAAATATTATTATAATTTTTTATAATTCATAAATTCAGTCACACTGTAAAAACATTTTTCTTGTAGCCATTCAGTCAATTGTATTTTAAACTCTCTACACTCTAAAGTTTTTATTTTATCCGGGAGGTTATTAAACAATGTGATACTCATATTATAGGCATTTATTTTATATATATTTGTGTGACATCGAGGATTGCAACAGATTAATATACTGAGCCCTTAGTTTCCTAGTTCTTACCATGTTAAGTTTTAGAAAGAACTCTGGGTGTGACTTTACAAAAATGCACGTGTTTCTAATGTACATGCAAGCTAAGGGTAAAATTTTTAGCTTTTTAAAAAAGGACCTGCAGCTATATCTGTAACACGTATTTGTGATTGCTCGAATGCACTTCTTTTGAAGCTTCTACAGAGTATCTCCATAAAATCAAGCCATAGCTTAGCACGGAAGAAATATGTCCATGATAAGCGGTGATCGCTGCCTCCATAGAGACAGTGTTTCTTAGCTTTCTTAGGGCAAAGACAAATCGATTTAATCTGCTACATATGGAGTCAATTTGAGTTTTCCAGTTTAAATTGCTGTCAATATATAATCCTAAAAACTTAATAATATCTACTTTTTCTATGTTATTATTATCATATGTTACACTCAGCGGCAAGGGCTTTGTCCTATAAGAATGGAATTGCATAAATTTAGTTTTTGTCACGTTTATATTAGGTCCTTACCTATGAAATTGGCGTTTTGTATGGGAGGAACAAAAAGTCGAAATTTTTTTATATAGCATATTTATTTAATCAAAGTATGAGCCATTGTAATCTATGCACTTTTGCCATCTCATAGGTAGTTCATTGATCCCTTTACTAAAAAAACCATTCGAACGGGAATCAATAAAATCTTTGAAGGCGACTTGGACTGCCCCATCTGAGTTGAACTTTTTCCCTTGCAAGAAGTTATCCAAATTTCGAAAAAAATGGTAATCTGTTGGAGCAAGGTCCGGGGAGTACGGTGGATGCCTTAGAGATTCCAATTGAAGTTCTTCTAATTTGCTAGCCGTCTGTTGTGCAGTGTGTGGTCTAGCGTTGTCGTGAAGCAGCAGTGGCGTAGAGCGATTGACCAGCCTTGGTTGTTTAGCAACTAGCTTTTCCATCATGGTTTGCAATTGCTGACAATAGATATCTGCCGTAATCGTCTGGCCAGATTTGAGAAAACTGTAATGAACGACACCGGCGCTAGTCCACCAAACGCTTACAAGTAACTTTTTATTGGTCAATTTTCGCTTGGAGCAGGCTTTGGCTGGCTTGCCAGGGTCCAGCCATTGCGATGAACGCTTCCGATTATCGTAGAGAATCCACTTTTCATCACAGGTAATGATTCGATTTAAAATCCCTTCGTTATTGTGCCGGTCAAGTAATGTAACGCAGCAGTTGACGCGCGTTTGCCGGTTTGCTTCACTCAATTCGTGAGGAACCCACCTTTCAAGTTTTTTAATCTTCCCAATTTGCTTCAAGTGGATTAAAACAGTTTTATCACTAACGCCAAAGCCTGCAGCTAACTCGGACGTGGTTTGCGATGGATCCGCTTCCACAATAGCCTTCAATTCTTCATTATCAACTTGGGTCTCCGGCCGTCCACGGGGCTTGTTTTGCAGGTCGAAATTTCCAGAACGAAAACGTTGGAACCAAAAACGCACTGTGTTTTCTTTTGCGACACAACCGCCATACACATCATTAACCCTTCGAGCCGTTTCCGCAGCACTGGTGCCACGGTGGAACTCGTACTCGTAAATAACGCGATATTTCAAATTTTCTATTTTGTAAATTGAGCGATGCAAACAGAAAAAAGATAAGTAAAAAAACAAATGAATGACGGTTTACGAAACACAACTACATGTGGAAATAGCTGTATAAATTTGAATTTCGAATTCCTAACCAAATAGGAAAAATTTGTGATCAAAGTGGCCAGTACGACAAAACGCCAATTTCATATGTAAGGACCTAATATTTAAGTCATTTTTATTCATCCATATGGTAATGTCTCATAAGAATTGTTTTTATCACTTTGTACAATGAGGGTTGTATCGTCTGCATACACTATACACTTTTGACTTGTTGACTGTGGCAAGTCATTAATATAAATTAAGAACAACAACTCTAATTCCATAGAGTTCCAGCTTAGATAAAAGTTTAGAGTGATTGACAACATCAAAAGCTTTCGTCATATCATTTTCTTATTGATGGTTTCTGTTATATATTTAACGAAATCAAAACAAGCTAGCTCAGTTGAGTAGCCTTTTCGGAACCCATATTGTTCTGTCTGTAGCAATTTATGTTTTGTCAGAAATTCGTTCAATCTACCACTCATACATTTTTCAAAAATCTTTGAGATTATTGGAATTAGTGCTATGGGCCTGTAATTATTGGGATCGGATAAATCGTTTTTCTTGTGCAAAGGCTTTATAACAGTTAATTTTAGTTTGTCAGGGAAAAAGCCGTCTGCAAGCGATAAATTAATTATGTGTGAAAGTGGTCGACTGATTAGTGAAGCTATTTGTTTAAGGATTTTCGTTGTAATGTCATCATATCCGTTAGCAGACGTATTCTTTAGTGACATTATTAGCTTTAAAACTTCATCTTCCCCAACTGGCTTTAAAAATATTGTATGTTGGTTGGGCGAGATATTATTATTGCTATTTCCATTGTTTGCCGATAGGGTTGTATTAATGTCAATGAAATAATTATTAAATAAATTACAGATGTCACGTGGGTTATTAAATGTCAAATTTTTATACGTTATTGAATCGATGTCCGTTTTGTGCGCTTTATTGGATAGAGGTGACGATATGATATTCCAAGTAGCTCTACATTTATTTTTAGAGGACGATATATACCGATTATTATTTATGGCTTTAGAGCGGTCTATACATTTTTTTTTTAAATTCTGCTGTATTTTTAAAGGAGCTGTTTTTTTTTTATAAATTATTTTATTTGTCTTTGTTACTCTATATGCCATATGTAATTTTCGTTTTGATTTGCATGAGTTTCTTATACCCCGAGTAAGCCATTTTGTCTGATTTTGTCTATTATTTACTTTTACTTTAATAATAGGAAAGCATAATTTATAAAAGAGGCACAGCAAATCATGGAAATTACGATTATTTATTATACAAGAAAATATTGTATCGAGTATCGCGATAATGTCATTGGACAATATCGCAACTGAGACATTGGACCGCGATTCGATATCCAACCGTAAGTATGGAAACGTCGAGTGAGTGGCAACACTGTCTTGTCCATAGTGAAGTTGTACCTGTCATCTGTCAACTGTCAGTAGTGCGTTTGGTCAAGTCAGAAGTTAGTTCGTTCGTTCGTTCACTTGTTTCCGAGACCGCGCCAGCGCCGGGTGTGCGCACTGATTGTTATATTACAAGATGGCGGACAGCAACAATTTCAAATCCAATGAATTGAAATTCAAATCCGTTTAAATCTGCGACATTGATACATTTAAATACGTATGCTTTGATACATTTTTTACGTTTAATAGACCACGAAACACATTTTTTACAATCAGTACCTTTGTATTCGTTGCAGTAATTGAAGCAACGGTTAGTCATATTACAAACGTGTTTATCCTAAGGGGTGCTCTTTTATCACCTAAGTCCTCGTGCAGTAATTGAAGCAACGGTTAGTCATATTACAAACGTGTTTATCCTAAGGGGTGCTCTTTTATCACCTAAGTCACTTCATAAACTGTATGTATATCAAATTTCATTAAAATCCGTATAGTAGTTTCAGCGTGATTGACGTACAAACATGCAAATATCTAAACACAGAAAAACTTTCACATTTATAATATTGGTATGATAGTGTCATGCAATAACTGATAAAAAATCTAATTGATTTCAGTTTCATTATTGACAATGACAAAATAAGTGACATATATTGTTCAGAAGAAGAACGAATGAATGTACAACTATGACCCGGGTATCGAGTATCTAGGGAAAAACTAACCTGTTCAATTCAGTAATGAGCGCGTCTTTATCCCTGAGCCTGAGCTCCAGGTTGTTGACCTGCATCTGCAGCTTGTCGTTCTCCGCTCGGAGCCGGTTCACGCGCTCCGAAGACGACGAGTGGATGGAAGATGATGACCTGGAAAGCACAAATACGTTATGCAATGTACTTAAATTACAGTACATTACATTCAGCTGTATTCAGGCTGTTTCCATCAACCGACAAAAAAAACAGTTTACATTTTTCTATAGATGCTTGTATGGTATTCCGTTAATTTATGTCGTTTAGTCTTCGGTAAAAACGAAACGGATCAAATGTTGGGACTACGCAATACAATCGAAATGTATGTATTTAACCCAACACATTTGAGGGTATATCACAAATTTAGAAAAATCTTCGAGTCTCCGGTTCTGATTCATCTAACTACTCATTTAAATAGTAAATTGTAATTTAAATCACCGTTTAAAACAACTTTTAATTGGGATGATGACATCTATCTTAAATATTGTCAAGAACATGGTGTTTAAAAACATAGCCCCTATGAAGTTAATACAACCAATATATTTCAAAAAAGCTGTAGAAACCAATTTTTAAACACACAAAACGCAATAAATATTCGGTCAATTGACTCCGATTTCTGATACATTACCGTGACGTCACAATCATTTATTCCCATACGAAATCTATGGAGGCAGACTGTTTTGACAGATAATAAAAAGTATGTCAACGATTGGTGGTGTCGTCTAGCCAATTGACGCATAAAAGTACCGTGGTCAATTCTTCAATAAGCAAAATCCTTTAAAAATCGGAATAACACTTAGGGTATAAATTATAAAGAAAAGGCACCTATCGTAAATATTTTTAAGACCATCATAGTGTTTTAAAAACATAACTTCTATAAAGCAAGTAAATCATTTTATTTCCAAAAAGCTGTATAAATTATTTTTATTTACATAGAGTTCAATAAATAGTCGAAAACATTGACTGAATGTCAATGTTTTCGATTACTGATACTAACCAATATGGGGAATACTATAATTATGACGTCAAATTATAGTATTCCCATACAAAATCTATGGACGCAGATCGTAATGACAGATGATAAAAGAGTATGTCAACGATTAGTGGTGTCATCTAGCCTATTGTGTTCAACGCGGACCAAATCGCGAACGGCCACTAATTTCAAATAGTTTCAAAGTGCAACTTTAATATTTACAAATACTCACTTCGACGTATTCAAAGCGAGTCGCGGTATGTCCTCCCGGTCGTCGCTGCTCGCCGACAGTATCTGAAACAAGCCGTCGGCGTGAGATGTTGCGGGGCTTGGCGACGTAACTGCTTTATTTGACGTTCGAACCTTTAACATCTAGGCTGTATTGATTTAAATGGTTTAACACGTGAGGGTTCGTTTACATGGAAAAATAAATGTAAAATTGATAAAAATCTTATTGATTTAATTAAAGAATTCAAATAGTTGTTTATTGTACTGATAATAAATTATATTTTTATGCATAGTGGCCAGCATATGAGGTTGCCGGACGCCGTATTGATAGAATTAGTACACACGGCGTCACATCAAGTTACTCACTTTCGCTTCAAAATCACCCGTATTAAGTAAGTATTAGATACCGTAGTGATTAACTAGACGTGTGGCCGTGAATACAGTCAGACAAATCAAAATTATGTCTATCGGACATTGGTCTCCGACCGTAACACCCTATCTGTAGGAAGCGCTTCCCTTTAGTCAAAATATAATTTTGAGAATCCTCCTTATCAATCAGCGAGCTGCTGCCGCCGCGTGAAGTGTTCACCTGTTCCATGATGTCCTCGTCGAGCGTGTGCGAGTAGGCGAGCTGGTCGCGCAGCGCACGCTCCAGCTCGGCGGTGGGCGACCTGCTGCCGCCGCGTGAAGTGTTCACCTGTTCCATGATGTCCTCGTCGAGCGTGTGCGAGTAGGCGAGCTGGTCGCGCAGCGCACGCTCCAGCTCGGCGGTGGGCGACCTGCTGCCGCCGCGTGAAGTGTTCACCTGTTCCATGATGTCCTCGTCGAGCGTGTGCGAGTAGGCGAGCTGGTCGCGCAGCGCACGCTCCAGCTCGGCGGTGGGCGACCTGCTGCCGCCGCGTGAAGTGTTCACCTGTTCCATGATGTCCTCGTCGAGCGTGTGCGAGTAGGCGAGCTGGTCGCGCAGCGCACGCTCCAGCTCGGCGGTGGGCGACCTGCTGCCGCCGCGTGAAGTGTTCACCTGTTCCATGATGTCCTCGTCGAGCGTGTGCGAGTAGGCGAGCTGGTCGCGCAGCGCACGCTCCAGCTCGGCGGTGGGCGACCTGCTGCCGCCGCGTGAAGTGTTCACCTGTTCCATGATGTCCTCGTCGAGCGTGTGCGAGTAGGCGAGCTGGTCGCGCAGCGCACGCTCCAGCTCGGCGGTGGGCGACCTGCTGCCGCCGCGTGAAGTGTTCACCTGTTCCATGATGTCCTCGTCGAGCGTGTGCGAGTAGGCGAGCTGGTCGCGCAGCGCACGCTCCAGCTCGGCGGTGGGCGACCTGCTGCCGCCGCGTGAAGTGTTCACCTGTTCCATGATGTCCTCGTCGAGCGTGTGCGAGTAGGCGAGCTGGTCGCGCAGCGCACGCTCCAGCTCGGCGGTGGGCGACCTGCTGCCGCCGCGTGAAGTGTTCACCTGTTCCATGATGTCCTCGTCGAGCGTGTGCGAGTAGGCGAGCTGGTCGCGCAGCGCACGCTCCAGCTCGGCGGTGGGCGACCTGCTGCCGCCGCGTGAAGTGTTCACCTGTTCCATGATGTCCTCGTCGAGCGTGTGCGAGTAGGCGAGCTGGTCGCGCAGCGCACGCTCCAGCTCGGCGGTGGGCGACCTGCTGCCGCCGCGGCGCTGGCACAGCTGCTGCTGCACCGCCTCTTCGCCTTCCGCTTCGCGCACTCTAGAAAGTAAATACGAGTCAATACCTACAGAGCGATGAAAAGATATGGTAGAAATCTTAACAACTGGGGCAAAAAGCTCCGAAAACATACTCAAAATGTTGATTTATAATGTTACAGATTTAGGCTGACTTTACATGAGCAAGCTCACATCTTGCAATAATAAGAAGATAAATGAAATAAAAGAACGTTAACGGAAATTGCTTTTTGCACTGCCACACGTAAGAGCCATATCACAAAATTTTGAAAACTGAGCAGTTATTTGCCAAAAACTTGGATTTCAAAAGATAAATCTATGATCGGTGGCCGCTACGAAGTAGAAATTTCGAATTTACATACATGTTAAGTAATCTATTGAATTAAAATATGGTCGATGTACAATCGATCGAATCGATGCATTCGACTGAATTTTCCGTTTGGCCCATCGTTCTGGGCATTAACAAATTGGCATTAGATTACTAAATATGATTGTAATTATTAACTTCAAACTTCGTAGCGTTCTCTGAATTTCAATTTATCCGTTGTACACATAGTTTACAGGAAACAACTGCCTAGCTATCATAATTTTGTATTGTGTCTGTTAATATAACAGAAGATTAGGATAAAAATTAAATAAAGATATAACCGATTTCCTTAATTACAGCTTACCTGTCAACTAGCTCTTTCAAATCCTGCAATTCATTCTCAAGTTGGTGACACCTCTCCACCTTTTCTCGCAGCTTTGCCTTGAGCTCCGACACGTTAGCCTCCTCTCTGAGCCTGACATTAATTTGGACTATTGTTATAACCATATATTTTTAATTTACCTTACAGACAAAACGTTTTAAAACGTCAAAAATACGCAAAAACATATAAAAACCGACATCTTTGGACAAAATTACTTCAACTGATTCATCTTAGGTGGCGTATGCTATCGTTTATGTATCCAGCTTATATCCAGTTAGATTTTGCGCCCTTTTGAGCCGTATTACGAACTTGCTGTCCGCTCAACTACCGAAGATTAGCAACGCTTCTGTTGAGCCAAAAACAAGTTCTTAATAGATTCCCAGGTCGTCTATCTTTCCTGCCGGTGGACGCTATAAGCTTACGACCATCTTTCTCTCTTCAGCCTTTATACGTCCCACTGCTGGGCACTGGCCTCACCACAACTATGAGGTGGTCCGAGCCATAGTCCACCACGCGGGCTCAGTGCGGATTGGTGGAGTGTGCTTACGATCATAATGGTCTTCAATACAGCATAGCCTTAGCTATCAGTAGACTATTAATTGATTTTTAATTACCTTGCAGACACGTTAAGTAGCTGGTCAGCAAGCTGCTGCTTCTCGACCTCAAGTTGCCTGATCTGCTGCTGCATCTCGTGTGCCAACTGCTCCTTCTCAGCTATTGCCCGGTCAGACTGGCCCAGGTTGTTGCGCAGCTCGGTCACGTCTAACTTTGCTTTTGCTAGTTCGAAGGCCTGAAGAATATTAAAACATATCGTTAAACAAAACAGAGGTACAGTGAAATGGTACAACTAAAATCTTGCTAATGAGACCCTTGTGCAGAACGCAAGTTTTTTCTCAATTAATATCAAAACATTATTCGGTGTCTTTAAACATTAACAAACCGAATGCTAACTTGCACACAAAATTAAAAAAAAAACTGCGTATAAGTTAGCTAAGTTGGCTTGCTTGCCAGGTCTTGTACAAGGTACCATGTCGGTTATAAGAAAAATAAACTTGTTAGCTAACCTTATCATTTAGTTCCTTCTTGTTGAAGTCCAGCTCATGCTGCAGCAACGATATCTGCTTCCTTATCTTCACTAATTGCTTCTTATCATTGCTAGCCTGCCGGTCTATCACCTTTTTCTCTTCCCCATTCTTGCTTCGGGGAGACGGACTACGCGACACCATCTTAAGCTGTTCTTTTAGAGATGCTATCTCTTCATGAAAGGCGTTAATGTCCTCGTGTAGTATTTCAATCTCGGTTTCCTTGTCTTTCAATTTGTCAGTTAGTAGTTTCAACTCTTCAATTTTTGATGTCAGTTCGCTGTTAAGTGAGTTTGCCCTTTCTAATTCAGTCTCGCTGTTTTGAAGTTTAAGCGACGCATTCTCTTGTTCTTTTTCTAGTTTAGTCAATTTGAGTTTCAGTTCTTTATTAGAGTCGTTAAGTTGGCTATTCTCTGCAGTCAGTTTGGCGATATCCCGATTCAAAGACTCAGCTGTGTCCTGCATTTGGAAAAGCTCATTGGATTTTTCTTCAAATGCTTCTTTTAAGTTATCCAACTCTTCTGTTTTGTCGTCAAGACATCTCTGTAAGTCGTCAAGTCTATCTAAATGCTGGTTCAAGCTATCGATCTGGTGATTCTTCTCAGACACAAGTTGTTCCAGCCTTTGCAATTCCTGCACTTTCTCTCTGAGCTGTTTGTTTTCTGTTTCATATTTATCTAAACAGTTATTTCTGCTCTGCAGCTCGTCAATTTTAACTTCTAGTTCAGTCATTTTATTTGTCAAGCTACGCTTCTCTTTCGCCAGTTCGAGAATCATGTTCTCTCTTCTTAAAATATCTTCTTTGAGCAAATGTAAGTCCTTGGATTTCTCTCCGACCTCCTGGGTTAGTTCTGTCAATCGTTGTTCCAGCAACTTTTTGTTTGACGAGAAGTTTTCCAGTTGGTTTTCGTAGAACTTTTTGTCCGTTTCCATGGTAGCCATAGTATTTTCTAGAAGTCCCTTCAACTCCTCGACTTCCTCTTTTAACGCTGGGAACTCACATAGCTGCTCCTCAGCGTTTTTCAACTCCGATTTGCAGTTTTCTAATTCAGATCTTGATTTTTTGATTTCATGTTTCAATTGAGTAAGTATGTCGGGGAAATTTTCCTGTCTAATATCTAAGCTGATGCCCAGTTCTCTAAGAGACGTAAATTCTTCATCGTCGTGAGTTCTATTGTCGTGGGAAGGCTCCACAGAGAAATTGATCTTTTTGGGTTCAACACTGAGATCTTTACTCGCGCTGATTTCTCTGTTAGGATACATCGAGCAGTTGTCCGGTATATTCTGCGCTGTGGAGTGCTTGACACTTTCCCCAAACTTGTCGATGGTTCCGAACATCGTCGTCTCGTTGACGTTTCTCTTGTACCTATTATCCTTGTTCTGGGTAGAGGTTAGGTGAGCGGGAAGGGAGTCCGCTCGCGGAGTGTGATGTGGTTCTATGCTGTCTATGAACTCGATGTTTAGAGAGCTCATGTTTGGTCGCTGTAGATCCGGGGGTAATGTCCTGTTGAAGAGTTTCTCTCGCGTGTCAGCCGCATGCGGCGCTCCAGTCAGGCTCATGTTGTGCCCCTTCAGCTCCGCTCGTCTCATCTGGAGATCCTGTTCGTCGAACTCGGATATGGACACGATGTCGCTGAGCGTCCGCGCGGACACTTTTCCTCCGTCGTATGCATCGCTCTTTTCCCGCACGTTGTCATCATCCAGTTTTAGCGCTGCGGAGAAATGGTATTTATGAATCATAATAAATAATAAGCCAGCTGACTAGCTGTCTAGGCGGATCGAGAGTTAACTAAACGCACCAGTGCGAAACAGTTGGAATTAGGCCAAAATGTTTATACAATGAATGCGTCGAATAATAACGAAGTCAAATTAACGGATCTAACATTCAGCCATTATTTTCGATATTATTTTAAACTGAAAATATTTTTCTTAAGATCACGCAGCATGCCTTTTACCAAACGATTTGACTTTACTGAAGGATAAATAAAAATGTAATCTTGCCAAATAAATTTGGTCTTTTGCCAAGAACACTTATCATTGGTGTAACGATCAAAATGTCGTTTTTAACACGCGCACATGTTTTGAGAAATAAATTGAAGTTTATTCACGACCACGTAGTTACATCGGGAAAGGCACAAAGTATGAATATACTAATTAAAATGTATTTTAATACATGAGTGGTCCAAAGAAAGTTTAGCATTCAATTAGCGCTATGTATTACAATAATAATAATAATAATAAAAAACATTTATTTCTCATAAAAAATAAATAATACAAAAACATACACTGATATATCCTAATTAGATTATGGTGGGCTGAAACCTGAACTAGGATGATTCCTGTATCTCAGGTTATCAGCCCTCCATGCCATTCGGAGTAATTACTTAAATTCGCAAAAAATAAATGTATTACTAGGAAGTAATCAAAACAATAAATGTTGTCTAACCTCAGTTACCTACTCTGTGCCTTCGGTTACAAGTGCATATATTTATTTATTTATACTTTATTGCATCAAAAGTATAAAACTGGCGGACTTAATGGCTTATGACATTCTCTACCAGTCAACCGAGTGGGATTGCAAAAAAGGTAAATAGGTGGCGGTTTAAAAGTAAAGATCATAAGACATATATCAATGCACGTCTTTGAATAGATGGAATAATGTAAGAGGTAGGTTCAGTATAATAACATGCTTAATATATTAGAGGACCAAATTCCATATAAATAGGTAGGAAACACATTCTTTCAGGAATTAATGAAATGCTTTAGAATATAATTACGGTTGCTTTACTTAGTTTACAGTTTTTTTTATCTTCTCGCTTAAGTACCTTTTAACGAGAGCTCTTTGTAGTGCGGCTCGTTTACATAATTTGTACAAGTTGTGAAAACCTATAAACACTTCGATTAACATAAGCTCTGTTGCAGAATTGTAATGTATTATGTGGTTGGGTATCCAATCAATAAATAAAATAAAAAAACAACTTTTAAAACACTCACCAAGCAGTTCCTGTAGCTGCTCCTCCTTTTCAGCCAGCGCCCTCTGGTGGTCTCTCAGAGCCGAAGCGAGCTCGTCTTTATCAGACTCCAGCCCGCGAGCGATCGCCTCCAGCTGTGCTATACGCGTCTGAGCTGATGATAGCTCGCGTTCCAGAATCACGACCTTGTCTTTGGGGTTGCCTGGTGAAAAAAGATGGCCGATCAAAAACCTAATTTACTCTGTTAAAATAACAAAAAGTCCTTCTGGCCGATTCCGACCACGGCGGCCAATCTCAACAGAGATCAGCCAACTACGCAGGAAATATTATAGTGCACAAGTGTGAGCGCAATACACAGGTGCACTCACTTTTCCATCTAAGTTTCTCTCAAAGTTCGGTGACGGCAATCCGACATGACTAGAGAGAGAGATCAGGCGCAGGACCAACGGCTTAACGTGCTTTCCAAGGCACGGGAGTGTAACACCGCCAACTTTCCGACCCGAGCTGTTTTGGAGAAATTCATGACAGAAAATCTCTAAAACAATTTTGGCTCGACCTGGGATTCGAACCCAGGACCTCTCGGATGTAAGGCAGAAACTTTGCAACTACACCCACGACGCAGTCAATACTACTATACAATATAATAATTACTCTATTATTAAACTAGTACAGTGGCCAGAACATCAGTCTACCCATTTTTGTTTCCAAAATAGCCTGTATCACAAGCGCATATGATACAGCAGGGTTTAACGTGACGTGCTGGGCCACCGTACAAAGCAGTGATGATACTATCGTCATGAGGGGTTTTGTGTTAAAGAATGAAGGACAATTCAACTAAGTTGTGGGAAGAATTTTATAAGACGTTTTTGGGATTGACTGAAAAAGAATCTACAGATAGATGTAACATTGTTGCTACCAACACGAATCAATAAATTATTTAGAAATATAAATTAAATAATCGCATTACACTATATATCTTTCATTAAAAATTAAATTCGAAAAGACATTACACTAAAAAAATTCAGAGAGGATTCGAACCCCCGACCTTTGGAATGCTCTAAACAACTGGTCTACCGAGAACCTTAATGGAGTCGTTGAATTTTGTAAGTGCTTTCTAACGCTTTGAGCCAGCGTATGTTTCATCAATGATTGTGGGAGGCAACCTTAAATCACCCGAGAGAAATATTTTTACAAATATTTAATTTAATTTAATTTAATACTATTATAAAGGCGAAAGTTTGTATGTATGGATGTTTGTTACTCTTTCACGTAAAAACTACTGAATGGATTTGAATGAAACTTTACCACAATATAGCTTATACATCAGAATAACATATAGGCTACAATTCATAAAGAATTTTTAAGATAAAGGCTTTCCACGCGGACGAAGTCGCGGGCGGCCACTAGTATTTAATATCAATTAATTTCGTTACTTACATGAGTTCCCGTATAAAGTTTGATGCTGGTCGTTCAATTTGTCTTTTTCATCCAAACTCTGCTTTAGCCTCTGCAGCTGTTTGTCTTTTGACTCCAGGTCTTCTTTCAGCTTTTGCACCTGAAGAAGTTGGAAAAGATATTGAATTAACCGACTCGACGTCCACCTTGGTGTAATGGTCAAGAAGTTGACTATTAACCAACAGGTCGCGGGTTCCATCCCCGCACTGCACAAACATTTGTGTGCATGAACATGTCTGTTTGTACTGGTCTGGGTGTTACACGTATTTATTTAAGTTTATTTGTAATACCACTGTTGATTCTGATATCTGTAACACAAGTGCTTAAGCTACTTACCACGGAATCAGATCAACGTATGTGATGTTATTGTATATTTATATTATTTTCTCATTTACTTAACATTGAAAATCCCCGATGCTTCTTGCTAAATATTTTGCAAACCCATTTTTGTAAACGAGCAAGCAAAAGGCACTCAAACCCTCGTCTGTCTCGAGTGCCGACAGGCGATTGACAGTACTTTTCTGACATACAAAGAAATGGCGACTTTCAAAGGGTATGCTTCTTGCTAAATGTTGTGTAAACCCATTATTGTAAACGAGCAAGCAAGAGGCACTCAAACCCTCGTCTGTCACGAGTGCCGACAGCTGATAGACAGTACATTTCTAGCATATAAAAAAGTGGCGACATTCAAAGGCTTAAGCTCTGACCCGATTTCCGATCTCATTTTTATTCGTGAGGGCTATGAATGAGCTAAGTTGCGTAGGTCGGCGACCATATGAAAGCATCAAGGCAGTAACAATGAGCAATGACCTCTTTCTAAATTGAATGAGCAATCCTTTACGAGGTCGTGGGCGCTATAAAGATGGTTCACTTACTTTATTGTGGAGTGTGACTTTAGGTCTAAACTAAAACTAGATTTAAAGCAATACAGCTTAGGTAGTGTAACATAATGACAGTACTTTGTCATATCGATGGTGTAGTTCACAATTGTGTAAAAATCCTTTTTTACCTTTTTATTAACGCCTAAATCGGAGTCAATTGACCGAATATTTATTGAGCTTTGTGTGTTTAAAAATTGGTTTCTACAGCTTATTGGAAATATATTGGTTGTATTAACTTCATAGGGGCTATGTTTTTTAAACGCTATGGTCTTGAAAATATTTAAGATACGTGTCATCATGCCATTTAGGTGGTGCTATTCTTAATCCGGCACCACACGGACACAGTTGGGACTACCCATCAAAAACCTGCGGTATCCCTTCCTGTCTAGGAAGTGACATGGGTACCGAATATCCTTCACGTCCATGACAACCTCCGACAGTGTTCCCACCTACACAGCGGGCTCAGCGCGCCCCCCTTGCGAGGGCACAGGGGGAATAGCCGATGGTGATGGCGCGTGCAATGCAGGCTGGGGCACCAACCTGCACGCCACCTTGAGTCTAAGCTTCTCGAGAAAACTTGAATCTAAGCTTCATTCAGACCTATTTGTACCCTAAAAATGTTTCGCTCGCACGTGTCCGATTTTTTAAGTATACTCGTATTAATTATGCTAAGTACATGTCTATTTAGATATCTGAGTGCACATTGGGGATTAGTTTGGTATTCAGTTTATTTTCTATGTAAAACGCCATATTTTTGGTATGGGTTACACTTTTCCATAGAGTCAAATAATAAGTGTAATAAATACTTGCTAATTTATTAAGAAATAAAAGACACTGCCTGTGCTATTTATGTCTCAACTTTCAAAATGCTCTTTTTTTTTTAATCAACATTTCTTAGTTAATACACCTGTGAACTACAGCATCAATATTTAGAAAAGATTTTCAACTGCGTTTTTCAACGTAAAGCTAAGCTTTTTGATATCTAATGAGGTTGAAATAAGAGTTACTTAACCTGCAGACTTGCTGCAGAACTCTTGAGAATCAAGCTTATAGGAGAAACGTTTGAGGCAATATTCATGAGTTTGACATTGGTATATCTCGGATAAGGTTCGTCACAACGCTTTTCCGCGCCGGCTCCATGCCTTTGGTACCATAAGTGAATCGCACCCGAAATAATCTCTATAAATTATTTATGTAAGAGCATTCCTTTCCTTTGTCGCGATGCGAGGGCCTCATAATATGATTGAGATACCATTTTTAAGATCTCGGCGAGTAGACTGGGCCAAAACTCTAACATTAGGTCGAACTTGAAGGCGGACGAAGTCACGGGCGGACGAAGTCCGCTAGTACGCTACAATACCTCAGCGAGCGCGTCGTGTAACTGCACCGACAGCTGGCTGGAGGCGTGGTGCGCGAGCGCCTCGGCGTCGTTCCTGTGCTGCTGCAGCCGAGCCGACAGTGACGATATCTTCAGCGCCTGCTCCGACATGCGCGCCTGGAGCACGTCTCGCTCGGCGCGCACCTCCTGCGGGCAAAACATTACATTATTAGTCGGTGTTCCTTTTTTACAACAGACAGACAAACCACCAACGCAATTTGCTCAGACAACGAGATTAAATGCGTTGTTTGTTTCGGGTATTTTGCTCGAGCAATCTCTGGTGATGGATTTCGTATATGTCGTGTATGGTCGCGGTCTGAAAGTGTTTACCAGTTTTTGAAGTTCTATGACCAAAGTCCAAAATGCTTTAAAAAGTTACTTGTTGTACCTTTCAAAATTGATTAATCAATTCGACTCACCGAGATTTAAAAAAAGGTTTTCGATCTTTTTTTGGTAATAGAACTATTTTCTTTATTCCTTGAAAAGACAGTTTTGTAGTCAGTGTCAATCAACCTCATAAAGGAGTGATTGATTCTCGTTACAAAAATAAAAATAATCTATGGTCAATCAAATTATAATGAAATAGACATTTAGAACTTGTGAACAAAATGTGTGCAAGTATTTGTGATCCTTAAGGTGGTAACCACTTTCTGTTGACGACCGTGCGACGAGCTCATTTATGCGTCAATGCAAGTGACGATGACTGAATTATGAGTAAATACATATGTATTTTGCAATCGGGAACTTTTTAGTTAATCCAACGTAAAAGCAATCCATGTAATCAACTCTAAGATTTCCTAAACGTTAATCATTCTTCTTACTTTCAATATGAAACGCTAACGTATACACTCTACAACGCCGAAATGTAAATCATGTTGGTTGCAATGTGTTAGGAATTGAAAAATTGTTCCCGACCTATTGAGCCCAGCAGTTAGTCTCAACTGCCCGTGATTCACAGTGATGAATAACACGCGGAAACAATCTGTCTGACATGCGTCATTGGTTGTCTATGTTTATTTGATGTTACATACGTCGATGATAACCCTAAATATCGTCAAATTAATGTTTAGAAAACACAAATTATTTTAAGTTCTGCCCTGGGTTCACGAACCTTCTTTTACAAACACACAAAGTACGGAGACCAGCACGTCACGGTAAACACTGCGGTGTCTAAAGCAATTGTCATACGGACGATTTTGCAACAAAAATGGGTAGCCTGATGTGCTGGCAACTGTACGTATCGCTCAGTATTTCTTTAAACTTTTATTTAGCGTCTATGTCGACGACATTGTGGCAATTTGCAACACACTTTGTATAATTCAGCGAGTTAAGCCGGTCGCTAAGTATAATTCAACCCCGTCTGAACCAGGAACAAGTTTGCATAAAGAGTTTACAAAATGTTGCCACTTTGAATTATGAAACAAAGTTATCACATACACTTTTTGAAGTAAAACACGCGCAGCTATAAATTGGTTAAACGGACCTCTTACTAAACTTTAGTAAAAGGCCCCGAAGTGTAATTGTACTTAATTGCTTAACTGAACTAATTACGTAAAATAAGCAATGAAGTCACAAGTGAGATGCGATTATCAAACAAAACTGATTTTAAACTTGAAATGAAGCATTTGTAAACAAAGTACAGACTTAATATCTTGGTTATCAAAATTTGATTACGTTTTTCTATAAAGGTACACGAGAAAGTCCCAAATGTACACTGTTTCTGGGTGTGAGTTCATTCGGTCGCTAAAAATACCCTGACCTGGCCACAACGAGGCTAGGTGCCACACACAACTAGGCTACCGGTCTAGGTGCCACTGCTCGCTAGATAAACAATGCACTATTAGATCGCATGTTTGAATGCGGTCACCTGCAGAAACTGCAGTTGTGTTACGTATGACAATGTTTCAACACCCTTATTCGCCTCGTAGTCATAGAATCAGAAGGTCTACTACAAGAAACGATATACAACAAAACGATAACGTGTGCAGATGATAGATAGCATATCACGCTACGAATTGATGGAATCAGGCGTTACTTTGCGGAAATCCATGACTTAAGCTGAAAAATTAATGAAATATATAAAAAATTAATGAAATAAATAAAATGAAAGCTACGAATTGCATCGCACTTATAACATGCGCATAAGATGCAATTGCTATTACCTTGATGTGCTGTCTTGTAAGCCATTGTCAAGAACGAAACATTTTTACTATTATTATTGGCCTCTAAAGGTAAGGTTGACTAGAAGTTTAAAAATCGCAGGAATTTATAAGGTTTCTGTTTTTTTTTTCAAATACAGTTCTGTTTGTTGTAAGAAAATTTAACATTGTTACATTGGTATTTCAAAGTTATATTTTAAACACTGCTACATTTGACCGTCATCCATGTGCACTGGCCGTCTCGCCAACAATAAACGAAATCTGTTTACTTGTGCAGTGAAGATTTATCGTGCTTTTTAAGCTTTATTTTCAAACAAAGCCTGTTATTATTAGAATTTAATGTGTCTCGATGTTATCACTGCACCAACTGACTCGTGAAGGGAAAAATACTTTGAGAATAACCAGTTAACAAAACATTTGTGTCGCTGACAGCTGTCTTGACGGTAAACAAATGCATTTTAATGGAGCGACGACACGTTAAAAAACGACGAAAACATTAAAAAAATAAACAAGATAAACACACAACGCCGTACGTACATAAGAATGCCGAAACAAAATTTATGTCCGCTACACAAAAAGACAATTTAATAATTTCAATGCTGCAAAAAAGCATTCAGAGTTCAAAATAATAAATATGACAATTCCACGTATGCATGTTCATTATTCACGGCAATTGCACCCAATTAAGAGTTCAACTGCCGGAGCTTACTTGTTTCTGTTATAATACGACTACTTGACGCAAAAACCAACAATTAAAATAATTGAATACATATTCAAACTCAGGTTCAAGAACGCTTTGATAGATCTCTCATATGTGCCGCTCTGATATCATAGTTCGTGCTCGTTGTGTCACAGTTATTTTTGGTGGTGGCGAACGTCTATGAAACCAATAACAAACACGTCTTAGAAAAATATCTCACGCATGCGCACGCATTTGACGACAGCTTTGGTCTAAACCCGGCTGTTGCAGGTTCGAATCCTGCTAGGGGCAAATGTTTGTGTTATGAGCACGCGCATTCGTACTTGAGTCATGGGTGTTTACAAATGTATTTAAGTTTTTCTATCTATTGTCACTATAGCAGAAGCTGACGCTTAGTTTGGGGCTAAATAATTGGTGTGTTTGTTGACACAATTATCGTTATGCCTTGGTTATGATAGCGAGTCAGGTTTATCTAGTGTTCAAATGAAGACTCTTTGTGCGGCTAGGATAAATAATGGTCTGTTTTCAAACGAATTAATTAAGAGGTGCTTTTAATCAATATTTTTCTTCTCGGATGCTTTCTTTATTCGCTTTAGTTTTGATGCGAATTGCTATAGCGTCGCCGATTGAACTATAGCGTCAAATATATTAACGGGTGTCGCAGTAACTCTTGTAAAAAGCGCAATGAGTTAGATCTTCAAAGTAGTATGTTACAATATTTCATTTGGAAGTGTCTTTTATCGTTCCTAAGTGTAAGGATTTGATGTCAGATTTTACAGAATATACCTCCTTTGAAACGATTTCATTTAACATATTGATACATTTTAACGACGTGAACGTCGCAATAATACTACGCAGTACAAAACTAATTATTAGTTTCGAATCTAACGCAAAAAATGAAATATCACCAAAACTTTGACAGCTATCACACGAAGGGCTCCTAGGGCTCCTACAGATATAATCGACAACGACACTCACCGTCAGATCAGGCAGACCCATTCCCAAGTACTTCCTAAAGTACTTCAACACAAACATCACACACACTGCACTACATTGCGTTCACATGTTTTCCGCGTTGTATGTGGATGACTTGATGGCATTTACAATGACGGCGCGGGGTGAGAGAGACCTTACGGCAGCAGAACACGCTTTGGAGCATCAGGGCAACTGACTGACCAACTGATGTCTGCGCGGGAGCGCGGTGTCGGGAAATATAGACGCGGTGGATGCGGCATTTGATACGACAATCTAACTAATGGTACAAGTTGGCAGCGGGCTTCATGAAGTTGCAGCAGACGACACTTCTGGTTTCCTGGAAATATCTAATTGACTCCTCAAAATTATACCGGCCGCTTTTTTTACCGAAATAAGCGCAGCAACAGGCGGTTTATAGTCAAATATGATAAAATTGATAATACACCATTGAAAAGGCAAACTATAGCTTGGAAGGACTTTCTTCTCGCAACTCAGATGTACTATACATCATACAAACAAAACACATACAAAACACACATACACATACATACAAAAAAAACTGTCTGTTTAACAATTTTAAACTTCAGTTTCATCTTATAGTAGAATTTTCGTCACAGACAACCATTTAACTAATATAAATAATTAAGAAATCATACTACAATAGTATCGATGCCGCATCCAACTCTTCATGCATCAGTTATCTATATTTAGGATCTACATCGCAGTACACTATCAGGGCTGGCACCCGCCTCCGACGCGTCGCGTGTTTATCTTCCTGTTGTGCAACGCGACGGCGAAATGGGCACAGGTTGCAACCCCGATAGAGATACGTCATAGTAGGAAAGAGCAAGCACTAGACGGGTTGAGTATTGAAATGATACACCTTTTTACGTATTAATTCGCGATTTATTTATATTTCAATTTAACCTGACGTGTCAGACCCTTTTCAGCGTCCGTGGTCACATGTAGACTAAGGTGTTAGTTGTCATTGCATACTTTTGAAAATTGTATACTACCATCACTCAAAAATATTAAGTTACGTTCCAATCTACACAAAACGAGCTACCAGTATCTTCATGTCTTGCAATGCGGGGTTAAGCTTGAGTCTTGGCTAAAACAGGACCCCAAGCTGGTGGAACCATTCCAACCATCTTCTCTACTAAAATTAGGGTATCTTCTAATTTCATTGTTCTCACGGAGCATACGAGGAAGAAAACGACGTTCTCTAGTGAAGACTTGCAGTTGGTCAAAGTAAATGTAAAAGTTAGTTAAAATAAAATGTGAATTAATCACGAAATAATCCGTAAAAAAGTGTATCATTTCAATGTCTACTTTTCGCGCAAATCGAAGAAACAAATATGGGTTGAGTACAACTTGAAATACTCCGAAGAAAGAGTTCACTAGGAGTTAACAAATGCTCAATGAAATAAAAGAAAGAGTTCATGAGAGGCCATAGTCGTAGTCTCAGTTTTGGGGCTTTTAATATTAAATACCATAATGGACACTACATACTTTCAAATTGCTTATAAGAGAAACAAAAAGTGCCCTTTCTCACCACACAAATAGCATCTTCCCTATCGACAGATGTTAATGATCTGTTGCACAACGTGTAAATGGGTTACAACCTAAATACGATCGCGGACTGCACGTTAACTGCAGTTACACGGCCAAATGCCTGTTTTACGGTTAAACCAACACATGCCTAATGTAATTAGTTAGAGGTGAAAACAGAGGATGTTTGTTCGCGGAAAACTGCGGTTTCGACGTTGATTTCTGTGTTGTTTGTCGAGTCTTGTTTTCCTGTGGGGTGAGCACGAACAACTATCGTAACGTATTCGTAGCGTTTACCTATAGTTAACTTGTCAATCTGTATGGGAAAACTGACAGTTTCTAACGTTTGGACAACACGATAGTTACAATAATGTTCGTGCTTCCCCCACTGGACGTGAAAGCTCTATCATTACATCGTATGACTCTTTTAAACGCAATTGCTGCAGACGATTTATTGCAAAAATAAAATGGAAAAAAAGCAGGTTCAACATTTCGGGTTTAACTTTTGACGTCCGTTTTGCGTTTGACGACCGATTGGTGCAGTGGTCTTCATGTCGGACTTCTAAAACCAAGGGTCGCGGGTTCGATTCCCGCTCAGTACAAGCATATGTGTGCATGAACATGTGTGTTTGTACTGGTCTGGGTGTTTTCTATGTATAATATGTATTTATTTACAAAAAATAAGTATTTAAGTATGTTTATCCGTTGTCTAGTACCGATAACACAAGCCTCGTAGCTTAATTTGGGACTAGAGAATTTTTGTGATTGTTGTGAAATATTTATTTATTTATTAACTAGCAAGATGACATTTGTTTTGCTCCACTAAAATAAGAACTGTCTAATTCTACGCATGTAACTGAAATACTCCGTTACATGCGTAGAATTAGACAGTGTACCTATGATGCAGCGACTTTGATTCAAGAGGTACATGTTTTGTTTTCAGTAATAAAAAACAAAAAGTTTCATTCATAAAAGCATGATGATAAACGAAAAACATCAAAATGTGGTCACCCCTGACGAGTCAATATCCCGCGCATCCAGCCGTCCCCAATTGCTCGTGAAGCGCAACAAGTTGACGTCCGTGACTCATTCGTTAGTTCAACATAAAACATGCACCTACGTGTCTAGGGATTCGTGTAGTCTACATTTGAGAAGATAGCAACATTACCTCATCCCACTTGGATACGGGGAAATGCTGATGGCTACAATGACTAAAGCTGAAAAATTGTACCAAAAAGATAGGGCTAAGAATTTAAATATGTGCATCATGTCTCTGTAAATACGTATACATAACAAAATGAACTCATACTAGGCGATTCTGATGTCTACTATGGATAAACCCAGAAGCCAATTTTGCATAACACTAACATCAAATACGCCGTAGAAAGTACACTTATCACGTTGTGATACTTGCAATCTAAAATTACTATCTTCCATGTAGGGAAGTTCTAGAATGAGCTTTAACAGAACCTATATTTACCATCTGAACCTATGTCTCATGCCTAGAATGTAAGTAAACATTAATATCAAGTCCAAAATTGTCCCTTTGAAGTCGGCTCGACGAATTGCAGGTAACAGATGTTGAATGGACGGAGACACGGTGAGTCAGCGTGACGAATGCATCGACTAGTATGATATTCCGAGACTAAATTACCTGCAAGGAATACATAGGACGATTGGGCAGAACGTGGTGCCCACTAAACTTAATGTTTTCGTTGTTAAACCGACGTAGCAACGACGATTTATTTAATGTTTCGAGTCTAGTTCTGTGATTTGTACACTCGACTGTTAAAATAGGGACTCCACTAAGGGGCATGAGTGTTATGGTTGAAGCAATTAGATTTATGAGGAGGGAGCGACCAAAAATAGATTCTAATAGGTAGGATGAGTTATATTCGTAACCCTTTATGTTAAAAGAACTATTTTAAAAGTTTACCGAAACTGTAAGTGCTTTTACTGTCTGCAAAGGCATAACTTTTCGGGCGTTAACCTCAACCTTAGGATTTCGCGATGTGTTAACGGTTAAACATTTTCCGCACTTTGCCAGGCAGAAATAAAACAAACAATCTCATATCTAATTGATAGCCAAATCGTTTAATCGACACTCCAAGCCAAAAGGAAAATAAATAGACGTAAATTATATACATTCGTCAAAAAGCCCCGTACAATATTTCCATGAGCAATGTTTTACCCACCAAACACTTCAGTAATAGTCCTACGTGACTAAAACTCCGATACGTAATCGGAGTTTTCTCTTATTTAAAAGATTTATTTCACACACAATCTGTGAGTTGGTAAAAATCCGTGACAATGAAAACGCAAACGTCCACTTGTTGCCAAACGATTGTACTACAAATAAAACAGTGAGTAAGCGGATATTTCTCAAATGCGTTGAGTGAGGTTACTAATGTGGTAATTGCTTTGTTGTAAGAATACAACTTTATTTTCTGCAGTCTGTTAGAGACAAGAAAGTAGCGCAATAAATATACACGACGTCACATACATTGATCTGACTCCGTGGTAAGTAGCTAAAGCACTTGTGTTACAGATACCAGTATCAACAGTGGTATAACAAATCTATTATATATATAAAAGAAAGTGGTGTTAGTTACACTATTTATAACTCAAAAACGGATGAACCAATTTGGTTGAAAATTGGTGGAGAGGTAGCTTAGAACCAGGAAACGGACATAGGATACTTTTTATCCCGTTCGACCGCGATTTCGAAAAGAAAGGGATTCCACGCGGACTAAGTCGCGGGCGGCCACTAGTAAACTTATAAAAACATATAACACCCAGACCAGTACACAGACATGTTTATGCACACAAATGTTTGTCAAATCAATAAAATGACTGATTAATACAGTACATAGGGCAAGGCTCTTTTACACGTCCTAACATATAAATTAACCCTAACACTGCGTCAGGACGATTTAGGCTAGTGCTGAGAAGAAGCAGCGCAACAATAAACATTAGGACATAAAGATTGTCATTGCCCTTGTCAAAGATCCCATGGCGTGGCGCCTCGTTGCGCGCGCGCACGTCTAAATCAATTCTGGCTAAGAGCCAGTTTCCAAACTACCCAAGGACTGACCGCTGGATTTGTGAAATTTCAAATTTTAATTCATACGTTGTTGATATTGTTCTTAAAGTTTTTTACTCAAATGAAAGTGTGGTAAGCTGCAAAATAGACAAAATCACCCAAACGAACTACCAATCACAGTAGTTCCGAAGATTTGATGTGAGATCCGGAGATGATTGTGTTTTAAGGTTATGAGTTAACGTACGGTGAGTACCTACCTATTACCATAACAATAGATATTAACTACTCAGAAACGAAACTCCCGCACCAAACGCACTCAAGGTCATTTCATAGCCGAGAAAACAAACGAGGAACTAAGGGGACAAGTTAGTCAGGGATGGTCCATGCCACTTGAACGCCTGCAGTTTATTTTAGGTGTAACATAAAACGTTTAAATAAAAATTGACATAAAAATATTAAGACATTTTCTAGCGGTAGAAAACTGTTTTATAAAAACGTGGTCATATGAAACAGAACTACCTAGAGATTATCATACTAGAGTTTTTTTTTATTCGTGGTAAGCTCTTTACTCGAGTCTAAGCCCGCCGAGGCAAAGATTGAGTCGACGATGGAGTGAGCTCGCCTAGAAGATGCCTGTTCACTCTAGCTTTGAAATATGGGTAATACCTTCAGACAAACACTAGCAAGTCCACTCCTTTGCAGTGCGCATTAGGAATGTAGATGAAAAGCTTAGCTTAGTTCGCTTATCGCTTATCAGCGTATTAATGAAAATAAAAGATTACAACTCCTTTATTACTTACTGGGAAGTTTGAGGACCGATATAACAAACGTAGCGGGTTATCGGCGGCGCGCCAAAAGCTAATTATTCGGACCCAGTTGGCGACTTACAAACACTTTCTGACGTAAGTCATCTTTTCAATTTGCTATTGCTTTTAGTCATCTTAGCTCAGGGAAACGAGCAATAAGTCATATTTGCTGATGTAGAGATTTGGATACTCACAAAAATTCGACATGCACGACCAACTTACAGACTACAGGTAAAAACACTTTGGATCTGATATCTGATCGTAGTGCGTAAATTGACTTTTTGTTGACTATACATTGAAGTGTTGGGAAATCAGAATCATTTATTTCGCTTGAAAGTGGTACAAAGATGTCATAAATGTACAAAAAGATCGCACATTTCACCAGAGTTTGCATGCAAATTAAAACAAAACAAGAAATTAATTAAATAAATGTCAATTCTCTCATAATATTACATAAGTCAGTGGAACGAAAATATTTCGTAGGTACAGGCTTTCGATTACCGTGACTTTCGTATCGTCCGCAACATCGTGTCTCGTTTTACGTAGAAGGCCTTCAGAGGCAATGAAGCAAAATATTACAACAACCTTTTGCAGTTTCTTCGAAACATTGCTACAGTTAACGCAGGAAATCGAAACTGAAATTCTTTTTGCGACATTTTCCTATAAATTCAGCTCATTAACGCCCGACGAAAAAAGGGGTGTCAAAGGTTTGACCTATATGTCTGTTTATGTGTATATGTGTTTGTGTGTCTGTCTGTTACATCTTGGCTCCCGAAGGGATGGACCGATAACAAAGTTTTTTTTTAATCGAAAGATAATTTTTTATTAATTTTAATAGCCGGTTAATATCCGTCCAGCCATTGAACCTTACCAGATGTTTTTCTGGCTCATTCGGGGGTTTTTCAAATTCAAATTATTTATTTTTGTATAACATTGTTCTTACGTCTAATATTAGTAAAACATAGGTAATTAAGAAATAATAATAAATAAATACAATTAAAAATTAATTAATTAACATAATAAATTTGCTTTTACTGTGGGTTGGGTACAGTGATCCAGTTCTTAGTTAAGGCACTATCCCATTTCACGGCCAAAACCTTGAAAATACTGTTGGGACTACCAAGTATTCTTTTTTGTAAGGAGATAATGTTTTTACGCATTAAAGCATGAAAACAGTTTACGTGAGCGTCGGCAAACATGCCAGACGCGCTGCAAAACCTCGGCAGTCCCACCAGAACCCGGAACATATTATTGTAAAGGACGTGCAGAGCGTCGTAATTTTATTGCGTATAGCTTACTCACAGGCCAGTTGTGTAAAACGATTGTCAGTATGATTTGAAGCAGCATTATGTTTTTAACTGGAAGGTTATATATTAAATTTATCACTACGTACCTGGGCGACGTCCTTGAGCTGCGCGCGCTGCATCTCCAGGTCGCGCACGCGTTTGAGCGCAGCGTCTTCTGCGCGCGAGTGGGCCTGCAGGCTCTCCCAGACGCCGAGCAACTCGACGAGGTTCTCGTTCCGCGGTGTCGGTGGACTCTCCGGTGACTTCACCTGGGGACAATATTTTCAATAGGTGAATCTGATCGGTCGATCGATATTTTTGGTCATGATCTTTTGCCTGCATTCATTTTTCGTTTTATTGTGACGACCGCTTTGTGCAGTGGTCCACATTTCGGACTTCTAAAACCAAGGGTCGCGGGTTCGATCCCCGCACAGTACAAGCATAAGTGTGCATGAAAATGTGTGTTTGTACTAGTCTGGGTGTTTTCTATGTATAATATGTATTTATTTACAAAAAATAATATTTAAGTATGTTTATCCATGGTCTAGTACTCATAACACAAGCCTCGTAGCTTAATTTGGGACTAGAGAATTGGTGTGATTGTTGTGAAATATTTATTTATTTATTGTGAATCCTACTAAAAGGCAATCGAATCACAGTTAGGAAGACAACTAAAAAGTGTACAGTTCTTGCATTTCACGAAGGCGAGTAGTCTTTATTTGTTTTTAAACGTGTACATGCATAATGCAATAGTGTGCGTGTATGACGACGCGGTCAGTCGCGAGCGCGCTGTCGCTCAGGTTAGTTGTGTTTATTGTTTCCGGACGCTAATTGCCGTGAAGTACTGTCAGCATGTCAAAGCGCAAAGTTATCCATAGCGAGGTAAATATTTTTTTTCTAGTTTTGACATTAAATAAAAATGATTATTTTTTAATTTAAGTAATAGTTTAGTTTTGACTTTTGATACTTATTCAATTGTATATTTTATTGTTTTTAGGGTCGAGCAATCATTGCTAAAGTCTTTCACTTTCTAAAAGATGAATATAATTTTATGAAAGCAAATAACACTGATGGATGTGACCTAAGTCCATTAGCAAACATATTAGAACGAACTGCCCAAGCAACAGGCGTCAGTGAACGCACAGTAAGTAGGATTTTAAAAGAAGAGAAAGAGTTGCCATCTTCATCAACCAAGTTTACTTCACCCATGAAAAAGCGACGAAAAAGAGACGGTAAATTTAATTTAGATAATATGAATCGAGAAATTATTCGAACTACAATTCAAAATTTTCATATAGAACACAATGAACTTCCAACTTTGGCAAAACTTCAGTCAGCATTAAGAGAAAAAATTGGTTTTGACGGATGTTTGAGCACATTACGTTCGTTGCTTATAAAAATGGGCTACGAATGGAACAAAATTGAAAACAATCGTAAATCTTTACAAGAAAGGCATGAAATACAATTGTGGAGATTTAATTTTTTGAAAAAAATTCATGAATACCGTGAAGAAGGCCGTCCCATTATATATACAGACGAAACATATGTGCTAACTTCGCACGTACGTCAAAACACGTGGAATTTAAAAAAACTAGATACTAAGACAAAAGACAAGTCATTTTTAAAAAAATTGAGTACCGGTGCTCGTTTTATTATAGTGCATGCGGGTAGCAGTAGTGGATTTATTAAAGATGCTTCGTTAATATACAAAGCATCATCCACAACTGGAGACTATCACTCAAATATGAATTTCAATAATTATAGCAAATGGCTGAATGAAAAGCTGCTGCCAAATTTACCAGATAAATCTGTTATAGTGATGGACAACGCATCCTACCATAATACTCGAAGTAGTAGTATACCTACGTCAAATTCGCGCAAGAGCGACATGCAAAAGTGGCTGACGGAACACGGTATTCCTTTCAATGCACTGTCCCGCAATGTAGAATTGTATGATTTAATAATCAGAAATAAGCAGCGTTTTATTTCATATAGAATTGACGAGATAATAAAAAGCAAAGGTTTCGAAATACTACGACTGCCACCATATCACCCCGAATTAAATGCCATTGAAAACATCTGGGGTATTCTGAAAAATAAGATTGCCTCGAAAAATATTGGTCAAAATATGACAGAAGTTCAAAATTTAATAGCTGAAGGTTTAAACAGTATCGATAACAACATCTGGCTTAATACATGCAAGCATGTCGAAAAAATTGAAAAGGAGTATATGAAATATTTTGATTATGACTTTGAATTTGTAATTAATGTGGGTGAATCAAGTGATAGCAGCACGACTGACTTTGAAACTAACGAAAGCAACAGTTTTTCCGAAGAAGATTAAGGCGACACATTTTTCACATACGTAAAAATAGATAGAAATTTGTTATTAAATAGTTCCAGCCTAGCCTTATTTTCATAATTTTGCCATATCTTGAGTTCAATTGTATATCCTTATTTAAGTCTTATGTTTCGCTTAAATTAAAACTTAAACCCAAATGTAGAAGAACATAATTTTATTTTAATACATTCCCTTATTTATTATTTATTTTAAATAATAAACATTTTAGTTTAAAAGTTTTGTTGTTTTATTTTATTATCAATTGAACATACAAAAATATTGGTATTATTTTTATGCTAACCATACCCGCTTTCGTTTTCACGCACACATCGACACATATACGGACACATATTTACCACAAGTAAATTCTGCTCGACTTCGTGATTTGAAAGAACTATAAAAGTCAAGACCTACAATGGTATTCCAGTTGGCCAGGAGCCCTCGTGGTGGAGTATGGCTCGTACTATCTTGTACCAACTCTAGTTTGACAAGTCACAGTCGAGGGAATGCTAGGTCGTGCAAAAGCCAATTTTGCACGGCACAGTAAATTTATTATATTTTTACCTTATAATATAATTTCTTTAATGAGCTAAAACTTTGCTAGCGTGAGTTAACTACGACCAGCGCCATCTGTTAGCACATTTTAGAACAAACTTTTGACTTAATGTTGATTGATTGACCGTACACATCTTATAGTTGAAGTGAGACCTGTGCAACAGTGCACAGGAGCAGTACCTCTAGGGGATCCCGCTGGTCCCTCAGCGACACGTCCTCGCTGGGCTCGCTGCACGACGTGGAGCACACCTCGTGGATCCTCTCGAGGCGTTGCGTGCGTCGGTGGATGCGCTCTTCTAGCCAGCGGCACTACATAACAAAAAACATCGGTAGACATGTTGATTAATTAAAAGGCGATGTAAAAAAAGACTCGCCTGCTTGTCAATCTTTTACAGGCTCGACTTCGGCGAGTGTGGTCATGATCTACACCGGCTTATTCTGCCGGCCCCCTTTTACCATCGGACCAGCAGACGTACCGCGGGATACCATCCGTACCGTGTCGATGTTCCACTGATACGAACCAAGCGCTTCTCATTTACATTCCTGATGCGCACTGCAAAAGAGTGGAACTCACTACTTGCGTCAGTGTTTCCCTGCAATTACAACGTAGGAATCTTTAAAGCTGGAGTGAACAGGCATCTTCTAGGTGAGCCCACTCCATCGTAGACTTTGCCTCGTTGGGCTTAGTCTTGGGTCACGAGCAAACATATCCCAAAAAAAAAACGAAAGGCGAGGTAACACTTAATCTTTTTATACTCGATCCTTGGCTGCGACTAACCACTATCCGGGAAACGAAAATACGTTATGTGGACTCCGAGTTGTTGAACGGCGAGTACCCGACACAATTCTCAAGCATATCCACCAATACCTTCGCGAGTTGCCTCGGGCCGCTAATGGCATGACAATAGTGGATCGCTTCTCGCATGCGCTCCGTTGCCCCCGCGGTGAACTGCACCAATAAGTGCGGTGCTTACGCCCGGGGGATGCCTCGGGAACCTTGACTGTCTGATTGACCCGTACTAAGCACTTGGTTCGGGTCCCCGCTCCCTCACTTCTACAACCCTGCTGAAGGTTCGCGCATCTAGCAATTTATGATTGCTTTCTTTTCACAAATGCCTAAGCTAACATAGCTAAAGTTTTAATCAACTAACCTGTTCTTTTACTTTGTCCATCAGCTCGCTATACTTGTCCTCCTCGCACCCGCACTTGATGCACGTGACATCGGTCTGTTCCAGTCTCTCATTCCTCAGCGACTCCAACTCTCCCAACAGCGATCTCATCTTGCTATCTCTTTCCTCTATCGTCTGTTTCATAGTCTCCAACTCTTCTAATATTACTGTTTCATGTGTAGTTTTCTGTTCGAGTTGGCTTTCTAAGTTGGCGATGATATCTCTTAGCAGAACTATCTTCTCTTCTGTCGCTTTGAGCTCCTCGTCCGAAGCGGCTCTGCGTGTTTCTAGCTCGTTGATAATCTGGTTCATCTCTCGCGTTTGAGTTTCAAGCTGCTCCACCTAGCAGTCAAAACGGATCAAGTAAATGTGTCATAAAATTAGCAGGCATTACGAGGTAACTGTTACGAAGTATGTTACTACTGGTGCAAAACATGCTGTTAAATGTGCAATTTCTTTAATCTACTAAGTCAGGTTGAGGTACCTCACCAAAATTTTCTAACTACATTATAGCTACAGTAGTGGACTGGTGTTCAATAACTAGAAACCATTTCTACACTACAACTAAATAACTAGAACGACACAAAGTTTATGGGAAGCTATGTGAATCTACGAATGTACACAGTTCAGTATTTTTTATACTTTAGTCTACTTAGGCACTAGGCTGCTTTTCTACTTTCGTGGATTCTTCTTTACCTAGAACTATACATAGGGCCTATTGCTATCTTGCTTCCGCATTGATTCCGCAATTTGACATTGATCCGCAATCGGGCTTATGGAAGTCCATAAGTATATAATATCATTAAGTTACTTTATTTATTAGCATTAAGAAGGCAAAGTTGTACGTATCTAACCGCAACAGTGATAAATCATGACTGGCTGCAGCCTGAGGACCACCTAAAAAAGTTTAGACTGATGCGTGTTACGGTAGCTCAATTGGGAGAGCAATCGCTCGGCTTGTAATAGATGCGAGTTCGAGTCCCTTCTGTGGCAGTCCATTATTCTTTAAGAGTGTTTAAATTTCACAATAGAAAATCAATTTTATTGTGTATGTGAATTTATGAGAGACAGGTTAAAGAAAATGACAATGCTAAAAAAATATGATTGCCACAGCTTCTGTTGAGCGTTAAGCAAAATCGCAATAGACCCCCAGGGCTTGTGGGATATCTACGGGTATATTACAGGTGGTTAGCACACTTACTTGCGCGTCAACATGGCGGCGGGTGCATTGCGCGAGGCGCAGGCGGTGCATCTGCACACACGCGGTTAGTCACGTTAGCCCGCCGTGCGCACGCAATACTATTTGCTATACTATAAATGAGGCATAATGGCTCACTTATTGTTCTGACAACCGTTTGGTGCAGTGGTCTACATGTCAGACTTCTAAAACCAAGGGTTCGATCCCCGCACAGTACAAGCATTTGTGTGCTGATGTGTGCTTGTACTGGTCTGGGTGTTTTCTATGTATAATATGTATTTATTTACAAAAAAAATGTATATAAGTATGTTTATCCGTTGTCTAATACCCATAACACAAGCCTCGTAGCTTAATTTGGGATTAGAGAATTGGTGTGATTGTTGTGAAATATTTATTTATTTATTTATAAAAGTGATGAGATCTCACTGGACTTTTAACTGAACTTCTCTGCTTGCATATAGAATGACAAATGGTTTTGCGTAGCGCATTGTTTGGCACAAACATATATTATTTGTTAGGCAGACCTTTACGTACACTAATGTATAATTTTGTAAAATAACATATAGTAAGAAAGTAAATAAACTTTTACTTGCAAGAACTGCAACTTATTAATGTAGTGAACTTATTTTTCGTGCAGTGAACCCCACATAAGTAAAAAATCAGAATCTAGATCCATAGTATATGTAAAAGTCTTCGTTAAAACATATATACAATCACCAAAACATCACAAACATTTATCTAACAAGTACATATACACAAATATATAAGACGTGTGTGAGCAGTGACAGGATTGCTATTAATTAGATTAGTAGACAATCACCTACAAACACCAAATAACAATAAGTAAGACATGATAGCAAGTTATACAGGGTGGCGACCACAATACGACAATTAAAAATATTTCTGTTACGCTCTCACGCCTAAACTACTGAACAGATTGGGATGACATTTAATACACATATTTATTGGTGACGACCATGTATGTGTACCAAATTTCATCCAAATCACGTAGAGAGCGAGATCGTAACATACAGAAATTCAACTGTCGTATTGTGGTCGCCACCCTGTATATAAAATTAATCTTGCAACAAATAGTGTTTTTAGCAGTAGCAGTGCTGAAGATACAAGAAAGCTGGCATCATAAACTTGTAAGTACTATAAAATGGACGAAGGAATCTAGACATAACTCATTCAAAAAATAACTAGGCCATGATTATTCCTTGTTTATATAAACCAGCCTATTCAAGGTGAATGACAGCGACAAATGTCATAACCTAAAGGAAGCATTCGTTTCAAGTTGTTTGGATGTTATTTGAACAAGGGATAAACACTGCCTACATATATCTTTTGTAATTAAGAAGGTAATATTAGTATACTATTTAGTCGGTTATACAGCAAAAATAGGATTTTGTAGTAAGAGAGCAGAAAATGGTTGTCCCATTACGCTACTGAGCCAAAATATTTAAAAAAAAATGCATTTGACACTGCGTTCAGTTCATACTATTTCCCTTAAATCTCATCCTTATTATTCCTACGTCCATCTTTTAAAACAATACCTCAAGACCCTCTATCTGTAAGTGCTTGTTCACACAGGAATGCGCGGGCGCAGGCGCGACCTCGCCACTAAGACCGCACGTGCGTTTCGTATTTGAACACTTGGATATCACTTCATACGACTGCCTCGTTGGTGTAGTGGCAAAGTTTCTGCCTTACATCCGAGAGGTCCTGGGTTCGAATCCTAGGTCGAGCCAAAATTGTTTCTAAGATTTTCTGTAATGAATTTCACAAAAACAGCTCGGAGTCGGAACGTTGGCGGTGTTACACCCCCGTGCCTCGGTGCGCTCGTTAAGACGTTGATCCTGCGCCTGATCTCTCTCCGGTCATGTCGGATTGCCGTCTCACCGAACTTTGAGAGTGATGGAACAGTGAGTGGCCGCCGTACTCGAAATGCCAGGAGGACTATTATCACTTCATATGTTAGACATTCCGTGCCCGCGTCCACTCGTCCTATATGAACATTAAACAAGCACACCATCCTTTCCCCACAAGTCTCACTAACCTCATTCAGTATCCTCGCATTGTTCTGCAAGCGTGTCGACAGCCGCGCGTTCTCGTCGCGCAGGTCGGCGAGGCGCTTGGCGAACTCGTCGCGTTCGGCCTCGCGCTCGCTCGCCTGCTCCTCCACGAATTGACGCGTCGAACGCAGCTGACGGTTCGCCGCCTCGAGCTACGCGAAAATGTACAACAAGCGATGGTCAGGTGAAAAAAAGAGAGATAGCAACGTAAAGAGGGCGCTACTGGCATAAAGAGATATCATGCACAACCTATGCTTTGAGATATACATATCTAATCTACAGGGTGGCGCGACCACAATACAATAATTGAATTTCTGTCCCATATCATCTGAATTTACGCTCTCACGCCTAAACTACTGAATAGATTGGGATGAAATTTAATACACATGTATAATGTTGACGACCATGTGTGTGTACAAAATTTCATTCAAATCTGTTCAGTAGTTAAGACGTGAAAGCGTAAAAGACAGAAATTCAAGTGTCGTATTGTAGTCGCCACCCTGTATATGCGTTCCTATGGCATTCTTTGCTGGTAGGAGTGCCTTTTGGCATCAAGTCCGCCAATTGTATCTCTTCCGGTGCAATAAAGTTTAAATTGATAAATAACATTTTATTATTGAACTAACATTAACTCACGAAAGTTACGTGAAAACTTATAGCAAGTAGTGCAGCACTGGCGGTCAAAACTTTGTCCAAAGAATCGTTTTAACTTATTTTACACACATAAACAATTTGAGTTCTTAGAAAATGAAACGGTTTAAATAAAAAAAAAATAAGTGGTTTAATATAAAACAAAGACTAGGTATACCAACTGTTAGTAAACGGGGATAATAAATAATGCACTCAATAAATTAATGTTCTATTCCAATGGTTATTCAAATTCCAGGAACATTTTCATGATAAACAGTACATTATTTATTAAAAAAAACATACAAAATCAATGTTCTGCAATTTAAACTAAAGTAAAGCCATGCTGAACAAGAAACTACTAATTATTTTACATAAATAAATTATGTATAAAAGCTTTCTCCATATATAAAATACATACACATATACATGTCATGCATGTGTTACCTTCTCACAGCACATCTTATGTACAGGCGAGTCGGTCATCCGCCGGACCTGCGCGTGCGAGCGTGCGCGTTGTAACATACATACACACTGGTAACATTACATGTGTCTGGAGATTGTGGAAGTGTTATAGTGCATTTTAGATATATTATAATTAGTAATATACGTCGGTAGATAGATGGCGTTAGTCGTTAAAATAATTGATTATCAATATAATAAATGGTTAATGAAGAATTAATGACAGAGTATGGTCTTAGCCTAGTCCTAACTTAGGTTATAAAATTATATATTATGCCAGAGCTTGTGCCACAGGTGACTGAAATACCGATGAATTTATAAACAACATTGTAACATTTTTAACTTAGATGAAAATAAATGATTTGATAGATAAAATAACTCTACATCAACCAAAGGTAAGCGTTGGACCTGTGTAAAGCACTTGTGATAAGCCGCTACATTGCAAGTTAGGTTAGTTTACTTTTGTACCAATAGATGGCTCTGTGCCCGGTTGACTCGCGGTACAGTAGGTTTACATTAGCTTCCTTATAAGACTGAGGTTCGCTGTTATATGTAACTATCCTTTTTTTGCTGTTACTGACTTTGTCTGAGCGTAATAAACTCGTTGTGTGCTACATTGGGTTTTTATCTATGCTTATAAATAAAAGTATACCTTCGATTTCGAACTTGATTTCCAGAGAGATATACAGGACCAATGTGGCGCCATAACACTTGATACCAAACAAAGGCAGTTCAGTCATCAATCAGGCAGTCGATGTTTAACGCAGGTGGAAAGCTTGAGTATTATTTTAGTGATGATACTCTCCAGAGCGGCGTATGACGATGGCCGTAGGGGCGCTGCGGCTTCTGCCTCGCGCGTACCGGACGACGCTCCGTGGTCTACAGCGTGGAGCGACGAGCGCAGGACCAAGCGCGGTGGAGATCATTGGGAGAGGCCTTTGCTTGACAGTTAGGCGTCAAGCGGCTAACAGAGGAGACATTTTGCTACCAGCACCTACCCGCTGCTAAAAATCGCGCCGTTCCTTATACAGCATCTGAAGTTCCTGGGCAGGTCTACTAGCCCTTGGGGTCGAGCAGCCATCTAAAGACATAGTGTCGGGCGTGTTGTAGGCCCGTACGCGTTGTACAACGCGGCCTGTAGATGCTGCCGCGTGCTGTAGCTGGGAAGTGATACTAGCACTCGGCTGTTACTGCAAATCGACCCATTCCTTTTGCAGCATCTCCAGGTCCTACGCCAGCCTGCTACCCCTGGGAGTCGAGCAGCCGTCCAAAGACACGGTGCCGGGCGTGCGGCAGACGCGTGGGCGTTGGACGAAGCTATTTGAAGCTGATGGCCCGTGCCGTAGCTAAGGGTTATGTTAGCACACACCTGCTGCTGTAAATCGTCTCGCTCCTTGTGCAGCATCTCCAGGTCCTGGGCGAGTCTACTGGCCCTGGGAGTCGAGCAGCCATCCAAAGACATGGTGCCGGGCGTGTGGCAGGCGCGGGGCCGGGGCGACGCACGAGCATTGGACAGAGCTGCTTGGAGCTGCTGCCCCGTGCCGTAGCTGGAAGGTTTAATAATGAGTATTGATATGAAAAATAGAATCCTCTTCTGATAGGACTATAGGACTTCTGCTTTATCATCTAAAAGAAAAAACCAATAATTAGATCAGTATTTCTTTTAATTTTCAGTTAATATAATCTTAAATGCATTGTATTTAAGTTAAATCGAGTAACCTTTACGAGTACAAACATTCATAAAATGCTTTAAAAAAATAAACGGCCTCGTCTAACGATAATCAATTTAAAAAAAAACAGACATACACAGTAGTAATGGAGTAATTAGCATTAGCATCAATAATTAGCATGCGATTTCATCGTTAGCAATAATTAAATTATTTGACGATGCTAAATTGTGTGAATGCTAAAATTCACGTGACTGCTTAAATTCACGGACAGCGAGGTGTCGTTGCTTTCATAGATTCGCACGCACTGCTGTAGCAGGCTGCTACTGCTAATAGCAGCCGCTATTAGCAGTAGCAGCCAATTGAAACTCGCGTTCGCGTGCTGTCGGGCGACGATCGGCTTTTGAGCGTTACCCGAGTGAATGGCGAACAAAGAAAGAGGAGAGAATACGGCATCCTTGCATTTAGAGTCGTATTTTGCGTGCGGTTTATTGAACTGTTTATTGGAATGAAATTGTTTGTCTTTTCGTGACTTGATTGAATTATCTATTCGGTGCAGTTTTAATTTTAATAAAGTCAAATTTAATCTAATCTTAGTCACAACATTATGTACGTTGCATACAACAGTCACAATTTCGCAATTTAATATTATACGCTAACGCTATTTCTCAATTTCGATGAAATTTCATATTAGCATAGCAATAGCGCGTAGCATGCTATGCTATGAAATTTAGCATGCTAATTAAATTAACAAATAAAAACCGGCCAAGTGCGAGTCGGACTCGCGCACCGAGGGTTCCGTACAAACCTGCAAGGTTTACAAAGTTCGTTCATTACGACAATCGAGTCATAACTATGGTATTTTTATTGCAAAATGAAATTCATAACATTACAATGGGGAAAGATGGAGGAGCATAAATTTAAGACAAAGATCTCTTTATCGCTTAAGTAATCCTTTATTTTATATTAACACATATCATTTATCTATAATATAACTGAAACACTTATAACCAACAATAAGAAATATAATAATGCCATAAATTTTAAGCTTTTCGGAATTTTTCTGTTACCTGTGCTGTAAGCTATTGCTTCTTACCAAATTTCGAGATTCTATGTCAACGGGAAGTGGTCTTTAGGTTTTAATTCCCTTGCGTGTAGTTGCGAGTTTCAAAATATGCGGTATCAATGGTTGTACTTTTGCGTTTTGCGTTGACTTAGATTTTTTTTTCACGGGTTAAAGGCAATTAGATCTAAGTATTTGATATGAATTTCAACTTGATAGCTCTACGCGTTCATGAGGAAAAAAGTAATAAGTTTATATTTATTAAAAAATATATATTTTGTAATGTAACTAAAAATTTAAGGTTTTCGGAATTTTTCCTTTATGTGTGATATAAAACGTTGCTTCATGCCAAATTTCAAGATTCTAGGTCGACTGGAAGTACCCTTTAGGTTTTGATTCCCTTGCGAGTACTTGCGAGTTTCAAAATATGCAGCTTAAATTGCTGTTTCTTTTAATTGCGTTGACATAGAAGTTTGATTTTGTTACAGCTTAAAGGTATTATAGACCTGAGTATTTGGTATGAATTTCAATTTAATACCTCTACGCGTTTATGAGGAAATGGGTAGTAAGTTTAAAATTATTAAAAAAATATATATTATGTGATGTAACTAAAAATTTATGGTTTTCGTAATTTTTCCTTTATCTATGCTATAAGACGTTGCTTCGTACCAAATTTCAAGATTCTGAGTTCACGGGAAGCATCCTGTAGGTTTTGATTCCCTTGCAAGTGTCGAAAATTTGCGGCATAAACGGCTGTATCTTTTGATTGCGTTGGCTTAGAAGTTTGATTTTTTCACAGCTTCAAGGGACAGTAGACCTGAGTAATTGATATAAATTTCAGCTTCATACCTCCACGCGTTCCTGAGAAAAAGGGTCTTGACAGACGGACGGACGGACGGACAGACGGACAACAAAGTGATCCTATAAGGGTTCCGTTTTTTCCTTTTGAGGTACGGAACCCTAAAAATAGCAATAATTGCCATTACTAATACACAGACTGAACATTATAACACCCCTTTAGTTGGGACTTCGCACAACTTCGTTGGCATCTTCGGGGGCGGCGAACACCGAGATCATCCGAACCTGCACGATCGCCCTCTAACAGCTCGCGGCCGAGCCGAACGTTCGCTTCACATTTGCCTTCAAGCACTCGGGACTACTTACACTATTGTCGCAATTTGTATCAAGATTTTCCTGTCCGCATATTTGAGAGTGAATTAAAACACACTTTTAATTACAGTTCGCTATTTTTATTTAATATATAGGACCCCCAACACCTCTTTTTGGAAGAAATATTGGACTGGAACAGAGCATAAACACCTTTTAAAAAAAACATAAGGAACACTACTATCGGTCCGAATGTTACTGTAAGTGTCGAGTTCACTTACCCCTCCGCAATAAGATCAGACGAATGCATCCGCTCCCCGCTGGTCATGAGATGAGCGATCTTGATCATCGCCGCTTCCAAGTCCGACCGCAGGAGGTTCTCTCTTTGTAGGCACTCCGCCATCGCTTCCTCCATGTTCTGATAAATAATACCATAAAAAAGATGATTAGAGAAAAGTAGTTTTTTTATTGAAATGAGACACTTTTTACGGATTATTTCGAGATTTATTTACATTTTTTTTTAACCTGACGTTTCGGACCCTTTTGAGCGTCCGTGGTCACAGGTAGAGACCTACCTGAATGTAAATAAACCGCGAAATAATCCGTAAAAAGTGTCTCATTTCAATGTCTACTATTCGCATAAACCGCAGAAATAAATATTTTTTTAATTTATTAGTAAATAAAATATTCTCAGACTAAAAGCCTGTCAGCACAATTCTCAGTTCAATGAACAATATTCTTATCATCATAATTTTAATAATAGTTAGTCATATTTTTTATTATTAATAAAACATACCTTTCTGTGTAATTCACAGTTATCGCAGGATCTCTGATTGGTATCTAAGTCTTGTACAATCTCCGTTATCTGCACCTGACCGGACTCCAGCATTTTAGACTCATTTCGACCTTCTGAAAAATAAAAATAAAATGTTTTTGAGATTTTGCTAATGAACAAGTACTAGCTTCTCGCCAGCGCTGCAGCGGCTTCGGCCGCGTGGAATTAGAAAAAATAAACTATTCAAGTTCAAACAAAGGATAACGTAAATTTAATTCATTTATTTTAATTTAAAAAACATCTGCACAAACTTGTGTACAGTAGTGGACTTAATGCCGGAGGCGTTCTCTACCAGTCAACCACAGGTCCAAGCAGAGAACATAAAGGCGGTACACATACAGAGAAAAAAGAAAATGAAAGTAAAATGGTTACGTACCTACTTACTTACGCATTAACGCATGTTATTGCGACAAAAAGAGATTTCAATTTCAGAGACCTTTAGAAAGACAGTGTCGAGGTAGAATGAATGAATTAATGAAACTTATTTGCGTATAAAAAAGGGTACATTTAGACCTTTGAATATCCTTAGGTAGCCCGTTCCAAAGTCGAGTCGCTGTGAGTGTAAAGGAGTAAATTCCGCTGGACTGAAAATGCTACTGCATTTCGATCCCTTGTAGACACGTTTATTTATTTATTTTATTTAAAAAACTTCTGCACAAACTTGTGAACAGTGGCGGACATAATGCCGGAGGGATTCTCTACCAGTCAACCACAGGTCCAAGCAGAGAACATACAGATAAAAAAGAAAATGAAAATAAAATGGTTAAACTTACTAAATTGAAAAAAAATAATAATTAATAAACATACACGCTACTAAATACTTACATAAATACATCTTATATATAAAAATGAATTGCTGTTCGTTAGTCTCGCTAAAACTCGAGAACGGCTGAACCGATTTGAATAATTTTAGTCTTGAAATATTCGTGGAAGTCCAGGGAAGGTTTAAACGATGAGAAAATACGGAAAATTGAGAGAACAGCGGGCAGGACAGCGTCTGACGGGTCCGCTAGTATTATATACATATCAAATCATAGACATACATAAAAATGGTACACATGTAGTAACGGAAGTCATTGCGACAAAAGAGAGAGTTAATTTTCTGACCGGACAACAAGAGTACTACTTTCAATAAACTCACTAATCGTCAGCTTCGAAGACAGATCCAGTAAATCGTGTGCCTCCTGCCGTAGCCGCTTCAGCGAGCTCTCCAGCTCGGTCTTGATGTCAGCACTCAAGTCTCGCTGCTGCTGCAGGAAGCCGACGACAGCGTCCTCGTCAAGGTCCGACAGGATCGAGTTGAGGTCGGGCGCGAAGTGCACGTGCTTGCTGCGGGCGATCAGGCTCGTGTTCAGCTCCGTGGACAGGTTCGGTGTAGATGGACGGGACTCGTCTTCGGCGAATGTTCTGGAATAAAAAAGTTAAGTTAGTTATCATACGTCTTAATGACGGGCAACGAACTTTTTTTGAGTGTGTGTTGGGTGTATGTACAGTTTCGTTTCGTATAACAAGAGCATAAGATACGGCAGTGTTCACCGTGATGTGCTGGTCATTGTACATACGTGAGTGCCTCTTAAACACTTGTCATATGGACATTTTTGCAACAAAAATGGGTAGCACGATCTGTACTTAAAATTACTTTCAGATAAAAATAAATAAATAAAGAAATGGGCTCATTTAAAAGCCTTTTCTAACACACTCGACATAAGTCAGAATAGTTATTCAATGTTCAGTATATTTTATTTATTTATTTGTTTAGGTTCTGCACAGACATATGTACAACGGTGGACTTAATCCCGAAGGCATTCTCTACCAGTCAACCATAGGTCCAAGCAGAGAAAATTCAGGCGGTTCACTCGATAAACATTTTGAACTCAATGAAACAAGACGAAACACGGAATAACTACTCTTAGCTTAAGTCAAGCTCATTACTAAGGGGCCTCATGAGATATTTATTTAGCATATTTCCTGAAATTTTCTTCATAGTGCTGTCCACGAACAAATACCTCAAATAGATACATGATATAATATGAACCTAATGTTGTTTCTTTGGCATTATGTCACCTTTTTATAATTTAATAGTTTCACACATTTTAACCTTTTCAACAAAATTTTAATGGGTTTACTCTATGCATTATTTAAGCTGAGGAAACTGAATTGGTTTATGTGTTATTTTAATAACCTATATTTTAATGTTTTGTTAATACTGTATGTTTCCCAAAAAAAAAAACCTATAAACGGATCCCAGACCAAACAAAGTTAAAGGCGCACGTCAGAACCACCAGACAGACGTGCGATAGGACCAAAACAAACTCTCTCCTTCGTAAACAAGCGACAAGCAACAAATCCCGCTACGCAAATACACGCTCGACGCTTTCGCCAATAACGAGCTTGGCTTTCTGGAGAACCGAGCGTTTATAATGTTGGCTTTGGGCCAAATGTTAGAGTTCTGTAAACACCTTGAATCACCTGGAAGGATACAACGATACATTTCTATTTTCCAGCTATGGCAAACACATTTGGAAAGCCTTGAATAGTCATAAACGTGAGTACAGTACGACACAACATGGAGCGTGTCTGGTATCTTCGTTCGCCAGATTAGGCGATAAAGGACATCACGAAATATATGAATGATCACGTCGAATTGAATATACGTAAAAAAATATTTTCACTTCCACACAAATAAACTTATGACAATAAAGAATGTCGCCGCACTAATATGATTTGTTATTGTTTCTCCCGCGGAAACAAACATGTCCACTGCGCAGATATGTAAAGAAGCCTTATTTCTAGTGTTTTACTGTAATCCTAACATAAGGTCAAGAGTTAGTTTATATTACTGCGATAAGTTTAAGTCTATTTAAGTTTAGTTTATTGTACATAAGGTGCGATCTGACGATCTCCTCATCTACATTCCTGATGCGCACTGCAAAAGAGTGGAACTCACTACCTGCGTCAGTGTTTCCCTGCAATTACAACCTAGGAAAAAAACAACCAAAGCTAGAGTGAACATGCATCTTCTAGGTGAGCTCGCTCCATCGTAGACTCAGTCTTTGCCTCGTTGGGCTTAGTCTTGGGTCAAGAGCAAACCTATCCCAAATAAATAAAAATAAAAAAAAGATCGCAAGGTGAATCCCTTATATATCTTTAAAGGTTTCCAACCAGCAATTTAGTGACACCACAACTATGTTATTACTTATACAAAACATATAACTACTACAACATAACCAACGAGGCTGACTGCTACGCTGGTGTAGCCGCAAAGTTTCTGCCTTACGTCCGAGAGGTCCTGGGTACGAATCCCAGGTCGAGTCAAAATTGTGTCTGAGATTTTTTGTCATGAATTTCTCAAAAACAGCTTGGAGTCGAGAAATTGGCGATGTTACGCCATGTGCCTCGGAAAGCGGATTGCCGTCTCACTGAACTTTGAGAGTGATGGAACAGTGAGTGCACCTGTGTATTGCGCTTACACTTGTGCACTCTAATATCTCCTGCGTAGTTGGCTGATCTCTGTTGAGATTGGCCGCCGTGGTCGAAATCGGCCAGGACTACTATAATTATTATTATTACAACATAACCTTAATTCAATAAAACAGCTCAATTGAATAAACCGCCCCGTTCGACGAAGTGAGCCCATTGATACATTGCCAAAAGCTAAAAGAGCTACTCCTGACATCTGAAATGAACCGTAATTATAACTGTTAACTTACGCCAATTAGCCGATACGATTCCGAGTAACCAAAGAGACATTTGTAATATCAAAATGGCACTGATGTTGGCACGTTGCCAGGGTGTAGGGGATAATCCAAAAGTTAGCCGATTCTAAATATACTTTATTTATTTATACCAAGGATTATGATGCTCATTAAATAAGCAATATCATGGTGTAAAAAAAGTTGTTTTATACAACTTAAAGAAAGACCCGTTTAATCTATATATATAAAAGAAAGTTGTGTTAGTTACACTATTTATAACTCAAGAACGGATGAACCGATTTGGTTGAAAATTGATTGAGAGGTAGCTTCGAACCAGGAACCGGACATAGAATACTTTTTATCCCGTACGACCGCGATTTCGAAAACAAAAGGGATTCCATACGGACGAAATCGTGGGACTAGTATTACTCGTATAATAAAAAAAACAAGTGCTTGCGCCGTTTTGTTTGACAAAAACGATCTTCTGGTTAGAAAAATTTACATCAATAAAATTACCTAATTGTTTATGTGTTTTATATTTTTAAGAACCTATAATCTAGACCAAAACAAGGATAGGCTTCAAGACACTACAAAAAAAATATGTAAATGATTAAAAAAAAACGTCTCTCGCGAGACCCACAAATAGGTGCGCGATTAGTGCATGAGACGAGTGCAAGTGTCTTAAGATAGAATCACCTAAAGACACACTGAATCAGCACTTCCGTCGGATTTGAATTTGCTTCTCCTGGATCAACAAATAAGTCGCCACTAGACGACCATTCAGACGTCGTCCTGCCCTTAGTTTTTATAAAAAAAAACAGTGAATTGCCAAGATTCCTGTTTTATCCCAAGGGAGCTATACTATACTTTTCAACCCGCTTAAATTATCGGGATAAAAAGAATCCTATCACCGAAGTCAGCTCATACCCTGTCTGTATACCAAATTTCATCAAATCCTTCAGTAGTTTCAGCTTGATTGACGGACCAATATCCAAACAAACAAACTTTCACATTTATAATATTATATTAGTATGATAAAATTATTGCAAATTATTAAAATTATTGTTAAGCAACCTACGGCGCGGTCATGTTTGGGATGGGTGACCATTCTGACCATTTAAGTGACGTCTATTTACAAGCATCTCCGTGCTTCGGAAGGCACGTTAAGCTGTTGGTCCCGGTTAATATCGACAGATATTAGTCGTAAAGCCTGGTCAGAGGCCCTCGGGCGGCTTAATAACATCTGACAGTAAGGTTGGTCACTTACCTTACAGACACCCCTCCACCAATCCGCACTGAGCCCGCGTGGTCGAGTATGGCTTGGACCACCTCTTAGTTGAGGTGAGGCCTGTGCCCAGCAGTGGGACGTATATAGGCTGATGAGAGATGTCTTTGTCTCAGCATAAATAGTCGAACGCTATCGTCAGTATAGTTCACTAGCAATCTCAGAATATTCATTGACTTAAATCCAACTACTACAAGTGGCAATGTAGTACGAATATAGGTTTGACGCGATGACTCACGCTTCCAGGTAGTTCTAAATCATAGGCAGTCACTTATTATGCCCCCGACTCAGCATTAATCTTCTGAACGCTATCGCTAGTACGTTGTATGCGTTTCATCTCTGAAAATTCATTGCGTCATATCCGGCTGCTAGAAATACTGGTAATGTTCTACAAATATAATTAAACATATATTTTTGAGTGTCGTGTCGGAAACTGGGGAAACAGAAGTGGACATCACTTCGCGCATTGCCAAGGCCCAAGCCGTCCATGCACAGCTTCGGCCCGTATGGCAGTCTCGGAAATTGACTCGAAGGATTAAATTCAAAATATTCCGGTCCAACGTAAAATCCGTACTGCTTTATGACAAAGTCATCTCGCACCAGCTTCAGGTCTTTGTCAACCGCTGCCTTTGCCGAATTCTCGGTGTGTATTGTCTTGACAAAATCTCTAACGAACAGCTGATGGAACGCTGCCTATAAACGCCGATCGACCAGCAGATCAAACGTCGCAAGTGGAGCTGGATTGGCCACACCCTCCAAAGGGTGCCCGATCACATACCAAAGCAGGCCCTGGATTGGAATGCCCAAGGAAAACGCAAACGTGACCGCGACAAACAAACTTGGCGACGCACTGTAGCAGACGAACGAAAATCGGCATGACTTCCAGTGAAGTGAAGCGCGAAGCTCAAGACCGAACGCGATGGAGGACTACTGTGGATGCCGTCTGCCCCATCTCGGGGACATGGTCATTAATGGACATTAATTCAAGTAAGTCAAGTCTACAAATATAAGTCCACCGCGATGACTCACGCACGCACCAGGTGGTTCTACATCTTAGGCTGGCAGTAATTATGCCTTCGCCTCAGCATTAATCTTCGGCGATAGCCAGCGACACCGCGTCGGGCTATAATTGCCGCGTGAATAATACCTGCAGACAAGCTGTCTAAGCGCGTGACCATATCTCAGGTTGAGCACACCGATTCTGAGAAAACATCGCCTGTTTTGTCTTCTGTTGTGTTAACGAGTAGGTTTTTTTTAATTTAAATTAAAGCACAAGGAAAGCTTTAAAGTCTAGCTTATGTGCAGTATCGACGCTTAACCTTTTTTATTTTAGAACTCCTTAGTTTCATTATTGTCACTTGAGCACACATTTAATTGAAAGTAGTTTTTTTTCTTCAAAAAACCACTTTTAAAAAGTTCAGGCTACCTCCTAGCTAGGATTTAACTAAAAGGTAAATTATGCAAATTGTCCATGTTTACTATAAGGAGGAAGAGACGAATTTGCACATGAGGACATTAGCCGTTGAAACCGAGCCGGCTAAACTACAAGTGAACGATTTATTACATTTGTATTAAGTTAATCCGTTTGGCAACAAGACTATGATGAAGTGGGTACAAAGTAGCACTCTATCAATTCGTATTGAAGTAATTTTTTTAGTAATATCTTCCCAAGTCTTAATTCTTACGTTATTTTAAAACACCGTAGCAATAAATAAATAGAAATCCAAAAGTTTGTCACGAAGCACGTACTAGTAGAACTAATAAATCGATCCGGATATAGCTAGTTAACTTACAAGACGTAGTACGCGTCACAAGCAGTCAAAGTAATCCCGTGAGTGTCTCCAACACCAGGGCAGTAATAGCCCAAGTAGAACAGACCATCTGTATAAAAGCTGAATAAGAGAGTTATACCCAATGTAAGTGCTAATATAACTCTGATTTCGGCACAAATTAAACAGGGTTTAGCTGAATGACCCTAACTAACTGACACTAACCCTAAGAGTAAGAGTTTTTACTTTTCACACCTTTCTTCACCTTTATCTTTTTACACCCTTCGTGGTACATTACTTTAGCCAGGAGGAAGGGTAACATGTGATATAATTTATAGCAGTTTGCTGTAATATGGCATCATATAAGTTCACCCATTACCGCCATGTGAGCTGTATAAATGCTTTTATACTATTGCTGATTATCGCTATAGAAAGTTAACTATGAGCAGCAAGAAGCTGTGTAGTATTGTTAATTGAAGTCACAAAATAACTTTTTTGCATTATTGTTATTCACATTTTCCTCTTCAGAATGCAACCATTAAAGGGGTACATTTGTGGCCTTCAATTAATAATATTGCTTGTTTGCAGCTAACGCCGCTACTGTTTGACGATTTAACCATTATAACTCTTACAGCATCACTATTTTATGACCATGACACACAATAGCATCGTTTTGCAGACAAAACCGTTATTTTGGAAGAGTGTACTCTTTTAAGTATTCCTTAATGTTTAAACTACAGGGAGTGTATCTAATTCACTAGTGACAGTCGTCAGCGGGCCGCATACCAGGAGTGGGTGGTGCCGCCATTGGAAAGTGCAACACGCGTTTTTAGTTCAGTCGCAGCCATCAGCTATCTAATCTTCATGGAACGCGATCTCGTGCTACCTCACCTAGTGTTCGAAAGGCACCTCGCCGCTGCACACAAACTAGTATTCTTATACTAGTTTAGTCTATTAGACAGAAAATCTCAGAAATGAATTTCTCAAAAACAGCTCGGAGTCGGGAAGGTGGCGGTGTTACACCCCCGTGCCTCGGAAAGCACGTTAAGCCGTTGGTCCTGCGCCTGATCTCTCACCGGTCATGTCGGATTGCCGTCTCACCGAACTTTGAGAGTGATGGAACAGTGAGTGCACCTGTGTATTGCGCTCACACCTGTGTACTATAATATCTCCTGCGTAGTTGGCTGATCTCTGTTGAGATTGGCCGCCGTGGTCGAAATCGACCAGGAGGACTATTATTAGTCTATTAAATTAGTCTTATACTAGTTAGAGAGATGTACTCACTCGTCGCCATCGGGCAGCACGCGGCCCAGCAGATGGGCCAGCACGGTGCGGTTGAGCTCGTCCTCGGCGGACGCGCAGTACGCGACCAGCTGCCCCACCACACGGTGGAGGCTCACCGCCACGCGTTTCAGTCCGTCCCTGGAAACAATGTGTATTAAGTAAAAAAGACAACGCTACACTAACTATCGGTCATCGGGTCTAAAAGCGATCTATTTTAATGAGTATTTAGGTACTCACTGCTCGACGTTTCGGCTGGATTGCACACAGCCGTGGTCACGAGCTGACTGGAGACTTGCGGCGTCGTCTGCTCAGCCGTCATCGTCAGCCGAAAACGTCGAGCGTTTAGACCCGATAACCAATAGTTAGTGTTAAAATGCAACGCGAAAGTTTAAAACCATATAAGACAACGCTACGCTTGACCCTGCGCGCGGAATGGTGACTTCTAGTCACCTAGTGACAGTATATCTAACTCTTTTGCACTAAATGTGTCAAGTCAGAGATACAGGTACTGTCGGTAAATATCTGCCGATAGGCGCAGGGCCTTAGACGCTTGAAATAAACTTACTCTCAATAGCCATAGCTATAGCAACAACAACAATACAATAATAATACAACAACATCACATACATTGATCTGACTCCGTGGTAAGTAGCTTGAGCATTTGTGTTACAGATATCAGAATAATAAACATAAATAAATAAACATAACACCCAGACCAGTACAAACAGACATGTTCATGCTCACAAATTTTTGTACAGTGCGGGAATCGAACCCGCGACATCTAGGTCAACTTCTTAGCCCTTACAACAAAGTAGTCGTAATAATAGCTATATCAATAGACCCCTATTATATCAACCTAGATATTTATGACAAGGAAGCCGTTGATAGACTTGATGATGATGCTATGACGATGCGATTGGTACAAAACGGAAGGCTTAGGGACAAAAACGGGTTACCGGCAGCCTTTTTTTACATTTCGACAGGTTAAGGATGCATGTACATCATCATATCAACCGTTAGACTCCCACAGCTGAGCATAGGCCTTCCCTAAATATATTAGTCTGGAAATGCCTTGTCCCTCACCTCTCCTTAGTGACCTCCTCCAGATGCCTGTTCTGGTCAAAGCTGAGGTTGCGCCGCTGCCTCCATTTGTCCTCGCCGGCGGATAGCTCGTCGCGCAAGCTTGACAACTGGAACAATTACGAAACGTATTTATAAGACGCTGTTTAAAAAATATATTTGCGCTGAATACACAAATAAATACAGGTGACAGAGTGTGAGTATTATCATAAATACACATTTTTAGTAACTTTAATCAGAATGTCTTTAAGATGAGATACGTTTTACAAGATAACCAAAATCCTGTAGATTTAAAATACATATCAAGTTAATCTCTATAGATATAAAATTGTCGAGTTACAATGTTCGTTCCCGTACTCTTCCGAAACGACTTGACTGAAATTTTGTATAATATTGAGTAGGTCTGAAAATCAGCCAACATCTATTTTTATACCCCTCAGTGATAAGGGTTGACCACCCTTAAAATGTATATAGCAAAACAACGTTTGCCGGATCAGCTTGTAATATATAAACAATGATATATGATTGAAATTATATCAATCACAAACAATTGAATGCAGTGTGCTAAATACGAGTAAATAATTTTATATTCCAAATAATGTCTTGAATTTGTGATAGTGTTTTTTCTTAGGACGTGTATGCCAATGCAAATGCCCCGTGCAGGTACAGAAATAAGTGACTTTCAAAACTTTAATCATTATTTATGCTATTTAAGGCCGTTTATGCTAGGAAAGTGTTCTCACTTTCGTTAAGGTTACATTTGAATGTTTTAAATATTGGTAACGCAGGAAAGGTATAAAAAAATAAGTCATAGAAAGGACATCAAAGCGTAGCTAGTGCTAAAACGCTATTTAGAGTAGCAAAGTTTTGAAGTGTTGCGACGTGCTATACGACGTAGCGTGATTCTTAACAATTTTTATAAAACGTCATAACATACCATGAACCTCCTCAATAACACCATGTTTGAACGTATTGTCACATTTTAAACACCAGTCTTCTGCACTCAACTCACAATTTTATTAATTTTGACGCACTTCAATTACACTAGTAGATGTCTTGTACACATTATGGTAGTCACTCTTTATCTATAAATAAACACATTATTCTTCAAAAGATATAAAAGAAACAAATACCTACACAGACCTAAACCGCAAAAGTAAAATAAACTTAAAGTATCACTAAGCGTACCTATTGAAATGATACTTTTTTTACGGATTATTTCGCGATTGATTAACATTTTATTTTAACTTGACGTTTCGGACCCTTTTCGGCTAAAATAATTAAAATAAATTGCGAAATAATCCGTAAAAAGTGTATCATTTTACTGTTCGCGTAAACCGAAGAAACAAATATAAGCGTACCTAACTATCGTTTTGGGCCTTTGTTAGCAAAATAACCACACTTTTCAAATAAACCTAGCAGTGTTTTATGCCTTCTATACAAAGCTATTGATTATAAGATGGAGAGGAAGAAAATTATATTTTTTAGAAAATAAACATCTTTAGTTTACCTCTAAAGCTTCGAAATTCAGTCATGCATGTAACATAGTTACAATCTCATAATCACAATTCACGTACTTACAACAAAATTATTTTCACAATTCGCTTTTAAACATGAACTTAAACTATTTTAAACTTAGAACATTTCAATTACAGCGTCCATTTCTTAATTCAATAGGAAACACTACTCATTTCGTAAAACCGATTGTAAAACAAGACTACCCTCATTGTAGAAACAAAACAAGGGCAGCTGTTTACTGGCTGAGCTTAGAAAAAATACAAACGCACGTGTGAACAGCACATGTGTGCAATAGACCTAACCGTAAACGTTAGTGCATGGAAATAAGACTTATTTTGGTTTATTATTTTCGTAGAAGATAAGCGTGAGAGCTGATTTACTGATGAGTGCAATGTTATACAGAACGTTGTTGTACAGACAAAATGAAGAACAATTAATTCATGAATTAAATGACGATTCAATTATCTCGGCCTTTATTGGGACTTTTTATATACACATTATATTATTTTGAAAGCTTGAAAAGTAAATCCAGTTAACAACATCTTATTTCTACAGTTTCAAGAGTTCGTGGTTCACTAATGAAGTGATGAAATCCAAGTATGATATGCGGTTAAGCACCCAACGACCCTACTGCACCGTTATCTTCATAATATGTAACTTATAAGTTCGAAAAGCTATGACGAGATAAACAATTGTTTTATCACTCCGTAGCATTCATTAGAAGTCATTGCAGGGCGACTACATGTTTGTCCCTTCATATGGCACATAAGCCAAAATACATGCACCAAATTAGTTGTTAGGTACTAACACAGTGTGTAAGATGTATTGTGTACTAACCCTACTTGGATCTTTTGTTGTCTGATTAAATAAATAACAATAATTGGCTTTTCAAGAAGCAACAACCTACTCGACTTTTCTTCCAACATTTTTAACTTACAGTTCATCATTTTGGTTATTCAGACTGTGTTTTCTTTTACATATGGACAGTGACCATATCAATGTCCATTAGATACCAAAAAAATAATGCAATCTAGCAAAGTAGTGAAAGATTACGTAAATCAAATAAAACTGGTGAGAGCCTGTATAATATAGCACAAAATAAAACCCACTTGATCCACATTTAACACCATTTTATGATGATTCAGCCCCATTCAAATACTCATTCAGCTTTCCAATAACATTTTCCAGCGGCCTTGTTACAATTTTGTAAATAGAACATTCTTTAATGCTAAGATAATATTTTGATGTAAATACTCACTGGGAGATTTTCAGCCGGTTTCTGAGTTGAGATTTTGGCGTTGAAAACAACTTAAGCTCGACTTAAGTATGACTCAATAGTATTTCTGTTTCTGAATTAAGTTTGAGTGTAGTTTGAGCATTTGAGATTGAGAATTCTTAAATTGAACATCAACTAGTGCTTAACTCGAAATTTGCGTTGCACAACACAACTGACAGTAATCAAATCCTGCTCACTGTGAACTTAAGCATCTGACAGCTAAGCAACCCAATGAGGGTACTTAAGTCCTACTTAAATATTTGCGACAGTAGTGACATCTATCACATTTGTAGCATGCATTCAGTAATTGAAAACTATTTTAGCTGCGTTCATATTTCATTCAATATCATTGAACATAACCTACTTTACTGGTTTAAAAAGAAGGAAAAATTTTATGGTTTGCGCAAAAACTGTTAAAATAATTGAAAATATTATGGTCCTACCCACCCACACCGCTCGGTATTATATGTATTTTGACAGATTTTTCGCAATACTTTAAATTTGCTTTTCTTTTTCGCAGTTTCAAATAATTTAAAATTACTGAACGCATGCTACAAATGTGGCAAATGTCGCTACTGTCAAGTGTCGATGTTTTTTTTGTCTCATTGTCATTAACGTAACATTTCGGAGTTCTTCAACTCAAAAACTTTTCAATTTATCATTGAAGGAAATAAAATCTTATTATGACATTGACATTTATTCATTGATAAAAGACATTCCGTTCTCGGCAGTTGTTCACAATTTATTTTAAGAACTTAATTACAATATAGGATAGTGACTATTTAACTTGAAATTGTATCCGCAATCTGATGTTCTTAGGAATATTTGACTGATACAATGAAATGTAGAATTAATTAATGCAAATAATGAAACCTAATCTCTTAACATATAAAAACCGGTAAAAATCGGTCGTTTTTACCTGTAATGGAACGTTGCAGTATAATCAAGGATAATACTCAGTTGAGTGTGGTTTGAGACAACCTAAAATTTACAAATGAAACGCAGAAAACTTAAGTACTCATCAACTATTTGAGCAGATCTCAACTGATTTTTACTCAAATGCTCAAATCAGAAACCGGCTGTTTGACTTATAGCTTTCATATTTTTAGTGGTTGTGTGACCCATATAGACAACTGGTCCACAAGTCACCATCCCCTCGCATGTCCTTTTAAGTTCAGACATTTTTTTGCGTCTTTTATCGCGTGAGATAGCGAGCCTGGTGTCATTTGTATCCTTTTGATGAACGATGGGAACATTTTATTACTTGATGTAAATTTTGATCCAAGGACTCGACGAAGATACAATTAATTTAAAAAATATATTAATCGAACTACTTTTAAATTGAACTCCATTTATAACGTTAAATTAAATCACCGATAACTCGATTCGACATCGATCGAACACCAAAACTACAAGTGCGTAGGCGAGATGAATAGGATACTCAAAGCATTGGGGTCTTAAATGTAATTTAAAAGTCACAATATGATTTGTTTAATAACCCATATAGGAGTGCTATTGTGTTGAACCGAGGGGGAATTCTATCACTGCATGGCAGTGCATGGCATTGATTGAAACCCAATAAGTTTGTTTTTCCTATACGTAAACATTAGATAGTGGAGTGGTTATTTTGATACCAAGTGCCTTATTGTATACGGTTTGAAGTTTGTTTTAATTTATTCTTATGAGGCCATAACAATCTTCAGATTCATTTATTTTAAATCAATTTTGTTAAAATGGGTGAGCTTTCAAATCTTTAAAAGGACTTTAAACAATTTCTGAAGTGTCATAGGTTACGTTTCATCTCTGGAAACATGCACATTCCCTAACTTGATGAAGTGTTTCCTGTTTTAGAAAACAAATCAACAAATCATGATCTTGCAATTCCCAGTAAAATAGTGTAAGAAATAAACCAGTTTTTCTATCACCAACACATTACATCATTTACAACAACCGAAAAATAATCATTTTCAGAACGAAAGTATTTTGCTGTTCACAAATCACTAAGAATAGCAGTGACAACACAAACTCATAAGATCACCAACTTTTAATCACCGAATGCAATGAATAACCGTCGTTTTTATTAGCCGGCCAATCACGCGCGGTCTTTCGCGATATTCGTGACGTCACAGTCGCGTGCGCATCTCCCAACGTCTCTGGGTGAACTGGCGGGAAACAAGGGAATTCGGGATAGGCCTGCGTATCCCGTTTGTTTACAACGCTAGTTCTGTTTGGGATGCGTCGAAGCTTTGTGGTTGATTTGGGTGACTGAACTTTCGATTGTCGAATTGTAACTTAATTTACTGTTTGGTCTAATTTCAGTTTAGATTGGGTAATAGTAGTGGACGATAATAATTGATTAAAGTGGATAAAATCGAAGCTTTATTAATTTGGTCGTTAGGTACTCAGTAGTGGACTTAGAATAATACCTACTCCAAACTAGCAAGGTGAAACCTGGCCCTGAGTGCCAGGTAGCCAGGAGTGCTGAGTGATATCAACTATCGTTCTGTGTTCTCAATGATCATAGATCATCTACAACTACGGCACGGTGTACGTCAGTTTATTGCACCGTTAAGGTTTTTAACTATTCAAGTGTTAAAATATTTTGTACCTACATATTTGAAAGCTAACACATGATGGGAAAAATAAATTCAAAACGAAGGTAAGATGACTTACGTGGAATCAAAGCTATATTTATTAACGCGAATGCTCGTCTGTCCTCTGCTTTGGCTTACCCTACTGAAATCAGTAGGGTTGTCACGCTGAGATGTCCCAAATATTTATGAGTTTGTTTAAGAAAAAAAAAATAGTTCAGTTAATTAGTGGGAATTGAAGAAAACACATTACTGCAGAAGTGATTTAGGGCCAAATCCATGAGAAGATGCTAGATCTACAAGCATGCAAATTATAAGATGACATTAAATGTTCAATTAAATCTGCCATCGGTCACACTACACAGATACCGGTTGTTTGAGCTTATATTCCATCAATTAATCAATTTTGGATTATCATCCCTTTGCAGTCAAGTACAGCGTTGTCAGCAAACAAGTTTGCATTAACACTGAATGACAAGGTATAGCTGATCAAAAGGCCACCTACAATTAACTTCAAAAATATATGGTAGACTAGCTGTGCCCAATGGTTTCACCCGCATAAAACCTGTTTTCTACGTATACCACAGGAACCGTGAAGTTTTACGGGATAATAATGTCCTATGTGTTATTCCAGGTTATAATCCATCTTTGTTTCAAATTTCAGTCAAATAGCTCCAGTAGTTTTGCCGTAAAAGACTAACGAACATCCATACAGACAAAATTTCGCGTTTATAACACTAGTAGGAGATGTCGAAAACCCTGCACAATTTGAGATCAGTGCACACCACGAACATTTTTTATCCTGGTGCGATGATTCGACGCCATGGACCGGGGGGTGTCTAAATATAAATCCTGACATCCTGTCCAATAAAATCACCACAATTTCACGCGTTAGAACCGCTAATGGTATGGTTGATACAGATTTTAGGGCAAATAGGGGAGCAGTTGGTCAGCAGCTTGCACATTTTGCGGATATGTAGAAACCAAAGATACTTTGATAGAAACACATACGTTTTAGAAGCGGAAATAAGTCGCATATAAATCATAAAATAAATTTATTTTTGTAAATAGATCACGGGGAGCACTTTTACACGTCCCAACATATAAATAATCCTACCACCACCGCTTCGGGACAATTTGGGCTAGTGCTGAGAAGAAGCGACGTAAGAAACTCAGTCTATATACAACTGATTTTATAGTCGCCTACAGATTCAAAGCTGAAAAGGGGGTTTCCCGGTTATTTTCAGATTAACTGGCTTCAAATAAGGCCGAGGAGGGATGTCTCTCTGATCAAAAACTTTTCAAAGCATCTACCATCAACATTTCCCGCCACACAACTGCCAATTGAAAGCTTAATTGTCAAATGTAAGTACTTATGTAAGCACTTTGGTGTAACGGTCTAGAAGTAAACTATTAACCAAGAGGTCGCGTGTTCGATCCCTGCACTGTCCAAACATTTGTGTGCATGAACATTATTGTTTATTTGTAATACCGCTGTTGATTCTAATTTCTGTGACACAAGTGCTTGCACCACGGAGTCAGATCAATTTATGTGATGTTGTTGTATTTAACTTTATCTTTATCTCTTTAAATGTAGGTAAGAACAGAGGTTATTTTCTCTCTTCACCTTTTTATTCCTCATTAGGTCCGATAGAGAAACATCGAGTGAAGCCCTCTTAATCAAAACATGGTATCAATATATGTCACGCACTATCGGCGTGATTCCGGTGCAACAATGAGAACTGACAAGTGTTGCGATATTATGACACTGATAGTGTAAAAGTTAACGATATATGCGGCATTAAAATTGAGACGGATGCAGAGAAATCATTGGAATATGTCTACTTAGCCTTTGTGGAAATATCACAATATTATTTAGTGATGCAAAAACTGTATTGTAAAAAAAGGATTTAATTTTATCACTCTTACTCAAGATCGTGCTTGATTATATGGTCTTAAAACCCAGCTATCTAGCTAGCTAGCTAACTTAGTAGCGCTAAGATATCGTACTGTCGGCGTATCAGCTGGCTCAAAGGCGGTGTACTTTAGATTCCTTGAACGCTCCATTAAAACGGTAATAAAATTCAAATTTCCTATCCCTCACAGTCTCACCCCATACAGCACCGACATTCGTTTAACTCATCAAGCACAGTGCTCCCTAAGCGCAGATGGTACACAATCAAAATTTCTGATTGCAGAAGGCACATCCAGCTTGGCACTGACACGCCTTATACATATGAGTTAAGGACGATTTTCCGATATAAATTTTAATGCGTTGCATTCGCAGCTGATGCACTTAGCGTAACTTGATACTAATTATTTCTAAGGGCGCTCTCCAGTTCTACAAACTCATACAAAATATCTGGTTTAGTTCTGGAAAATGCGAAAAAGCTACTATCAGAACTTTGTAACGCGAACAAAAAAACTCAACATCACGACATATCGTGCTAACAGGTGTATTCCGGAAATTTTTAAACATAATACTGAGACCTCAGATACCGCGGCCTAATTTAATGTATGTATACGGTCCGGTATAATAATGTATGCCCAAAAACTGAAAATGCGGAAGCGCCCGTCCTTTTTGACGCAACTAGGAAGCGTGCACGCACCATACAGTCAACAAAAAAAGACCCCATTACTTACAAAAAAAAATTGTTGCTAACTTTGACACGTAAATAATATGAAAACAGATAAACAATGTGGCATTTATATGAAAACAACCGTTAAATTCCTGTACTGTATATTTTAAATAAATGAATTCAATTTTGGATCATTCCGGGATCGAAATACAGGCCGTCTGCAACCGGTCCACGTCTAAAGAAATGCCTAGCAAGAAGAACTTTTTTCAGCATTGGACGTATAGCTGCTATTTATGGTGATAAAGACTAAAGATGACAAAGTAGTACTAAATAAAAATACGGTCCTCCAAACAATAAATAAATAAATACCATAAATATTACCGATTCTGTTGCTAACCGTACCCAAATGCGTGTGCGACGTATATGTACCGACGTCAAAAGCAGGAATGCGCAACCCGTAAACATAGTAAAACTTATTACCCTAATATTAGTAAACGTTATTACCTCTGAATTTTATATGCGTTATGAATGTTTGAAATGGAAATTACGGTAATGAATTAAGTAAATAGGGTATAGGAACTTTCCTGATTGATTGATGTTTTTTTAATAGTAGTTATAACCGAAAAAAACCGCAAGTATGAATCATATTTGCGTCTATTTCCAAAGTTTGTGACAAGTGACTAAGTCTCAATGTCAAAATCATTACACATACCCGATAAACCTCAAATTTCCGCCGCCATTAACTCGTAAACATTGCAGGCTCTACATAATCAAGCAATCCCCATTTAACAGGTACCAATCCAGAAATTGCACTCAATCTGAAATTAGCACAATCTTCTAACAACCTCCATTATCCGGCTACAAATATAATTTCATAATTTCTCCCGGCCGAACGCTCTAGTTTTACCATAGCTTCTATAGCTCCCATATGCTTTTTGACATGACCCAAGCCACCTAACTAATGCATTCACCATAGATAAGATAATGGTGAAACAAACCAGAAAGATTGTCTATTACGTGACCACGACCTACCTAATAGTTGGTTCGTCAATGATTTCGAGTGGAATATTTGTGTATGTTGCGATTGCGATGCAAAAGGGCACTTTCATTACTAAGATATAAAATTATGCTGTAACGAATAATTATACAACAACATCACATACATTGATCTGACTCCGTGGTAAGTAGCTTAAGCACTTGTGCTACAGATATCAGAATCAACAGTGGTATTACAATTAAACTTAAATAAATACATATAACACCCAGAATAGTGCAAACAGACATGTTGATGCACACAAATGTTTGAACAGTGCGGGGACCTCTCTCGAACCCTCGACCTCTTGGTTAATGGGCAACTTCTTGACCATATGTGGTAGTCAAAAAATCTCAACAGTGAACAAAAATAACGTTTAATGCAACTCAAAAATATCACTGTCAATACTAGTGGGTAAATCAAGACATAATTTCTATTTATCCTTGCTTTTTTATATTTTACAAGCGGACCCCGCAAATGTATTCCTGTCCGGTGTTTTTTTTTTAATTATTTCTTCGTAAGAACCGTCACCGTACTTTCAGCAGGTAATTTCTTTTACATCTCGTTAACGCGTTACTAAACTTGTTTGCAATGATGTTTATTGCAATTCCTGAACATCACAGTCGACGCCCGGTATGCAGGACGCAGCCCCTCGACGCTTTTACACTTTCCAACAACTTACATAATAAATAATACATATCTTTATTTGGCACTTCTTCAAAATTTTCAGTTAGATAAATTAAAGTGGAGCACAGCAGAGATAAGCAGCTTGGTATTGCAGTGCAGGACATTCACAACAAGATATCCAGGAAAAATCCGCGACAGTTTTTAATAAATAAATATACAACAACATCACTTACATTGATCTGACTCCGTGGTAAGTAGCTTAAGCACTTGTGTTACAGATATCAGAATCAAGTGGTATTACAAATAAACATAAATAAATACATATAACACCGGTACAAACAGACACAAATTTTGTACAGAGCGGGGATCGAACCCGCGACCTCTTGGTTAATAGTCAACTTCTTGACCATTACAGCAACATGGTCGTCATTTTTGTTATTAGAACACGTAGTTTTTGATTAAAGACCATTTGATAAAAAGCGCAGCGCAGGGCGTCCAAATGCAAAAGATCTTACAAAGATCGCAGCCTGGAACAAACTGGAAGACAAAATCTGAAAATCTTTGGAGGAAGCCTATGCTCAGCAGTGCGATTGATATGATATGACGATGATTCGTTACACTGTGTAATGGATGGCTGACTTAAAATAGCAAATAGTTAAGAATTATGCTCATTTTTCCAACATTTTTAATGGCAATGATCTAAAACTGTTTTATAACCACGTAGCTTCCATATGACACCACCAAAACATCCTAGACATGATCAAATCTAGGTAAACGCATGTTGCATGTGACATTTGGTGCACCGACAATGCTTGGACGCATAGTAAATAAATGTTACGCGTATTATTAGAAGAGCGGCCACTCACCCGTGCTCGCTCTCAATCGCACCGCGGGCCAACGTACTCATATGCATTGCAGAACGCGAAAAACTATACGTGACATTAATAGGCTAGATGACACCACCAATCGTTGACATACTTTTTATTATCTGTCAAAACAGTCTGCCTCCATAGATTTTGTATGGGAATACAAGAACGTGACGTCACGGTCATGTATGAGAAATCGGAGTCAATTGACCGAATATTTCTTGAGTTTTGTGTGTTTAAAAATTGGTTTCTACAGCTTTTTGGAAATATACTGTTTGTATTAACTTTAAAGGGGCTATGTTTTTTAAACAGGTTTCATCATGCCTATTGGGCGGCTTGACAACATGACAGAAAGTGGTGAGATAGGTTTATCTGCAGAACTATCACCGTAATTGTAACGATCAAACATATACTACGAATCGGCGAGGAATTCCAATAATGTATTTACTAAGTGTCCATAAATGTATTCACCATAGTGAAACGTCACTAGTAAAAGTCGTGATTGACAAACAAATCTCTAAGAATACTATCTAGACACTTTTAACGCCACAATCGGCGTTCCTCAAAGCCCAGCAATGTGAAGTGTAAAGGTGTTTCTCACTGCTAATCGGTAATGGACTGCGGTTTAATAGTTTAATCGCATTGATTGAATAAGACACAACATGGCTTGTTTGTGTCTTTTTCAATCAATGGAACGGCTTATATGATTTTAAACTTTCGCGTTGCATTTTAACACTAACTGTTGGTTATCGGGTCTAAACGCGAAATATTTAATGAGTATTTAGGTACTCACTGCTCGACGTTGCTCGTGACCACGGCTGTGTGCAATCCAGCCGAAACGTCGAGCAGTGAGTACCTAAATACTCATTAAATAGTTCGCGTTTAGACCCGATAACTAACAGTTGGAACGGCTTAGTCTAAAAACTTTTAAATACACTTTCCATGCCTGCCATGATTTCAGGCTGATGGATTCAAATCTGAAATGCCAATACGTGGTGATTTATATAGGTGCCCGCAGGCGCGGGGGCGATCTCTTTGGTATCTTGGATAGAACTTCATTTGTTTGACATTTCTTTACCGCGCCCGCAAATCTACGAGAAACAGGAACAAGCAGTTTGGGCCTAAAAAATACGATACTCGAGCACGATCATCCATACTTTGGGAAGGGTTGACAGTTTCGAGGGTCGCGGTAGGAGGATTAATACTTCGTGGCTTCGTCCGAGACGTTAAAATGTACCATTTCTTGCTAAACTCCACAACTCTTGCTCTCATCTAGTATACCCTCCAACGTCTTGTGCTGTTCTAAGGCGTTAAGATGTGTGCAACATATACTTGTGTCACTGTCAATCCTGTTTCGTCACGTAGAAAACTATCATAATGTACCTACATTTATCGCATCGCATCGCGTCGCACTTTTCGCATTTGTTGCTCAAGTAAGACAACGGGTAAGCCAAACTCAACAGGGCTTTGATCAATTATCTTCTTCAAATTAAATTCAAACTTCAAAACGTTGTACTCATCACTTCATCATCATCATCATCATATTTATTGCAAGTCACACGTTACAGTAAGGTGTTACAGTCTCATGAGTAAACTAGTACAGCGACGCGCCCGGCTAGGGCACAGCAATTTAAGTTAACTTGAATTACAAAATTAGGTTAAATTATTAAACATATCAATTAAATAATCAAACCTATGTTAGGTTTGATTATTGAATTGATTAAAGCTTACGGACAAGACTTAGTAACTATATGAGGTGTGATCTTGGCCTAAGTAGTGGAAAGCAATAAAAAGGAGTGTCGAGTATTCACGGGCGCGCGGGTAGCGCCACTCATGCGCAGGGAATCCGAGGGGGCCCGTATTTATAGATCACACCATCGATCGCGGTGCAGTGCAGGACTACTTTATTTCTATTGCATTGTTCTGTGTATAATGGTAGGATAGGTGTTGTGCGTTTAGCTAGAAAGATTCAAAACTTTTCTATAGGTTTAAGCTAAGAAGTTAAGTTTAAGATTGATCAGAAAATAAATATAAATCTCCATTGTGATGATACTAGATTTATATTTCTAAGATTGTACTTAGCTTTACACAATAAATAAAATAAATAAATAAATATTTCACAACAATCACACCAATTCTCTAGTCCCAAATAAGCTACGAGGCTTATGTTATGGGTACTAGACAACGGATAAACATACCTAAATACTTTTTTTTGTAAATAAATACATATTATACATTAAAAAAACACCCAGACCAGTACAAACACGCATGTTCATGCACACTAATGCTTGTACTGTGCGGGGATCGAACCCGCGACCCTTGATTTTAGAAGTCCGACATGTGGACCACTGCACCAAGCGGTCGTCAAACAATAATCGCAAAGAGAATTTACCCAGAAAATCTACAGTTCAAATATTAGTAGTATTTTATTCATCGACAGGGGTGTGTTTTCACACATCACAAATTGTAAATAAACTCATTATAACCCTCATCATTTGTGTTCAGTTAAATCCTTTGTTTGCACCTCAGTGCGGACAAACATTAACCATACAAATAATAACAGCAACATTTGATGATAACATTGATAAATATTAGGAATCTGAAGCAGTTGAAATACAAGATTTTGATGCAAAAAAATAATTATAAGCCATGCCACACGCCACGACACAGTGTTTGTAGATGGCGCCACGGATAACTTTCAGTCTCACCTAAAAGAATAAAAGACATGGCGACACACAACATTGTTAAACCGTTTGACTCAGGCTAAATAATAATACAATTTCGAGTTTAGCTAAGAGTAGGTAGGACCAAATAAAACGTTTAAATTCACAGAAACTGTGCAATAAAAAGTACGCCGATATACATATTACAAGCAAGACATCTAAACACTTCACAGTTAGACAACGAGACGAAAAAGTTGCCGTGTGCGTTTTTACATTCAGATTCAACGTCAATCCAGTTCTTATTTAAAAAGCGCAAGCGCAGATGCGTTCGGCGCAGTGCAGTGTGTCAGGGGGAGTATCCGGGTTACATGTTTATAGTGGTGATGACAACGCGCCGCCAGCGCCGCTTCTAATTTTGTCTTCGTTATTATAATGCTACCTTATATTTTGATATAGATTCAATATTGTTGACTCGAGAAACTATTTGCGTGACTATTCACTGGCTAACTTTTGTCAATTTTGTCATAGTATCCTATGTTTCCATTGACAAAGGTGACTGACTTCATATTACCTACTCTTCACTGCAACAGCCTTAGTAAAGAAGCCAAGACGTAGTGCTGATATGTGTAATGCATTCGATGGAATTAATTTGCATATCCTAATGGATAACCAAAGTAAAGCGATCTAGAAGCGGTGGAAAGATTTAGATCGCTAGTTTCTTCAATTTAACTACTACTTGGTAAAATTTCTTTAAGGGATCAAAGAAGCATCAACGCTGAATGGTATACTACCAAATGCTTAACCAAAGTTTTCTCTGTTGTGCACACTGCGCTTAAAACAGTGGATTTCCTGGATAGCATGCCGGATAAACTTTTGGGTCACCCTCCTTACAGCACTGTTTTAGCACCGTGTGACTTCTTTTTATTCCCAAAAATAAAAAATCTGCGCAAAGGAATACAATTCGCCGAAAGATGCGCTATCAGCGTTTGAGCGTGTAAATGAAGTGTCTGCAGCGGACTGGAAAAAGTGTTTCGAAAATTGGTTTAGACGCATGAAACTTTGTATTAAGGCTAAGGGAGAGTTCTTTAAAAACATTTATTATTTATTATATGAATCAATTATTTTAATTTTGCGCAAAACTTTCTCAGTGCCCCACGTTACCCACGTATAATATCAGCTAAGCCAGTTATTTTCATCTAGCTAGGTGACATCACAAAATTAATCAGAGGCGGTTTTTGTATCCGGGTTACGAGATTATACATGGATGTGTTGACAACTCTGACACTTCGGGCAAGCAAGCAAGCGACAACTAAAGACGATAATAACGATGATTTACTGAGAAAAAAACCAAACCGTAATCATTCATTACGCATAAACTTTATTACGTATTTTATTTCGTTCTTTCTGAGTGAGTGGAGTGAACGTAGATTTTTTTTAAATAAGTACTTTATCTGTTGCTTTGATTTTAAAATTTTAATGAGACGTATTGCCATTTCTATTGAAACGATGGAGGTTGAAGCACAATCATCGTTTTTCTGGTAGCTAAGTATGCGTGTACGAAAGGCCTTACGAGTACCTTACATAGGCCTAGAGTTTGCAAGGTTCATATTCCGCCTGGCCCAAAGCACATATGTGACTTCTTGTCGCCGCGACGGCGTGTTAACCAATGGCCGCGGAAAAATCAAGTCGCGAGTCACCGCGATGGTATTCCGTATTCGAAAAGAAGGCCTATTCCAAAGAACGAAATACGTCAAAACGATAACGTGTGCAGACGACAGCACATCAAGGCACGAATTTTCACTGCAACATCGCATTACATGCGCATAATAATAATAGTCCTTCTGGCCGATTTCGACCACGGCGGCCAATCTCAACAGAGATCAGCCAACTACGCAGGAGGTATTATAGTGCACAAATGTGAGCGCAATACACAGGTGCACTCACTGTTTCATTCTCAAAGGCCACTCTCAAAGTTCGGTGAGACGGCAATCCGACATGACCGGAGATAGGTCAGGCGCAGGACCAACGGCTTAACGTGCGCACCGAGGCATGTAACACCGCCAACTTCCCGACTCCGAGCTGTTTTTGAGAAATTCATGGCAGAAAATCTCAGCAACGATTTTGGCTCGACCTGGGACTCGAACCCAGGACCTCTAGAATGTAAGGCAGAAACTTTGCCACTACACCAATGAACCATGCGGTGTATTATACACCAACTGTGGTGTATAATGCGCATGCGCATTTAACCTTGATGTGCTGTCATGTGAACTCGAGTCATTTATCGAAAAATGATTATCTTTTTTTAGTAGTAATAGACCTTCTGGGCCAGTGAATGGCTGCTAAACCACAGGTAACATAAAGCCACATCCGCTTACCTCTTTCTCCTGCTGCAGGCGCGCGGCGTCGCCGTGTATCTTGTCCCGGAGCGCCACCAGCTCCACCGGCCAGCTCGACACCTCGGCGTCGGGGTCCGACAGCAGGACCTGCCGAGCAGAACACGTGTTTATGTCACCGTAGATTTGAAGAACAACAACATTCAAGCAGTTCCCGCTACAAGGACCGACGATCTGGTAAAGGTCGCGGGAAGCACAGGACCAATTGCGGTGAAGATTTAGCAGTGGGCGTCGAAAGTAAAGCTGATTTGATGATGGTGATGAGATTTAAAGAAATAAGCTTTTTATCGGACTGCGGCGAAGCAAAAAGTAGAGTTATGATTTGACCGGTATATATGTTTGTATGTTATTCTTTTTCCACATAACTTATAAACCCTTCATTATATTTTTACAATTGAGTTGGCTAAGTTATAGTGCAATTAATTGCATGTGGCGCCCTCTAGGACATATAAAGTATAAACGAAAAATGTTTTTGTGAGTAACAAAGTAGCGTAATTATGTCTTAAGAGGTACAACTATTTATTCATATGACATCATTCGTGATAGTGATTTTTGCATACACTTGATTGGGACTATGTAAGTACATTTTAAACTAAGCTAGACAAACAATTGTGTGTGATTTCAATAAATAAATTATTAGAACAAGAATAAGTTGTAAGTTACAACCTCTAACTATGATTTTGGAGTTTCGGTTTTTGGTAAAGAAGTTAAAGGGATGAAATTTGCAAATATGCGTATCCGGTTAAACATGGGTAGATATCAAAGTAGATTTGTTAATTTTATTTATTTTACTTTATGGAAACGTTTTCTTCCTATAATATTAGACAGAGAGCAAGGAAAACACTTACTTTAATATCTCCCATTTCAATAAAACGATCCTCAACACAAATAACACACACTAAATCTCACTGTTCCAGACTTCACTCTAAATAAAGTTTTAATATAACAAATTGACCACAATAACAAGTGTTATCCGAATAGGCAAAGTGTCACAGTCAGACTGAACCAAGGAAAACAAACCAAGTGCCCGTAACTGCTGACCCCGTCACCCTTATCTTCCAGATTGATAAGCGTTCAATAATAAGTGTTAATTAAGTAATTATGTTTACTGGACGCTAAATCTTTCCAAAACTATTGATGTTTGTTGGGGGCAAAAACTTTTGTGAGTGAAAATAGTTAGGTAGGTAATTGATAAACAAACTCATTTAAACTATCTTAACAGGGGAAACTTTAATGACGTATTCGAATTTCATACATCAACTAACTTTGTATTTCAATGTCACACCTCATTATATTTGTGATGAGAATTCATAAACAAATTAAGCTTTGATGACAAATGTAAATTCTTTTTTTGTTCGCGGAGTTTCAGCACTGTTTGAATCGAAGTTTTGCTATTTATGAGGAAGAAGTGTAGAAGCTGCTATTGTAGGTAAACCTTATATTGGAACCTCGTACTATTAGTTGAAATAAAAATAAAAAAATAAATTTTATAATAATTTAATTTATTGAATTTAGAATCATTTTTTACAAACATTGTTAATTTTTTTAACCTATTATATTTGCATGCTAACAATTTTGGCAAGACATGTACTGTATATATTAAAACATCTATATACCATGTTCTTACGCAAATAGAGAATTATGAATTGCTTAAAAGATAATAATGCTACATTTATCTATTCTATTGTTCATATCATGAAGCAAAAACAAAGAGGAGTCGTAACAGTCAAATTTCTTTATGAAACGACGCGTGATATTTTGCGGGGTGCGGGGGTGTTCAGCTCTGCCCGTGGCTCCGCCCACTTCGCAATATTTAATCTATCGGCTAATAACAAAACTACTAGTTTAGGTGTATGTTGATGTTACTACTAGTTCAGCTATCTCACACTAGATGTCGAAAGTCTTGAATATGATGGGACGTACTCAGAACTTTAAGCTTAAAAAAATGTAATATGTATTTTTTTTTCTCTTTATTATCATGTAAATAACCGTTACATTACAAAACACTTAACTAACATACTTAGTACAAGTGAACAACTTGGGTTTGTAATAATTATGCTAAGGGTTACAAATAAAGTTAATAAATACAGAAAAACAAGAATCGGACAAATAATATATGTAAGCCGTTTGGTTAAAAATTGCTAATTACAGGAAAGAGAACCAAGAAAGTTAAGCTTTAATTTAATATTTTTAAAAGATAAACTATCTCGTAATTCTGTTGATAGTTTATTTATTAGGCGAAGCACAATAAAATCAGAAGTTCGCTTACCGTAATCATTATTTACGCGAGTCGAGCTGCACCTCAACTCACGCCAAGCTACCGATCGTGTGTACTCGTATACAGGGTTGTAAAGTAAGACCACCCTTATTTTTTGTATTTATCAAATCCAAGTCACTATCATTATAATTATCAGCATATAACTCTTTGCCTTCATTTTCCTCATTTACCTACTTTTTCAAGCGCTTAACTTGCATTTGTAGTCTTCTGATTTTTAATCCAGCCCTTTTTTCTTTAGATCGAAGTTGTCCTATTTCTTGCTTTAGCTTCTTTTTTCTAGGCGAATCATTTAGTATCAGAAATTCATTTAAATCACTTGTGGTAGGGTGAGGTACAGATGATTTTACAGGCTCTGGTAATTTTCTTTTAAGCTGTAATATAAAAAAATAATATTAACTAGTTATTTTTTCAAAATAAATAAAACTCGGTCACACAAATAATATTTAAACAAACCGATAAATCCAGTTTTAAAGTAGGTAAAATGCCCTTTTTAAATTTTTTGAGGCCCTTTTTTGTTACTATGAAGTCCGCGTCAATGAAATGGCCAGAACAAATCTTTGTATATTTTGTTGGTATCCAATCCGGTCTATTAAGTTTTGAAATCCATTGCTGTTTTAAATTTTGGTCAGATGGAAATCTAAAACGAACATATAAAAATAAAATTTTTAGACAGGATCATTTAATTCTTAATACGGCCCTGGATATTTGTTATATTTAAAATAGTTATTCTAGACGACGACAGATAGCGGCCCGTTAGTAATATAATAATAAAAGCTATAAAAGAACTGTTTGAGCTACTAAAAGGTATTTAATACTAAGTTTATAACAGTTTTCAGTTTAAACGCATGAGTATTACATTATACTACTGCAAAATGATACGTAAACTTATGTTTTTACTTCCCAAAACTGTCGCCATCTAGTGTCAAATAGAATAATTTGAACTGAACTGAAGCTGAAAGCTGAGAATGTTAAAGACCTTTTATTTTTAATTTACGATTAAAATTACTTACAAATGAAATGTGATGCCATCCATATTATCAGAACGTCTGTCTGAGTAACTTTGACATTGTAAAACACAACACTTCATCCTTTTTTTTTGTTAAAACGCAAAAAACACACTTACAATGCGAGTCTCGTTACGTGTGCATCTGACGAACGCTGACAACAAACTAAGCTAGGCCCCGCCCACAATGATGACGTCAGGACCTAGTTGAAAATCACAGTGCACAGTTGCTTAGGCCAGCTCCTCTTTGTTTTTGCTTCATGGTTCATATCATGTAATTTTACCATCAAGGAGAAAATAAACAGTGACAATGAACACATTGTCAAAATTCAAATTAATTAATAGGCATCCGGAAGAATTTTTGACAAAAAGTTCAATTTCGATAAGACTCCGACCATATCAATCTTTGAATATGTCTATAATAGTGATTCAATCCAATCGAAAACAACACGCTTAACGTGAAACGCAAAAAAAAGTGTCTGAAGAGACAGCGTGGAGCAAGAACGGGGTCAAGCCCGCGAAATATGTACGCGATCGGTTGGCGCGATGGCGCGTCGCCAGAGCTTTGACAATATTTCAAAATGCCTATGACCTACCCCAGACGTCGGTGACTGTACCGCGCACTGAATTAGACGAGTGTTGCTTTTGTTTCGTTGAGAATTTTATTGGAAAGCTTCTTTTGTAAGGCCCTAAAATGTTGGCGCGAAACTTAAAAGTAAGTGGTTGGGGTTGTGACTTTATATAAGTTGGTAAACTTTTTAACATTTGCCACAAAATTACTATTTGAATATTAAACCGACGCAAATTTAGTAGCATGATTATTTTTACATTCCCACAATAGGTTAAACTATGTATTAGAAAACACTCTAATTAATTAATGTTTAACCGTAAAACTTAAAACTTACACGTCTCCTAAAAAAATGTAGATGATTACGATCAGGCATAACTTCACATGTTCAACACACAGAACTCGTCACACACAAAACTTCAAATCCTTTTTCACTTGAACTTCCAAACCACAGATAACCTCAAAACCGAACTAAGTATAGTCCGGGAGCGCGGAAGTCTTATTGTGTGGACCGTAGCGTACTACACCGTGCCACGCTGGTGACTAGGGAAACCTTGCTCTATTTCCGATCACCATTGAGGTGTAAGTGCGGTGGTCGCGGCGAGAGTATTAATGGTATACTTACCTACTCCTGGCTCCTGGCCAATGATAGGGAAACTTGGGAGAGCGCGTAAAACCTCGTTGTTTTTTTAAAGTATAATTACGAAAGTAATTAAACTTATTCCTAACTGACTAAATTCCGCTTTGATACACACTGTCTATACGGGAGTCTGTCAGTCAATAATCTCGTACTGTGTGACGGTATGGAGCGGAGCATGCAAAAAGAAATTTTTAAAATTGGAACGAGCTCAACGGGCCGTCTTAAAGGTAATGACAGGCAAGAAAAGTACCCACCCGACATCTGAGCTATATGAAGAATGCGAAGTACTCACCGTTAGGCAACTGGCTATATTACGAATGGTGCTCCGCAGACACTCAGCACTAACATACGACAAAAGCCTTCTTACATCTAAACGACAAGTGGCGAGGAGAATATGTCCTCAGGTGACTAGTCGAACAGCTCTTGCTCAACATAATTACGCGGCACTAAGTGCTAAGGTCTACAATAAAATTGATAAAATTAATAAAATATATGATCATAACAAGTACGACGTTAAAAAAGTTACCGCACAATATCTTCGATCACTAAATTATACCGAGACTGAGGATATACTTCACTAATTCATACATATCCGTACCGTGTCGATGTTCCACTGTTACGAACCAAGCGCTTCTCATCTACATTCCTGATGCGCACTGCAAAAGAGTGGAACTCACTACCTGCGGTTAGAGTTTACAACCTAGGAATCGTCAAAGCTAGAGTGAACAGGCATCTTCTAGGTGAGCTCGCTCCATCGTAGACTCAGTCTTTGCTTCGTTGGGCTTAGTCTTGGGTCAAGAGCAAACCTATCGCAAATAAAAAAAATATATGTCATACACACACACACACACACACACACACACACACACACACACAAACACACACACGTGCACGCACACGCACACACACACACACGTGCACACACACACACACACGTGCGCACACACACACACACACACACACACACACACAAACACACACACAAACTTAATTTTATTGTTAGATTAAGATGTTACTAACTTAATGTAAGCTGGTTTTCATACCGAATGTTTTCCATAAGGCCCGTATAGCACATCTCTAATATGTATCATTAGTGTGTGGGATTCGCTGTAGTCTAAGATACAGGACATGGTAAGATACATTTTTAGTACCTAATTAGTATGTGTACCAAATAACGCAAACCATGTAAGCCTTTATATAGAAATAAAAATTGTATTATTATTATTTTATTATTCCTTAGTATATAACTATGCTACTCACTTATGTATGCGATTTCGCCTAACCATGCTAACTAAACACATTCCCAATAGATAGTTATCTTAATTCATAAATATTTTTTTAAAGGGTAGTTTGCGCAAGCGCATAAAATATGACGGATATACGTTAAACCGTGATTTATGTTACAGCATTCGACGGTATTGATTTAGTTTAGTGATCCATAAATGACTTAACGATCATTTCAGTGGGCTATATTTACAGTGGATTTGTTTACGTCGTAGAATATTGCGTCAAATCACAATATTTATCCCACTAAACGCGCTGATTACATCGGTTAGATACTTTAGGTTTTGATAAAATAACATAATACATTTAACAAGATCTAGGGCTGACACCACATGCGTTTATAGCAAACAAGAGACCACAACTTCCTCTTTCCATTGTTTCAACGTGAAAAGAGAGTAATAATATAATACATAAATTTAGAGTGAGTGTAGAAGTGGAAAGCGTTAAACCGGAGAACTTAAACAATAAAATACGGACGGCAGCACATCAAGATAAACACTGCGGCATTTTAACAATGCTGCGTTGGTATGGGACCCATATGAAAGCAAATATGTTTTGCTTCTGGAAAAAATACAGCGTAAATTTGCGCGCTGGTTGTACAAAAAGCAGTACGGGTACTATCCATATTTTGTATCCGTCAATGTTTGACGTGCCATGGTCGATATGGACTCCCTTAAGCGGAGGCGACTTATGTCTCTCATGAGTGTTTTATAACACTACCTACTAATTTTAAGAAATGTCATCGAGAGCCCATCTATCCTGGAGAAGCTTCAGCTCCAAGTCCATAGGAACATACGTCGTGATGAGTCAGGTGTGCAAACAGCGCCTCGCCGCATGCCTCGCTTGTTTGCGCGCCCCGTTACCGTGACGCGCGCCGCTAACGCCCCTACTGTCCGTGCTCTGCGGCTCATTGGGGACTTGCTCGCTCGGCACAATGACGTAGATATTTTTTATGACCATATTGGGCATCTGTTTGACCAATTCTGTGTGCTCCTTAATGACATAATTACCTAGTTAAGTGAACTTGTTTATTGACCTATTTATATTTTGACATGTAATTATTATCTTTGACATTTATTTTTTACCTAATTTGTGTTTGACTTGTTATTTATTGATTTCTTATGTTATAATTGACCTGTAAGCGTTTTGGACTTGATCTGTAAGCTTGCTTGTGTTTTTAATAAATAAATTGAAAATTGAAAAATTGAAATTGAAAATGGCAACTAAATTATTTCTTTTTTTTTCAGCACTCACTAATTCCTCAGAAGTTCTATTCCGAAAAACCAAATCCGTCAAAACGATAATAGTTCCTCAGTCCCCTTTTGTATGATGTCTACACTAGGGATTTGGAGACTTCAGTCTTATCTAAGTCTTCTATCCTTCAGTGTGCTGATGATGTTCTTATTTATTCTATAAATGATTCCATTGATTCTGCATCCACTGACCTACAAGATTCTTTAAGCAGGCTTTGCGACTGGTTGTATGATCATAACCTATCACTATCCACCTCCAAGAGTATTATCGTTGTTTTCTCTAGGAAACGGTCAATTCCAGACATTTGTATAAAAGTCAATGACTCTCCGATTCCTGTTGCTGATGAAATAAAAACAAAAAAACATTTTATTATTTTATTTCTTTCAAATGTTTGTGGCCACAATCTCACCTGACGATGACCTAAGTGACGATGTGGTCGAGGATGGATGATGTCTGTTTAGTAACAACCTATCCCCTCCTTTCTTGAAAACATCCAAGTTATAATCTAAGGGGAACACTTAAGCCGGCAGCGAATCAGCCTAAGCCGACTATGATGTTTAGCTTGATATGCTCTCGACTCACCACACGACATACACACCTGTATTTGTTCCTGGAGCTGGTGGGCCACCTCCTGCCGAACCTCTTCAAGCCGAGCCTCGAACTTCTGTCCACACACGGTCACGAGCGGTTAGTCGCATTCCCGCATGCAGGAGAAACGAGACGCATTAGGTGGGTATGTTTTATTTACAGGTGCTAAGTTATGTGATGTTGAGAGGGTGGTACATGGTGTTTGTGATAATACTGGTAGTTTTGATTTAGATTTACCGGTGACCAAGAAATAAATATATGTATAACCGCCATCTAGAGAATGATTTAGATATAATTATAAAGATGTAAAGGTAATACAAAGATAGATAATTCTTTTCTCCACCTCGAGACCAATAGTGAAATAATTTGTAGGGGTAAATAAAGTTAACCGTTTTAACAATATAACATGGCAGAGATTTATTTACATAGAAAAAATCGCTCAAACATATTTTTCATATTTTGTTCAATACTACTTTCACTGCTTTTTTTCTATTTATATTTAGTACTACTTAGAAATATTGATCCAATTGTCCATAAGTACGTTTTGTGCATGTGTCGTGAGCATCAAAAACTTATATCAAATTTATACACACACATATTCTGTAGAATTGGTATTTTAAAACGAATAATGAATAAAATTATTTTCGAAAATACACAAACCACCATAAGCTGTCAGTTTTTTTTTTATGATCAGCGATCACTTTCCCCTGCATGCATAGTTATTTAACACAACAAAAACATTAGTTAAACTGGTACTTTTTAATAAAATCATAAGATAAAGAACTGTTAAAGAGTGATAAATAATAGGATTTTTATATTACTTTCAAAAACTAATAGATTAGAAAAGTGTATGGTATATTGTCTTTGAATACCATAATTTGTGTTTACATTATATAATAAATACTGATATGTACACATTGGTTACTTTGAAGAGGCAACATCAAAAGCTTTTAATGCAAGCAAATATATGTTTTAAATATTTACAAGGGTAAGTTGTAAACCATTGGCTCTTATTCTGAGGTATCATCTAGAATATTTGTTAGAATATATGAGTATATGACTGACCTTCTCTAGTTCTAGATCAATGTCCTGCTGGTATACAGAAACATTGCCTTCTGTGTTTTCAGAGGTCTGAATGTGGGCTTTTAGCTGTGTAATCTGTGAACAAAGATAACCAAACATTTGGTACATACAATTCTTTTTTCTACTAAGACTACATTACGGTAATTGTTGTCCTTGTAAACATATACATATGTACATTGTAGATCTATAATGTATAGTACCTACTCACTTATGATACTATAGAAGAACTTTAGGCGATCAGCTTCGCGAGCAATAAGCTTGAGGTATCAAAGATCACATTTTCTGATGCGAAGTGTTTTTTTTTGGAATATTGACATCGAGCATATTTGTTTATTAAGCTACATAATTTTGTACCAACACGGCGACGACGTCCGCGTGTCGCGCCTGTAGTTCAGCCACGTGGGCAACATGCCCGGCCTTTAAGTGTTCCACCTGCTGCTCGTACTCACCTGCTCCTCTAACGCGGCGACGGCGTCCGCGTGTCACGCCTGTAGTTCAGCCACGTGAGCAACATGCCCGGCCTTTAAGTGTTCCACTTGCTGCTCGTACTCACCTGCTCCTCTAACGCGGCGACGGCGTCCGCGTGTCGCGCCTGTAGTTCAGCCACGTGAGCAACATGCCCGGCCTTTAAGTGTTCCACTTGCTGCTCGTACTCACCTGCTCCTCTAACGCGGCGACGGCGTCCGCGTGTCGCGCCTGTAGTTCAGCCACGTGAGCAACATGCCCGGCCTTTAAGTGTTCCACTTGCTGCTCGTATCACCTGCTCCTCTAACGCGGCGACGGCGTCCGCGTGTCACGCCTGTAGTTCAGCCACGTGGGCAACATGCCCGGCCTTTAAGTGTTCCACTTGCTGCTTAGGCTTGTGTAGTACATGTCCTACGTACTTTTACGAACTAGTTCCTTTATGTTAACGAGAACTAACTATTCCGTTTCGTAGAACCCAATCGGACATCTAGTACACTAAACTAACCACCAATGAAAGAGCAGAGTCGCGAGAACCTAGTTCCGAACGAATAAGTACGAGAGTCGGAGCAAGAGAGATAAGAGATAGAGGACCCGCTGGTGTGGAAACGAGAGAAACAATAATGTACGATTAGCTACATAATTTTGTACCAACACGGCGACGACGTCCGCGTGTCGCGCCTGTAGTTCAGCCACGTGAGCAACATGCCCGGCCTTTAAGTGTTCCACTTGCTGCTCTTACTCACCTGCTCCTCTAACGCGGCGACGGCGTCCGCGTGTCGCGCCTGTAGTTCAGCCACGTGAGCAACATGCCCGGCCTTTAAGTGTTCCACTTGCTGCTCGTACTCACCTGCTCCTCTAACGCGGCGACGGCGTCCGCGTGTCGCGCCTGTAGTTCAGCCACGTGAGCAACATGCCCGGCCTTTAAGTGTTCCACTTGCTGCTCGTACTCACCTGCTCCTCTAACGCGGCGACGGCGTCCGCGTGTCGCGCCTGTAGTTCAGCCACGTGAGCAACATGCCCGGCCTTTAAGTGTTCCACTTGCTGCTCGTACTCACCTGCTCCTCTAACGCGGCGACGGCGTCCGCGTGTCGCGCCTGTAGTTCAGCCACGTGAGCAACATGCCCGGCCTTTAAGTGTTCCACTTGCTGCTCGTACTCACCTGCTCCTCTAACGCGGCGACGGCGTCCGCGTGTCGCGCCTGTAGTTCAGCCACGTGAGCAACATGCCCGGCCTTTAAGTGTTCCACTTGCTGCTCGTACTCACCTGCTCCTCTAACGCGGCGACGGCGTCCGCGTGTCGCGCCTGTAGTTCAGCCACGTGAGCAACATGCCCGGCCTTTAAGTGTTCCACTAGCTGCTCGTACTCACCTGCTCCTCTAACGCGGCGACGGCGTCCGCGTGTCGCGCCTGTAGTTCAGCCACGTGAGCAACATGCCCGGCCTTTAAGTCTTCTACTTGCTGCTCGTACTTCTTGCTCGTCTGCTTTACTGCTTGTTCCACTGGTGTCAACTGATAAACACACAAACAAAAAGAAGTTCTATTAATAAAATCAAAGTACCTACAGTATAACATTTTTTTTATGCGGAAACATTAAAGACCAAAAATTTTACGGATTTTTCAAGTAGGTAGCAAAAAAAGAAACACGACGCTCGTAATTTCAAGCGCGTAAGAGTGACAGGAATAGCTACATAAAAAACTATGGATAATGGCTTAGAAGGGAGGACCCCAAGTTAGGTTAGTGAGTGCGTTCGTTTGTTACCACAGTTCTCTTCACAATATCGTCAGTATAACAGAACAACAGTTCGTTATAATATAATATATATATTAATTAAAATCTCAGATTTAGGAAGTTACCTATTTGTAATGTTAGTTAAGCATTAAGATTGTATGATTGTTTATATGGTGTTAATAAACAAACTTTTAAATTATAAACAAATTTATTTACCTCTAGAGTCAGCGAAGGCAGCTCCGCGCTTCGAGTGCGTCTGCGCACGTAGTCGCCGGCCGCGTCGCCGGCCTCCAGCGACGACGCCGAGCCGCCCGGCGACAAGCACGCTCGCCCGCGCCACACTTCCTCGGAATAACTGGAAGACGAAAAATTATGTAGAATATGGGCTTCAAGTAGGTGAGGAAGCATTTAGAGGCCTGGCATATCAGATGGTAGGCTTGGGTGACCCGAAATAACATGCGTGTTCACTTAAAAATTCATTTTATTGGCGCGACATCGCGCATCTAAGTTCAGTGTTACAGCGTGACTGACTCGTCGCAAGTCTCGACACAGGAATATGTACTTATTCTAGGAATACAACAAAACAGTGTGCGTTGCAGATATGCGCACCCTACAATACATATACACTTTTTGTGTTTTGAGAATAAGATTTTCAGAGAAAATTGAGCTAACAAACTGACAGTATGTTGGTGTCTCGTGAAGGCAATTGTCGTCAGCGAAACTTGGTTTCAAACGTCAGCCGATGGCAAAGATTCGGCGATTCGAACACACAAACACCTAATGCAGAAGAAGAAATCAATATGCAATATTTGTTAACGAAGAAAAAATATATAACTTACCTTCTTTTAGGCCTTGATAGCATGAAGAGAAAGAAAACTAATGTAATTATGAATACAAAATTTTACGACTTAAATAAGACATGACAATTACCTTCTCTCCATGTCTGAGCACTTCTTCTCAAAATAGGTTCTCAGATTTTCCATTTCTTTCTCATGCTTGACACTAAGCTCTTGCCTCAGCTCGTCTATATCCGCATTCCCCGCCTTGACAGAAGCGAGGAGTTCCCTGAGTCGTCTCGTTTCCACTGTGTAAGTCTGTTTGTCCTGTTGCAACTGTGTTTCTAACTCCTTCATTTCCGTGTCAGATTCGATCCTCATTTTCCCGATCTCGTCACAAAGCACCTGAATGATGCTCTCTCTGAGTTTGTTTCGCAGATTCTCCTCGATGTATTCGTCAAACTTGTTTATTATCGTCGTCAGTTTGTTCTCGAATCCCGTTTGGAATTCGGAGGAGCTGCTCGACCGTAGATCGGACTTCGAGTAGTTCACAGTGATCTCTTCATGGTCCATATCTTTTTCACCGTTCGAGCTTTGGATGGACGATCCACCGCTCATGAGAGCGGAGTAGAATTTCGTGCTGTCATCTTTGACCATGCTCTGGTACTTGATGAAATCTGACAGCTGAGCTTTGACGGTGTCGTGCTCAGACGAGGACCTGTCACCGACCGCGTGCTGGAGGTGGTGCACCTCGTTGTTGAGGTGTTCGTTCTCATGTCTGAGTTGGTCGCGCTCGCGCACCGATCGCTGTAAGGAGACGGTCAGTTCCTCGATTAGTTCATCGCGCTGCGTGATAGCGTCTTCCAAGTGCACAAGCTGAAAGGACAGACAGGCGTTCAGTACAACATTTAGAAGCATGTACATTAGGCACCTGATTTACCCACCTATTTTTGTCAAGTTAACAATCAATCTCAAACGACAGAAAGCAATGGAGGAATGAACTTTTTGTGTGCTCCCATTACCTAACATCAACATAGTATGAAGCAAAGAGTAGCATCCCGCGTCTGTCTCTATGTATGCTTAGATCTTGAAAACTACCTAACGGATTTTGATGCAGTTTGTTATATACATAGAGTAAGTAAATAGGGAGAAAATGCGAAAACAGCGGGCAGGACAGCGTCTGCCATGTCCACTAGTTTGGAATAGTATTGACAGAAATAGGTGAGTGAAATAGACCCCTATGTACAATGTTTGCAAGCACGTATTCGGTCTGCGGTAAGCATAATGTAAAACAGTCAATAATTTAAAAGTAAAGTGTAGTACAAAATGCATTCACTCTTGCATGGGACCGTTTTTTATTTACATATGCTGCTGGTTTTATACAAAAGTAAATAAGTTACACCTAAGGCAATTACAGAAAACTTACAGAAATCATTTCATTTATAAAAATAACAATTTATTTGTAAATTTTGAAAAATGTCAATATGTTTGCTATCTTTGACATGACATGACTAGTTGTCAAAATTCTCACAGATAAAACATGACAATGTAGACAAAAAAAATACAATTTTCTTTGTGAATTACAAAATAATAAGTTTCAACAAGCATAGCAGTGTGCACTCTTTTTGTTAAAGTGATGGTGTGATTCAGTCTAGATATAATAGAGGCACTAGAAATCATCAAATTATTTTTATAGATCACATACCTAATTTAATAAACATAAGAAAATAAAAAAAAACATAAACAATTATTTATTACGACAAAAAATAGATTTCAGTCGGCACAAATAAAAATTAGAAACTTTATCATAAATCAAAGAGTGCATTTTGTAAAATGTGAGGATATAGCATGCCATTGGGGTCAAAAGCAGGATGAGAATGCAAAGCAGGACCGGTCCATATAGCAGGAACACACAACAACATAGTCCTTGAACAACCACTAATACCTTCTCATGATACTCTTCACATATTGTTTTATAGTCTGTGGTCATTGTACTAAATGATGTTGTTTCTTCAGGGGGCATTGACTTGGGCTGTGTCGGCAGGGATGCTTCATCTTGTTTCTCATCATCTTTCTCTCTCACATCTTCAACCGTCATCTCTTCCACCAACAAGTCTTTCTGTTCACTCTTATCACTTGAAAAACTCTGCTTATCCAGAGAGAGCTCCAAGCTTTTATCAGGAGACAGTTCCAAGGATTTATCTGGTGAAAGTTCCAACAATTTTTCCAGTGGAGCATCTTTTGATGGTTGCTCAGTGAAATTAAACACTTCTTCAACTTTTATACCATCACCACCACCAACCAAAAATGGTGAAAGTAGGTTTGGGAAAACAGGAATTTGATCAATGATTGTGCCTCCCTGTGGAGGGGGACCAAATATAATTTTAGCTGTTGGAAGTGGATGAAACTTTGGTGTACCCTGACCTCGAATATCTAGTTTAATTATTTCTTCGGAACCTGAACTATTTTTCTCCAGTGAGTCTTCTTTTTCTGACGTGCTTAACTGTTCTAAAGATTTATCTTCTGACTCCAAAGATTTAATAGACTCTTCATTTAATGAATCAATGAAATTATCACTTCGAGGAGATTCTTGAGGTGTGCCGTCATGTTCATCACCAGAAGCTGTGTGATTCAATGTTTGAGACTTGTCTTCTTGTGTTCCACCCTCTTTCGAGCAATCAGACGACAGTGCCAAATTTACCGGGCTCTCCTCACTTATATGGTGAATATCCGAGACAGCATTGACATCAATCGGCCAGGATGAACTCTGCTTGCTTGGTTCTGCAGAGCTGGGATGGTCACTAAATGGTGAATAGGTGAAAGGAATGTTTAAGGAATTTGTTTTGGACACTTTCTCCTGGTCGTTTTCGACTTTGAGCATGTCGTGCGACTGAGTATGATTTGCATTGTCGGTTTCTGAGAGTGACTCCACTTTGGATGGTATGTGCTCTGAAATAGACTCAGTTTCGCTGGTGTCCTGGACATCGCGACTTTGGATTTCGTTTTCTATTATGTGGCTGTTATCGATCTCGTCTGTTTCGGTGCTCACGACAGCACCTACAGCGGGTATCTGTTGGGAATGCACGACATCCGGAAGAACGTTCTAAAAATAAATAAAAAATATAATTATGCCGAGTTTAACTTTCCGACCAACCGCGACTTGGAAATCGTTGTTTCTGAAACCTTCACGGGAAAACTCTTTCAGATCCATAGTTGCCGAAAAAATACAGTTACCTTTAACTGTTACGGAGTGCAGGTGTGCATTTCTGTACTATTTTTATCGTAGAATATAAATATCTTCTTGATAGTTAGATCGAAAGTTAGTAAGGATTAAAATTAAATGCTAAATGAAGCACATACCTTTGTTTCAGTAGACTGTGATGATTGTTTGTGAGGATCATCCATAATTTATCAAATGCATAGTAAAATCAATCGAACAATTCGTACAAATACCACCAAAATCGTTGTCAAGACGACGTTTCACCCTTTCAAACAAAATACAAACGCCATTTTAAAATTGCGTTTCGTTACGCGCGTTTTTGTTTATGACAACAATGGCACATCATTTCCAGTTTCCAATGTTTTTGTTGCATCAAACATTCATTTTTATAATAAATATAACTAAATATAAAATACTAAAAACTTTATATTAAAATGTAAAACTCAAATCGACAGTCGTTTTAAACATTACTTTTAAATAAGATTAAGATCTTTTCACAACATATTAGTATTTAGGAAATGTTGAGTTCTACAATTTGAACACGTTACAACAAGGAATTTAAATACCCTAGAAGCAACATTGCATAGTAAACCGCCTTATTATCGTTGCGTTACAAGGAACGCAATTATAGTTTGAAGTTTTTACTCGACTGAAAAAAGTGGTAATAGGTCAGCAGCTCAGCAGGAAAGAATAAAAAGCTAGCATGTTACCTTTCTGTATCGTGTGCTGCGGGGTCGTTTTATCTATTATGTTAAAAACCAAGTATATTGATGCTTTCATGCACCAAGTCACCATTGCGATGCCGCGAATTGCGCACGTACCACCTAACAAAATCTTAATGGAGGATAGCGATACCACAGATTACTAAATAGTTACGCCTATTTGACTACTACTAATAACACACTCATGTCCGCTTCAATCTGGCAACAAAATCACCTGGTTATGATCTAGTTGGATTGTAATCTTAAATTAACAAATGTGAACATAACTGCTGAACTGATTTTGAGTGGGTTGGGAATATCCAATAAAACGACCGGCGGTCACTGGATTGATTAAAGATTTTGGCATAGCATTTTAAAATAAAATTCAATTGTAAGGATATTGCAATCTTTATTTAACTATTTACACATACATTTTAAAAGAAGCCGCTTCATTCTGTACCTACATTTTCTATAAAAATGCAACAACTTAATTTCGATTAAGGCCAATGTGTGATAATAAACTACACAAATGTATTGCTTAGCACATTATTGTGTTACATCAGCGTCAGTATAATAAATAAATAAAGCGACATTGGCGCTCGTATTTGCACAGATAAAGTGAAAACCTTGCGTAAAAAAAATATAAATTAAAACGTCTAGTCAGACAAGATTGCGAGCAACCGTGCCACGGTAATATTATCTATACAGTATTCCATCTTCATACAAACGGACGACGCGTGAGCTATACCTACGCGCGATCTTGGCATGCGCTTGGCATGCTACAGTCGCGGATTGCCGCAGTGACGAACGGACGGTGTGTAACCGCCCGAATTTTAACTCGAAATAAGTGCAAGTAGCTATTTAACATGACAAGTAGAATATATTGTGCTGTTTTTGGATTGCGGATTTTTCATACACTCAAATATAATAATTAAGCATTTCGTTCATACGAGAATAATATTAGTAATACAATCAATGCGCAAATATTTTTCGGTCGCAACTTTATTAGCCCGATTTGTTAAAAAGTCACATAATCATGGGTTTTAATTAAATCTATCAATCAATAAAACAACTTGCATTTTAATTGAACACTTTCTATTCAATTCATAAAGTATTTTATGTAATCATAAAAATAATTTATATTGTTTCTAAGTATCTGTGCTTATAAATAAAAAGTAACAAATTTACAATCTCAAAACTAGATAGAAACTCAAAGTAGGCAGATGCAATTAAAACGCTGTAGGTAGGCGAGAGCGACAGCCCTATCTCATGCTTACGTACCGCGCGGCGGTAGGTACTTATTTTAAAAACACGGCCGAGTTGGAATACTGTATGGATAATATTACCGTGACCGTGCTGCCGCGCGACAAACATTGGCGGAGAACCCAGATGTTAGCGGAATAATACCTTATTATTCCAGACGTAAGCGGGGGTCGGGAGAGCACCGCGTGTTTTGCGTGCTCTTAAATAATTCCCAGCCGCGATGTATGAGTATGATTGCAATCTCGAGCTCCCTCACCCCTCGAACGTCTGTTAAGCCGGTTCCACACGTTAAGCGAACAGATGGTCCGAATTCTAAAGCTAGAATAAAACTCTAACAAAGCATTATTCAACGTTGAGGCCAAAACTTTTTTCTATGTCCACTCATTGGGTGATAGGTTTTTGAGCCAACATTGGCGCCATATTGTGAACCTTGGGTAACCGTGTATTCGGCAAGAACGACCGAGCACGAACTTGACGGCCTGTAAATGCACACACAATAAATACATAAAATAAAAACAAGTGTTATTATCAAACCATTTGAAACAAGTTATAGCGGTAGCTCTTTATTCCTCTAAATACTTTGCTTTACAAACAACGACCCTGTGTTATTTGACCAGACTTTTATTACAAAAGGTACATATTTTTGATCACTTTTTCTCTAAAACATTTTAATCGTTCCCTAGAGCTGTGTAAAAATACGTTAAAAGAAATTTCAGTTGTCAAAAACTATTAGGGTAACTTACGGCGAACAATGGCAAGAAGCAAGGGCTTCAAGCAAAATGGGAAAAGTCTGAAAACAGTAATTGTATTTTTTTTTCGTCAAAAGTCTCTTAAATTAAAAGATTATGATATTATAATCAATCACGCTCATATTTCGTAGATGTGAAGCTCAATAACTCATGTAAAATTGTACATGGAAGAAGAAAACTTTAAAGCATAATGCTTTTAGTAGTTCATTGTGTTGTGATTTTTAAAATAAGTATTATATCTTTTAGATTTTTGACTAATTATTGTATTGATTTTAAATTTATTAAATAATTTATTGAGTTTATTATTAATTAATTATTCATACTGTTTGTATGTATTCGGTATTTGGGTCATTTGATTTAATTATAAAAAATGAAATTGTACAGTAATGCAAGGTTTGCACAAATCGTAGTGCATGAGCCTAATGCCGATATTGCGGATATTGGATAGCGAAATCCACTTGCATTTCTGCATGTAAACTCCCTAAAGACCTAGAACATTTTGCGATACTATTAGGTACTGTTTCTTCACCAATATCTCAGCCTTTCATTGAGTAGAAGAGACTAATATAACCGAATGGTGTGGTGAAGTTATATAGTAGTTTCCTTCCATACCATTACGGTCTTAAAACAGAGCGAAACGAATCTCGACAATTAGGTTAGAAAACCTATCTAAAATATATGTATTTAATAAAAATATCAAATATATTGTGTTATAAACTCATAAAACACCAGGCAATACCGCTAATCAAGAATTACAGTCTGCGATTCAGTGTTTTCGCTTCGGGTGCTAATGGATAGAACACGCGCGCCAAAGGTTACTAATTTAAATGAAAAGGTATACATTGGGTTGGTCATAAAACTAGTTCTCACATGGTGACATGACAAACACATAATTGTCGATTTGGGTCAGTGAAACTCGGTATATTAGTAGGTAAGCAAGGTGCGTAATGGAGGTGCCTTTTACTAAACCCTCTGTCACGATAACCATTTCACCCATTTTAGCATAAGACCCTGGATATAAAGTTTTATTGAAGTACCTATACAACCACCTTTGCACGTGACCGAAATGCTAGCTTTAACACGTAGTGTTACGCCGGTGGGCTAGTGCTAAAACTTTGATCGTGTTTTTCCGTGCCTTGGAGGCGTTTTCAGCAGGCTGAAATACCATTTCAGGCCGTTTCAGAGAGTGCTCTAACACATACTAGTTTATCGAAATTTCACCCAAGTTGCCGTTGTTTTCAGGCGCCTGAAACATGTTTTCAGTCCGTTTCAGGCCACCCTCTATCAGATGACGCCATAACCTGAAAACCCGTTTTCAGGCGTTTTCAGGACCCCTTATGGGCCTTTGAAGCCCACTTCAGTATATGACGTAGTTTTCAGTAGGAGTGAAAGAGATAGCACGATTAGAGAGAGGCAGCTATACTAAGAACATTCCAGAAAGGTGTGACAGAGACAGCACAAGACAAGGATAGCACTATGATGCCGAACATTCGAGAAAGGTCTAGGCTAGGCTAATGACTTTAAAATGTAATCTTTACTTACTGTGTTCTTGGCAAATAAACGTTTGAGTTTGAGTTTTGAGTTTAGGCAAGACGGCATTTGGAAGGATCCCGAACAGTCTCGTACTGGGTAGTAGGTACCTACCGAATATTCGGGAGTCCTTGACGGCCGGTATATAAGGAGCCCGGGAATGCGACCGAGTTGGAGTTTAATTTGGGAAAGCGACGAGTAAACATCGAAGCGAAAACTGCGACAAGAAGATTTTGGAGTGCGATATAAGTGTTTGTGTACTAAGTGTTGTAACGTAAAGTGTGTACAATAAATCCTACTCGACTTCATCGGTTTAGAAGTGCATTTCAATCTAGATCCCACACCCTTAGAACGTAACAGTAGCATAGTACGTACGTTTGCAATGTGCACACAAAACTGTACAATTTAGTTACAAATATCAATTGACACAAAAAACATTACCAGGAAGACATTTCCAATTCATCCCATCTTTTACCGAACTATACATGTTAGCAAACGTTTGTTCAAAGAAATTAAAAAAAAATAGAATTATAATTTCAGTTAAGCTTACTTAAGTCTTCAGCACACATAGCGCATGTGCTTGTACTGTGCGCTGGAAGCCAGGAAGCTTAAGATATAACACACAATTCATATGAAATAAGCAAACTTATCGATAGTTACAACATTGTGCAATGCACTTCTGGATAAGGTATATTTTTTTCTCATAGTGGATTAACATGTTTCTGAATCTCATCTTTAAAAAAACTACCATTCCTCAGCAGTCGTAAGTTTACTAATATTAGCATCATATGTTTTTGCGATGTTATAATACTCTTAAAGGGCATGTTGCATGAAACCTTTTATACTTTATTAAATATAATAATTGGTTCTTCTAAACAAATTAATTACAATGTTGATGGATAAAAATCTGTCTTCAACTTTATTAATGAGCATTTTTTACCATTAACTTTTCGTTGGTCTTATTTTGAACACCAGTGGGGTGAGCACGAACATTTTCGGTACAGTATTCGTGTCGTCCAAACGTCAAAAACTTAGTTTCCCTATACATATTGTCAAGTTAACGATACGTAAACGCTACGAATACGTTACGATAGCTGTTCGTGCTCACCCTACAGCAAGACTACAAAAACAAGACTACTTTCTATTAATTAATCTTTCCACAAGAAAAGTCATGAAATTGCAAAAAAAAACGAAAGCATATAGTTAGTAGTTGCTGTAAAGATTATCTACATCTAAAAATATAGATTTTCTTATCCCTTATTAGTTAGCAACAAGCAGCGGACCTGGTGATGTAGAGACTGCCATCCAAGCTGATATTATCATAAATTTAATAATCTATGTACCTCCTAGTCAAAATTATTTGTGCACATTATATTTTCCATTTTTCCTAGTAATAAATCAATACTTTTTGCCCACAAATACTTTGGGCATAACAAAAACTTTAGCAAATTCATAAAATCTAGTGTTGAACACTATGATTCAGATACCAGGAAATCCTACTGCATATATAACTAACATTACAATATTTTTTTCACATTTTATAGAAGCTGGAACTGTAACTGTTCAGACCAAACACTATGACTAGTCATTACCAAAATAATTTTATCTTTACTCGATATTTTAAAGTGAACACGTAACAATTTATTAGCAAGTTAATTAATATGACTTTCTGAATCACATCTCTCTGAAAATGCGTATGCCTATTACAACATATTCATTACATTAGACAAACTATCCAGTTGGCACATCATCATATCTCAAGTTACCACATCTATTATTGTATTCATTCGCTTTTAGGTTTCTTCTCTTCTTTAGCATTTTCTCTCAAACATTAGCTGAATATAACAAGTGGTATAATCACTCACTCAAATAATCAGTCCAATAGGGAAAAAAAATGGTATATGAATTATTTCTCTCATATAAAATATTGTTACTACTAAATATGATGATTTCTTTATCTGACATATTATATGTAAAAATTAGTAAATAAATTATGACCAATCAGTGAGTTTGAGTGGCAGTGAGCCACGGTGAGTGTAATGTACAAGTGTCACATGTTGCAGTCAAGTGGCCACTTTTTCCGGTTTGTCAAGGTCATCATCCTCTTCCTCCTCCTCTTGAGCCATGAGCTGTCTTGCCAGCTGAAGAGCCTGAAAATTTAGTAACCATGTGTATAGATAACCATTGCACTACTCAAAGTAATTACAAATGAAAATGGAAAAATGAGTTATCTTTATTTACTTGTGGATATACAACACATAAACTCACATGTAAACTTAGAAACAATAAGTAGATGAGAAATCAAAATATGAAACAACAAAATTTATAAATCAAACAAACATAGTTTAAATAAAGTTATATAAAGTTATTATATAACACCAATCTACTAATTGAGTAAACTTTATCTAAACTATGTTTGTTTGATTTACAAAGTTTGTTGTTTCATATTTTGATTTCTCTGGGCTACTGCCCAGGAACAGCTTATGAGAAAAGACAATGCAATATTAGCATAGTGCTGATTCAAATAAAACTAATTAATCCCATCCACATATTTCATGAGCTATTAGCTTGTACTCAATTAATAGAAACAACATTTTATGTTAATGAGCATGTCTATGAATCAATGTTAGGCATTATTATTCTGCATGCATTGACAATCACATGCAAGGTTACTCCAGTTGTTTGAAAGAAAAGTGGTATTTTATCATGTAACATACTCTTCATATTTTTAAGGCAGCAATATCTTGTCAATGAAATTTATTTTCTGTCAAACTGCACTGAAAGAGTGAGAGAATTCTCTTCATTTAGGCATACCAAACAATTTTGATACCTTAACTTGGCTTAACTGACATTAGACCATTGTTTAGTAGAAGCATTTGAATTTTTTTTTACTTTAATCAAACATAACTCTTTTCATTCTTCACCTTTTTAAAATCTGTTTTCACTGAAATACTTAGAATTTTACATTCTTTTAAGTGGCATAGAAATTATCAGAATATTCCTTATATTATTAATATAACAGATAAATATTAGTGTATTGACTAGTATTAATTGTCAAGATCTGTTATTTTTGTATTCAACCATAGTAAAAACCAAGAAAAAGTTTGAAAAAATATGTTACACTGTTTTGTTTCCATAATGTTCTATGGTCTAAGGTAATAAAGATTCTTGAAGAAAACAAGATTTATATATAATTATATTGATCACAAGAATTATATTAAGAATAATATGCTATTCAAGTTTAAAAATTAAACATTCATCTTTCTGAACTCGAACAACAAGGCATAAGTGAATTTCCGAATGTAGGAATTTGTAAGGCAAAATGCTGTTTCTGTTTTGGTATTCTTTAGTGACAGTTATTTCAAAAAAGTTATTTACTTATGTTTTAATTTTTAAAATTCAAGCATAGGTCCTTTAGGCAAGGTTAAACATGCCTGACTGTACAAAGTAAATCGCAAATTAAAAGCCTTTTTCTTAAATTGGAAATGGCATGGCATTTGATGCCACAAATGTTTGATAAGAAATGAGGGTCACAATGTAGCCATGGGGGCAAGTTGGAGTATATCCTATGGGGTACCATCATCATAAAAGCATCACTATCCACCCCTCTACTCAATGGTAAACCCAAAAAGAAGGTTAGAAGCATTCAAAAAATATTTTTTACATACTTGGAACTCATTGTAGTGCATTTTCCTCTTCTTCTCAAACTCGATCCTCTTCCGGCGCACCTCCTCAGGCTCGTCCATGTCCTCGTCGCTGTCCTCACAGGCGTCCATGCACTTCGGAGGCTTGTTCATGCTCGCCGCCAGCTTCGCAGCCAGGATGTTGGCGTCCAGCTCATCCCCAGGTTCTAAGTCGCCGTCCACCGCCTCCGAGTACGGAGTCTTCGGCTCATCAACCTTCATATGCCCGTAGTCCTTATTCGCCGGGTGGAACGTCTCTATTATATTCATCTCGTCAAACCTCTGCTCTTTCGGCCGCTTGCTCGAAGAAGGCGTACCGTCCTGCTGGCCGTCGATGCTTCGTGACGTCTTCAAAATGCCCTTCGAGGGCTTCTTCTGTAAGTTCGAAGCCATGACGATGGCTTTAGATCTGCATCATATAATTTAGAAATAGGTTTGGAATCTTGCTGAAAATATTTTTTTTATTTAATTTTCAGCAGTTGACAAAAACGATTACTACCATTGCTTGACAGTTGACAGACGTTATGTTTTGACATAACAGGCATACCTTAGGAAAAAAATATAACTAGTGATGTGCTTATGTTGCAATTTCTACCAAGTGTTGGCCAAAAGTCAATTGAACCAACCAGTGCGGTGGGTCTAGGTTAAATATAAAAATGTTGGGCATAGAGATGATTGATGCAGTTTTTAGATTCATAGGATCTACCAATAACGTACTTTTCAGGTCAACACGTGTTGTTTATCAAGGACAACGACTCGAACCTGCTGGACTTTGTGATTGAGATAGCTCAAACGATGCACGACATAAAAAAATCCTTGATTTCTGAACGCATTAGATATATGTCAAATTTTGTCAGCACATATCACTTAAACGTCAAACTAAAATAAAACGTGAACGTAAAGTAAATTCCTTTTGAAGAAAACAAACAATTCCTGATAACAAAAAAATATTTTTCTGCTATTTTATTTGCAAAACGAGTTAAACAATTGTCAAAATGGTAGAAGAATCTGCAGCAAATCCTAACAAACCTAAAGTATGTTACTATTACGTTTAGAAAATATTAGTAAAGACAAGTCTACCGAGCCAGTTTGTTAAAGATATCTTCACAATTTCAGACTAAAACGACCCGTCCGAAGGCTGTGTACCTGTGGACAGAAGCCGACGTTCAAAAGTGGCTTCGTCGTCACTGCAGCGACTATTACAACCTTTATTGGGAAAGGTTTCATGAGGTAACTTTTCAGTGTGTAGTGTCCACTTCAATTTTCTCCTGAGTGCATAATTCGCCACGTTTCATTGAATTTGTTCGTTTCATTAGGAACTTAATTTTTATTAAATGTTATTATTTCTTAACGATTCTAGTAATATATAAAAGTATTTCTCTCTGTTAAAAACTTAATTACTTTAATCACCAACAGCATGACATTACCGGGCGCGCCCTCATCAGAATCAACGACAACACGCTGCTCCGCATGGGGATCACAAACAAGGAGCACAGGGACGCAATTTGGCGGGAGATCCTCAAACTTAGGCTCAAAACTGACATAATGGAGATCCGTGATCTGGAACGACGTCACAACTACTTCAACTACGATTTGTGACACGAACAGACCCTCTCTAGCACCACCGTTTGCCAGAGATGTGTACACACATTCAAAAGCCTTTTTAAAAGAAACACAGCCAAGTATAGTGCTGTTGGACACTTATTTCGTGCCTTAATGATTATAATGACTTTAAATAGATTTTTTACTACCCATAGATAGCCATTTCATTGTATTCAATTGTAATGAGTCATCTCACTAATGATTGTGGATTCACTTGAAAATGGTTAAACCACAAAAAGTTGTTGGTATCTCCCTAATGATTGTGGATTTACTTGAAAATGGTTAAACCACAAAAAGTTGTTGGTAGCCATATCTGTGCTGTGTATCTACTCCTGATGGTCTTGATAAATCATTTGATGAGCAGTTAAACTTAATACATAATATGTAAATGTATTTTTAGTAGCTTGACCCATATGATTCCTGTATGGTCTTGGAAAAGCAGACACAAAAATATTTTATTGTTACAATATATTACCAGCACAGTTGATTGAAATCTTCATATTTTTGCTTGTTATATTTTGAAGCTCAATTAATATAGAAATTAGATGACAACTAATTTGGGTTGTTAATGTGTATTTCATATTGAAATTTTTAGATAATACAGCTACTTAACAATTACCAAATATCTAATGTTGCTGAAAATATCCTCAGAATGTTTGTATCTGCTATTTTAGATAGTCAATCAAAAGTCATGCAGTTAAATAAATCAAGTGTAGGTTATAATTTTGAATGTGAAACATTCACAATATAAAACAACTCAGGTATCAAATAGATTGAGTAATTATGCTTTAAAATGGGAGCTGTGCCAAAGTTGTTACAAAATATTAATAAATTGCAAGCAATTTGGCAAGCAGTAGTTTATTGATGATAAATGTATAGTCAGAATTCAGATGTTAAAGTGTGTAGTCAGATGACAATAATGATAACTATCTAATCATATAACTTAAAAATTGATGTTACTGTACTTGTTGGAACAACTTTGAAGAAAGACTGCAAGATAGATATTGTTTTTTTTGTTGTTGTTGATAAAATGACAAAATGATGAATATCCAATACAGATTGTTTAGTTTGCTAATATTTTGTCGCCCTAGAAAGTAGAATCTACATTCCCTTGATTTACTGTCAATATGCGATTTATAGATAGATCACTTTACGCTCGTTAACCTATGTATTACGCAATTGTAACTAACACAAAGAACTATCAAACGAATTATAATTAATTTCGTTATTTATTACTTCACTGTGTTTTTCCTCAGGTCCTCAGTAGGTTTTCACCATTTGTTCTTATCCTACGTTTGAATCTGAAACTGATTTAAAACCTGGCACGCTACAAGAGAATGTACCTACTGTCGTTCGTACGACCTCAACGTAACCTTACAGTTATCTGATACGGCGAGTTGTATAGAAAACCATAGTTAATGGGTGCCCACCATATGTTTCGTAATATAAATACATCGTATGCATTGATCTCATTGTCGTGCCAGAAAATTTTTGGTATAAGTCATCAACTTTGAGGCTGAAATTATAATTTTAGTACTTTTTACATCATTTGTATATTGTGGGCTAACGGAATTGATAAGTATAGGTATTGACAGTATACTAGATCTTGATGAAGCATGACACGTATGTTTTACTGACAGAATATGACGCTCTCACTTACCCAAGCTGCTCTCCTTGCTATAGTTATAAAGAAGTGAAAAACTAGCACTGCTTATGACTTGGGCCACGTACGCGGTAGCGGGCGCGGCTAGTTAGTCGCAGACGACCCAAAATAGCCATTTTAATGACCCTCCATTGTTTATTATTCTTCCTGTGCCCGACGAGCCGCTCCAAGACACAAATATCATAATCCTGCGATAAATTCTGCGGGATGTCGCTTAATGTTACTGCTAGTTTATATTTTAGCCCCTTCACGAAGCTAGACAAATAACACTAGCATTTGTCCCGGAATAATATTCTCGTACAAAATCAGGCTAACGTCGGCAAATCTTATCCGGGATAACCAAGTATCTATAGGAGATAGTTTGATGATATGTGATAGTGCGCACGTTTCGCTCGGTCTAAACATTATTTTTATTAGCCATACCTAATATCATTATTGGTTTAGGTTTTCTAATACCTAGTCATTCCTCTATGAGCACCGCGTTTCGGGGTCTTTAAGTCGTTTGGCAGGGTTTAGAAATGCACAAAGTACCTGAGTGTAGGTAGGTGTAGTCGACTAATTAAGTGTAGGTACACTTAATTAGTCGACTGACTAAGCATCTTTGTAATCTAGCACAAACTTTGGCTTGTCTTGATATCGCATCTCCAAAGGCTTATCACAATCACAAGGATCAATCCGATTTAGTATCTTTATCACATTGGCCTGTCTCCTGCAATTTATTGGTCGTTAGCTCCATTTCTCAGTCAATAACTCATAGGCATCACTTCCTAGCCGAATCTAAAGTTTGGCACGAAATTAACTCCGACAGTTCAGTGGTTAACGGAGATTTACAGTTGTTTTGAAAATTACAGCAAAGCATTTGTATGAAACGTCAAACAGCCATACCGCTTCCATTTCAGACGAGTCGGAGAACCGTTACCTTTGTACCTAGGTAAGGGAGAGGAGGGCACCTCTGAACACTTTCTGTCGTAACTTCAGATTCTTTAGTTCTGAACCTGTTTCCCAAAGCTTAGTCTGACTTATTGGCTATAAAATGGCAATACATCATATGACCAAGAAAATGCAAGTTATAGCTGCATGTAATGGGCAGTTTAGAAATATCAAAAATTCCAACGAAATTTCAAAGTTCTAAGTCTTATTGAACTTTGAAATACTTTTAGATCTGCAGTCTTTACGACTTGCTAGTCAATTTCTTATTCAGATTTTTATTTTTATGTTCTGCCATTTTTGGTACTGCCTCTATGATAGTTTTCAAAGCTGCCAAAGGGTATCTGGAAAATTAAAAACGATTTCTTTCCGAGTTCCATTGCGTGATGCGATGTATGAAATAGTCTGACTAATAAAGGGAACAAACGCTCCATATACCTCGAATTTGATGACCAAGATAATTAAAAATATTATCATTTGCACCTGAAATTGAAAACTACTAATAACTCAACGACAGGCTATTTAACGTCAGTAGTGACAGGTGACAGTTATGCAGGTAATACTCAAAAAAATCACAACTAAATTAGGTCTCGTAAACTGAAATGTTTAAAGCTGCCCCCTTCTCCCCTATCTTCATTTATTCCTATACTCATGTCGCAGGCTGAATCGTCGTTAGTATTATACCTACTTATTTTCTTTTTTAATTATTGAAAAAATGTTGCTGTCAGGTGCGTGGAGTAAATCACGTGGTACAGTAACTAACAGCTACCTGAGCTGTAACTTAAGCTCTAGTAAATATCTTACTTACCTACCCTTTAATGGGTTAACATGGCTTTTTTTATTGTTTAGTATATTTTTTTGTTTCTTTTTAACTGAGCCGTGGAGTAGGAATAAACTCGTAATTGTAACATCGTTACACGACACATAATATCAACAACAAACGGTCCGCGCCATTAAAACCATTTGGCCGGTGCGGGTGCCAAATTGACTCCAAGAAAATGTCTAGCAAATCGCATTCTCGTATGGTTATTACGAAATGTTCATCGTGCGAGTCGGTCAGATTGTATATGCTTAATTTTATTGTGTCAAGCGTCAGTCTTGGTGCGGCATAGTTGGGAGGAGCGCGGGAAACGTGCGCGTCCATATTAGATTTTTCCCGCTATAACATTTTTTTTGGAAAACTTTTCATAAGTTTGAGACTTTGAGTGTGATTAGTAGCTGTGGTAGTGTTATAGATAAAAGTGAACTAATGCGATAAGGTGAGATGGAAATAGAGTTTACTTAATTAACTAATAATAAAATACCCTTAAAGGAATAATGAGCCAAAACAACCCTTCATAACCGGACCTGGAATAATGAGTGAAAATGTTTTCAATTAAATGGGTATCTCTGTTCTCATTATTAATTAAATTAAATTAGAAATCTTTTATTTCGGACCATAAATCCATATAGTGTTAGTGACAGATGACTTAAAACTACGTTAGTATTATTTTTTTGAAATTATACATATTTTTTTCTATGTAATTAACAACATAGTATTCATAAATATTTTCCCCTAAAGACGAGTGGGAATAGTGTTGCGCTTATTAGTAAATATCCTTTGTTTTATATGGCGATTACAATTCATAAGAGCTGATGATTTTTTATGGAATTCATTCCAATAACAAAACTTAAGTAGGACCAGATACTTCTGCCGGACGTTGTCCTCATACTTATATCAGCTTTTTCTTTTCGCACCATCGCTTTTTGGGTCTACCTCGATGACGGCGGCCGTAAGCTGGTATGCATTGTGTGAAATCAATGAAATAGTAGATGAGCTATCGGGGTGCATCCTGCACACGTAGCCACCACATCCACTTCAGTTTTGCGGTCTTTCGCCGATATCAGACATGCCTGTCCTGGATTGTTTTATCGTACTTATTTCGCACCCTTTCAAATATTTCCATGATTCTGGATTTCTGATTTTTAAAACCTACTCAAGTAAATTTTACATTTAACTGTAATTGGGCGTTTTAAGTTAAACATCAAGGAAGTTCTTAATGGTTGTTAATTAAATCCTAATCTATAATATAAAAAATGAATCGCAAAATGTGCTGTTAAGTGCATAACTCAAGATTGCCTAGGCCGATTTGGCCTATTCTTTTTTATTTTCCTTAAAGTACGGATATGTTACTTTTAAAGAAAAAAATAAAAAAAACAACAGCAAGAAAACGTCTGCAGGTTCCACTAGTATATAATATTATATCAGTGAAATGTGCAATGCAGTGCTACTGTCAAATAGGCGCGTGCGCATAGCGCTTACGGAGTTCTGCCAAGAAGAGGCGGTGCGCGCGCGGCGTGATTTATCGCGCGGCCGCGGGGTCGCCGGTCGCCGGGGATCAGGGGAAACTGACGTGCGGTGCCGCTCTCAAAGTGTTACACTTGACCGACTTCGGGACGAGTTGATTGGCTTTTTGAGGGATGGTTTGGCATAGAATTTGTTTAAGTAGCATCTGGTACAATAGATAGCACGATTGTGCCACTCAGAAAAAGGGTTTTAAAAGTTTATTTCTTCAGAATCAGAATCATTTATTTACTTTTGAATATGGTACATTGACAGATAACAAATAGACGACATAAAGTTCATACATATGCAGCCGTTATACGATATAGCATGCAAATATTTACAAAAACATATACATGGTCATCATTAAACAATTAAATTTCCATTGTTAAACAAAGTTAATCCTATTAGTTTATACATTACATTAAATATTATTCATTCAATTAAAATGTCAATCTTAGAGTCTAGGTATTCATTAACAGAGTAAAAACACTTACTTAACTCTCAACCAGTCAGACAATTTATTTTTAAATACATTCAATGGAATCTTAGTCAGTGAATAAGGAATTTTTTTGTTTTAAATTGAAATACAACTTGAATAGCTGCTTCTTTTGTAATATCTTAGTCCTTGTGGGCTAAAGACTATGTAGGTACATCCCACAGAAAGTAGGTCTAACCACGAGCACGATAGGTAAAGTTAAGTTTAGATTTACTAAGTTTCGATCTCACCAATGTAATTTAACCGACGGTTTTGTAACCAGTGTCATTTCTACTTTGAAATTGACACACAAGCGGCTAATTAATTTTATGGTTTATTTTTATTAGCGTGCATAAGTACTTAGTGTATACATCTGACCGTTGGTTGCTTAACATTGTTTCACTTTTATGAAAGAAACGTATAGAACCTATGATAGGTTAAAGGCATTTAAAGGGCTGGGCTCCGGAAATTTAGTCAAATTATCACTACAGTTAGTTTTTCTGTGTTCATAAGTATTGCGTGTCAGTGCGTCTGTCTGCAGCAATATTAGAAATTCGCCTCCTTGACAAACTAAATAGCTGCTTCATCAAACCAGTCCGAGCTAGACATTCAGTGCGCCATAAAGCGATCAGTGCGCCAAGTTGCGGATGCTTCCACGTATAACATATTCGACTCGGATTGATGGATGGCCACATTAGCATATTCAGATTCAGTTCTAATGTCAAAGTTCGATACGAACCGACATATGGTGTTCGAATAAGTCCTCAAGGAATAAAATACCAACACGTTAAAAAGTATTTTTCACATGTTTTTCACATCTTCGTTATTCATGGAATCGTTGTTCATGAAACTTTTGATTAGAGTAAAAGGAAGTGCTCTGAATTACGAGAACTTGTACTTCAGCGAAACATCTGAATCATCGTCTTTTTCAGCGATTTCAACAAATAAAAGCGGCAAAGAATCCTTAATCATAATTAACAAATTAAAAAATACGCCATTATTAATTCCTCACTAGAATTCCATCAAACTATTCCTAAACTATCATTATTATAAAGCCAGCACAATCCGATCCAACACAAATATAGTTTCTATCGAAATCCCTATATATTGCCATGATTTGCGAACACTGTAAATAAACTTGATGTTCCAATGTTTTCACTGCTACAGAGAGACAGACCGAAATACATTGCTTTGCGTTACACGATAAATTAATTGATTTGGGAACTTCACTTTAATATGTTAATATGTAATTATTAAATAGTGTTGTTTTTTTATTCATGATAGGTTTGCTTTTTACCCAAGTCGACTGCTCGACGAAGCAGAAATAAAAAATAAAAATCATGACTTCAAATATTGCATGCAATTAATTGCATTACATTAAATAAAATAAATAAATAAATATTTCACAACAATCACACCAATTCTCTAGTCTTACATTTATTTATTCATTTATTGACATTTAAGCTAAGAGACTGGTCTTATGGGTACTAGACAACGGATAAAAAAAAACTTTTACTTAAATCCTTTTTTTTGTAAACAAATACATATTTGTTCATGCACACATATGCTTGTACTGTGCGGGGATCGAACCCTTGGTTTTAGAAGTCCGACATGTAGACCACTGCACCAAACGGACGTCATTCTTTTTACAAACTCTCTAGTTTTTTAAATTTTCGGCATCACAGTGCAACAGGGTGCAACCGTGCAGCGAGGCCTAAGTTTAACGCCTGAAATCTTTCATACATTAAATAAAAATACAACAAAGCGAGTTTAAATATTATTTTATGACCAAGCAGTATTATCGCAAGCGTGTTATGTTTTCGCTTTCCATTACAACAATAAACAAGTATATCTCGATGGGAGAACGGGCATATTTTGACGTGGCCCAAATGGTATTTGTCGTTATGCGGTGAGGGCACGTTTATTTAAGGTATATTTACACATTGGCAAGCATTCAACGCTCTTTGATTTACAATCAGCCTTAGGATAACAGCGGGAACCTAAAATAAGAGCTACAGCTATGATAACAAAATATGGGCGTAATCGGTACTAATCTCATTACAGCACAAGATAAAGTAACAATTGATGAAGACGATTTATTAATACCAAGCAATGACTGACATGGCATAACAAGGCTAGCAATTTATTGGTCTAAATACTCATTTTCTCGCAGCATGATATTTTAGCCCAATTTAGCATAAAAGAGATTGCCATAAACACTATGAGATTAAAGGGGGGCGTATCATATAACTGTCAGATTTAAGCGGGCATGATGGACGCACATCTTTGTTCTAGATCGGGTTTAGTGCCTCGTTGCGAGGTGTAAACCCGTGTTGCGAGGCAAGATAAAAGGCGCAAGAATAACGTGTCACATAAACGTTATTCGTCGAAATTTACGGAGTTTAGTCGAAATTTCGCAAAGAGCTTTCAAAGTTAAAGGGGTCAGATTTAAAGACAACAAACATCGAAAAGGTTGCATAATACAATTGTCATTAAAAAATACCCAGAGCCAGGTTTTCCTGGCTGGTGAACAAAAATGGCTTTTGACCAGTCTAAGCCGCAACAAAAAACGCATTGAAATTGGTCTATGCGTATGGGAGTTACGATGCCGCAGACACACACACACACACACAGAATTCAACAACACAGAATTCAGGGGTCAAATTTATTATACATATATTTTTTACGTCTCGGGTTAAATAATTATTGACAATAAGTGATGTTTAATAGTGCGTATACATATTGTTGACGCCAAATTTATTACCTAAGAACATACCTCCAGCGCTTCGTTTTAAGCAACAATGTGTCCTGACTCCTAAACTATGCTGTTCTACTCCAAAACCACGTAGAAAGGTTTACTGATAATACCCCAACTCAATTTCCAAAAATATATCAATCTAGATGTTTGATTGCTTCCTCCACTCAAATTTCCCCTTAATCCAATTCATTAGTGAAAATGACGTGGAGAGTGGTTTGGTGATTTTATTTTAACCTCAAGTGTATTATGACTTGAGGAATTCGAAATCGAGGCATCTGAAACGACATCGCGCAATGTTTTTGAATAAAAACGGCGGCCCAATTTTTAAAAGTCAGCCGAGTCACGTTCAATTAAAAGCTTTAGAATTCTTGGTAAAATAAAATGAGAAACAATGGCTGAGGTATTTGGCTCATCATTTTGTGAATTTCGGTGAAGCGATAGAATTTAAAGCGACTTTTAATTTGGAACAATCAAAAGTCAATGACTTTTTAATGAGTTTAGTTCATTTAACTAATTAAGAATTTTCTGCTTTAAAATAAGGGAGAATCTCTTTTTTCTTACACAATGCCTAGTCTTTCTATTAGGCTATAAACTTGGCATACCTCATATGACGAAGAATATTCAAAATATAGCCGCAATATCCATTTTAGTAAAAGAAGTCACGCATGGGGCATTTTGAAATATTATGAAATTCGTAGCAATTATGAAGTTATAAATTACAAAGTACTTGTTTAATAAAATAAAAAAGAAAATAGACATATAACTTTTAATTGAAATAAATTCCGAGCCTCATTTAAACAATAAATACTTCTCGATCAGCGGTCGTCATTTTTTGATAGTCGATTTCTCATTCATTCAATTCATAATTTATTTTGGAATTTCGAGCTATTTTAGTACTGGCCCATTGATAGTGATCAGAAAGAAAAATGTTTTTCATTTTTCGAATACCTCAGAGACAGCCCTGATGTATTCGAAAAATAAAAAACATTTTCTTTCATTGTAAAAGTTTAAAAATGGTATTTATTTTTAGTCTGTTGCGTGATATATGAAACATTCAACTAATAGAGGAAATAAACGCTCTACATGCCATGAATTGGATGACCGAGATCCAAATTCAAATTATTTATTGCATATCACATTACATCAAGTTGGTAGGTTGGTTGATTGATTGAAATATTCACCCGAAAACGAAAATTCCCATTACTCAACGCCAGGCTGTCAAATGTCAGTAGTGACAAGTGACAGTTGTGCAGGTTCGTGTTGCTACTACGCAGAAATATGACCACTAAATTTTCTTTTAAAATGGCTTCGTAGCTGTTCAAAGGTGCCCCCTTTTCCGCTTCGAATAAATCCTATGAATGAAGTTATTTATAACTTAACGGCTTTAGTAATTTACTTTATTTTGTTTCAGGTTTCAGCAAGATGAATAAGAAATCACACAAGAAAAAGGTTTGTATTTTTCCTCTACTAAAGCCAAAGTACTGTCTCAATAGCGTCAAAGTTCATTTCATATCGAATTGGCTACTTACTATGTATAACACAATGCGAATTATCACGAACGCCACACACCGACCAGGGCAAAGGAGAGTAGGCTAGTTGGTGCCTATATTTAAAAGATAAAGATGATAGTTTCTAGTAAAATTGTATGTTTAGAAAGAGTTGTAGTTCAGGCACTACGGGCATATCGGTTTGTAAAAGTAAAACCTTACTTTACCTTTACTTTTTTACTTACCGTTTTGTACTAATTAGTTTTGACGATTGGCCCTTAGACAACGTAACATTGCATAGCCAATGACAAAAATAGTTATCGACTTTCGCTGATTAATTATTCGAAGCAAGGTAAACGAGGCGTAACAGACATTATTGTGTTACAGCGCCGATATCAGCCTTGAGGTTCAATGAAAGAAACAGTTAGGTAAATTCAAACTTTTCTGAGGCTAACGACATAAAGTGTGTGTTATATTAAGTTCGCCCGCTGTGTTTTAGTATTACTTCATATTGATTTGTATGTATCTCACATAAGTGAATTGTATGATTCTTTGTGGGAAATAAAAATAATCTTTAACCTGAGAAGTGTTCCAAGTTGCCCATTGTCCCTTGCCCCTGCGCCTCGCTATGGCAGTCACTGCTGGCATCTTGGCGCGGCGACGAGTGCTGGCAGCACCGCCGCCATTGATTGATACCGCGACGTCCGCGACACAGTATGCGCACCGACAGATCGTGACGTACGGCGCGATGCGCGGGAATTGACTTACTTTGGCTAATTTTTATTTCTTTAGGCATAGATGCTGTCTGGACTAAATAAGACATATATTGTGCCGTAGTATTGTTAAGATGGACAGTCAAAATGTAACTCATTAGGAAGCGGTTAATTAAGGAACCAGTTCTTATAAATCTGTGTTATAGCTCAGGCAAAGAATTAGAATTATCATTAGTTTTGCAAGATTTAAACGCCCATGTCATGTGTGTGACAGAGCAATGGTATAGGGACTATGAATGAATTAATGTTAAGTATTGACAATTATAAGGTCGGTAGTTCGTTCACAAGGGAGACTACAACTAGAGGTGGGTCACTTATTCTATTGAAAAATCAATTTAACTGTAAAGAACGAAAAGATATTTTATCTCTCTCCATTGAGCTAACTATTGAACTTGCATGTGTTGAACTAGATCAATATATTGTCATAAGCGTATATAGCCCGCCAGACGCTAATTACCAACTTTTTGAAGACACTATGGATAAAGTCTTATCAAAAGCATCAAAATCAAAAAAGAATTTAGTAGTATGCGGTGATTTTAATATAGACATATTAAAAAAAACACAAATTTCTATGAGATTTCTTAATCTCTTTGAATCGTATAACCTAAATAATGTTTTTGAAGAACCTACCAGAGTGACTCCAACAACGGCTACTTGCATAGATAATATTTTTTGTGATGTCAAAATAACAAATAAATCTATTTCACAATGTCTAAGCTCCGACCATAGAGGACAAAAGGTCACATTTCCGTCTGGTCCGGCCTTGAGCGTAGTAGATTAGTTTATAGACCAGTCACTGCAAACAGGATAAATAGATTTAAGAATAGGATTTTTGATGGTGTGAATACATTAATTCCAAACAGTAGTAGTAACTTAGACAACTTATACGAAGATCTTTTTAACTTAATTAAAAGCGAATTCGCATCAATTTTCACAAAAAAAAAGGTTAAGTCTAATCGGTTTACAAGTAAGTTTAATGAATGGGCTACACCAGGTATTTATAAAAGCAGGAACAAGTTATATGATCTGTATAGTATTAGAGAACATTCTCAGGACCCACATATTATAGAATATGTTAAAAAAAATTTTCAAAAATCTTTAAAAAAGTTTGTGCCCAAGCAAAGACGAATCATCTTCGTAGGATAGTTTCAGGTTCAAAAAATAAAGCCAAAGCTAATTGGAATATCATAAACAAAGAAACCGGTAAAGATAAAACAAAAGATCGTTCATATTCATTAAAAGACGGAGGTAAACTAGTTAAATCTGATGCAGAAGTAGCTAATATTTTTGAAAAGTTCTTTGCTAATAGCACCATCTACTACTAAAGAACTTAACTCTTCTGCAGAACTGTCTGAAATTCATTCTCAAATCCAATATTGATGAGTGTAATTCACCACTATACTTTAGATACGTAAGCACCGATGTAATTATGAACGCATTCAGTGAAATAAATATGAAAAAAACCTAAGATCTTTGGGGAATATCCGTATGTATCGTTAAAACTATTATTTTTTTAAAACTATTATTTGAATTCATAGCACCTCTTTTAGCGATCATTTTTAACAAATGTATTGATGAAGGAAAATTCCCAAATTTAATGAAATTTAGTAAAATAGTACCGTTATTTAAGTCTGGTGACAAAAATAACCCCTCAAATTTTCGACCAATATCAATCTTACCGGTTCTAAGTAAAATTTTTGAAAAGATTATATTCAATCAGCTACTATTTCACTTCAAATCAAACAATTTATTGCATAATAAACAATTTGGTTTTACAAAGGGTCGCAGTACTGCTTATGCTGGAGTCGCTCTGTTGAAACATATATTTGATGCCTATGATAGTAAGCATGATGCTGTGGGAATTTTTTGTGACCTCTCTAAAGCGTTTGATTGTGTTGACCATGAGACCCTGTTGAGAAAACTACGCCATTATGGTGTATCAACTGATGCATGTAACTTATTTAATTCATATCTCACTGAGAGAACACAAAGGGTTTCTATCAATGGAGCAGAGTCTCTTGGAGCACCTGTCACTATGGGTGTGCCCCAGGGTTCGATATTAGGACCGTTACTGTTTCTGATATATATTAATGACGTTTCATACTTTGTCGACGGTGCTTGTGAGATAGTGTTATTTGCTGATGATACTTCACTACTTTTTAAAACTCCAAGGGGTAAAGAATCGTTTGACGATGTAAATGGTACTCTCTCGCGAGTACTTCATTGGTTCACCGTTAACAATTTATTGCTTAACGCGACCAAAACTAAATGCATTAAGTTTACAATGCCCAATGTCCGACCAGTTCCAACAAAAGTTGTTGTTAAGGATGAACAACTAGTTACTTCAAATACTGCAACTTTTTTGGGAATTACTTTGGATGATAAGCCCCAGTGGGGTCCTCATATCATGACCTTATCAAAGAGACTAAGCTGCATACGCTGTAAGAAAGATAAGATTTCTGACTGATGTTGAAACGGCAAGACTAGTTTATTTTAGTTATTTTCACAGTATCATGTCATACATCATCTTACTATGGGGCTCAGCTGCAGATATAGAAACAATTTTCGTATTGCAGAAACGAGCCGTGCGGGCTATTTATAAACAAATGAAACACTCAGAGAATTGTTTAAAGAAGTTAAAATACTTACAGTTTACTCGCAAAACATTTGCGAAAACCTAATTTACGTTCGAAAAAACTTACACTTATTTCCTAAAAAAATAGGCTTGCCGTTCCACATTTTAGGCTTTATAAAGTTGGTCACTCATTTATGGGTAGATGTGTATCATTTTTTAATAAATTACCTGAAAATTTAATTTCATTGCCTTTAGATAAATTTAAAATAGTTGTAAAAGATGTATTAATGTCGAAAGGATATTATAAAATTGATGATTATATAAATGACAAAGATATATGGAAATGTTCAAATGTAAACAATTACAATTATTGTAAATCAATTTTGAAAAGAGGCAATGACAATAGTGACTGAGTTTCTTGCGCCGCTTCTTCTCAGCACTGGCCCAAATTGTCCCGAAGCGGTGGTAGGGTTAATTTATATGTTGGGACGTGTAAAAGTGCTAGTTGTTAGCCTACTTACAGAAATAAATGGATTTTATTGGATTTTATTAGTTTAGGCTGATTTAAGGCAAGCGTCCAGAGGCCGAAATCGCACGCATTGCATATAACGGATTTTAAGTTGCCCTGTATGAAAAATCACACAAAATGCGTCTACTGATCCGCACCGTACGGATCGCTCATTGACAATGCCTAAATGCGATGTGTATCGATGACGTCACACGGAATGTCGATCTACAAACATCCGAAGGAAAGTGTCTGTATATGTACCGTGTTTCGAAGTAAATAAATGAAATTGAAATTGAAATTGTCATAGTTGCGACGGCATTCCCATCGCTGGCGATACATTGGATGCAGTGAAAAAAAATAATCCGTTGCGTGCGATGCGTACGATATCAATCTGTGGACGCTTGCCTTAACGGCCGGTTTCAATATTCTATCTACTTTCGACTGAAAGTTAAATAACCTGTCAGTTTTACACAAGCGGTTGAAACATCAGTAGCTTTTAGTTACTGCTTATGAAACAGGCAGTTATCAAAATTTCAGTTAAAGGTAGATAGATAGAATATTAAACCGGCCGTAAGAAAATAATGTAACAATATTAATTCTTACTTATGAACATATTAATTAAGAATGGTGGAAATCTGTGAAGCATTTCGAGATAAAAGTCTATCTAAATCATAAACGTGAAACTGATTATGAAAGCATTAATGCAATCTTTAAAAAACGTTATAACACCAACTCTAACCACCAAACCGCAGTAATGAAAGCCCGTTGCAATTGCAACATGCTACGCGATAGATGCAATTAACTGCACCAATACCAAAATACTCCAGCGTTGGGCAGTCGGCCCTTGAGATTTGAAGATAGCAAATTCATCTATTTCGAGCGACGCAAGCGCATGTGCCTCAGAAAAATGCACACAGATATGGTAATAGCTAGTGAAGTCAGCAGGCGCGGCATGAACGGAATGCTATAAATTATTGAATCAGAATCAATTAGTAAATATAAGTAGGTACTTGTATATATTGTATTTTCTCTCTCGGTATGAGCACCGCCTATATGCTTTCTGTTAGGACCTGTAGTTGACTGATAAAGAATGCCTCCGGCATTAAGTCCACCATTGTACACAAACTTGTGCAGAAGTTTTTAAATAAATAAATATATAGGTCAGACAAGGTGGACCGACGTTCCGGTGCGCGGTCGCGGGAAAGTGCTGGATACGGGGAGTGCAGAGCCGATCGCAGTGGAAAACCTTGGGGTAGGCTTATGCTCAGCAGTGGGCGTCGAAAGGCCTTTGGCGCAACAGATTTAGAGTTAGAAAGCTAAAAGGAATTGCTTCCTAATGACCGGGTGTTATGGTCGGGGACCAAGGTCCGATAGACATCATCTTAATTTGTCTATCTACTCGTATATTATTCTGGATCTAAATCTTAAAATGATATAATATATTGATGATGATAATAATTTAGGATATATGTAAGAATAGCTACGATTGAGCAAACGCAAAAAGCTATTTGTTTATAATAATAAACTGAAGTCAGGACAAGCTTTTTATTTTCAATTGCCCCTTTAATTATTCTTTCAAAAGCTTGAGTTCAGTGTTTCTAGCGATCTTTGATCAAGTAAAACCGGCAGTTCCTGCTGTACTCGTAAGTTTTCATCCATTGGAATATTATGACGCATCGGTATTTTTGGTAATAACCAGGGTACGATGCCAAAATCTGATGGCGACTTTGCCTCAGCTGGTCCGCTGGAGATGTGCATGAAATATTGTAACGGCACTGCATATCCGAGGAGATCTGGTGAAAGATTCGTTCTGAGAATTTAAGGCTAATATCCACTAAAATATCAAGTAAAATAAAATATCAAATAAATTATCCACTAAAATAAGATAACGAAACGTCTTATCGTTTTATCCCAAGGTAGCATTTAATCGGGATAAAAAGTATTCTTTCACCGAAACCCCTATCTAGCTAGCTAGTACCCTATCTGTATACTAAATTTCATCAAAATCCGTTCAGTAGTTCCATCTTGATTGACGCTCAAACATCCAAACAAAGATACTTTCACATCTTTACTATAATGAACCGCAAAATGTGTTGGTAAGCGCCAACCAATTTGGCCAATTATTATGACATTCCTTAAAAAGCGGTATGGTTCTTACAGAAAAATAAAAATAAGAACAACGGGCAAGACAATGTCTGCGGGGTCCGCTAATTTATTATAATATTAGTTTGATGCTGTAGGGCGGCGACGCATAGGGCGGCTGGCAGATCGCCGCGCGGCGTGGGCGGTCAATTAAACTTTACGCGCCGGACATCAAAAACCGGCCAGAAAATAATTAGGCAATCTATAAAAAGACATTGACATGCCAGATAAAATATTCTCGCTGAAGTTTAGTTGAAATGTATGATCCTGCTCTTATTTTTCTATGTGAATAATGTCTCGTGAGCAAACATGTTTAACATTAATACCTAACTAACCCGCATATTCTTACGCTTTATCATAACGAAACAATTTTGTTGTTAGAATAAGTCATCGAATAAGTAAATGGAGGCACATTGCATATAGGAAGTAGAACTCAACAATCCAGTTTGCAGTATTAGTTCAATAGAACTTTGTCAGATACATAGAGCCCTAGTCAGGTAAAAACTCATTCATCTATACAAAAAAAAATCTGAAACATAAACAAAATACTTAGCTAAATCATTAACAAATGTCCCGCGACAGATCTGCAGCGGCGACGTGTGGACGGCTGCGCCCGCGCTTCGAACCACGCGCCAGTTCGCCTCTACTCTCTGAGCCATCGTCCGTAGTTTCTTATGTAGCCATCCCTGTCACTCTGACAAGCTTCACCGTGCGAGTGAACGAGCTGGCTAGATCCGAAAATGCGAACGAAATGATACCGAGTACGGCCTGTGACCGGTGGGTGGAGCACTAATCATTCGCTGTTATTTTCCGTGACAAACAATTTGTTTCATTTGAGGTGTTTCAGAGTATTGTAAATAATATATGAAGGTCGACTGAGTTACAACATGCTCGTTTTATATAGGTTTTGACTTAAGGAGTGTTTTTTATATTTCTCTCACACGCAGTACATGGAATGAGGAACAAAGGAGCACACTTTTGCCAAAGCCTCTTTTCTATGTTTGTGCTTTAAATTAAGGAAAATAATGCTGTTTTTGGCAAATAAACATAAATTTTAATATTTATCTTGCTATCTTTACAGTAAAATGGTGCTTGAATGAAATCAACTTTGATTTGCAGTTTTCGCGTTAGCGTTATGATTTGCAGTTAGCGTTATGCGATCTAAGTATCTCTGTATTTTTAAACGTTGTAGGTAACCTGCTAAGACATACCTACCATTTGCAATATCATTAAATTTCAGTCACATTCAATACCTTTCAAGTTTTTAGTTTAATTTCCCAAATTCTTATACAATGCAATAGAGCGTATACGAATATAAAATAGCACACGCACTTCGAAATATCATCATTCAATGAATTGGATCTTAGTCAGTAAGAGGAAGCTTTGCCCAAAATAATCAAATCGGTTCAAGCAATCGCTGACTCAACACTCGATAACCTATTTCCGAGACAGCAGTCACCACACAATCTATTTTTATTACCGACATTCTTTTACCGATCTGGACTACAATCGGCGAAGTTCCCGTAAACAATATCTTCTCGAAGCGATTGATCGCTCGTCTCATTTTATGGGGCTCTATGTAGAGTTGTTGCGATAGCGATCGTTTGGGTAGCGATAGTTCATCTTGAATAATATCGATAGAAATATCTAAACTATCGACTCTTGAAAATGCAACTATAGAAATAGAAGTATTATATTATATTTCTAAGACCTTTGTATTAAAGGTCTTAGAAATATAAGTCTTGTGTATTCAGCCTGCGTACAGGCATGCCAATATTAGTAGTAGACTTTACATTTTGATTACATTATTACATTAGTTAATTATATTAAGTTATTAAATTAGGATTAAGAAGATATTATATAAGATTAATAGTATCGATACAAATGAAACCATTGATAGTTTCACTTAAGTAATAATCGAAGTATGTTGATTATGTCGCATGAAAGTAAAGCAAGCTTTATTGGTAACCGAGGGAATAAACATACAATTACAGCTTAAACATTCTTGATTTCTTACCTTCATAATGTGAAGAAAGTTTGTAATCAAATCGCTGCATAAAAGCGTGTGTTATTAACTAACATCTATAAAATCGACTGGGACCAAAATCAGTTTTCAATAGTGTCATACTCAAAATCGCGCGCTCTATCGATCTGTATATTAAAAATGTTCAAATTTGCAAAAAAAAACTGTCTAATACCACTTTTTCTAAACCACGTTTTCTTCTTTTTAATGTCGTAATCACCTTGAGCATTGATTCATTTTGAGCTAATTTTGGAGAAATGTATATAGTATGAGACATTTTTCATTCATTTTATGGCTAATAGAACACTTATGCTGCTATAACAGCAAAACTAATTTTCAAGTCTCTTGCCACATAATGTAAAAAGTTGACAGTTGCCAAGCAAAAAAAAGTGTCGTAGAAGCCATTTCAAACAATTTTTTTTCAAACATTTTTGTTTTTTGGCCGTACTGATAAATGACCTTTTGGTTTTACAACGTTTCATCCCAGAGAGGTCGATATCTTAAAGCTTGCAATAGTATTATATAATGCTCGACTATCGATATCACAAGAATATCGATAGTACCATCAAGGGTCAAGAGTTTCGATAGTACATCCTATTAATAGGTGTACAGATATTCGAGGCCACGATAGTATAGTGATTCCATCGACAGACTATCGCATTCGCAACGTTACTAGCTCAATGAAAACAGCGTGCGTCCAGATCGATCGAAGCCACGGTAATTCATTTGGATATCCGATTTCATGCGCCCGCGCAGCGCTGAAAGATTTAGTGCGTATATAACACCGATTGGAATTTATTTTATGTTTTAATTGGCAGTCTGAGACTCCAGCAGTACTTATATCGATTGATGTAAAAATAATTATTCGTTTGTTTTTACTTGATATAGGTATATTAATAGCAACATAATTTTATCTGAAATAAACTTATTATTATAATGACATGACAAGCTTGATTATTTTTGCCAATAAACAACTGATGGATGAATGCCTTTTGAAATCAAAAGTCACAGTTACTTTCGGTAGATCCGCTGAAAATGAGAACAATGATTAGGAGTTTTCATGGCGTAGTTTCCCACTACTCAGCACAACAAGAATATTTTAAAACAGTCAGCAGTCACTACAGAATCGAGAATCAGAACCAACTTGCCACATTTAACTCGTTTCTGGGCCAATAAAAACGTTTTGAACTGTATCCAACATTACACCGCAATGTAATAATGTGTCAGCTCTTTGTTTCGCTCAGATAAGTAGCTGCCAAGAAAAATAGATGATGATGACGTGGCGACGACAGGAATACCATAGGGATAAGAAAATATCAGTTATTTTGATCTTTAAAACTATAGAGTTGAAGGATCTTGGTAAATCGAGGGCGACTGTACAATTAGTTCAAGATTACGCGTAAGCTCACAGATGAGCGACAGCGACACATACTTATATAGGCGACTGCCCTTAAGTCAGCGTTAGTCGCGGACAATCGTCTACGATAGTCACTCAATCTGGAAGACCGACGGCGCCATGATTGCCGACAGTCGCTTACAGTCGCCTCATCTTGTGTACTGCCGATGGTCGCTTACAGTCGCCGTCGCATCGCGAGTATCGGCGACTGTCTGCGACCATTGGCGGCATCAGCGACGTGTTGGCGAGACTGTCGCCCAAGTTGAACATCTGTTCAATGACTGTCGCCGGCCCAAGCCGCAAACATACGCTAATACACTGTCGTTCGTTTGTGAGTTCCCTTAGCTTGAAGACGACAATAGACAACAATGTATTAATTGACTGCCCAAACTTAGTTAAAATGAATAAAAATAAAAATTATAAGTATAATGCAAACTTTTTTATCCGGGAAAAAATATTCTATGTATACTTTTTCTTTAAAATTATCAAGTTGAAAAGGTAAGATAAATTTACATTGCTAGAGCTAAAGCTTTTATTTATTTAAGCTTTATTGTATTGATATAACTATGGTATTCGTGGCAAGGCACTGGACTGGTTAGATAGTTATCTTCATGACAGAAAACAATGTACTGAGGTGACCAGAGTTATTCAAGATGCCAAGAAGAACTTAATAAAACGTAATTTTAGATCTGAGGAGGTGGTGAGTAGCTCTGGAGTGCCACAAGGTAGCATATTGGGCCCTTTATTATTCTTGTTATTTATTAATGACTTGCCGAGGCACATGACTCATAAATGCATACTTTTTGCTGATGATACTACGCTCCTAATCAAAGTTACAAACAAAGACCTTGCCCAACAAACTTTAGACAAAGCTCTGCTAGACATAACCAAATGGACCGATAGCAATAAATTACGTATAAATATAAAAAAAAAAAACAAAATTAATTCAATTCAATTCATACAATACCAAACCGCTTCAGCTTAATATTGAATATAATAATGAAAGAGTGTGTGAGGTAGCTTTTTTTAAATTCCTAGGCATAACAGTAGATAATCATTTGAATTGGAAGGAGCATGTTAATTTCGTATGCCAAAAACTAAGTCGGTATATATTTGCACTTCGAAAAATACGCCAGACTATTACTTTTGATGCGGCCATTGCTTCGTATCATGCCTACGTATCGTCGGTGTTAGGATATGGATTGTTGTTGTGGGGTAACTCGGTGACAGATGCTGACAGAGCCTTTAAAATGCAAAAAAGATGCTTACGAGTAATAAACGCGGCGTGGTACCTGGACTCTTGTGAACCACTATTTAGAAAATGTAAGGTTCTACCTCTGCCTTGCATGTATATCAGAGACATCTGTGTTTTTGTCATAGCCCATCCTTCTTACTTCAAAAAACGCAGTGAGGTAATACCCCGTCAAGGGAGGGAAAAGTTTAAGAATTTTCTTTATCAAACCCGATCCAAGAAGGCAATATATAGGGAAAGTGTTTATAATATGTGTATTGTAGTATATAACAACTTACCCGAGGAGCTCAAAAAACTTGAAGGAAATGTATTTAAGAAAAAGTTGGTTGACTGGTTGTTACAGGAGAATTTTTATAGTATTAAAGATTATTTTAAAATTGTCAAATAATGTGTTATGAATTGTTATTATTATTTTTATTTTTTTATACAATATTGCTTTTACCTGACTTTAAAATGACATTGACAATTTAATTTTATGACATTATTATTGTAATTTTGACATTATTTGATTATTCAATTTAAACGGACCTATTTATTTATTGAATTGTTAAAATTACTATTAATATTTGCACGCCTGCATGCAGGCTGAATACAGCATCAACCTATTTTTAAGATCTGCAGTTTGTAACTTGCATATTTTTGAGTATTCTAGCAAAAAAATGTTTGATTTGATTTGATTTGCACGAAACTATGTACAAAAGGGGGACTTAACGCCGTAGGGCATTCTCTACCAGTTGTGGCTACCTTCAAACCTTTGGGCTAAGCAGAAATGATTAGTGGGCGGTGCGACAAAATAAGTAAGCCCTTGTCTTAGTCCTTGGAAAGCTCCTGACTTCCTTGCGCTACGAACATTCGTAGCGTCTACGAATGCTACGGAGAGGTCACGTCATAAAAGTTGCCCTTCTGACACTGAACAGATTTTCCAATTCAACAACAGTGAGGATCACTTGCTATGTAGATGCATTTAATCTCCTTACTAACTTCCTCTATAAAATATTACTTATTTGCCAATCGAGCGGGTCTCAAGATTTAGTTACTGTCTACGTGATTCTATGTACCTTTTTATTTCCGTATTTTGATCCAATCTAAAGGTCAATACCATATGATTAATGTGTTTGCCATTAATTCCAATACAAATGTTTAGGCATCTTCTCGGCTCGAGTGGTAATACACGCGCATTTACTGATACTATTAGATAAAAGGTTCATCATCATATCAGCCGTTCGAAGTCCACTGTTGAGCGTAGACCTCCCATAAGGGTCTCTACCGTGATCTAAATGGTTATGCTCTTGATATTTATTTTTTTTATTTAAAACTTTATTGCACAAGAAATGTACAAAGGGTGGACTTAATGCTAAAAGCATTTTCTGCCAGTCAACCTCAAGGTCATGCAGAAAGAAGGCAATGGGTGCAGTGAAAATTATATAAGAAAGGAAGTGTTTAATAACGCAAAAATAAATTAACTTAATATATAGATATAATATCAATACATAAAAGTAAATATTAAATTATATTATAATATACAAAAAAATAAATATCAATTAATTAATATGGATAATATATACATATAGTATATAATAATATTTATATATATGCAATTTATTCATTTAGAAAACTTCGAACTTTTTTCTTGAACGACAATTTCGAGTCTGATCTTTTGATATCCATGGGTAGTGAGTTCCACAGTCGCGTTGCCGCCACCGTGAACGACTTTGTGACGTACGATGAGCGATGAGCAGGTGTGGCCAGCTGGAGATTGTCTGAGGAGCGAAGAGCACGGTCATGAGTGTCACAGAGGAATGTGAACATATCTCTAAGATACGAAGGTGACAAAGGGTTATTGAGAATGGTGTATAAGATGCACAGAATTCTGGTGTCTCTACGCTGACGAATAGGGAGCCAATTGAGTCGTGTTCTGTAACTGGAAACATGATCGTATTTACGAAGGCCGAAGATAAACCGAATGCAACTATTGAGGAGACGATCAAGTTTATCAGTCAGTGCTTCAGTGAGGTTGGTACAGCAAGAGTCAGCGTAATCAATGATAGGGATAACAAGTGATTGAATGAGAAGAAGCTTAGTCTTGAAAGGAAGAAAATGTTTTAAACGATAAAGACCCCTCAGACAAGCGATCACCTTTCGACTGACCTCAGCTACGTGGACATTCCAACAAAGAGACGAATCAATCAGTAGCCCCAGGTTCTTCACGCTAGTGCAGTAGGGAATCGTTGTACCTTCATACGCCACTTGATCGATCTCAGTGAGGCTTATTCTAGAAATCAGTCCCGGACTACCCACAATAATGGCCTGGCACTTGGAGGGGTTAACTGAGACTCCAAAGCTATGCGACCAAGACGAGATATAATTTAAACTTTCGTTAATAACGTTGACAGCTGTAGAGATTTCAGTAACATTCGATTGTACGTACAGTTGCAAGTCATCAGCGTAAAGATGGTATGAGCAGCGAAGACTAAGGGTAATGAGGTTTATGAAAACTGAGAATAGAAGAGGAGAGAGAATGCCACCCTGCGGGACACCAGATGTCAGATTATGCCAGTCAGAAGTAGACGTTGGGGTCTTGATAGACTGCTGACGACCACGCAGGTATGACGAAAACCATTCCAAGGCTAAAGGGCAAACTTTAAGATTAGATAACACGGCCAGAAGAAGATCATAGTCAACTGTATTAAAAGCATTAGAAAAGTCAATTAAAACCAAAAGTGTGACCTTAGAAGCATCCATCCCTTTCCTAATGTCTTCGGTTACTTTGAGGAGAGCAGTCGTAGTGCTATGAGCAGGACGAAAACCTGACTGGAAAGGGTTAAGTAAATGGTTCTGAGAGAGGTGGGCGGATAACTGTTTAAGGACACAGGACTCAATTATTTTTGAAAGAAATGGCAAGATGGAAATTGGCCGGTATTGACTGGGTGAACTGGGATTACGAACCTTCGGAAGTGGACAGACGAGAGCTTTACGCCATATATCGGGATAAGTGCCAGAATCCAGTGACCAATTGATTATGTGAGTAATTACAGGCAAGACAATATCCATCATTGGCACTATCATAAGACGACTGATGCCGTCCACCCCGGTCGCTTTTGATGTAATTGCGAGAATGGCTTTACGGATATCTGTGTCTGAGACAGGGCTAAATGAAAAAGGGAGAATGTCAGGAGTAGAAAGAGTAGATAAATATGCCAAAGTACGAGCTTTAGTGTCAGCGTCCAGAATAGGAACGTTCGTGAAGTGGTGGTTAATGGTATTAAGATCGAAGGGAACATGGGTATTGTCAAACTTAGATCTGCCAACCCCGAGCGTAGAAAGAAATTTCCAAACATTCGACGGAGAAGATTTACTGATTTCCGAGTGTATGTGACGACGTTTCGCTGACCTTACCATTTGGTTGCACCGGTTACGAGCATGTTTGTACATTGCCCAGCTTTCTTCAGATCTGTCCTTCTTGAAAACACGGAAAGCCTTATTGCGCCTAGACATAGCTATTTGGATACCCCTTGATAGCCAAGGAGCCGGCGGTCGCCTTATGCGGACTGTATGCATGGGTGCATGTTTATCAAAGAGATTGATGATGAGTTTAGAAAACAGTTCCACTTTAAGGTCAACTGTCGCCGCAGTCATCACAGGGTTCCAATCAATTAGAGCTGCGTCTTTCAACAGATTTACTGTATTTATACGAGTATAGCTTCGCACTTGAACCGTCTGCGGCTTACTTCTAGGAGGTCGAATACGGTATGAAAGATATAATAAATCATGTCGCGAAAAACCGGGGGCCAGCAATTGACCATGCTTGAGCACAGATTGCTCAGATGATATGAGCACATGATCAAGCCAAGTGTCTCTAGTACCAATATTGTGGTGTGTAGGCTGAAATGGGAGATGCACAAGACCAGTAGATTTCAGAAGATTCAGGAATTTTTCAGATCGGGGACGATCTCCAAACGGCTCAGTATTGAAGTCGCCCATGATGATGTGGTGAGAATATTCTGTACAAAGTGGCTCAAGGGCGAGTTCAAGTTGATTGAAATAATCTATCCCAGGGGGGCAATAAACGACTCCAAGAATGGCTTTAATACCATTTAAACAAATTTCAACGAAAAGGTACTCTGCTGAAGCCGAATAGTCAGGTGGTGATGTTGATACAATTTTAAACGATATATCTGATTTTAAGTAGATAGCAACACCTCCGCTACCTTTACCCACTCGATCATTCCTAATCAGAACGAAACCAGGCAAGCTGTATGCGACTGAGGGCATGCTAGGCTTAAGCCAAGACTCAGAAACGAGAATAGCATGAGTGAAGTCCGGAGAAAAACTATCTAATAGCTCGCTGTGGTGTTTAGCGATGCTCTGAGCATTAATATGACAAATATTAAAAGTGTTTCTCATATTTTGCAAACAGTTTTCAAGCTGTATGCCGAGCGTTTCAATAGAAGATGTCACAGAGTCGAAAGAGTTATCGTCACAAGAATAATAAGAAAGAGAAGAACCTGACAAATGATGAAGTTCTTCGGACATAAATTGCAAGAATATAATACAATATTTTAGTTATAATATAATATATAAATATAATATATAAAAAAAGATACTAACTATGTAAATCAGGGTTAACTTGATTGTCCCTATTGTTTCCCCTCCGCATCACCCATCAGCTATACTGTGCAGAAAGATGTCACTAAATTTTGAACTTAATATAAAAGTATTTAAGAAAAAGGAATAACGAACTGTACACTGAAAGGAAAAATCCCTAAAATATAAATAATACAAGAACAAGTAAAAACAAAGATTAAACAAACTAAAATATGGAAGGAGAAACGGTATAAAAACGTTGTGCGTTTTTATAATACAATCCAACTTGTTCAAACCCGACATTTAGAAGAAAAAAAAAAAATGTCGAAAATAATTGTCACTGTCAAGATCAAATCACGATTACTTACAAATGAAATGAAAAATAATAAAGATACCGTCTCAACGGAAAAAAAACACACACTAAAAATATGGAAACTATTTCTTAGCTTGCGATGCCTGCTTCCGAGTTGTGACCTTTGATGATGAGCTCGAAGCAGTAGGCTGAGGAGTAGGTCGAGATGATCTGCGCTGCGCTGCCGGTGCCAGAGGGATAGCAACGCCTGCGGGCTTGGGGAACTTGGTTATCAGTTCCTGTAGCTGTTCAGGTGTATTTACTTTCCGCCTAGTCCCATCGCTGACCTTGATCATGATGACGCCGTCGGATGTCCAGCACTCGCGCATGCCAAAGTGCGAGCGGGCCTTGATAAAAGTTGTTTGCCTGGTCCTAGTCAAGAACTCACAAATCGATATCGAAGTGCCCTTAAGGAGTGTCTTCTGCTTCCAGACCGCAGACTTGGTAGCATACACGGAAAAACGGACGAGTACAGGTCTACTGCGTTTGCCCGGACTATCACCCAGACGATGACACATTGCTATATGCGCGGCGTCGAACCCATTCAATTTAAGTTTTGTCCTTATTGTGTCAACCACTGCATCATGAATACTGTCCACGTCTTCTGGAATACCATTAAAGAGGAGAGCTTCACGTCGGTGGCGCATTTCAAGGGCATCAACAGTATTTACACAGTCTGTTATTTGCTGCCGCATAGACTTGAGAAGACTCCACACAAGGTCCCGGAAGGCATGGAAGTCGCTTGCCAACTTTGTCAACGAGTCCGTGGGTGAGGAGGCGGCTTTCAACTGTGCTTCAAAGTCCTCCATTCTTCTTGACAACTGCTCCTCCATTTGTGCCTGCGTCGACTGTAGGTCAGCAAGTAGTGCCATTGCAGTGGTGTATGAGAATTGTCAAATCAGTGCAGAGTGTGGTGTTATTTATTAGTGAGAAAGTAAAGCTGATAGGTGACAACAGAATCTTCAGTTACATAGGTTAGAATTCCACTTTATACTATTTTTAAAGATTAATTAAATAATAGACCAAAATTTTGCTGTTACTTTTTTGACTTCTACCTCCCAAAAAAAAAAAGGTATTATTAAATATTATGATTAGGAATGTACTGGTACTATAAGAACTTAGTAATTTACGTAGGTATTACAAGGAGATTTTTAGCAGAAACAGATATCATACGCTCTATACATAGGTACTATAAGATTATCGCGATGCAACAATAAGTGGTCGCGTAAGAGAGTTGAAAAAGTTTGGCGTAGTGTTCCAACCTTAACCCAACAGATTTCACGGTCAAATAAATCATTGGCAGGGTTATGATATGAATTTTTACATCGGCCATTGGCAAGGCGAGTCAAGTGGAACAGAAATACACGTAGACAACGCCTACCACGCTCATTCACAACGTCACTCCAGCCTCCTGAGGATACATAAAAACAGTCTGACATACGTCTCGGGACCAACCGATGTTCCGCCGCATTTTCTGTGTAAGCCAAAATAATTTATGGCAGAGTATTAGAGAGCTAGGAGCTTGTCATGTTAATTATGATAAATGGGGTGATGATTTGTGCGTGGTTTTGCAGCAGAAGAAGCGGGGGAAGGGCGGCGATGGCAGGAACAAGGAGAATGTCATCGAGGATGAACAGGACCTTCGGGAAGACCCTAAGGAGGAACCCGAGCCAGCGCCCGCGCAAGCCGACAAGAAAATCTGCTACGAAGTGAAACATTCGGACGTGATGGGAAGGTAATTCTTTTATATTTTAAAACGTAACATTTTCGTGCTGTCAGTTGTCGAATAAAACTAATTCAACACTTTCCGTATCAAATGCGACACGCTGAATGCTATTTCTATTCACTTTTATGCGCGCTCGAACACAACTCAATCCGCCTACATTATCCCGATGAATTTATTATTTTCTTTCCCTTGATATCTGGAATATGAAAATTGACGTGTTTATCGCTTTTTCATACACGCTTTGACGTAAATTTAAACAAAACTAGACGAATAGTGTTCCCGGTTTATTTTGATGGACATTTAACCCGAATTTCAGTGTTTATTTTATTTGATAATGTATTATTGTGACGTTGATCATTTGTTAAAATATTAGTTAATAATGGCATGATCTTGCACTAGTCTTAAAACCTATGATGAAGTTACAAAGTTCATTGGTAAAGTGTGATCAAGTCATACTTCAAGACAAAACTTTAAAAATAATTTGATATGGTTTGAAACTGATCTTGTTAAAAAATTGCCTGCGCAAACCATATCGACTGACATCCTGTCAGACTTTGGCGAGGGGTCTGTTCTTTCAACCCATAATAACTGCCTTTCAGATACCTCGTAGCTGGCCGTGACATCCGAGCTGGTGAGGTCATCTTTGAGGAGCCGGCGCTGGCGGTGGGCCCCTGCAGCGGCTGCGGGCTGGTCTGCGTCGGCTGCTATCGCGAGCTAGACGAGCAGTCAATGGCTAAGTAAGGATCCCGATAGTTCTCCTTAGAAACCTCGTAGCTCTCCTTACAAACCTTGTAGCTCTCCTTAGAAACCTCGTATTTAGCTGTGTGGTACGAGCCGAAGGTCATCTCCTTAGAGCTGGCGCAGGCGGTGGCGGCGGCGAGCTGATCGAGGAGTCGATGGCTGAGTAAGGATCACAGTAGCTCTCCTTAGAAACCTAATAGCCAGTTGTGAGAAACGAGCCGTAGATCATCTCCGAGAAGCCAGCGCTGGCGGTGGGCTCCTACAGCGGGTGTAGGCTTTTCTACGACGGCTGCTACCGCGATCTCTACAAGAAGTCGATGGCTAAGCAAGGATCCTAGTAGCTCTCCTTACAAACCTCGTAACCAGCTGTACAGTACGAGCCAGTGAGGTCATCGGACTCGTGCCAGCCCGTAGCGGCTGTGGTCTGGTAGAAATTGCCTGCTACCGCGAACTGGAAGCGATGGCAAAGGATCCTAGTAACTGTCCTCTCTTTACGTACCTCCCCTCCCATAGCGAGATGTGACTTGGTAGGTGAAGTTCTTAAGTTGAGGTCTCAAACATCGATGGTATCACGCTTTGCAAACGGTCTTGTGTAGCCGGCGACCCGGTTCTGACAGCGTATCAACTAATCGCCGCGCATCAATCGCTGAAAGTCGCGAGTCATGGCGTCAATATGCTGGAGGTGTGGGCTGTGACTTAAGGTCTTTAAAAAACTTAAGGTGAGATCCTTGCCCAGATAATCGTCCTATGGTCGCCTCAGATCAGCATTTTAAAATTTTGACACACCTTATGATCATGATATGTTTTATCCCCAGATGCCGAGGTTGCAAATGGCCTATGTGCTGCACAGCATGCCCCGGCCAGGGCAAATACACGGGTCACTCCACGTACGAGTGCGACACGCTCAAAACCATACCGCCGAACTACACTGATCTGGAAGACTTGAGGGACTGCTACCACGCTCTGATGCCATTAAGGTAAGTGGATAAAACAGTTTTTTTTTTAATTTTAGCACAAACAAGTAGCCTGTCAGCCAATCCATGCAAAACTAAACCATTTTTTTATGCTTACGGTACACGCTGGCAGCACGTCAGTTCTGAATGATAAAGTGATTAATGCACTAAGGCAAATAGTTACAAATAACTACGCGGATTACGCTATCGATATGAGTTTGTAGTGATTCTGCTGAATCATTATAGCATTATATGTTTTTACTGATCATGAATATTTTAAACCTTAAACATGTTTAAGCAGTTTAACTTTGGGTTAATTCCAGATGCCTACTTCTAAAGCAGTTTGACCCGGCGAAATGGACAGCCGTGTCAGCGATGGAAGCACACAACAAGTTGCGGCGGGCCCGAGGCGACATATGGCCGATGAACGAGAGGCTGGTGGTACAGCGACTGAAGAAGTGGAACCTGGACTACGAGGCAGAGGAGATACACACTGTGTGCGGGATATTAGAGGTAAGTGAGAGCTGGTGGATGCGATGGAAGCCACGATGAGTTCAGGAGATATCTGGTCGATGAATGTGAAGCTGGAGGTGTAGCGACTGAAGAAGTGGAACCTGGACTACGAGGCACAGGAAGTACACAATGTGTGCGGAATATTAGTGGTAAGTGACAGCAGGTGGATGCGATGGAAGCCCACGATGACTTCAGGTGATATCTCGTCGATGAATGTGAGGCTGGAGGTGCAGCGACTGAAGAAGTGGAACCTGGACTACGAGGCAGAGGAGATACACACTGTGTGCGGGATATTAGAGGTAAGTGAGAGCTAGTGGATGCGATGGAAGCCATGATGAGTTCAGGTGATATCTGGTCGATGAATTAGAGGCTGGTGGTGCAGCGACTGAAGAAGTGGAACCTGGACTACGAGGCAGAGGAGATACACAATGTGTGCGGGATAATAGAGGTAAGTGAGAGCAGGTGGATGCGATGGAAGTCCACGATGAGTTCAGGTGATAACTGGCAGATAAATGAGTGGCTGGTGATGCATCGGTTGAATAAGTGGGGATGGACGTAGAGTCATACACACTCTGTGCACACAAATTAATTGCACTGCAGAAGAACGTAAACGATCACTATTTTTACCTTAAGACGTAAGTGTACCTACTATAAAAAAATGTGCAGGACTAATGCCGTATGAACGAACCCTAAGATCATTTTTTTATCTTAAAAACATATACTGAGCGAGGACCGTTTTGGCACTAACAGTGATTATTATTTTTATGTGAATGTTGTATGTTAAGTGTCAAAAATATAAATTATTTTCCATAAAATTGACACGTGATAGTAACAACTAACAAAAAAACTGATGCAACCCTACACAATGCTACGTAATTTGCCACGCAGCACGCACTCAGATTTGGAGAAGGAAGACAAATACAAAGAGTGAGCGAGTAAGGAGTCTAGGGAAGGGCCTAAATAGCTAGTGATAATAGTGATTATGCACTAAGGGCGTAAAGGACTGACGTAAGTCACGGGCGTTAGATCCCTAGCCCTTTAGCTAGAGATTTAATCAGCTCAAGACTTCGACAGTCCTTTACTTCAGAGGTGAAAACTCTTCTTTCCACACCGTATGCGAGGCAATATTAATAGGGCCTTCGATTTTAGATATTTATCTCTTGATTTTTCTTAAAATAAATTATTCGTAATGTCTAAAGCATATTTGGATAAATTGCAGAGTTAAATAATTATCACTTATACAAATTTTTGTGTTAGTTCATGTAAAAGTATTTGAAGGTTTCAAATTGTTAGTTTTTCTTCTAAAAGGCACTCTTTCTTTTTTTAACGTTCTGTTTATTGTGTCCAGTTCGAAAAAACTTTGATATATAAGACTCTTTTCAATTGCTATATGCTATGAGTCTACATACAAATTTCAACGTTCCAAATTCAAATCATTTTAATCCCTAGGGATTTCCGAGATTTTGTCGAGCATGAGGAGTGAAAAGGAAATTATTCATCCGATACTTTTACCCAATGGCAATAATCGGAAACTAGATAAGAAGTTCATCTGAGTGGGACAGAACTCTTATTATAGGAAGTAAATACATTCCATCTTCTGCCAGGTAAACGCTTTCGAGGTGGGAGGCAGCGGCGCGAACGCACGCGCGCTGTACGACCGCGCGTTCCTGCTCGCGCACGCGTGCGCGCCCTCCACCACGCACACCGACGCCGAGCGCGCGCCCGGCCGCCCGCTCGCGGTGCGGGCCTCCGTGCCACATAAGAAGGGGGATTTGATCTCATTATGTTACGCCTACACGCTGCAGGTAAGCAGTCGCCATTGAGTTCAAGCTGAAAGATAATTACTATAATTAAATGTCTCTAAAATAGATACGTCGCTATACGTACAATAAAAATTATTTACCCAGTCCCCCCCCTCCATCTCCCTTATCAGCGAAAGTAACAGAAGCTCTCACCCCCTCCCCCAATGCTTACAACAATTTTCGGGAAATTTAGACAAGTGGATTATATATAATTAGCACGCGGTAATTTTCCTCCTACTCCTAAGGCGAGTGCCTACTTAACGTATGGTATGCATTATTTGCGAGAATCCCCGATAATGCGTTTCATGTTCAAGCAAAGACAAGGTTAGGATTGCCATTCGTGCAAAATAGTAAAGAATTTCTGATGACGAAATCATCATCTAGACTTCCCTAACCAACGTGTCACCCAAAATAAGCAAGGCAAAACCAATAGTGCTCACGTAATAATTGAACGGCCCCTTTTATACCTCTGAATCCTCAATCATTTTCCAGGGTACCCTAAAGCGGCGCGAGCACATCCGCCACAGCAAGTTCTTCGATTGCTGCTGCGCGCGCTGCGAGGACCCCACCGAGCTCGGCACCTACGCCAGCGCCTTCCGCTGCCCCAAGTGTTCCGGAAGAGTGCTTTCCACCGCACCGCTCGACCCTCAGGCCGTGTGGAAGTGCATCGATAATGGGTGCAGTTATACCATGCCTGCGGCGGCGGTTCAGTTGCTGTTGAAGAGGTAAGAATCCAATGCATTGCCCTTTGCTACTTAGCTCGCAAGCACAATTAACACAGCAAGTTGCTTGCTTGACCCCAACGAGAGCGATACCTATGTTTTGGTTGCCCAGGAAAGGTGCTGTTAACCGCACTCCTCGATCCTCAAGCGTTTTGGAAGTGTACTACGAGTATTAATGGATGTGGCTATACGTTGCCGGCAGCGGCAGTGCAGTTGCTGCCGAAGAGGTTATTATTGAGTGCCTTTTTTTGTTAGCTCGCAGTATAGTAATAGAGCATTTATGCTTGCGCCTTTCGCGCTCCGAAATGATCTGGCCAGGCCTTCTGACACTCAATCCTCGGGCAGTAAGAAAGGGTATAGATAATGGATGTAGTTATGCTTTATCTGCAGCGACAGTGCAATTGCTGTTGAAGGGGTAGGCACCAAGTTGACTACCATTTTTTGTCTGCCAGTGAATCTCCTTCAGCACCATTCCCACCTGGGAACCTGGCACCTACGCAAGCGCCTTTCTTTACCAAATACCACGATCCTTGACTCGTTTGGAAGTTTATCGATAACACTGCAACAAGATACCTCCAAGTGGACCTCTCCACTTGGAGGGTTCCTTAGACTACAATCAACATTGAAATTTGTCCAAGGCTGACGGACGAGTACGAGCAGATCGACGGAAACGACGTCCCGGGCTTCGAGGGCTTCCTGCACAAGTACCGAAATGTGGTGCACGCCGCGCACTACCTCTGCCTCTCCGCCATGCACTCGCTCAGCCAGCTCTATGGGAAGGTAAGTGCTCTAACTCACTCATCATCATCATATCAGCCGTTCGAAGCCTACTGCTGAGCATAGCCCTCCCCCAAGGATCTCCACCGCGATATCGGTCCTGCGCTTCTCGAATCCAGCGGCTTCTAGCGGCCGCGCACCGAATCGGCGGTTCACCTTGTAGACTCTTGGGGGCCTGCCCTAACTCACTATTTATACCTACCTACCCACCTACCTATACACTATTCTTACGGTGCATCAGTTTCGTATACTAAGTAGAATTACAATTCGCCGCTGATACACCAGACTCAATCGCACCGATTGCTTAACGAAACAGACAATCTAACTTCCTGAGAAAATGCAATGCATTTAAGCATTTTGTGTTCCTATCTAGGTATCAACATCCAGTCTTATAACATATTGCATTGGACCGGACTTCCAAAGGTCGGGGGTTCGATTCCTCCCCGATGATCGGAGCCGAAAAGATTTTTTCAAGTGTTGTCTTTTCGATATTGCAACAACTTTATGATATTGTACTGAGATTAGTTTTAAAAAGCTCTGGTTATGATAACAGAATCAAGCGATCCCCATCAGCATATTTGCTCTGGTTGCAATCGTGAGCAGGCGAGGTCTGAGTGAAATGATTGTTTTATGATGTTAGATTATGTCACATAGTTTCACGTGGATATAATACTAAAACTCATTGTGATAAATTATCTCTTGCATGCCAGGTTGCAGATTACATGATCCACGAAATGCCAGAAGCCGAGTTGAATAGGAAGATACAAATCTGCAGGGATCTGATGAAGGTCTTCGATGTTATTGAGCCAGGATATTCCCGTCTTAGAGGTAATTATTTACCTAATACAATTATGATTTGTTGGGTTAAATGTGTTTATATCATGATCAGGTTTGGTTAGATCTTGGTTCTTGATCAGATTTGATTAGATCCAAACACTTCTGTGTGACCACCAATGTCAGTCAGTTCATAAGCATTTTACACGTAATTAAAATATTTATCTTTCTGCCTTACTCTTGAAGGACATAACCTTCAATGTACTCGTTTATTTTATTTACAGGAGTGACGTTGTATGAGCTCCACGCACCGCTGATGATCCTCACCACAAGAGATTTCGAAAGAAAGGCTATTTCTAAGGAAAACTTACGGAATAGGTTAAAAGAGGTGGGTTACTTTTTTATCCTTCAAGATACGAGTACAATAAGAAAATATGTTTGCGTCAGCCCAAAAAACAGTCACCCAGTGGACCCAGAACCTACCTTACCTGCCTATCTACCTTCCTAACCGATGGAATTAGACTCCCTGCCTATAAAGACTGTTTTTGACGTGACGACGTCTTATAATTCGATGGAGCCTACTGCACGCACCAAAAAACATGACGCATCCGGCGTTACCTCGCTCTGAGGCGTTCCATTCAAGGCTTGAAGTGCAAGCGAGAGCGCGGTACGAGCGACAAAGAGGCAACGTGACAAAGACGTTGTCACGTTCAACGATCGTCAGTAAACCGACTTTACAGACAACCGATTTTTTTTTTGTTAAATGCACTGTCTTATATCTGTAAAATACTTTTCAGATTGTAAGCTACTTGACCGAGTCAGCCCTGATCCTCGGGTTTGAACCAGAGAAGTCATCCGAAGGTCTGATGGCGTCGGCAGCAAGAGACGCGCTGAAGAAAATCAAGACATGGGAGCAGATCATCGGCAAGATATCATGAGGAAAGAAAGAGCATTTATTTGATTAAATCTTAGAGAAACGTTTTGTCTTTGTTCATGATGTGCTGGGCATTTGGAAAAGATTTCTCAGAATACGATTGTGTAGCGTTTGTGCAAAGAAAATGTTTTTCATACTTTTATTGATTGTATTTATATAATAGTAACCTTAATTCGATTAACAAATACGGTCGATTAAATTAATATCGATTAAATATATAATAATAATAATAAACTTTAATGATAATTTATTCTTTTAGTTGATGTAACGTTATAACTTTCTTGAATGTGATATAAAAAAAAACCTACTTTAACTTACTGACTACAACTACTAGGTACTAATAAGACTTAATATTTACTTCCTATTTCTAAAAACCCTTAGAAATTAAGCTATTTAAATAATTCGTATCTAAAATTTATTTTTGGTCAACTTTTACAATTTTAACATTATTTATTCATTCCTTCTACTAAAAGACAATCGAATACGGCGTGTTTTTATGTATCATATTTATGTATATATTTTTTAGCATTTCGATTAAATAAGTTTCGGTATAATTTGATGTTTTAATTATGTACATATTTTTCACCTAAGTATATTACATAATTAGGAATATTGAGTGCAATACAATTACAAAATTTTACTAAGTACTTTCATTCGGACCTTTATCAGTATAAAAAAATAAAAAAGTAGTATAAAAAATAGGTTTCTACATACCTACACAAAGTTATACGACGACTGTTCAAAAAATCTGCTTAGTTAATGAGTTTCTTTAACCGACTCCAAAAAAAGGAGAACAGTAATAATTCGGACGTGTTTTTTCATATCCTAAGCTTCGATGAAAGACCCTGCTGTAGGTTCGCTAAATTATCTAAGATCTGGATTCTGAGCTGAGTTACAGTAGCCTTGAATAAAAATTGTGAATAAAGCGAGTGATACCTCGCTCTATATCTACGAAATTGATTCACTGGGGCCCGCAGCGTGTAGCCTGATGCCGCAGCGTGTAGCGTGTAATTTGCAGCCCGTATTGGAATTCCACCTTAATCTATCAAAATGAACCAGACGAGTATATATATTAAAGGTAACTAGCTGACCCGGCAACCGTTGTTTTGCCATATAAATTATTGTGGACAACCCTTATTATCACTAATAGGTATGAAAAATAGATGTTGGCCGATTCTCAGACCTACTCAATATGCTCACAAAACTTCACAAGAATCGGGTATTTTCTACGTATAATATGTATTTATTTACAAAAAAAAAGTATTTAAGTATGTTTATCCGTTGTCTAGTACCCATAACACAAGCCTCGTAGGTTACTTTGGGACTAGAGAACTGGTGTGATTGTTGTGTAAATGTTCGGACAACATCGGCATCGACCCGCACGGCAGCCGGAAGGGAGCGCAGGCAACCGGCCGGGCAACTACGTCATCACGACCTCAGCACAAGCGCCCGAGCCGAACGTTCGCCACTTGCCCATACGCACTCATCGCCGTCGCCGGTCGCATACAATTGTCGCGCAATTAAGAAATTTGTAATAGGGTGAGAATACAGCACCTTAGATTATAGTCCGCTTTTCATTTACTTGTATTACCGAAGGTACTAACAGTAATATTTATTATTTTATTATTATTATCATTAGTTAAGCCGTTTCGGAGGAACGAACATTGTGACGCGAGAATTTTATATATAAAAAATCACATTAAAATCCGTTTTAACGGATTCGTCGCTACTGAAGATAATATTCACATAGCATTATTGTACAACAGTACTGATTCGATAATCGGAACAGTCATACTGATTATGTTTTAACTGGCTTTTTATGTAAAACCATACGCTGATAACATATGTTTTCACGGATCTGTAAATGTATTGCTACTTGATCCGGAATACTGTATTATGTGTGAACTCGCTCATACAACTACAAATGCTAATGAGACACACGTTTAAACACGAAGGTATATGTGAACGCGTGACTTACTGAGTTCTCAAGTTAATTTTTGACAACCAATAATTCTGAAGTCCCAAGATAGCCCTGCGTAAAATAGGCCGAAAACAGACAATAAGTGCACAAAAAAACAATAATTTGGCATCTCACGCGGCGAAACGTTCGCTAGAAGCATCGAGTGTCTTCGGCGGGTTATTTTTACCGCCCACCGGCCAGCGCGCGCGCAGATCCCGGCTTCGCCCCACGTTGCAACTGTCAGTGAAGCAATTGAGTGAGGAACTTCACGCATTTGTGAATAGTTGGTGATAGTGAAGAAGTTATCAACTTATCTGATAAAGTAAGTTGCGAGTGAAAGTGGTCTTTCTAAGTGTTGTTTAGGTTTATTGTTTTTCTAAAGGATGTAAAAGTTCGTTGTTATCTGGGTCATTCGTAATATAATATTAACGTTGATTTAGTATTAATATAAGGTAAGTTTAAAGTAAATGGACTTCATATAAAGCTGTGGTAAACTTTACTAAGCATACCATTAATTTCACTATTAGTGATAGTGCCTAGTATTTTTTTAAGAGCAAGAATTTACGTAGACGTGTTTAAGGTTGACAATATTTGGTTGGACCCAACTAACAACTAAAATCTCTCACAGACTGCCTACCTACCTGCATATGAGGTTTGTCATCTTTAATCACCAGGTGAACGCTTGAAGAAGATCGATACAGGTACTATTGTATCGGTCTACAAAAAGGCTTGCAGTCTGCGGGGGTCCTTAAAATACATGTCCCCATTCCTTTCTTAAGATTTACAAATTGCCTAAACACTTCTCATATCGGTAATATCTCCAGAAAATGCCGCCAAAAGGAGGCGTGTGCGCCGTCTGCCTGTCACCAGCAGAACAAAAATGCTCTGGCTGCCAAGAGGTCCACTACTGCACCAGAGAACACCAGAAGCAGCACTGGAAAGACCACAAGGGCCAATGCAGCCCCGTGAGGGTCAAAGAGGACCCGAAGTTCGGGAGATACCTGGAGGCCACCAGGGACATCAAGGCTGGAGACATTGTCATGAAGGAGAAGGCTTTGATTACGGGACCTTCGCAGGTGGGTGAACCATCCAGCCGTCCGACGACAACGGTTGAACATAGGCCTTCCCAAAGTATCTCCACCGCGATCGGTCCTTCGCTTCCCGCATCCAGCGGCTTCCCACGACCTTCACCAGATCTAAATTTACGAGGAAATTTACCATGAACAGTGTAAACAAAGTTTTTGAGTACTTAGTAACATTACCTAGTAGAATTTTGAAACGTTTTCCTTACGTTTGCACAAGTATTGAACATAGACACGATAAAATGAAATAACATTGCAACCGAAACGAGGTTGACCTTACTATAAACTAGAATCTTAATTCTGAAATCTTATGATCTACGAACTTGCACATATTTTCCATCTTTCGCGACACTAATCAATAAATAAATAATATCATATTAACTTTATTTGTAACTCTTAGTATAATTATTACAAACCCTCGTGGTTTACTTGTACTACTACTACTGCTTGCGTTTTAAGTAAAATAAAGAAATATCTATTCTACTCTTGATTCCAGATCAGCCCGCCAGTCTGCCTGGGTTGTTACAAGCTGCTGCAAGAAGGCAAGGTTGTCTCCTGCGAGAAATGCGGCTGGCCCTTCTGCTCGGAAGCCTGCACGCACAGCGAGGACCACATCCCTGAGTGCTACTACACTCAGCAGAAGGGTGAGAAGGTAAGAATTTTAGTTTAACTTCTGTAGAAACTTCGGACATTTATTCAAGAACACAGCGCAGAGGATACTTAGCTTAAAGTGTTATTCGATTCGTCAAAATGTTATTTTAAAAACCGACAAAGAAAGACTGTACAAAGAATATCATATTCTCTATAGAGCCAAAGGTTACTTAGATTTTTGACTATTTGTATAAGTATTTTTTTATACAACAACATCATATACATTGATCTGACTCTCTCGTAAATAGCTTAAGCACTTCTGTTACAGATATTAGAATCAACAGTGGTATTAGAAATAAACTTAAATAAATACATCTAACACCCAGAACAGAACTAACAGACATGTTCATGCACACAAATGTTTGTACAGTGCGGGAATCGAACCCGCGACCTCTTGGTTGTAAGTCAACTTCTTGACCATTACACCAAAGTGGTCATCTGATTAGCAATAATTTAATTCTATTTGTCTATTGAATCTAATCCAGGTGTCCATCTCCACGTTTGGTGTACCGCACCCAAACTACCAGAGCATTACAGTTCTCCGCTGCCTCTACCAGCGAGACCATGACGAGAAACTCTGGAGCAAGCTGCAGGCCCTGGAGTCTCACTGCGAGGACCGGAGGGGCACCGAAAAGTGGAATCATGACAGGCAGATGGTGGCAGAGTTTATCTGGAACTTCTTCAAGCTGAAGGGGAAGTTTAGTGAAGAGGAGATCATGAAGTGTTGTGGGATTTTGCAGGTGAAATCACTATATAGTATAAAGGAAAGTCACTTCCCGAGTATGTAATATTTATGTATACTTAGATCCTTAAAACTACTCGATAGAATTTGATGCAATTTCTTTGATACAAAGAGTGATTCGAGAGGAAGGTATAATCCTTCCCCTAAAGTTATGTTGTATATTGTTACGTTAGATTAACTGAGATAGTTTTCTTTTTTTGAAACTGATGAAAAGATAAATGCGTTTGCTTTGTCAAATTATTTCAACGGGCTGATGCAATATCGCCGTGTAAATACCTGATAATTATCTTCCCATGATACACATAAGTGTATCATATAACAAGCTTAATAATATAATCCTACTACTATTATAAAGGCGAAAGTTTGTAAGTATGGATGTATGGATGTATGGATGTTTGTTACTCTTTCACGTAAAAACTACTGAATGGATTTGAATGAAACTTTACCACAATATAGCTTATACATCAGAATAACATATAGGCTACAATTCATAAAGAATTTTTAAGATAAAGGCTTTCCACGCGGACGAAGTCGCGGGCGGCCACTAGTAACAATAATATAATAACAAGAACGGAATACCATGCGTACGAATCTGCTGGAGGGAATCTAGTTGGGTCTAGGGTTCTAGGGTCAATTTATATGTTGGGACGTGTAAAAGTGCTAATTTGTTAGCCTAATTACAGAAGTAAATTGATAAAAAAATAATATTTTAAAACGTGTTTCTTGTATTATTTCTGTGTTAATGTACAATAAAAGTATTTCTATCTATGATGCTGATAATGCCTCCGTCACAGTTTTTTTGCAAATCTATGACATTATTTAAATCTCTTTTACTAGCAATTGGGTTTTCGTTTGGTTTGGTTATTTTATTTTGTCCTGAAGACCAATAGAGGTTAAAAATATGAAGCCCGTAGACATGTAGGAAGGTTCTTGAATGGAGACCACGCTTAGGTAAACGTAGTGTGGGACGCCCCCCGGCTAGATGGACAGACGACCTGAAGAAGGCAGCTGGATGCAAAGGGCGGGAGATCGTGCGCTGTGGCGCTCTTAGGGGAGGCCTATGTCCAGCAGTGGACTGCAACAGGCTGATTTGATGATGATGAAGACATGTATTTATCAGATTAAAATAATGTAGAAACAATGATTAAAATAAAACTGTGAAAGTAAATATTTAGCTTTGCAGTCACGTGACTAGATAGCGCTGTAGGCTTTTGTCTGGCGCTGAAATCTGTGTTTAACTATAAACGTAGAAAGATTTAAGGTTCGTCCCGTACTTATCATCTTTGATTTTTAATAAAATTAATAATATTTGTGAGCTTTGCACCTTGTACGTACATCGATACTTTTGTATTTGATGCACGATTAAATAATACAAGCATGTGATAATAATAGTCTTTACCTATTACATTACTGTTTTTACTTTGTTCTTCAATATCTTCGGACTTAGGAGTGGGAGTAAAAATGCAAATTAATGTTAAATTAAAGCTAGGAATAAATAAAAAAAAATACATTTTTAGTA